>OV277860.1:52923399-55423399 GCA_922989275.2 Gari tellinella
ATGCGCCTTAGGGTGCAGTCTGCTTTGCTTTCAGCCTGCTTTAAGCTACCATGTACTGGGGCAAAATCCGGAGATTTAGGGGAAACCGGAGAAATGGCAGCCCTGGAAAACAAAACGAAACAACCTTAAAGAGGCTCGCAACCGGATTTAGCATTAAAAATAGTAATTTGTAAATATATGTCAAATGCTTATATAAATGGGTAAGATTTAGTTTAGGATAATAAATTCTGTTAAAAAAACGCATTTCAAAAAAAAAAAGAAGCTCTGGTGGGATTCGAACCCGTGACCCTCCATGCGGAGACAAACATGACAAAAAGGGAAACGCCTTTATCCACGCGGCAACTGGGCCTCTCTATCTATATGGTAGCGAATTAACGTACTTCACTGGTAGCGATCGATAGTACTTTATTCGGCTCGGGTTTATGTCTGAGCCCGTGTAGATAAGCAACAACAACAACTATACCGTTAGCTAACGCTATAGAAAAACGATGGAAAATATCTAAAAAAAACTAAGATTCGGTGACGATTCTTGAGACTTTTTTTTGGACTGATCATATTTTTCTAATGTCAGAGGCCAAATTATGCCACAGATGTGCTTTTATTTGAGTATTTTATTTTATTTTGACAAGTACACCATCCGGTTGCGAGTCCCTTTGATAGTTTGTAGTCCTAGCTTGCATCCACTGTATATGTAAACCCTTTCTTTTACAGTTCTACTTTTTACAGCCTTTTACTCTTGTTTATATTATACTTGTGTTTGTCGGAATAAGGCTGTTACAGCTAATGTTTACTGTTATATTGTATCCGACGTTCAATAAATCTTGTATCTTGTACCCGCTGAGTAAAACATGTACTTGTTGCAAACTGTCAAAACAACAATTTAATGTAATGTATGGAATGTCATAATGACATTGTCTGATCTAAAATATGTCGAACAGTTTGGATATTGATTAGACCCAGCGTTACGCGAGGTCTTGGTTCACACTGCTAACACTTTGATGTATAAAAAAATGTATTGCCGCGAGTCTAGTATATATCGTAATGACACCCATTGCAATCTTTACAGTCTGTAACTAATACTCGATAAGTATTTGATAATTAAAAAACAAATAAATGCAGAAGTGTTAATTTAAGAACTGGCTTATATACATGATGCAATTAAAAGTTAATGTTTCTACACGAGTGATGTTTATGCATTGTACTTCATCATGAAATAGCATGCAGAGTGTCAAACAGTTGATCCAGATCTCACCTGGATGCAAACTGTTTGCAACAGTAATAATGAATTCGCGGTATCGTGTATATATTAAAGGTTAATAATCGTCTTGATTCAAATTATTTCCATCAATAATCATACTTCCAATTTGAGTTAGCCTTCTCCTTGATCAAGTATGAAAGTTTCGTCTGCAAATTTCGTCTTAATGGATTGTAATGCATTTCATATCAACATAGAATAGCATCCGAGTGTAAAGCAGTTGTTCCAGATCTCATCTCGATCTAAAATATTTGCACAAAAAAAATGTTTTTACAAATAATCATTTTTGCCAATTGCATGGGTTATTTTAAACATATTTTATTTCCATATATACATATTGAAATGGGGTCGGATCACAAATTCTCACAGCGTTAGATTCGACCCTCCCCCTCTGGGTTAGCCCTCTAGCTGCTTGATATGTAATTGTCGTCTGCAAACTTTGCGTCTTCAACAATTCCATGAGGTTTTTTTTATATCTTTATAAATCGCACCCGATTGGTCAAACGGTACGTATCACGATCTGATCTGGATCCAAACTATTTGCAGCAATAATCATGAATTCGCTCGTAGCGTGTAGTCATTTGGATCCAAACTGTAAAATCGCACCGAGTGTCAAACAGTTCGTATCACGATCTGATCTGGATCCAAACTGTTTGTGGCAATAATCACGAAATTGCCCGTAACGTGCAGAAGGTTAATATTCTTCTGGATCCAAACTAAAATCGCACCTAGTGTCAAACAGTTCGTATCACGATCTGAACTGGATCCAAACTATTTGCATCAATAGTCACGAAATCGCCCGTAACGTGCAGAAGGTTAATAAAACTTAATATTCATCTGGATCCAAACTAAAATCGCACCGAGTACCAAACTCATCGTATCACGAGATAGTCTGGGTCCAAACTATTTGCAGCCATTATCATGAATTCGCCCGTAACGTGCAGAAGGAAAATATTCATCTGGATCCGAACTGTAAAATCGCACCGAGTGTCAAACAGTTCATATCACGACCTGAACTGGATCCAAACTATTTGCAGTAATAATCACGAAATCGCCCGTAACGTGCAGAAGGTTAATATTTTATCTGAATCCAAACTGTAAAATCGCACGAGAGTCAATGTACTGAAGCACGGAATTATTCCGTGCCTCTGCCTGCTGGTCGCGACTATATTGATTTTCGCAAACAGTTTAGATCCAGATCCGACACCGCGTTACGACGTGTCTGGTCTGGATCCAAACTGTTAAACATGACACTCTTCATTAGGTTTCTTTACTTAAACATTTATAAATCTAAATTAAAACAAACTTTGCAGACGACAATTTCGAAGCAGACGACATCACCGCAGCCTAAGGATTGACATGTGCAGGGGGTATCTGGTACCAGGCTTTATTAACAGACCCTAGGTCGATTAGGGTACCAGCGTGAAATAAACAGGTGTTGACCTCACATAATCTTGATTTGCTTTTGGTATTTTAACACGGGATATACTGTGTAAGGCAACACTCACTGCTTTATTGAAGTAATTAGGTTTTACTACAAAGAAATTAGCAAAAACTGCAAGAATTTTCTTGAAATATTGCTTTAAAACTTTTATCACGCGCACTATTTTTCACTGTGTAAGCCTACACCCGCTGACTTACCAGAATTATGCGCGCCAGCTTGTAATAAGCTCAAGGGCGGATCAGCAATTCCTTTACCGAATCAAATACGCATTCTGCAAACGCTATGCGTGTTTTAGTTATTTTTTTCAGTAAATAACTTCCAAATTCGTCTAAAAAATAATATGTGAGTAAAAGTCCAAATGTAAAAGGTGTTTCTACATGTAGATCCTAACCACTGTATTGCTCCACTCAATATTGTTTGTGTGTGGATACGCATCTGGCGCATTTATCTGAAATAGTTAACCTTGCAAGTCTCAAGAAGCATTACCCTGGAAAATAGCTTATACACTTCAAAACCCTGTCGTGCCGACAGTCTAAAAACCGTTACTCCATCAATTTGATATGAATTGCTTTTTTACTCTATTTTTTTTTTCATTTAATACAAAACACAAGCTGAAACACCGTTACAAATTATATCTGGTTCGTTCGCGGAAGGTTGAACGTAATTGAATAATGTTTTTTTTTTGTTGCGCTGTTCGCTTTTTCCGTCCGCGCATGCCATTTTGACAGAAGAAATTCTAGCAGACGATGTGACTGGTTTACTACTTAAACGAGGCTAACGAAAAGCGGCGCTGCATAAATCCTATAGGCTATTACTTGGAAATAAATAACCAGTCTAACCGGTGTATCGGTAAAATATTCACCCGGTGTCGTAGTAAACATCACGTCATTACACTTGAGAAATGCGACTAATTGCGTACGATACGCGCCTGCTTGAATTCTTTTGCGTAAACCCTTTCAATAATTGATTTTCAGTACGCATGGATTTGAAAGCAATTGCTTTTCTACTGTATTTAATTGCGTATTTACGCAAATACGCGCCTTATCTATAACCCTGTAAATCATCTCTAGAATCTAAACAGTTGTTCAAATCTAGATCTAGCTTTTCATTCAGCCTTGTACAATGCAGGAACTAGGTCTATCTTAAAGAGAGAGTCATGTAATAAATCAGTTGTTTCATATTTACTTCGGGAACAGTCAACCGATTGTCCCTCTGTAGCAGGGAAGACCTTGAGAATTGTTGCCCGAGGCCAAGGTATTCCATGCTACCTCGGGTCAATGATTTGCCTGTTCCCTCGGTACCTATGAAACAACTGTATACTGTTACTTACTGTTAGATAGATAGATTTATTCATCATAAAATGTACATTTGCATGGCACATTGATTAAAACATAGCACAATAGTTAGCATGATAACTCAACAGACCATGTCAAACACCATTATACGATAAGGATAGCACAAAAAGAGTAAACGTATGCTTTTATTTCCATTGTGGTCCTTATAATACAGTATTGTGTGACATAGATTAAAAGCTATAAATATCACATAAATTAAACTGAATGGCTATTAAGATATAAAAAAGGTTAAGAAAAGTGATCAAAAGAGAAGAGTTCATTAAAACAGGGCGTTAAATCACTTGTGAAACAGTCATGTAAATGTAAACTAAATAAATGTTAAAAATATTCAAAAACTTATAACTGTTTAAAGTACTTTATTCTTTCCCGTTAAACCCATTTCCACACCAACTTTAACCATCAGTTTAAACACTTTTGCTGCCAAACTATCTTCGGCTAAATAGTGTCGTCATGCAGCGAGTGATGTTAAATTCGTTTGTTTAACTTTTGACTGTATAAATATTGATACAAGTGTCAAATAGTTTGATTTAACTATTATGTTGCACTTTGGAGGATGGGTTGATTAATTGATGACTTGAGTGGTACGTCACTGTGACACTGAATATGACATGTAGCGTCGATTAATGACGAAACGAGATAATGATCATGATAAGGAATGATTTTAGGAAGATGGCAGTGCATTGGGTCAAAACAACCAACCTGTCTTCCTTTTAGTTATTCAGAGAGTGGATAATTTAGGTCAAATAAACAAAAGTTAGATTATACATTACGCTTAGTTATTTTGTATTTCTTATACATGTATGCAATGTATGTATGACTCATAAATTCTTTTAAAAGCAAACTTTAAAGAAAATAACTGATTGTTTTCTCGTGACGTCATATGCCTGATATACGAGCCATAACGTCATGGGGTATGTTGCGTTCATGTAGTACCTGTAAAATAGATCAATGATCGAATCGTTCGTTAAATGTTTTCTCTTCAAATGATTTTGAATGAACTCCTGTCTCTTTGCGGTCTTAAAACTCCAATCCTTTGCCAAAATGCGGAGTTTATTCACAATACAAATATTTACGAAGCACGTAACAAACCTTCCAGAATAGAAACAGCCCCGATTCTGTGAAGTGCTGACACGTTCGACCTAGTTAGCCTGCTGACAGAACTATTTATGACGTAACCCTTATCCTGCTGATCGCGACTTGAAATGTATTTGCAAACAGTTTGGATCCAGATCAGACGCCGCGTCACGCGGCGTCTGATCTGGAACCAAATTGTTTGAAACTCTTCTTTAAGTTTCTGTTATTTAAAAATGTTATAAATCTTTATTGAATACTTTTTGCAGACGCCAATTAATCTAAGTAAACGATATTACGGCAGCATAAAGTTAACATGAAATGAAAATTCAAACCTCAACAAGAACGATTAAAAAAGTTATTTCATACATATAATTATGTAAACTATTTTTCCGAGCGTCAAGCGGATATAGATAAAACAAATATGGTTGCAAATGTGAGATATTAGTTGAACATGATAGGGTAATGGTTAAGCATATCCATATTGACTTTTCATCAAGTGTTTTCAAAATGATGCTGAGTTAATATCCTAAATATCTGGAAGCAGCATGCCTCTGTTCCTGGTCTGTGGTTAAAGAGGGCAAGTTCTTGAGGTTGTGTTTCCGCGTAGTGCACAGTGGAGAAAACGTTATTCTTTCCCGTTTTAACGCAAACGAAACGCAAACGCATTGCAATAAAAGTAGCAAATAGCAACATTTGCATACTTCCACCTATTTATTTAATAATTATGAGTGGCAAACAGTTTGGAGCCTGATCAGACGACGGGTTACCCTGTGTCTGATCTGGCTCCAAACTGTTTGCAATGGAAATAATAGATTTAGCGTACACGCGTTTATTGGGAATGAATAACGTTTTCTCCACTGTAATCACAAGTCAGAGAAACTACAATGCTATCAAGTAGCTCACATCATCAAGGGGAATCTATAGAGTAATACCCGCCAATTAACCACGCAAGTGCGCTTGTTTGTGGGATTGGAGGCTGAAAGGTGTATATTGCTAAACGAAAGAATAGAAGTAAATCATCCCGTTATGTTCCAATTTTTCCAATTACGTCCATTTCTGACTGTTACGGTTGATTGTAACAATATATTGCAAAATCACAAACAGTGAAGACCCTGATCAGAGGGCACATGAAGATCAGCGTATGAACTGTTTGAATAGAACATTATGTTCCCGTCATTGGTGTAATTCCTTTTGTTGATGGCGAGCATATTAGTCGCTAGAGTTGAATGTGTTAACATTAATTAACACCATCCACGCGTCGTCTGTTGAGGAGAACGTCAACTAGAAAAAAACATGATCTAATGACAAGGGGCCCGCCTTACGAAACGTCGTACGATAAAAACGGTTTTAAGTCAAAACTTTAAAATACATTCAATCTCTGATTTCTCTAATACTATTTTGTGACATCTCTTTGGAATCGCCTTTCCAAAGAAATGTCACAATACAGATATAGATGAAGAAATAAATAATAATTGAGAGATTTAGAATCTGGTTTACGACAATGGTGTCGTACGACGTTCGTTTCGTAAGACATGCACCAGTTTCACAAACTCGGACAGTCGGATGACGCATCTTAACATAATATTGCTGTTGAAGCTTGGCTAATAACCCCTTCACTGTCATTGCGTCATCTGTTTTAACCTGAATCTTGTCGAACTATCGTCTGCTTTGAATCATCATCCGCAATGTTCATTAAATTCAGACATTATGCATTTCTTACTTGAAGACGACTGTCAAACAGTTTGGATCGAGATCAGAAGCCGCGTCAGGATCCAAACTGTTTTCAAAAATTAGGCAAGTCGCAATCGGCTGGATAATGGTTATACCACTGTCGTCTGTTTTTATTTCTCAAAATAGAATTTTAGTTCGATTTTTAATTGACAAATGTTATTTCGTAATTAGTGACAATTTGGATCCTGATCCAAGTTGCTGGTTAAAGATAAACAAACAGCAACAATGTACTCAGGGTAAGGCAGTGGAAGGTGGGTGCAATGTGTGACATTATTGTGGACATGGCATGAAAAGAAATACCGTATATCCTGTCTAAAACCATCATCAAGAACAGAACAGAACAGAACAGATTTTATTTTGACTTATACATACAGTATTTCGTCAATGCTCAAATACAACATAATACATATAAATGTCATGTAAACTATGGCTGAATCATTGAGTCTTTATAACTGCTACCAAATAGATAAGAAGACACATTGTGTCCTCGCATCGATATACGTACATTACTCGAAGATAAACTTTCTTGAATGTTTTCGAATCAGTAAAGAGTAGTTTGTGTCAGTGTAAAATGTGGAAATAACATCAATTATTCCACTCCGTGTTTCATTTGAATAGTTATTTTAGGCTAATAAAAATCAACAGAGCATGTATGTAGCTCCAAAATGCAGAATGAAATATCGCATAGAGCTCATATACGAGCTTAATGCACTACTTCATCCCAGATTGTGCAGCGTTTTTGTTATCTTCTTCCATAAGTGTATCAATAACGAAAACATAATTATACTACTATTCATTCAATGGTGTTAATATTGTCAGTATTTTATTAAGCAACAATCTGATTAAGGAAAAAAGAAGGCCATGTTGGCATTTTTTCGTATAGGAATAGCTCAGTGTAGGTCGAAACTAACACAGAAACTCCCTGATTGAGCTTTCTGTATCACTTTCGTCCCAAATTGAGATAAGATATAGGTAGCATTAATCAACCAATACTATATTTTGGAGCTATATTAGGAAATTACCCATTATAATACCCGCAGACAATCCCCCATATAAGAAGTTGCAAAATGTGGGTCAAAAGTAACACAAAATGCTCCTGATTATGCTTTCTGCATCACTTTTATCCCGAACTGAGCAATCAGTTATCTTGAGCTACATTGGTATCATGTTAAACAATTATATGATATAACACCTGTATACATGTATAAAATCATGAATTTGATGGCGTACAATGCAGGCTGGAACTAACGCAGAAAGCCCGAATTGGGCAACCATCCATCTAAATACATAAATATATTAACAAATACTAGATTTAACAACCATCTGATACACTATCCTGTTTCAGTTTTTCATAGACGGGTTGTTCAATGCTGGTCAAATATAGTACAGAAAGCTCCAGATCGAGCTTTCTGCATCACATTCATCGTAAATTGGAAAAATATCTATCCAAAGATATACATGTAAATGAAAATACTCGATCGATACTTTATTAAAGAAACATCTGATTGAATACTCATAGACAGTCACTTCTACATGAAGTTGCAGAATGTGGAGTAGAGTAACACAGAATGCCACTTATTGTGTTTTCTGCATCACTTTAATCCCGAATTGATTAATCAGCTACCCTTATACATAAATGTTTCGTTAATACCATCAAACAAGCATTGATAAATGCTCTAACGAAGTCCTCTATATAGGACGTTGCACAGTATAGGTCGGAACGAACACAGAAAGCCCTTGGTGGACTTTCTGCATCGTTTCCATCCCGAGTTGGGCAATCATATACCTTAACACATGTACATGTATTGTACAATCAATAATAGATTTTACAATCATCTGATATAGGTACATCATGGAAATTCTTCCTATGATAGTTGTTCAATGCTGGTCGAAAGCAACACAGAAAGCTACTGAATGGGCTTTCTGCATTGCTTTCATCCCGAATTGAACCGATATCTAGTCAATGATATACATATATAACAAGGACTTAGCGACTTTATTCATTCTTCCTATGATAGTTGTTCAATGCTGGTCGAAAGCAACACAGAAAGCTCCTGATTGGGCTTTCTGCATTGCTTTCATCCCGGATTGAACAGACATCTAGCCAATGATATACATATATAATAAAGACTTAGCGACTTTAATCATGAACATTATAGACAAGTTCATTCCTTTTTGCAAAGGCATCTCTTAAATATTTAGAAATATTATATAGCATATTTTTGTTTACGGTTTGAATAAGTTCAATAAATTTAAACATACTTGGATGTCTATAATAATACGGTTTTATATATTGTTTACGAATATCTATGAAAGCAGGACATACAAGCATAAAATGGTATTCGTCTTCAATGTCGTTAATATTACAGAATATACAATATCTTTGATGTCTCTCTAACCTTTCTCTTCCGTATCTTCCTGTTTCAACCCTAAGCGAATGTGAAGACAATCTAAACCTTGAAATATATACCCTCAAGTGGTAGGGGATAATGTCTAGATATGTTTGGTATTCTAGGGTTGTCTTAAAATTCTTGTATAAATATAGAACAGAGTTTTGCTGCAGCTTATTCTCCCACTCTTGTTTGTAACAATCAATCAATTTGTTTTTGAATAATAAGTAGAACTGTTTTAAATTAACTGAATTAGGATCATCCCATACATAACGGAAGCCATGTGTGGACAGCATATTTTTAACATTTGAGGCCCAGTTACTGTTTCCTTTCTTATCATCCTCAATAAGACTATTGTATAACGTAGTGATTAAAATATTATCACTGCATATAATTTTACCCCAGTATTTTACTATTCTGACGTATCTATTAATATATAGAGGATACCGCCCTAACTCACCAAGTACACCCACATTACTAGTGCACCTTTTAACACCTAACAGTTGCTTGCAAAATTTCATATGTACCCGTTCAATTTCTTTCGACTTAGTGTATCCCCAGATCTCGCTACTGTAATTTAAAATAGATGAAACAAAGGCATCAAAAAGTTGACATATGGTATGGGGATTAAGATTTAATTGTTTTACATTTGCCATTAATGTTCCTAGGGCTTTTAAACCTTTTCCTACAATGCACTGTTGATTAAGGGCGAAGTTTCCTGTATAGTTAAAAACTGTTCCAAGATAGTTGAAGTCATTAACATTTTCTAGTTGTTCGCCATTATAATACCATTTTTCTTTATCTTTTAACCCGCCCCTCTTTCTAAATACCATAACTTTTGTTTTACTTATATTAATTTGCAGATTCCATTTTGAACAATATTGGCTTAATTTATCTAAATTTAACTGTAGATCTTCAGGAGATTTACCAAAAATAACCATGTCGTCCGCAAACATCAAAAGTATTATCAATATCTCATCTATTGAAATGCCACTGTTAAAATCACTCTGTAAAGACAGCTCCAGATCTTCCAGGAAGAGGGAAAACATTATCGGCGAAGCACTATCACCCTGCATCAACCCGACTGAATAGTTGAGGAAGTCTGAATATTTATGACACTTACGCACACATGATTTTAATTTGGAGTACATATCTTTAAATATACGGAGTAACTTCCCATTAAGCCCCAAATTATATAACTTGTACCATAAAGCATTTCTATACACACTGTCGAAAGCTTTTTTAAAATCGATAAACGCACAATATAATCGTTCATTTTTTTGCAACGTTTTTTTAATAAGGCAATTTAAGACGAATATTGCATCAACAGTTGAGCATCCTGGTTTAAAACCAACTTGTGCATCTGTAATAATATTGTTATTCTTAGTTAATTTCATTATGCGTCTATTTAGTATACTAGTAAAAAGTTTTCCTAAACAGCTTACAAGAGTTATCCCTCTATAGTTGCCTACGTCATCGGGGTTACCTTTTTTATAGATTGGAACAATAATACCTTCTGACCATTTATCAGGGTAGAATCCAGAATTGAAAACTGCATTAAAAATATCACAAAGATGAGGAGCTATAATATCTACAGATTCGGTGAAATAGTTATTCATAAGCATATCATTTCCCATGGCTTTGTCCTTTTTCAGTTTATTTACTGCTTCAATTATTTCGGTTATTAAAATTGGCTCATTTAACTCATGAAAAGTACAATCAGTATCGTTAAAATCGTTGTCTCTACAAAACTGCTCGGCGTCTTCGTTTACTTCAATAGGAATATTCTGTGAAAGCTCACGGAAATACTCATAAAATTCCTCTAATGGTATGCTTTCATTATGACCTTTCTTTTTTCGAAAAAGTGTCCAAAAATCTTCCGTTTTGGCGTGTCGCATTTGTTCTATCTCCTTCACTTTTTTCATTTTGAAACAATGGCGCTTTTGTACAATCATATCTTTATAAATTTTCTTTTTTTCGCAAAACGTAACCCTACTTTCGTTTGATTTATATTTATTAAATATATTTCTAGCTTCTACATATTCTTTTTTTGCCATACGGCACTCATTATCAAACCATTCAGCACTTTTGTTTTGTTGGCTCGTGCTATGCAAATTTCCTTTATAGTGACAATGTCGCGAAAATAACGGATCTGCTGCGCTGTGTATAAGATCTACAAAGCTATTTATAGAATCGTTCACTGAATTTTTGTCACAAATATTTATGTTACATGTAACATTGTTAAATGACGGCAGTATGCCGATTAATTTCGCTCGAAATTCTCCACGCAAATCTTCGTTCCAATTGTATTTTATGTAGTCAACAGGTTCGCTTTGTGATAAAGGCGTAAAACATTGTATTGAAAAAGATAGAGGCGCATGGTCTGACCATTCATTGAAGTTCAGTATATTGAAACTCTTTATATTGGTAAAGTTGCACTTATGTAACAATAAGTAATCTATTACGGAGGACCCGTGCACATTCGCATATGTATAAACTCCGATATCACGGTCAGACCCAAGTCGACCGTTACCTACTCTAAGTGAGTTTGTTTTACATAAGTCTAGCATTCTTACACCTTGACTATTACATAGTTTGTCCATTGAGGCCCTGGACAGGGGGGTATCGGGGACATAGTCATTTTCATCAAGAATATTAACACATCTGTCATAAGAAATGTAATCGGGTCTGGATCCAATTCTTCCATTAAAATCACCAAATATATAGGTGGATCCAGATCGGCTGAAATAATTTACATCGTCATTTAACTCTTGAAATAGATCAATATTCATAATATTATTAATTTGAGAATCTTCTCCCCATATATAAACTCCACATAGAAATATATCACTACTAAGTTTAAAAAAGTTTTTATCTAATCTGATCCAGATGATAGTGTCACTGTGGTTTCTAACAACAGATACGCCCTTCACTAAATGCTGCTTTACATACAATACAATCCCACCGCTATTACGTTTGGCTTTTCGGTGTTGATATTTCCTATAGAAATTAAAGTGCTTGTAACCCGGGATTTCAATATCACTATTATTACACGTCCAGCTTTCAAACAGAAAAATTATATCATGATTTGTAATATTATTTTTAAAGTCACACGATTCTAGTTTATATCTTGTTAGCCCATTACAGTTCCAAGACAGAATCTTAAGTTCATCTTCGTCGCGTCTCTATGCAGATGTGTTTGAATTGTCTTTTACTGGTCTACCGTCAATATATAAGGTATCGTAACTGATCCATGCTTGCTTGCCGTGCCCTTTTGCAGCTTTCATTTGTGGGATCAATTTCTTCCTTCTCTCAACGATTTCTTTCGGGAATTGCTCGAACATAGAAAAATTGGTTCCTCTGAGGTTAACACCCTGTTTTCGTACAGTTTCTCTATCTTTGAATTGGTTGAACTTTGCTACAACGTTTCTTGGATATGTGTTGTTCTTTGGTCCCATTCTGTGTACCCTTTCGAAAATGATATGGCTTACACATTCTTGAGCAACAGACAGTTTATCAGTAAGGAATGATCTCAGTGCTGTCTCAGTTTGTTCTGTAGATTCATTGGGTGTTTCTGGTATGTTTGTGAAAATCAGATTGTTCCTCATTGATTGAGACTGTAAATATAACAGATCATTTTTAACAGAGTTTCTCTCCTGTTCTAAGTGTAGTAGCTTGTCTGATACTAAGCCTGCATGGAAATCTGTGGAATCGGACTTATCTTCTAATGTCTTCAGGCGTTCTTCTAAACGTTTGTGATTATCATTTATGGCGATCCACATTTTCTTCATTTCATAATCAAACTTATCAACTTTCGCCTCCAACACCTCAAGTTTCCCAAGTTTATGATCCATAGAATTCATTTTATCCGTTATCGTTTGAAGACATCGCATTATATCGGCGCCACTGTATTGTGCTGTCAGATCTGCGGTCTCGGTTGCCCCACCCGCATTACATAGTTTTGATGTTGTACAAGGGGGATCTGAAGTAATAGGAAGTTGCTGATCTTGTTTTTGTGTAGTAGATTTAATACTGGCATCAAAAAGTATATCATTTGATTGTCTAATTGCATCACTAACACTGTGGTCAATGTCACTTACTTCAGATATCTGTGGGCTGTGTGACCCCTGTGGCGATCCTCCATGTTTTGCACTTTTACTCGGTGTCGAATAACCATCGCTGCTCAATCTCCTTTTATCACTGTTACTTTTACCTTTTCTACCCATATCGGCGATTTAATAGTACAACCGTATATTATTTGGTATTTTACATAACCATTTTTCAGTTTAAAAGTTCAAACTAAATCAAAATTACAGATATTTACAGCTATTTACTCTCTCGAAATAAAACACGTCCAACCAGTAGTCACGTGACACACAATAGAATCAAGAACAATCACCGTTTCGTAGCTTTTTAGATATTTTCCATTGCCTGTTCTGTTCCGTCACCGGACAGAGTAGATCTCTTTGTCTTAAATTTCGCTACATAAAATTCTTATCAGAATATTCTAATACATCTAATAAAAATAGTCCGGTAGTCGAGTGTTGGCTTAAAAAGTACCCTTTTAGCGCCGGAGTCACATAAAGTCGACTTCACAAACAGTTTGGATCCTGATCAGACGCCGCGTTGCGCGGCGTCTGATCAGGATCCAAACTGTTTGACCCTCTTATCGATATTTCTTATGTCACCACCTCACCTTCACCTATCCCGTAGTCATGTCGGATCGTTGGGGCACCTTAGATTTCTTGACAACCAGCTTTCACCATTCTTCTCTGTTTTCTGCCATCTGCCCAGTTTCCGTTAGACTTAAATCTGTCTACTCTGTAATGTTACATGTATCTTCCCATCGCTGTCCTTGTCTGCCTCTCTTTCTACCTACCTGAACTGTCAATATTGTCTTTTAAAGCCCTGATGATTTCGTCACATGCCAGTACCAGAAAAGGGATGATTTTTTATACTGCACTAATGAAAACCCGGTAAATGTTAGTGTATGGTAGATTCGTTATATGGGTACGAAATGACCAAGATAGTGGGTACGAAATGATTTGGGTACGAAATAGTTTGGGTACGAAATGACCAGTTCCCGTACCATCACATTTTAAGTTGCTTGACAATTGTTAGCAAATATTCAAAGGTCTAATGGCTTGTTTGATCCTGTTACGAACTTCTTCATTTGAAATGTGTTCTGCATATGGTATGCAAAGTAGTTTTCTGCAGCATCTCTAACGCACTAATTATTCGCTCCGTTTCTACTGTCATACAACATTAAATTGAACTTTGAAACGTTATTGCAGACAACAATACTAAAATACTAAAGCAGACATGATATTTATTATGTTGCCTACCGAACAAAGGGTTTGAATCCAGTCCAAGCGCATCATTTTATTCTTTGAAATGTGTTTTTAAAGAAGATGCTTTACCTAAACTAGTTTTTAATTATAGGTGCCGAGCATTCAATTACAAATAAATGTTGTTTTATGCCCAAGGTTACCATAAGTTATTCATAAAATTCCTTAGATTTCTATTTTTTCAAGCGCGATGTTAGGATTCGTACTTTTAATCCTTTCTCTCTTAAGTTCTGTATATAACACTAACATTATTATTCAAACAGTTAAGATCAAGATTGGACGCGTCGTCTGGTCTGGATCTAAACTTTTGACTCCAATATCAATGTTTCCTTAGTAAAAATGCATATAATTCCAGATTTTAAAAGTTTGAGCAGAAATCCGAAGATTTCGGAAAAATCCGGAGAGATTGAAGCACAGTTTTCGGTCTGTATAAAAAGTTAACACAGGTGATAACACAAAGTTCATTGGCCACTACGGTTATTTTTACAAGCCGTGTTACTCTCTTCATGCAAGTAGACTACATGTATTTGATAATAGCATTGCTACTGTCAGATGGGAATTTGCTGACATCTTTTCACGAAATCCTGTACACGCAGCTAGGTTATTGTACTGTTAGAACTATGACCTTTCTAAGCACATTCTACTTTAGTTACGAGTATACCCGTCATTTCATAAACCGTGTATATGTGAAGATAACGTTTGTAATAATTATGTTAACAGTACATACCCTAATAAGAGGGCTAAACGAGTTCTCTTAACTGGATTTTACTGCTCGTCATTGTGTAATATATAGCAGAATACACATTATTGTATACTGGAATCGTACAATACAATATTCCGGTTTGATTGTTTATCTTGCAGACAGCTTATCAAAGTTAAAAGTAGCATGCATGTAAAGATGAATGTTGTGCGCTGAATCGTGACTGAGCTTTTCTATTTATAGAAGTTGCAACCATTCCATGTTATGGGTAAGTTAGGGTTCAAACCTTTGCTTTATATGTAAAATAAGATTTTGAGACCTATATGTCAGCGTGGTCGAGGTAGTAGCGAAGTGGTTTACTCGGTAAGGCCATGAGTGCGATACCCAGTGAATCTTTTCTCTTGTCTTTTATATTTTGGGTTGGGAAAGGCATTTTTATACTACACATGACGATAACCACAAGGAGTTCAGTATTTAAATAATACATATTATTAAATTTCTTATTACATTTCGGTATAACCACATTATTTAAACTAAAGATGCTAGGACAGACAAAACCACTGCATCAATACTCTAAATTTCCATGGCAAGGGAGCTTGTTGAAAATGTCTACGAGCCTGTATGAAGGAGAAGCAGAAGTGAATTAAAATTCCATTGGATCTAATCCGAATCCCATATAACTTATATTGGGTAACCGTTTAAAGCTATTCCTAAGTACCTAACACATTGAACCCTAACGACAAATATACTCGTCATTTAGAAAGAGTATACTCCACTTGTCCCCTGAAAACAGTGAATACCCAGATCAGAGGGCACCTTAAGCAGCACTCTGACCAAGGCAACACTGTTTGTCATTTTGCAATTGTCATACATTAACTAGACTAAATTGGAAACTGGAATTGCCCATTGTCATTTCAGTGATAAATTAATTAATGCAATTGTTTTCTAGGAGTGAGAGACTGGCCACATAGGGCAACATTCTACATACATTTAAAACTTCACAACACGTTTACCATGTCCATGACACATTTTGCAGACTATGTTGAACAATTCAAATAAGTAATTGTTTGAAAACTAATGCACTAAAAGATAATAATAAAGATTAAAAAAAAAAATCCTACCGGGAATCGAACCCACAGTCTTTTACACTATTGCAAGTACCCTGACCCGCTACCAATTACTCTAACTCGATTATTGATTTAATTTCAATACAAAAGGCATTATATCCTTAGTATACCACGAAAGGTAGGTAACTCCTGAACAACTTCATGGTTTGTGACGCGTTTTACCTCTACGGTTGGGCTCGTCCTAAAGGCCACAGCTCACGGGTCGAAATCTGACTATATAGGTGCAGTGGAAAAACCGTTATTCTGTCACTATAAACATAGTAAAAGGCATAATACTGCATACATTTATGTTTAAAATGCGCAATATCTTACATGTGTTTTAAACCTAAGTGAAACGGCTGCAACATGCCTGATATATGCCCCCATTTTATTAGGAATTCATGAAATTGATGTGTCGATTTCTTATCGATATGGCTAGCGAAATAAGCAAATCTTCGGGTTTGTTTCCGAAAGGAAGTGTGAAGGTCACGTGATCGATACGGACGGCGATAATTCATGTACACTGTGTGAGACGACATCAATTTGTGTGACATTTAGTAGAAACAATTGTAGGAGTTGTCTCTCTTTGCTAAAAATGTTATAATTTAAATCGCAAATAACTATGACGCCATCGTCGTGTGTGTATAGGATATGCAAATAAGCACTTAACCGACTTGTACACGGAATATCTCGTAAGACGTCGTCGTTCTTCATATGTAAATAGCCTCTATTTAAAACTCGACTTATTTCCATAAATTTCACAGGTTTATAAGGCAATATTGCATTAAAAATCAGCACGCATTTTTTTTCTTACGATTATGAATGTACCATAAATCTCATGCTAGAAGAATGTTTGATTTAAGTAATTTGAGAGCAACATTTTGACTTTAAGCTAAATAAATCATTATCATTACAACCAGTTTGGAGATAGATCAGATGCTTGGTAACCCGACGTCTTATCAGGCTGCAATGTTTTGTAATTAAGACAGAAATGAGCATTTATTTTAAAATTGACCTAAAATGTCATTTCTTAAATTTATTGAACGCATTTGCATTAAAACGGAAAATAATACATTTTTCTTTACAGTAAAGATTTAATCAGTGCCTGCCAAAAGCAACTTACTTGAATTTACTATCTTTTAGAAACCAGATCAGACACCTTGTGACAAATCAACTAAATTGCATTAAAATGTACATGTATGCCAAACTCCGCTATCAAAGGTGTACATTTATTTATGCTTTTCGGTGGATTACCACGATATAGCAGTGGATGATCACTTGGTAATCCACTGCAGTGGATTATCACCAATCGCTTTTATTATGAATTTTCCCCGTAGGGCTCCCCAAGAATCGTAGTCAATCGTGTCTTATCGTTAAATTCCGGCAGTCCGATTTGTCGCGAACTACTCACCGGAAGAGCACGAATCCAAACTCGGGAGCAACGAAGTCATTCGGATGACGTCATTATACCGCCAACTGTCACGCGCATGTGTTCGACATAAAACGTGGGGCTCAACACGGGATAAATAATGTACGTTCGCTTTCAATTTTTAAACAATTTCGTTTAAAAAGTGGCTTAAAAGCATAAATAAATAGAATAACTGTGTTTTTTCAGTGTAAGATCGAATTTAATCCATTTCGTGAACATCATACTGTTATATTTTCACTCGTGGCTTCGCCACTCGTGAAAATATAACGTCTGATGTTCACGAAATGGATTAAATTTCGATCTTACACTGAAAAAAACAGTTATCCTCTATGTAATCACACACACAATTCATGATATCCAGCCGATGTACATAGTGTAGGGAATATACCCGGACGAGCTTTTGTTCCACAAATGAGCTTACCGGCGGACGTCGTCCAGTTCTATCTCACTCGACTACGATGCCAGGTGTCGTGATTCGATCCCGCCTTTAGAATCAGACTTTATATGATAAGGGTGAGGTTGGGCAGCCCTAAACCCAGGTTTAACCCCCAGTGGTTATTAATATTTAATTTATAATTAATATTTTATTGCAACTGACCGTACCAAGGCGGGCTCCTATGTTCAGTTTGCTTTTTGTTTGTCTTGCGTGTTGTTTTCTATTTACTGTGTAGATGAAGGAGTGGCATTGCGCGCGTGTGTGTATGTGTGTGTATGTGTTTGTTCTGCTTGAGAGGTGGGTGTATTGTTTATGTTGCGTTTCCTGCTTGAGTCTTTCGTATTTATTTATGAACCGAAATCCAATGTATCAGTGTTTTAATCGTCCACACCTTGAAAGATCTAGATGCTGACCGTTGATAATTTTGGGTGTAAACGGGATGACGCATCTTCAGCACTTAGCAACAATAACAACATCAGTGCTTTACACTGGGCATCTAAAAGAACAAGTGTATGTCCTACTTTAACCCATTGTACATGTATACTGGGTAATATTTGGAAGCAATCTTAAAATGTCGTCTGCAGCGGGTATAAATCAAATATTTGCGAAAGATTTTAGCAGTTTCTGATAAAATATTGAATAAGCAGCAAACAGTTTTGATCTCAGATCAGGCCCGACAATGTGGGGCCTGATCTGAGATCAAAACTGTTTGCCTAGGGGTACACCTAAAAGGGTTTCCCGCATAAAATGGGTTAAACAGTCACATGTATTAGACAACTTCAATGAATATTCATTTCAGTGCATATGTAGAGGAGTAGGTAACTCTTTCACTGCTTTGTTTATCGTCTGTTTTAACCCTCTTACCGCCAACATGTCGTCTACATTGTAGTGCCGTCTGCAGTATTTTTAAATTCAGGTTAAGCGTTGTTTTGACTGACGAAATATCGATACGAGTGTCAAACAGTATGAATCCTGATCAGACGCCGCGTCACGCGGCGTCTGATCAGGGTCCATATTGTTTGTAAAGTCACCTATTGGCGCCATTGGCAGTGAAAGATTTAAGACGCATTCGCATTCTGTTTAACTTTCAGCTTACTTTAAAATACATCTTTTTTAATGCTCAAAAATCAAGCTATGATGGATGGGTAAAACTCTTAATGATAGTTGATAGTGAGTTGATAGTGAGTAAATGGTTGATAATATTTTTGCACTCTTCGCAAGGGTTCGAATCTCGACAAAACTCATTACAATGTTTCGTGACCTTTGCCATCCCATGATGTACCCGCAAATCAAATTTCATGTAAACATTATTTTATCCAATAAAAGGCTTCGGCAGCATACAAAGTTTATGTGAACCCTCGATAGTCCTATCCCCCGGCTTATGTGGTAAAGGAAATATACAACGAACAAAAGGGACACGGACGGACGGATTCATGGACTGACGAACTGGCGTACACATTTGCAGTTCCATAATTGTTTTACAATATACGCTCCTAATTTACGGGGTCAAACATACTATACCGTGGAGAAGACGTTATTCGGTCCCGTTCTCACACACACGAAACGTAAACGCATTGCAATAATATGTAGGATACTACAATTGTTTGATATTTCTAACGTTTCATTCCTTTTAAATCTGAGTGGCAAACAGTTTGGAGCCTGATCAGACGCCGATATACCCGGACTCCGATCTAACTCTTAATTGTTTGTAATGGAAATAATCGAATTAGCGTAAATGCCCTTACTCCACTGTAAAAGTGACATTTTCCAACTTCCGAAGGGTTTAATGTGTATTGCTTGAGTAATCATACATTTTAAAGCGAAACAACCGGATATATTTTATACATGTTTTATCGTTTGGTATCAAATAACTAGTGTATCAACTCAAGCATATATGTAGAGTGTGTGTGTGTTTACTTACACTTCTGGAGATGAACTATAAAGCTGAACATTCCCGGTAGATTTGCAATGGGATTTATGTGCTTTAATAGAAAACAAGGTCTTCGAAATGTGTTTCGGTATGGATGTTTTGTTTTAGTCGCACCGCCTATGTTCATCACTGTTCAGTTGTGTTTGTTTATGATCACAGCTCGAGGACCACTGGCTGGCTGGGGTGAAAGAGAATGTATTTCAAAATTAACTTCTACTGCCAGAGATGACAATCGTTCGTACGGACATTTTCCAAGGATAATACATCAGATATTTTTCGTAATCGACGAGAAAGCTATGTCGGATAAATTGGTTAATGCTCAGCAGACCTGGGACACAAAGACTCCTGCATTCAAATATATACTATGGAATTCTACAATGGTTGAGAAATTTATCCGATCCAAGTACCCCGAATTTTTAGCGATATATGAATCCTACGGGCATTGGGTGCGAAGAGTCGATTTTGCGAAATATCTTATTTTGTACGAGTTTGGTGGAGTGTACGTGGACATTGATATCATATCCACGGAAACTCTTGGTTCACTTTTGAGTTCATTTAACCAGCAAACAAACACAGTGCTTTACTGGACGAGACCAGTTGGTGTGGCTAATGATTTCATAATCTCCAAAACCCGTGACAACTTCATGGCGCATGTGGTATGTGGCCTTGGCAATGCGAACAGATGGTATGTGCTGCCCTATCTCACTACCATGATGGCGACAGGTCCGCTGTATCTTACTGTTAAGTATTCGTCGTTTTCTAAGAAGAAATCTGTGAATGTCATAGATGCTGAAGTTTTACGACCGTATTTAGGGCATATTGGAAGTTCAAGCTGGCACCAACTAGATGGTTTTCTTATCATATGGGTTTTCCGGAGTTGGCAGACAGTGCTCATGGTACTAATTTCATTAATAGTTATTATAGTTCTTGTTTGGATATGCTTCAGACTTTGTCCGACCAACAAGTGCCTGTCGGTTATACAGTTAAAACGTAAAGAAAAACAATGCATCAAATTTAAGCCATAACTGTAGTTACATCTATTGCTTTTATCGTGACATTTTAAAATTAAAGTTCTTTACAGCGACGATTTTGGCTTCTTACATCTAGTGACGTAATAACCAGAGTTTTGCAAATTGTTTCGAGTGGCTACTTATGAATAAGACTTTAACCAATTCACTGGCTTACCCCGAGTACAGTGGTCAATTGCAAACAGTTTTGATACCGCGTAACGCAATGTCGGATCAGGATCCAAACTGTTTGGTAAACTTATCAATGTTTTACAAGTTCAGAAACAAACAAATAGTGTGACGGGGGTTCATATGGGAGCTGTCTTGGGAAAAATAGCACAAGCAATCCTTGTATATCCCTTATCTCTTTCGTTTAACAAACAAGGACTATAAAAATTAGGATAGGTGAAAACAAATCAGAAATCCATGTAAAACAATTAATATATTTCCATGGTTTGTACCCTTATAATTGAGTTGCTTTTTATTTTATTTATATGGGGGCAACAATAATGCAACTAGACACCACAGTTTCCAAGCATTCCGGTATACATAATGCCAAGACCATTTTACAACTGCATGTATTATAAACCAAAAGTAAAGCCCACTATGCTCTGAATTCACTAATCACCATGACTATGTACGTATGAATATGAAACCTACCCGTAAGATAACATACTACTTCTAAAAGGTTATATACATGGCTAGTCATTATAATGACTATTATCTCCACATAAATACAATTTAGCATTTTTGCAAGCGGATGGGACTCAAATTGGGTAGTTCCGATTGGAATTTCCGAATTAGGGTCTACTGTGACTGCTAAACATTATCAGGTTCCAAACAGTTTGACACTCGTATCGATATTTCTTCAGTCTTACTTCACTGAATCTTACTTTGAGACGATCTTACAAACGACAAATTAAAGCAGACGACAATGAAGCGGTGAAGGTGTAAAAATCTACCGAATGATTTGTTTTTGAAAGGGTTAAAGCTAACCATTCAAATGGACCCTTCCATTTAGGAGAACGCATTAACTTATATGACTATATTTCTAGTATGTTTGACGCTTTAACGGCAGGGACTTTTAACCCTTTCATGATACAATTTATCTCGAGTTTTTTTTTATCCCTTTACCACCATATTTTCGTCTGCTTCAATAGTGCTGTCTGCTATATCGTTTTAAAGTTAGATTTCAGGCAGTATGGCTTAAGAATTTTCTAAAAGGGTGTGAAAGAGTGTTGATCCTGATTAGGCACAGCTTTACGTGGTATCTGATCAGGATCCAAACTGTTTGCAAAAACATCTTATGACGGCATGGGCCGTTAAAGAGATTTTTGGTTTGTTCAGGAAAATATTATTTTGCAAATGTACCTTTCTACCCTAAACACATTTGATTCCTATTAGAACAATCGTGTGTTGAATTATTAACTCTTAGCATTGAATGAGTTTTGCAAACAGTTTGGATTCAGATCAGACGCCGTGTAACACGGCATCTGATCTCGATCCAAATTGTTTGACAACCGTTTTAAAGTTTCCTCTAGAATCCGATCTACTAAGACCATTTGAAAATATTACCCGAGGGGGGGGGGGGGGGGGGGGGGGGGGGGGGCACTCTTGGAAAGTCACGCAAACTGCCATCTAATATTTATTTTATTGCACCGATATTATCAACCCTGACTGGAATCGTGTGTTCGTATTTTATAAAATATGTTGTGAATACCAATTTAGAGCCTCCGTGCACGTACCGCGGGAAACGACGTCGACGTCTACGACGTCATATTGTTTATATCATTACAAAAAAGAAAGAAGAATAGAGAAAATAATATCATAATTATAGAGTGACGACAAGAATATCATATGGAGTGACAGTATTTTTGGATAGATGTAAAAGACATGCAAAATGTTTCATTTTGGTCTATCGGAAATTAACATTGTAACTCAAAGCGAGGTGTTGTAATAATTTATGTTTGCTTTTGAGACATGTGGCAGCTTAACCCTTTCCCTTATAGAAGCGACTTTTAGCACATGCATATTATTCATCCGCTGAAGAAAATAGTTCCAAATTATACCGCAATTAATATGTGTCATATTTAATACTTTCCTTACTCTAGCAGATAATAGCTTAAAGTAGGCTGAAAGTAAAGCAGAATGCGCCATATGGCGCATTCTGCTTTACTTTCAACCTGCTTTAAGTAGCCACCTATTTTCAAAACTAGAAACAGGCTATCTGGTAATGGGTTAAAGCAAGCTGAAAGTACAATAGAAGCTTTCTGTTTTACTGTCATTACGTTATAAGCCATCACCTGCCTTAAACACGAAATGGTTAACCTTGTGGTCGTAATAGAAAGGTTTAACTGTACAATTGATCACATCTATTACGACCACTTATTGAGGTATAGCTTTTTGTGTTTAACCCTTTCCCGAATAGAAGCGACTTTTAGCACATGCATTTTATTCATCCGCTGAAGAAATAAGTTCCAATATATACCGTAATGAATATGTGTCATATTTAATACTTTCCTTTTTCTAGCAGGTAATAGCTTAAAGCAGGCTGAAAGTAAAGCAGAATGCGCCATATGGCGCATTCTGCTTTACTTTCAACCTGCTTTAAGTAGCCACCTATTTTCAAAACTAGAAACAGGCTATCTGGTAATGGGTTAAAGCAAGCTGAAAGTACAATAGAAGCTTTCTGCTTTACTGTCATTACGTTATAAGCCATCACCGGCCTTAAACACGTAATGGTTAACCTTGTGGTCGTAATAGAAAGGTTTAACTGTACAATTGATCACATCTATTACGACCACTTATTGAGGTATAGCTTTTTGTGTTTAACCCTTTCCCGAATAGAAGCGACTTTTAGCACATGCATTTTATTCATCCGCTGAAGAAATAAGTTCCAATATATACCGTAATGAATATGTGTCATATTTAATACTTTCCTTTTTCTAGCAGGTAATAGCTTAAAGCAGGCTGAAAGTAAAGCAGAATGCGCCATTTTCAAAACTAGAAACAGGCTATCTGGTAATGGGTTAAAGCAAGCTGAAAGTACAATAGAAGCTTTCTGCTTTACTGTCATTACGTTATAAGCCATCACCGGCCTTAAACACGTAATGGTTAACCTTGTGGTCGTAATAGAAAGGTTTAACTGTACAATTTATCACATCTATTACCACCACTTATTGAGGTATAGCGTTTTATGTTTAAGGTGCTTGATGACTTAACCCTTTGAACCCTAGTCCCGCATATAGGCGTGCTTTTCAAACAGTGAACATGTGAAAAGTACACTTGTCTGGAACAAACAGTGAAGACCCAGATCAGAGGGCTCCGAAAGGAGCCCTCTGATCAGGGTCTTCACTGTTTGTCATAATGCCAAAACAACCATTAAAAGCCAGAAATGGACTAGACTAAAATCGAAACTGGACTTGTTCATTTAAAGTTTCAGGGAGGAAATAGTTAAAGCATGATGAAAGTACAGTGCTCCCTCTCTACAACGACATCCAATGAGAGACACAGATTGTGTGTGTTGTTCGAAGGGAGTCGTAAGAGAGACGGGAAATTAAGACATGATTGACATTTGCAAACAGCTTGAATCCAGATTAGACTCGGCGTAACGCGGCGTCTGATCTGGATTCAAGCTGTTTGTCACTCGTCATTATATTTATTTTATATATATCCACTTATATGTAACTTTGAGAAAAACAGCAGACGAGAAAATTAAGCTGACGATATTGCAGCAGTGAAAAGCGTTTATTTAGATATAATTGTCCTGTTTAGGAAAATGCGGCAGGGGTCGTTGTATGGAGGGCCGTTGAAGGGAGGGAACACTGTAAAAGAAAAGGCTTACGTTCGAGATTTCTGCGAATAATTCATCTTGCTTTTAGTTTCGAAACCAACATTTCCTCTTGTTTCTGTGGTACAGTGTTCCCTCCCTACATGTACCACGACCCTTCCATCAACGACTCCCTCTCTACAAAAGCGCTTGCCGCAGTTCCCTAAACAGGACAACTATGTCTATCGCTTTTATTGCTGCAATATCGTCTGCTTAAAATTGACGTCTGTAGTTTACCTCGCAGTGACATAGTGGACATTTTGACAGAAAATGAATTAATGATGAGTGACAAACGTAACAAACAGCTTCAAAATGTAAGCCAATTGCTCTCCCTATAACGACTCCCTCCGAACAACGCATACACTCTTTGTTTACTAACGAAGCATTTGCTTTAAGAAGCAGACATGTAAATATTGTACAAGAGTAATTTATACTTTCTTTCTAAAATAACAGCCCCTATGCTTATGAAGCGTTTGAATCTGGTTTGGGGTCGTTCTCGGGCTTTTGGTTGGTCAGATTTGAGCATATGCTCAAATCTGACCGACCAGGGGCTTGTGAGCGATCTCGGACTCGGTTCGAACGCTTTATAAGCATGAACCCAGCTCTTTTTGTTTAAGAACTTAGTAAACGTTATCTATAACTCCATAGTATGATGAAAAAAAAAGTGTGTACTCTCCCAGCAGAGACAAAGAACAACGTATAAGTATGTATATCATGTATATTGTTATAGGTTTGGAAAAGCCTATTGATTCATGTAACAGTTTGTATTTGAATTGTATGACGATGTATCTTGTGTACAAGTCAAATAAAATGATTGTTCTGTTCTGTTTGTCTCCAATTGTGTGTCGTTGTAGAGAGGGAACAATGTAGTTATATAGGGATTTTACTGCACTGGCCTACTAACTTTAATTGCCGCTATAGATCTAGTCACCTTTAGATCATGAAAACTATTTTCTCGTTATTTCCAGTCATGCACTTGGAGCGTAGATAAATTCAGTCATGTTATACGTCTTACCCTTGAAAACAAAATGGCGATTGGATGTACCAGTATTATAGTGATTGTGCGTGTTTATTAGTTTGTTTTACTTCAAAATAGGCATTAAAATGATGTGAAACATGTTTGTATGTAGAATTAAGTAATCCAATGCAGTTATGCAACGGTATACTAGATTCTAGATATGGACGGCTGCTATCACATGCGTTTTAGAATTAGTTTATCTCTCCAAATTTATCCACACAAACTCGTAGAAATGGGGGCGTCCACGTGTAGTATACCGTTGTTCAACTGCATTGTTATACTCATTTTAAATAGCGTTTTAAGAACTAAGGACTGACTAAACAATACATGATTCCATGTTTTACATCATTTAAATGTTTTAAATTCCCAATTTTGAAGTAAAACAACCAAACAAATAAACTCTCACCTGCACCAGAATATATCCAGTCGTCATTTTGTTTTGAACGGTTAGGGCTTTGTTACATCACACGTGTCACGTGATTAAAACATTATGACAGTGAAATCGTGCAATCGAGAAATCAGGAAATTGAGCAATTGAGCAATTGCGAAATTGAGCAATTGAAAAAATCGGGAAATTCGGAAAAGAAATCGAGCAATTGAGAAATCGAGCAATTAAGAAATTGAGCAATTGAGAAATCGAACAATTGAGAAATTGGAAAATTTGGAAGAGAAATTGAGCAATTGAGAAATAGAGCAATTGAGAAATCGAGAAATTTGGAAGAGAAATTGAGCAATTGAGAAATCGAGCAATTGAGAAATCTGGAAATTTGGAAGAGAAATTGAGCAATTGAAAAATTGAGCAATTGAGAAATTTGGAAGAGAAATCGAATAATTGAGAAATCGAGAAATTGAGCAATTGAGCAATTTGAAGGTGGAAATCTTGCAATTTTGCAATCACGCAATCGAAATGTGTGAAATCTTGAAGCGGAAATGTCACCGCCTTTCGTACAAACGGCATGGCAGTATAGGGGTTAATTAAACTCATACATTTAATATCTAAAACAGCTCCTTCTTGGCAAGGCAATAAGGTGTGTTAGTTGCTGAACGTGTCTCTGCAATATAAGCAAGTCCCATCAACGAATATAATTATGTATTTAGTTTAACTGCTTCACCGCCATGACAATGTCGTTATTTCTCCAGTCAAACTGATTAAATCTAAAGTGTGAGAATTAAAAGCAATTCAGACCAGAACAAAACGTTACTTTCTTCATTAAACTGCATTGCGTTCGTGTTTCGTTTCGTTTAAGCGGGTAGGTATACCTTGTCACTGGTGTAGCTCACTACTATACGAACGACCAAACGTTGGCTAGAGGTGTTTAACCATTTACAAAGGCGAAAACGTTATTCTTACCCGTTTAACGCAAACGAAACGCAAACGCATTGCAGTTAAAAGAAGAAAATAACAACGTCTTTACCATTCTGAATGTTGATTTTAACCTGGACGTCAAACATTTTAGAGCCTGATCACGCCTGGTTACCCGGCGTCTGATCTGGCTTCACACTGTTTGCATAGAAAATTATATGATTAGCGTAAACGCGTTTATTGGGAAAGTCTAACGTTTTCTCCACTGCACCTTGTTTCTATTCTTGAAGACAGGTCACTAACTAAACCCATTTGTGCCCAGTGTATTATTCCATGCTAAGCTATTGGAATATATTCTAGTCCAATTTTACCCAAGGGGTCTTAAAGTTCACCTTCGTTTTGTTTTCTATTGAAATTCCTATAAGCGAAATAGTTTAGACTCTGGTCAGATGCCGTATTATGCGGCGACTGGTCGGAGTCTACAATGTTTGTTTATGTCCCGTGTATAGGACGTTAAGCACAAAATGGTTTAAAGCAGGTTAAACGTCAAAATAATAATTCTGTATAAATCAGATTTTTTGTCAACAGTGGAGGAATAAATGCGTATCTATCGAGTACAGTGAAACCCCTCTAAACCGGAACCTCTAAAAACCGGAATTCATTCTAAAGCGGACAAAAAAGTTGGTCCCGTTTCCAACCCTTCTTTATTTTAACCCATTACACCATAAATACGCCTTTTTACGTCTTTGGTTTATTCTTACACTGAAGAAAAAAGGTTGTACATTCTAGCAGATGATAGCTTAAAGCAGGTTGAAAGTAAAGCAGAATGCGCCTTAAGGCGCATTCTGCTTTACTTTCAACCTGTTTTAAGTGGTCAGCTATCTTTCATACTAGAAACAAATCAAAACCCCTCTAAACCGGAAACCCCTCTAAACCGGACATTTTTGTTGTCCCCACACATGTCCGGTTTACAGGGGTTTCACTGTAATGGGTAAAGGAATCACCAAGGTGACTGTGTGTCTTCGCGGAAATAAGTACTTTACCACATGTATGGTATTCTGCCAAAGTGTACGAGACGGTCGTTACAGTAGAGAAAACGTTACTATTTCCCGTTTAAACACAACGAAACGCAAAGGCAGTGCACTAAAATGTAGAAAATAGCAGATTTTGGATACTTCCACATATTTATCTTAACATACGTGGCAAACTGTTTGGAGCCTGTTTGGGAAACCCGGTGTCTGATCTGGCTCCAAACTGTGTACAATGGAAATAACAGATTTAGCGTAAACGCGAATAACGTTTTCTCCACTGTACCGTAGAGAAGACGTTAATACAGTGAAGAATATGTTATTCTTTCCCAATACGCGTTGACGCTAAAACTATTATTTGCAGTGCAAACAGTTTGGAGCCAGATCAGACGCCGGGTAACCCGGCGTCTGATCAGGCTCCAAACTGTTTGCCACCAAGATAAACATGAACTATCAAAATTGTCCAAAAATTGTTCTTTTCTACGTTTAAGCACTTTGCGTTTGCGTACGTTTGCGTTTAAACGGGAAAAAATAACAGATTCTCCACTGTATATCGAGTTTAAACGAAATTACATACAAACGCAAGTCATGTAGAAACATGAGAAGGTGACAACTGTTTACGAATCATTAAATGTAAGGTGGAAAACAGCTTGGATCCTGATAAGACGCCAATTTACTTTTATTGTTTGCAACAACATTGTTGTTCTAATACAGAAACTTTTATTTGCTCCCCACATAACGTACAGTGTAGACAACGCTATTCTTTCCCGTTTAAACGCAAACGAAACGCAAATCGCTAAAATGAAGGAAATTACCATTTTTTATATTTCTAATTATTGCTTTTGTACCTGAGTTGCAAACAGTTTGGAGCCTGATCAGATGCCATATTACCTGGCGTCTGGTCTGGCTCCGAATGTTTGCAATGGAAAAATAGTTAAGCGTTAACGCGTTTATTGGGAATAGAAAGAATAATATAACGTTTAACTGTACCCGGTAACTATTTTACAAGCACTCAATAATACTTTGATATTTTATTGATATTTGCTTGACTTTCGGCAATAGTGTCTGGAATTTGGAGCGCCTTAAAGCACATTTGTACAATAATTCGTTGCATGTGGACGCTTGATTGGCATTTACAAGGAGCACAGGGTCTGGACAGGATTCAAACTGCTTTACACTCGTACCAATGTGTCTAAGCCATCATGAAATAACTTTACTCGTTTTTTTTATGAAAAAGGGCTATGTTTAAATGGTGCGATTTAGTTAAAGGGAAACTTGTTTACTGTACTTAACATTTCCAGGGGGAAATGCATCGACATATTTGTTTTATTGTACAGTGGAGAATCTGTTATTCTTTCCCAATAAACGCGTTTACGCTAAAACTATTATTTGCAGTGCAAACAGTTTGGAGCCAGATCAGACGCCGGGTAACCCGGCGTCTGATCAGGCTCCAAACTGTTTGCCACCAAGATAAACATGAAATATCAAAATTGTGCAAAAATTGTTCTTTTCTACGTTTTAGCGCTTTGCGTTTGCGTACGTTTGCGTTTAAACGGGAAAGAATAACAGATTCTCCACTGTACTTGCGTCTCTAGCTCTCACGGCCAATGGATGTGCATTGCATGCATTTCTGGTTTACAGTGAACTCTATACTTCAAGACTTCTAAAACAAACTTGAAAGTCTTATAGGAACGTCTTTTAGAGGAGATTTTAGTTGAAAGAATTGAAACAAAGAAATATACTTTATAGATATTTATGTCAATTTGGCCCAGCATTTAGTAATAACCTGTTTGAACATATGTGCAAATTCTGTCATTGAATGTCGAAGAACATGTGTATGACTGTATTTGCATGTTTGCACTGAAGTTTTCTCCTTGTTTACGTTCATTATTAGCATGCTAAGAGAACATTCTTTGTGAAACAGTTCTACAAATAGATATACAGTAAAACCTCGCTATAACGACCACTAAATTATGTTAATTATTAGGGTGTTTACGACAGGTGACCGCTTAAAGGAAGGTGACAGTAAAACAGAAAGCTCGCTCCTATAGGAGCTTTCTGTTTCACTGTAACCTTGCTTTAAGCTGTCACCTGTCTATTATACACTCAATTAGCCTTCGTTTTAGTGGTCGTAATAGCGAGGTTTTACTGTAATATCATAAGCGTGTTCTCCAATTAAATCCGCAGATTTTACTCCTCAAACAAAGACTTATCCATAATAGAATAATATGTTGCAAATTAAAGCCGCATGAAAGTACATGTACAACAGACATGTTTAAAAGGAGCGTCGATCTTTCCTTTATTATTTTTGCTTTAAGCGGGAAGTGCCTTAAACACGGAAATGAACATTGATTCGAATCAAGTCATAAGAATAATCCATTTATGGTAGGCCTTTTATGTAGAGTCATGTATTTTCTACATTCATGTAGATGTTTTTCGCAGTCTTCATACCTGCCATAAGACCATCATGAAAAATCCTACGATTTCCAAATTTTCTGTTTTCAAGCACAATTACTTATATGTAGCAGGTACTTTCAGCCTGCTTTACGCTACATGTGCGTATGTACCATATGCTAGGATAAAAATCCAAAGATTTCGGACATGTCCGGAGAAATGGCAGCCCTGAGTCTGAGATTTAGTTTCGGTGCAAAAACACAGAAAGAAGGGGAAAATGCTCCAGTTACTACATCACGTACAATCTCAGATATATGAGCCACGTTTTAACTTTGAAATACGGGTATGTTCGACCTAATCGAGTTCGAGATATTGAAGTTCAACTGTTCACTAACTAACAGAGGACTAATACAGGAACATTCTGATCGGGATCTGCACATTAGCCTCAAGAATAACACAAAGCTAAAATGATATATCAAGCTATTAACTTATCAAAGGAACCAGTGCACAATTTACTGGTAAATAGGCTAACTAACAATATCACAATCGTCTGTTGCTTACTCTTTAATCTATTTCCACACCTTATACATAATATAATGTCTACTAACATGTATCATAGAAAACAATTCTGTACAAGGGGAAGGTCTTATTTAATGTTGTTAGAACATGTGACTCTTACTTTCCAATTTGGTATAACTGTCTTTTCGTGGAAGAATGTATAGCTCATTGTATGATTATGGTGAATATTATGTTTCTATAAGGATATACGTTTGACGTTTGACGACTTGTTTGATTTTACATCTTTGTTATTCAGTTCATTTTTGCAGGCTTTCAATACTTTATAATCTAGATGACCTTTTCAATTCGAATCCGAGTCATACGTATGTGAGATAGCCATAATACCACAATGACAACCGTGTTTCATGTATTTCTTACAGTGAAGAAGGAGTTATTTTTCCCCAATACATACGATTGTGCTAAAGCTGTAATGTCAACTGCAAACATTTTTAGCCTGATCAGATATCGGGTAATTCGGCGTCTGACCAAGCCCAAAACGAGTTGCCGCTCAGATAAAAACAAAAAGACATTTCAAAATTTGTATTGCGTTTTGTGATTATTCTCGTACATGTATAAACGGGACAGAAAACACATTTTCTCAACTTTCCCTAGCAAACACTTACAGTGGAGAAAACGTTATTCTTTCTCGTTTAAACGAAACGAAACGCAAACGCAGTGCACTAAAATGTAGAAAATAACAAATGTTGGATACTTCCACCTATTTATCTTAATATGAGCTGAAATTAACACCATCTGGAAATTTATTAAAACCACGTGTCACCAGATTGTTAACGATGAGGTGCTATCTCGTCAAAGTGGCCAGAGATTTAACCAACCCTGGATCAACAGAGATATACGTCGTATCACTCGTTCAAAACGGCGTTGGTTTAAGAAAGCCAAACAATCAAACTCTCCAAAAGACTAGGAAAAGTACAAATCCATCAAAAGAGCGGCTCAAAGATCCTGTAGGTCAGCGCATGATTCACATGTGGCCAGTATACTCACTGATGACCACGAGAACCCCAAAGTCTTCTGGAATTATATAAAATCTACAAAGAAGGACAACTTTGGTGTACATGTATCTCCTCTGCAAAAGGAAGGCCACACATTAAATTCGGCGAAACAGAACGCAGACATCCTAAACGAACAGTTCACATCTGTATTTTCTAAAGATAGTGCATCTGCTCGCCCCACCCTTCCACCCAGCACACATACATGTATCTTTGTGTCCCACATCACTGTTTCTGAAACTCCTACAGGAGCTTAAACCGCATAAAGCCGCAGGACGAGACAAAATTTCCACAAAAGTTTTGAAAATTGGTGCTACTGAGCTTGCCTCAGGCTAAGTTCTTTCAACTATCCATTGACAGGGGACAAATACCATCTGATTGGAAGACGGCTCTAGTATCGCCAGCGTTCAGAAAGGGCAACAGATCTACACCATCAAACTATCGACCCATATCTCTCACATCTATAACCTGTAAACTCTTAGAACATATCATCTTTAGTCACATTATGTCTCACTTCGATTCTTTTAATATTCTCACTAACTTTCAGCATGGCTTCAGGAAAAAACGATCATGTGACACCCAATTAATACTTACTATCCATGACCTAGCAAGAGGTTTAAATAAAAATCAGCAAATGGACGCCATTCTCTTAGATTTCAGTAAAGCTTTTGACAAAGACAGCCACAAACATCTCCTACAAAAACTAGATTTCTATGGTGTAAGAGGAAACCTACACTCATGGATTGAAGACTTCTTAAAGTGTCGATCGCAGCAGGCTGTCCTTCATGGTGTTCTGATGTGTCTCCTGTCACCTCTGGAGTTCCACAGGGTAGTGTCACAGGAACCCTCCTCTTTCTTGCATACATCAATGATATACCATCTAGAGTCAAGTCTACAGGTCGGCTATTCGCCGATGACTGCCTGATGTATAGACAAATAAGAAACGAGGAGGATGCCAGACTACTCCAGAGTGAGCTGGATTCACTACAGGAATGGGAACAGGAGTGGCTCATGTGCTTCAACCCAGACAAATGTGAAGTTATTCACGTAACAAATAAAAAGAAACCTTTGAACTTTACTTACAACATCCACAATACACCTTTAAAACCTACCAATGCCGCAAAATACCTTGGAGTTCCATTCACACCTGATCATAGCTGGAAAACACATACAGAAAATATATCTAAAAAAGCAAACAGTAAAATGTCCTTTATCAGAAGAAACATCAGCTCAAGCCCACCAAAGACCAAGGAAAGAGCCTACAAAACATATGTCCGACCAATTGTGGAATATGCCTCGTCAGTTTGGTCCCCGCATGCAGACACACATATAAACCAGATTGAGATGATCCAACGCAGAGCAGCCAGGTTTGTCATGCGAGACTATGAACGCACCAGCTCAGTATCATCCATGGTGGATGACCTCAAATTGGACCCCTAAAACACAGACGAAATATAACCAGAGTCACCATCTTGTACAATACCATCCGCAACATGGTGGACATCAGCCCAGACCCTCCACTCCGCCCCTCTAGACCAAACATAAACCACAACCTGCAATTCACTCAGATTCTATGCTCAAAATCAGTTTACCAACATAGCTTCTTCCCTGCCACTATCATATTATGGAACCATCTGCCGCAGCACGTCGTGAACATACAGTCACTTGACGGCTTTAAAGCGGCCATGTCAAATGTCCAAAACCTGTAAACCAGCAGTTCGTTTTTACCCTGTTTTTAACTGTACAAAAAGACATAACAACACCACCAGTGTTTCTTTTTAACTGTCTTTTAATATTAATATTGAGGTTAAAATTGATATTACTAATATTGATGTTAATATTAGTATTAATATTGATGATCGTAATTGATCAATACCACGCCGTCGGCTGCGCGTGCATATTTTAACCATATCGCGAGTATACTCTATGCAGAGTGATGCGATTAATGAAGATGATGCTGAGTGGCAAACAATTTGGAGCCTTATCAGATGCCGGGTTATCCGGCGTCTGATCTGGCTCCAAACTGTTTGCAATGGAAATAATAGATTTAGCTTTAACACGTTTATTGGGAAAGAAAAACGTTTTCTCCATCGTAAATCAATAAAATTCTTTGATATTCATTCTAATGTGATTTAAGGTAAACAGCATATGAATAATTAATCATTAAAGTACGAAGTATGAAGAAATTATAATGAAATACAGGGTTCTCTCATTTATATATGTCATTGATTTTGCCCGGTTTTCCCCTTTAACCCCCGATCATTTTCCGCTGAATATTGTTAAAACCCACATGTGCTGTCGGACAAGAGCCATACAAAAAAGCTTTTTAATGCATAAAGTATGACGTACCGTGTGCTACAACGGTCAGTTATTTATATATTTGCCGTGCCATGACAAAACCTGTCTTATTGCATTGCAACCTTGTACAGACCAAGCACCGTTGTCATCTCAGTATATGTATATGAGGTTTGTCAAGACTGCCAAATACCGTATATAACACAACACATAAAATTATTTGGGCGCATGTGGGTGTCAAACAGTGTAGATCAATGCCAACCACCGCGTCCTGACGCAGCACTGGCGTTGTGGTTCATTACTGAGTTATGTTATTTTTTTATTGCAGCACTGGCGGTGCGGTTCATTACTATGTCATATTGTAATTTATTGCAGCACTGGCGTTGTGGTTCATTACTGAGTTATGTTATTTATTATTGAAGCACTTGCGGTGCGGTTCATTACTAAGCTATGTTATTTATTATTGCAGCACTGGCGTTGTGGTTCATTACTGAGTTATGTTATTTATTATTGCAGCACTTGCGGTACGGTTCATTACTAAGCTATGTTATTTATTATTGCAGCACTGGCGTTGTGGTTCATTACTGAGTTATGTTATTTATTATTGCAGCACGTGCGGTGCGGTTCATTACTAAGCTATGTTATTTATTATTGCAGCACTTGCGGTGCGGTTCATTACTAAGCTATGTTATTTATTATTGCAGCACTTGCGGTGCGGTTCATTACTAAGCTATGTTATTTATTATTGCAACACTTGCGGTGCAGTTCATTTCTAAGCTATGTTATTTATTATTGCAGCACTGGTGGTGCGGTTCATTACTAAGCTATGTTATTGTTTATTGCAGCACTGGCGGTGCGGTTCATTACTAAGCGGTTTATAGGAGAGTATGACCAGACAGCAGAGAACAAGTACAAGTATAGCACAGTGGTGGACGGGGAACAAATGGCATTTGAGCTGCTCGACACACGTTCGGTGGTAAGCATTGAATTTGATCATTTCAAACGCTGTTTTACATGTTGTATTTGTTGCAAATCTTACGGTTTTATTTGTGATATTTTGTGAGTGTTTTCCTCCAAAGTCAAAAGAACTATTGTCAAATGTAAGTCATTTACTTCTTTTCGTACATGTAGTACAGTACATGCTTCCTACAACGACCCTTCCAACAACGACAGTCCCTACTTGTCTCAGTTCCCCACACACGAATTTTATGTCCAACCTTTTCATGGCTGAAATACCGTTTGCTTTGCTTAAATTTGTCGTCTGCTGATTTCTTAAATATACATATAAGTGGACAGATATAATGACGAGTGACAAACAGCTTGAATCCAGATCACACGCCGCGGTCGCGGCTGATCTGGATTCAAGATGTTTGCAAATGTAAGTCAAGTCTCCCTATGACGACCCCTCCGAACAACACACACAATCTGTGTCTTCCATTGGATGTCCTTGTAGAGAAGGAGCGTTATACAGTGGAGAATCTGTTATTCTTTCCCAATAAACGCGTTTACGCTAAAACTATTATTTGCAGTGCAAACAGTTTGGAGCCAGATCAGACGCCGGGTAACCCGGCGTCTGATCAGGCTCCAAACTGTTTGCCACCAAGATAAATGTGAAATATCAGAATTGTCCAAAAGTTGTTCTTTTCTACGTTTTAGCGCTTTGCGTTTGCGTTTGCGTACGTTTGCGTTTAAACGGGAAAGAATAACAGATTCTCCACTGTACAATGGTTATTTGATCAGACACTCAGCTGAATATTTCTAAACCCTTTCATGAACAAATTACTCGGGGAGTTTTTACCCATTCACCGCTTTAGTGTCGTCTGATGCAGTATTGTTTTCTGCAAGACACATTTCAAAGTTGTACTTAAGGTTGTATGGCTTAATAGATACCCATAAGAGTGTGAAACATACTATGTACTGATCAGGACCCAGACTGTTTGCAATATCGCGATTTAAGGGTGTATCAATGTCATAAGCCAATTTTTCAAAGTATCAAACTTTTTTTCTAACATTGTTTTTTTTTGGAAGAGCTATTTATGATGAATGAAAAAATGGAGAAAAAAATATGGTGGTGTCCTTGTTTTTTAGCTACAGCGATTTGAAAAAGGTATGTCAAATTTGGATTTTTTTTCTCAAATTTTACCCATTCAGAGTACAAGCTTCAGTAAAATCTATTTCAAAACAAAACAAAAATGGTAATTTGGGTTTTCTTTATTTATTTCATGTCTATGGTGGTATTTTCACATATATAAACCAAATTTAGACAAAGATGGCACCAGGTTTGAACAATATGGATCCTTGAATATCAAAAATATGCTTTATATAGGGCATGCTTTTATTAGATTTTTTATTTTATGAAAAAAAAGTAAAAAAGTTTGAAAATGAAATAGTTCTAGTATTAAACTTTTTCTACCAGATGAAAGCCCATGCTAAGGCAGTTCAAAATATGAAAAGAAATTGAAAGGTCAGTGTTGAAAATTTTGAGTTATTAAAGTAAAAAGAGTTATCTCCCCTTACAAAATTGACAAAAAAGTACCATATCGATGATATTTAGAGCTTTATAAATTTCACATTTGGTGCCTTTTTTTCTTAAATTAGTTTTTGTATGAAGAAATACTACCATATATAGGAAATAAATAACACAAAACCAAATTATCATATTTGTTTTCATTTAAAATGGATTTTATTGAAACGGGCTGTTTTAATAGGACACAATAAGAGGAAGTGGGTGGGGTAAATTTTACATGGCCGTACAGCCAACTGTTGTTCACCAAAATGTACACTTTTTCTATTGTTTCATTCATCTTAAATAGCTCTTCAATACAAAACCATCATAGAGTGTTTTCATATACTTTGAAAATTTCCCAAATCCATGACATTGATACACCCTTAAGGCGTCATTGACAGTGAAAGGGTAAAGTCATAATAGCTTAACTTTTAATCTAAAAAAACACAAAACAGACGACAAGTTGTTGAAAATTGATGACATCATGGCATTGAAGGGTTTAAACAAAATTGTCATTACACGGCTGCTTGACCTACAGTGGAGAATCTGTTATTCTTTCCCGTTTAAACGCAAACGTACGCAAACGTACGCACACGCAAATCACTAAAACGTAGAAAATTACAGCTTTTTGACATTTCTCACTATTTATTTTAATCTGAGTGGCAAACAGTTTGGAGCCTGATCAGACGCCGGGTTACCCGGCGTCTGATCTGGCTCCAAACTGTTTGCAATGGAAAAAATAGTTTTAGCATAAACGCGTTTATTGGGAAAGAATAACGTTTTCTCCACTGTACATACCATTGTACACGTATACTCATCATTATGACAGAACTGAAATTACATATACGTAAATTAAATATAGCATCGTCGAAGGTTTTTACAAGCGATAATTTCCTATGTGGGTACATGTGCAACTGAAAACATTATGTTGTATTAACATGTTCAGAAATTCGAAATTCGATTATGATTGCACATTATACTGTTAACCCTTTTCTCCTGCTAATAACGTAACTTTACTAACAATTTATTTGAATACAAAGTAAACCTAGATCAGACAGCTCCTGAAGAAATGTCTGGTTTTTGTCTGTACTAAATTCTTTTAGGGTACGTCTGGCAGACATTTTATTATGGTATCTTCTGAAATCAGTTAACTGAAAAACCCAGTACCCCATGACATATATCCAAGCTAAACACGACTTGGTAAACAATTTGGATCCTGATCAGACTCCGAATAACTCGACGCCACTGTATGACATGTGTATTGATGTACTAATGCATGTTTTATGCATAGATACTGCATTTTTACATGTATAGCGGGTTTTACTATAATTATTAACGATCCGTCTGTTCTTTTGATGTTTATTAACAATTACAACACTTTATATGTGGATACATGTAACACTAGAATTCGTGGTCCTATTGTTTGATTCACTCATTAACCCATAATTACGCCTTTTGTAAGTTGTTAAAATATTCCTGCACTGAACAAAAATAGTTCTAATTTATAAAGTCATGAATGGGTATCATAAGAACTCGTTTCTATTTTCTAGAATATGGTAGCTTGAAGCAGGTTGGAAATTTGCAACTAAAATAGAATGCGTACCAAGACGCACTCTGCTCTACTTTCAGTCTGCTTTAAGTGGTCACATATCTTCAATACTTAATCAGACAAAGGGGTAATGGGTTAAGATAGCAGGGTGAATGTGAAACAGGAACTTTTTGTTTCACGTTCATCCTGCTTTAAACAGTCACCTGGTTTAGGAAAAATCACATTCCGTCTAGGCACTGGAATATATTCTTGTGTTTGGTATAGACAGGCTTGCTGCATCATCTCCGATGTCTTATTATCTGTTTGCATTTTAACCCATTCACTGCCATGACGTCATCTGTTTAAGACAATTGTCGTCTGCTTTTATTTTTCAAAGCTAAATTTAAGGAACTTTGTCGTAAAGAACATTGCAATGATTGTCAAACATTTGGATCCTGATCAGATGCCGCGTAATGCGGCGTCTGATCAGGATCCAAACTGTTTGCAAATAACCATTGCACTCGGGGTAAGGCAGTAAATGGGTTTAATTGGTCTAATTGATGCAGTATGTCGAATAGTTCACACGAGTGTATGCGTTCAGTATTATCGATAGACATAACTCTATTCCCAATTAATACAATTTCAGGAACAGAAACCAAAATATCTACAATCAAACATGGATAGCTGGAACTTATTAAATTGTCGAACTTATCCGTATATCAAAATTAAAACGTGGCTTAGCCACGTTTTAATTTTGAAATACGGATTAGTTCGATTTACGTTATTTTGGGTTATCGAAATTTAACTGAAGAAATACATATCATTTTGACTTAAACTTGTTCGATTTATCGAGGTTTCGAATTAGTTAGTTATCGTGCTGAGCCACGCCCACTCTTCGAGCGATAGAAACAGTTGAATAATTGCATAATTACCATAGAACGATAGTTAATTAATTCCAAACGCGTAATTGAAAGTAATGGAATCATTATATACCTTACTATCTCAACTATGCCTTGGGATGAAACGAAATGTTTTTGGCAGACAATCACGTAGACTTCGTGTTTGTATTTGTAGATTAGATATGGGTTATTTCAGATGTTGCTGCGTTTTTAGGGATTACGCAATTATTAGAGTTCTTAATGTTTTAATTACACTTGGGCATTGCGTCCGAGTTATCTGTATCAGCTCCCCTCTCTCTTGCGCGTCAATTTAAACCATAGATATACTTTCCACGCCCATAATGTATAAAAACGTTTTGACGTTTATGGCACATTTTGGCTTCCGTAATATGAAAACGTTATCATTCGCACATCGCGTTGGAAGATTTTTCTGAAAGTCAAAAGTTGGGCACTTCCTAATTCTTGAATATCAATAGTCTCTTGCATAATGTGACACCTTCAGGCAGCATTTAAAATGGACACAGACACAAATTTGCAAGATTGGAAAAATGCGAATGCCGGAGGGGCCGAAACTGTCCATCTTTCTACTTTCGGTTTTAAATGTACGCGGTATTTTTGTCCAAAACCGTTATAATGGCTCTCATGCTGCAATTCAGTAACACTAACATGTCAACACAAAGCTCAAAAAGCTCAAACTGAGCTCAGAATCGGCTTTAAAAAAAACAAAAAAAAACAACCTAAGTCACGTCATATTAATAAAATGTGCACACACTTTTCTAAATCTAGCGCCTCCTATAAAAAGACACTGTTACATGTATTTTCGGTTTCGTTTTGACATTTCAGAGAAGTTTTGAGATGTCATAGTGTAGCGGTTATTCAGAAAATGAGCTCCAGATAAGTCCGGTAGTGTCTGTGTTATGTGTACAAACGGGCCAGGCTTGCTAAGGATATCAGAAGCGGACGTTAAAACCAAATAAAATCGACTACACTTGCATTTGCAAATGTTTTAGATCCAGATCATACCACAAGTATATAAATGATTGTTTTGACACTTACACCCATCATGGTTTTGCAGTAAAAATGCTTAAAACTTTAAATTCTAGAGATTGTAGTCTTCTTCAAATCTAGAAACATGCTCTAGGGTAACGGGTTAAGGCAAAATAGACGACCCAGAAGTATATAATCCAGACCTAAACGTTTTGCAAAGGTTCTGAAACTCTTGTCCATTCTTTCAAAGATTGACCCCTTGCCTAGATTAACCGATGGGGACTTGATTGGTATTTTCACACTTATTGAATCCAGATCAGATGCAGGGTAAAGCGGGTCACTTTGCTTTAAGATGACACATATCTTTAATATAATCCATTAGCATTTTATAGTGGTCGTAATAGAAAGGTTATACTACATATCTCCATATTACAAAGCAGACAATACAGAGGAGAAGACGTTATACTTTCCCAATAAACGCGTTTGCGCTAAAACTATTATTTCCATTGCAGACAGTTTGGCGCTAGATCAAACGCCGGGTAACCCAGCGTTTGATTAGGCTCCAACCTGTTTGCAACTAAGATTATAATAAATCAGAAGAAATGTCTAAATGTTGTCATTTTGTACCTTTTAGTGCACTGTGTTTGCGTTTCGTTTGCGTTAAAACGTTTCTCCACTGTAATTTGGCGGTTATTATCTATTTCAGAACGAGGACTGTGGTGCTAGAGAGGACGTGTTGCGATGGGCAGACGGCTATGTTCTGGTCTACTCTGTCGTCAGCAAGAGGTCATTCATGTTGTTACAGGAAGTACAGAAGAAAGTAGAAGACTTCCGGAAAGGTACAAGCGTTCCGATTGTCGTCCTTGGCAACAAATCAGACTTGGCCCACATGCGTCAAGTTACACACGAAGAAGGTACTTTACTCTATAGATACATGTACGCCCTTTACGCCTCTACTTTATTCCTGCACCATAGAAAATAGTTCCAGACTACAAGTTTACGTTCATGAATGCATGTATATACAATAAGAACTATATTATAATTATATCCTAGCAGACGTTAGCCAAAGGTCCATATGCCGTATTTGATACAGTTTATACAGGCGATTGCTTAATGCAGATCAAATATAATGCAAAGAGCTTCTATATGAGTTTTCTGCTTTTTCTTATCCTGCATGTAGCAGCCATCCGTTGTAAAACATTGACATGCTATGGCAACATAATCTCTTCCACTGCCACCAAAATACAGTGCTCCATCCATACAACGACCCTCCCAATAACAACCCCCTCCTTGCAGCGACTATTGTCGCAGTTCCCTTAACAGGACAGTTATGTCTAGAACGCTGTTACTGATGTAGTATCGTCTGCATAAAATGGTCGTCTGCAGTTTTTCTCAAAGTTACAGTACTGAACCTTATTAAATTAACAATTTTTGCGATTCGCTTGCAATTCGATGGCAATTCGCTTGCGATTCTAAATAGTAACTATACCCTCGGATAATTTTTCATGAATGGTGTATGTTGGCAAATATGCTTTCGTACTTTTTTTCGATTCCCTTTTTGTCACAACCGCTTCGGAAAATTCGCGTAAAAATATTCAAAAGTAGGATTTGTTTTTTGAAGCGCCCGATTCGATGGCAATTCGATGGCAATTCGCTTGCGATTATCAATTTAATTTAATAAGGTTCAGTACTGTACATATTGGAAATTTTGACAGAACTATTAATGACGAGTGAAAAACAGCTTGAATCCAATTCAGACGCCGCGTAAGCCATTTTCCTTCCCTATAACGAAGACCTTCGAACAACGCACACACTTTTTGTGTACCATTAGGTGTCGTTGTAGAGAGGGAGCACTGTAACCTACTAACAACTGTATTCGGCTGATACGAGGGTGGTTCAAAAAGTAATGATACTTGATCAATGCCTTCCATATATTTAGTGCTGAATGTATGTGTGGTATATCATTTTAAAGAAGATTCCTATACCTACTCGATGGTAAAATGCACTCAACTCGATAGGTAACAACATTAACCTAAATGACCCTTCCTCGAGGACATTTGAATATAGCACTTTTCAGTCATTATGTTTTGACTAAATAACGTCTAAAAAGACAATTTCTTAACTTTCGTTTTGAATATATTAGTTACGTCTAAATTTTTATTCTTATTGTTGCTAATGACAAAAGTAGGCATATTCTTGCGAAGGCTAAGAAAATGTTCTGGATCAGTATATCTACATTTTGATATTAAAACATAAAACCCTACTTCAATGGCTTTAACTACATGTATAGCCTGGTTTAATATTAAAACTGAGTTTGTGCGTTCACCAACTATTTTTGTACATAACAGTAGATTATTTCTATAATGATATTTTAAGTACGGGTTTAGTACATGTAATAGATATTTTTGTATATTTTATAGAACAATAACATATTAAAACCATGTTGTGTTTGCATAATGGTATTATAAGTTTTGACAGAAAGTTTCATAAACTTATTCAAAATAATAAAGCCGCACTAATAATAATAGTATAAAAAATATTTCAGAAAATTGCCGCAACAATACACAAAAAAGTCCAGTGTCCTCGAGTAGGGTCGTTGAGGTTCGTGTTGTGCTTTTGAGTAATGTGATCTTGTGCATTATATCATCGTGTAGGCAAAGCCGTGCTCTTTAAAATGATATATACACGTGCATTTTAAACTTTTATTTTTGAAGTTATTGATCAAGTATCATTACTTTTTTGACAACCCTCGTAAAAGTATTTAGTATTTAATTGAATAAGCATTCGATATTAAACAGTAAAAATATGATCGGTCTCCAAGGTATTCGGCGCCTTGTGCCCGTTCATAAAACCTCGTACGACAAATATTGTCGTACATGTAAGTCAGATTATAAAAGTCTCAATTATTATTCATGTCTCCATCTAATACTGTCTTGCGACATTTCTTTGGAATCGTCTTTTCAAGACACTCACAAAGAGATGTTACAAGACAGAAGTAGATGGAAAAATCAGTAATTAAATGTATTTTTAAGTTTTGACTTACGATCGGTTTTGTCGTACGAAGTTTTATGAAACATGCCCCAGATCTGGACTCTGTAATTGCCACTGACATCGCAGTGGAAGCGATAGGTTGAGCCAAAGTGTTAACTTAATGAAATTCTGTTATTTGCGTGTCTTTGTTTTAATGTCTTATATATTTGCTCACTCTTTCTACCGAATCGCTGTATAGGTTGACTTTACGTTAGGCTCAGTGTTCTTCCACAGTGTAGAATACGATATTTATCTCCAATAATCTCTTTTAAAACTAATGATGTCCACTGCAAAAAGTTTGGATCCAAATCAGACGCCATATAATTGGGGCTCTGATAAGGCTCCAAACTGATTGCCATTTAGATTAAAATGAATTGTCAATGTTTTCAAAGCAATTTCCTATTCATGTTTTAATTACTTTGCTTTTGCGTTTAGTTTCGTTTCACCTTTTACATGTACTGAACCTTATTAAATTAAATTGATAATCGCAAGCGAATTGCCATCGAATTGCCATCGAATCGCGCGCTTCAAAAAAAAAATCCTACGTTTGAATATTTTTACGCGAATTTTCCGAAGCGGTTGTGACAAAAATGGAATCGAAATAAATAACGAAGGCATATTTGCGAACATTTGTGAGATACACCATTCAAGAAAACTTACCCGAGGGTAAAGCTAGTACTTTGATCGCAAGCGAATTGCAATCGAATTGCAAGCGAATTGCCATCGAATTGCAAGCGAATCGCAAAAATTGTTAATTTAATAAGATTCAGTACATGTACTCCATAGATACGCTTTATTACGCCTTTAGATTGTTTCTCCACTGAGATTATACAATAATCAATATGCACCATACGAAATATATCTCATAGCAGATGATTGCTTAAATCAGGCTGAAGGTAAAGCAGAATGCGCCTTACGGCACATTCTGCTTTACTTTCAACCTGCTTAATGTGGTCACCTATCTTCAAAACATGAAACAGGCGATGGGGTATTGTAAAATGAAACGTAGTTTTAATACAAACGTTTGCTTAATGCACGTTTAAAAGCTTTGTCCGTTAGTCCTTTTCTGCCATAAGTAAACTGCCATGAAATATCTTCCCTCTCTTTCAGTAAGTGTTCGTTTAATACATGTTGGACTGTGATATGCTTCTCCATGTTGTAGGTATGACGTTTTCGAGCAATCTTGGTTGCCCGTTTATCGAGATTTCGGCGTCAGAGGACGTCACCAGTGTCACGGACGTCTTTCACAACTTGTGTCGGGAAATTATTGAGTTCAAGAGACGCTCTAGGACTTTCTTTGACAGGGTGTTTGGTGCATTTGGACGAGAGAAAGCCTCTACCTAGAACTTCAGTCCTGACAATGGATACATGTAGTAACGAAGAAATCCGGTATTCGGTCAAAACAATGAATCGACGATTGGCGTCGCTGTTAATGTTTCGCGATTCACCTAAAACGTCGCAATGCTTCACAAGAAGTCAAACTACGCACGTTTTGAATGAAAGAGTAACAGAAACTATAAAACAATGGAGTTTTCAGACTTCTTTGCTAATATTTGACCATATAGAATCTAATAGCATACCAACAACACATTGTACTATTTCCGCAGTTAATACTGTCACCAGTTCTTTTTGGAATGTATACAGTGGAGAAAACGTTATTCTTTCCCAGTAAACGCGTTTACGCTAAAACTGTAATTTCCAATACAAACAGTTTGGAGCCAGATCAGACGCCGGGTAACCCGGCGTCTGATCAGGCTCCAAACTGTTTGCCACTCAGAGTAAAACGAATACGCAGAATTGTTTTTAAAAAGTTGTCATTTTGTACGTTTTAGTGCTTTGCGTTTGCGTTTCGTTTGCGTTTAAACGGAAAAGAATAACGTTTTCTCCACTGTAGTTCACTCTGTTCTGTTGAAGTTCATCCGGATTGAACAGCTTTCACTAGATGACAAAGTCTTCACTGGATTGTACAGTTTGCATTACACTGGGAGTGTAATACACATGAGTGCTTATTATACTGCAAAATAAATTCCTTACTTTTGATTGGGTGCCGAGCCCTAAACGTGACCCCAAGTACCCTGGGAGCTGACAGGGTACGTAGAAATGCAGCTGTTTTCATTGGCTGACAGGTCCCTGAGTCTTGCTTTGCAGAAAATAAGATGGCCGACTGCTCGACAGGATTCAGTGCATTCAATCGTTCATCCTCCGTTTGTATTTAGTCCATTTCGGCTTAGAACCAATCGGTGTTTGGCATTATTTCTGGGAAAATTTGACTCCGAAGTCTACGAGTATGCCCATTTTTCTTATGGATACATGTAACAACCGTCAGAAACATGACATCATTTACGCTCAACGTTATCTGCTTTGGCGTGATTTTGTTATAGTTTACTATGAGCGCTGTACCCGACAAATTCCGAAATATTTCGTTTGAACAGTGAAAACAGTGTATAATAAATTCGTTATACAGTTTCTTCACAGTGTACATGAGGATTTCTTCCCGGCTGGTAAAATCATGTAACCCTCGCCCAATGGCTCGGGCAACATGATTTACCTCGACCGGGAAGAACACCTCATGTACACTGTGAAGAAACTGTATACATGTAACTAATAATGTACAATTTGCACTAGACAGTACAGTATCTGTCGTCACTGTACGTCTAATACGGGAATATACAATTTGCGTTTGGCTGTACAATTTCTATTGATGTGTACAATTTATACAGACATATTTAATTCGAACTAAAACTGTACATTTCTCGTTACAGTTAACATTTTATACAGGGCGATGCATTTTGCACTGGACAGTGCAATTGAGAATGAGGTATACATGTACTTTTAAACAAAGTACAGTTTGAGATGTAATTGTTTTTCTATGCACAGTCCATCCTGTTCGTCGTAGTTCCTGTCGGAATAGGCTATTTACAGTGGAGAAAACGTTATTCTTTCCCGTTTAAACGAGACGAAACGCAAACGCAAAACACTAAAACGTAGAAAATTGGAACTTTTTGACAATTCTGTTAATTCATGTTTATCTTGGTGACAAACAGTTTGGAGCCTTATCAGACGCCGGGTTACCCGGCGTCTGAACTGGCTCCAAACTGTTTGCAATAGAAATAATAGTTTTAGCGTAAACGCGTTTATTGGGAAAGAATAACATTTTCTCCACTGTATACAGATGTGTACAGCTTACAGTAAGGTGTGCAATATTAAGGACTATCGCGGCAGTTTGTTCGAATTTTCAAAACATTCAGATTTGTTTTTAAAATATTGCATGTTGCTAGTACATGTATAAACTATGTTATGCAGAAATATAAAATAAAATACGGGGTTCCCGAACTGGTTATTTTCTTAATAGCTTGATTTTTTGGTATACCCCTAATTATCCAGAGACACGTGCTTTTGATCATAAAATCTCAGAAGACCCCGCTGCAACTTTGTAATTAATCTTAATTGTTAGGTTATTCATATGTTTTCATAAAAAAATAGGAGTAAGTTGCAATAAAGACATGGAAACAAAATATTATTCGTCAATGAAGGGAACACTTCAAATAGTTATTTTTCAACTTTTTTCTCAAACAGTAAAATCATTCAGTTTTGACACTATTTTTCACAAATACAATGTACTGTTGAAGCATTAAACTTCCTGAAAATCACCAATTAAAAAAAAAAGATTTTTTTCTCAAAAATACAGATGTCTGCATAAAGAGTCACGCATGTCAATCCAATTACATATAGGGCTATCTACAAATGATATATATTAACCAAATTTAAATACTAGAATGTGTCAACATCCACTGTTTAATCTTCGACAATATATCACTATACAAGCATTATTAGTATATATCACTTATCGTGGTCGCCAAATGCTGGTGTGACCGCACAATTTAGCTTATTGAGGTAAAAAAAGATACAAATTTCAAATATAAACTATATAATAGAGAATTGGTCAAAGGGAGACAACTCGTCATCATTTTTGAAAAAGTTGCCTCCCTTTGACTTTAAAAAACACTGGCGCAATAGCCCTTAAAGGGACTCGCAACCGGATGGTGTTCTTGTCAAAATAAAATAAAATACTCATATAAAAGCAACTTTGTGGCATTATTTGGCTTTTGACATTAAAAAAATATGATCAGTCCAAAAAACGTCTCAAGAATCGTCACCGAATCTTAGTTTTTTAGATATTTTCCATCGTTTTTCCATAGCGTTAGCTAACGGTATAGTTGTTGTTGTTGCTTCTCTACACGGTGTCAGACATAAACCCGAGCCGAATAATGTTCTATTAATAGCTATCATTGAGGTACGTTAATTCGCTACCATATATATAGAGAGCGTCCGTAGCCGAGGGCGTAAAGGCGATGCCTCATTTTTCATTTTTGTCTCCGCATGGATGGTCACGGGTTCGAATCCCACCAGAGCCTCTTCTTTTTTTTTTGGAAATGCATTTTTTAACAGAATTTATTATCCTAAACTAAATTTTACCCATTTATATAAGCATTTGACATATATTTACAAATTACTAATTTAAATGCTTGATCCGGTTGCGATCCTCTTTAATGTACCTCACATATTTATTTTTGTTTCACTGTATATCACAGTGTACAGTAATACCTTTCTATTACAACCACTAGAATTACTATCGGGTTTTCAAAGCAGGCGACCTTTTTAAAGCAATGTGTCACATGTTCTTTATACAGTAAATAATCCTTCATTTTAGAGGTCGTAATAGAGGGGTTTTACTGTATCATGATATTGAGACTGTTTACTCGTTCACTCCTGAAACGTTTCAGAGACAAGTCCAATTTCAAAAAAGTCTAGACCATTTTTTTACTATTTTGTTCTGGTTGATTTAAACAATTTATTTCAAAATGACATCCTGTGTAGATTCTGGTCAGAGGGCTCCTTATACACTGTTTGCATGGAACAAGTGTAATCATCGCAGGTACACTGTTTGGAAATAACGAGTTTATTCGTCGCTAGGGTTGAATGTATTACATGTAAACTTGTTACGTCTGACGAGTGCAATAAATAAATCTTCTCATGTGTACTTGCTGTAAAATTTCATTATAGACACATGAAGAAACCGGTCGAAATACAATGTAGTGACACACGTTTATTAGGAAAGAATAACGTCTTATCAACTGCATTATATGTCCAATACAGTGGAGAACATGTTATTCTTTCCCAATCAAAGTCTTTATGCTAAAACTATTATTTCCTGTGCAAACAGTTTTGAGCCTGATCAGACGCCGGGTAACCCGGCGTCTGATCAATCTACAAACTGCTTTCTTCTCAAATTAAAATAAATACATGTAGTAGGGAATTTAAAAAAGATGCTTGTTTCTACAATTTAGAGTTGTGCGTTTGCGTTTAAACGGGAAAGAATAACGTTTTCTCCACTGTACAAATATATCCTATTTTGGTTTTGTCTGCAACATTTTGTTCAAAATACAGAGTTGATAAGATTGCTTTTCAAAATAGCATAACAGTCTGAAACAGTCTTGGTCCCAAGTTGAAGCGTTGAGTTACTTTGGCTTTCATCTGTAGGATCTAAACTGATTGCAAAGGTAAACATAGCTACACCAACCACGGGCAAAGAGCTCAAACTCTGAATGTAGTTTCTTTTCAGTTGAAGTTAACTCTTTCAACACTACGTTACCCTTGTGTGTTATAAGATTCCCTTGAAGATAATTTTAGTAACCAAAACATGAACCAGTCTACTTTGAAGTATGGGTAGTCTTATAAATACAGATCTAAATTAGCACACAGTGTAGACCCAGATCTGAGGGCTCCTACAGCAGCCCTCGGGTCTGGGTCGACACTGTTGGCAAATGCAATAAGTATTTAAACAGGCCAATAGTGTTAAAATAAGTTACATTAGATCGCTTAAGTCAGGAAAATACATTACTATGTTGGACCTAGGTAACCCATGCACTGCAATAACGGCATCTGCTTTACACATTGTTTTTTTTATATAAGTTACATGACTGTATCAATTTTAAATTGATTTATGTTTTCTTAACAACTATTGAAATGAGTGCCAAACACTTCGGATCCTGATTAGAGGCCGCGTTACTCCGCGTCCGATCAAGATCCAAACTGTTTGAAAATAATTATTGAACCCGGGGTGAGGCAGTGAAGGGGGGGGGATAATACTTATCAACTTTGTACTAGCATGACAATGATACTACATTAAAGTGTATTGAAATATGTTAATACAGTGGATTTGACTTGATTTTATTTTATTTTACGTCACTTTTAACAGTACTACAGTCATATCGTGACGTCCAGCAAATAACATCAGGAAGAAGACCCCAGAAGCCCTTTGTACTCTGTTTCAGGCACAAACGGCAACTGGGTAGAACCACCGACCTTCCGCAAGCCAGCTGGAAGGCTTTCTCACATGAAAATTCCGAACGACCCAACTGGGATTCGAACTCATAGCGGTGAGGAGCTTAGTGATGTAAGTCACAGTGACTATGCCACTAGGCCACGGAGGCCCCCGATAATACAGTGGAAAAAACGTTATTCTTTCCTGTTTGAACGCAAACGAAACGCAAACGCAGTGCACTAAAAGCTACAAAATGATAACATTTTGACATTCTTTATGATTTATTATTATCTGAGTTACAAACAGTTTGCAGCCTGATCACACGCCGGGTTATCCGGCGTCTGATCTGGTTCCAACCTGTTTGTAATGGAAATAATAGTTTTAGCGTAAACGTGTGTATTGGGAAAGAATAACGTCGTCCCCTCTGTACGACCAGTATAATGAAGAGAAAATGATGATTTTAGATACAGCTGACAGTTTTAAGCAATATCAAAATGAACTAAGATAGCTTTAACCCATTACCCCATAAATACACCTTTTTACACCTTTCTCTACTGAAGAAAATAGTTCACATTAGATTGTCACAAATTAAAATCACAAGAAATAGTTTCTATTTTGTAGCAGATAATAACTTAAAGCATGTGCCTTAACCCTTTCCCCCATAGAAGCGCCTTTTAGCGGATATGATTTACTCATCCGCTGAAGAAAATAGTTCCAATTTAATCAGTAATGAATATGTATTATATGGAATATTTTCTATATTATAGCACATGCTAGCTTAAAGCAGGCTGAAAGTAAAGCAGAATGCGCCCTAAGGCGCATTCTACTTTACTTTCAACCTGCTTTAAGTAGTCACCTATCTTTGATACTATAAATAGGCTATCAGGTAAAGGGTTAAGTGTTCACATATCTTCAAACCTAGAAACAGGCTAGGGTAATGGGTTAAAGGAACTTTCTGATTTTCTTCCATCCTAGCAGTCGTCTGCCTTCAACACCTAATGAAATCGTCGCTATAGAGAGGGTTTAGTGTAAATTATGTTATATGCTGATTGTTTAAGTTATTAATGTTTGTGTAGACATCTAATTGAATTGTATTTCCTATGATAAAGGGAGTACTGAAAACTGTAATTCTAATTGTTAATGAAACCCCCAATTAAGATGTTCGATAAGTTGTATTATTTATGAATAAATTTGTTGTAAGACGGTATGTATGTGTTTTGGTTTTTCAATTACAGTGGAGAATCTGTTATTCTTTCCAAATAAACGCGTTTACGCTAAAACTATTATTTGCAGTGCAAACAGTTTGGAGCCAGATCAGACACCGGGTAACCCGGCGTCTGATCAGGCTCCAAACTGTTTGCCACCAAGATAAACAAGAATTATCAGAATTGTCCAAAAGTTGTTTCTTTTCTACGTTTTAGTACTTTGCGTTTGCGTACGTTTGCGTTTAAACGGGAAAGAATAACAGATTCTCCACTGTAACATCAACACTTTACACCATAAATGCTCCTTTTTACGCATTTAGTATGTTCCTCCACTGAATAAAATAATTGTATTCTATACTGTAATGAATATGCTCCATAGGAAATAATTTCAATATCCTAGCAGATTGAAGCTCAACGTACATGTATACAGTGGAGAAAACGTTATTCTTTCATAATAAACGCGTTTACGATAAAACTGTAATTTTTAATGCAAACAGTTTTGAGTCAGATCATGCTCCAAACTGGTTGCAACTCAGAGTAAAACGAATACTCAGAATTATTTTAAAGTTGTCATTTTATAAGTTATAGTGCTTTGCGTTTGCGTTTCGTTTGCTTTTAAACGGGAAAGAATACCGTTTTCTCCACTGTACTGATCATTGACACACTCTGTGCTTGTATGAAGAGTACACTTACCCTATGCAAACAGCGTAGACCCAGCGTAGACAACATGTACTAATTGTCTTTTTGCGAATTTATCATAACAATTGGACTTGATCGAATTGAAAAGTAAAAATAGAATTGCCTATTAAAAGTGTTCAGGGAGAATGAGTTCACAATGAGCGAAGGTCTATTGATGTCTATAACCTATTTTAAACAAAATACGTGTCATCTAAACCTTTGTCTGATTATATCAATACATTGTTAATTTAAAAAGTCGCTTACAAAATAGCGACTCTACATGCATTCGTAAATGTTTGACATTCTGGTGGCATATAAATCACTTCCAAGACATGTTGCACACTTCGATTTGAAGTGTACTAAAGCTTAAAACAGGCAAAGAGTGATGACGATCACAGGGCTACCATAAGTTGGTCAAAAGAATCCTACGATTTCCAAATGTTCAAGCCCTGTTTCAGGAATTGTACTTTTAACCCTTTCGCTGCCAGATTCTATAACACTAACTTTATTAAGCAAACTGTTTAGATCCAGATCTGACGCCGCGTAACACGACGTCTTATCTGGATCTAAACTGTTTGACACTCATATAAATGTTTCCTAAGTAAAATACCCCCACTCCCCAATTCAAATTTTTAAAAGGAAGAGCATAAATCCGAAGGTTTCGGAAAATGTCCGTAGGTCCTGAGAAATAAAGAAAAAAACCGGAAGATTTCGAGAAAATCAGTAGAAAGGGCAGCCCTGCTTTCAAGAGTCATATTTCGCGAGATGTATCTCATCTCGTATGGGGTAAGAGTTTCAGTACTGATGGAGTTGTCTCTCGTAGCTAAAAAACCCTTATTCATTAATGTATGCAAAATGGGAAATAACTGTTATAAAAACTTTCTGATAAACAAACCTTATTATCTTTTGATATACGTTTTGATAGAAGAACTATCCTTACTATCTAAAATAATATTTTTCGAGTTTTGAAGACATGTGACCACTGAAAAACAATTTGGAAGAAAAGCAGAATGCGCATTGAGGCGCATTCTGCTACATATTATTTCAACCTGCTTTAGGGATCCATCTGCTAGAGTATGGGCAGTATTTCTTTTACATATGTAGCACATGCTTTAAAAATTGGATTTATAGTTGTCAGTGGATGAATACATTAATTTCGCTAAAAATACTTTCTATGGAGGAAGGGTTTAAACAAAAAATAACACACTAAATCTTAATGAGGATAGTGCTTTTGTCTTATGCAAACTGTGTACATACCGATACATGTAAGAGAACTTCTGTAGAGCTCTATAATTAGGGTCGAAACTGTTGAACATTTTGCAATATTTACAACCGCCCCATTCAATTCCATTAAAAAAAAGCTGTTCATTTCGTATAAACACCACTTTTCTAGAGGGTGGGACTTGTTGATAAGTTTCGAAGGGGAAGCGGGGCATATGCAGTTTTCATTCGCGAATTAATCTTTTGAACTTGGACAGCAAACATTTGGCGGATTTTTTCAAATTTGTTCTTAACCCAGCTGTGCCTTCCTATTAGTGAAAACCATGATTCCCGACTCCAAGAAAATATATTACATGTATACCTTATACATTTGTAAACAGCGGCTATCTGCGTTTCTCTATGACAAAACCCCGATATATTTATCCTACTTGAAAATGACGTCACTTCTAATGACGTCAAAAATCGGCATTTTTCGCGCCAAACTATCAGGTTGTTGACTTGGAATATTTCTGCTTTCGAATGTACACAGCTTGAGTAAATCGGTCATGGCTGTTCTTTATAGGGTACACAGTATTCGTATTATCTATCTCTAATATGGATTAAACATACATGCGTACTAACAAAATGCTTATTTAGTTCTAGAAATTACAGCAAAGATATTGTAAGTATACGACAAGCGAAATGAACGACAGAAAATTATCGGCAAATACCATGACTCGCGCAATGCTAATAGCCCATACTTGTAATACAGAGGAGAAAACGTTATTCAATCCCGTTTAAACGCAAACGAAGCGCAAAAAAACCCTTAAAAAACAACCTTTCGTCAATTCTTGCTATTCATGTTAACCTGAGTGGCAAACAGTTTTGAGCCTGATCAGACGTTGGGTGACCAGGCTTCTGATCTTGCTCCAAGCTGATTGCAATGGAAATAATAGTCTTTGCGTAAACGCGTTTTTACGGAAAGAATAACGTTTTCCCCATTGTATGTAAAATGGGCAAATCTTAATTTGAAGCTGGTACATGTATTGGCCATCTGAAGTTGCAGGGTTGAATAAGTAAATTACAAACTGTGCTTATCATTGATTGTGACCGAACAGAGCTGACAACCCTGAGAAGCAGGCTAAACTTTTTCTTAAACCTTTATCTTACTGAATTGTCGTCTACTTTAAATATATCGTCTGCAAAAAATGTAAGATATGTTAAATATATATATATTTTTTTAATTGAAGAAATTATGGATATGAATCTCAAACAGTTTGGATCCAGATCAGACGCAAACTGTTTGCAAATATTAGCCAAGTATCGCTCAGCATGATAAGGGCTAAATAAGAGATAGCATCTTTAAAATATATTTCAAAGAGATTTTAAGTACATGTATATAGAAAAAATTATTAAAGTGTAGAAGTAATGGGTTAGTTGACCTGGGTTCGGTATCTATCATAATTAACAATTACAATGTAGCTACATAGTGACAACCATCCAGCCCGTACAGTGGAAAAAACGTTATTCTTTCCCAATAAATGCGTTTACGCTAAAACTATTATTTTCATAGCAACCAGTTTGGAGCCAGATCAGACGCCGGGTAATCCGGCGTCTGATCAGGCTTCAAACTGTTTGCAACTCAGTTAAAAAAGCAATACTTAGAAATATAAAAAAATTGTAATTTCCTACATTTTAGCGATTTGTGTTTGCGTTTCGTTTGCGTTTGAACGGGACGGAATAACGTTTCTCCACTGAATACAAACCGCATAAAGCGTTACCAAAACCAAAATACTAACCATAAACATGTGTAAATATCATACATGTATCATAACATAGTGCACGACTTTAGCTATTAGGTTTGACTTGCATTTGGAAAATATTCTCGGCGCATATTCGGGATTAATTTTGTTTAACCCATTGCCCCATAAATACAAGTAGGCATACATTTCCATGTTTTCACTGAAGAAAATAGCTCCTCTTTATGCAGTAATGAATACGTTCAATAACAAAAGTTTTATATATCATAGCAGATGACAGCTTAAAGCAGACAGAAAGTAAAGCAATTAAAAAAACATTACTTTTTACCCGCTTTAAGTTGTCACGTGTCTTTAAAACAAGAAACATGCTATAGTGTGATTGGTTTAGCGATATAAAACTAAAATTGAATTTTGTTTTTTCGCAAACGGTAGTTTCTAAAAATGATAAGATAAAAGCAGAGTAAAGGTTAAAACAAAAGCATACGCCTTTATCTCGGTACAATTGGTGACTCATATTATACGATTTTTAAAGGTTAATGGTTACGGTGCAGCTAATCAACTGTCATATGTGATCGAAAAGACAGGCAAGCTGTCATGTTTCAAAACTCGCCTGTGGGCAAAAACATTTTCTATTCTACAGTTAACGTCTCTATGATGACCTATTATATGTGTTTATCATTGGCTGCTTAAAGCAAGGTGAAAGTAAAACAGGAGCGTTCTGTTTCGTTTTGTCATACACTGTCACTGTTTGTCATACAGTGGAGAAAACGTTATTCTTTCCCGTTTAAACGAAACGAAACGCAAACGCAAAACACTAAAATGTAGAAAATTGCAACTTTTTGGACAATTCTGTTAATTTATGTTTATCTTGGTGGCAAACAGTTTGGAGCCTGATCAGACGCCGGGTTACCCGGCGTCTGATCTTGCTCCAAACTGTTTGCAATAGAAATAATAGTTTTAGCGTAAACGCGTTTATTGGGAAAGAATAACGTTTTCTCCACTGTACATGTACAATCAATAAGTCGTCTTTCTAGTAATCGTTGTATTAGAGGGGATTTAATAAATCAAATAAACTACATGTAAGGTACGATTGAAGCTTTGGTAACAGTGTTGGTCCACTTCGGACAAGTTGACTATTTCGCAAATGATCTCAATTGAAAAATACTTATTCAAAGCACTTTGAGCAATTTTCAAATATCAATGAAGCTGCTGAAAATAAAGCAAATAACAATCTTTAGGCAGATATCATTTGTTTTCTTCTAGTCATGGACAGACAGTTTTTATAAAGCAAACAGTTGCAGTGGAGAAAACGTTAGTCTTTCTCGTTTAAACGCAAACGAAACGCACACGCAGTGCACTAAAATGTAGAAAATAGCAAAAGTTGGATACTTCCACCTATTTATCTTAACATGAGTGGCAAATAGTTTGGAGCCTGATCAGACGCCGGGTTATCCGGCGTCTGATCTGGCTCCAACCTGTTTGCAATGGAAATAATAGATTTAGCGTAAACGCGTTTTTTGGGAAAGAATAAAGTTTTCTCCACTGTACTTGTTCTTGTCATAATGATATGCGTGACGGACTCAGTATTTTTGCGATTGCTAATTACCTAACTGCGTGGGTATTTGAACTCTTAATTGGTTAGATGAAATATCATTGCCGGACTTTTTGTTTTAAGTGCACTTTTTGCGTACATACGACTCGAGTGGTACGCCTATAAAAATATTAGGTCAATTCCCCTTTCATAATTTGTGTTTTATACTAATTAGGTCTTTTAACATCCATGCTATTATGTTATTATATGACAGATATAGCACAGTGGGGAAAACGTTATTCTTACACGTTTAAACGCAAACGAAACGCAAACACAAATCGCTAAAATTTAGTAAATCACATATTCTGCCACATCAGTTGTGAAAAAAATAAAAGTCAGTGAAAGTTAGCGTTTTATTTGTTTTCTACACGACAAATATGTTCTCATGTTGTCTGTAAAGTTTCAACACTCAGCTGAATCTACATTTTTCTGCACAGCTTTTTTCATACAACACGTGCTGAATGCATAAGTAAGTTACGTTACCATTCATATGTTTGTTAATTTCTATGAATTTTCAAATGGGTGAAACTGCCTTGCTTTGTAGCACTAATAATTGAACTAGTATAGAACCAAGTTTTAAATAATGCATGAAATAGTAACATTGCTTCCTGTTTTCAGCTTTAATATGGTATAAAAATTTACTAGGTTACACAAAGTCTCATAGTCCCCCAATATATGTTTCTTTAAGATTAACAATACAGACATTTAGCGTTACAGATAATGAACATTACTTATTAAAAGTTACAAACCCAGCATTTTAGAAAATAACCACAAACAAAATACAGAGTGAAAAGTTATTCTCTTGGACCTGTAGGATGTTAAACCATTAGCTGTGGAAGTAACGTTGATTACAAAATATTTACTAACACACCACTGAACCACTATCATGAGGCCATACCAAGGTGAATTTTAACCATTACAGTTTAAATCTTTTATTGATTACTGTTGTGAGATAACCAATTTATGACATTGTCATCTTTCTAGAATGCCTCTAGTAACAATAATTATAATGGGTATTTTAAAACTTCTACCAATAAGGTGACAAAAATAATCCAAAGTGTCTTTATGCATTTTCCAGTCATTTACTGAAACTTTATAACCGCTATTACGCAACCCGAAAGCGTTTTGAGCACTTCATATGGATTTTGATTTGATATGGAATAGTGAATACTGAATAAATTCTAATATGGTATGTAACGTAGATTACATTTGTATGGAACATGTTGTCCTATCAAAGCAATAGCTCATCTTCTCGGTCATGTTAAACAAGACAAATGAACCAAGCCAACTATAAATTTCTATATCGTATCATAATAATGTAAAGCTTTTTCGTTTGTCATGAATCGGACGGATTTCGCCATTCAGTTGAATGAATCAAGGCAAATTGACTTTCATCTATGAACTTTTTTTATTCGTGAAACGCCTGAATATTTCAGATATTCTGAAACCCTTTTTCTTGGCACAGAGCTTGGCTACATTTCACATTTGCCAACCGGAAAACTGCTATCTTTTAGATTTGTGTTATTGTTTATCTAAAGTCAATTTGAAGATGTTTTATACGTTCTTTGAAGATTTTTTCTGTTTTCTAACTGCAAATTTTGTTGTGATACAGCACAACTCACGCTCATTCTGGTCCACTGTTTTAGAATAAACGTTGGAAATTTTACAATCAGTTTTGGATTAGTTTCTCCTTCAATTACACCATATTTACAACTTTCATCTATATAATGTTCAAGTCGCGTAAGATCACTGTCATTCAGACTCTTCTCTAGCTTCTTTCTCATGTGATGTCCTTTCACACATTGAGTAACTTGCCCCATTCGATGTTTTTAACCTTCTTTGACATAGCGTCAATTGGCAAATATATCCAGTTCTATCTCTGACTTGATCAACTCCCATTCGCGTACTAAGAAACACCCATTTTATTTTTTTATTTCTCTGGCTGTAAGCCTGCTGTATCTCGGATCTACTTTTCCCATATTGCCTCTGGAAAAAGAAGTAATTGACGTTACCATTTGAATAATCAACGTTACTTCAATTAGATACACTTTTAAACATAAAACAATTATCTGATTTTGAAAACTAATAAATTTGATTATTATCTATCATACTTACCTAGCACTACTTCCGCTCAAATATCTTATGCATTTTGTGTTTTTACAATGTTCACAAATAAACATGTAGACGTACGACGTCTTCATATCGTAATTCGAAACCCCCAAAGGGAAACCATTTAATTACGAAGATTATATGTAGTGCTCCTCTCGTTTTGGACTAAAACCCATGCATTTTCCAACATTTTTATCTATACAATAAGCAGAATTCGGTACTTTTGCAAAACTATGGTATTGTAGCTTACATCTTGTAGATTACATACAGCAGTTGTTTAACAGCCTATCTTGTCAAAACTGTGCTTGAACATATGAAATACTGGGTATTTACCAGCACTTTTGCACTACAATACTACGCCAATATAATTATTTGATTTTATAAACAGGGAGCTGTAATATCTGTGCAACGTAGCTTACATCGTTAACCATACTTTCTATTACTATGGCTTGATCTGTTTGTGCAGAGAATTTCATGGCAGTTAGGTCATTTTTTCGTTTCCATATTTATGTCAAAGTGTTTTCAAGAATTTTTACCCTTTTTTTTTATCAGAATGACCCTGTGTTTAGGCATTGTAGTTGTATGCACTTTAATGGTATCGTAGATTACAACAGTTTTGGCGACACTGCAACATTAAAATGTGTAAAACTAAAATTCGTTCAACACTAGAAACCGTTTGTAAATTTGAAATTGTTGACATTGGGCAACACACCAGCCCGAAAAGATCACATGAAAAATGTATTTTGTGGTTGCAAGATGACGTGTTTTCAATAACATCCTGATTGGCGACAGCCGATTTTGGACTAGTTTAGTACATGCAAGGGGTTCCCTCTAACACCAAACACTTCCAAGCACTTAATCTAGCATGTATTTTTAAGAGTATATAATTTTTATATACCCTGTGAAAATGATTCGAATGGACAGTCTATGAACATGTTTACTAAGAGTTATATGCAAGCGACATGGATTTTGTAGACATTGTCCTATCTCGTGAGAATATGTGAAATAATGATTTCTTCATATTTGTAATTATTGCTTTTTTACCTGAGTGGCAAACAGTTTGGAGCCTTACAAGATTATTATGCGGCGTCTGATCAGAGTCTACACTGTTTGACTATGTCCCATTTATGGGATCGTGGGCACAACTGGGTTAAAAGCACACACGTAACCGTGATAGACAGACACTAAGAGAATCCGTTAGGCTCCCTCCCAAATACAAACTTGTATCTTTAATACCAGAATGACGGACGTTACGCAACTGTATACATGTAAATTCAACGTTGCACGATTCCTGATAAGCCCATTCATTTCCATTGCAAATAGTTCGTAGCCAGATCAAACTGTAAGGCTCCAAATTGTTTACCTTTCACATTAAACTAAATCGTTAGAATTTCAAAGGTTGTAACCTTCTTAATCTAATTGCGCTGTGTTTGCCAAATTCAGATCTTTAGGTGATCGTGGGTGTCAAATACATGTAGTGTATACAGTGGAGAAAACGTTATTCTTTCCCAATAAAAGCGTTTACGCTAAAACTATTATTTCTATTTCAAACAGTTTGGAGCCAGATCAGACGCCGGGTTACCCGGCGTCAGATCAGGTTCCAAACTGTTTGTCACCAACATAAACATAAATTAACAGAATTGTCCAAAAGTTTAGTGTTTTACGTTTGCGTTTCGTTCAAACGGGAAAGAATAACGTTTTCTCTACTGTATACATGTATCACGGTCAGTCGTCGCGTCAAAGACGCAGCGGCTTGCCTTGATATGCACTACTTGCAATGAAATAAGGCAGGATTTGTCATGACACGGCTCATATCATAATTATACGGAACCGAGACTGCATATCAAATGACTTTTCTACCTGCATACATGTACATGTAACAATATCATTTGTATACCTCACCATTATGTACTTTCAACACTGCCGTGTTAAACTTTTCACTTTTTCAAATATTGTGTTCCCGTAACCAGCTGTTCAATAAAGAAGAACTTAAATTGAGAAGAAAATGGTGCTTAATCATGAACATATAATTTAGGGGATTTTTTGTCTTAAGTTTAACACTTTTCCCCCACAGATATGCATTTTTACACCTTTATTTTAATCCCCTGTTCAAGACAATAGTTCCAAGTTATACTGTCATGAATATGAATCATAAGTAATATTGTCATATATTCTAGCAGACGGTTGCTTTAACCATGCTGAAAGTAAAGCAGAATACGCTTTTAACACTTAAGGTGCATTTTGCTTTACTTTCAGCCTGCTTTAAGAACCAATGTTTTTCAAACCAAAAGTAGGGGATATAGGGTAAAAGTTTGACCGTTACACTTAATAAAATACTTATGTCCTGTATTATTACATTGGAGAAAACGTTATTCTTTCCCGTTTAAACGAAACGAAATGCAAACGTAAAACACTAAAATGTAGAAAATTGCAACTTTTGGACAATTCTGTTAATTTATGTTTATCTTGGTGACAAACAGTTTGGAGCCTGGTCAGACGCCGGGTAACCCGGCGTCTGATCTGGCTCCAAACTGTTTGCAATGGAAATAATAGTTTAAGCGTAAAAGCTTTATTTGGGAAAGAATAACGTTTTCTCCACTGTAAGTAGTCATTTAACATCGCAGAACTGGATGTGGGAAGAAACGAATGCTAAATCATATTCATAGTAGTTTTTTGAAGTGCTTTAAGTTACGTTTAACTGTCATAAGCTATGAAGACAGGTTATCCATCATTGCTTGAATAGTCGTTCAGTAAAGGTTTGACAACCCATATATTCTCATTATTGACATTCATATCTAAAATAGCATTTAATAGTTTCATCGCCAAATTAATCATGAGGTGGTTACGACTTCACTGCCATATTGTCGTTTAACCCATTTGTGCCCACGATCCCATATATAGGACATAGGCAAACAGTGTAGACTCTGATCAGACGCCGCATTATGCGGCGTCTGATCAGAGTCTACAATGTTTGCTGATAGGAATTTCAAAATAAAACAAAATGAAAATGAAAATTTTGACCAGGCGCCCCTTTGTCGTCAATATCGTTACGATAAAAGGCAGTCCATGTAATACTGGCGGAATTTCAAAAACGGGTGTCAAACAGTTTGGATCCTGATCAGATGCCGCGTTATGCAGCGTGTGGTCATAATCCAAACTGTTTGCAAATGCGCCTTTGTCGCACCATTGACAGTGAAAGGGTAAACAATGCAGAACTAGATGTGTTAAGAAAGGGGTGCTTAAACAGATACATACATGAAGTAGCTTTCTGCAGTGATTTTGTGTTGTGTTTTACTGTCACAACCTTTATAGACAGGTAATCAATCGTGGCTCGAATGGTCGTTCAGTACAGGTTTGCCAACACATATATTTTCATTATTGACATTTATGTATCTATAACATGATTTAACTACATACATAGGCCATTAATATACACATTGAATAGGACTGGAGACAAAACTGAACCTTACCGCAGACCGCATTGCGTCGTATATCAGTCAGTTTTGAAACAAGTCAACCTGACTGAATAAAGCAAGAATACATTGCTTGTGTAGCTAAAGTCTACCTGGTATTCCCAGACCACAGAATATGTTGTTACAACTCTAATACATTCACCCTGAATATAAACTCACTGACCCCTAGATATTCAAATTAACAATTCGTGTCCTAATAATCAATATTAGAATATTGCAGTTTACTGGTCGGAGTGTCCAGGTGCCCGTTTCATAAAACTTCGTACGACAAAAGCGATCGTAAATCTTAACTTTAAAATACGTTTAATTTCTAATCCTGTCTTTCGGCCTCTTTTTGGAATCGTCTGGAAAAGACGATTCCAACAAGAGGTCACAAGACAGGATTAGATGGAGAAATAAATAATAATTGAGACTTTTATAATCTGACTTACGACGACACTTGTCGTACGAAGTTTTATGAAACGGGCCCCAGTAATGCTGCTGGGGATCCATTTGGTCCAGTACAGTGTTGTACTGGCTTGTATATGCGTGGTTAGAAATGGATTAGTTAACGAAACTCACATTCTTTCGTTTGTGCGAAAGTAGCTGACACTACATTTCCTCTAAACGTAGATGCCCTTGCGTTAAATTAATGTCAACATATCTTTATTGAGAAAAGGATTGTATTTATTACTATTTAAAATAAACATATCTTTAAACATCATACAGCTGAATCATGAATGTAACATACTCACTGTTTCATTGTGAACATAATTACATGTACATGTGTATACACGTTACTAAAAATATTTTCGATCTAGCTATATTTCTTTTCTATGTTTGTACTGTTGGCCTTTGTGTATAACTTACGTTTGACATGCGTTCCTTTAATGAAATGTAAAGTGTATCAAAAACAAATTTAACGCTCTTCGTCGAAAAATTAGGCATCATAGAACAGTGCATACCCCTACTGCAATTTATCAGGGACTGTTTGCTTTGTTATATAAAATGAGTAGATGTTTTCACAAACACATCATATATGTCCATTTATGACACTTAAGCCGGTTTGGAGCCGAATCAAATGCTGCCTGTAACATCAGGCGACATAAGTGTTTAAAATATATTTAGAATTGGTTTTAGAATTCAAAGGAAATGGGTTTTTTCGATGTTCAACTGTTCTCAGCGCTTTAGCAAATGGCAATTCGAGGCGTACATGTACGCAATTATTTGTTCGTCATGTGACATCGATTCGCGCATAATCGTTTTGTCTTTCTCCATAACCACACGATGGCGGTGATTTATCATTTAAGCAGCAGTAAAGACAAGGTTAATTAGCAATTAAAATCTGTGTTTCGATTGTATGAACGTAACCCTGACATGGTCAGATAGCCCCCGTATTGCGATGATTGTCGGTAAAAGTCGACACAGTGTGACAATACGGTGTAATATGCGGGACTGCGCTACACGGAGTTATTAATGGACATTTCAAACACTTTTCATGCATGTAATAGTTGACACACGACTAAACGAAAGGCTTTAATAACTTGACGAGGAAATAATATGTGCTCGGTGTAGCATTTGCAATATCTTAGAGAGATACCAGAAATCCGATTGCTTATACTGAGTGAGCACTGGTGACTGATTTTATTCTGTGAATTATTGTGAATAGCTCAACGCGTTGGGTTGACAGCATTGCACGAATAATGGAGTATCAATGCATCATATTAGTATTAAGTGTGGTAAGTGCATAATATATTCTATAAATACAATGTTGCGATAATAACGAGTTTTCTAACCAAAATTATAATGTTGTATAGAAATGATAAATTGTACCGCAATATTTTATTGAGTGTTTAATAAAAACAATTCTTGATGACGCCGCATATTCTATTCGAACCATCAAATTGGGTTGTCGAAAATATATGTGTACATTAATCATTCTAAAATAATTTTGATAAAGGTCAGTCTTTAGAGATGTTATATTCTGATATTGATTGACCACTGCTCATATATTTGATCTTATCTTTGCTTTACTTTATTTCTTTTGTTACATTTATACAGGCAACAGTTTGAAATAATAAAGTGGATTGATATTGAACGCCTGTTTAAGTCTTGCGGGCTCGTTTTTTACCAAATAACAACCCGTTTTCGTGATATATTTTTTCATATCCATCCAAAAGAATTGATTATTCTATTTATTATATACTTTTTAATGACGTTTTAACAGAGAAAAACACACACAGTTCATTGTTTACGATCGAAGTCACAAAAGATCTTCACTGCAAAAATAATATTATCACTAGTGATGATATCAACTGTGACGCATATACATTTATCTGGGACATCTGTTTAAATCATCGATAGGTAGACCTATGTAGACAATTCTAAACGAGGATAATGTTGATAATTGCAAAAACATCTGATTTCATTTATTTCGATAAGCTGTCATCTGTCGTATTTAGCTCCAAGGAAACACATTTAAATGATGGGCAGACATGGGGTTAACTGTCTTGGCTTGGTGGGTGATATTCTATCATTTGTCAAAGTACATAAACACTAAACAGGTGTTCAATATCAATCCATTTTATTATACCACATACAGTGGAGAATCTGTTATTCTTTCCCGTTTAAACGAAAACGTACGCAAACGCAAAGCACTAAAACGTAGAAAAGAACAACGTTTGGACAATTCTGATAATTCTTGTTTATCTTGGTGGCAAACAGTTTGGAGCCTAATCAGACGCCGGGTTACCCGGCGTCTGACCTGGCTCCAAACTGTTTGCACTGCAAATAATAGTTTTAGCGTAAACGCGTTTATTGGGAAAGAATAACAGATTCTCCACTGTAGTTCTTTTTGTCGTCTTCAAAAAATATCGTCTGTAAAAAATCATTAGAGTGTCAAACAGTTTGGACCCAGATGACACTTCGAGTTACTGGTTATCTCATCTGGATCCTAACCGTTATCAGCAGTTATCACAATCCACAACCTGCAGGGGTTAAAGATTAATTATATACATAAAAAGGATAATTGAGAATGATACTAGAAATGCGTGTCATGGAAAATGTATTCTTATGTACAGTGGAGAAAACGTTATACTTTCCCAATAAACGCGTTTACGCTAAAACTATTATTTCCATAGCAAACGGTTTGGAGCCAGATCAGACGCCGGGTAACCCGGCGTCTGATCAGGCTCCAAACGGTTTGCCCCTCAGCTGTATATCAATAGTAAGAATTGTCGAAATATTTTGCGTTTGCGTTTCGTTTGCGTTTAAACGGGAAAGAATAACGTTTTCTCCACTGTATTTTGATGTACACTGTATATAAAAAAGTAATAGGCGGCGTAAATGTCATCACGATCGTGACAGCCTTTCTGTCCGTTTTAACTGATTGCGTGTGTCTTTCGCCTTACTGTGGCACTTTTATAAATGTTTAATACAGTACAGCTCCGCTATTACGACTACTCAAGGCTTCTGTGTTGTACAGTGGAGAATCTGTTATTCTTTCCCAATAAACGCGTTTATGCTAAAACTATTTGTTCCATTGCAAACAGTTTGGAGCCAGATCAGACGCCGGGTAACCCGGCGTCTGATCAGGCTCCAAACTGTTTGCCACTCAGATTAAAATAAATAGTGAGAAATGTCAAAAAGTTGTAATTTTCTACGTTTTAGTGCTTTGCGTTTGCGTTGAAACGGGAAATAATAACGTTTTCTCCACTGTACAAACGATAGAACGTTATCATTCTAAAAACTAAAAGCAAATACAATGCCACACAGTGGACTATTCTTTGCTAAACTATTATTTCCATTTTCAAATAGGCTGGCGCCAGATTAGACGCCGGTAACCAGGCATCTGTTTTGGTTCCAAACTGTACGCAACTCAAATGATTAAAGCTCATTGTCTGAACTGTCAAACAGTTGTCATTTTCTACGTTTTATTACAATGCGTTGGCATTTCGTTTGCGTTTAAACAGGAAATAATAGTATTCTTCATTATAAGATGTGGACCTTGAAGATGAGCAGGGTAAGCTACTAGCATTGTCTGTCGACCGTTGACTTGCGCACATCTCGTATGTCCGTCCGTCTGTTACATGTTGACGTAAGTCAGATTATAAAAATCTCAATTATTATTTATTTCTCCATCTAATCCTGTCTTATGACAACTCTTTGGAATCGTCTCGAAAAGACGATTCCAAAGAGATGCCACGAGACAGGATTTGATAGAGAAATCAGAAATTAAATATATTTCAATGTTTCGACTTACGACCATTTTTATCGTATGAAGTTTCGTACGACGGGCCCCTAGTGTCTGTACATTTGCATTAAATTTGAAAACCATTTATGCAAACTTTTTATGGTTATAAGTTTTCGGATGAATAAAATAGACAAACTGACAAAGAGATGTAATGTAAACATATAGTTGCCCTTGATGTGTTGAAATACAAAAAGAATTGTTGAACAGTGTTACAGTGGAGATTCTGTTATTCTTTCCCGTTTAAACGCAAACGTACGCAAACGCAAAACACTAAAATGTAGAAAAGAACAACGTTTGGACAATTCTGATAATTCTTGTTTATCTTGGTGGCAAACAGTTTGGAGCCTGATCAGACGCCGGGTTACCCGGCGTCTGATCTGGCTCCAAACTGTTTGCACTGCAAGTAATAGTTTTAGCGTAAACGCGTTTATTGGGAAAGAATAACACATTCTCCACTGTACAATACGTTGTTGGATGTGAACTGTTACATGTATGACTGAAAACGAACCATTGTTTCATTAGTTATCTGTCCTGTATATTATACTCGGATATTAGATATTATCCCATTTCAGAATTGTTTATACTCTAATGTAGAACAAATGGAATGCATTTTGATGAAACTAAAGATCTCATACGACATAATGCATACAGTGAAATAAAAATGTTCAATAGTAATTTGTCCTTGATTTGTTGAAAACGCCATATGTAACAACCGGCATACACTGCATGGGACTACATGTATACGTTCTTGGATAATATGACATGCGGATGAAATGGGGTCATTGCTTAAAATAAAATCTGTCCTTTAAATATTCAGCTTCATTAAAATATGTCATATTCAAATATAACTAATACTTAAATGCATACATATTTAAATGGATGGAAATGAAGCTCAGATAAACGGTACATTTGTATATGGACAAGGAAACTTAAATGGGCTTGGTTATGATTGAATAGAAGCAATTATTGAAGTCTTATCCTACTGATTTCGACTTCACTGGATTGTACAAACAGCGTCTGATCTTAACCCTTTGAACCCTAGTCCCGCCTATAGGCGTGCTTTTCAAAAAGTGTACATGTGAATAGTACACTTGTCCTACGCAAACAGTGAAGACCCAGATCAGAGGGCTCCGAAAGGAGCCCTCTGATCAGGGTCTTCACTGTTTGTCATAATGTCAAACATTGACAAAAACAACCCTTAAAAGTCATAAATGGACTGGACTAAGATGGAAACTGGAATTGTCCATTTAAAGTTTCAGGGAGGAAAGAGTTAAACCAAACTGTTTGAATCTCGTCTTTATGCCTTTTTTAATTAAAAACTGTTGAAATGATAATGGTAAAGAGTTATTTGTTCTTAGGGTAACGAAAAGGCAAACATTAATAAGAAGGTTAAACTATTATATAACCAATAAGTGATTGCATACATGTACATGTAACACTGATTGACATAAAATATATCGTAGTGGAAAAAGGTTAACGAAAAGGCAAACATTAACAAGAAAGTTAAACTATGTAACCAATAAGTGATTGCATACATGTACATGTAACACTGGTTAACATAAAATATATCGTAGTAAAAAAGGTTAACGAAAAGGCAAACATTAACAAGAAGGTTAAACTGTTCAACCAAAAATTGATGGCATAAATGTAACACTGATTGACATAAAATATATCGTAGTGGAAAAAGGTTAACGAAAAGGCAAACATTTACAAGAAGGTTAAACTGTGTAACAAATAAGTGATGGAATACATGTAACACTGGTTGACATAAACTATATCGTAGTAATAAAGGTTAACGAAAAGGCAAACATTAACTAGAAGGTTAAAGTGTGTAAGCAATATGTGATGGCATACATGTACAGTACTGAACCTTATTAAATTAAATTGATAATCGCAAGCGAATTGCCATCGAATCGCTATCGAATCGGGCGCTTCAAAAAGCAAACCGTGTGCTTGAGTCGTTTCACGCGATTTTTCCGAAGCGGTTGTGACAAAAATGGAATCGAAAAACATTAACGAAGGCATATTTGCGAATATTGGTGAGATACACAATTCAGGCAAACTTAACGCGTTAATTGCGTTGAAAAATATTCACAAGCGAATTGCCATCGAATTGCAAGCGAATTGCCATCGAATTGCAAGCGAATCGCAAAAAATGTTAATTTAATAAGGTTCAGTACTGTAACACTGGTTGGTATAAAATATATCGTAGTAAAAACGTTTGACGAAAAGTCAAACAATAACAAGAAGGTTAAACTGTGTAACCAATAAGTGATGGAATACATGTAACACTGGTTGACATAAACTATATCGTAGTAAAAAAGGTTAACGAAAAGGCAAACATTAACTAGAAGGTTAAATTGTGTAATCAATAAGTGATGGAATACATGTAGCACTGGTTGACATAAAATATATCGCAGTAGAAAAAATGTTAACGAAAAGGCAAACATTAACTAGAAGGTTAAAGTGTGTAACCAATAAGTGATGACATACATGTAACACTGGTTGACATAAAATATATCGTAGTAGAAAAAGGTTAACTGCTGATCCAATGTAAGAATTTGCATCCCACGCACTTTCTCGTATCTTCTTACTTTTCGCGTGGGTAAATCGCGACCCTTATGTATAGGAGCTGAAATACTAGGTGACACATACAGGCAATAAATATATCATAAACTATATTATAGCCTAGTTTAGTACAAATCACCACTTGCATATACAGTTTCCCCCGTTTAAACGCAAACTGTACACAAGCGCATTTCAATAAAACATAGAAACGGATAGCTGTTTGACAATTCTCACTTTATCTTTTAATCTGAGCGACAAGCAGTTGGAAGCCTGATCAGACACCGGGTTGCCCGTTGTCTGATCTTGCTTCAAACTGTTTGCAATGGAAATGATGGTTTAAACGTAAACGCTTTTATTGAGAAAGACTAACGCCTTTGTACTTTAGACTGGAGGGTAAATCGCCTTTCTTTCTAAAAAAAACACGCTTGTTCCTCAAAAACTGTCATCCAATCAGTTTTGAACCTGGCGTTCGATCAGACTTCAGAGTCTTTGACACTGTGATAAGCACGTGAATCCTTGCGTCGACTATACCCATAATATACAAACAGTGTAGCTATGAGCAGTTCTCTGGGTCTATGAGGACCTATATCAGAGGGCATCTTAAGTAACACTCTGATCAGGGTCTGCAATGTTTGTCGTCTGACAAAATAATGTTAAAATCTACCCGATTTAACCATAAATAGAAACTGAAATTGCCCCTTTGATGCTTGATGGCTGACTGTATTAAAATAAATCAACGTATTTGCAAAAAGTTTCTTCTCCCATCATTTATTACTATTTGTACAGGAAATGTGTTTTTCGCCACTGTATTTTTGATTGAATATATTACAGTCCCAGATTTTCGCTGGTATACATATGAACAGCGCAGCAGTCCGGAACACTGGCGGAAATGGCCATAGTATGCTCGATAGTGCAGAAATCTCAGAACTACGTAAACTGCTACGGACATCAGAACTTCAGAACAAAAGACTGGAGCAACAAAATCTTCGACTAAAACTGGTAAGAACAACGGTTGCTAAGTTTAATTTGTTTAATTAATGAGACCAACTGTCATAATTATAAAACTACAATATTTGTTTAATATATTCATTAACCCTTCCAGCGCTGACTATTTATATACAAAGCTCTGTCAACTATGAACATCTTTCATTCGAAACATTTGTTGACTAATGAAATTATACGATAAAATAATGTAAGAAAACTGTGCATACTCTGATCAGATAGCTCTTTTGTTCAACGTGCTCTTTATGATAACATTTTATCGGCCTGAACCCTTTCGCTCTCAATGACGCCATAAAGCGCGTATGCAAACAGTTTGGGACATGATCAGGACTCAAACTGTTTGCTTCTCGTTTCGAAATTTCGTCAGTCATATTGCCTTATATTTAACTTTGAAACGATATTACAGACAACAATGTTGAAGCAGACGACACTATGGCGATGAATGGGTCAAACCCAAAAATATAAATTTGATCATGAAAGCGTTAAACTAAGGCTAGGTGCTAGTGGGTAGTTGACCATCATGTTTTTATTCCAGGTCTGGGCCGGGCTTCAGACAATGTGTTCAGCTATCAACATGGCGCCTTGTGACTGCCCGGTAAGTTGGTTTTTAACCCATTTCCCCATAGCCTGTTTCTAGTTTTGAAAATAGGTGACCACTTAAAGCAGGCTAAAAGTAAAGCAGAATGCACCTTAAGGTGCATTCTGCTTTACTTTCAGCCTGCTTTAAGCTAACATTTGCTAAAATATAGAAAGTATTTTTGATCAAACATGTTTATGAATGTATAAATTGCAAATATTTTCTTCAGTGGAAGAATAAACAAAAGGCGTAAAACGGTATATTTATAGGGTTAAGTTTCTATAGACCCATTTATACCTCGTATATAGGAAATATTTATTATGTTGCACAATAACTACTGTATACAATGGAACTCTTGAGGTATTTACAAAATGTGTACAAAGGCTTTTCTGTGAAATAAAGGATTCAACAAGAAATAGTAGCATATTCTGCATTGTGTTGATTGCCGTGTCTGTGCGCACAGGTATGACAGTAAATCATATGTCAGAGTCATGACAGGGGTTAATTACCTGTAACGTTTGCTGTCAAATTATTAGCAGCAATAATTACATTATCTTGTGACGGTTGTTAGTTCGGTTACATAATACATCCGTCAAACAATGATTTAATAAATTGGTATGGCGTTTCGCTTGAACAGTGGAGAATATGTTATTCTTTCCCGTTTAAACGAAACGAAACGCAAACGCAAAACGTAGAAAATTGCAACTTTTGGACAATTCTGTTAATTCATGTTTATCTTGGTGACAAACAGTTTGGAGCTTGATCAGACGCCGGGTTACCCGGCGTCTGATCTGGCTCCAAACTGTTTGCAATAGAAATAATAGTTTTAGCGTAAACGCGTTTATTGGGAAAGAATAACGTTTTCTCCACTGTATGTAGGCCAAACAAATTGCTCGTTTTGTTAATCATAAGAAAACATATCTACAATAATGACAGTATGTGGAGCAAATAATGGGCGCCACTGCTGTCCTGCCAATGCATAGAACAGTGAGTAAGGAAGTCGTTACAGTGGAGAATCTGTTATTCTTTCCCAATAAACGCGTTTACGCTAAAACTATTATTTTCACTGCAAACAGTTTGGAGCCAGATCAGACGCCGGGTAACCCGGCGTCTGATCAGGCTCCAAACTGTTTGCCACCAAGATAAAGATGAATTATCAGAAGTGTCAAAAAGTTGTACTTTTCTACGTTTTAGTGTTTTGCGTTTGCGTACGTTTGCGTTTAAACGGGAAAGAATAACAGATTCTCCACTGTATATCTTCTCTTGCCATTTTGTGAATAAAATTATATTCGAGAGCATTCTGTTAGCATAATTATAATCTTACCACCGAAGTGGGTCATACTTTTTACAAACCAAATTCTGATGTGGATTTGCCCATGCTAAATTTCTTAAAAACGATATCGAACACTTTTTCTTTATAAGTATGAATGAACAATATTGTATTGAATTAATGTAGAATGAACGACTAATTCTTCGTCCCTCCCAAATACTTGTTAGGTGTAACAACCAACAGTAGAAAATATTACATTTGTATTACATGTATATGTACAAATTTAGCTGCCTAGACATTTCTTTTATTTACTTTAAATTCATCCTGTTTGGCGAACTGATTTTTAAGAACATGGCAAAAGCCTATAAAACAGTTCAATGATCAAAACGATTATTCGGAATAGCGAATTATATCGAAGGAATTGGCAAATAATGTTTTCATCTAACTCAAGACATATATACATGCTGTTCGTTTTACATACGGTATGAGCCAGTATTATGCTAAGTTTTGCAAACATATTGGATCAATATTATATGTCGCGAAAAAACGTATTTGTCACTAAAACTCAAATAATCTTTTGTTTAAAAACATAATATTAATTGCAATTTCACCAAATTAAAATGATTCGTTTGGCTTTAGAGATGATCTTACAGTGGCGAATACGTTATTTTTTCTCAGTTAACGCGTTTTTACTAAACCAAATGGGCCATGCCATGACAAACCTGCCTTTTTGCATTGCACCATTGTACTGACCAAGCACCGTTGTCATCCCAAGCTCTGTATCAGAGTTTCGTCTACGCTGCCAAATACCGTATGTAATACAGCTGCATAAAATTCTCTAGATGCACGTGGGTGTCGAATAGTGTAGATCAAGACCAGTCTTGATCTACACTGTATGCGATGTAATAAGTCAGGTTTTCTTATGACACGGCCCAAATGCATCCATAGCAAATAGATAACAACACTTTTAGTGGCGAGTTAAACCTCGGCATGAACAGGCTCAACACTGTTTGCATTTTATATTTGATTAAATCATAAATCGTTTAAAGAATGTATTTTTGAACATGTAAAATGTAATGCATTTGCACGTTATTTCGTCTATATTGGAAATAATAAGGTCTTCGTGTAAAGGGGCGTATGTTGAAATTCAACATTTTTCTTAACATGTAGGTGGCATGCATAATAATGCATACCATACCACGTGCTTAAAAAGATTAATGTTATGTGTCATAAGACTCGAGAAGACTAAATATGTAAGTAGAAATGCTTGAAGACCAACTCGAGATCGTTTTTATCAAAACGACTGGCCTTTCTTCATAGGTGTTTCACTTAATGGAACTGATTTTAGTCGAACATAATTGTCGTTCAAAGTTAAAATTGACAGAGCAACGCTTTAACATTGAATATGCGGGCATTGTCGAAAAACATGAACTCGATTGGTTTAGATGCTTCTGTACCACGGAAAGCATTTTCACACCTTGTTATTATAAAATTTATGAACAGTGTCAAAAAGTGTTGACGAAAGGAATCGCATTTAGTGAAAGATGTAGTAAAAACTGCCTTGACTGTGGGCCATAAATTTAATCCGTTTCTGCTTTGATATTCTAAGACAAGATTGCAATATTTTGCATCTGAATACACGAATGCATGATGGACAAAGGGGAGTTTATTTCACAGTGTGTATACTTTAACCCATTGAACCAAAGTAACGCTCGTTAGATAAGGTGTACCTGTAAATGATGATATTCTACAGTGGAGAAAACGTCATTCTTTCCAAATAAACGCGTTTACTCTAAATAAAGTATTTCCAATGTAAACAGTTTGGAGCAAGATTAAACGCCGGGTAACCCGGCGTCTGTTCAGGTTCTAAACTGTTTGCCGTCCATGTTAAAATCGACATTCAGAATTGTCACAAAAATGTCATTTTCTTCATTTTAGTGCAATGCGTTTGCGTTTTGTTTGCGTTTCAACGGGAAAGAATAGCGTTTTTCTGCACTGTATGCGAAGCCGTGTACATGTTGTCCCATATCAGAGGGTTCCATTAGGTGCTTAATGAAACTCAGACTGAAATATAGTGGAACCCCTCCAAACCGGAATCTCTAAATACCAGAATTCTGTCTTAACCGGACAAACACGTTGGTCCCGTTTCCAACTTTTCTTTATTTTTGCCTATTACACCATAAAAACGCATTTTAACGTATTTGATTTATTCCTTCACTGAAGAAAATAGTTTCAATAATTTAGCAGATGATTGCTTAAAGCAGGTTGAAAGTAAAGCGTCTTATTGTGTCTCGAATGCGTCTTAATGTGCATTCTTCTTTACTTTCAACCTGCTTTCAGTGGCCAGATATTTTCTATACTAGACATAAGCTATTTTGGCAAAGAGTTATAACCCCTCCAAAACTGGAAACCCATCTAACCCGGAAATTCTGTTGTCCGGTTTAGAGAGTTTTCAATGTACAATACATGTAAATACAGACGTTTGAAGAAGTTGTCATTTTTTTTTATTGCATAACGTATGCCTTTAGTTTTGTCTAAATAAAAATCATTGCCTACTGTATTTAAGCCAATATAGTTTAGTCATAAACATACAGCATGATGCTATGTTATTTGTTCATAAAACCCCCTCTATTATGACCTTCAAATCGTGTTTATTAATGAGTGTTTCTGACAGGTGACTGATTTAAGCAAGGTGACAGTAAAACAGGTAGCTCCTTTAGGAGTTTTCTAATTTACTGTCGCATTGCTTTGCGCTTTCTGCTGTCTTTTAAACGATCAATTTACTTGTGTTAGTAGTATCAATAGAGAGGTTTAACTATATTATTTTATTTCCAGGTGGATCCGCTGTCTGGGACAACAACGACGACCACGCCAGTACCAGTTGGCCCTACTCTACTAAGGGTAAAATCTATCCGCTCTGATGGTGCGATCGGGGACGCCGTGCCTCTGACAGTGTCTTACACCGCACCGGAAGCCCACACGACCGAGTGGCTCGTGCTGAGAAGTAATGGAGGAATGATGAGAACAAGTAAGCATTCTTTTCGGAAATAAAAACAGTAGACATGTTATCTTCCATTTCAATAAACCAAAATATAAGTCGTGTAGTATAAAATATGGAAATATGATCTAGCTTGCTATGACATCGTTCGATCGTTTCCTAAACTTTAGCCTTTTACTTTTCAAATAATTAATACACTAGCAAAAGTAGTCCATTTCTAGAAAATCATTGACTTGGAATATAAAAGGCATTTTCAGTATCTTTCTAGACTGGAGATTAAAGCAGACTAAAATTATAGCAGACGGTGCATCTGAATGAGTATTCTGTTTGATTTAAAACCTGCTGGAAGTGGGAACCTGGTTTAAAAACAAGAAACAGGCCATAGGGTCCATGTAACGAGTTAATTTGATTATCTCTGGAGAAGTTCTGCTGTACATAAAAATGCGTGTATAAATAATGAGCTGTGCTGTTTGAATATATCAAACAGCATCAATGCATTGATAGGAGGATGTTCAAAATCATTATTACGGGAATGTAACGAAACTCCATTAATTGTCTCTATTGTTATCATAATTTCAGTAAACATGTTCCATTGTGTTCACACGATTTGTTTGTTCCGATGCCGATGGCTTTAACACCATTGACTAGAAACTGACCTTTTCAAAATGTTGATATTGAATTATATCAATATCATAAAATATAAATCAAGATATTCTTATATTCTGTCAAACAGGTGGCACGCGGCAAAAGTATATTGACACTTCCGGTGGGATGCGGTTTACTTCCGGTCTTACAATAGACAACTTCGCCAATTTGACGAATCAGGTGTTATTCCGCATGTACAGCGAGGAACAGAGCGCAAGTTTACGCTTTAACCTGTCAGCTATAGGCGAAAAGGGAGAAAATATTCTTTCTGAGCCCAACACAAAAACATTGAAACTTAACACAACATACGAGGCACCGCTAGATACTGACCTGAATATTACACTTATTCTGTCCGGACTACCTCGTCAAAACGAATACGCGCTGTCCGGAGAGGCTTTCCTAACAAGTCTAAATACTACGTCATATCCTCCTGCTATTTTTGAAATCCATGCTTACAACGGAGATGAAATCAACCTGAGTTTGTCACCAGCAGGCCTTAACAGTACTGCGATGATTATCACCGTGAAGTACCCGTATGTACAATATGGCGGAATTCTCACTGTTCGGCAGCTGCAGAATGCTGGGGGATTTATTGAGTCATTTTCGTATGGAACATCAGTTCGAATCCTATCACCGGTAACAAAAGAAGTAGTCCCTTTCAACAGTGTAGGAGTGTACCCGCTGCCAAGATACACGAATGTGTACCCGCCATCACAAAGTATCATCTGCGCTGCAATGGGGAACCCACGGCCAGATGTGTATATTTTGAGGGCATCCCCTAGTGGAGTTCCCACGGAGATTGGTGCAGAAACTGTCGTGTCAGACAGCGTCACCAACATGAAGGTGTTCAACATCAGGGCCGACAACCCAGCAGCCATGGGCCGTTACGTCTGCAGGTATGAACAAAATATAGTAAAATCTGTCTATTACATACGACAACGTAAACGAAGGCTAATTGACTGTATAAAAACAGGTGACAGCTTACGGAGCTTTCTATTTTACTGCCATCTTGCTTTAAGCAGTCACCTTCTTGTAAACACTTAATACTTTACACAATTTAGTGGTCGTAATAGAGAGGTTTTACTGTACGTGTTTTAATGACCATTATTAATCCTTATATCGATATAGGTACTGCCTTGACATACAAGTGGGAAAACGTTATTCTGTCCCGTTTAAACTAAACTTAATGCAAATGCAATGTATAAAAATAAGAAAATGAATTTTGAAAACAATGTCTTTTTTACGTTTTATTTTAATAAAAATGACAAACAATTTGGAGTTTGATCTGACGCCGAGTTCTTCAGCATCTGACCAGGCTCTAAATTATTTGCAATGGACATTCGTACAGTGGGGAATCTGTTATTCTGTCCCGTTTAAACGCAAACGTACGCAAACGCAAAGCACTAAAACGTAGAAAAGAACAAATTTTGGACAATTCTGATAATTCTTGTTTATCTTCTCCACTGTATTTAGAACATAACAGTGTTGGCTCTGACAGATTAACGTTGTACCTCATCACTTTTCTTCTTGTGATCTCTAGAGCTGTAAGCGGCAATAAGACAGTGGACTCACTGACGGAAGCACGGTTGCTGTCTGGTGCTGTATTTGATAATGACCATACTGGCATCATGCGGAACACCTCTAACGAAGTTATCGTCTCGTGCCAAGCGTCTGGTGTACCGAGACCGAAACTTGGACTCAGATTGTACTACAACTTTGGACCAGATATCACAACATCGGGAACCTACAATGTACGTTTCTACATGCCTTCTTGTCCCTTCTAACTCATTTACCCATTTAACCTTTAACCCTTAGCCCGCCAAATAAATTGTCGTCTGCTATATTTCTCGTCTGCTTCAAGTTTCAAAGTGCTTCAAAATTGCTCAAAATTGCTGAAAATGTTGTCCGAGTGTCAAACAGCTTGGATCCGAATGAGACGCCGAGTTACTCGGCGTCTCATCCGGATCCAAGCTGTTTGCATATGGAGCAATAGTCGTGAGTGGCAGGCTAAGGGTTAATGGCATATTTCCTCTTAAGTATAGTCAATATTTGCCTATTTAACCGTTGCATGATCAAATTTATCGTGAGGTGTGTACATGTACCCCTTCATCGCCTTATTGTCGTCAGCCTCAATGTTGTTGTCTGCAATATCGTTTCAAAGTAAGATTTAAGGCAGTATACATGTAACTGACGTTATTTCAAAACAAGTGGCAAACAGTGTTGATCCTGAGCGGCGTCTGGCAAATGTGCTTTACAACGTCATTGAGAGTGAAAGAGTTAAGGTTGATTTTAACAATATATTGCAAAATGTCAACTAACGCTTACCCGAATCAGAGGGTATACTGTTCTTGTCTATGTTTATTCTATAGAAGTTCAATGGTTATGGTTTGTTTGCGATGAGTCCCAGGAAGGCGTATTTGTGGTGTAATAGGTTAAATTAAAGAAGGGTTGGAAACGGGAACAACGTTTTTGTCCGGTTTAGAGAGAATTCTGGTTAAAAGAGGTTCCGGTTTGGAGGGGTCCCAGTGTATCAGATTTCAGCTCTTGTTTAAATCTGTCTAATCAAAATCGTGTGGGATTCCGATGCGGTAAAACTCTAAGAACCGTCTTAAACTCTTTTAACTCTTTACAACTTTTGGACCAGGGGTCATCTTACGAAACGGCGTAGGACAACAACGATCGTAAGCCAAAACTTATACAAAATATATCGAACTTCTTATTTCACTATCAATTCCTGTGTCAAGACGGTTCCAAACAGATGTCACAAGACAGGATTAGATGGATAAATAAATGAGGATTTAGACTTTTATAATCTGATATACAGTGGTAAATACGCTATTCCTACCCACTTTACGCGTTTCTTAAGCGTTTTTACGCGTTTAATATCCGTTTCGTTATACGCCTTTCCTAGCCGTTTCTTTACGCGTTTCTTAACGCGTTTAAAAGAACCCGGATGAAAGGGCCATCACTTAGCCGACGGACCCCTTAGCCGAGACTGCATTGGTATAATCGTTATTAACGCGTTTAAACGCGTCAAAATCATTAAAGGCGTTAACCGTTCGTTAACCGTTCACTTTGCGTTTTTACGCATAGATTAACGCGTAAATGGGTAGGAATAGCGTATTTACCACTGTACGACCATATTTGTCGTACAACGTTTCGTAAGACGGGCCCCTGTATGTTTTCTCCAGGTTCCTCGGATCGAGCCGAATGAGAACACCTCTAGAGTGATGCTCGTATTACGACCGGCAGATGTCGCTATCCACACGCTCTATTGCGTGGCTACCCAGGACAGGATCGCCGGGGAAAAAACGAGGAAAATCATCGTGTTCCCAGAGAGTATTCGTGAAGACAACTGGCAATTATTTGACCGCCTGCAGCAAATAGAGCGCAGCAAACCGAAGATACCGAAATAAGATAACCAGTAATATTGGCTACAACATGACTACATAATGAGAGCAAGATACATATTTACGACAAAACATCAAAGACGCTTTGTCTGAAATAAACGAGTTCGCAGCAACATAGATAGTGACTACAACATAACTATTTACAACAATATAAATATACACACCCTATGCAATAAGGCGTTTACACCTTTCACAGTCAAATTTAAGTATTTAAACCTTCAATCCCGCATACATTCTGCTGCATTATTGTGCTTTTTTCAATTCGTATTTCTGGTATTGTGACCACCGACAACCTGATACGAATATCGAACAGTTTTTTATTCTGATTAGACGCCGTGTTATGTGGCGACTGATCTGGAACCAAACTGGTTTCGAAACCGACTGCAGTCGCCTATGACGCTGACAGTGTTAACTAGAATACAGTACAGTGTAATACCTCTATATATTGAACTCGAGAAAACCGGAAGTCACCGAAAAAAGGACACATTTTTTGGCTTCAAATATTTATTCTAAAATTGATACCAATCATTTAACGAGGATGAAATATATATGATTGTAAAAATGTCTGCTTGATGCATGACAAAGGCAATACAGAAAACAGTCCTTCAGTGGAGAAAATGTTATATTTTCCCTTTAAAACGCCAACGAAACACAAATCGCTAAAATGTTGGAAATTACCGTTGTTTGACATTTTCAATTATTGTTTTTTTACCTGAATGTCAAACAGTTTGAAGCGTGATCAGACGCCGGATTACCTGGCGTCTGATTTGGCTCTAAACTGTTTGCAATTGAAAAAATAGATGAAGCGTAAACGCGTTTATTTGGAATGAATACCGTTTCTCCGCTGTAAATTAACATTGTCGACTTGTACTCCGCTACCACTTGCATTTCAACACCAAATATCTGAAATATTCCTAAAGTCTGAACTATTTGCAGGACCAGTAAAACAAACACCATTGTCTTGGCGATCAAGAAATATTGCTTTACTTGACAATATTGTTCATACCATATTATATTCTGTTATATTCGAGAATGTATCTAAAGCAAACAATATTCACATAACAGTGTCCATGCATTTATAATAAAATGTGAAAACAAGATCTCTGTCGGGTTGTTATTTGCGTATACAGTAACACCTCTCTATTACGACCACGTAACTGTGTTAATTGTCAGGTGTTTAAAGCAGGTAGCTGCCTAAAGCAAGATGAATGCAAAACAGAAAGCTTAAGGAGCTTTCTGTCCTTCCCTTTGATTCGCTGTAAGCTTTAACCTGTCTTTATACAGTATAATTTATGTATAGTGGTCGTAATAGAGCAGTTCTACAGTTTTTCTAAAAACTATTTGTATAACTGAGTTGAAGCCTTTAATGTATCAGTAACACACGCGTTATCTAAGATCTTAAGACGGGATACTTTTTAATGATACGAGTGTCAAACAGTTTGGATCTTGATCAAACGCCGCGTTATGCGGCGTCTGTTCAGGATCCAAACTGTTTGCAAAGGCGTCTTTCGGCGACGTTGGTAGTGAAAGAGTTAAAGCCGAAAGTTAATATATAAATCAGGAAATCGAGATTTTAGCCTATCTCCTTCGGGGAGTACTTTAGACAGGGGGTGCAATGATAGAGCCAAAAGAGCCATCGCAGCGAAGTTTATCTCCCTTGTAAAAGCTGTCTCAAGAGCCATTTCCCTGTTAAACGTATTAACTCTTTCAGTGCCAACGGCGCCAAAAGGTGACTTTGTGAAACTTGCGGATCCTGACCAGACGCCGCGTTACGCGGCGTCTCATAAGGATCCAAACTGTTTGACACTCGTACCGACAGACCTGTAGTCAAAACCGCACTTAAGCTGACTTTAAAACTATTTCAGACGACACTAACAATGCAGACGATGTTTTGGCGGTAAGAGACCTAAAGCAGACGATAACACTTGACAGTGAAAGCGTTAAAGCAGAATCATAAAGGCAATCAAAACCTTTCTGCTTAGATTCTTACATGCTTTAAAAATCAAATTTACATCTTTAGCATTTTAGCTAAATGATAACCACACCAATGTCACAGGAAGATCACAATAGCTCACCTTCGTGCCAGTAGAGCTAAAAGCCTATTGAAATGTAGGTCACGCGGAATAAACTACGGGTAGAAATGAAATGAAAGATGTACATGTTTTGATATACAAGTACACCATACTTTAAGTATTGTTGATGATGACGTGCAATTAACCCTTTACCTCATAGCCTGTTTCTAGTTTTGAAGACAGGTGACCACTTAAAGCAGGTTGAAAGTAAAGCAGAATGTGCCGTAGGGCACATTCTGCTTTACTTTCAACCTGCTTTAAGCTAAAATCTGCTAGGGTATATAAGATATTTGTAATGGTTATTGTTCACGAGGGTATAAACTGGAACTATTTTCTTCAGCGGAGGAATAAATCAAATATGCTAAAAGTCGCTTCTATGGTGGAATGGGTTAAGGAACAGCATTGCATGAATCCAATTATTACTCAAAGTGTGGTACATTGCTCCATCTCTACAATAACACCCAATGGAAGACATTTTATTGCGTGCGTTGTTCGAAGGGAGATGTTATAGGGCAAGAAAAGAAAAAATGGCTTACATATGTAAACAGATTAAAATTAGATCAGAAGCTGCGTAACGCGGCGTCTAATCTGGAGTCAAACTGTTTGTCAGGCGATATTGCAACAGTGCAGGCGTTAGACATATTAAGTTTCTTGAAAAAAAAGCGGCAATGGTCGTTGTAAGAAGAGGGTAGTTGTACAGGAAAATCGTTGTAGGGAAGGAGCACTGTAGTTTCGCCACACATTGCATGAATCACCTAATACAACTCTAAGTCTTTAACACCTGACGTAAGGATTTCTCATTATCACTGTTAGTGTTTGTTGTTGAAGGTAAACACACCTTCGAAGCCTTTAATTATCTCATGATATCAAAGGTAGCCATCTTACAGTGGAGAAAACGTTATTACAGTGGAGAAAACGTTATTCTTTCTCGTTTAAACGCAAATGAAACGCAAACGCAAAACACTAAAACGTAGAAAGTAGCCACTTTTGGATACTTCCACCTATTTATCTTAATATGAGTGGCAAACAGTTTGGAGCCTGATCAGACGCCGGGTTACCCGGCGTCTAATCTGGCTCCAAACTGTTTGCAATGGAAATAATAGATTTAGCGTAAACGCGTTTATTGGGAAAGAATAACTTTGATATAGTACAGTGAAACCTCTCTATTTCGACAATTTAATATCTTTAATCATCTGTGCATTGCTTAGAACAAGGTAAACGCGTAAAACAGCTCCTTTAAGCTGTCACCTGTCTTTCATACAATCAGCTAGCTCTCTTTTAGTTGTCGTAATAGAGGGGTTCTAATGTACTGTACTGAGGGTAACTTCAGCAATCAATCTTCACTTTGATATACAGTGAAACCCTCTAAACCGGACACGTGTGGGGGCAACATAAAGGTTTTAGCCCATAGCTTGTTTCTAGTATGGAAGTTAGCTGATCACTGAAAGCAGGTTGAAGGTAAAGCAGACTGCGCCTTAAGGCGCATTCTGCTTTACTTTCAACCTGCATTAAGCTATCATCTGCTAGAATAAGAAAATTATTGCTGATGATAAATATTCATGAATGTAATTTTCAGTGTAAGAATAAATCAAAGGCGTAAAAATGCATATTTATAGTGTAATGGGTTTAAATAAAGAAGGGTTGTAAACGGGACCAACGCGTTTGTCCGGTTTAGAGAGAATTCTGGTATTTAGAGGTTCCGGTTTAGAAGGGTGTCACTGTAATGCTGTACTGAGCCAAACATGCGGTCTGTAAAAATCATTCAACTTGCCTCCTTATCCCGCCACAATACCTTTTGATTGACAATTGTCGTCTGCAAGAAAATGCAATCTAGACTTTTACGCATTCATAACTAATGAAACTTAGATACGAGTGTTATAACAGAGTGGATCCTGATCAGACGCCAAGTTGCCAGGATCTGGATTCAAACTGATTTGAAATGTAAGCTAAACTTTCGTTTCGGAAGAACAAAATCAACATTGGTTGTAATGGCTGAAGATCAGGAAGGAAAAAGATCATGTTGATAAACACTCCTGTGTAAGATATCATCAAATCACTGTCATACATCGTGCCATACATCGAGTACATCTGTATAGTTTGAGAACAGTGTGGATCCTGATCAAGCGCCGCGGAACTGGGACTCTGGTCAAAATCAATTTTCCATCCACAAAGTCGTCTTAATGATTTGCTTTGTGAAATAAAAACAGGCATTTATTTCAACCCTTTGCATGCTGGCGATGGAATCGTGATTATCCCTGCAAACTGTTTGGATCTAGATGAGACGCCGCGTCACGCGGCGTCTCATCAGGATCCAAACTGTTTGATACTCTGACCCTGATTTGAAATTAAATGTTGAAGAAAAAAATAGAATAGCAGACGACAATTATTGCAGACGAAAAAAGTTCCCAGCATGTAAAGAGTTATGGTAGAAAGTATCCTGGCATTGACTGTGATATAGATTTAGTCGAACGTAGGTAAAGCAGGGAAGACAGGATCAGGTTAGAACATAATTTAACGTCTTTTCAAACCAGATAACTATTTGATACAGTCAAACAGTTAAAACAGAAAGCTCCTTTAGGAACTTTATTTTGTACCTTTTCTTTTGCATATAAAGTGGTTTATGCTTCATTAAAGAGTAACCGCTGAATCAGGATTTACTGTTTAGATGATATATCAAGTCATAAAATCTCTAGCTTCTATCCAAGCTAGTGCTAACTATTTAGAGGCGAACAGTGAAGGGAACAGTGCTAAGATGAGAATGGACTTAACTCCAGAGACACTTTTCATCGTTCTGACGATAATCGCAGTACTTCAGGTACATGTACAGTGGAGAAAACGTTATTCTTTCTCAATAAACGCGCTTACGCTTAAACTGTCATTTCCAATGCAAACAGTTTGGAGCCAGATCAGACGCCGGGTAACCCGGCGTCTGATCAGGCTCCAGGCTGTTTGCCACCTAGAGTAAACGAATACTCAGAATTGTTAAAAAATAACGTTTTAGTGCTTTGCGTTCGCGTTTCGTTTGCATTTAAACGGGAAATAATAACGTTTTCGCCACTGTTATTATGTGTTGTTGACGTTTAGCTTAAACCATATATTGTCTTACCCAGTATACAATAGTTATATGCAAACAGTTTGGTTCCTGATCAGACAACAGTTGTTTAGAATTGATGACGTCATGGCAGTAAAGGGGTTAAAATACATTAACGAATATAGACTTATAAATACTTAGACACATTTCGATACGGCATACCTAATATACAGTACTGAATCTTATTAAATTAACAAGTTTTGCGATTCGCTTGCAATTCGATGGCAATTCGCTTGCAATTCGATGGCAATTAGCTTGCGATTTCAAAATACTAATTTACCCTCGAGTCAGTTTTCTTGAGCGGTGTATCTCACAAATGTTCGCAAATATGCCTTCGTTAATTTTGACGATCCCATTTTTGTCACAACCCCTTCTGAAAATTCGCGTAAAAATATTCAAACGTAAGATTTATTTTTTGAAGCGCCCGATTCGATGGCAATTCGATGGCAATTCGCTTGCGATTATCAATTTAATTTAATAAGGTTCAGTACTGTAAAGAGCAACATACAGCGATCCCTCTCTACAACGACATTCTATTGGAGACAACAACTATGTGCGTTGTTCGGAGGGAGTCGTTACATGTATAGAGAGGGAATTTGATAACATTTGCAAACAGCTTAAATCTAGGTCAGACGACGCGTAACGCGACGTCTAATCTGGATTCAAGTTGTTTGTCACTCGTCATTAAGCTTCTGTCAAAATGCCTAGTATGTAACTTTGAGAAAAACAATTTTAAGCAGACGATATTACAGCAGTAAAAACGTTAGACAGGTTTGTCCTGTTTATTGAACTGCGGAAAGGGTCGTTGTAAGGAGGAAGTCGTTGTTGGGAAGGTCGTTGTAGAGAGGGAGCACTGAACACATATTCATGTTAAACGATAAATGTTTTTAATTGAATGTCTCATAAAACACTAATCATATATAATTATTATACCTTGCTTTGAATTACAATGTTAATCTCCCATAAACCAAAATGTAAAATTTTGCATAGTTATATACTGTATAAGTGGTTATGTTTGCTGGTAAAAAAAATTGCGAATCTTCAAAAATAACGTTTCGATGGCAGAAATGTTCGCAAAAACCCATTTCTTTTTCATTCCGTTATATCTGCACATCGTAATAATGACTCCGTAATAGCCCCGCATCGTAGATGGTGCTTTGGTGGAGCGTTGCTATCAGGGATTCGGCAAGTATATCAGTATTATATCATGTCATAATGCCACAATTAAAAGCGGACTTGCAATGTTATACTACTAGTTTCCATAGTTTTATTTTGACTATCTAACTAGAGCTCCAAACAATTAGGCAACTGTGACGGAAAGTAGTGACAAGTTGTCAAAACATAAAGTCATTGTTGTTCGAGGGCTGTGTTAAAGTGGCTAAACGACAATTTATACTGAGTATCAATACTTAGGATCCAAACTAGATGCCAAAAGTGAAGATTTGATACGGATCCAAATGTTTGCAAAAAAATGAAGATGGCGGGATAAAGTTTCAGCACGTAACTATCCCCATTAGAGGTGTGACCAAACAGCTCAGTTTTGCGCATGCGCAATATTTTGTCAACTCACTAATTAGATTAACTCTTTGTCAAACAGCCTTTATAAAGATAAAATGCAAATTTACTAAGCGTCTCATCCGAAACAAAACGCTGTTTTTCATATTTTATCACATATTTGTAAAAAGGAACACATTCTAGACGAGGCTGTCCACTGTCCGTATTTTATAAAACAGGTATAAACAAACCACCGTTATCCCTTAATGCTTTAGCTGAGTCAAAATTGCCGGGGGTCAAGTATTTCTTCGATTGAAAATTAATGAGACATTTTAGTACATTAAAACTGTGCTTGATTCAGTTTGAACCTGCATATCTATGTCACGTTAATTTATTTTGTGGACAATAACGAATCTGTTGAATATATGATATTCAGTTATTTTAATAAATAGATCTCTTACGGTGTAAGGGTAAATAGTTGATACGGTGCTGAGGTAACATATTGCATTACGGTCGCTGATAATATCGCTGGTGGGATTGTTCGCGAATTTTCTGAATTCGCGAAATTCGCAAATATTTCCACTTGCCACTTATACAGTATCTACCCAAACATTTACTGTCTCTCTATGACATTGCTGTCTGAGCTATGCGAGATTCTTTTGCTATGTGATCATTTTGGAATGTCACACAGGGCAAGTAACTCTAATGTCTGTTGATCTCTGTCAATATTTGATATTGCTGTCTGGGATATGCGACATTCTTTTGCTATGTGATATTCTTTAGAATGTCACATAGGGGAAAGTAACTCTCATGTTTCTCGATTTTCTTTCCGTAGCATTAAGAGCGGTTTGCTTCTTATTTTATACATAAAGCACGAATGAGGCGATTCCAAAGCCATGGGTGATTTATTCGGTATCACTGTGTGCCAACGAAGTATCACGACGACCGGTTTCGCATAGAAGTCCCCCCCTCCTATATAAATTCAACGACGACTTCAGTTGGTATCATATACATATACAATGTACTTCGTTTGATAACGTATAAATATTCTGTATACTCTGTATAAGGGGCTTCTGTGCGAAACCATCCTCGTGATACTCCCTTGGCCCTCAGTGGGTATAATCAAATAAATATTAGATTGCAGTTTGCGTGACATTTAAATTGTCAACCCTCGAAAACAACAATTTCACCCTTGGCTCCAATTCGGGGTGACATTCTGTTTCTCGGGCTGACAATTTAAATGACACGCAAACTGCCATCGAAAATTTATATAATTTCAAACAGATAACCCTTTTACTTATAGAAGCGACTTTTAGTGAATTTATAATAATCATCCGCCAAACCATAAGAAATAATTTCTATATTCTATCAAATGGTAGCTTAAAGCAGGCTGAAAGTAAAGTAGAATGCGCCTTAATGCGCATTCTGCTTTACTTTCAACCTGCGTTAAGTGGTCACTTATCTTCAAACAAGCTATGAGGTAATGGATTAATAAGCGAAATAGTGTCAGACTCTGACAAATACTTAACCCCTCCACAGCCTTACCTCGAGTACAATAATTATTTGAAAACAGTGTGGATGGGTAAAAATTGCTTTATAATACACATTTATGTATCACCCTTCATAAACGAGTAATTGCGATGCTAAATCCAGGTAGCTGCTTAACGTAGGATGAAAAGTAAGCGGAAAGTGGAATTAACACTTGCATCGTCATATGCATTACAGTCAAATTTTCAAAATGTTTAGATCCTGATCAGATTCCGAGTAACCCGAGGTCTGATCAGAATCCCAGCTATTTAGCACTGGTACAGTACTGAACCTTATTAAATTAAATTGATAATCGCAAGCGAATTGCCACCGAATTGCCATCGAATTGCCATAGAATCAGGCGCTTCAAGAAACTAATCCTACGTTTAAATGTTTTTACGCGAATTTTCCGAAGCGGTTGTGACTAAAATGTAATCGATAAAATTAACGAAGGCAGTTTTGCAAACATTTGTGAGATACACCATTCAAGAAAATTTACCCGAGGGTAAAGTTAGTATGTTGAATCGCAAGCGAATTGCCATCGAATTGCAAGCGAATCGCAAAAGTTGTTAATTTAATAAGGTTCAGTACTGTACGCAGACGTCATTTTGTACATAGTATTTAAGTGTCCTTCAGTTGGGACATAAGGCATCTAGTCAATTATTTCAGAGGGTCCCGTTAGGAGGGTCCCAATGTGTCATATTGTTAAAAGCCGACGATAAATTTTATATTTGCTTAAAATATGATTTCCTACAAAATATTAGTTAACTATCTCTCTTCAAAACCTCTTGACTGTTTACAGGGCTGCCATAATATGACATGAAAAATCCTAAGATTTCCTAATTTGCATTTTTCAAGTGCAATTTTACAAATCGTTATTTTACCCAAATGGCTGTTTTTAATTTTGTTGACGCATGACTACTTAAAGCAGCCATGTACACGAAAAAATCCTAAGATTTTGGAAAAGTCCGGAGAAATGGCAGCCCTGTGTTTACTATTGCCTATAAATGATCGCAACGGGGCTAAAGTCCGTCTTCGCAATACTACCAGGGTGGGTTTTGTCCAGCCAAGTTATCTGACCTGGGTGAGTTGGGGAGGGGGCTCATATCCGTCCTCGCAAAACTGGCCAAACTCCTTGTAAGATATAAACGTATGACAATATGGCGATCAGCAAAATGGATAAGCCGTATATCAACGTCCCCGGTCCTCCATAATATGGCACAGTGATCCAGCCTGTAAAAGTACACACATTGTTATTTCTTTTTTTATAAATGAACTGATGAATTAATTCGTTAATGCATACACATATTTATCTATTTATAGCGCCAATGACAAGCACAGTTATTAACGAAAGTAGTTTTAATATATGCAATATGGTTTGTAAGTTAACATTGCCGCTTGAAATTAATTATTTACTGTTAACCTCTTAACGTCCTTACCCCGCATACAGAGGTTATGTGCAAATAATTTGGATCCTAAGACAGACGCGGTGTCCGATCAGGATCCAAATTGCTTGAAAAGGAGAACCTATCTTTTCTAGGCTGAAATTTAAGCTGAGAAATAAACGCAAACGACAATTGGTTTAAGCAGATAACGTTTTGGCAGTGAATGGGCTATGTATGATTATCAAAAATGTCCAATGCTCGTTTTTAATTGAGATTACCTACCTGGTTTTGTATAAACTTCTGAGTTGAAAAGACATTTCCCGTCCTTTTCATAACATATCCTGGAGCCATTTCGTGGATCATGACATTTGCCAGAGCACGAAAGGTTACATAATAACCCATAGTAGTTGTGAGTACAGCTACAGCGACTGTTAGACCGGTTGCATGTGCCGCCAATACAGCCAATCCCGCAACTTTGGTTGCAGAAAGGTCCCCAAAGTCCTTTTACACATCCATGTAAACACGTACCATTCAGAAAATCACAGAGCGATGTGCCATTGTCTGCTCTCTGACACCCCTTGCTACACATGTTTTCACAGTATTCTCCATAACGTTGGTTTACACACCCCTGTAAACACGTACCATTCAAACTATCACAGAGCGGCACTTCGTCGTCCCCACTCTGACATTCCTTGCTGCACAGAGAATCACAGAATTGTCCGTAGCGTCCTGATACACATGTTTTACACGTGGCAGAATCAATTGTACTGTCATACAGGCACTCAATACAGTTAGTGAGACTGCAGATTTCACACCGCTGGCCTGAATACCCTCTGACACACTTATCATTACAAATTTCCACTGATGTACAGGACAGGCAAGTCTCAGGGCAATCTGTACATTGTCCTATGGAATCAATGTATTGCCTGTCTTCACATATAGCACACAACCCCGTGTTTTGTTCACACCATACTGGACATTCAGCGGGGCATATTCTGTCACAGAATGTTCCCCAGAAATGTCCTTTACATTCATCACATCTGTCACTTGAATGACATTTTAAACAGTAATCTGTAGGGCATTTTGCACATTTGGTAAATCTGTCATCGACTTTCTCGGTATAGAAACCATCTTTGCAGCCCGTCGTACACCCATACTTACCACATTGGCTGTTGTCACAGAGGAAACAGTCTGCTTCACAACCTAACCCGTAATAACCAGCGTAACACTTCCCACACTCACTGTAACTTGAACAAGTTTGACATCTATGAAAACAGTGCTGACAAAACTCCCCGTCTTTAGCTCTATATGAGCCAGGCGTACAACCTAACATACAATAGCCGGCCATGTTGCAGACATTTCCATTGCAGTTCAAGCATTGTTTATCACAAGACACACCATACTTTCCCGGCTGACAAGAGGTGCATGCTTTGTCCTCCTTACATGTTTTACAGGCGGTGGGACAGTGGATTTGACCTGAACTACCAGGCGAAGCAGCGACATAACCTGTAACATACATATATAATCTAATAACCTTTGAAAACGACCCACTTGGTATCAACAAACGTTTTATAGACTTACACACCAATACTACTGTAAAACCGGTTTTATTCGCGAGAATATAATTTTGCGTTAATTCGCGAATGTCTCTAGTTTTGAAAATAGGTGACTTCTTAAAGCCTTAAGGCACATTCTGCTTTACGTTCAGCCTGCTTTAAGCTACCACCTGCTAGAAATATTGCATGATGTCGCGAATTAATACAAAATCACATTACGCGAAATATTCATGACGCGAAAAATACCTGTTTTACAGTATCTTAGAAGACGCAGAGTGAAGATGTAAATCATTCAACCCCAGCGACGAGTTAACAATTGCCCTTTGAAAACAGTGTAGACCAAGATCAGAGATCTCATACAGACTGCAAAAGTTGACAGTGCTCTTTATAATTACAAATTCAAATTTTGTTTGGAATAGTAAACCTTTCATAATGTGTGGTACATGCATTCCCATGTTATACCTATTTGAGTATATCAATTGTGTCAAAGTACGTGACACATGTATAATTTTGTTGCAGTCAATCTTTAAAACCAATCATTTCATGAAATGATAGGTCAATCTGAGCGTGTGTAAGTCGGTCCGTCCGTTCGTCCGTCCGCCCGTCTTCTGCTCGTCCGAACATGTGTGTACCTCTTGCCCGGAGCCCAATTACTATACCACATCAGCTAAGGATACCAAATATGATGTGTGTGTACAAATATGGCTTGCAGACTGTCGCATTTTAACCTTGGCCTTTGCCGTAAATCATAGAAAAACTGTTGCAGAGAACCCATTATATCAGTTCTGCTATGGATATCAATTGTGATAGTCGAGTAATTTTTTTGATGGCAGTGTTGCGTTTAATTTCAAAATGTGCTTATGTTACAGTAAATCTGTGTTACCAGTCATGTTACGAAATGACTAGTCAATCTGTGAAATGACTTTTTCAGATATAAAAAAGGATACAATTTAAGGATACAATTTAGGATGATATACATTGACATTTTAAACGGTTTCATGCACCTCACTTGTCCCACATCTTATTTCAGTCAATCCATGAAATGATGTTTTAGACCCTGAAAGCAGTAAACATAAAAAAGTAATACTTTTTATGTAATGCCAAATGTTGTTTGGTCTTTTTATGTTTAAAGTATAATTTGATAAATTTAGTGATATTGTAGAGCGAGTGTGGTGGTCTCTGCAAAAACGTTTTGGCCGGGTAAAAATATCATTGTATATTATCATAAATTGTATTATCAAAGGACTACAGTGGAGAATCTGTTATTCTTTCCCGTTTAAACGCAAACGTACGCAAACGCAAAGCGCTAAAACGTAGAAAAGAACAACTTTTGGACAATTCTGATAATTCATGTTTTTCTTGGAGGCAAACAGTTTGGAGCCTGATCAGACGCCGGGTTACCCGGCGTCTGATCTGGCTCCAAACTGTTTGCACTGCAAATAATAGTTTTAGCGTAAACGCGTTTATTGGGAAAGAATAACAGATTCTCCACTGTATCTGAAAAAGTCATTGCACAGATTGACTAGTCAATGCTTGAAATGATTTAGTGTAATACAGTAAAACCTCGGAAAACCGAACAACCTCCGGACCAGGTAAAAAGTCCGGTTTATTGAGGTGTTCGGTTTTCTGAGTTTTTCATGAATCAGTGCTAACATTTAGGGTGAAGCATCTTCACAGACCGGACCTATAACTTAATAACATGAACGTTACAGTGAATTCTCATCTAGATCAAAACTGTTTGATAGAATGATCAAGAATGAGAATAAACTTTCAATACGACAGAGCATTTTTAACAATAGCGCAATAATTATTTACCGTTTTTTGCCACGTATAATGTGCACTCGTGTTTACTCTGTATTTTTAGGGTTAAATTACAGGATATAAACGTATTCCCATCGGTTAGAATATCTGTGTTATGAATAAACACTTCAATTTTTAGGTTGTCGCAACCATCATAAAACTAAACAAACCGCTGTAGTTTTAACTTTTGATGGGCTTACTTTATTCGCATTTCGAGCAGCCCATTATTCTATGGAAGTTCGTAGGTTCAGTATAATCAAGAACGTTTCCGAATTTGCGAATATGTCGCTAAAGGAAATTTTGCTGTGCAAATCGAGTGTCGGTGTTTTCGTTTTGCGTAGTTTATTAGATGACCTAATTGAGCGGGTGTTTATACAGTAAGACTTTGCTTCTACAACACACTCATTCAGTACGCAATTGCAAACAATAATTATGAAATATAACTGAGTTATTTCCTTTCTTTCTGTCTTCAGAATGCCTTACTGAACTTTTATAAATTTGAATTCTAAACAGTAAAGTGTGCCGACGTACTTCGAAACAAACTATGAACAATGTAACGCATTTTGTTACTGTAGCATTGTCAGATCGGAGCCTAATTTTAATAAGCAATCAAGTGTCACAACCGTGAAATACTCGTGTCATCTCCAACAAACACCCCACCCATTACGCAATATTAACACATACGCTTAGTGTCCCAGATGTGTTTAACGGTCGACTCGGTTGAATGAATTTTCCATGATCGCAATGGTGAAATTTGAGACGCGAGGTAATAAATACAGTGGATGTTCGGTTTTCCGAGGTAATTTTTATGTGTGTCTGAACATTTTGGGCCGAGAAAATCGTTCGGTTTTCGGAATTCTGAGGTTCCGGTTTTCTGAGACTTACTTTTGGTTAAAATAAGAAGGAAAAAAATCGGGACCGGACAGAAAGTTCGGTATTCCGAGGATTCCGGATTTCTGGGACTCCGGTTTTCCGAGTTTATACTGTATATACACATTTAAAACGAAACGCGACACTCCGTCATCCGAAAATGTACTCGACTATCACTATTAATATCCATAGCAGAATTGCAATAGGGGTTCTATGCACAAGTTTTTCTATGTTTTAAGTCAAAGGTCAAATTTTCCTCTCGAATATATTGTAATATGGAGGCAACCATCTGTGTACCGTGTCTGTCCACCGTATGTCGCCTCTATACGACAAACTTTACTGTCGATGAAAACCTGTGAATTTGTGATTGGTTACAATGATTCGAGATGAAAGCAGATTTGATCGGTGCCAAAAGTGTATACCTATTGAACTGTATGACTGTTATGATCGATATTGTCGCCTAAACAAGCCAATTATATTTCGGCACAGGACGCACCCGCGTTCTTACGCCCGATTATTTTCCGTTTCAGTGGTTAGTCGCATTTACTGTTGAAATTTCATGATTAAAGTTAGTTTTATGTTATGTCTTGATGAAAGGGTATTGGGATTATTTTCCGTTTCAGTGGTTAGTCGCAGTTACTGTTGAAATTTCATGATTAAAGTTAGTTTTATGTTATGTCTTTATGAAAGGGTATTATGTTACATGTAGCTAGACAGAAATTCAACGAAAGTGTTGTTTCATCAATTGTTGTTCACCATAATTATTTTGAAAATCTATCGTGTCGATTCCCTGTGTATTTTACCACAACTGCTGATAGAGCACATCAAGACCTCCAACTAACAGGATGATCAACATCAGCGTTATCGATACAGTGTGACGTCATAAACAAGATGGTGACGAAATGTTTTCAAGGGTGTATAAAATTTCAAAAAATCGGATTAGTGATGCTTTATTCGACATGAATTGAAACATTTTCTATGTGAGTAAGTGCGGACTATATCAATGCCTAAAAAGGGTGAAAGCAAGAGCAGTGGGACTCGAAATAAGTCCAGAGGGGCTCCTGATTTAGAAAAGTCGACCACGAGGTTGTCAACTATGGATCAAGATGGCGGAATAATCGGAAGTCAAAGTGGACAATGCAGCCAACTGCAACCAGCTTTACCAGGTCAGAACTTTATAATGGCAAGTCCTATGCATTATAACAGCCAAAATAACAACAGTCAGTTTATGCAAATGAGTGCAGCTTCACCTGTTTCTAATCAAGCGGATATGTTTTCTGTCATTTTACAACGTCTAGAATCAATGGACAAGAAATTGACTCAGTTAGATACTATCCAACAATCAGTCTCAAAACTAACAGGACGTATGAATTCGGTTGAGCAGACGATCAAGGGGTTTGATGTTCGATTTCAAGATATTGAAAACAGTCGGCAGTTTGACAGCAGTGCATTAGAAGAAATCAGCAAAAAGCAAAAGCAAATTGAATCAACGCTGTCTAGATTACGTAATCTTGAAACGGAACAACGTGCTAAAGAGCAAGATTTAAAAAGGGATATAATCGACCTTAAATGCAGAAGCATGAGAGACAATCTGTTGTTTTTCAACATTCCGGAAGGAAAAGATGAAAACTGTGAAACCAAAATTATAGATCTGATGGAATCGAAACTAGAAATTGAAAATGCAAAAGTCAACATAAAGCTGGAGAGGGTTCATCGGATCGGAGCATATAATTCATCTAAAACTCGACCAATTGTTGCAAAATTCAGCAATTTCCCAGACAGAGAGAAAATTAGAAAATCAGCCAGATTGCTCAGAGATACACCATATGGAATAGGGGAGCAATTTCCACCAGAAATCGTACAGAAGCGCAAGAGGCTCATTCCCGTGATGAAGAAAGCTCGATCGGAGGGTAAAGAGGCGTACCTGAGTGTTGACAAGTTATACATCGAGAAGAATCTGTATAGAGAGAGTGATTAGGAAAACATCGAGAGTGTTCTTAAGGTTTGTGCCTGGAATGTAGAAGGTTTAACATTAGCTAAAAGATCATCAGAAGACTTCCTAAAGCATATTATTGACTACGACGTTATATGCCTTACTGAAACGTGGACGGGGAAAACATCAGATATTGAACTTAAGGGTTATAGTAAGCCAATTCATTCATTTAGACGTTTCCATCACAGGAGGGCTAAAAGGTATAGTGGTGGAATTATAGTATACATAAAAGACAATATACGAAAAGGGATAAAGCTGTGCAAGAATAATGTTGATTGTATAGTTTGGTTAAAATTAGATAGATCTTTTTTCAATTTACAGGAAGACTATTATCTAGCAGTGACTTATATCCCACCAGAGAACTCTCCTTTCCATGATATTTACGACATTGACTTATTTCAACAGTTAGAAAATGATGTAAGATTCTATTCCGATAAGGGCAAAGTTTTTATAACAGGAGATCTTAATAGTAGAATAGCACATAAAGCTGACTATATTCTACAAGATTATGCCATTCACGGCGATCAATACATTGATATACCGTTACCTCGGTGTTCACGGGACTTTACATCGAATAGATTTGGTGACTATCTTTTAGATTTATGTAAAGCTACGGGTTTGCGGGTTGTGAATGGTAGATTGCACGAAGACAAGTCAGTTGGAAATTTCACATGTATGACTCATAATGGAGAAAGTGTAGTTGACTATTTGTTATCATACGATTTTAATATGGACAGTTTATGCTATTTCAAAGTTAAACAATTTAATGAATTCTCAAATCATGCACCACTTTCATTTTCATTTAAGATTAATACGCAACCACAAAATAGCACAGAGTATACAAAAACGTTTTATAGGTGGAAACCGCAACATGCGGAAGCATTTGTGAGTGATGTACAGAGTGGTATAGAACAAGTACAACGATCTATGCATGAGGGAATAGAAAGCAACTGTAATGTTGACAATTTAGTCACACTATTAACACAATTTTTAACAAATAAAGGTGATTTTTACTTTAAAAAAACTGTAACTATAAAGAATGTAGAATTTATATCGAAAGATCAAAATAGACAAAAATGGTATAATGATGAATGTAAAAATAAATGTGAGGCATATAAAAGAGCCGTATTTGAATATAATATATGTAAAAATAACAATACAAGGCAAGTATTATTAGACAAGAAGAAAGATTACAAGTATTGCTGTAGGAAATATAAAAATGAATATAACAGACAATTATGTCAGAAAATGAATGAAATGAAACATAGTAGTCCAAAACAATTTTGGAAAATGTTTAAGAAAAGATCAGGAAATGAGTCCGCAGATTGTATAGACATGAAGGATTTCTTTAATCACTTCAAAAATTTAGCTCAAGCTGACGAATTAATAGAAAACGAAGAATGTACAGAGTTCATTAATCAGTTCGATAGTTTCGAAAATTTAAGTACGTTTAGTGAACTTGACTCGCCTATTACGTCGGAGGAAATTCTTAAGGCAACAAAGTCACTATCAGTTAACAAAGCACCATCATTGGATAACATTATATACGAATACTTTAAATCTAGTATTGACGTAATTTGCGAATCGATCAGACTATTATTCAATTACATTTTAGACCAAGGAAAGTTTCCACCCAGTTGGTCAAATGGAGTTGTTATACCGTTATTTAAAAAAGGTGATTCAAGCGATCCAAACAATTATCGAGGTATAACTCTGATAAGCTGTTTTGCTAAGTTATTTACAGTAGTTTTAAATAACAGGCTTAAACATTGGGTAGAGGAAAATGATAAAATGACCGATGCTCAGTTCGGATTTCGTTCTAATTGTAGTACTGTTGACGCTATATTTGTATTGAACTCTCTGATTGAAAGACAGTTGAAAGATAAATCGTCCTTAATGTGTTGTTTCATAGATTTTAAGAAAGCATATGACTTAATAGATAGGAACTGTTTATGGTTCAAAATGATTAGATCTGGTATAGATGGCAAATTGTTGTCTGTAATTCGGTCAATGTATGCAAATATTAAACTATGCGTACGCCACATGAATTCATTATCAGACTTTTTCAATTGTAACCTTGGTTTATTGCAAGGGGAAATAACCTCACCGATGCTTTTCTCCCTGTTTCTGAATGATATTGAACTGCACTTACAGCAGAATCTAGATTCAGGTATTACTATTGATCAGTTATCTATATATTTGCTCTTATTTGCAGACGATGCAGTTTTGTTCTCGTATACTAAAGCAGATCTGCAGTGTTCACTGAACAATTTGGAAACCTATTGTAAAAGATGGAATCTAACTGTTAATGTGAATAAAACTAAAATTGTTGTTTTTAAAAAGGGTGGCAGATTGGGTGAACACTGTAGATGGTATTATGCAGGCAACGAAATAGAAATAGTTAGCACATTTAATTATCTAGGTGTTGTGTTTTCAAGCGGGGGCTCTTTTGCTCATGCAACAAGAACGTTAGCAGGAAAAGGCCTACGGGCTATGAATGCTTTATTTAGTATTACTAGAAACATGGAAGTTCCTGTTAATATAATGTTTAATTTGTTTGATTCATATGTGCTATCTGTACTAAATTATTCGTGTGAAATATGGGGATTTTTGAAAGCAGAAAACATTGAACGTATTCACAGAAAATTCTGCAAATGGATATTACATGTTAAAATGTCCACGAATACTTTGTCTCTGTATGCAGAACTAGGTAGATTCCCACTTTATATCAATCGATACACGAGAATTGTTAAATACTGGTTAAAACTGTATGGATGTAAGCAAAAAAATTGCATAATACGGACCATAGTAGATGAACAAAGACTAGAAATTCTAAATGATAACACAGTTACAAACTGGTCATCAAAAGTGAGAAATCTTTTACAAACATGTGGTTTTGCAGAGGTGTGGCTGTTTCCAGAATCAATTAACATGAAAGCTTTTATTCCTTTATTAAGTAAACGCCTCAGAGATATATACCAAACAGAATGGCACATGGGCGTGGAAGCATGCACATCTATGTCACTTTACAGACAACTTCATACTAATATAAGTCGAGCGTGTTATCTACATATTATTGAAAATCCAAAATATAGATGTGTTCTAGCAAGAATACGGTTGAATTCTCATGATTTAAATATTGAAACTGGCCGTCACAGAAATATTTTAAGGAATGAAAGGTTATGTACTTTATGTCATTTGAATGATTTAGAAGACGAGTACCATTTTATACTGAAATGCCCTTTATATAACCATATTAGAAATATATATATTCCAATGTTTTATTCAACTCGCCCGAGCATGTATAAATTTACAAATTTGTTAAATTCAGAAAATAAAACAGTTTTAAACAAACTGGCACTCTATTGCATCAAAAGTTTTAAGCTTAGAAGCGATAAACTAAATGCATTGTAGATAAGTTTTTCAGGGTCCGGGGTTATGGGGCGTTTGTGTTGGGTCTGGGATCGTTCTCGGGTGTTTGATTGGTCAGATTTGAGCTTTTGCTCGGGTCTGGTCGGTCGGATGCTTGGGAGCGGTCTCTTGCTCGGCTTGAGGGCTCTGTAGACTTGGACCAGTGTGATGTATGTTTGGTACGGTTAGTTATGTTATTTATTCTCCATAGGAATTATTATAGATTGAGCCTTGTCTAATAGATGTAAAAATGTGTAATCTCCTAAGACACTTAGGTGGGGGAGGGGGTGATTCAGAAAACTCCTGAAGGAGTTTTCTGCGTTACTTTCGGCCTGTAGTTAGTGGACATCCCCTGAAAATTCAAAAGAAAAATTCCAATCTCCAATTTTAAAAGCCAATTCCAATTTAACGATTATAATGACAAGCAGTACAGGGCCTGATCAGATGGTTCATTAAGGAGCCCTCTGATCGGAATCTTTACTGTTTGCATAAAACAAGTGTACTCTCCGCAAAGATATTGTTGTTATTGATAAGTATATGTGTCGCTATGGTGTAATGTTGTTAGTTACCATCACGTGTTCTGATGAGGTAGCTATGACGTAATGTAATTACGTCACAAGTATTTTACAGAAGAAGTTACAAGTGTATAAAAATAGTACACACTTTTCCCCACGTGGCTTATGGCGTCATCTATGTACGTCATCATTGCTACGTATACGATGACGTGATGTGTAGTGGGGGGAAAAAGTCAAGTTGTTTATGTTTGTGGGTTTAAAGATTTATATAGATCTATCTAAATCTTAATTTATAAGCAAGGTCAAATTTTAATAACTTGGTGAAATATTTGTGATTTGTTTGTTGATGTGCATTACTATATCAAATAGTTTCTTAATGTGTTAAATGCGTTCTAGTATAGTTTTAAATCTATTCAGTGCAATACTGCCGTATCCTCGAGTAACGCTACTCGCAGATGCGGTGGTGCTGCGCTGACTTCGGGTTAAATGTGAGAATGAAAATTTCTTTTCTTATGTTGCTAACAGGGCTGCCATTTTCAAGATTTTTCCGAAATTCTTCGGATTTTTATACTAGATCTAGCAGAGTGTAGCTTAAACCGGGTTGAGGGTGAAGCTGAATGCGCCTTAAGGCGTATTCTGCTTTACTTTCAGCCTGCTTTAAGTTATCGCGTTTAAAAAATAAAATATGATAAAATCGAAAATCTTAAGATTTTCTAGTCAACTATCAGAAACCCTGTGCTAATGATGAGCACTCTCGGGATACATGGTCCATGTTGATATTTCTGTTAAACATGCCTTGTATCTCATAATTTTAGTACCATCAGTTTTATGTTATTATGTATATATGTTATGATGATGAGCTTGTATGCTTAAGTCAAAATAAAACATCTGTTCTGTTCTGTTCTGTTCTGTTATCTTTGGATGAGGTTTGGTTTCGAGACAACTCGGATACAGCGGTATGGTCATGGTTCACGGGCTCTTGGTACCGTCTGATAAATCGCGTTTTTAAACCAATAAATTCTAGTCGAAATACAAGAATAGAGCAAAAATAAAATAGTTTTACCGCGTGTTGCTAACGTGATCGTTATCCAGATCAAGGCCACGTAGATGTGCGTTTTCCTTAAGTCCATGGTATATCTGAAAAGTAGAAAGTTATAAGCATTGCACATATGTTTTAGTTGTACAACAAACAATACATTGTAACTATCACGTAATTTTAGACATTGAATATAGTCGGATGATTAACTCTTATACCCCCATTACACTAGGTGGCGATCTACAGCGCTCTATGAGAGTGCCACATATCACCATATAGAGCGCCACGATCGCTAGAAGCGCTACATGGTCTATAATGGATCTCTGTTAGACTTCCATGATCGCCAAGTTCGCGGTCGGTCTACTCTCCTGCACAAAACTCTGCGGCGCTCAATCCAGAGCGCCATCTAATCGCTATTTAATCGCCATCGGAGCGCTATGTAATCGTCACGATCGTAACTGATGCGTTATCGGATCGCCTAAGAGAGCGCCATTATTATCCAAAAAAGCCAATTACCAGATCATTTGCGCTCGTGGCAATTTGATAGTGACTCCTTGCATTTTAAAACAGCCGACATTTTATTATATCAATTGGACGCAGTTGCAAGATTTGACTCGGCATCTCATCTGTGTCCAAACTGTTATCCGCCGATACACCAAAAATGGCGTTCAGCAGTGAAACTGATGTGCATTCAAATATCTGTAGCAGACCAGTAGAGAATAACACATATCTCTAAAGATGTGTGGTAGTGTCATGTAGTATGAAGCTAATGCCGGAAACTTATATAGGAAGTTTCTACATTATTATCCTGCCGCATTTGGTGCACCCCTGTCAAAAAGAAATATGCTATAGGAATTGCTATTGAACTATTCATCTGCTAACATTTTCGTAAAACTGATGAGCGTGGCAGAGCGCCAGATATTTTGTATATGCTCTCTCTACTAAACGGATCGCATACATCGCGAAGGGATATCCATCGGTCGCCAATATCGCTATCGATCTAGCTTGAGCGACATAGATCGCAGTAATTGCGCTCGGGCGCCAATAATGCACACTGAATTGCATCTTACTCGCCTTAAAGTGCTAACGGAGCGAAACCTGATCATGCAATATCATTTTGGGGGAATAAGGTGGCGAACAATGACCATGAAGTCGCTATCGGTTCTTATAGATCGTTAATGGATCGCCAGCGGAGCGTTATCTGATCGTAATCAGATCGTAAATATTCTTATATCGCCCCATCCTAAGGTGATCTATGACACTCCTTACGAATGTGTAGATCGCAATAGATCGCCGCCTAGTGGAATAGGGGTATAATCACGCTAGCGGTGAAACTACGATAACGTTTGCAAACAGTTTCCACCCACATGAGACGCACCGTAATGTGATTTCTCATCAGGATCCAAATTGTTTGGCACTATAACCCTGTTTTGAAAAGAGATTTTTAAGATTCATTTTTAGAAATACATGTGTACATGTAGCAGACGAAAACTGTTGCGAACGAAATATAACAAAGCATTCAGAGTATGGAGATAGAATACCATGATATATGTAACTTTACTTTCACATACACCACGCCGTATCAGTTACATAACTGTAGTATATGATAACTGTAGATTAGTGTTGTTAATTGATATGAATACTTTTAATCGATTAATCAGAGAATATTGTCGATTAATAAATGATTGATCGGGGTCTCTAGCATTAAAGCAAATATATGAATTAATACCATAGCATGTTTCTAGTTTTGAAGCCAGTTGACCACTTAAAACAGTTTAAAGGTAAAGCAGAATGCGCATGAAAACATGTAGGATATAGAAACTTCATGCGTATTCTGCTTGGCTTTTAGAGTTTTTTAATTTGGCACCAGGTCATTAATAATGCGGTGACAAATTAGAAATTTGAGTCGACGAATAGAATTCTTGTTGTCACCAACGACTAACTGACGAACTGATTAATCAGCCCATCACTGCTGTGGGTTATGAATAGTATACTCACTCGTTTAGTTCTGTCAAGCAAGGTAAACGCTACATGACGAGATATTGAATATTTAATAATATACCATGGTAACGAGTGTGACTGTATCGATTATCAATCCGAGGCAAACAATATCGACCGTGGTAAAAACAAAAAATACAAACAATGAGCTGGCGTGAGCGTTGAATAATACCCGTTCATACCCGTTAATTGAGTTTTTTTTGTATAACTATGCAAATGAGGTGTGCATCGAGTATGTGTGACACGTTTGGTTTAATTAAACCTTTAGATAGCTGAAAACTGTTAGATCTAATTTTCTCATTTATCGAAATGTATCGTAGTGCTGTAAACGAAATGCAATGAATTGCAATATTTGCTTGCAAATACTTTAAACAACATGTATAAAAGACGGAAAGTTTTTATATAGTAGCATAAAATGTATATCTATATTTTAATTTCCTTTCTTTTAGACATGTATAGAAGTCTTACCATTTATAGTCTTCTAAACCCTTTTATACTGCTGCTATATCCATATGCTCTTAATTGTAAGTAAATGTTTTTAGAACATTTCTTCCTTTCAGGAATGTGGCATATGTATATAAGCCATCATGTTTTAATGAAAGTATTTTATTTGATTTTACAGTGTCTTATAGGTCGAAAGCGGCCGGGTATCAATGCCAAATGTCATTTAGTTTTTATTGATATGTTTATGTACAAATGAATGATGTATTGATGCATGACACTCTAATAAACAATTCTGTCTGTCTGTCTGTATGTCTGTATCGTAGTGCCGTAAACCCAATTCAAAGCATACACACTTGATGTTACGAGTAAATAAATGGAATAACATTCATTGGGAGCCAATCAATTTCCCGTCTACTCAATTCGCGCATATAAATGCATACATATGTAGTATGAGTAATTTGACTACCAAAACAGCGACAAATAAGTGACAGAATATACGGAAAATAATTCTCCAGGTTATGTTGTATAAAATAGCATGTAACATTCGTGTTCATGATTTATTGGGTTTATCACACTCGTCGTTTGAGAAAACGATTATAAAAAACTCGGCAAAACCTTGTTTCTATCGATTTCTAAAATACGCACTTAATAAGTCCAATTAATTATGAACACTCATGTAATATCTTACACATATCATTGACCCTCACGTTTTTCACAACGTTGAATATGTAACAAACAATAGATCTATCAACTTGAAGCAATTAGTCTTACCATGTTGTTCATCCGACTCACTAAATACATTCCTAGTGTCTCGTTTGCTCTCTGCAGTTGTTCAGTTCTGTACTTTGTTCAATAAGTCCGCAACGCACTGTGTAAGTCTTGGAAACAACTGTAGCCTTTCAACGATCGGATCAATAAGTTCAAAACAAGAAATAAACAAATCAAACGAACGATGAAGAGAAAATGTTGAAGCCGGAATGAAATAAATACAATGCGTCAAAAGAAACAGTTATTAAACAGCTACAGTGGAGAATCTGTTATTCTTTCCCGTTTAAACGCAAACGTTCGCAAACGCAAATCACTAAAACGTAGAAAAGAACAACTTTTGGACAGTTCTGATAGTTCATGTTTATCTTGGTGGCAAACAGTTTGGAGCCTGATCTGACGCCGGGTAACCCGGCGTCTGATCTGGCTCCAAACTGTTTGCAGTGGAAATAATAGTTTTAGCGTAAACGCGTTTATTGGGAAAGAAAAACGTTTTCTCCACTGTACATAAATATTCCCATACACGATCCAAACTGAAGACGCCTCAGAAAACACTACAAAGTAATCTTATTACTTTAAAACCCCGCAAACGGGCCAGAAAACGATACTTTCCACGACAAAGTCTACGTCAACTTAATCATCAAATTGATTCTGGTTCGAACATCAGGACTTAGTAGTTCTTAAAATAAACACAATCCAAACTAGACAAAGTTCTTGTTATCTTATATTGCATGGGAAACCAGCTGTATCGAAAGTTAAAAGTAGTCTGAAGCGTCTTATCTGTATCAACGGTTTTCGCTATGTATATAAAAAGATGTATTACTTATGACTTCTGTATGACAACAAAGGAGAAACGCATACATTTTGTTTGAATATAGATCAATGGTCAAAATATATTTAGTGTTCAGTAAATAAGAGTGTGTATTTAGATTGATTTTCCTTTTTTGATTATCTTTTATAACATACATATGGATGGTATGTGTCGTCAGGCTATGCTGTAATGATTTAATAGGAGTTAGATGTATGTGGCTATATGGTACAGTAAGAAGTCACAAGTATGACTATATGCGACGAAGTTTTGGGTATTAAGTCAGGTGACTGCCTGAAGACATGTTCTACACGTGAAACGTTACTTATATCCCTAGCATCAAATTTTCAGCAGTGTCTGTGTAAAATACAGATATATATATATATATAATATCTTTATTCGGTCTCATCATGGTTAATATACATATATACATTTAGTCATAAAACAACAATAACCATGCCATTCACATAAGAATTATAAGAGACTATTAAGTAGTTATCACAGCAAACTACTACCCGAATATCATATTTCAATTATCAGCACTTCAATACAGAAAAGATAAAACTAAAACCATGTAAATAGTGCTAATCTCAAAGTTAAGACCTGCCATTAAGTTATACTTACAATCTGACATTCAAAAAATGCATTAAATGCCTTATTAAGAAATGTTAGTAAGATATCCATTCTTACCATTGATCAGATCAACGATAACTTGATTAGCCCGCTTTACAAATTACATGGACGAGATACTATTAAGTTATTTATTTAAACAACATGTTATATTTATACACATACAGTGGTAAATACACTATTCCTACCTACTCTACGCGTTTCTTACGCGTTCGTTAGCCGTTCGTTAACCGTTCACTATGCATTTATTATCCGTTTCGTTAAACGGCTTTCCTAGCCGTTTCTTTACGCGCTTCTTTACGCGTTTAAAAAAGCCCGGATGAAAGGATCATCACTTAGCCGACGGACCCCTTAACTTCAGCGGTTTACACACCCACTTTATGACATGTGTATTACAGAACACTAGGTGGTATCGCCAATAACATTGCTATCTTTAATTGGCAATACACTGTTAAACTCCCGATATCTGAGTGACATGTGTATAGGCGGGTTACATAAATAGATTGGTTACAGGCGGTGGTCAGTGCCTGTCGATAATATCAGAAATCTCCGCGTGAAACGGATACCTGAAGCACCAATCGCAGCATCTCTGGTATAATCGTTTATTAACGCGTTTAAACGGGTTAAGATCGTTAGGCCTTAAGCGTTCGTTAAGCGTTCGTTAAGCGTTCGTTAACCGTTCACTATGCGTTTCTTACGCATACATTAACGCTTAAATGGGTAGGAATAGCGTATTTACCACTGTATAAGAGTTTCCTTTTTACACTAGATAAACATGAGCCCCTCGTAATTTTATTGCACATATTATGTATTATACAAACGATTTGTGCGTCGTTTTAAAATATTGAAGCAGGATTTGGCAGTAAAACGTACCAGTTGCTCTCTAGAAAACAACAATTTAAACTTATCACAGTTAGTTTCTGACATAAAATCATTAAACACACCGGTTGCCTTATCATATAGCTCGGCTCGTATATCCTCATATAGTGGACATTCAGTTATCACATGTAATTCAATTTCAATAGCATTTTCACAAAAAGGACAAGTTCTACATTCTAATTGTAGCCTCTCATATCTACCTGTTTCTATTCGTAAAGGGCAACTCTACATCCAAATTTAACAAAAGCAGATATGTGTTTCAATGGAAGAATAACTTTAACGTACATGTAATATTCAGTTTCAAAAGTATCTTTAAATAGCTTATAAGTTCTTAGTTTATTACGCCCTGATCCTGTTATTGAAAGCTCTCTGTTAATATTTTCTCTCCACTCTTCTTTATACTTCACCATGTATGCAATTGTCATCTTACACATGATATCAGATTTTGATATATGATTATAGGTCGTTTGCAGTTCAAAAAAACACGATAAATCTTAGATAATTTTAAAACTAGTGGACGTATTCAAATGATATTTTGCATACACTTAGGATGTACCTATACCAACTCTGACAAGGAAATTCAGAATTTTTGATATTCTGACTAAAAACTTTTCTTCTTAGTTTTATATAAATTTTGAGTCGCTGAAAATGGTCAATTACGTGGGGTGTTATTGGCTATTACCTTGGTCACGTTTGTTTATATTGGAGAATATCCTCAGGTAAAATCCCGTGCTAGTTGCTTCTGTCTGAAAGGTGAATCCCGTGCTGATATAGGTTGTTTAGTTGTACAATATTAATTGTGAGGCCCCATTACATTTTTACTATTCTAAATCCATGAACTCTTCACAAGGAATAAAGAGACGTGCATTACTTTTCAAACCGAATCTCTAACATTTCTACATACTACAGAGCTCCAGATAAGAGAGAGTAAATTGAACAAGTCCAACATTTTCTCACTCGTTTCAGCACCAAATCCTATGGTGTGACTACTCATTAGAATCGTCTCGAAGAGACGGTTCTAATGAGTAGTCACAATATAGGGTTTAATTCAGAAATAAAGATTTAAGTTTTGGAAATACTCCCCTAATCTAGAGCCCTGATACATGTAATATGTACCAGTGTACGAGTTGTATTGCAGTACGTTTACGTTACGTTTTGTTTCTTTTAAACGATAAAGTATAAAGGTTTTTGAACTGCTCTGAAAACATTCTGTTGAAAATTTGATGATGGTAAGTTGGTGTAGATCGTCTGGTAGATTTTGAATATGTCTCATCTGCTATTTATCACATTTAATTATATTGCGTTTTGTTGATAAAACTTTCATATGAGTGGCACAAGGTTCGGATCCTATTCAGATACGAAATGGCTCCGTTGTCCGACCAGGATCCAGCATGTTCGCAATTGACAGTATGGTTGGTGAATACGTTTAACGTACCCCAGTCAGGACCTCGTTCGGTTAGTTGTAAACTTCTACGGTATGCGATAGCTTAACGGTGAGGCGTTACCGGGTCGTGAAAGATAGGCTGTTGAATAACTCAAAATCACCCTTCGGAAAAGTGTCCCTTAGAAGTGTAAACTTTATATAGAAGTTATGAATAAAACTTTTTTATAACGAAGAGAAAAAAAATGTTACTTTTTGTCAGAGTTGGTATAGGTATATCATAAATTTATGCAAAATACCATCTGTCTGCGTTGTCTTGTTGTGGGGATATTTAAAAATTATCGTGTTTTTTTGAACTGCAAACGACCTTTTTTTTTATACCAACATTGAAAACTGGCTACAATCTAACATATACTGACACGAAAAAGAAACTGAGCACTTGTTTAGGAATTAAAATGTCCATCTCCTTTTCAAGTAATATAGGCAAGTGTGGTATCAAAATGTTCGTAAATATTTCTTTTACACGATGCTTTATTTTTTAACCAAATTCGTGTCATTATAAATGCACTGTTAACACTTGAATGAAGTAGAGGTTAAAAGTAAAAGTTGCAAATCGGTATTGTTTCCTAAAGTTTTGAAAAAGTAAATTGATTTAAATCGGTATGTGTAATGTCCTCATCTTTTACTGACCAATGCAATAAATCTCGAACGAATTGACCTGACGTAACGTCTTGTGACGTTAATTCGTCAACGTCATGTATCCACCCTGACGTGATGGCTTGCAGAATCCTGACTGATCTCTAACGCTTCCATTTTTACCGCTAGGATGTCGATGCGTCATGATGGTATTTCGGTGGCAATCAAACTGCCCAGTGACGTCAGAGACGCTGACGTCGGCCTAAAAGTGCAAAAGTTTCTGAATTAGTTCGTTTTCTTGAAGCCCTGGCAGCTTGTTAACGAGTTAAATTCAAATGTGCTGTGATTTTAGTATTGCACAAGTGAATATGTGCTTGTAAACATGTTGCACATGCAGCACGTGCATAATATTGCATAATAGTCGTTGGTACGTTTGCATGACATCCAAGTGCTTTAATATTTGGTAAATTAATGCAATGTGTGTAGAATTATTATATCACTCAATATGCTAAAATTTATCATTCTAAACTTAGTAACGAGAAAGTTACACTCAATATAAAAGTGCACAGTTTCTTTTTCGTGTCAGTATATCAAAAATACTTTTGGTTCTGAAAGCCCAGTTTTACACTTCGAACTCGATTGGTTAATAAAGAATAAAAATACATGTTTATTAATTCTGTCAGCTTCTATGTTTACACATCTAACCCAAAAAGTTGATACACATCTCAAAAACCAGATACAAAAACCAAGTGCAAGTGCTCCACTAGTAATTACCTTGGTCTAAGCTGTCACCTGTCGTTAACACCATCAATACGTCTTCATTTCAGTGTGTGTTGTACAGGTGGTTTACTGTATTTAGTTGTGAGATAATTATCCCCTATTACGCTGAATGTGTGTAACAAGGACATAAAAAGTAGACAGTGACTTGTCAGATATAGAAAACCAATTTTTTACGTAGAAACTTATTTTATTTAACTGCGCATGTAGTGCGATATAAATAGCAATGGAATTTCCTGACCTGGATACTGAAAACTAGAGTTTCCTGACTCAAGCGATAGAGTGATGGCTGCGTGAGGCTAACCCATTATCTATAGACTGTTTCCACTTTTGAAGATAGATAACCAATGCAACGTAAGGTGTATTCAATGCGCCGACTTTAATTTAGGCTAAGTCTCACCAATTAAACCCTGTGACGGCGTGCTAATTTTGTGACAGGTCATGTCAACCATCTGCTAAGATATATAATAATATCATATTCTATGGCGAATATTCATAAAGTGGATGTTGTTTCTTTAGGAACGGAATAAACTAAATGCGTAAAAATGCGTATCTACGAGATGTGTTCAAATATGAAAGCAACTTATCCAATAACTTCAAAATAATAAGCGTAATATGAATGTGTTATACATGTATATCATTGGGAAAACCCGGTTCTTCACCTACACAATGGTATAATGCACGATACGATCACATTTCTCGATACTAACAATACTTACACGACATTTATCGAGTTTTGTGATCTTATCGTACATTAAACCATCGTGTAGGTGAAGAATTGTCCTTTCAAATGATATATCACGGATGCATACTACACATATTATATTGAAGTTATTGATCAGTTGCATTTGTAAGCGAACATTCATCGTATAGGGTAATGATTGATGGTACGCCCTGGCGTTTCCCTAACTGCAACTGCAGTGTGATATAAATAACAATGGTATTTCCTGCTCAGGTAAAATCGCCGAAAATAGAAATTTAGGTTTAAACCTTTAGCGCGTTCAGGTACATGTACCGTATCGATGCCCATCGATGGCCTCCAAACGTAACACTTTACACAAAACGACCTGTTTGCATGATAATCGTTGGCCATCTGCACAAACGGCATCAGAGGTAATGTGCATAGGTAAACAGGAATTCCACAATGGCGTCCATATGAGTATACAAGCAACAGCGAACAGTCCCGAGTTAATTTCTCTTCAATAAACCAAACTTTTCCTATACTTTGTGTATAAAACAAAGTAGCTTACATAAGCAGCTAAATCTTATTTTTATATGCGGTAAAATTGATGCATTTCAGTTGATTTCCGATTCGTAAATAATTCGTCCGTACCCATGATTAAACAAACATGGGGGCGCAATGCATTATTATTGGAGAGTATTGAAGAACGTTAGATGTCGTCATGTAATGGGCTGTTTGCATGCTAAAGGACGTTGGACTCCGATACAGTTACCTGAACACGATCGGGAATACAATCGGGTTTACGAATAAACATGAAAACAGAAGACGTACATTTATTTCATGGTAAAGCCTGTCTATAATGATCACAGCTGGAGTTTAGTTTTCAATATTAAATGCAGGTGACAGCTAAAAGCAAGATGGTAGTAAAGCAGAGAGCCCCCATTGGAGTTTCCTGCTTTATTTCAACTTGCTTTAAGCTGTCACGTGTCACCTAACATCATTTAGTTTATTATTTAATGGTCGTAAACGAGAGGTTCATCTGTACCTCTTCAATTAGTTTTGATCCAGATATCGACGAGAAACTCGGGTTGTCTGATCTGGATCCAAACTGACCCTGTGACAATACTTTCAGAAGAAAACTGCATGTCATAAAGCTTTGGAAATTGTTGCAGACGACACATGTTTGCCTGCCTGCTAAATGCTACATTTGTAACCTCTTCATTGCCATGGCTTCATTTGCTCTAACCCTTTCCCTCTCAATGGCGCTTAAAAACGTGTTTCCAAACAGTTTGGATCCTGATCAGACGCCGCGTCAGGCAGCATCTGATCAGGATCCAAACTGTTTTACACTCGTTTTGAAATTTCTTCAGTCATACTGCCTTATTTGTTAACTTTGAAACGACATCGAGACAACAAAATTGAAGCAGACGACAATGAAATGGTAATCAGATCATGAAAGGGTTAAATAATAGTCTTCCGCTTTAAATTTGCATATGTAACTTTTAGGTGATTTGACAGACTATTGAAATGAGTGTAAAACTGTTTGGATTCTGATCAGACGCTGCGATATGCGGGGTCTAATCAGGATCCAAACTATTTGCAAATAACCATTGTACTCGGAGTAAGGCAGTGAAGCGCTTCACTTTTTAATTTAAACATAATAAAGAATGAAATGAAAGCACCGTTCGCACATCAGATTTGGCCTTTTTACTACATGTAATACGCTATGTGAAAATATTTAAAGTGTCATTTGGACCATTGATTTTGTCTAACCAGAAACAAATGCTTGTTTTTTATATTAATTAATGTATATTGTTGCATTTTGCATGCTACATGTATATACCACTTTCGCTGCCAGGCTCTATAACATAACATAATTATACAAACAGTTTGGATTCAGATCAGACGGCGCGTGACGCGGCGTCTGACAAGAATCCAACTTGTTTTACACTCATATCACAATGCTTCTTAACCTTTTCATGATCAAATTTTTCGGGAGATTTTTACCCCTTCACCGTTTCATTGTCTGCTTCATTTTTGTTGTCTGCAATGTCGTTTCAAAGTTAAAATATAAGGCAGTATGACTGAAGAAATCCTAAAACGAGTGTCAAACAGTTTGGATTCTGATCAGACGCCGCGTTACGCGGCGTCTGATCAGGATCCAAACTGTTTGCAAACGCGCTTTTAAGCGTCATTGAGAGCGAAAGGGTTAACTTCAAAGTTTTAAAATTCAAAGTTTCATCAATAAAATCAGCTGACAATCTAAGCAGACGATATTATGTCAAGGACTGCGTTAGACGAGCTTTTACGATATAATGGCAGCGAAATGGTAAATATTTATTCATCTACTTTATTATTGTAGATCTAATTACGATAATGCACTACCAATGTATTTTAATTTGACCTTGAGGATATAAGTAATGTGTTTTTCTGTGTTTTGTTTAGAGCTGCGGGGTCTGCACCAGTTCAAATCCAGGGAGCGATGTTGAGGAGTTGCAGGGACTCTTGAAAAATGCGCGGGAAATAAACCGGAAGTTGCAATGGCAGAACAAGCGCCTAATGATGGTAAGGAATGATACATGCGACAAACTTGATACTCTTATTAGCAGTGTCACGAGAAACGTGATAAAACGTTACGGTAGATTAAAAACAGATGCTGTATAAATCCAACATTTTTTTCAGGAACCAATAGCGTATGTATCATTTGTTATCGCTGACACTTACATTTATCGGGCACTGCGTTTGAACGAGATGGTTGGTTTGCACTGTTTGTGTTGAATAACAGTTTTCTGTTTTCGCCAGACCGTGTTATTGAATTAGCTCCTATAAAGCTGCACTATCATGTTATACGTTTTAAAAGTACCCATGACAATATTCACTATTATCGTTTATCTAAATTGTTGGCAAACTTGTATAAAGCATCCACTGAGTAGAAACAGTGATATAATTTATCTAATATTCTGCAAAAACAATTGGTTAGCAAGCCGTCTATTTAAGGACATGTACCCTGTGTATTTACATGTACATAGAAATTCCCTAAACCCCACCATTCGCTTTGCAAAAACAGGATTGCAGACTGCACGATTCGACTAAAAACATAACTTGCTCAACCATCCACAGCAGGTGTTTCAAATACACCTCTTTACTTTCATCACATCATCCATTGTCGCCTGCTTTGATTTGTCAAATTTGAAGTGTAGGTATTTTGAGTTAAGAAATATTGAAATGAGTAATATATCAAACAGTTTGAATAAATACGGTGGCAGCGCCTAGCCACCCATACAAGAAACATACACAAAATGCACCTTCCGTATCCTCAAACATTATATTTCAAACGCGCCTAAATACTGCCTCTCACAATGAATGACACTTCATACGGTTTTGAAATTTGCAAATTACCGCCAAAGGGAGGTAATACATATTATAGCTTCACGAAAGTGAAGTAAGAGGTGACCTATTACAGCGGCCAAACAACATTTAACGCTGTTGTGATACACTAATTGATACAGTAGGTGAGATTATAAATTCTAACATGACACGTGAACAAACTCACCGCGATATATCTAGTACGATTAACAACGCTGTGAAAATAGTCCGTTATGCAGGTTCTTCCTGTGCCCGCCCTACGTTAAAACATAGTTCCTTCAATGAAAGGAACGTGGCGTAATATTGCCTAGCAGATTGTAGCTTAAATCAGGCAGAAATTAGAGAAGAATGCACCTTAAGGCACATTCTGCTTTACTTTCAACCTGCTTTTAGTGGTCACCTTTGTTCGGAACAAAGCTACAACATGCTACTTTTATTAGGTACAGTGGAGAATCTGTTATTCTTTCCCGTTTATGCTTACGCATGCGGAAACGAAACGCAAACGAAACGCAAACGAAACGATAAACGATAAACGCGTTTTGCGTTTATAAGTGAGTTTTGCGTTTATAAACGCGTTTATAAGCGGATTTTTGCGTTTCATTCGGCATACCTTTGTTTTTATCGAGACCGATCAATTATACGAATTAAAATAAATCCGAAAGGTATTTAAATAATTATACTAGGTTTATAGTACCCTTCTTATGCCTACATGTACATGTATGCCTAGATAAAACTGTGAGTGTATACAGTATGACAGAGTGTATAGATTGCCAGAGGCCTTGGGCGGGCAATGCCTGCTGTGTACACGTCCGGCTTTACTATCTCCCATATATGGTCATGCTGATGCAGTCACCAATAATTGACATTTTAGTCATGCTTAGTAACTCGGCGTCTGAACTGGGTGGAATCAATTATGTAGACCAGGACCTGAGTAACTCGGCGTATGATATTGATCCAAGCATTGGTTCATATCAAATGATTAGTAAGTCGGCGTCTGATCTGGCTCCAATCAATGATACTGTTTGAAAATCTTCCCGTCTGAAAATTGCGTCACGTATGCAGTTTGTCAAGATCAAATAAATACTGTTCTTCATCTACGCAAACGCATTTTCTCAATATCGCTCAATTTTTATGTGACCTTTGAAAACATTTTTCTATGTACATGTAGATGAGACGCCGATAAGTTCGCCATCTAATCACGGAGCAGTCTGTGATTTCTCCATGATCTAATCAAGATCTAAACTGATGTACGTTATAGAACGAATTAATATTTTGATTAAAAACCCAGACAGTTTTGTTCTCCATCATAATGCTGAGTGACTCGGCGTTCCAACGAGATCTTAACTGTTAAATTTTATTAGATTAATTAAAATCATATTGATTTCTATTCAAACGGTTTGAATCTATTTCAATTACTTTGGGGGAGTTAGGGGTAAAATAAGTAAAATGTTAAATCGGCAATACATCAGGATCCAAACTGACAGCTTTGATAAAGTCAAATTAGATCTACTTTATATGATAGATTTACACTTGTGTGGCCATTTCTTGTGAAAGTAACCTGACCATAAAAATGACAATTTTGGTGGCGGACTATAAATTGTAAAATTGCCCCCAACAGACTCGCACCCCTAATTAGGATTATGTTTACTTTGATAAGCCGAAGTTTTATTACCCCATATCCGGTTGATGACGCAACGAGATGTCGGGTAGTTACACCACAGATTTATATTATACAAGAATTCCGTGTTTACACGATGGGCAATTATTATATTGCTGTTTTTGACCATGTACAGTTATACTTTACAGATAGATAAAATCCTTCATATTTACAGCTCATCTAAATGTTATGTGACTTAATGATTCTTTTGAATATGTTGACTCGACACTGGAATAACGTCTGAACTTATCAGGTATGCGTTTAGATGATTTTATGATACTTTTAGATTAGTTTTGTTATAACCTATCATTATATAAACTCCAAAAAGAATGGACCTAACAGGGTCTACACTGTTTCAATTCCATGTATAGAATTTAGTACAAATGTGTGAGTGTAACAACATATTTGTAAAAAATCAGAATGTGCAAAATTTGATCATAATAACTCGGCATCTGATCTGGATCCAAACATTGATGCGAATCAGATGCCCAGTAATTTAACAACTGATCTGAATCCAAGCAATTAACAAATATTTCGGTTGGAACAAAACGCACCACCATATTTTTAAACGAAACACAGATCGTCTAATTTAACGATCGAATGAGATAAAACTCTTTAAAAAACACAATTCGCATAACTTGTGTATATATAAAGCACTTTTAAAGTGCAAAAATGAGAAAATATCTTTCTTAACGTTGTTTAAACGCCCAAAATGCAATGTAAAACCATATTATGACTATTAACTTATAAGTGCGTTTAAACGCACTTACAAACGCGTTTGTAAGTTAATAGATAAAACGCGTTTCAAACGCCTTTCAAACGCGTTTAAAACGCATTAAGTGGGAAAGAATAACAGTTTCTCCACTGTATGACGTTTTTGGAATGGGTAGAATGGAAGAGCAATAGAAGGACGTTCCTCCTACATGTAGATACTTGTTGTCAAAATAGTCAGATGCAATTGTTCCCCGTTATTACTAAAAAGGGAACCGATGTAGACCCGGTTAGACCGGTATTTGTAATGTCAGAATCAAAATAATATATGTTCTACCGTTGTTAATCGGCCAATTCCTGCGCATCCCAAATCCCAAACCGTTGTTAAATAGCCGATTAACAACGGTAGAACATATATTATTTCTTAAATATCAACTCTTTCGCTGCCAAATAAATCGTGAGATATTAACCCTTTCATTATTTCGTCTACTTCAATTTTGTTGCAAGATCATTTCAAAGTACGATTCAATGTAGTATGACTTAAAACATATTGATAATAAATCGTTTTATTTGGAGTTTAGTTCAATGTAATTTGTATGTCTGTTCTCCAGATGTGGTCCGGTCTTGCACAGATGTGCCGTGCATTACAATTCAACGAAGAAGAGCCGACCACAGCTAACCAAGACAACGGTGCGGTTACATTTGAGCAACAGGTAGGCTATATATAAACACAGTTGTACAACACAAGGTAAACAAAACCAGCCCCTATGACAATTAATCACCAGACGCTACAAGGTACATGTAGAAAAGGTTTTGGGGAACAAATATTATACATTGATACCAACAATAAAACACAAATTATATTGCTGGAAAAATGTTTAACTACTACACCTTTTTCGTGCATGAACATTTGTAGACGCTCGAGAACTGTAATTGAAGCCTGGGCCCGTATATTGAGATCATCAAACCCAATCCGAGGGCGTTTGCACATTTTAATGCACGGAATCAACGTGTACTGACACTATTCTTGCATAAGAATCACTTGATCATTTTTTTGGATTTCATGTAACTATATTTTATTGACTATACACACATAGTTTGACAGCGCTACGCTCACATATAAATGTTTAGTCTTTTCTTTACTTTTTTTTTATATAAATATCCGGAATCATTAAAAGGTCACTCATATCGGGTCGCTGCTAATTCCAATCTGTTCGTACCGATCAATGGAGTCAGTATCGTATCTGTACTTTTGAATGACATGGGCCACCGTTTCGACTCTTATATATAATTCACCCAAATTGCGATATGTCCATGGTAAAAGAAAAAATATTTTAATTCCAGTCATAGGTGTTACTCTTTATTTTCCCCAAAGATACATCCATGCACAACTGTGTGGCATATAAGAAACATCTCATGTCTTCAGTGACACAGCAGGTGTTTTGATACATTTTGACATAGTCAACGGCGAAAACAGGGCCATGTTTTTTCAGCTACCATAATTTCTCAATTACCCTATATATGAAAGCAGAAGTGTCATGAAAACAAAAAAGGGAGTATTTCCTGACAAATGTTATTATGAGGCAATAAAGTTTGGCACTAGGTTTTGGAGCATTGCCGGCTTATTGGTCCCTACACTGGACAAAAACATTTTTCACAATACCAATTACATCACATGTTTGTCATTTTTGTGCTTAACCTATTGTTGGGTTAATTTAGATACCAGACATAAAATACATAGATCAAGAGATACCGGACAAAAAGGCACCAACATCATCCGGGAACAAATCAGATATGTCCAACACAGAAAATGAGGCCACACACATTCCTCCTCTGTATATAAACTCTATCAAGTCCAAGGGCATTGGCTACCTGAACATTACAATCAATTATACAGCACCTGAAGATCACACCACCGACTGGTTTGCCCATCTGTACCGTTACGGAGAGCTTAGATCAGGTGAGGAACTACGATACCCTTGCACGAGACATGTAAAATAAAAGATCTCCATAACGACCAATAACACGAAGTATTATTTATTTTATAAACCACAGGTTACAGTTTAAAGCAGGATGACAGTAAAACAGAAAGCTCCTTTAGGAGATATCTATTTTACTGTCACCATGCTTTAAAAGTAGTAACCTGTCATGAACACCTAATAATTAATACAATTTAGTGGTCACATTAGAGAGGTTTTACTGTATATGTATCTTATGCATTACAATTAAATTTTTCAAACTGTTTGAATCGAAATCTGACGCCGAGTAAATCGGCATCGATCATTTTGTTTGACATATTTTCTGTAGTTTTTAAAATTATTTTTTACCCCAGCGCTAGTTTTGGGGATAGTTGACCACTTAAAATTGGTTGAAAGTAAGCTGCCTGTTTTTTAACTAACATCTGCTACGATATAGAAATTATGTCTTACAGTACTCGTACATACATGTAGTCATGGCTGTATAAAGTAGAATTATTTTTGTCATTGGAGGAATAAGTTTAAGTCGTAAAAAGGCGTATCTATGGAGTAATGGGTTGAATACAGGTAAATGAGTAAAGGTTATGTGAAAGAAAGAATATATATAATTATCAGAAACAATTACTGAATTAGAGAGGTTATATATGTATGCATTTTACAAAAAACACCAAATATATGGATAGCTATTGTATTTATTAACTTTCACTCATAGCTTGTTTTCAGGATTAAAATCTGCAGACAGTATGAGCTGTATGAAAAACATGTAAAAATAAGGTGTTCTGTTGGTGAAGGCGTTTAACATATTTAACCCTTCGGGTCGTAAAGATAAATACGTGGCCAGAAGAGTTCTTTATATAGATCTTTATTTCTCTATCTACATGTCACGTCAGCACCACTGGATGACGAACGAGAATAACACTCTCGCAAGTAACGTAACCGTTCTGAAATATGAAATAAACAAATATTTAAACAGTTGCACTGACAACAACGGTTCCCTATATAAACATGATTTCAAAACATACAATTAAACTTATGTTTACCTGTCTTACCAGTGGCTCCATTTAAATGTCATTGGTACATGTAGATATCTCAGTTAAATTAAAACAATGCTTAAAGCATTAACAAAAACCTAAATAAAACAATGGTACAGTGGCACAATACATTTACAACTCACCAAAATATCTGGTATTATGAACACGCTCAATGCCAATCTCTCTCTCTGGTGCAGGTGCAGGTGATTTCTGTAATAATGAACTTTATTAACATGCTGTTTGTAAAGTGTATAAACGAGTTATCATCTATGACAGTCGAAAGTAATTTTGAACAAAGAATAGAAATGGCGCGAATAAACCGAAAGTACGTCTCTTCTAATTTCAGCCTAAATATCGATACAAACCAATACACCCGAGGAAATAACTAGCCAATGATAACAACTAACATCTTACCTACCTATATCTGTGATTTGATCCTAATCGAAATAAATTAATTAAAGTAAATGTAATATATGATCCTATCTGGTCAGTGATAACTTTTGGAATGATCAAATTAGAATGACAACCGGAACTATCTACCTAAATCCTGAGCCGAATATCATAACCCGAAAAGACCGCAAATTGCACCGAGTCACATTCTCCCCCTCTTCCTTAAAGTCGTCTCGACTTCAAACTATAGCATCAAATATGCCAAAAAATACTAAACTGGCTAAAATCCACAAACTAATAATCAACTACCACTGAACCTATCTTACTACTTCCCAATGAACAACATAACTGCTCAAAGATCCAACATAAACTATTATATTTATAAAATCATGTTATTAAATCTCAATTGCCTAGTACAGTTTCAATACAATTCAATGCATATACTGAACACTAAATTTGTATAAACTAACAATTAAGCATACATAATAATATGATTATATCTTCTCTGGATACAACCTACAAAAAATCAAGAAATGACATTATCTCTCTAAACCTTTTCTGCTAGCCAGCATTCTGCAAAAGAATACAAAACAAAATAAGATTTCATAGCAACTCCACTGTTATATCCTCCATATCTGTTAAAGATAAACAGTGTTAGTACAAAAAATGTTAAAATACACAATATTAAAAACAATTATAATGCAATGTAAAGCTATTCAATTTGTTTCTCTCCTCCCCTGCTTCTGGAAAATTGTTTCCACACAATTTTATACAATAAATACAAAATAAATTCAAAGCTTTCTATATATTTATTCAAATTTATTGTACAATACAACAAACATTACACAATAGCTTTCTAAATAAATGCAAATAATACATTCAACCTATGTATGAATGTCCATAACATACTGAAATAAATGAACTTGCATTTCAAACTTATCTCTGATCAATTAAACTAACTAATCACAAAGTGAAATTATTAATATTGTCAATAAACATTTCTTTAAAATGTAATTTATATAAATTACACTTCCAAAAAATGTTTTATTCACAATTCAATCAAATAATACTGACCTAAAGTTATAATTCATTAAACCTTCAATGGTTATAATTGCAACTATAACAAAATGTCTATATTAAAAACATATAAATTAAAACTGAAAAACACAGTAAATGACATTACTTAAGCACCGTGTCCAACAACTTCACAGTAAGTGCAGCTTGTTCCCTCAATAAACCCTTTAGCTGCTCACTCTGTTTATCAGAATTGGACTGTCCCACACTGCTCACTGTCTGTTGCTTATGAACAACATAAGCTTCATCTGTATATCTATCAGGTGCGTTCTTGTCCCTTGTGGACTTTCTTGGCTGTGGTATGGGTGGCGGTGGCAGTGGAATGGGTGGCGGTGGTACGGATGGCGGATCTTTCTTTGGCAACTCATCGCCTCCCTTTTCATGCGATGGAACCGGACTAGTTTCCTCAGTACTCTCACTCTCTATACTTACCTCTTCTTCTTCTGGCACTGTTTCTGTAGGTTCTGTACTTACTTGTTTTGTAACAGTCTCTTCTACACTTGTCTCCTCTACATCTTTCATTGTTACTAGACTTACCTCTGACACATCTGTAGGATGTGTATCTGGTAGTTCATCTTTATCCTCTACGACTTCAACTATTTCTACTTCTTTGCTACTAAACTTAACATGCTTCTTGCTACTGTCTTTGCTATCATGACCGGCCGGTCCCTCGGTTTTACCTGAATATGTGATGACATATTCATCAAAATCACTATCAGAATCACTGTCCTCTACTATCTTTCCACTTGAACCTTTGTTCATATTTTCACTTTTCCTCAAAACTGGTTTCTCTACCAGAACTTTTGTTCTTGGTAACCTTGGCTTTGGTACTGGTTTCTGTTTCTCCTTCCCTACAGTGCTTTTGATGTTTTCTTCAGTTCCACTCACTGGATCTACAACTTCTATTGGAAGTAGGTGATTCCTGTGCAGTAATCTTTCTGTTCCATGTGCATTCTTTACGATATATACTGGAATATCATCGTGTGGTTGCCCGATAACCTTGTACGTGTCTTGTTCGAATTTGTCTGCGATTTTGTGTTTCCCTTCGTACGCTAAAATCTTGACTAATACCGTGTCTCCTGTTGAAATTTGTGAAGCTTTGGCCTTTTTATCAAAATGGAGTTTCTGCTTGTCCCTAGCTTTATTAAGAGCCTTGTTGGCAAGTTCATGAGAAAATTCTAGTCTCTCTTTTAAATCCTTGGCGTAATCAGATGTCATAGAGTCTCTGTTACTGTCTAAATGGAAAATGGTGTCCACTGGCAATTTTGGCTTTCGTCCAAACATCAATTCATATGGTGTAAACCCAGTTGACTCGTGTTTGGTTGCGTTATACGCGTAGACTAATGTAGGTAAATATTTCTTCCAATTTTTCTTCTTATCCTGTTCTAAAGTTCCTAACATATTGAGCAAAGTTCTGTTATAGCGTTCAGTTTGTCCGTTACACATGGGATGGTAAATTGATGTCCTTGTTTTCTGAATATCCATAAGTTTACATAGTTCCTTCATTAGTTCTGATTCGAAATTTCTGCCTTGGTCTGAATGGAGAATAGAGGGTATGCCATATTGAAGAAAAAAATGGTTCAAAAGAGCTTCAGCGGTAGTTTTTGCTGTTTGGTTCCTAGTTGCAACTGCTACTGAATATTTCGTGTAGTGATCTGTTATGACGAGTATGTTTTCTATGTTTCCTTGACATGGATCGACTGTCAAATAATCCATGCATACTCTTTCAAGTGGGTAGGTAGACTTGATACTAATCATTGGTGCCTTGGATGTAGAAGACTTTCTGCGTAGACACCTATCGCATTGTTGCACCCATTTGTCTATTTCACTGATATATCCTGGCCAATAAAAGCGATCCCGCACTAAACTACTAGTTCTTTCTTTTCCGGGATGTCCTACATCGTTGTGAAGTCCTTGTAGAACTTGACGCTTGTAAATATCAGGTAACACCAACTGATTAACTTCCTGACCATTGTCCTGAACCTTTCTGTAAAGTATTCCCCTTATCATGTGTAAGCTTTTATAGTTTCTATTCATGGTTTGATGTTTTGGATTGCTTGAGATGATATGTTTCTTTGGAAGTGTGTTGTCTAATATTGCCCTATACCAAATTCCTATGACTGGATCTTCCCTTTGCTGTCTCCTAATCTCCCTAACTTCAATTTGTGCCATAGTTTGTCCTGGACTCTCTGTTGCTTCAACTACATTAATATTCTGATGTGGCAGTACTTCTATAAATGGAGTTACATGTATTGTGTTGCAGATTGCCTTGACTGTTTTGTTGTCTATTGATTTCTTTGGTTCTTCTTTTGATGACTTAGGGTATCTGGAAAGTGTATCGGCATCTATGTTTTTGGTTCCTGGCCTGTAGGTGATATCAAAATTGTAGTCACTTAGTGCCGCTACCCATCGTTGTCCTGTGGCTTCAAGTTTTGCCGATGTCAAAATATGAGTGAGTGGATTGTTGTCTGTATAGACACTGAACTTGTTACCTAACAAGTAATCTGAGAACTTCTCAGTCACTGCCCACTTAAGCGCTAAAAATTCTAACTTGAAGGCGCTATAATTACGCTCTGATCTGCTAAGGCTCCTACTGGCATAAGCTACTACTTTCTTTTTCTCATCTTGTTTCTGGTATAATACAGCTCCAAGTCCCTGTGCACTGGCATCTGTGTGCAACTCAAATGGCAAGTAAAAATTTGGATAAGCCAAAATTGGAGGGCTGGTGAGTAGTTCTTTCAGTTTTTCAAATGTACTTTGATGGATTTCTTCCCACTTCCATTCTTTCATTTCCTGGTTTAGTTTACTTTTCTTCTTAGCTGATGTTGGTGGTAACAGGTCTGACAAAGGTCTTATTAATTTTGAAAAGTTTTGGACGAATTTTCTATAGTATCCACAAAATGCTAAAAATGATCTGAGCTCGTCTGAATTTCTTGGTTTAGGGTAATTCTTGATTTTTTCAACTTTATCTGGGTCTGTCTCTATCCCATGTTCTCCCACAACATGTCCAAGGAATTTTACTTTCCGCTGCATAAAAAAACATTTTTCTGAGGATAATTTGATGCCACATTCTCTTAACCTGGTCAAAATGAGATGTAATCTTTCAAGATGTTGGTCAAAGCTGTCACTAAAAATAATGAGGTCATCCAGGTATATAACGCATATTTTCATGTTGTAGTCTCCTAGACACTCTTCCATTAGACGTTGGTACGTTGCCGGGCTATTTGACAATCCGAACGGCATCTTGTTATATTTGAAAAATCCAAGCGGTCCTACAGTGAAAGCCGTTCTCTCCTTGTGTTCTTCTTCCATCTCTACTTGGTGGTAACCACTCTTCATATCGATGGTGGAAAAATATTTTGCACCATGCAAACAATCGAAAACATCTTCTACTCTGGGCAAAGCATAGGCGTCCTTGATCGTCCTATTATTCAGCATGCGGTAGTCGACACACATCCTGAGCTTTCCATTCTTCTTGCGCACTAAAACTATGTTGGATGCCCAAGGGGACTTTGATTTCCTGATTATGCCACCGGCCAAAAGTTGTTCCAAATGTTTCCTAACTTCCTCAATCATTCCTGGCGGTATTCTGCGGTGACGTTGTTTAAATGGTGTAGCATTGTGTAATTCTATCCTATGTTTGAACAAGTTGCACTTTCCTATGTCAGTTTCCCCTTTCGAAAAGATATCCTCATGGTGTAGAAGTAAATCTCTAAGTTGTCTTTCTTGATCTGAAGCTAATTCTCCAATGTGTATGTCGTCAAAAATGTTGTACTTGTGATCTGAGTTGATGTCCTTATAAACTGAGTCATCCACTGTAACTGGTTGAAGTTCTGCAATGATTGCTTTTGGAGCTATGTTCACAGTCTGTGTTGTTAAATTTGAAATGTTCACTAAAATGTCTGTCTTGTTTGTATTGTCATAGTGTACAACTGCAGGTGTGATGTCAATGAAATTTGGTAATGCAGATTTTGATGTGTCTGTAATGATTGCGCATGTAGGTTGATGATCTATTTCTTTATCTGTAGTACACCTAATGTTGATAGACTGATTTGGCCCTATCTGAATCCTATGACTTTCTGCATTCCGAACTGTGGCTATCTTGTTTTTGTTTCGTCTAAGTTCCCTTTCTCTCAATGTCATGCATCTAAATGCAGTAAACCAAGGTGTGAATAAATTTGCTCTCTGTAGAAATTGAACACCATGTTGTTCCTTACAATCTGTCATTAGTTCAGTTAATATGTTGGTACCCAAAAGAAATGGTGTTGATTTGTTGTAGTCTGTTTCAGGAACAATCAAAAAGAGGCACTTTTGTTGATTTGAATTTGAGATTCCAATAGCCTTAAGATCTGCTTCTATGTATCCACTGTATGGCAATGTGCTTCCATCTGCGCACTCTATATTCAAAATGGTATTTAAGGGCTTAAGTTCCTTTGTGCTAAAATGTTCCTTATAAAACTGTTCTGAGCAGGTTGATACACAAGAGCCTGTATCACATAATGCTGTTGTTGATATGTCATCTATCTCAACTCTAACTGTGCTTGTTTCTCCAAGAAGTTTTGGGTCTACTCTCTTGTCCTTGCTCACATTTTGACCCGTAATCTGAGCACTTAACAGTTTAAATGGCAGTCACGTGCAAAATGACCTCTTTGATGGCAGGCATAGCATTCTGGCTGAAATGTCCTTCCTGCAGTTGGTCTCTGCACTCTATAAGAGTAATCTCCCCTTCCTTGACCTCTAAATGGACCTTGACCTCTAGGTCTATCACTCATTGGACCTCTAAAATGTTTCTGTCCTCTCCATCCTACTGGTCTGTATGTATAAGGTTGTTGTTGGGGATGATAATATCCTCCATATTGTTGAGGTGGTGTGAAGTTTCTAGTTGCTTGGCCTGTTGCATGTGTTTGTTGCTGCATATTAGGTGCCTGCTGACATGTGGGATGATCCTGATCAAACTGCTGATTTGGAGACTGTGTCTGTTGCTGACAAAATGTACTCTGAGATTGGTTGCTCTCTAGCTGCTCCATTCTTGCATTAAGTTTCTCCAACAATGATGTCATATCGCTAAGTTGTTGTTCAGTTTTGGACTTTTCCTTCTTATTAATGGAGTGGCATTTTGTTTTGACCTCTTCAGAATCTGGATCTCTACTCTTGTCTTCGTTCAACTCATTTTCAATTTGCCTAACTTCTTTCTTGAAATTTCTGTAGTCAGGTACAGTTTCGAACTTAAAAGCCGAAATATGCTTAAGCTGTGCCAGGGGTCGTGAGTTCGATCCTCACTGGGGGCTCCATTTTAACCCTTCGGGTCGTAAAGATAAATACGTGGCCAGAAGAGTTCTTTATATAGATCTTTATTTCTCTATCTACATGTCACGTCAGCACCACTGGATGACGAACGAGAATAACACTCTCGCAAGTAACGTAACCGTTCTGAAATATGAAATAAACAAATATTTAAACAGTTGCACTGACAACAACGGTTCCCTATATAAACATGATTTCAAAACATACAATTAAACTTATGTTTACCTGTCTTACCAGTGGCTCCATTTAAATGTCATTGGTACATGTAGATATCTCAGTTAAATTAAAACAATGCTTAAAGCATTAACAAAAACCTAAATAAAACAATGGTACAGTGGCACAATACATTTACAACTCACCAAAATATCTGGTATTATGAACACGCTCAATGCCAATCTCTCTCTCTGGTGCAGGTGCAGGTGATTTCTGTAATAATGAACTTTATTAACATGCTGTTTGTAAAGTGTATAAACGAGTTATCATCTATGACAGTCGAAAGTAATTTTGAACAAAGAATAGAAATGGCGCGAATAAACCGAAAGTACGTCTCTTCTAATTTCAGCCTAAATATCGATACAAACCAATACACCCGAGGAAATAACTAGCCAATGATAACAACTAACATCTTACCTACCTATATCTGTGATTTGATCCTAATCGAAATAAATTAATTAAAGTAAATGTAATATATGATCCTATCTGGTCAGTGATAACTTTTGGAATGATCAAATTAGAATGACAACCGGAACTATCTACCTAAATCCTGAGCCGAATATCATAACCCGAAAAGACCGCAAATTGCACCGAGTCACACATATTTTCTGTGAAAGATGCAAAATTATTTTTAAATGGACCGTGGCATGACAAAACCTTCCTTCATGTATTGCAACATTATACAGAACAAAACACCGTTGTCATCACAGAATCTGCATCTCAGTTTGGTCTACACTTCCAAATACCGTATACAATACTGCTGAAAACGATGTTGTAGATAATTGTTGGTGTCAAACAGAGTATATTAAGACCAGCCGCCGCGTCAAAGACGCGGCGGCTGGCCTTGATCTACACTGTTTGCAATTTAATAAGGCAGGTTTCGTCATGGCACGTTTCATTTGTAAATATGACTTATATGTGTCGTATCCAGCTGGCAACAGAAGGGCCTATCCTGAGTCCACGTTCACAGTCTACGAGTTGTACTTTGATCCACAGTCTCTACAGAAGCTGTATTTCCAACTTCACACAAAAGATAAAACCGCCATACTAGAACTCAACATCACAGAGCTAGGTACACCCGGTGAACAGGTTTTACCTGAATTTGAAGGTGACGTCACTTTTTCCCAGCAAACATACCATGCTTCCAAACAAGACACAGTCGAAATTTGCGCTACTTTACCTGTGTCAATGATCGCAGATATAACACTAGATGATACCTTTGTATATTTTTCGGGTCTTAACGCATCAGGTTACAGTACGGAGATGTTCCAATATTCAAACAAAGATAGTGAATTCATTTCTCTCGCGGGAGCAGCGTCAACCGTGGGTAATGTGTCAGCCGAGAATCTGATTATAATGTTAAAGCCGGACTATGCTAGTTATGGTGGAATTGTTACCATCAACCTCCCCGGTCTTGGCAAAATAAAACCTTACGTTCTAAAACTGACATATGAGCGCCATGTAACTGTAACATCCGCTGAAACTGGTGACGTTATCCCAAGGAATACAGTCTGGTTGGCCAACATCGACACACAGACAACAATCTCCTCAGAGTTCGCCAGTCTGTGGTGCACTGCCATGGGCAACCCAGCACCGGAAGTGCAACTTCTAAGACAACTGCAGAGTGGTAAAACAAAAAGAAAGAGAACACAGTCAGTCTACTCATCCCCGTACATGACAGTTGAAACACACACCCTGAGCCGAAGTGACAAACGCAGAGGACTCTATATATGCAGGTTTGTACACTGAGCGAAAAAGGTTTAAGTCATATATTTCGGATGCAAACCACGTTTGTGTGGTAATTTTTTACCCTTCATTTCGCATAATGGCAACCAACAAAACGTCGCAGGACCGAAAGCTATTTCGACCATGCTTTCACCTATTGTATTTATGGAAGTTAATCTACTGTTATTGTAATTATATGTCATTCGTGTTTTTCTTATGAAATTTGGCAATAATGTTGAAAAGGAAATTATCTACAAATAGCTATAATTTTGGATATTCTCTTTTTAGAAGTTTGTGTACAATCCTCCGTTTAAAGGGGCTTTTATCAAAGTATCCCTTTTGCATTGGTAATCTTTCAGTTCGATCCTCTTAGCGATGTGCCTTTCTTTACTTTCCTCTGTTCCATATATCTTTGGTATTGTTTTCCAGGCATACACAAAGCGAGGTATGTTGTCTACTGACTAAATATATTTTTCGTTCAATGTAATTATACATTTACAATAGAATAAACAGAGTCGTATTCCACAAATCAGATCTTTAAAAGAGTATGTAAAATTTCCTTCTGTACAATCAGATGAGTGCTAAACAGCGACAGTGGAGAAAACGTTATTCTTTCCTGTTTAAACGCAAACGAAACGCAAACGCAGTGTACTAAAATGTAGAAAATAACAACGTTTGGATACTTCCACCTATTTATCTGAAAATGAGTGGCAAACAGTTTGGAGCCTGATCAGACGCCGGGTTACCCGGCGTCTGATCTTGCTCCAAACTGTTTGCAATGGAAATAATAGTTTAAGCGTAAACGCGTTTATTGGGAAAGACTAACGTTTTCTCCACTGTATTTGAAAAGGTACATATAGGTAGATCAAAGCTAAAACAGAAAGCTTCACTATTTGTACTGGGATTTGCATTAAATGTATATTTTGCTTTTGTTACGGAAAGTGCAGCAGTAAGTGTTTAACACTAAACGCTAATTCCTTAGCAGTGGACATTTATTTTGTCTGATCTCGTCGTTTTAGAGCTACAAGCGGGAACCAGACTGTGGAGGAAACCACGGAAGTCCAGTTCGTGAGGCTAGCGTTGTTTGATGAGACGGTGACTGGACTGGTTAACGAGACACCAGAGGAGTTAGACATCAAATGTAAAGTTACCGGTGAACCAGTTCCACAGCTAGAAATCTGGGATGAAACCAACAATGGAAAATCCATGTTGTCAGTAAATGCTTCAATGGTGAGATGGTTTTCCCGTTTAACACATCCCTCCATAATCTGTTTCTAGTTTTATCTCTTTTACTGCCATATTGTATAGTCTTATTTAACCCTCCCAATGTACAAAGTGTCTGCATTGATAGTGTTGTCTGCAATTTCTTTTCACGTCCAATTGAGGGTTTTTCAGCTCACATGAGCCAAAGGCTCAGGATGAGCTATTGTGATCGCATTCTAAAACTGTATGGCCTAGATCATTAATATTTGACATGTAGCTTTGCCTTATGATCCTCTTCCTAGTTTGTTCAAATTATGACCCGGGTCAAAATTGGCTCCGCCCCTGGGCTTATCGTTTTACATATACTTACATTGTATATAGGAAAACCTTTAAAAATCTTCTTGTCTGAAACTGTATGGCCCAGATCTTTAATATTTGACATTAATCTTTGCCTTGTGGTCCCCCACCAAGATTGTTCAAATTATGATACCGGGCGAAAAATGGCCTCGCTCCGGGGCTTATCACTTTTACATCGAGTTTTTTTACATTCGAGCTTATCAGTTTTTTTTAAGAAAACCCTTTATAAATCTTCTTCTCTAAAACTTTATGCCTCAGATTATCTATGTTTAACATGTAGCTTTGCCTTATAGTCAATCCTCTATCAAGATTGTTCAAAATATGAACCCCGGGTTAAAATTGGCTCCGCCCAGGGGCTTATCAATTTTACATATACTTATATAGGAAAACCTTTAAAAATCTTCTTCTCTGAAACTGTAAGGCGCAGATCTTTAATATTTGACACCTAGCTTTGCCTTGTTATCCTCTACTTATATTGTTCAAAATATGACCCAGGCCAAAAATGGCCCGCCCTCGGGCTTATTAATTTTCCATAGGAAACCCTTTAAAAATCTTCTTCTCTGAAACTGTAAGGCGCAGATCTTTAATATTTGACACCTAGCTTTGCCTTGTTATCCTCTACTTATATTGTTCAAAATATGACCCCAGGCCAAAAATGGCCCGCCCTCGGGCTTATTAATTTTCCATAGGAAACCCTTTAAAAATATTCTTCTTTTAAACCGTAATTAAGGCCCATATCATTAATATCTGACATGTAGCTTCGCATTGTGGTCCTCTACCGTGATCAAATTATGGCACATGGGTCATAGCTATATCAAATTGTTGTCTTGCCCAGTCAGCTTCTATGGTACAATGTCCGCAGATGAGCGAAATGTGGCTCTCTGGGTCTCTTGTTTGAATAAAGAAATGTCAAAACGAGTGACAAGCAGATTGGGACCTGATCAGTTGTCGCAAATTGTTTGCAAATGTGCCGTTTGGCGTCATTGGCAGTGAAAGAGTTACAGACATCTGATTACCTAAAACAGGTTGAAAGATAATCAGAATTTGCCTGTAACCCATTACCCAATAAATACGCATTTTAACGCTTTTGATTTATTCCTCCACTGATGAAAATAATTCCATTTTAAACAGTCATGAATATGTACCATTAGAAATATTATCTATTTCCTAGCAGACTATAGCTTAAAGCAGGATGAAAGTAAAGCAGAATGCGCCTTAAGGCGCATTCTGCTTTACTTTCAACCTGCTTTAATTGATCATCTATCTCCAAAACTAGGGGGCCTCCGTGGCCTAGTGGTATAGTCACTGTGACTTTCATCACTAAGCTCCTCACCGCTGTGAGTTCGAATCCCAGTAGGGTCGTTCGGATTTTTCATGTGGGGAAGCTTTCCAGCTGGCTTGCGGAAGGTCGGTGGTTCTACCCAGTTGCCAATTTGTGCCTGAAACAGTGCATAAAGGACTTCTGGGGTCTTCCTCCACCTGTAAATAGCTGGACGTCGCGATATGACTGAAGTACTGTTGAAAGCGACGTAAAATCAAAACAAATAAATAAATAAATCTCCAAAACTAGAAACAGGCTATGGCGTAATGGGTTAAAGCGCATTCTGCTACACATTCAGCCATTATTAGGCTACCATCTGCTAAGCTATACAATATATTTCTTATGGAGCATTTTCTTACTTGTCACTAGTCATTTTGCTTTATGTTAAAACGTCATGTATTTAAGAAAAACAGCAGACATCAACTCTAAGCAGACGATATTGCAGTAATGAAATCGTTAGACATAACTATTTGGGAACAACGGCAAGCCTTCTGTAAGGAGTTAGTCGTTGTTCGAAGGGCCGATGAAGGCAGGGAGCACTGTAGCTGCTTATGTAAAAAATGTTATTGAGCAGTATTTACCATAGGCGAACCTAAACGAAAACACCTTTAGGAGCTTTCTGTTTTACTTTCACATTGTTTTAAAGACATTACATGACCACGCTTGGGTGGTAACACCTAGTCTGAAAAAAGTTAGGATTAAATCATGAATAGCATGCTTTTACTGTTACAATACTGTACAGATGTCTAGGAAAAATCAGTCAGCCGTTTCATGTGAGGCCCGTACCTATAATAAGATAGTTGGGTTTGTAAAACCCATTGAAACAAACCTTGAGTGTGAGCATGTGAGGGCCTCTATAGAAAACTTGAGATTGCTGACATTGGCTGAGCGCACGCTTCCCATGCTTTACAGTAAATGTTGACACCTAGTGAAAACAATGGAGGGGGAATCAATGAATGGACTGGCTTAATGTCTTTAAGCACCCACAATGAATGTGCCTTTTTAGTGGTCGTAAAAGATAGATTTTACATGTACATACGTGTACGTATATATGTGTAAACAGTGCTGTTTTGTATTTTCCAGGACACTGAGGTGGAGAATGGTAAAGAATGGAGGGTTCTGACAGCTACCGTGTCCAAAGTTCCAGACTTCGCTTTGTTTTGTGTTGCAAAACAGGAGGGTGTGAAAAAGCCATACTTTTATCAAATATATTAAAACTTATCTCAAAGCGACATTAAACATACTTCAAACTGTCAGTCTTTGAGATGGCTTCGATGGGTGACTGTTAAATGCGAGTGTAAAGCTTTGATAAAACACCCATATACAGTAATACAGTGTTACCTCCCAACAACGACTCCCTCCTTACAGCGATTCTTGCCGCTGTTCCCCAAACAAGACATTTATGTCCAACCTTTTCACTGCTGCAATATCGTCTGCTTAACATTGTCGGCTGCTGTTTTTCTGAAAGTTTCATAATGGACATTTTGACAGAAAATATTTAATAACGAGTGACAAACAGCTTGAATCCAGATCAGACGCCGCGTCACGCGGCGTCTAATCTGGATTCAAGCTGTTTGCAAATGTTAGCCAATTCCCCTTCCTATAACGACTCCCTCCGAACAACGCACACAATATGTGTCTCCCATTGGGTGTCGTTGTAGAGAGGGAGCGCTGTACCTCTCTATACTACTGAATTGTGTTTAATATTAAATGATTAATACAGGTACAGTGGATAATCTGTTATTCTTTCCCAATAAACGCGTTTACGCTAAAACTATTATTTGCAGTGCAAACAGTTTGGAGCCAGATCAGACGCCGGGTAACCCGGCGTCTGATCAGGCTCCAAACTGTTTGCCACCAAGATAAACATGAATTATCAGAATTGTCCAAAAGTCGCACTTTTCTACGTTTTAGTGCCTTGCGTTTGCGTACGTTTGCGTTTAAACGGGAAAGAATAACAGATTCTCCACTGTAACTGCTTAAAGCAAAGTAAAAAAGGTCGGTGAAACGGAAAGCTCCTTTTTGTTTTACTTTCTTTTTGTTTGAAGCTGTCACCTGTCAATAGCCTTACTTTTAGTAGTCGTAATGTTTTACTGTAGTTTATTTCTTTAGTGATTTTGTCCCACACAACGAAACCATCTTTCCTTCAAATACTTGCTGGTATATAAATTGGTTATTGGATAGCTTATAGTGTAGACACACACTGAATTAACAGGCCTGTAAAACATAACCGTAAGGTTAAAAGTACACTTGCCAGTTAAACTTGTATTATCCTATATACAGTTGAAAGTGAAAAAGTCGTTAATTTTTCCTAATGAACGCGTTCATGCTTAAATTATAAGTTTCATTGCAGACATTTTGGAGCCAGATCAGATGCCGGGTAACCTCCGACTCTCAGATAGAAATACACCTTTATGTTTCAATAACCTGTCATTTTAAGCATTTTATTACATTACAAATGTATTAAGTTTTGTTTAAACAGGACAGGAAGCCGTCTTCTTCACTGTAATATATGTTATGTATTTTACCCTTTCACTCTCAATGACGTCTTAAAAGTGCATGTGCAAACAGTTTTGATCCTATTCAGACGCCGCGTTACGCGGCGTCTGAATAGGATCAACACTGTTTGCCACTTGTTCTGAAATTTCGTCAGTTATACTGCATTGTCTCCTACTGTGAAATGATATTGTAGACAAAAATATTGAAGCAGACGACAATATGGCGACGAAGACCTCACGAAAACTTTTATCATGAAAGAGTTAAAATTGACTAATTCAATTGATGTATATAGAACTGTTATCTTTGAATGCATATTGAATTTTGTTTTTTGTATATAAGACAGTTCCTGTAGGAGCCGTCTCATCAGGGTCTATACTTATGAATACGAGAGGACCATTGACTAAGAACTTAACCCTTTCACCGCCAAATTGTTTTTGAGATTTTTACCCCATCACTGTTATTGTGTCGTCCGTTTCAATATTATTGTTTGCAATATCATTTCAAAGTTAAAATTAAGAAAGTATGACATAGGAAATATCGAAATGGGTATCAAACAGTTTTTATCCTGATCAGACGCCGCGTAAAGCGGCGTCTGATCAGGATAAAAAATGTCTGCAAATTCGACTTTAGGCGATTCTGGCGGTAACAGGGTTAATTTATATGTTTTTTCAAAGTATTTCTTCATCTTTTGATAGGAAATCCATTGGTCAAGCTATTTTGCTATAACATTCGCTTTTTTGCTATAACATTGTTTTATTTGGGATTTATTTTGTCTTTGCCTACTGAATATTCATATAGCAATTACAAATCTTATGAATATTGATTTGCTAAAGTTCAAATACAATATGTTTTGCTAGTACATGCAGTGTATTAAAGTTCTATAAAGTAACAGATAATACCCTGGTGAGACCTCCGACAAGAGCTGTTTTTTCTGGTTCCAACTATGTTTGCAGAGGTGTGACTGACTAATGATTCTGTCCCTGTTTAAAATGATTCATGTTGTATATATGTTAATGTTATTTGTGGACCATATTGACAATTGGTTGATATCAACTATGTAATCCACATAAAATAAAGTCGTTATTATTAGTATGATTATTATTATTAAATTATGTATAAAAGACAGGTGTCAGGTTAAAGCAAGGTTTTCTGTTTTACTGTCACCTTGCTTGAAGCAATCATCTGTCGTTAACACCTACAGTATTAATGAACACAAATTTGTGGTCGTAATAGAATGGTTTTACTGTATTGTGAAGTGAACTTGACCGAATGAAATTATTACAGTAAGGAGGACGCCATTATTACCCGTTTAACAATTGCTATGGCACGTGTTATCAACATAGTGCACGGCGTCTGTTCTGTGTTCAAAATGTTATTTTAAGTTTAACGTGGGTCACGTTATGCTAAATACTCGAAGGGTATAACTTTTACTTTCCCTATAACAACTCCCTCTGAACAACACGCACACATTTGTCTCCCATTGGGTGTTATTGTAGAGAGGGAGCACGGTGGTAGACGATTCCAGATAGTTGGTGAACCTACTATTGGATTTGGACTGTTCAGCATTTTGATGTATGTTACCTTAACTCTTTCAGCAATTAGTAACTGTTGTGGGTTATTTTGTTCCATTGTGAATATTTGAGTTACACAAACATGAACAAGCCTATTTGAAATTCTGGATATTTTATTTAATACTGTTTTAAATTAGCAAACAGTGTAAAAACCCAGATCACAGGGTTCCTGTAGGAGCCCTCTGATCTGGGTCTACTGTTTGAAAATGTGAAGAGTATATTTTAAACAGGTCCAAGGTGGTGAAAAGGTTAATTATTTTCCAACTAAGTTCGTCACCTATGGCATTTTGCAAACCGTTTAGATCACCAAGGGACGTTGAGTTGCTAGGCGTCTTATCTGGACCTGAACTGTTTGGCACTCGTATCAATATTGTTTCGAAGAAATATATAGACATTTGAAGTTTATATCAAATTTCAGACGACAGTTTCAAGCAGACGAAACTATAGCGACGAAAGAGCTAGCCGACCTTTTCCTCATTGTTTGAAAGAAGTGATTACATGTTCATGAAGCTGGTAAAAAGTACAATGTATAGCAAAAACCCCAAAATGTTAAGAATTCTGATATATGTTTATCGAACTTAACTCCTTACAAACAGCCTGTTTTTAGTTTTCAAGCCACGTGATCACTTAAAGCCCGTTGACTAACAAAAACTGCGTTTGTACAATGCATTCAAACGTCTATTACTCTGTTTGAAGACTTGCAAAATATCACTTAAGACATGATTAAGTTTAATGTAGAACTAAAGGTAAAGAATTCTGCTTTACTTTTGTCCTACAACTTTTACTTTTGTCCTACAATAACCTTTCATCAGTCTTACAGTGGGCTAATTCATTGTGTGCTAAGTTATCGTCTAATACACGGTCCCATTGATGACATCGCGATTTAGCATTGCAATGTCGGCATTATAGAGATAACAGGCGAATTGGTAATGCGTTTATTTTCACGTGTGTTATCATTAGAATACAAACTGTTTGATACTGTTTGATACTGGCCCCAGGGGCCCGTCTTACGAATCGCCCTACGACAAAAACGGTCGTAAGACAAAACTTTAGAATACAGATTATAATGTTTATTGCTCCATCTAATCCTGTATTGTGACATCTGTTTGGAATCGTCTATTCAAGATGATTAGATGCAGAAATAAATAACAAGAAATGTCGTTGAAAAGATATTCAGCGTAATGCTGTAGATGGGTGTGCAAAATGTATGAAATTGGGATTTTTCAAAGAATTATATTTTGGATTGAAAGTATACAGTGGAAACAGTAACTTTTATTTAAAAAATCGCATAACTCTGAATAAAAACTATAATGTACAGAAATGCAAAACAATAATTTAACCCATATCCAAGCTACTGGTAGCGGATCCTCAGAATTAACTATTTTTCTATAAATTCTATTAAACATCATACCACGCAGCTCCACTGCAAACATTTGAATTCCATCTGACTTTCGACAATACTTGTCGAACGACGTTTCGTAGGACCGGTCCCTGAGCTTCGACCTCGGGTAAAAGACATTGACCACATATCGTACACATTGTCTTTAATTGTTGCATACAGGTTTGTATTCAAACAGGACATACAGTGGAGAATCTGTTATTCTTTCCCGTTTAAACGCAAACGTACGCAAACGCAAAACACTAAAACGTAGAAAAGAACAACTTTTGGACAATTCTGATGATTCTTGTTTATCTTGGTGGCAAACAGTTTGGAGCCTGATCAGACGCCGGGTTACCCGGCGTCTGATCTGGCTCCAAACTGTTTGCACTGCAAATAATAGTTTTAGCGTAAACGCGTTTATTGGGAAAGAATAACAGATTCTCCACTGTAATAGGGCCTCCGTGGCCTAGTGGTATAGTCACTACATGACTTACATTACTAAGCTCCTCACCGCTGTGAGTTCGAATCCCAGTAGGATCGTTCGGGTTTTTCATGTGGGGAAGCCTTCCAGCTGGCTTGCGGAAGGTCGGTGGTTCTACCCAGTTGCCGATTTGAGCCTGAAACAGTGCACAAAGGACTTCTGGGGTCTTCCTCCACCTGTAATTAGCTGGACATCGCGATATGACTGAAATACTGTTGAAAGCGACGTAAAATCAAAACAAATCAAAATCAAATCAGGACATAATAATCATTGTATTCTCTACTGCTATCATGACTCTCGCTCTTTGGTTAGATCGTCTACAATTTAATCTGTATTAAGCAGCCACTGACAAAGGTAGTATGCTAAATTCGGGACAAAAGTATAGGAGCAATGAACAATCAGCATGACCCGCATTGAACTGCTTCATGATATAAAGACTATAAATATATACTGACACGAAAGAGAAACTGTGCACTTTTATATTGAATGTAACTTTTTCGTTACTAAGTTTAGAATTATAAATTTTAGCTTCATGAGTGATGAAATAACTCTACACATATTGCACTTATTTCCTCAAAATTAAAACAGCTAGATGTCATTTAAACGTATACACGGCTATTATGCACTATTATGCACGTGCTGCTTGTGCAACATGTTTACACGTACAGATTTTCACTGACCAATATCTTTACTGATTATGCAATAATAAAATCACAGTACATTTGAATTAAACTCGTTAACAAGCTGCTACGGCTTCAAGAAAACGAACGAATTCAGACACTTTAGCACCTTTAATCCGATGTCAGCGTCTCTGACGTCATTGGGCAGTTTGATTGCCACCAAAATACCATCATGACCCTTCGACATCCTAACGGTCAAAATGGAAGCGTTAGAGATCAGTCAGGATCCAGCAAGCCATCACGTCAGGGTAAATACATGACGTTGACGAATTCACGTCACCAGACGTTACGTCAGGTCAATGCGTTCGAGATTTATTGCATTGGTCAGTATAAGATGAGGACATTTCACATGCCGATTTAAATCCATTTCATTTTTCAAAAATTTAGGAATCAAATACCGATTTGCAATTTTTACTTTTAACCTCTACTTCATTCAAGCGTTAACAGTGCATTTATTTTGACACGAGTTTGATTAAAAAATAAAGCATCATGTAAAAGAAATATTTACGAACATTTTGATACCACACTTGCTTATATTTTGTTAAAAAAAGATGGAAATTTTAATTCCTAAACAAGTGCACAGTTTCTTTTTCGTGTCAGTATACATAACTTTTGTTGTTGCTTAATACACGATGATTGTACATGTATATCGTTTCTCGCCCTGTCTATATGAACGGTATCGTATAGTTGACGGAGATTCCCGTCAAATTATTGTACAAGTCCCAGTCCCAGCCCCTTTCTTCACCCGGAAACAGCTCTATCTTTTTGTATTCCTCCTGATTTGCACTTGATACACAGAACACGGTGTGCAGGTTCTCGTCAGGGGGAGACACTGTCAGCATAATCCGGCTTGTACGTTTGCTAGTCTTTATTTATGCTTTTCGGTGGATTACCACGAAAAAGCAGTGGATGATCACTTGGTAATCCACTGCAGTGGATTATCACCAATCGCTTTTATTATGAATTTTCCCCGTAGGGCTCCCCAAGAATCGTAGTCAATCGTGTCTTATCGTTAAAATCCGGCAGTCCGATTTGTCGCGAACTACTCACCGGAAGAGCACGAATCCAAACTCGGGAGCAACGAAGTAATTCGGATGACGTCATTATACCGCCAACTGTCACGCCACATGTGTTCGACTTAAAACGTGGGGCTCAACACGGGATAAATAATGTACGTTCGCTTTCAATTTTGAAACAATTTCGTTTAAAAAGTGGCTTTAAAGCATAAATAAATAGAATAACTGTGTTTTTTCAGTGTAAGATCGAATTTAATCCATTTCGTGAACATCAGACTGTTATATTTTCACTCGTGGCTTCGCCACTCGTGAAAATATAACGTCTGATGTTCACTCAATGGATTAAATTTCGATCTTACACTGAAAAAAACAGTTATCCTCTATGTATTTCCGATATCTGAAATTCAGTATCAAGATGTTAAAACAATAAATTATACAGTGTTCCCTCTCTATAATGGCCCTCCCAACAACGACTCCCTCCTTACAACGACCATTGCCGCTGTTCCCAAAACAATTTGATTATGTCCAACCGTTTCACGGCTGCAATAGTTATAGTAAAGATCTTATTAAAATCAAAAATTAAATTCTAAAATTTACATTTTTGACATTTTGACAGAAAAAAACATTATGACGATTGGCAAACAGCTTAAATGCTGATCAGACGCCGCGTCACGCGGCGTCTGATCTGGATTTTAGCTATTTGCAATTGTAAGCCAATTTCCCTCCGAACAACGACTCCCTCCAATTAGATGTCGTTGTAGAGAGGGAGCGCTGTACCTCATAGCTATGAAGCCATGTGATTAGAAAACATCATATGATCGATCAACAATATATCTTGTTATTGTTTTCATCGCAAATGTTTCCTTTAATGGACCAGATCTTAGATTTCAACCAATCAGAAAAGATCTGAATTTTGGTCCACACGCACTTGCTTACAAATGCAATATTATCATAAAGCGTATTCGACTGGCAAAACGTTAGCTATTCCATCAATTGAGATTACACCACGAAACAGATCTGACCAGTAAAAAAAAATGGATTGTGTTTGGCGTCTATTGCTCAACGAACTCAAAAAGGGTTTACAACCGATATCTTTCGTACTCCACGGTATGTCGGACCATGACGTCACACTACCAGTCGAACAAAATATGTGCTCCACGAGATTTGGTTGCTCCACGAACATTAGCCAGTCGAAAACGCCTATTGTCGATTGGACCCGGCTGATGCATTGACTTTTCACGAATCTAGCTGGGATTGAAAAGCTTGCACAGTGCCATAAAACCCAGATCAGTAAACAATCAATTGCACAATAAAGACATACAACCTGGAACAAAGCAGTTGCTATGTAACGGCAACGAATTTAAATAATATCTTACGGTACAGGTAGTGACCCGCTTTCGTAAATATTTACATAAATGCTTTAAGTTATAAAACCATATACTTTTATCAATGAAACGTTCATAACTTAACAATCAATATGCATTTACAGTGTTTGCTTACTTCTGTTTGCATCCAAAGAATTATTTATGGCATGAAACTTTCCTTAAATGACAGCTGTCTCCTTATAGATATACGCTGGTAGATGCGAAACTTTTCATCGATTGTTTTGAAACTATGTCTGTTCCTTAACCCTTTCACTCTCAATGACGCGAAAAGGCGTGTTTGCGAACAGTTAAGATCCTGGTCAGACACCGCGTAACGTGGCGTCTGATCAGGATCCAAACTGTTTGACACTCGTTTTGTAATGTCTTCAGTCATACTGCCTACAATCTAACTTTGAAACGATATTGACGACGACAATATTAAACAGACGACAATTATGGTGGTGAAGGGGAAACAATCTCACGATAAAATTTATCATTAAAGGGTTACACAAATTAATGCAACCTTACTGAAAGGAAACTGCATTTCACGTTTCGTCGATCAAGGAATGATGCTTCACAAATATGATTTTAAAACAATGAAAAGCAAAAAAGAAGCAATCATTTGCTTATTTTCAGGAAACGAGGTATCGAACGTCTATGTCTAAAGTACTTTATTCGATTTATAATTGAAAACAATCAGTTGATATAGACATGTTTACACAATTTACTGTACACCAAAGAACCTTTAGGGGCCTCCGTGGCCTAGTAGTATAGTCACTGTGACTTACGTCACTAAGCTCCCCACCGCTGTTGATTCGAATCCCGGTCTAGACATTCGGGTTTTTCATATGGGAAAGCCTTAGAGCTGGCTTCCGGAATGTCGTTGGTTTTACCCAGTTGCCAGCTTGTGCCTGAAACAGTGTATAAAGGGCTCCTGTGGTCTTCCTCCATCTGTAATTAGCTGGACGTCGCGATATGACGGCGATACTTTTAAAAGCGACGTAATATCATAACAAATTCAAACAACCTGTAAACATTTTTATGTTTCAAAACCATCTGCTACCTTATATTGTTTATTTTGTCGTATGGCAGGGCCTGTGTTTTCATACAGTCGGAACTCCAGTTCTGGTCTTGGTATTCCTGTAGCCTTACATCCATAGACGACTTTGTTTGTATTGTTCTTGATGACTGCTGTCTTTGTCTCGTCAAACTGCACTGGTTTATAAACTGTGACACTTACAAACTCCTCAACTACAGCAGTACCGCTTTGAGCCCTAAAGCAGATAGACAACAGTACAAAATATGAGGATTTCTTTAAGAACGAAAATACATATTAACTATTGGCATTGGGCCCGTTTTACTAAACTACTTACGCAAAATTTTTGCGTCAGTCAAAATAGTTTAACTATTATTTTTCGATCATAAACGTTTGCAAACAGCAAATAGCCAGACCAGAGGACGCGCTAAAAGCGCGTCCTCTGATCTGGCTATTTGCTGTTTGTAGCAAGAGATAATAAAAAAATATAAATTAAAATTTAAAATTTTGACTTACGCGAAAAATTTGAAAAAGTTGTTTAGTAAAACGGGCCCCTGTGGTGTAAGATAATATTGCAGCGATTGTGGAGAAACGGACTAGCAATGTTTGGAATATGGTTTTGAAGCTCGGTTGATAATAAGTATTGTCAAACTCGCTGTCATGTTATATTTGTATAATAATGAACATGTTTTAAAATCAGTGAATGGATTGAAGCAGGGGGAGGGGGGATTGATAGCAACACGATTAACCCTTATCACGTCGTAATATCGTCTGTTTTGCATTTGCCGTCTGCAAACTTTGTTAAATTCAGACTTATGTAATTTTAACTGAAGAAACATAAAGAGGAATGTCGAACAGTTTAGGTCTGGACCAGATGTCGATGTATAATACATTGATTGCCATTTCATTGGGTTAGTAAAAAAAATACTTTATTATATACCTATCGATGATTTATGGAGTCACAATTGATATCATCACTAGTGATGATATCACTTTTTGCAGTGACGATATCATTTTTGTGACGTCACGTCACACTATCTTTTGTGACGTGGCGCGTAAACAATTAATATTGTGTGTTTTCTCTGAAAAAACCCGTTAATAAAATGTATATAATAAATAGAACAATCAATTCCTTTGGATAGATAAGAAAAATATATCACTCGAATGGGTTGTTACTTGGTTAAAAACTTGTCATGCGGACTCGTGTTGTAACCAGATAACAACCCATTCTCGTGATATATGTTTCATATCAATCCAAAGGAATTGATTATCCTCTATATAAAGACAACCAATTATCAACCAAGGTTATACACTAAAGTTGATATTATGTTTCTGCACTCCAGTAACTGTTTGGAGTATCGTTCTTTGTGTTTTACTGACATGTGCCTAGCAGCCATTACTCCAATGCCGAACGGAATCGTGAATGCACATTTTACGAGTGTATTCTTTTAAAAATATTGGAAATGTGCAAAACACTAAGGTGTATCTGCCTCATTCAAATGTGTCGTTAGTAAGTACTTTTGTTGTTTATTTATGATTTTTAAACCTTAGATATCAAACCACTTAAGTTTTTGTAACCTTTAACATTAACTGAAATGATGCAATGCAGCAACAATGTTTCACGAGATGATGTCACTTCCATATGACATCATCTACGATAGTCAATCCGTAAGTTCTCGGTATTTCAAACTATTGCTTTGATAGGTTAAAACATGGTGTTATAACATTACACATGTTTTATACATACAATAATTAAAACTGCAATATCACGATTCATCAAGTGACCACACGTAGACCAGAAGGATTTCAGAAAGAACATATAGTTCCAGGTGCCGATGTAGTCGAGTATTTTACCCGTAGCTACCGATGAAAGTACTTAACGATACATTAAAACAGACTAAAAAGCTTCAGTAGAGCTTTTTGTATTTACTTTAATTCTGCTTCAAGCTTTCTGCTTTCTGCCGCATTTCATTAATGCCACGTCTGTAGAAAATAGTTTCATTTTATACAGTAGCGAATGTGCAACATAAAAACAGTTCCTATCTCTAAACAGAAACTAACTTAAACTGTCTGAAAGTAAAGTAGAATACGCATTAAGGTGCAGTATGATATTTAACTTTCAACCCGCTTTAAGTGGTCACATGTCTTCAATATAATTAGGAAATAGACTATGGGGTAATGGGCTAATTGGTTGACATACTGTTACATACTGTATCGTACACGAGCTTCTGCCTACCTGCAGACGTAGAGTCCGGGCGTTTTCTTGTCCTCAGCTCTCAATGTATGCAAAACAACCTTTGTTAAGCTGTTGTATGTTAAGGTCTCTACCTTGCCAATCTTCTTTCTCTTCCCTTCCTTCATCACCTTGTAGATTTGTACGTCTGGTGTAGGGTTCCCCATGACAGTACACCACAGACTGGATACTGAAGACACGACTGTGATGTTTTGCATTGGAAGGATGCCCACCGTATTCTGAGGAACAATGTCAAACGACTCGGCTGGTATGATATCAATTAAATGTCCTTGAAGCATAGTTTTTACAAAATCACCTTCAGTTTGAACCTTGTGCATTTGCGTGTGTGGTAGAAGTATTTCCAAAACTCCCCCAGAAGTAATAATCGATTCAAGCAGTGTTACAACCAATGTGCTTGTATTGCTTGTTCGTGGGTAACCAGCTATGGAAATTAAGCCGGTCACGTCCACATCCGCGCTAAACAAACCTGGAGAGACTGAAGAAACATTCATACCAATGTAAGTCACATGTAGAGATTGCTGTGTTGACCACTCCTTCAATGATCCCCTCAGCGCTATAGGTATATCCATATCCCCGTGTTTAGGGGCAGTGTACGTGTTGTTCATGCTTAGTATATTGCTGTCGAATTCCGGTAGAATTTGTTCATGTTCTCCTTTGAGCTTATATAGGTCGAGTCTGATAAGTGCGGTTTCTGTCCCTGCATATACCTGTACTTCAATATACTCAATCAACTCCCGATCTGTTAAGGCTAAGCTTGAGGAAAATCTATGAGAACCTAGGCTGGTCTTCTCACCACCTGGAAAAAACCACGAATCTCCTGAACGGTACAAACAACGAAACTGTGATCAGCACTCTCTGACTTAACCCTTTACCTCATAGCCTGTTTCTAGTTTTGAAGACAGGTGACCACTTAAAGCAGGTTGAAAGTAAAGCAGAATGTGCTTTAAGGCACATTCTGCTTTACTTTCAGCCTGCTTTAAGCTAAAATCTGCAAGGCTATATAAAAAAGGTGTAATGGTAATGGTTCATAAGGGTATAAACTGGAACTATTTTCTTCAGCGGAGGAATGAATTAAATGCGCTAAAAGTCGCTTCTATGGGGGAAAGGGTTAAACAATGTCTATTAACTGAAAAATACCTATAAATAGTAACATATACACTAGATTTAATTGGAAACTGGAATTATCCATTAAAAGTTTTAAGGGACATATGAGTTAATAGACCTTGATTTTCTTCAAACTTCATCCGTTTTTACATCCCATATGATAGCTTTGGTACTATAATCATAGTGGTTTAACTTTGCATCTGTCTATATCATCTAAGGAACCATATGTTTTAGTGATACAGACTTGTGGGTAAGTAAATCCTTGGATGACAGAGTGTCACGTACTTATTTCAAATCACCATGGTCTTTATCTTGACCGTTAACCTTGATTAAAGAGAAGGCTAGTTCAGAATATAGTTGCTACACCACACAAACAAAGATACTAATTTGATTTCGTGAGTACATCAGGTCATTGTGACATGTACCTTGATATTTTACTTCAGTTTTATAGAAGCTTGTCCAGAGTATATCTCATCCACAACAATACAGTGGAGAATCTGTTATTCTTTCCCAATAAACGCGTTTACGCTAAAACTATTATTTGCAGTGCAAACAGTTTGGAGCCAGATCAGACGCCGGGTAACCCGGCGTCTGATCAGGCTCCAAACTGTTTGCCACCAAGATAAACATGAAATATCAGAATTGTCCAAAAGTTGTTCTTTTCTACGTTTTAGCGCTTTGCGTTTGCGTACGTTTGCGTTTAAACGGGAAAGAATAACAGATTCTCCACTGTACCAAGGAATACAAACTCTTGTGTATGATTTTATTTACAGGTTTTCTTACGGCAACTTATTTCAGTGTAAATGAAGCAACTTTAAGGCATTCATCACTTACAGGGACACAGGTCTAGCTTTAATTATTAAATAATCAAAACTTATCTCTTATTATTATATTATCATGAAACTGTAAATAGTGGCGTTTTAATCAAAGATTTCCGGTAATACAATTTGCTTGATCGATTTTATATTGGATGGCTCACCCGTTTTATAGAATCCAAATGAACCATAGTTAGCGTACACTAATAACCAACTTATCACGTGGTCCTCCCGGACTGTATACGTTACAGTTATATGGACTGTATTCGACTGGTTGCTTGATTTAACAGACAGTATTCTGAGAGGAGGCTCGTCTTCCGATTCGATCTCTGTTGTTTCCTGAAAATGGTGAACCTTTTAGTTCGTAGACCTTGATCAAACTCAAAGGTGTTAAGAACACCAAACTTGTGTTTATTCATCAATCAAATAAAAAAATGAAATGGTGCAATATGTCTCCCTGTAACTGATTATTGTTCTATAATATGTTAAATCGACTTTCGAAATTTCAAACACGCTTTAGCTGAACATATCCCTATTTCAAATTTCAACGTGGCTAAGCCATTTGAATTTAGAAATACGGATATGTTCGCCTTGATCAATTAAATATAATGAGGTGTAACTGTAGAAATAGAAGTAATTTCGACTTAAGTGAGTTTCAGATGCCAAGATTTGACAGTACCAATGTCATTGCGGTAACTCGAACTTAGATTAACTACGTGTTTACACTGATATACAGATATGATCGACCAATACGAGCTCAAGTAATTGAAGTGCAGCTGTCGAAAAAATATGTTAAAATTGGCATACATATATATATGAGATCTACTGTAAGAATCCTACCAAGCAAACATCAGTGTTTACACATAAATGCATCACAGTACAACAATATAGCAAAACCAATTTTCCAAATACATGTGTGTATACCTATAACAAGGGTAAGTTCTATTCCCAAAACAATAACCATAACTCCCAATATGTCCTCCAGTGGTCAATCAACCGGTGTGACGTGTAAAAGCGTCCTTTGGTACATGTACCTATGAAGACTACACACAAATGTTTTACGTTTCAGTGGTCAATGAATTCAGTTGCGTCGAGACTAAATCCAGATGTCAGTAGATTTCACGATAACCACGCTCTCTCAGACTGAAGAAAATTTAGACAACGTTCACCCCTTTATCTATTTAACCCTTTCCCCCATAGAGGCGCCTTTTAGCGAATATGATTTATTCCTCCGCTGAAGAAAATAGTTCCAATTTAATCAGTCATGAATATATATTATATGGAATATTTTCTATACTCTAACACATGATAGCTTAAAGCAGGCTGAAAGTAAAGCAGAATGCGCCTTAAGGCGCATTCTGCTTTACTTTCAACCTGCTTTAAGTAGTCACCTGTCTTCAGTTCTAGAAATAGGCTTTCATGTAAGGGGTTAAAGTAAGACCTTTCAAATAAGGAACTAAAATAATTAATTTCTAGTAACGTTAGACCGTCCTTGTACTGTTTTTCTAAAACATAAGAAATACATTGCTAACCATCTTTACCAAATGCTATTTACTAACCCCTTCACTGCCTTACCCCAAGTACAATAGTAACTTGTTATTTACAAACAGTTTGGATCTTAATCAGACGCCACGATCAGACGCCGCGTAACGCGGCGTCTGATCAGGATCCAAAATGTTTGATACTCCTATCAATATTTCTTATATCGAAATACCTGAAACCTAAATTTTAAAAATAAAAGCAGACGTCAATAAGTTAATCATTTGACTGCTGGTCGCGACTTTACTGATTTCCGTAAACAGTTTGGATCCAGATCAGACGCCGCGTAACGCGGCGTCTGATCTCGATACAAATTGTTTGACATTCGTCTTTAGGATCATTTACTTAAAAATTGCATACATCTAGATTTAACAATGTTTTGCAGACGACAATTTCGAAGCAGACGATATTACCGCAGGATAAGGGTTAACATTAAAAATGTCATTGAAGTGAAGGGGATAAATATCAACCAAGAACGTCCTACCTCACATTCACACACTTGTTGGTTAAGTGTCTCACACATCTGTCCAAGACCAGTCCATATCTGAAAAACTCAAATATCTTAGCACCTGTTCTGCCTTAATATCGTTTGTTTAAAAACTGCTGGCTGTAAAATGATTTAAATGCTAGTGTTACATTTTGTTTTATTTAAAGGAAGCTTAAGACGAGTGTCAAACAGCTTCGGTCCCGATCAGACGCCACGTTACGCAGCCTCTGATCTGAACCAAAACTTTTTGCAAAGAGAAGTGAATTCGAAATCAGCTTACAAAAGATTAATACTTGTGACAATAAATCTTAAAATAATCAATATTTGGTCTGTGTCAATTCGTTTCTAATGGCCTCTTTTCACATAAGCATGAAAAACAAAACAAAGAAAAAAGAGAACTTACAATCATTTAGGTTCAGTGTCTGGACCCAATGTTATAAAGCTTTTGAGTTGAGTCTGAAATTGATCTCAATCATTTGATTGGTCAGATTTGAGTGTTTGCTCAGCAAATGCTTGAGTATGATTCCTACCATTCAGTTTGGATACAGTATGACAATGATTAGTAATGACTTAGTGTTTTTTAAAGCTGTAATTCACATATGTTCTGGACCACTTTCATACATGCAGACCTAACCTAAATATTTAAATGAATATTTACAGTACGTCGGTAATAACTTTTTCAACATTTCAAAGTGGGTAACGTAAATAGTGTATTTACAGTGGAGAATCTGTTATTCTTTCCCAATAAACGCGTTTACGCTAAAACTATTATTTGCAGTGCAAACAGTTTGGAGCCAGATCAGACGCCGGTAACCCGGCGTCTGATCAGGCTCCAAACTGTTTGCCACCAAGATAAACATGAATTATCAGAATTGTCCAAAAGTTGTACCTTTTTACGTTTTAGTGCAATGCGTTTGCGTACGTTTGCGTTTAAACGGGAAATAATAACAGATTCTACACTGTATATTAATCGTTTGCTGTAGAAGTCTTACCAGTTGCATCCTGTCCATTTGCTGTTTGAGTTTCTTGTTCTCCACCATTGACCGGCGCAGCCTAGTTTGTAGTTCTTTCGTTTGGTCGCCTTCATTTTGGCCAAACACTGTAAACTTTTAGCGGACAAATATATATAAAAACACATACAGGAACGTTGCACTTGAGTGTAAGTGATTAATTTAGAAATAAGAATAGCATATTCTCACGATCCTAAACGATGAGTCCGTAGGACAAACCATCGAGTCCTTATGGTTCAGAAAATAAAAGCTTAAATTCAATGGACACACAAAGTGTCTTGGCATATGTATTCATGTCAAATGTAATTGGTATAGGAGTCGGGACTCGCAGCTAATATAATTCTCCTCCTAACCATGTTGAAGGAAACTTCCAGTATCCAATAAAATCGTGTCCTTTTTAAAAGTTTAGGGGTGTTTTCTGCAATATATTCCAAAATGTAGTAACCCAGAACAGAGAGCTCCTAAAGGAGCCTTCTAATATGGATCTGTTTTAATAGAAAAAACGTTCCCTTCACAGGTACACTGTTTGTAATAGAGAGTTTACTCGTACAGTGGAGAATCTGTTATTCTTTCCCGTTTAAACGCAAACGTACGCAAACGCAAAGCGCTAAAACGTAGAAAAGAACAACTTTTGGACAATTCTGATATTTCATGTTTATCTTGGTGGCAAACAGTTTGGAGCCTGATCAGACGCCGGGTTACCCGGCGTCTGATCTGGCTCCAAACTGTTTGCACGGCAAATAATAGATTTAGCGTAAACGCGTTTATTGGGAAAGAATAACAGATTCTCCACTGTAACTAGGGTATTCTGTTATGCCCCAGTGGGTCATATAATAACAGGCAATTTTGATATGATTAAAGATAAACGCATCAGAGCGCTTTTGAGTAAGGGACCTAAATTTAGATTACCTGCCTTAATTGATTTCGATACTTGCCGTATCCTATATTCACTTTGCTTTATGTTTGTCTTGCGTGTTGTTTTCTATTTAGTGTGTAGATGTAGGAATTGTATTGCGTGTGTGTGTGTGTGTTTGTTGTGGTATGACTGTGTGTGTGTGTTCTGCTTGAGAGGTGGGTGTATTGTTTGTGTTACGTTTCCTGCTTGAGTCTTTCGTATTTATTTATTGGGTGCGTTCTCTTTAAACTCATCAGCAGTCGTTACATGGTTTTTATTACCTGTAGAACAATATTTTATGATCGTATGGAAATATATATTCTGCAATTTGTGATGTGTGCAACAAATCTGGTGATTAATTTGCAATTCAATTAAGACATCAAACCAAATGGTGTCTACTCTAATATTTATCTAAAGTACATTTAGTTGCAAACGTTAAGCTACATTGTACAGTGGAGAATCTGTTATTCTTTCCCGTTTAAACGCAAACGTACGCAAGCGCATTGCACTAAAACATAGAAAAGGACAACTTTTCGACAATTTTGACTATTCATATTGATCTGAGTGGCAAACGGTTTGGAGCCTGATCAGACGCCGGGTTACCCGGCGTCTGATCTGGCTTCAAACTGTTTGCACTGCAAATAATAGTTTTAGCGTAAACGCGTTTATTGGGAAAGAATAACAGATTCTCCACTGTAACATAATAACAAAATCTCCCAATCAAAGTGCTTCCTCCCCACAATTGCCCTCCCAACAACAATGCTTGCCGCTCTTCCCAAAGGCAAGACATTTATGTCCAACTGATTCACGGCTGCAATGTTGTCTGATAAAAATGGTCGTCTTCTTATTGTCCCAAAGTTACATAACGAACATTTTGACAGAAACAAACTTAACTAGGCGTGACAAACAATTTGAATCTAAATCAAACGCCGCGTAACGCGGCGTCTGATCTGGATTCAAGCTGTTTGCAAATGTATGCCAATTTCTTTCCGTATAACAACTCCTCCGAACAACGCACCTATTTGTGTGTCACATTGGATGTCGTTGTAGAGTGGAGACGCTAACTCTGGATTTGCAAATGTTTGAAACATGTTCCTTAAACCCAATACAAGGGATAATGGCAAAACGTGTAGACTTTGATTAAATGCCGCATTAGTCGTATTTCTACACTGTGTCATTCAGTTTGAACCTTATCCCACAAACTAGTTCATAAGCATTAGCACATATATAAAGGCTTGTTATTTACCAAATTTGTTTCAGAAAATTATATTTCAATAAATGCACAGAAATTATAATGTTCAACCAAAGTGAAAGTTCAAAGAAATACTTACGACCGTTCCTAGCAGCCACAATAAAACCAAACTCCGCATTGTAAAATACCCAGACTAACACTACAGTTTGAAAGTTCCTAAACATTCGGTGGAAACTGTGAGTTTACCTGGCATTTACCTCGTACACTATCGGGAATTACAGTCAATCATGTGTTAAATGAAAAAATAGTAAATACCAAATGTGATATCTAATAGTAGTCACTGTTTAATGTATATTAAAAAATAGTTCCCAAGGTTCCAAAGTGGCCTTAGGACTGCTTTCTTTTTTCCTGCATTAACCTGACACCTTTCTACAAGACTTTACAAGCGGTCGCTTACCACAGGTTCGGTCTGATTTTTCCTTTGGAGATGAGCTTACCGATACTACCAGTGCTTTCGGATTGGTACAGTGGAGAAATCGTCATTCTTTCCCGTTTTAACTCAAACGAACAGCAAACGCAGTGCACCAAAATGTAGAAAATAGCAACGTTTGGATACTTCCACCCATTTATCTGAAAATGAGTGGCAAACAGTTTGGAAAATAATCAGACGACGGGTTACCCGGCGTCTGATCTGGCTCCAAACTGTTTGCAATGGAAATAATAGATATAGCGTAAACTGTTTGCTATGGAAATAATAGATATAGCGTAACCGCGTTTATTGGGAAATGATAACGTTTTCTCCACGGCTAATCTCAAGGTTAATCTCGATGGAACTGCAATAACAGTCAACTATCGCGTTTTCCAAATGTTTATTGTATCTAAAGTAGGTAACATGCTGAGGGCAGCGTTACAAAATAACATATGTTTTCAAGTTTGATGGATTGGTTTTGAAAATGTCTGTTCACTATTAGTTAAGTAAGGAAAATGTTATTTATTCCACTTGAACGCCAGGCAAACACGTTGTACTAAATTCCTTTACTGCCATGACAATATCAGCTTTAAACAATTGTAGTATTCTTTTATTTTTAATGTATTTTGCGTGTGAAACAGTTTGGATCCTGATCAGAATCCACATCGTGTGTCGTTAGGAAAATGTTATTCCTCTCCGATTAACCGAAAGTATTGACCAATTTTATTGACCTGACAGGGCGGAGTTTCGATGCGGACTTTGCATTTCAATTTTGGGGGCGGCAGCACGCTCTTTTTTTTTAATTAGATTGTACCGTTGTCGTATGCCGGTTTTTACAGGATTACATATTAGTTGACATTTTGACAGAAGGAATACATGTGTAATGAAGAATGACAAACAGCTTGAATCTAGAACAGACGCCGCGTTACTCGGCGTCTAATCTGGATTCAAGCTGGGTGCAAATGCAAGCCAAGTCTTAAATTTCCCTCCTATTACAACTCCCTCCGAACAACACGCAATATGTGTCTCCCATTGGGTGTTGTTGTAGAGAGGGAGCACTGTGTATACCATTTGCACGTGGATATGGATGCACGCACAGGTACTTGACACATACTTTATTATCTATTAACACCCCCCCCCCCCCCACTTTAAAAAAAAAAAATTTTTTTTTTTTTTTACTATATACTTCTATTATAGATACAAGGTAAACAGCGCAATTCGACACCTAGTCTTTACTATCCACTTTTACTGATGCTAAAATAGACTCGATCGCCGATATTCTCTTGTGGTATCCTCGGGAAAGGATTAATTTATCAATATCTACTTTTTATTTCATCAAATTCCATCAAATAACGCCACAGTACGTGAATTATAACGAAAATAAGCATAAAAAAGTTTTCTGTCGTTCTCTTGGTACAGAATTGTACATAGCAACGAATGTACATGTAGGGGTGATCTGTTATTTGTCCACAATAAACGGCCTATGCCACTGGAACTTTCACCAAATATTATAAATCATCTTTAAATGAAATATTATCAGTTTTATATAATTTACATAGAATGCAAAATTAAAAGAAACTTTACCTGTTTAATTTTGACCAATGAGATCGCTCCGTTCATTCAATTCATTCCGGTATTCAAAATGGCATTCACAATGAAATGAGTCTTTCACTTGTCAATTTCATGCCAAATTACATGTATATTTCATATAGCTGATAGTGAAGAGGGTCATGTTCCGACACAAACGCGTTTGCTCTAATGAAATTAGGTGAAAGTTCCAGCCGTAAAGGCCGTTAAATGTGCAAACCGACTAGATTACCCCTTATTTTGGGCAATAAATTCTGTACCAAGAGAACGACAGAAAACTTTTTGGTGCAAATTTTCGTTATAATTCACGTACTGTGGCGTTATTTGATGGAATTTGATGAAATAAAAAGTAGATATTGATAAATTAATCCTTTCCCGAGGATACCACAAGAGAATATCGGCGATCGAGTCTATTTTAGCATCAGTAAAAGTGGATAGTAAAGACTAGGTGTCGAATTGCGCTGTTTACCTTGTATCTATAATAGAAGTATAATAAAAAAAAAAAATTTTTTTTTTTTTTTTTAAAAAGGTGGGGGGGGGGGGTTAATAGATAATAAAGTATGTGTCAAGTACCTGTGGATGCACGCATACATTGTGTTTCTCCAAGTTGAAAGTATCGAACAATAACGATATAATACGGAACTACATCTACCACCCCTAAAATCAAAAGTAAATTAGTTTATCTTTGCCAAAAGTTAGCTTCGCCCTGCCAGGTGAAACAAAATCGGCCTATATACGCAAACACATTGTACCAGAGACATACAAACATACATGTCTCTGATTGTACTTAGTCGCTTCACTACCATGACATCATCAACTTTGTCGTCTGTTTTAATTTCTCAAATAAAATTGTAGGTATTGTCCATAAGGTTTGACCTGTCAGTTTATGAATGTTCCGTCTTTTTCCGTAAGCTAGTTTTATCTCCCGGAAACAACAAAGCAGTGTATAGTAAATAACCCATTCAACGATGACTCGAATTTGTTTATATTATCTGATAAAGATAACTACAGTCTGTAATAGCTCAGTGGTTATGTGTCTGCGCTACCAACGTAAGGGTTATGTGTTCGATACCCGATAGAGTTTATTTTGAAATATTTCTTAATGTGTCTTTTTTTAAACTGTTTTATGGTAGACACATACAAACCATGATAATCATGCAATTGTATAAAATAAAGTATACGGAAACTTCCGATGGTACCAACGAAATTTGACGGAAAGTGATGGACTGACGGGTCAAACCTTATGGATAATACAAAGTACCCGGCGTCTGATCTGGCTCCAAACTGTTTGCACTGCAAATAATAATTTTAGCGTAAACGCGTTTATTGGGAAAGAATAACAGATTCTCCACTGTATATATCAAAATTAAAATTGAGAGGGTATCTTGTAGAAATGTCGCCACGGGCGACAAACTGTTTGGACCTTGACCAGAATCTGCGTACGAGTTAGCATAAATCTATCGTTTGCAAACGTTCTTAAAATTTACCGGTCATAGTGTTGTACTGAAAAAATATAAATGTGAGTGTCAAACAAATTGATATCTGCTTTAACATTTTCACTGTTATCTTTCAAACTAATTTCAGCAAAATTGTTTTAATGTTTTACACTGACTAAAAACCGATACGATGCGGGAATCAGGGCCCCGTTTCATAAAACATCTTACGACAAATGTTGTCGTAAGTCAAAACTTTAAAATACATTTAATCTCTGATTTCTCTATCTAATCCTGTCTTGTGACATTTTTTTGGAATCGTCTTTTCAAGACGATTCCAAAACGATGTCATAAGACAGTATTAGATGGAGAAAAAAATAATAATTGAGACTTTTATAATCTGACTTACGACAACATTTGTCGTAAGATGTTTTATGAAACGGGACCCAGACACTCATGGCGTAGGGTGTTAGTGCAGAAAATAAAGAATATTCTCGCTTTTTGGGGGTGCTAGACCACATTTTGTTACTATAAATAGCAGTGCGGCAAACCTTGTCTGGTACGGTATTCTTCCGCCCGAATGGGTTTAAGCAAGGGAACGGGGAGGTAACTCTTACAGATATACCCTAAAACTAAAAATTGACCTCAAGCTACGTTCACAGAGAGAAATGTAATCGACAATTTTACAGTAAACTCTACACTGGCTGTGGCTTTCGACAATTCAATGATCCGGTGTTTAAACAGTGATTTATGTTGTTTTTGTTGATTGTTTTAAATGATTGAGTATCCGCGTAACGTCACGTTCTTATGTGACGTAATTGACGTCGGTTGTTGTTATGGCTTGGAAGTAGAACGTATATAAAGGAAGACATTATCGTTTCGATAACTTAAACTATTCAAACCGCTTGGATTCAATAAAAACCGTTTGTATTTCTGAGTTATGATCTAAAGTTGGACACGTTTTCTTCTTAAAACGTGTGTACAAATAGATGTCAAAGCCAAGCTGAAATAGCGCGACCTTCAAACAGCTGTTTGTTGCTATTGGATATGGAATGTGTGATACGGGAAAAAAGTAGGTCTTTACAAATCCTTTAATATACTCGTTTTAAGAGGTATTTTAAGCGAGAAAAATAATCAAGCACGGCTTCTGGTCAAGACGGACGAGTCTAGACCCTCGGTTTGTCTGTTCCTGTCGGAATCTCGCTAAAGCTCGATTCCGACTTGGAACAGACAAACCTCGGGTCTAGACTCGTCCGTCTTGACCAGAAGCCGTGCTTGATTCTATTAGGGAAGATTGACGTTATGTTTTATTTCAAATTAGTAATGTTTTAGACAATAGTCAATGATACATGTACATGTATTTATATACATTGTACATATATTCCAGATAAAATAATAACTGATTATATAAATGCATTACTTAAGTATAGTCTTAAGATATACGTGTATTAATCATATACAATCATGTATTTAGATATACATAAACACTATTCACATGTATGCATATACTAAATAATTATGCACAACAATTTTTTTTATATCCTAGCAGATTGTACCAAAGCAGGCTGGAAATAAAGCAGATCTTGCCTGAATGCGCATTCTACTTTACTTTCAACCTGCTTTAAGTGATCATCTGTTTGCAAAAAAAATGATAAAGAACATGGGGTAACGTTGGGGTTAAAAAGGCCTGCAGCTTAAATGACAGTATCCGACTGACAGACGTTTGCACTATGGGTGTCGAAACGAGAACGTAAGCATGCAACAAGCAGGAACCTTTTTTTAAATCAATCACCCCTGAAACTTTTAATAGACAATTCCATTGTCCAATTCAGTCTAGTTCATTTTTGACTATTTAGGGTTCATTTTAACAATATCTTGCAAAATGACAAACAGTGCAGACCCTGATCAGAGGGCTCCTACAGGAGCCCTCTGATCAGGGTTCTCACTGTTTGCACAGGACAAGTATACTCCTTACATGTAAACTGTTTGTTCATGACGAGTATATTCGTCACTAGGGTTGAATGTGTTAAATACCTCTACAGGGTCTTCTAGTTAATCGCCATTTATTTATTTATATAACTCAGACGTCACTGTTGCAGGGCTGCCACTTTTTCCGGACTTTTTCAAACTCGTCGGAATTTTCTTAATTTCTCCGAACATACGAATTATTTGAACACAAACGCAAACGAATATCGCGATTTTAACCGGTTTCATGAATACAATGTATGCACCAGTTTTTTTTTATCCTAGCAGAGGGTATCTTAAAGCAGGCTGAAAGTAGAGCAGAATGCGCCCCAATGCGCATTCTGCTTAACTTTCAACCTGCTTTAATTGTTTAAGTGATCACATGTCTTCTAAACTAGAAACAGGCTATGTGGTAAAGAGGTACATTGTAAAGGTACGATTCCTAAAATCGCACTTGAACAATAGAAAATTTGGACATCTTAGGATTTTCTTTGATCAACTTATGGCAACTCTGCGTTTGCATCATATAGACTGCTTTGAGAATAAAACGATTACAATATCTAAATGTCCCTTTAAAGTGATACGTCGAATTTATTGCACAGTGGTGAAGAAATAATAATAATTACAAAAACTGTATTCATGACGAGAAACCGTATAGTTTAAGTCAAATAAACGTTCTTCTTCTTCCTCGTCTATTGTTAACAGTTTGGAGTCAGATCAGACGCCGTGTCTACGTGTCTGATCTGCTTCCGAAGTATTCGTCGTTCTTGGTTAAACAGATCAATATTTATAAAAAGTATAATCTCTATTCATTTATTGATTTGACCTTGCGCTTCGTGTCGTTTGAACGGTCAGAATAATTTCTTGAATAAATGTAAACTGCTTTAAATATATCGTCTGCGAAAAAAGTATTTTTTTTATTGAAGAAATTATAACCACGAGTCGCAAACAGTTTGGATTCAGAACAGACGCCGCCTTACATAACGTCTGATCTGAATCCAAACTGCTTGCAAAGTGTGCATATCGCCCAAAGTAGACAAACACTGGATTTAGTTTATTGAACGCTAAGAAAATATAACAAAGCCAAAAAAAAGGTAAAGAAAGGGGAAAATAATCAACAAAGATATTATGGTGCTTAATTGAAGACATGGCATCTTTTCTAATTGACATCATCTACTACATGTATAATTTCTTACATGGATATAAATGAAAAATTCTCACAAACTTCCATTTAACTTGAATGTGGGCTATGATTGAGTTTTTATCAATTTTTTAAACTCACATTAGAATTTATCCTATTTTCTAACGCAATCTTATCATATGTTTTCGATTGGCTACATTTTGTATGCTAATATTGGTTTAAACATATTTTATTTCAATAATCTAAATGTTACAACTTACAAACATACAACAAAGTTTAGGATTGAAACGAAAGCAAAACAGCTTATTGTGTTTCTATCCTTGCATCGTTATGTGTACACATGCTCTATCTATAACTATAATATGTCGTATACAATCGTATGTATTAATAACAGCAAAATTTGTTATAAATATATTGTAAATATTTCCTAATTTGGCGCTATCTCTCTTTAACGACACTCAAGAAAGACGACACAAGGAACACCTAGGTGCAGGTACAAATGTAGTTGCCCAAAATAGTGCAAATGAAAAGCAGAAGGCATATTTCTTGTTCATTGCATTAGTTCTACACCACATTAAGTCACTACCTGTACACACACTCGTATATACTACGATCGTCGTTCAAGAGAGGCAGCACCAACTTAACGAAATGTTTCGAGTAACCATAAATATGATGATAAAGACATTTTAATGCTAATATTGAAACAGCTAGTGATCAACAATAGAAAAATAGTAGGTCGTGACATGACATGATTGCTCTTATTAAATGAAAAGGCATTGTCCCGTAGTTATACAGAGTTTGAGTTGAGTCTTGGATCGTTCTCAAGAATTTGACCAATCAAATGCACGATAACGATAGCCTTGGACCTAGAAACTAATGAGATGTAAATTAAATTGTTTTGAGTCAATTTTAATAGTTAGACATACTAATGTTGTACAAAATATAGTACTCTTCTATACTTATTCGGTGAATGACAATGTGCTGCTTCTGAATGATCCATTCTCTTGCTAGGGTTTCTGTCGCTTTGATATTTGACATATGATGATACTGATTAAATCGTTTATGAACCTCCTGAAGCCTAATACCTCCAGCTGCCAGTCTGACAAGACCGGTAAACCAAATATCATCAAGCCAGCAGAACTCCGCCATAGGAATGGCTTCAAATAGTGTCCTAGATATAGCGTTAGGAAACGCGTAAAAAGCGCCGAGGCAGAATGGTGGCCAATATTGGTAAGGGTATTCTTCATTACTAATGTAGAATTTGGACCTTTCCCTTCTGAATGGCCAAGCTTTCTTTATAACACGCCCCAAGATAAAATTCACGTCGGGTTGTTTATCCATTAACTCATACACTAAGCGAATGTTGATGAACAAATCGTCATTGAGGTGAATGACGTATTTAGGATTGGAACAGTATTGAACAACCCATTCCATGGTGGCATATACTTTGTTAGCAAGATAGCGGTATCGATCGATTTTAGGAATAATCAAAATATCGTTTTCTTTTCTGTATTCTTCTTTGACCTCTTGATGTATCGTAGTATTAGGCGAAACCCCTACAACAAAAAATAAAATGCAATTTCGCATGAAACATTCTCGACCTAATGTTTGTCGTACTGCCGTTCTCCTCTCAAATTCCCCTGCACCACTGTGAATAGCTAATACAGCAATAGCCGTACTTTCAGAACACAGGTAGTTAAACTTTGTAGTGTCGAAATCCTTAGAGATGTCAACAGATTCTCCGATACCGTCTGCAGGATAATGTTTAGGTTTTGTCCTAGAAGGGTGGGATCCATTCGGACATATGTGGTCTTCATCTATGTACAACGTTTGAGTATCACTAGATCCTCGTGTTAAAACCGGTTTGTGTTTCTGATTTTCTGTCGAAGGTTTCCAATTGATATTTTCTACGTCTGTACATTGGTTCATCATCGTCTCGCGGTATGTGTCATATGATGGTTTGCGGCAAACCTGCTTCATAAGACCGCTTCCTGTCGACAACGTCTGTACAATGACCACAGCTGATATAACTCGTATAAATATGTAAAACATTCTGCAGTAAGTTTCAACTGTAGTGTGATATCAACAGTAATTCTGTGACCCTAAACTCCCTGAAAAAGACGAACATTAAATTTAATATTTTCGGCAGAAATCCCGGACTCTGACAATGATTCTCTTTCTCTCTTAACCCTTTACCCAATAACCCGTATATAACATTAAATACAGGTGAACGCATACAGCAGGTTGAAAGTCAAGCAGAATGTGCCTTAAGGCACATTCTGCTTCACTTTCAGCCTGCTTTAAACAACCATCTGCTAGGCTACATAAAAATATTTGTTATGGTAATTGTTCATGAGGGTATAAACTGGAACTATTTTCTTCAGCGGAGGAATAATTAGATGCGCTAAAAGTCGCTTCTATGGGGTAATGGGTTAATTACATCATTTGAAAACAGTTTACCACTTGTTTTAAAATTACGTCAGTTATACTGCATTAAATCTAACTTTGAAGCGATATTACAGACAACAACTTTGAACCAGACGACAGTACGGCAGTAAAGGGATGCAAACTACAGTGGATAAAACGTTATTCTTTTCCAATAAACGCGTTTACGCTAAACCTATATTTTCAATCGCAAACAGTTTGGAGCCAGATCAGACGCCGGATAATCCGGCGTCTGATCAGGCTCCAAACTGTTTGCCACTCATATCAACATAAATACATGTAGTCAGAATTGTCGAAAAGTTGTCCTTTTCTATGTTTTAGAGCAATGTGTTTGCGTTTCGTTTGCGTTTAAACGTGAAAGAACCACTGTACTAGATAAATTTGAGCGTGAAAGGGTTACACTCTATATCTGCCTGACTATATGTCCAAATCTGACTCCCTCTCTGCATGTGTCTGTCGGGCTGTTTGTCTGCTTCAGAACCTCCTCTCTCTTTTTATCTGTCTCTCTCTCGTGACACAAATATCTTCATCTCCTCTCCCTCTTTCTCTCAATTCTCTATTTTGTATGTGTCTCTCTGTCACAGTCTGTCTGTCTGTATGTCTATCTCTGTCTGAGGTGAAACCGATATCTTCATATATATTCATCTTTCACTCAATTCTCTCTTTCTCTTCTCTGTGGCTGTCGCTCTGTTTCTGTCCCTCTCTTTGTCTGTCTGTCTGTCTGTTTGTCTATGCATGTATGTGTCTCTCTGTCTCTGTCTCATTTTGTCTCTCTCATGTTTTACAAGCTGTGAACAATACAATTCGACACTTTTGGGAATGATTCGTTAGACTTTTTGAGCAAACATATTTGTTTTCAAAAAATGCTTTGCATTTTTCTTTTAGAATCCTTCAAATGTTTTCCTCACATTATCTGTTTGTCTCTACCTCATCTTCCTTTTCTCCTTCCCGTCCCATCCCTTTCTTCCTTAGAGTTCCCAGAACCTATCCTGTCCCTTACCAGACTATTATACATGTATGTGCCGTAGCTAGAAACTGCACTAACTTACTCATCCTTGAAACGTGAGATGGACAATTCCGGTTTTCAATTTAGTCGAGTCAATTTTACTACAGCTATTTAGCTTTTTATAACATGCTTAAAAATGACAAATATATCAGAACCTGGTCAGAGGGCTCGTATAGAAGCCCTCTGACCAGGGTATACACTGTTTGCATAGGCCACAAGTAATTTTAATGAGTAAATTACATGTACTTGTCACTGACGAGTATACTCGCCACTAGGTGTTAATGTGTTAAATCATACATGTCAAAACTTACCTATGCACATTTATAACCAGCTTTGGTAGTCAACAATTCCACGTTTCACATTCTATACTATGTTCCCCTTTAACTCCGTGCTATGACATTACTACGGGATATATATATATATATACAGTGGAGAAACGTTATTCTTTCCCGTTGAAACGCAAACGAAACGCAAACGCTTAGCAATAAAACATTGAAAATGATAACTTTTCGAAAATTTTGAATTTTTATTTTAATATGTGTGGCAAACAGTTTGAAGCCTGTTCAGACGCCGGGTTACCCGGCGTCTGATCTGGCTCCAAACTGTTTGCAATGGAAATAATAGTTTTTGCTTAAACGCGTTTATTAGGAAAGCATAACGTTTTCTCCACTGTACCAATAGTTCATCCCTTCACTGCCGTATCTCGAATATAAAGGTAATTTGCAAACAGATTGGATCCTGATCAGACGCCGCGTAACGCGGCGTCTGATCAGGATCCAAACTGTTTGACACTGATTTCAATATTTCTTAACTCACAATACCTAAAATCAAAATTTGAGAATTAAAAGCAGCCAATATTTTGTTAAATTTGATGACGTCATGGAAGTGAAGGGGTTAATCTTCATGTTGCCAGTTTTATTGTCTGCTAGCAACATTGGAGAAAACGTTATTCTTTCCCGTTTAAACGCAAAGAAAAAACAAATGCAAAGCACTAAAACGTAGAAAAGTACAACTTTTGGACAATTCTGATAGTTTATCTTCATCTTGTAGGCAAACAGTTTAGAGCCTGATCAGACGCCGGGTTACCCGGCGTCTGAACTGGCTCCAAACTCTTTGTAATAGAAATAATAGTTTTAGCGTAAACGCGTTTATTGGGAAAGAATAACGTTTTCTCCACTGTAAATCGTCTGTAGCAAATCTTACAATTGATTTATCTGCTTTTCTATTGAGAAAATACTATCAGCGTATCAAACAGTTTGGATCCAACTGAGACTTCATCTCATCTGGATCCAAACTGTTTGCTTGTAACATTTATCACACTGTCGTTCGTATCGTGCAGGAGAACGATTACTAAGGTACAGTGGAGAAAACGTTATTTTTCCCGTTTAAACGCAAACGAAACGCAAACGAAACTAAAATGTGCAAAGTGTCAACGTTTTGATGACTCATTTTAATCTGAGTTGCAAACAGTTTGGATTCTGATCAGACGCCACATAAGGCGTTGTAGGATCAGGATCCAAACTGTTTTACACTCATTTCAATATTTCTTAACTCACAATACCTAAAATCAAAATTTGAGAAATAAAAGCAGACAATACTTTGTTAATTTTGATGACGTCTTGGAAGTGAAGGGGTTAATCTTCATGTTGCAAGGTTTTTATTGTCTGCAAGCTACAGTGGAGAAAACGTTATGCTTTCCCGTTTAAACGCAAAGAAAACGCAAATGCATAGCACTAAAAGGCAGAAAAGTACAACTTTTGGACACATCTGATAGTTCATATTTATCTTGGTGGCAAACAGTTTGGAGCCTGATCAGACGCCGGGTAATCCGGCGTCTGAACTGGCTCCAAACTCTTTGTAATAGAAATAATAGTTTTAGCGTAAACGCGTTTATTGGGAAAGAATAACGTTTTCTCCACTGTAAATCGTCTGTAGCAAATCTTACAATTGATTTATCTGCTTTTCTATTGAGAAAATACTATCAGCGTATCAAACAGTTTGGATCCAACTGAGACTTTATCTCATCTGGATCCAAACTGTTTGCTTGTAACATTTATCACACTGTCGTTCGTATCGTTCAGGAGAACGATTACTAAGGTACAGTGGAGAAAACGTTATTTTTCCCGTTTAAACGCAAACGAAACGCAAACGAAACTAAAATGTGCAAAGTGTCAACGTTTTGATGACTCATTTTAATCTGAGTTGCAAACAGTTTGGAGTCTGATCAGACACCAGGTTACCCGGCGTCTGATCTTGCTCCAAACATTTTGCAATGGAAAAATAGTTTTAGCGTAAAGCGTACAGTGGAGAATCTGTTATTCTTTCCCAATAAACGCGTTTACGCTAAAACTATTATTTACAGTGCAAACAGTTTGGAGCCAGATCAGACACCGGGTAACCCGGTGTCTGATCAGGCTCCAAATTGTTTGCCACCAAGGTAAACATGAAATATCAGAATTGTCCAAAAGTTGTTCTTTTCTACGTTTTAGCGCTTTGCGTTTGCGTACGTTTGCGTTTAAACGGGAAAGAATAACGTCTTCTCTACTGTAGTAGAGTTGACATTTATAGTATTTTTATCTCATGAACATTTATCTTTAATTTATCTCTTTAGATTTATCGTGTATGATAGCAATCTTACCCTTGCTACTACTTTATCAGCAATTTCCAAGGTGCTTTAGTCCTTATAAGATGCCATTTAAGCCTGTCACTCTCAATGACACCGTAAAGCGCGTTTGCAAACAGTTTAGTTCCTGGTCAGACACCATGTTAACGCGGCGTCTGATCAGGACCCAAATTGTTCGACACTCTTATGGATATGTATTAAGTCATACAACCTTAAATCTAACGTTGAAACCTGTCTTTCAGACAGCAATACAGAAACAGACGACAATAAAGCGGTGAAGGGGTAACTATATCCCGAAGAATTTGATCATGAAAGGGTTACCTGTAACTTCATATCTCATCAGGTTCCAAACCTGTTTGGTGCGAGTATTGATGTCAATAGTATAAAAATGTAACTGTAGCAAATATGTAGCAACAAACGATTATTCAGTGTCTTGAAGTGCAAGTATATTTAGTGTTTCTCTTAAACTATGAACATGCCAACATTTTATATATGATTTTTTATAAAAAATCAATATAAAAGGTATTTTATAAGGACATTATAAGCGCATTTGCAAACCGTTTTAATCCTGATCAGACGCTGCGTAACGCGGCGTCTGATCAGGATTCAAACTGTTTGAAACTTGTTTTGATTTTTTTAACAGTCTTATGTTTTCACTTTGAAACGACATTGCAGACAACAAAGTTGAAGCAGACGAGACAATGAAACGATGAAGAGGTAAAAAATCTCGCAAAAATGGTTAAACGATGTTTGTTTTACCAATGAATACACCTCTTACGTCATTTCATTCTTTCCTTCATTAACGAAAAGTTTACACAAGGTGAATGTGTAACATAAAACAATATTCCCTATAGCCTAGGAAATGGTGGCTTAAAGAAGGTTAAAAATTAAGGCAGAGTGTGAATTAACCTTTTTACTCTCATGACGCTTTTACAAACAGTTTGACACTTGTTTTGAACTTTCTACAGTCATACTGCCTAATTTTTTAACTTTGAAACTACATTGCAGACAACAAAATTGAAGCAGACGACAATGAAACGATGAAGGGATTAAAATCGTACGACAAAAATGGTAGTGAAAGGTTTAAACGATGCTTGTTTTACACATTGCCCAATAAATACGTTTTTTTACGCATTTCATTCCTTTCGTCAATGACGACACAAGGTGAATGTGCAACATACATAGAAATACATAGAATAATATTCCCAATAGCCTAGGAAATGGTGTCTTAACCCATTACCTGATAGCCTATTTCTAGTATTCAAGATAGGTGACAACTTAAAGCAGGTTGAAAGTAAAGCAGAATGCGCCCTAAGGCGCATTCTGCTTTACTTTCAGCCTGCTTTAAGCTTCCATGTGCTAGAATATTGAAAATGTTCCCTATACTGTATAATCATGACTGATTAAATTGGAACTATTTTCTTCAGCAGAGGAATAAATTAAATACGCTAAAAGTCGCTTCTATGGGGGAAAGGGTTAAAGCAGGTTCTGCTTTACTTTCAACCTGTTTTATAAAAAAAAGTTATGGTCACCTGCTTTCAAAACTAGGAACAGCCTATAGAGTAAATTGTTTTTTAAACAATAAAATCCAAATCCAATTAAATTAAATTAGGAACCATAATGCAACCTTCTATTTATGTCATAAAATAACATCAATATGTCTTCATTTCAACTAGGATACAGAAGATCATATACAGTGTTCCCTCCCTACAACGGCCCTCCCAGCAACGACTCCTTCCTTACAACGACCCTTGTCGCAGTTCCCTAAAAAGGAAAGTTATGATTAACGTTTTTGCTGCTGCTTAAAATTGTCGTTTGTTGGAATCTCAAATTTATATATTGAACATTTTGATAGAAAAAACATAATGACGAGTGACAAACAGCTTGAATCCAGATCAGACCCCGCGTTACGCGGCGTCAATCTCGATTCAAGCTGTTTGCAAATGTAAATCAATTCCCCTCCCTATAACGACTCCCTCCGAACAACGCACATATTGTTGTGTCCCATTGGGTGTCGTTGTAGAGAGGGGGCATTGTATAAACAATAGATAATTCGCAAATCGAAAAGGTTGAAATGAACATACATGGATCCAGTACCAAAGCGTCAATGAGTAAATGCTGCAGCAGAAGTGAATCTTTAACTCATTGATTTGTGAAACATCAGATGACCGATTCTGAGACATAATATGCCCAGCTCTAGTTTATTATTAGGCATGAGTTTCTTACTACCAATCATGGGTCCTTTGCTGCTCTATTCTGTTCTTTCATTCTTAACCCTTAGCCTGCCACTCACGACTATAGCTCCATATTCAAACAGCTTGGATACGGATGAGACGCCGAGTAACTCGGCGTCTCATCCGGATCCAAGCTGTTTGACACTCGGACAACATTTTCAGCAATTTTGAGCAACTTTGAAGCACTTTGAAACTTGAAGCAGACGAGAAATATAGCAGACGACAATTTATTTGGCGGGCTAAGGGTTAATAGTAGATAATTGACTAGGCCTAATTGGACATTAGAATAGCCAAAAGTATTGCCAGTTTATCGCTGCAACATTAGCATCTGCTTTAATTATAGTGTCTGTAAATATCGTTTCAAATTTAGATTAAAGTCACTATGTCTGATGAACGTTCGAAACGAGTGTCAAACAGTTAAGATCCTGATCAAACGCTTCGTTAAGCGGCGTTTGTCGCGTACGGTGGTGGAATGATTAATGTAGATAAGAAATAAGTTGTAACAGTTTGACACCAGGGGCCCGTTTCATAAAACTTCGTACGACAAATGTTGTCGTAAGTCAGATTATAAAACTCTAAATTATTCTTTATTTCTCAATATAATCCTGTCTTGTGACATCTTTTTTGAATCGTCTTAATAAGACGATTCCAAAGAGATGTCAAAAGACAGGATTCGAAGAGAAATCAGAAATTAAATGTATTTTAAAGTTTTGACTTAAGACAACATTCGACAACATTTGTAGTAAGAAGTTTTATGAAAACGGCCCCTGTTGTTAGTTTTGTTTTGTTTTAATTTACGTCGCTTTCAACAGTATTTCAGTCATATCGCGACGTCCAGCTAATTACAGGTGGATGAAGACCCCACAAGTCCTTTATGCACTGTTTCAGGCACAAATTGGCAACTGGGTAGAACCATCGACCTTCCGCAAGCCAGCTGGAAGGCTTCCTCACATGAAAAATCCGAACGACCCTACTGGGATTCGAACTCACAGCGGTGAGGAGCTTAGTGATGTAAGTCACAGTGACTATACCACTAGGCCACGGAGGCCCCTGGCCCCTGTTGTGTATATTGGTCATTGTATATTAGTGAGACTGATTAAATGATTCATTTACTCATTTTTACATGAACGTACGGTCCTATATATATATATATATACATGTATAATACATAGGCAAATAGTGTAGACTCTGATTAGACGCCGCATAATGCGGCGTCTGATCAGAGTCTACACTGTTTGCCGATATGGATTTCAATATAAAGCAAAACAAAAATGACAATTAAGACCAGGCATCCCTTACATAAAAAATTGAATCATCCAATATTATAAACATTCAGAAATCCACCATGCATACATGTGTTGAATACGCGTTTATTGCCTAATCCACAAGTGTCTATTGGTAGTTTATATCTTGAAATGAGACGACAAGAAACAATAAACAAACGTGAAACAAAAACAAAAATTATTAAACAGCAGGTGGGTATACAGGGGAAAAGTCGTTTATTTGCTCAATTAACGCGTTTGTGTCAAGACCTGACTTTTTTTTATTTAAACGGGGAGAATATTGGATTAACGTTTTCTCCATTGTAATTACAAAACAGTCCACTTTTTTAACACATTACACAATTCAAATGCCTAATGAAAATATGGCCAACTCTGTAACACTTTCCCCCATAGAAGCGCCTTCTAGCGCATTCAGCTATTTCTCCGCTGCAGGAATACAGGAACATTTTCTTTATTTTAGCAGGTTGTTGCTTAAAGCATACTGGAAATAAAGCAGAATGCGCTTTTAGACGCATTCTGCTTTACTTTCAACCCGCTTTAAGCAGTCAACCTTTTTTCAAACCTAGAAAGAGATGATAGGGTAAAGGGTTAAACAGCAGGAATTTTAATGTATATTAGTCTCGGTTTGGAAGAGAAATGTTCAACGACTTAAATCATTCCGAAATTTAAAAAAAATAACCCCAAAAATCCGTGGGCACTATTCAGTCAAGGCTGCTATTTTTCTCCGTTTTTTTCCGAAATCTTCCTATTTTTATCCTAGCAGATATTAGCCTAAGACAGGCTGGAATTAAGCAGAATTCGCATTCAGGCGCATTCTGCTTTTCTTTCAACCTGGTTTCAGTAATCGCGCTTGAAAAATAGAGAAATTGGAAATCTTAGGATTTTCAAGGTCAACTAATGGCAGCCCTAATCTAGATAAAAGGAATTGTCTCATTGAATGCTGCTGAATAAGGTCATAACTATGATCCGTTCCTGAAAACAATTCTATCATTCTTTAGGCCATTGTATCGCCAACACGAGCCATGCAGAAACGGTGTGCATATCTCTATCTGGGGGCGATACAGTTAAACATGTGATGCGGCTTGTCCGTTTGTTTGTTTTCACTTTAGTTATCTGAAATAGTCCAAATGTGTAAGTTGTGTCAACAATTACAGACACATTAACCCTTTCCCTTATAGAAGCGACTTTTAGCACATTCATTTTATTCATCCGCTGAAGAAACTAGTTCCAAATTATACCGTAATGAATATGTGTCATATTGAATACTTTCCTTATTCTAGCAGTTAATAGCTTAAAGACGATTTCGGTAGTTAGTTATGCGCAGCTTTTTAGCGCAGAGTACTCTCTACAAAGGAAACTACCGGTATTCTGGATGACGCTCATTTCGGACGACTGATTTAGACAAAAAATATGTTCAAAATGTCCGTATGTCTCAGCTATTTAGAGTATGTAGCATATTGATATAGTAAGAAGATATAGATCTAGTTGATAAGTATCAAGGGTTGCGCCCCTTGGTTGATTGTGAAAATGGAGAGTAGTCACATATCTTCAATACTAGAAACAATGCTATCAGGTAAAGGGTTAAGATATGTGGTTGTTAGTGAAGAAAATAGAGTTAGCCCACTTTGTCCTAACAATAGTGTAGTAAATGAATTGCGTGTGATTTTAAAGGCCATTTGTATAGTGATTAAAGAGTTGTTTGTAACGGCATTTACGTTTTATCTGAAGTTCTTAGATTTAGCTGATCATTATAAAAAAATATTTGCCAACGTAATGTTGTCTCGGGCAAAGGTCTTTCCTGATACTTCGGGCCAATAGTGTTGACTGTTCCCCAAATACGCATGAAGTAACTTTACACAAATGTAATGCAATTAATTGTAGAAACTGACAGGTTCAGAAACTGTTGACGATTGATGTTAATGCGAGTAACAAACAGTATGGAGTCTGATAAAAAACAAACGCGTTGATTGGAAAAGAATAACGTCGCATCCGCTGTATTTTAAACATTTTGGAAGGGTTATTTGAAAACATGCAGCCTTTTGAGAAATTAAGAAGCGAACTTGTTTATGGAAGTTTTTTTCTATTACAGCACAATTCCCAGCAAAGCTACGTCTCGTCATCAGCAATATTGAAATGTGGAGTTGTTTCCCCTGTTGAAATGCAATAAGATGTCGTCCCGAATTTCTATATCTATGGATATGACAACGACCTGGAATCGTACTAGGAGCACATACAGTGCTCCCTCTCTACAACGGACCACACAACAACGATTCCCTCCTTACAACGACTCTTGCCGCAGTTCCCTAAACAAAACAATTATGTCTAACGCTTTTACTACTGAAATATCGTCTGTTTAAAATTGTCGTCTGCTGTGTTTTCTCAAAGTTATATAATGGAAATTGTGACTGAAAAACAAATTAATGACGAGTGACAAACAGCTTGAATCAAGATCAGACGCCGCGTGACGCGGCGTCTGATCTGGATATAAGCTGTTTGCAAATATAAGCCAATTCCCCTCCCTATAACGACTCCCTACGAACAACGCACACAATCTGTGTCTTCTCGTAAACAGCAATATTGAAATGTGGAGTTGTTTCCCCTGTTGAAATGCAATAAGATGTCGTCCCGAATTTCTATATCTATGGATATGACAACGACCTGGAATCGTACTAGGAGCACATACAGTGCTCCCTCTCTACAACGGCCCTCACAACAACGACTCCCTCCTTACAACGGCTCTTGCCGCAGTTCCCTAAACAAAACAATTATGTCTAACGCTTTTACTACTGCAATACCGTCTGTTTAAAATTGTCGTCTGCTGTTTATTCTCAAAGTTACATAATGGACATTTTGACTGAATAAAACTTAATGACGAGTGACAAACAGCTTGAATCCAGATCAGACGCCGCGTGACGCGGCGTCTGATCTGGATATAACCTGTTTGCAAATATAAGCAAATTTCTCTCCCTATAACGACTCCCTCCGACAACGCACACAATATGTGTCTCCCATTGGACGTCGTTGTAGAGAGGGAGCGCTGTACAGTCATAATTTTTTGTCAGACAACCTGTATTTGACCTTCACCGTTTGAATTGGCTTGTCCTTGGAATATTTCATATACCACATAAGCTAGGAACACCAATTTATATGTTTGAATGAATACATCTTGGGATGGTGAAATGTGTACAACACATTCTGAGGTCACCGTGACCTTGACAGTTACCGTTGACTTCAATTATATCAAATGCTTATCCGGATCATATGTCCGATGTCACATCATATAGGGATACCAAAACTATTATGTGAAATTATTGTGTGAGTACATCGTTGGATTGTATAGTTTCTCGTATTATTTTAAGGTCATTATGAGTCTGTGACCTTCATATTGACCTAAGACCTTAATTATGCCAGAAGCTTGTCCGGAGAATATGTCATTAACCACATCAACAAATGTGAGGTACGGGTACCAGTCAGGGTGAATTCGGAAAGACCAAACCCTCTTCTATTAGGACATGTATGATAGCAGTAAATTCATGGGAGCTTTGTTGGCTTTTGAGGCATTTTTTTACCCCACCCACTACTTTTAACGATGTAAAAGGACCATCGTTGTCACAATCATACTTTTTGTACTGCATGCATTTTTATTGATGCTTTATATCAAACCGGGTATTGAAACATGCCATTAAATGTTATTAACATTATTTGAGGTTTAAACTTTGGCGCAAAACAAATTGCCATCACCTTTTTGGACGAAAAATCACATTTTTAGGCTTTCAGACAAATGTTTTTTGATGTGGATGGCATATAGTGATCCTACTGGCGGTGCGTACGAGTTAAACAGATTTTACCGATTATTCTAGCAATAGCACCACGTAATAAAATGCTTTGATACTTAAACATTTGTTGGTTAGGATAATTCCAAACAAAATCCATGTCATCCAACCTTGACCTTGACCGAATTTTGACTACGAATATGTTATTAGGGCTAATTGTTGATTAACTAGATTTTACCGTTTCGTCTAGCATCAATACCGCATATTAGAATGATTTGATACTTGCTGCTATTGATCATTGCCAATCCACCCATATCACCTTACCTCAATTTTGACCTTGACCTTCACCGAATTTTGACTACGAAAATGTTATAATGGCTGTTTTATTGGTTAACCAGATTTTACCGTTTCGTCTAGCATTATTACATTTATGGCTTTGGAGCATTCTCAATTCACCCATATCACCCAACATCGATTTTGACCTTGACCGTGACTGCATTCGGACTTAGAATATGTTATAAGGGATGTTTATTGGTTAAATAGATTTTACCGTTTCATCTAGCATAAACACCTTTTACTAGAATGCTTTGAGACTTGCACAATTATTACTTTCGAAATTTCCCAATCAACGAGTATCATCAAAAATTAATTTGACATTGACCTTGACCTTATTTTTGACTTAGAATGTGTTTTATGTGCTATGTCATTATTAACTAGATTTGATCTTGCCGTCTAGCATCGCTTACTCAAATACTTGGATACATATACAGTTGTTGTCTTGTACCATTCATAATATATCCATATCACCCAACATGTGTTAACCTTGAAAAGACAACAGAGGTCACTGTCAATAAGGACACACAAACTCGCGTTGGGACCATACACTTCCGCTTGAACACGTGTGCCACCAAGCGTTACTATATAACAACTGAGTATCACAGTGCATCCATCAGCCAATTTAGAGACATGATTAATGATACGAAACACGAGAACTCTCGCACAGAGCTGCAAATGTCACGAATGCAGAAATATGAGGTAAAAGTTACGGCAGTAACATATCTTATAAGAGATCATTTGAAGAAAATCAAGATCTGATTAGCATATCCACCGCAAATGCAGTACCTTGAGACATCACAAAAGACCTTCTGAGTGCGTATGCGATTGTTCAATGATACGATTGGTCAATGCTCGTATGCACAATTCAAAGGAGAACACTCACGATCGAATGAAGAGCAGCAGATTATAGACCTCCAGCAGCATTAAAGTGAAATTCAGTAGAAGACTGGCAGTTCTTATAGCTTATAATGCTTTTGTTCGGTCGCATCATGGTTATGGCAAACACACGCGAACTCCAGATGAATTTCATTACTTCACCCATTGCTCTTTGGCAATAGTCTTTCCCAACATCAAATTGTTTGCTTGGGAAGTCCGACAGTGCTGCATTAGTATTTAGCTAACAGAAAACGCTTGGCTTAGCTGAAGGTGTGCCAAAGAAGTCTGTCTCCGTGATTGGCGGAATAAACTTCGTATAGAGAGCCAAAAGATACCAATGCATGTTTGTGGCTGCGCAAGCACTATTCTATCGATGGCACTCGAGGCGTCAGTGACAGTAATAGAATAGATGTACATGTATACAGGGGAGACGCTTCTTTAGCAATATGGTCAATACTAATATTCTTATAGCATTCCTGGTGCATCAATGGATGAAAACCGAACACACTCAAAGGTTACAGAGGAAACTATCGCACGCTTAGGTTGAAATCAAATGCTTCAAAATAAAATGCAATGGATGCGAGGAGGTACATGGTCTTTGAATCAACCAATAAGAAGCAAATGAACGTATTTAAGAAATGCGGGACAAAGACACGCACAAGTTATATTGGGTATCCTGAAAATTGAGGACGCGATTGACACTGATGTCTGCAAGTCACTGAATAGAATGTATGTTTTAACATGTTGTGACACGGTCAGTGAATCTGCTGGTAAGGATAAAACACGGGCACTGAAATTGATGACTGGTAACGCTGAAGCTCAAGAAATGTTCCCTGAAGTTGGATAGGAAAAGGGTATACCTCCTGCTTTGATACACAGACTTGAGAAATAAACGTCAGCTCTATGCCCTGTAAGCGACCACATAGGGTGATATAGAGTGTCACCAGCTACACCTCATATCTGGATGGATGGACGGATGAACTATTTTGGTTTACGGCAATGCGCCACAAAATGGGTCATATACCGTAGCGCCAATGAATGATGGGGAAGATGAGACGCGGTGATGACGATGACTTCGGGCAGACGATTTCGACTAATTACATCCTTTGCAAATGGGATCAAAACCAACGACCTGTCTTCCTTAATTTCAGTTCTTAGAAGAAGGGGTAATCTAGTTCTAACAAAGAGAAACAATTCCGTATGACAATTAGCCCACTGAAATACAACAAGATTGGAATGTCTGGATTGTTTAGTTAAGCACACTTTCAGAGCTAACTTCCAGGCTGCTATTTGGAGTCGATGATATTCCAAGTCCTGTAGGAAGAGGATGGAAAGTTGTGAAAGAGATTGATCAGCTATTAGACGACTTGCTGGATGGAAAACAGCTCCGACGTCGATGCTTGACCTACTAGCGTGGAGCTGTGTTAGAAAATGTACTTTGCCTTAATGTGTATGTATTTCTTATGGTTTGCATAGTACGAACATGTGCAAACTTCATAACTGTGAGAATCAGGCAACTAGTACATAATCAGATGATGAAGAACATCCACAGGAAGATGCTGAATACATTGAGAGTGAAGGAGATGTGATAATTGGTATTCGTACATAAGAATTACAACCTAGACGTCAGTGGTTGTAAAACATTGATTATTCGCCAATGCCGAATAGATATTTAGACATTTTCATAACACTGTTGTCAATTGATTGTAGGTTAACGTCAATAGATTGCCTTTATACTTAAATCTGTTGACCCGAAATATATGTTTTTCATTTGTTATGTGCTAACAGGTGTATTTGAAAATCGCAGAGTCAAGGATTCGTACAATATTAGCCTTAGCATAAGAAGTGAGTAACATTGTCTTAGAACATTACTGCTTTAAGTGAACCCCGGCGGCATCCTTAACAGAACTGTTTATTCTGATTTTTTTTCTATGTTCAATTTAGGTCAAGTCCAAGGCCAAACCAAGCTTTGGTAATGTTCTTGGATTTGGAAAGGTTCAATGTATTCAGTATGCAATGATCAAATCATTCCAGAAAGAAGCAATAACTCTAGACGAAACGTTAAAATATCTTGAACCAAGAAAAACATATTCCAAGTCCAAATTTGGTCAATGTCAAGGTCAAATTGATGTTTGAGGATATTGGTGGACTGGGAATGGCCCAAGGCAACAACTATGCAAGTGTAAAATTATTCTAGTGAGCTCTGCTACATGAAACGTTAAGATATGGTTGACTTCGTGCGCACGGACTGGACTATCACTTTAATTATGCCACCTCGGCCTACCTGCATCAATAGATACCAGGAGCACAAAAAAGGGATTTTCGTTATAAAAAGGGTGACGTATTTTTTTGTTTTCCCCAAAGTTAATTACTTAAACAATTCCAATAATGCCTAATGGCATGTTACAATACATTTTCAATATGATGCTTCATTACAAATGTATTAATTACCAAAAGTATGATTGTGATAATGATGGTCCTTTTACAATGTTAAACTTGGTGGGTGGGGTAACAAAAATGCCTTTTTCGCCAAAGTAAATTATTTAAACAATTCCAATTATGTCTAATGGCATGTTACAATTCATTATCAATATGATGCTTCGATAAAACTGCCGGCATTACCAAAAGTATGATTGTGATAATGATGGTCCTTTTACAATGTTAAACGTTGTGTGTGGGGTAACAAAAATGCTTTTTCGCCAAAGTTAATTACTAAAACAATTCCAAGAATGTCTAATGGCATGTTTCAATACATTTTTAATATGATGCTTCAATAAAAAACCATGTTTTACCAAAAGTATGATTGTGGTAATTATGATCCCTCTGCAATGTTAAACCTGGTGGGTGGGGTAACAAACATGCCTAAAACACAACAAAGCTCCCATGATTTGACTGCTATCATACATTTCTAAACTAGTCACACGTTGATCTTTCTGAAAATCATAGTTAACCTTATTCACCCCGAGTGGTACCGACCAACTCCTCCGGCTCACGGCCTAATTTCAAATATATGTGATAAAACTTGGTATGGTAAACACCTGTTATGAAAGTAACACACGCAAAACTTATAATGGTGAAGATATAAGAGTGTTGAATATCAATTGCTTAACATTATGTTTTGAGTACTACTCATAAATATGTCTGCTTCACATCATCACATGTCTGATGAGCTGCATGATAGTGTCCTAGACGCATTTACAGGTGTAACCAAGGTCCGTTTTAGGCAATGGTCTACACCAGAATTTTGTATCATTGTAATGAACTATGATCTGAAGTTTCCTGCGATATCATCTATTACACTAATATTGATTCATGAATGAAATAACAGGAAATTGTATCAAACATATGGTTAAACCACTGCTGAACAAGCGTTTGCCATACATCCTAATTGGAGTATGTTTGTCTGTGTATGTCTTTCTTCCCGTTGAATCTGATATACTGAAAAATGGCAATTAACCACTGAAATAAACACCCTAAATACCGACCGATCAGACCTCGTTGGCCAACGTCCAATAGGGTCAAGGGCAAATGTCAAGGTCACCAATCTTGGCCCCATGACTGCCATGAAGACTTCCTGAAAGGACCAGAACCAACAACCAGAACCAACAATAATACAGTACACAGCCGTGTTTTGAAAATGAATTCTATGCGAATGTACCTATTTAGTACGTTTTTCAAACAAGTGTCAAAAAGAGCCATAGAAACAATGTCTAAAAACGCCATAAGCGTCATTAGGCTGAATACTTTTTTCTAGAAAAAATAAAACCGCTGGGGTCCAATGGACCCCAAAGGTCCGGATGAGGGATAAAAAACAGGCTATGAGGCGAGTTAGAATTGCTGTGTTTCGACTACATATTGCAAATAGAAAACCAGTGTAGACATTATCGAGTTTCGACTGTATATTGCAAAACGAAAAGCAGTGTAGCTATTGATCAGAAGATTCCTTTCGACTGTACTCTGCACAATTAATATACATACATTGTACAATGGAGAATACGTTATTCTTTCCGGTCTAAACGCAAACGGAACGCAAACGCAAACACTAAAATGTAAAACAGGTAAATATTTTGACAATTCTGATTTTTCATTCATAGCATATTGGCAAACAGTCTGGAGCCTGATCATACGCCGGGTTACCCGGCGTCTGATCAGGCTCAACACTGTTTGCAGTGGAAATAATAGATTTAAAGTAAACGCGTTTATTTGGAAAGAATAACGTTTTCTCAACTGTATAGTATACACAATTTGTTCGATACAAATTGGCTGAACCTGGATAAAATCGTAGATAAATGACACTGAATATATCAGTTATCATATACATGTACATGTACCGGTAAATCCTATCGCCAGTGGTTATCTTCGGTCTGGTGCATTTTCCCTCTGATCTCTGTATAATACTGTTCGCATAGGAAACGTGCACTCTATAAACGTTCGCTATATGTACAGGTCATGTATTCAGTGTAAAGGACTCGTTCATTTGAGAAGATGTTATCTTTTCCAAAAACATGTTTACGCTAAAACTATTATTGTCCATTGCAAACAGTTTGGAGCCAGATCAGGCAAACCGTCTGCAGTTTCAATAAATTATCCTTTTATCCATTTTACTGCAACACATTTGCTTTTCGTTTGTTTTTAAACAGGACAGAAATACGTTGTCTCTACTTTATACACTGTTTATTAGGGATGAGTATAATTTATATACATGTACATAATTTTATGAAAGGGCGACGACGGCATACATGTATCACATTTAATGAAATTAATAATAGATGACAATTATTTTTTGAAAAATATTTCAATCGCGACATTAACTCTCTCAATACCTAGGTCGATTTAACCGACATTTGCAAACGGTTTAGATCCATATCAAACTCCTAAGAAGTTGAAGTCATATAAGAATCAAAACTATTTGCGACGCATATCTATGGATCTACATCGAAAATGCCCTTTTAACGAAATTTTGAAAACATTTCCAGACGGTTGCTATGAGGCAAACGCTATTGTTCAAGGATAAGGGTTAATTCTTTTTGGCGCCAAATTAATCGTGAGAATTTTACCCCTTCACTATTGTTTTTGTCTGCGAGATCGTTTCAAAGTTAGATTTAAGGTAGTATGACTTAAGAATTATCGATACGAGTGTCAAACAGTTCGGATCCTGATCAGACGCCGCTTTACGTGGCGTCTGATCTGGTTCCAAAATGTTTGCAAAGTCGACTTTATGCGACTCCAGCGGTGAAAGAGTGAAACGTGTACAGTACTACCTCTCTCTTACGACAACTTTATTGATAATGTGTTAATTAGTAAGTGCTTCCGACATGTAACTGCTAAATGCAAGGTGACAGTAAAACAGAGAAGTCCTTCATGAGCTTTTTGTCTTACTCTCATATTGCTTTAACCCTTTCCCCCATAGAAGCGACTTTTAGCGTATTTGATTTATTCCTCCGCTGAAGAAAATAGTTCCAATTTAATCAGTAATGAATATCTATTATAGGGAATATGTTTTATATTCTAGCATATGATAGCTTAAAGCAGGTTGAAAGTAAAGTAGAATGCGCCTTTAAGAAGTCACCTATATTCAATAATATATATAGGCTATCAGGTAAAGGGTTAAGCTGTCACCTACCTTTTACACAATGAATAAACGTTCGTTTTAGTAGTGGTTATAGAAATATTGTACGGTACAGTTGAACCACTCTGAAACGGTAAGTTGTTCAGGATAATAATGATCTTGAAGTTCTTGGGAATGCTTGACACAGGACAAACTTAAACAAGACACTTGAAAAGGGGATGTTTTCAAGACTTATTTGTTGTCATGTATTTAAAGGCTCTCGCTAAGTCGTATACATTGTATGAGTGTAGATCAACGAAGAATGAAGATCTGCTGTAGAAACTGTCTGCCATGTACAAATGTCAACTCCGCAATCACTAATTGTTGCACCATTCGATGTAAAAGACACATTTAATACAATTATTTGGATAGTTGCAACCAAATAACAAGTACTGTTAATGAAATGCCGCGTCAAGCAAACTTCATGTTAAAGTTACATTAACTATAGTGTATATACATGTACAAGTGTGATATAAGTACGAATGACAATGGATGTTTATAGTATCCGTGAGATAGGTGTATATTTCCTGGCGTGTTTAATAATCATTGGATTACTCGGAAATCTGCTATCCTTTTTTGTCTTCCATAAAGGGGAATCGTGTAGTAAGGCAAAATGCTCGCTATATTTCAAGGCACTGGCGATTGCCGACATTTATGTTTTGCTGTTCCCTGGCTTGGAACTGGTGCTCTGGTATATGCCTAGTCCGTTTAAGTACAGACGTTTTCATAACATTGCATGTAAATTTGCAGCATTCAACTTTCAGTTTCCAGTTTGCGTTTCAACATGGATAACAGTGGCTGTAACTATGGACAGAATGCTGAGTGTTTGCTTCCCATTTAGGTTTCCTAACATCACTAAAGCAAAATGGATTTACATCAAACTTGCCGTTATTATCTTGTTCTTCACTTTGAGCAATTTACCACAAGTAATATTCTCCAGATTATCTGATGAGTCAGGTGTTTGTTCAAGGAGATTCATTTATTCCAATATATTTGAAACTGTACACATGTGTGTATTTATATTTCTCCTTCCGCTTATCCTGAACAGTGTTTGCAACATTTTGATACTAAGAACAATGTACAGACGAGCAGCCTACTACAGATCAACTGTGGGAATAACCATACCGCAGACTCGGGCAAGGCACGTGGAGGCCCGCGCCGTTTCATACAGGGTATTGGCCATTTGTCTCGTCCACCTTCTTTCAATGGCACCATGTTTTGTTTTTTATACGATGATATATTTACTAGGTACAAAATCAACTATGGACGTTGTGGGTTTTTCGGTAATTGCAAACATGTTGTACTACACGAATTCATGTGTCAACTTTGTCCTTTACTGTGTAACAGGTCGAGATTTTCGGAGTGACTTGATACAGATGTTTTCAGTGAATGGGTCCACTATTGACTCTTCTTGAAAAGCGTACACCTAGATATCGAAAGCGTATATATATTAAATATAATAAATTCCTTTGGATTGATATGAAAAATATATTCTGCGGACTCGTTTTGTAACCAGATATATTTTTCACATCCATCAAAAGTGTTGATTATTATATTTATTATATACATTTAAATGACGTTTGTCAGAGAAAACACACACAACTAGTTGGTCACGCGCGACGTGTCACAAAAGATATTGTGACGTGACGTCACAAAATAACACCATTACTGCAAACGTGATATCATCACCAGTGATGCTATCAACTCTGACGCATATGAAAGGGTTTGACTGCTCTATGTTGTAGCTACTTTTACTTTGAAAATTAGTAGCTTAGTCAATATGTATTTCATAATTGTAGACAAAAGTAATATGTATACAGTGGTAAATACGCTATCCCACAACATTTACCCGTTTCTTACGCTTTTATTATCAGTTTCGTAAAACGCGTTTCCTAGCCGTTTCTTTACGCGTTTCTTTACGCGCTAAGAGCCCGGATGAAAGGTCATCACTTAGCAAACGGACCCCTTAGCCGAGACTGCATTTTGAGCATTGAATAGATACTCGTTGGGGGCACAAAAGCCGAAAACATCTGGTACGCAAAGTAGGAAAGTAAAAACATTTTGACACCATGATACGGTCTCTAAGTCTTGTAGAAAAAGTTCACAGCATGCGTGTGTACTGTTGGGTCTCTGGCCTTATGTATGAATAAAATATTTATCTATCTATCTATGAAATTTATATCGCTGAGAAATGCCTATTAATCATCAATATGTATATAATACATTTACTTTATTATTACCTAATCAACTAATTGACTACATATGCCACCAGTTTAACTGGCGCGTTTGTAAATACATTCTAACAATAGTTAATAAAAAAGCAGCTTAGTATAGGTTAGACTATGGTTGAGCGCGACTAATCGATATAGTTCTTGGTGGGTAGCCCCCGAGAACTATGTCGTTTAGTCGCGTTCAACCTTGGATCTATTATTGTTACTGTGAAATTCCTTAATCTGGCGTTTATTTCCCTTAATGTTCGATTATTTATCGTTAAGCATACAGTGTGGTCTAAATGTTTTCGGAATAGCTCGCTCGGAAGACTGTTAGGATTGTGACGTCAAAAGTGCCTTCGGATGACGGAAGCTTGGACTAAATGAACAGTGTGTTATTTAGTCCACGGTTTTGTTCAACTAAACGATATAGCCACAGGTTTTTTAGGCATCTTATTAGCTGAGAGTTCCAAGACATGTGCTACTTAGTTGTTATATTTCTTCTTTCATGATAAATTCAGCTTTTTTCGGTTATGTCGGCCTTTGCTGCAATATAACTCTATCTATCAAACAAATGTTCACCAAACACATGTTTTTTGTATGGCACGTGTATAACAGTTCAATGGGCCTTACAGTAAAACCTCTGAATTACGACACTAAATAAAACTTAGTATATGTTTATGGCAAGTGTTTGCTTATAGTAAGATAAAAGTAAAACATAAAGCTCATTTAAGAACTCTCTGATGTACTTTCAATATGTTTGTAGTTGTTAGTATTTTTGCTGTGAGGAGTACTGTAAAATATACGAGCGTATGTGTCATTCAGTGTTAGACATTACAATCTGTAGACACAAAATGAGTTTATTTTATAATGATATCATACAGTGTATTGATCAACGAAAGAAGTTTGATAATTTTACATGTATGTGTTTGGTGTCATATCTACGATCACATCATTATTATGTTCTAATGAATGTGCCGGTATATTATGCATAGTTATGTACGAGAGAATATTGATGCCATATTATTTCTGACTTACCCAAAGGATAAACTTTCCCACGCCGTACAATGTATAACATTCGTTTGAACATTCACATAAAAGGCTTTGGCTAATATGATTATAAAAAAATGTTGATATTTAGGTTGCTTCATTTATTACGTACTAGAAAACATTTCTGAAATACAGTGTTCCCTCCCTGCAACGGCCCTCCCAACAACGACTCCCTCTTTACAACGACCCTTGGCGTAGTTCCCTAAACAAGACAATTATGTCCAATGCTTTTAACGTTGCAATACCGTCTGCTTAAATTTGTCGTCTGCTGTTTTTATCACAGTTACATATAAGTGGACATTTTGATAGAATAAATATAATGACGAGTGACAGACAGCTTGAATCCAGATCAAACGCCGCGTTACGCGGCGTCTGATCTAGATTCAAGCTGTCTGTTTGTAAATGTAAACCTGTCTCCCTCTCTATAACGACTCCCTCCGAACAACGCACACAATCTTTGTCTCCCATTGGATGTCGCTGTAGAGAGGGAGTGCTCTAGTATTATCACACCAAGGTTCTCTCAATGGCGTTTTAAAACAATTGTCAGCGGAGCTGCATGGTATCTATTTAGACCAACATTTTCAACCAATAATATTGGATCAGAAATTTATGTTAAAGAGAACCTGTTTCAAACTGAATTGTCTGATTGGATAGCGGCCAGAACTCCAGATAAGAAGGAGTAAACTGAACAAATCCAACATGTTATAACTTATTTCAGCACCAAATCCCATGGTGATACTACTCATTAGACGTTCTCTTCGTGACAATTCTAATGAGTAGTGACATCATAGGGTTTAAGCAGAAAAACTTTTTTTAGTTTTGAAATACCCCCTTATCTGGAGCTCTGTGTAGTAAGGGCAGACTGTTTACTACTGTGCTGATGACATCATGCTTCTATTTTAAGATATGACATCTGAGATATCTTAATAGATAGACAGTGGAAGCTAGGTGTTTTGTTATGGTTTACTATCAATTTGTTTTAATTGGTAACTACGTGTATTTGTACAACTTCACCATACATTGATTGCAATATAATAAATGGCCCCAAGTGAGTTAAACACAATTGTGTTGTTTCTTTATTTGTTTACAAACTGCTGTAACTGTATGAGCATGCACAGTAGTTTATTTAGTTATAGTTTGTTCAATAAACTCTATGAAATGAAGTTTGATATATAAAACAATAGATTAATCTGAGGATTTCCTACCAATAGTTGGGATATGGGTAAAAACAATTTTTTTTCATTTCTGTACATGAAAGTTTTTTAGTCATAGTTATGCTATGTTTTAAATACAAGTTACTGTTGCCATTGTATACTTGTATTTTTTGCTTTTTAATCCAAGATTTTAAAATTCTTTGAAAACCTCAATTTAATTCAATTTTGCATTCCCATCTATAGCATTAGTGCCACCACTCATTGCGCTGAATATCTTTTTTAAAGATATTTCGTGTTAACACCTTCACTGTTTAATAGTTAACCCCTTCACCGTTTCATTGCCGTCAGCTTCAATTTTATTGTCTGCGATGTCGTTTCAAAGTAAAAATATTTAGGCCGTATGACTGAAGAAATTTCAAAACGAGTGTCAAACAGTTTAGATTCTGATCAGGCGCCGGGTTACGCAGCGTCTGATTAGGATTCAAACTGTTTGCAAACGCGCTTTTAAGCGTCATTGAGAGTTAAAAGGTTAATTATGAGTAATATATTTAATTGAAAAGGTTTGATCCTGTTCAGACGCCGCGTACTCGACCTATGATAAGGATCAACACTGTTTGACACCCATTTCTTCATTCAAACTACCTTAATCCATTACCCCATAGTCTGTTTCTAGTATTGAAGAACAGTTGTCACTAACAGTAGGCTGCAAATAAAGCATAGTGTGTTCTAAGGTACATTCTGCTTTACTTTCAGCCAACTTTAAGCTACAACATGTTATGATATAGAACTTATTCCTTATAGTTCATGTTCATGACTGAATAAATAGGAATATTTTTCTTCCGTGAAGGAACGAATTAGGAACGTACAGTTGTGTAGATCTGGGATAGTAAGGTAAAAGTTCTAACAGACAAAACATGTTTAACGCATATAGATTATGACGTCATGACAGTAAAGGCTTAATAACAACCAACATGTTCCAATCTACTCCCAAATTCATGACATCTATATGCGGATGGGCGTGGAAGCAAAACCTACCAGATTATTGATTGCAATCCTTTTAATGTAAACAGCATAATTTGCATATAGTAAATGGTAGGCTCGCACAGGGCGAGTGTACTTGTTACGTTACTTATAGAAATAATGTGGGTTCAAGTGTTGTGGACTACTTGATAACAAATGTTAATAATTTTAATATGTTAAAAAGCTTTGAAATTTTAGATTTGAATGAATACTCGGATCACTGTCCTATTACGTATAGTTTTGAATATTCCAATAATTCGAGAAGAGAAAATATAGAAGGAACGCCTCTTAAGGAGAAAATAGTTTGGGATAGGAGCAAGGCAGAATCCTTTAATCAATATTTAAATGATAAACGAGAGCAGTTTGTTGATATTGTTAACATGTTAGAAATTGAAGATTGTAATATAGATCAGATTATTCAAAAGTTATCGGATACAATTTATGATATAACGAAAGAAAACTTTGGTAAGCAAACATACGGGAAGAGAAATTGTAATAAAAAAGAACAGAAGGTTCCCTGGTTCAATGATGAATGCAGGCAAGCTAAATCGGAATTTTATAAGTGTAAAAGACTGTATAAGGGTAATAAATGTAACTTTAATTTACGTAAGTTTATGGAAAGTAGGAATAATTACGTTTATGTAAAAAGAAGAAATAAAAATAATTATTTTAGAAAATAAAAAATAAAATTAAGTGACATGAGTATGAACAATCCTAGTAAATTTTGGAAATTCATAAATAAGTATAAAAATAATAAAAACAAAGAAAATTTAATAGATTCTGAAACCTTTAAGAATCACTTTGCCAAATTATCTAATGGAGTTGATGCACAGTATATATATGATGAAACGTTACCATTACCTGATACAGATATAAACATTGAACAGCTTGATAAATTGTTTGATTGTGACGAAATTAACAAAACTATTGCATCCTTAAAGAGGAATAAAAGCCCTGGTATCGACAATATTGCTGCCGATTTCTTTATTGATGCAAGAGATTTTATATCACCATTTCTAGTACCTATTTTCAATAAAATATTTAATAGTGGAAATTATCCTTCATCTTGGACGACCGGTATTATTATACCTTTGTTCAAGAAGGGTGATAAGGAAAATCCAAATAATTACAGAGGTATTACCTTGATAAGCTCTCTGGCAAAAATTTTCTCTTTGTGTCTTTGAAATAGATTGAATAAATGATGTGAAAATGAGCAGTTACTGAACTGTTCGCAATTCGGTTTCAGGGATAATAGGGGTACTGTTGATTGTGTTTTTATATTACATTGTATTATCCAAAAAATACTGTCTAGTAACAGTAAATTGTATTGTGCTTTTATTGATTATGAAAAATGTTTTGATACAATCATAAGAGACTCTCTTTGGATTAAACTTGTGCAAGCAGGTATTAGCTGTAAATTTTTAAGTATGCTTAAATCTATTTACAAAGATGTGTCAGCATGCGTGAAAGTGTCTGATTATGAAGATTTATCCGCTCTGTTCAATATAACGGTTGGGTTGAAACAAGGGGAGCCACTCTCGGCGATCCTATTCATTCTTTTTGTGAACGATGTAAGCGATAATCTAGATCTTAATAAATTGACTGAAAAGGATCTCACACAGCTTTCTATATATTTACTTCTTTTTGCAGATGATATCGCAGTCTTCACGACAGATAAAAATAGCCTGCAGGCACAACTTGATAGTTTATATTGTATTCGACTAAATGGGGTCTTAAAATAAATGTAGCGAAAACAAAGATTTGTGTTTTTGAAAAAAGACGATCAGCATTAAATTTTGAGTGGTTCATAAACAACGAGAAAATAGAAGTTGTTGATAATTTTTGTTATTTGGGTGTAAAATTTATGAAAACTGGAAATCTAGTCTATGCTTTTAAAGCATTAAAAGACCAGGCCACGAAAGCAATGTATAGTCTTTTATATTTATTTCGGAAAATAGAATTAGATGTACGTACCAAACTTCTACTTTTTGACAGGATGGTTGTTCCTATCATTACGTATGCATCTGAGGTTTGGGGTATATACAATTTCAAGGAGATAGATAAACTTCATATAAAATTTTGTAAAATCATACTTGGTGTACGATCTCAGTCTGTAAATTATGCAGTTCTGGGAGAATTAGGTAGATTTCCGCTTTCTGTTATATGCATAGAAAGATCGTTAAAATACTGGTTGAAAATCAAGAAATATGGTGATAATATGAGTACTGTTTATAATATCTATAGAGAGCATTGTATAACTTTGATGGGAAACAATAAGAGTTGGGGTAGTCATATAAAAAGAAAATTGGATAGTTTGGGTTACACGTTTATTTGGGATAACTTGGATACTACTGCCAATTACTTTCCTGCTATACAGAGGAGAATAAGGGACAATTTTATCCAGGAATGGCGAACATCAATAATAAACTCACCAAAACTGAAATACTATGTAGTGTTCAAGGAATCATTTGAAATGGAATCTTATCTACAAAATATAACTAACAATTCTTTACGCATGCATCTTACAAGATTTCGTATTTCCTCGCATAACTTGGCTATAGAAGCTGGAAGATATACTAATATTGATCGTAGAAATAGAGTCTGTATCTTTTGTAATCAAAATGCTATTGAATCAGAATATCACTTTTTATTAATATGTCAAAAATATAAACAAGAAAGAGTTGAAATTTTAAAACATATTTCATGGTCCTCTCTAAATAAGTTCATAAAATTGCTTTCTTCAAAGAACAAAAAAGTTCAATTAAACGTAGCAAAATATATCAAGGTTGCAATGAATATACGAAATAATGTAGTTGCAGATTGATAATATCAATAATATACTATAATAGTGTATATACAAGTTATAATATTTTCAGTTGAATGTTTTGTACTTGTAAAATTGAGTTGTTAAGTTGAGTTGTGTTTATGTAAATGTCATGGTCATATTTCACGTTAATTGATCTATTGTACATGGCCAATGGCGCTTTTATGTTGCCGATTGCCAATAAAATTGAGTTGAGTTGAGTTGAGTTGAGTTTAACTGTCTTCACTGTCATGACGTCATTTGTATCAAACAAGTATCTGCTATCATGTATCAAATGTATATTTCAGGTAAATTGACTATAGCACTATTGGAATGAGTGTCGAAAATGGATACTGATAATACACCGCGTGACGCAGCGTCTGATCAGGCTCCAAGGTTACAAAGCTTTTGAGTCGAGTCGGGAGTAGTTCTCAAGCATTTGATTGGTCATATCTGAGTCTAGGCTCCAATCTGACTAATTAAATGCTTGAGAACGACACCAGACTCAACTAAAAATCTTTATAACCTTGAACCCTGTATTTAAACAATTTGCAAATAATTATTGTTTGAGTTAGGCAGTGAAAGTGTGAAGCTTTTGATAATGCATTTATATGCTGTAAAACTTTTAATGTCGATAACGGTTCATGTGTTCTGAGATTTGCAATAAAATATAATTGAATCGAAAGTGATTAGTATATTATCTCTATAATCCTCCGAGTAATATCACAGTAAGCAAAGTAGTTAATGATCGTCGACCTTTACGTAAAAATTCTAAAATAGCCCAAATTTCTTAATTATTCTCCCTTAGCCGTTTCCATTGTTGAATAAATACGGTTGCTTAAAGCAGGCTTTTAACGAAGATATATTAAAGGCTTATATGTTATGGAATTGTCGTCTTCAAAAAAAAAAATATTTAACGTTTATACAGTTTTTATTTAAGAATACTTTTAAGTGAAGTGTCAAACAGTTTGAATCCAGATCAGCCGACGCGTAATGCGGCGTCTGACATGGATCTCAATGGTGTGCAAATACAATGCACCAGCAATGTCGCGATTGACAAAATAAGGGTTTAACCAACGGCATAGCAAACAACAAAATACAACAAAACAACGACCTACCGTACAATTCCAATAAAACAACGACATACGGTATAATCACAATAGGACAGTGGCCTACCGTGCAATTACATTATAAAAGCGACATACCGTACCGTTACAATAACGCAACAATCTACCGTTCAAATACAATTCAACAACGACCTATCGTGACATAACAATTAAACAACGACATACAGTGCTATAACAATTAAACAATGACACCTTACAATAATATATACGACCTATCGTGCCATACAAGTTTAAACAACGACCTACCATATACTTACAAAGAAACAACGGCCTACAGTGCAATTACAACAAAACAACGTCCTACCGTACAGTTACATGTACAACTCAATAACAACCTACCGTGCACTTACAATAAATCTACGATATACTATTTAATCACAATTAAACAACCCCCTACTGTACAATTACAGTCTGTTTGTCCGACTACCGGTGAATCACGGTTGTATTAAACATTTTAAAGCATCTGGTGCTGCTTTCCGGTGTGAGCCGAATGAACTTGGTTCATCCCGGATTGTCCAGGTCGTCTATGGTGCCGCCAAGGTTGAACTCCCGATGACTCCCGGTACGCTCAACCGGGACCCACCAGGGGCAAAACTGGTAAATGAGAACGAGGCTTTAGAAATCTTGCTTTCGACCAAACCCATCTCCAATATGTTGTTAACGCACTCTTAACGCATTCTGTTTTGTAAAAATCATATATTTATATATATGTATGTAGATTATCTGGGGATGAAAATAAATAGTTAAATGCCAGATCACACACTCGGCAGATCGGCATTTGATCTAGCTCAAACTGTATGGAACGTACATGTTTATGATTTAGACAAATACGTTCATACAAAGGTCAAGTACCCTAGCACACATATTCTCCTTTCAAATAACCCGTCCAAGAACTTTAACCTGGTAATTGTAGTAAAAAAGTCCAAACCATGATAAAAATTGACAAATTTAAAAACTGTTTTAAATGCCAACTTCATAAATAAATTTTGATCCCCACCCTAATGAAGCTTCATAAAAAAATTCAGCACCCTATCAAACGTATAAACTTTAAAAAAAAAACCGTCCAAAAATCTTAAACCTGGTGATCTGTAGAAAAAATAAGTCCAAAATATGTCAATTATTCAAACAAATTAAATTATTTCTAAATTCGAACTTTACATCATCAATGGTTGAGACCAAATGAACATCAATTCAAAATTTCAAAAGAATTAAACTTCAAAACAGATCGTCCCAAACAATTTAACCTGGGGTTGTGTAGCAAAGGTCCTGAATGCAAAACATGTTTTAAATAGGAAAATATAATAATAATTTTTGAATTTCATCTTAATAGCATCAATGTTTAACCCAAAAAAACCCTCCATATAACATTTCAGCACCCTAGCACAAGTAAACAACTTTAAAACAGCTCGTCCAAAAAAAATTAACCTGGTGATTTGTAGGAAATTAAAACCTAACTGGAAAACATGTCAATAATGGAAAATCCAAATTATATTATTATAAATTCGAACTTTATAAAATCAATGGTTAAGACCAAAAGAACGTTCATACAAGTTTCAGAACTCGAGCACAAGTATTAAACTTTATAAAAACCCGTCCAACAACTGTAACATTGGGTTTTGTAGCAAAACCCTAAGTCAAAACATGTTAAGAGTTGAAATTACCTAGAACGGCTATCACTAAAGGTGATAAATACGCTGTCACACTCTGCAGACGTTTTTGTGTCTTGCACATCTACTACTCCTGGGTAACATATATGCCAAGTATCAAGTGAATCAGGTTGAAAGTGAAAGAGGAGTTCAATGAATTATATTTTGCCTGCCAATTTCAAGAACAATTTCAAGAACAAAGGTCAAGGTCACAGAGCCCTGAAATTTGTGGCTTGCACACATACTACTCCTGAGTAACATTTATCAAGTGAATCAGGTTGAAATTGAAGGAGAAGTTCAAAGTACAAGATTTTGCCTGCCAATTTCAAGGCCAAACGCTTGAAATGTGTGTCTTACACATCTACTACTCCTGAGTAACATTTATGCCAAGTATCAAGTGAACAGGTTGAAAGTGAATGAGGAATTCAAAGTATAAGATTTTTGCCTGCCAATTTCAAAGCTCAAGGTCAAAGTCACATAGACCTGAAATGTGTGGCTTGCACATCTACTACACCTGAGTAACATTTATGCCAAATATCAAATGAATGAGGTTGAAACTGAAGGATGAGTTGAAAGTACCCGATTTGCCTGGCAATTGCAAGACCAATTTCAAGGCCAAAGGTCAAGGTCACAGAGATTTGAAATTTGTGTCTTGTAAATCTACGTCACCTGAGTAACATATATGCAAAGTAAGCATACCCATGTGTAAATGTGTAAATGTTTTGAATCATTTATTAACCCTTTGTGCCTAGATTTTCTAAATAAAAACTTTGTATATGTTTTTTAAAGAGATAGTCACGAGCTATTGGCATGGCCTAATGTGCATAATGAACGTATAAGAACATCACCTGTTCATGAGAGATGTAATTTTAAGTACATAATAGCAAACGAAATAGACCAAACTAAACGTCTGATGTGGGTCTGTACTGGTTGTAATTGTGAAAATGGTTACATAAGTAGATGCATAGCACTTATGGGTCGTCTTGAACTGGAATTAAACAGAAATGTGTCAAATATATGTCTATGTCAAGGGAAGTAATCAAACCGTTATGGTATAATGGGTTTGACGTCGTTACCTCCCTTTGACTTCCATTGATTTTTTAAAAATATTTTTGACACCACTGACCGATGTAAATAAAAATGCATTCTGCTTGTACATGTTGTAAATGAAAGGTATATTTGCCTATTTCCCTGGATATATATCTATCTATCAAATGAATCGGGTTGAAACTGAAGGAGGAGTTGAAAGTACAAGATTTTGCAGACAGACCGACCGACGACCGAACGAACGACCGACCGACCGACCAACCGACAGGCTGATTCCAGCATACCCCCACCCCCTCAAACTCTGTCTGTGGGGGTATAATCATTTTAAATAGAAACTGAATATTATCAATGTTTGACACCACATAAACCTCCAAACAAAATTTAGCACTCAGGCAAAAGTATTTAAGTTCACACAGCTCGTCCCCAAAACTTCAACTTGTGGTTGTGAAGCAAATCCATAACAGGTTAAACAATGAAATAAATTAAAATCAATTCTAAATACATGTACCAACTTCATAACATCAATGTTTAACCCCACATGAACATCCATACAACATTTTAGCACCCTAGCAAACATATTAAGCTGTACAACAACCCGTTAAAAAAAAAATAACCTTGGAAATAAGTAAAATCATTTCTAATTCAGACTTCATAGCCTCAATGCGTGTTCCCAAATGAACCTCCATACATTGTTTTACACTCTAGCACAAGTATTAAACTTTAAAACAACCCGTCCCAAAAACTTTAACTTGGCCACGCTCACGCTCACGCTCATTCACGTTCACGGTCACACCGGGGGTATGTCATTAGTTCTGCTGTTAAACGGACATGCGAGCTAACAACCAATTCCAAAAAGAATTAACATTGATATTTGGGTCAACACAACTAAGTTCAAAACATGTCAACAATTGAAATAATTAAAATCATTTCTAATTCCAACGCCATAGCCTCAATGTTTGTTCCCAAATGAAACTCAATACAAAATTCCAGCGCCTTAGCACACACATTCAACTTTACAAAAGAACCGTCCAAAAACTCTTACCTGGTGACTGTAGTAAAACAAACTAAGTCCAAAAGATGTTAAAAATTGACAAATATTAAATTGTTTTTAAATTCCAACTTTATAACATCAATAGCTGACCCCGAATAAAGCATGCATAATTTCAGCACCCTAGCACAAGTAAAAAACGTTTAAACAAGCCGTCAAAAACATTTAACCTGGTGATTTGTAGCAAAAAAACTAAGTCGAAAACATGTCAAAATTGAAAAAAACAATTTAAATTATTTGTAAATTTCAATTTTATATCATCATTTGTTGACACCACATTAACCTCCATACAAATTTCAGCACTCTAGCACAAGTAATAAACTTTAAAACAACCCGTCCCAAAAACGTTCACCTATAGAGAATAACTTTAGACTCAAGTCAAAACCTTTATAACCTCGGACCCCGCTGTTCTAAGAAATCGCGAGGTCTAAAAGGTAAATCACGAGAATGGGTTGTTTTCTGGTTAAGAAACGAGGTTTAATTGGATAACAACTCACTCGAGTGGTTTGTTTTTCATATCCATCTAAAGGAATTGATTAGTATATATATCATTTACCTTTTAATGACGTTTAAAAAGAGAAAACGCACACATTAATTGTTTACTCGAGATGTCACAAACGATAGCTCCAAACGACTACATATAGTGATATCATATATAAACTGTGATGCATCTGATACTTATCTGAGAAACCTCTACAAATATCGATAGGTTTTTTATAATACTAAAACCTGAAATTGATAAATGAAGGTCAACAGCAATGTAACTCTTTCATTGCCAATGGAGCCATTGCTTTTTTCCCGTTAGTTTAAATTCAGATCAAACTCGTAACACGGCGTCTGATCAGGATCCGAACATTTGAGACTGACTTCAATATGTCTTAAGTAAAACTGTGATGAATCAAAATAAAATGTTTTGAAAATTACAAACGATAATATGGGTGTAGCATAGTTAAGCTGCCCTAATCTGACAGCATGTTAACACATTGGGCACTGTTGACGTGTATACACGTCATTAGAATTCTAACAAGAAACGTGAATTCGTTTCTATAAACATAGAGCAAGCTCATCGTGGTATACCTTAGACGTTTTACCACGCTGTGAAAATATTGCTTTTAAACAGGCTCTTCCAGTACCCACCCTATGGTAAAGCACAGTTTTCAATGAAAGGTCGTGTATTTTCTTTCATGTTTTGTTACTGATTTGTCTCAGATATATTTAATATGACTAACACTAAATGGTTGTATGACAGAATAAATTATTCCGTCACTATTTAGTATTTTTCTTATATATGACGTACTGATATTGGTTTCATGTAATAGCCAAACGAGCTCAGTAATTCGATCGAAAACTGCATCCGCCGAGGAAATAAGCCTGATACATTTGCTTGCATTACTTATGATTTTTTTTTAAATTAATCATGTTGGAATCGAAATAATCGATGCTCTACCATTGTTAAACGGTATTCTTCAACGGTTGGTCGTTGTGATGCGCACGAATTGACCACTCAGGCCTTCGGCCTTCGTGGTCAACTCCTGCGCATCACAATTCCCCACCGTTGAAGAATACCGTTTAACAACTTTGAAACACGGCTATGTTCACCTAAACCGAGTTTGAAATAAGGCAAAGTCATGTTTCGAAATATCGGATATTTCGAGTTAAGCGAGTCGATGTATCAAAGTTCGACTGAATAGAGTACATTGAAATGTAAAAAGTTATCATTTATCATGCTTATCACGAAAATTGTACTCACGATAGGATGAACATATTTATACCCAATCAGTGCATGCTCCTTTCCCTCATCGTCTGTTTCCAGTATTGTCGATAAGGTTTGACCTGTCGGTTGTTGAATATTCCGTCTTTTTCCGTAAGCTATCTTTATCTTCCGGAAACAACAAAACAGTGTATTGTAAATAAACCATTCAAGGATGACGCGAATTTGATAATATTATCTGATAAAGATATCTACAATCGGTAATGGCTCAGTGGTTATGTGTCTGCGCTACCAACGTAAGGGTTATAGGTTCGATACACGATAGAGTTGATTTTGTAATATTTCTTAATGTGTCTTTTTTATAACTTTTTTATGGTAGACACATACAAACCATGATATTCATGCAATTGTGTAAAATAAAGTGCAGTGAACTTGCCTTAGGAAACTTGGATAGAGAAGTGCGTATACAGTTAAGTGGAGAAAATGTTATTCTATCCCGTTTAAACGCAAACGAAACGCAAACGCAAAACAATAAATCATAAAGCATGACAAATTTCGACAATTTTTGCTATTCATGTTAATCTAACTGGCAAACAGTTTGGAGCCTGATCAGACGCCGGGTTACCAAGCGTCTGATCTGGCTCTAAACTGTTTGCTATGGAAATAATAGTTTAGCGTAAACGCGTTTATTGGAAAAGAAAAACGTTTGTTTCCACTGTAGCAACATTACGTTATGCAAAACTCTCTCTGGCAAAAAGCACACTTTGTTACTTCTGTATTTCGTTAAGCAGCAAGATTTTCTTTACCCAAACGTTAACTGTTTTATTTTAAGTAAAATATATAATTATCGAAAAAAACAACCTGAAGCTGACGTTTACAAAACAGTGCCTTGAATCGAACCAACGACCCTAGCACTACGAGTCAATGACACTATCCACTAAGCTATTGCGACAGTGGCGTTAGATCATCGACTGAAGTATATTTCCTGAAGTTTTCATTGATCTATAAATAAAGTATACGGAAACTTCCGATGGTGCCAACGAAAGTTGACGGAAAGTGATGACCGACAGGTCAAACCTTATGGATAATATCAAATACAGTGGAGAAAACGTTACTCGTTTCCGTTTAACCGCAAACGAAATGCAAACGCAAGACACTAAAATGTGGAAGATAAAAACATTTTTACAATTCTGACTATTGGTATTAAGCTTAGTGGCGAACAGGTTGGAGCCTGATCAGACGCCGGGTAACCCGGCGTCTGATCTAGCTCCAAACTGTTTGCAATGGAAATAATAGTTTTAGCGTAAACGCGTTTATTAAGAGAGAATAACGTTTTCTCAACTGTAAACATATAAGTGTCCACTAAAGGCAGATTAAAAGTAAAGCAGAATTCACCTTAATGCGCATTCTGCTTTACGTTTAACCTGATTTAAATAACAATTTACTAGAAAAATAAAATATGTATTGTGCTACATAAGAACATATTCATAGCTGTATATATAAATTGAAATTCTTTCTTTAACTGGAGGGATAAATTAAATACGTAAAAATGTGATGTGCGTATTTTTAAAGTACTGGGGTTAACAAAACATGGTTTCCATTGCAAACAGCTTGGGACCAGATCAGACACTGGATAAACCGATGTCTGATCAGGCAGAAATGTTTGTAACTCTGATAGAAAGTTTTTCAGAAGTTCAAAAATCTTATCATTTTCTACATTTTAACCCTTTCCCTCAAATCCTGTGTCTAGTATTGAATGTATGTGTCCACTTAAAGCAGATTTAAAGTAAAGCAGAATGCGCCTTAAGCGCATTCTGCTTTACGTTCAGTCTGCTTTCGGCTAGAATATAGACAGTATTTCTAATAATACCTATTCATGACTGTATAAATTGGAACTATTTTCTTCAGTGGATGAATTAATTAAATGTGCTGAAAGGCGCTTCTATGGGGGAAAGTATTAATACAGTGCGTTTGTGCTGGTCGCGACTTCGTTGTTTGTTTCCAAACAGTTTTGATCCAGACCTGGATCAAACTGTTTCACATTCGTCTTTAGGTTTCCTTTTTTAAACAATTTATACGTATTTAGGCTTTGCCTATGGATGGAAAAAAGCAAAATTGTACTTATAAGTAAAACTTAATGCTTCCTGTTTTTGACAATATTTTGGTATTTTACTGAGAGTCTCAATAAGTATTATCTAAGATATGACCTTGTGACCTGCTTTTTGAGCCCAAAAGACCCATATTCAAAGTGGAGCTATAAGTCATCAAGATGAATATCCTAAGCAAATAAGAACTTGATAGGGGTAAATCTATGGCCGCTAAAGTTAACCAAACCAAATTTTGACGGCCAAAGACATCTAGTGATCACTATAGTTCACTTGAAAAGTCTCGGATGGACTACTAAAAATAGGATGACGAAAAATGAAACCGAAAAACAGTAATGCTCATGATGCTGTGTGGGCAAAACTTGCATTCTGTTGCAGTATATTTAACTTTATTAATTGTAATGAGATGTCAGCGGTGCAAATGTAGCCTATCATCAAATTGTCAGATTATCAGAGACTAGAAGACTAGTCCACTCTGGTGACATAATTCGGCCTCGTTATTCAATAACTACGCATCTCAACTCCTACTATTGTTTTAATGCCCAGATGAAACACAGGGGCCCGTTTCATAAAGCTTCGTACGAACTTTTTTTCATACGAAGTTCGTAGACCCAAAGTTGCGTTCCATAAACACAATTTCGTAAGAATTTTCGTACGAAAGTTCGTAAAAACTTGCGTATATCTACGATAGCTTGGTGGCATTCGTAGACTGCTAAGAATTCGCAAGTGTCCTGTAACAATAACAACAAAATGGCCGCTATTTTTATTCTGCACCAACATCAGAGGGGACGCCAACGTGTTTTTAGGCAGAGGACAATTTATGTGACGAGGAGGTAGCGAGCCGCTATCGTCTAGATAGAGAAGGCATTATGGAGCTTGTCGAACTTATAGAAGCCGACATAACTCCCATGACACGGAGGAACTGTGCCTTGTCTCCTCTGGTAAAGGTAAGATTTAATATAGTAAATCAAATAGCCGTTTAAAACGGTTTATAATGCATGCACAATGTTTATATCCGTTTCTTTATAAAGTCCATTGCTATTTATAGCATTTTGTTTACATGTTTCCAAGATATGGAATAGACTAAACCACAGTTTAAGCTGACTAAACTTTCTCGATTTGTATACCGTAATGCGGTTGTTTTTCGGTGGATTGCGGTATTCCCATGATACAAATGCGGCGCCATATTCGGTCCTTGATCCATTCAATGAGAGAAAAACACATTCAAAGCTGGATGATATAAATTTTGAAAGAAATAGTTTTGAATTGATATAGATCTAGATCTATCAACTCAAATTGAGTCTCAACATTAACGATTTCACGTTTAACCCGTGTGTTATACCACATATGAGATTCTAGATGTCACAAATTGTCCAATTTGCATGAACAATAACTGCCTATCGTTATGAATATGAAGAGAACATTACAATATAGTCTTCAGTGGAGTAGATCATCACATGCTAAATATAACTTTTCTATCATGCAGCTCAAAAGTTATGACCAAAATTAAATTGACCCTGTATAGCTTAATGGTAGAGCGTGTGCTTCCAGTGTGTGTATACATTCATCATTTCTTAATTTTGATGCAAATATCCCCTACCCAAATCATAAACCACTTGTCCCTGTATTAAAATGTGTGATGCAGCGTTTCTAAAAGCAAAAGCAAAAGTAAACCAGAATGCTCAGGTAAGAACTTTCTGTTTTACTTATTTTTTTTTTTTAAACCATAGGGATATCAAAAACCAAAAAAACGTCTAGGGGGATTCTAAATCCCTATGGATCATTGAAATCCGAGTCCTCGTATGACCCGGTCAGTGGGTTCTATGGACTCAGGTTTCGAGCATCATGTAGAGCTCGATATTCTGAACAACTTTTGTTCTTACACATCTCTGCAACTTTTATTGACTACCATAAAAGACTATTCATTTATATAAATTCAATAACACTAAAACAGCTCTTATTTCAATCACTTATGATCTATTTGATGTGTTTTAAAGACAGGCAAAAACTTCACACTTTTCTCTACAGAAGTGCCGTCCTACACCTATAAGGATATCAAATGAGAACTTGCTACCCAGTGACGGTTTTGAACACATGATGTAGTTCAAAGCAAGATAAAAGAAAAGCAAAAAGCTCTGACAGGAGCTCCCAGCAAAAATACTTTAATCTTACTTTAAGCAGTCAGTGTTTTTGACATAGTTGATTCAGGAACGTAAATAAGCTACCATGTACTTGGAAAAAATCCGAAGATTTAGAAAAAATCCGGAGAAATGGCAGCCCTGCATTTATTTAAAGGCTGTCGCTAAGTCTGTATGAGTGTAGATCAACGGAGAAAGTTATGTTGTAGAAGCTGTTTGCCAGTTACAAATGTCAACCAAGCGATCACTAATTGTTGCACAATTCGGTGTTTCAGAAACATTTAATACGACAATTATTTTGATAGTTGTAACCAAATAACAAGTACAGTAAATGCAAGGGTGCATTGACCATACTTCATGTGAAAGTTATATAAACTATAGTGTATATACGAGTGTGATATAAGTACGAATTACAATGGATTGGGATGGTGTCCATCGAATGTGTCTATATTTCATGGCGTGTTTAATAATCATTGGATTACTCGGAAATATGCTATCCTTCTTTGTATTCCATAAAGGAGAATCGTGTAGTAAGGCAAAATGCTCGCTATTTTTCAAGGCACTGGCGATTGCCGACATTTATGTGTTGCTGTTCCCTGGCGTCGAACTGCTCCTCGTGTGTCTGCCAAGTCACATTCAGTACAGAACATTACATACCATTGCATGTAAATTTGCAACATTCAACGTTTATTTTGCAGTTTGCGTTTCAACATGGATAACGGTGGCTGTAACTATGGACAGAATGCTGAGTGTATGCTTCCCATTTAGGTTTCCTAACATCACTAAAGCAAAATGGATCTACATCAAACTTGCCGTTATTATCCTGTTCTTCACTTTGAGCAATTTACAACAAGTAATATTTTACAGATCAGTTAATGTTGGTATTTGTTCAACGACATTTATTTATTCCCATATATTTAATATTGTACACATGTGTGTATTTATATTTCTCCTTCCGCTTATCCTGAACAGTGTTTGCAACATTTTGATACTAAGAACAATGTACAGACGAGCAGCCTACTGTAGATCAACTGGGGGAGTAACCCTACCGCAGATTCGGGCAAGGCACGTGGAAGCCTGCGCAGTTTCATACAGGGTATTGGCTATTTGTCTCGTCCACCTAATTTCAACGGCACCATATTCTGTACATTATATGATGATAGAGTTAATAGATAACTACTATACTATGGACGTTCAGGTTTTTAGGGTTATTGCAAACTTGTTGTACTACACGAATTCCAGTGTCAACGTTGTCTTTTACTGTGTAACAGGTCGAGATTTTCGGAGGGACTTGATAAAGATATTTTCAGTTAATAGATCTAATACTGACTCTGCTTGAAAAGCGTAAACCTTGATATCGAAGGCGTATATATGTAGAGGATAATCAATTCCTTTAATTGATATGAAAAATATATCACGAGAATGGGTTGTTATCTGGTAAAAATACGGGTACGCATTTTTTATTTAACCAGATAACAACCAATTCGAGTGATATATTTTTTATATCCATCCAATATATTTGATTATTCTATTTATTATATACATTTAATGACGTTTTACAAAGAAAACACAGAACATTTATTGTTAACGCGAGACGTCACAAAAGATAGTGTGATGTGACGTCACACAAATGATATCGTCACTGCAAAAGTGATGATATCAACTGTGACGCATATGAAACTGATCTAGCTAAGAAATCTCTATTAATCACCAATAGGTTTATATTTTTATTCTTTATTATAACGTGCGCTTGGTGGTGTTATTAATAAAAATCACTATATGATTGACATTTGGTATAAAACGTATGGAAAATTAGTAGCTATCTGTGTTTTTCCAGTTTTGGACTATTGTTGAAGTGTTTCGGGTTTTAAAAACGTCCAGCAAATAGACAATGCGCAACACAGAACAATACGATACTTCTTACGTGTTCACCGATTTGCCTCTGTAGCGACGATAACTGATGATATTGGATGGCTTCCAAGTAGATACAGCAGATGGATCAGTATGATAAGATACTGGAACAGACGGAATACAATGGACAATGACAGAATGACAATATAATCTAAATAAGGGGAGATCCTTTGAAAGCACAGAAAACAAAGCAAATACTGAAAAGTGCAGACTCGGTTTAATTGAGTCTGTTCATGAGCAATACTTAAATATGCACCAGTGCTCACGCCCCTAGCATCAGCTTAAGCGGAATTCAACTTTCAACTGTAAATGCGCTGAAATCAATGATTCCAAAGGACCAGAAAGTATAACAACACTGAGAATGAAGTACGGGGCGACCTTTTACAACCGCCACACAAGCAGTCTGTGTTCTTATATGACTACAATGTGTGTAACAATAACTGGTGCAGCGATATTAAGTGTGTTATGAAAACTTTAGGCGTAGTTGACTGTTTTAACAATCAAACTATTGTTAACCTACAAGTACATGTAGCTAAATCACGTATGACTGGCTTCTTTAACCAACAATGGCTTTGCAATGTGGAAAATACGCACATACAAACTGTTAAAAAGTCATATTTAGGCCGATAACTTTGTTTTGCTTAATCTAAATAAAACTGAGCGATCAATTATGGCTCAGTTCCGATGCGGAATACTGCCTTTGCGAGGTGAGACCGGACGTTATACCAATGAACCTATAGAGGACAGATTTGCAAATTTTGTGAGAATAACTCTATTGAAAATGAACTGAATTTTCTGTGTTGCTGCCCAGAGTATAAGGAAGTACGAACTCAGGGGATATTTGGCAACGTAATAACAAATGACCGATTCATACAGTTCTCTAATACGGATAAATTGAAAACTCTTCTTACTGAGTATATCTGTAAAACAGCAACGTTGTTGTTACAGGCATTACAAGATTCACTCTACAATATTTACATTCGCCTTATCTCTTTCCATGGTAAAAATCAGTGTTCATTTCTTATAGACACTCAAACCTTAGGAGGCGGAGCTTAGGGTTAAGTCTCTACGCATTAATCTTGAAGTTCACTACTCTAAAATTAGAAATCCACGTTGTATTTGACCTAGATTGAATCTAGTTTATTTCCCAATCTTTTTTTTTAAACACTAAATACCAATATATATATATAGAGAGAAATTTTATATTCAAATTGATATAAATTATTTACACTCATTGTGAAAAAAAATGCAGTAGGAAGCGCTCCGAAACTTTGTCCGTCTGCTACGAATTTATTTTTATCACAACAATGATGTTCGAGATAAGATTCTCACTCGTTTGATGAAGTCTGACTGTGTAACTGGTCTACAGTCGCTTCTTTGTTTGCGTTTACTAGTATAACAATTAGCGGTCACTAATTTGTGACGCTGTGCGTTGGCGAATTTTTATGTGGATCTAAAATGTGTAGATCTAATATAATTTTTTATATTTACGATAAAACAGGCTTTAGTTTTTGCGAATTTATCGGAAATTAGTGCAATAGATTTGAACAATTATTTTAACAATTTTTAGTTATAAAATATATGGAAAATGTACTAGATCTACATCAAGTGTACATTTAAGACAGCTATTACTGCTGATGCTGAAAAAAAACATTAAAGGGGGGGGGGTAATAAATGCTGCGCAACTACACAAACTACATTTTCCAGTGGCAGATTTGAGTGTCTGTCGGACTCGAAATTTTTTTTTAAAAAAAATCTTAAAAAAATACAAAACCAAGAAGACGACACAATTTGCAATTTACATTAGGTTCTAGATAGACCTAAGTAATGTTAGTCACTTAGGTCGGCGCCATGAATATGACCAATTTTTATGCGTGCGGGTACCGTGAAACCCCAACTCAATCAAACCAACTAGGCAGTATGATTATTTGGGAGGGGGGAGTAGAAACGGACTTTGGAAACCTTCTCTTAGTACTGAACAGGAAACAAAAGGAGCTCGAATACGATGTACATGTATACAGATATATTATGCATCAATCTCAATCAGGTCAGATTTGGCTAGATTTATAAATAGGATTAACGTCACTCTATATTGAGTTATCCTATCATGGTGATGACACCGAAATTGGTTACTTTAGTTTTGGGTTGAGGTGCAAGGATAAGCATGAATATTCCACTGCTGAAGTAACCACCGATTATTTGACATGCCCGGAATCAAGATCTAATACATGCATATTAACCCGGATTCATGATACATACTAAATACTAGATCTATTCAAAGAAATTTCCTGACCTACTTTCGGTGGTAACACAAAACCAGGTATAAAAGCATGCAGCCCTGTGCTAGTTGTGCTGTTACTCTTATCTTGTCTAGGGATATACTCATGCAAGCGTCTCATGTGAGGCCCGTACCTTGAATTTGTTAGTTTGGTTAGTAAAACCCATTGAAAAAATCCTTGAGTCAGGTCCTCTCTAGACAACTTGAGATTAGTGACTATGCTAAGCACACTTTACTCCTCTAATTACTTTCACGCCAACTGAGAACAAGGGGGGGGGGGGGGGGCGTAGCCCATCAAAGACTGAGGAAATAGAAACTGGTTATTTTATTTTGTGAAGCGGGGACTCGAATCGGTAGTCCCTGTGTCCGTAACCACTGGAATATGATTCTGATATAATCAGCTAAAACACAAGGGAATTTTTTTTTATTTCAATATCAAAATTCTTACCAATAAAAAGGTCATATATATAATTTTATTTATAAAGATCAACTGTTGTTACGTTTGATTAAATTGCCTTTGATAGAAGGTGTTTCCGTCATTTTATTCAGGACAATCATCGATATCAGTTCAAACAAAGGAAAAAACAGCATAAAACATTAAAGGCATGTAAATGCCGAACGAGATTCTACGTAAGTTGTGCGAACTTTTAACTGAATTGACATGTACTCTTTTAGGTTTAATTTGATTAAGAATAGGTATATTCCGATTCGATTTTAAATTTCCATCCTTTATGATTCGTTTTCGTGATTATATCAGCACACAATGGGAGGACTATTTCCTTTCCGTAATGTGGTAGCTAAAAGTAATTTGGTTAGATATATAGTTCTATTTATAGAACATTCTATTTTAAGAAAATGCAGCGGACAGAAAGTTACGGAAAAATCAAATTTAAACCTTTTAAATTCTTAAAACCTGTTTGGTGACAGGATAAATAGAATAAACTGTCAGTGGCGGATATTGCCACTGACAGGTTATTCTCTATATCCGCGCAGTATAAATCTAGCTATGTTAGTTGGTTATAGGGGGCGGAGTTAACTTCGTTAAAGCTGTTCATTCAAGTTTATTTCTTCGACGTACTTTTCCCTTTTTAACCCCAATTTCTCCTTTAATAGCTGAAAGTTTGAATATTTTTCATAACAAATATAAAGATAAAATAATGTAAATATAAGAAATGAACAGGTTTTTTTCGGTGTTCAAGCCAAATGAACGACAGGAAATTATCGGCAAATTTAGCATGAATCGCAACCGCGATTTATGGTATTTTCCGAAAATTTTCTGTCGTTCATTTGGCTTGAACACCGAAAATAATCAATTCATTTCTTTAAATAGGACCTAAAAGTCTAAGAACGTCAGTTTCCTCCACTACTGCACTTTATCTGTTTTCTTACTCATATATGTGTATATACTGTACTTGACAAATAATAACAAACTTTTAAATTGTTGCAAGATTGAATCATAAAAACTGATCAATGTTTCATATTAATTAACACTTTGATTGGATTACTAGGAAATAGCAGTGGATTATCACTTGAGAAATTAAAGCAGACAATCATTGTTTAACGCATAATTATGACGTCATGGCAGTGAAGGGTTTATAACAAACAACATGTTCAAATTTACTCACGAAATTCATGAAAACTATATGCGTATGGTTGTGAATTCACTGCTGCAATAACAAAACATACCAACTTTATTGCAATCCCTTTAAGCATATTTCCCTGTCATGACGTCATATGTATCAAACAAGTATTCGATCTCGTGATAGTGTTAAGCACTCGATAAAATGTATACATATGTATGCTGTAAAATAAATAGTGTCGATAAATGTATGCGTTGTGAGATTACAGTTAGGTTGGTTGTCCGAGTGTTTTGCGCATCTGGGTGCCGTTTTATCAACGGGCGTACGACCGTCGCAACTAAGATCTTATCGTAGGACCCGTCGCAGCGTCGTAAAGCATTTTATCAAAAAAATCGCAGCTAAGATATCTTAACATTTGGTCGTAAAGTTACGACTGGTCCGGACCAGTCTTAAGAGAGTCTACGTCCGAAAAAAATGGCCGCCGCAGCAGCTTTCATCCCTCGATTCGATTTAGAATTGGCCATAACTTCAATGAAAGGTTGATTTTGCACAATCTAAAGAGGTAAGTTTTGAAAGCACACGTACATCGTTCACCAGAGTGGTATTTACATGTATGAAAGGGGGATTACTGTGGTAAACTTCCGATATCGGTGACGAAGTAAGGCGGATTTTAAAACCTAACGATAAGTTATTATTCATTTATTTTGGCCAAGTGTTTACGTTTATACCGATTGTATAGACTCTTACAGATGCACGATATAATATGGTTCATCGTGTTTTAGGCTCTTGCAATCTGCGTTTCTTACGATGAGTTTATAAATAGCTTCGTCTCAACACCGACCTTGACACTTTTGTTTACAGATGGCGGCTGCTTAGAAACGTGTAGATTGTCAAACCAACGTCTGCACCGATACTGTATTTATTTATCAATACCGTGCTGCAAACAAAAGAATGTCTGCTTACATTGTAAGTTAGATCTCTCGAGAATTGCGATAGTAGCCTTAGATCTATCTACAAACAAAAGTTATGGGCGCCCATATATTTCAAATTTTGCTAACGTTAACCCCCCCCCCCCCCACACACACACACAGTCACACACACACACACCACAAACGCCTTCTTCCTCCTCCTGAGTAAGAATGTGTGAAGTCCACCACAATGTTTGTGTAACATGGTGAGAAAAATATGCAGCCGTACCGGGACTCAAACCCAGGACCCCTTGCTTACAGGACAAGTATACTCTACCGATTGAGCCACCAGGCGGCTTACACAAAGTCTCACCATTTAATCATAAACTCAACCTGGCTAGCATTTGTGTCTACAATAAGCAGACGGCGAGCTTTTTTGGACTTGTCGTTGTCCCTGAGGACAGCACCTGTCACAAAACTAGCATGCCATCATACAAGTACGTTGATGAGACTTGGATTTGTTAATAGCTTCTATTTCTTTATTTATTACTTCTACTCCATCAATTCTGATGATTATTAGAAGGGGCCCCTTTTAGGTACACCGTCCATTGGGACTGTACCCGGCCGGTCACTTTATCCCGACACCGACGAACCAGTCGTAATGCTAACCTGAAATCCTGAGCGCCATTAAGGAGGGAAGCTATTGCTACCAATTTTCAAGTCTTTGGTTTGACCCGGCCAGGGATTGAACCCGCAACCTCCCGAACTGTAAGCGGACACTCTACCACTGAGCAATACAGGCGGTTATGGCTTTAAAAATGAAATAAACAAAGATTGTAGAGGTAGCCTTCAATAGACCCCCCACCTAATAATGAGATGGCCATGGGTTTGAATCTCCCCTCAGGCGGACATTTCCCTCTGTTTGAGTGTATTGGCTGTAGAGGTGGGTGTCGTTAGATACTCGCACTCCAAAATTGGAAATGGTATGCGACACCTTTCCAAATGACTCTCGAAATAAAGCAACCCCCCCCCCTCCATACAATAACACGCAAAGTAGGATTACTATATTATGTTGCCGAATTAAGCCTTGCTTTGCAGACATAAAAATGTATAAAGGGTAGGCATTCACACTTTTTTCATTTACTTAATTTTTAACCCACTTTCTTATTTGTCACATATACTCAAAGACATGTTTTGGTTCTTTTATTTTTCAGCATCAAAAGAGCATAAACCAGCTTCAGTTTAGCCCAGTCCATATCTAGAAAAAACTAGTCGGTTGCAATGAATGTGAGAAATACATTTAGCACATGGCTTGGAGCTCTCGGTCAATCAGATGCCTCAAAAACCTGTGAATATATCGTTTATTTCAACAAACCATGGAATAACTAACAAAATATTCACTTATTCCACGCTTCCGTCATCTCAAGGCAATTTGACGTCACAATTCTAGCAATCCTCCGAGCCAGCCACCGCGAAAACCTTTTGCCTGCAATATAGCCTTAATGATAAATAATCGGAATAAACACCAGATCAAGGATTTAAACTGAAGCAATTCGGAAATTTCACAGTAACAGTAAAAGATCTAGATCTACCCCATTCCTCTTGACCTAGATATATGCATTGTTTCAGCTGTAGATGTAAAAACCGGAATACGCATGTCTTGATTATCTTTAAAAAGCAGGTGAGGTCAGAGGTGAACTGCACACGCTTCATGGCGTTATATTATGTACAGTGAGACCTAGACTTTAAAGACAATTACTCATGAATTGTGCTTACATAAAGAGCTTCAATAAGTGTCATTTATGTTGGTGTTAAAGCATGCTTAATGTCTCAAATTTATCATTGAAATAACCTTTCAATTTTAGTAAAATATTACAAACAAAATGACTTTTTCGTCTAAAACAAAAAGCAGAAACGAATGATCTTCTTGTTTTCCTCGAGCCCAAGCCAGTTCTAAATAGGTTAGACCATGGTTGCGCGCGAATAAACGACATAGTTTTCGGGGGCTACGCCCCTTGCACTATATCGTTTATTCGCGCTAAACCATGGTCTAACCTATACTTATTTTCACTATTAAATGAACATAAACGCAAACTCAATTTAATAAAATGATAAAAATGACCTATTTTGATGTTTCGTTTTGTTTTTAGTTTACGTCGTTTTTAACACTGTTTCAGTCATATCGCGACGTCCAGTGTTTTTAAAGGTAGAGGTAGATCCAAGAAAAATACTGTTTCAGACATTAATCGGCAATTGGGTAGAGCGACAGACCTTCCGCAGCCAGCAGCAAGGCTTTCCACGAGACATTTCTGAAGTACCTAGACCGGAATTCGAACCAACAGCGACGAGGAGCTGAGATAATGATGGTGACTATAACCACGCGATCACGGAGGCCCCTTGCCTATTTTGACATTTTTTAGAATTTACTTTAACTGTGATTGTAAGCAGTTTAGAAGATCTAAATAAAGCGTTCCCTCTCTATAGCTGCTCTCCCAACAACGGTTCCCTCCTTATAACAACGATTGCCGCTTTTCCCAAAACAATAAAATTATATCCAATCTTTTTACGGCTGCAATATGGTCTATTTAAGATTGTCGTCTGCTGTTTTTCTCAAATTGACATATGAGCCATTTTGACAGAAATAAAACATAATGACGAGTGGCAAACAGTTTGAATCCATATCAGACGCCGCGTAACGCGGCGTCTGATCTGGATTCAAGCTTTTTGCAAATGTAAACCTATTTCCCTCTCTATAACGACTCCCTCCGAACAACGGACAACATCTTTGTCTCCCATTTGATGTCGTTGTAGAGAGGAAGCGCTGTATATGTAAACTATCTGGGGATAAAACTAAACAGTTAAGAGCTAGATCACACCTCGGTAACTCGACATTTGATCTTGCTCAAAAGTGTTTTGAATGTACATAATAATGAAAATGATTTAACCAGGTACGTTTATTTAGTAAAACACACCTCAATACTCAATACTCATAACTAAATTTGATAAATATTTTCAAGTGAACGGCAATTTTAAATTCCATTAAGTTGAATCCAGATCACGCCTCGTTACGCTGGCATCTGATCCACATGAACCCGACAAAAAAGATTTTCAAAATATTTGTGACAAAAGATATATATATATATAAATAAAGAGACACAGGGTACAACTATTTTTCAGTTTATAATCACCCTACCTAAACAAAACTTGTCCTATCGTGAGTTTTAATTGAAGAAACATCAAATTTGTTTCATTTTTGTCTAGCTAACATCATTTGCTTCCATAAAACGTAACATTGAACCATCTGTAATCATGTAGTTTCATCAGTTACGGCGTCTACATTCACTAAAATGGCAGATTTTCTGGCGTAAGGATAAGGGTATGTCCTGTGCCGATATATCATGAAACAGAAACATTCAATATTATCTTCATTACATATTCAACCTTAGCGACGAGTATATTGGTCACTTACAAACATTTTATTTGTAAAGAGTATATTTATCCTATACAAACAGCGAATACCAAGATCAGATGGCTCTTAAATGAGGCTTCTGATCAGGGTATGCACTTGTCCTTTCAACGTTTCATAAGTGAATAAGTTACAAATGGCATTAGTAGTTGCCCCATACAACGGATGGGACGTACATGTAATTCTTTTCTAATAAGCGCGTTCACGCTCAAGCTAGTAATTCCATTACAGTTTAGAACCAGTCTGATCAGGCTCTAATATGTTTGCCACTCAGATTAAAATAGGCACTTAGATATTTCAAACAGATACCATTTTCTAAATTACAGTGTGTTTTGTTTGCGTTTCATTTGCGTTAAAACGTGACAAAAATATTTTCTTTTCTTCTGTAGTCTCATTCGACTGACAGTCGTGACTACACGGATATTTGTACAGTGGAGAAAATGTTATTATATCCCAATAAACCCGTTTACGCTTAATCTATTATTTCGAATACAAACAGTTTTGAGCCTGATCAGACGCCAGGTAACCCGTCGTCTGATCAGGTTCCAAGCTGTGTGCCACTCAAATTGAAACAGATAGTCAGAATTGTCGAAAAAGTGTCATTTTCTCCATTTTACTGTGATGCGTTTGCGTTTCGTTTGCATTTAAACGGGAATGAATAACGTTTTCTCCACTCATTCGACTGACAGTCGTGACTACACGGCTATTTGTAAGCAGCTTGAACCTTATCTGGAACAAACTAGCAGCAACCTCTTCGCTTTAATGACGACATATGTTTTGTTTTCTATCTCAAATCTAAAGTTTGGGTAGTTTGACTTAGATAATATTTAAATGAATGTCAAACAGTTAAACGCGGCGTCGGATCAGGATCCAAATTGTTTGCAAATAACCATTGTACTTGTATTAACCCTCATCCGGACCTTTGGGGTCTATCGTACCCAAACGACTTTATTTTTGCCAGAAAATAAATTACAGCCTAATGACGCCTTTGTCGCTTTTAGACATTGTTTCTATGGCTGTTTTGACACTTATGTGTAAAACCAGATAGGGAATTTTATTTTTGCAAAACAGGTCTGGGGTCCAGCCGGACCCCAGAATTCAAAAGGTGTGTAAAATGTTTATCAGATCATTTTAAAACAATTCATTGTTGTTTACAACAATAGTTATGGTATTTATTGAATACTAGAAAGCAACGGCAATACTGTTTCTCAAATACAACTATCAAGCTATGTATTTCATCATCTTATGATCGAGTTATTTGCCTTAGATATAATATCCCGGGATGCTAACTGTGATTCCTAGAGAATTCACGCTGTATGGACTGAATGCAGTTCTACCAGACATCAATATTGGCGAACAGTTTCAAGAAATAAATAAGTCAACTGCATTATTTTGGGTAATTGTCGGTACTGGAGTTTTTAATAGCAGTTACCGGTATGAGCCAAGTTGGGTGACCTTGGCATTTGCCCTTGACCTTTTTGAACTGTGGTTAACGAGGTTTTGTCGGTCAAAATTTAACGCATCTACGTGAACGCTTCAATGTCATTTTTCAGTATATAAGATTCAACTATTGAACTACAGGAGCAGATAGACGCACAACAGACAAACATGCTTAAATTAGAGATGTATGACAACAGTTTGTTAAGCAGTTACTGAACTTTAACATTCCAGCGTCTGACAAAATGGTTTACGAAAAGCTCTTGTCCTTCCGAGGCCGGCGTCCTTTCAGGTAGTACAATCAACGCAAACTGACTAAGTACGGTATTACAATCCATAAGCCTGTGAAATGAGATATTCGTACTCTTCAATAGTGCTGTATATTTGGGAAACAATCTTGTCTCGAACGAGAAATAAACCGACATTAAAATGCAGTGGGTTCATTTATGACTCCTTGGTTTCGCAGTGGACGCAATATTGTTGAAAATGTTTATTTTCATCCGTTACTCTTATTCAAGTCATTATATAGAAGGATGCATGCGGGAATCAAAACCAAGCCAGATACTCCACCTGTAGTTACAATGATGGATGTTTAATATCTGCCATTTATCTTTGCTGACATCGACGAACGTTTTGTTGCCTTATCTATGCCTAATGTTCAATAGAATTTCTTGTTATTCCATCCATGCACCATAGTTGATGCAATCGATGATAGTCGCAGAAAACCTCAAATCATTACAATAATACAAAAAGTGGAGTATAACATGTGACCAAAACGGCCTGTTTGCGTCTACAATCCATTTAGGCAGCTCATCAGACATGTGAAGAAGGAGTTTTATGAGTAGTACTCAAGACATGATGATACACAATTAAAATTTAAAACTCTTATATATTTACCATTTGAAGTCATGTATTTGTTAATTTCATTGCATATGTATACCATACACATTCTATTACATGCATTTGAACTGTCACTGTATCAGTGCCAGCTTCATGCATACTGCACGGAGCTTAGACGTGCATGGTGACAGAAATAATTTGAAGCAGATACAAAGCTTAACAAATTTACTGGATTGATAAGCTTGGAAGCTGTTTGGTTACATTTGTTCAACTAATAAAGTTTTTAAATCAGTCGTAGTGCAAACTTGTATAGTTAACCCATGTAAATAAGCATAAATATTATTTGGGGTCCACTGGACCCCAACCATATTTTGGACATTTTTTTCAAAATCTTTACATATTTCTGTAAAAGGTACACTGTCAATGTATCAAAATGTATATCCAGTGATAAATATGTCCACCTCTTCCCATTTGTACTTTTTGTGCAAAAGTTATTTCATAAAATAGAATTTTAAAGCAAAAAAACTTAGTTTTTGTGTGTTTCTATTGGCCCTGGTTGCCATGGTAACAGTTAGAACAACGTATTGGTTTTATAACAAAAATGTAGCGTAAACACAGCCATTAATAATTCGGCAATAGTTATGTAACAAATACCTATCTTGACATAGACAAACAACAAAAATGCACAATGGGGTCTAATGGACCCAAAAGTCTCAAAACGTTAGTTTTTTCAAAGGTCCAGATGCAGTGAAGAGGTTAATCTTTATAGACCTTTTATGGGTTTGTCTCAAACATGTTTAAAACTAAAGGCAAACAACACAGACACCCACCTCTCAAGCAGAACACACACACAGTCATACCATAACAAACACACACACACACACACACACAATCCAATTCCTTCATCTACACACTAAATGGAAAACAACACGCAAGACAAACATAAAGCAAAGTAAACAAAAAGAAGCAAAATTTGGATTCTGATCAGACGCCACGTAATGCTAAACTGTTTGACACTCATTTTGTTCATTCATACTGCTACTTTGAAACCATATTGCGACAACATTAGAAGTAGACAACAATATAGCGGTGAATGGGTAAACAAAACTCGACGATGAAAGGCTAAGAAGAGAGAAGCAATAGGGTTATTTTATGTAGGAAGCGTTCTGGTCGATTCAATATGCTATTCTATAAAGAATGGGCGAATACCTCAAACTACATTTCTTTACGAACCCTCACATGCCGTAAAACTTCATTCGTTTGAATCGAGATTATGCCAATATAAGCGTATGTAAGGGAAGTCACTTCTGTTTTCGCACAATTTTAAAGCATATTGTTGCCTCCCTTTTAATAGTCGCACATCACTGAATGTCATGGTACGCAAATATACGAATTCTGTTTGTGCCAATAAAATTCTGTTTTTAAATATTAGTAAAACGCCGAAAAAAGATTGCGAGCTTGCAATCTAGACTGCAAATCGAGTACCCCGGTAGTATACTTTTATCAAAGGCATGCGAGGACTGGTTGCTACGGCACTAACAGCTTGTTTATAATATTGCTATAATCACTCGGCAACTGTCTATGTGTATTTGTTATAGAGGGCTTTTAAGTATTGTGCTATTACAAAATCCTCATGATTTCTTAGCAGTCCTGGGGCCCGTTTTACTATACTACTAACGCAAAATTGTTTGCGTAAGTCAAAATTTTAAATTTTAATTTATATGTTTTATTATCACTTGCTACAAACAGAAAATAGCCAGATCAGAGGACGCGCTTTTAACGCGTCCTCTGGTCTGGCTATTTGCTGTTTGCAAACGTTTATGATCGAAAAATAAAAGTTAAACGATTTTGACTTACGCAAAAATTTTGCGTAAGTTGTTTAGTAAAACGGGCCCCTGTGGTGAAATGTAATATTTCATCGTCAATGTGTCCTATAGAGATGCACTGGTCATCTTACTTGTGATTAACAAACTTCAAAAGAATCGGCATATACACTCAGTGCAAAAAGAAACGCACACTTTTATTACAATATTATCTGTATGTAGAAGGAACGTTTTTGTGAAATAATCTTTTCAGTACACTCAGTAGTTCCGTCTTGGGCTATCAATGTTGACAATGGGAGGTTTATCATTGAATTGGTATCTCCACAACCTGTACAAATCGGTGATATGTTTTCAACAGGCATTAGTTTACTCTTTCACTGCCAAATTAATCGTGAGATTTTTATCCCACCTCCGTTTCATTGTCGTCTGCTTCAATTTTGTTGTTTGCAAGATCGTTTCAAAGTAAGATTCAAAGTAGTATGACTTAAAGTATATCTATACGAGTGTCAAACAGTTTGGATCCTGATCAGACGCCGCGTAAGGATCCAAACAGTTTGAAAACGCGCCTTTTGACGTCATTAAGAGTGAAAGGGTTAAAATACAACACAGTAATTTTAAGACTATGTTTTTCTAAACTTGTGGTTGAATTAAATTGATCTTGAGATATGGTCTTAGTATCTTAAAAAAGTCTCTTAATCTGCCTCTGAGCACAATGTGCGTTTCTTTTTGTACTGAGTGTAGATATAGAAAAAATCATAGACTACAATATCTTTTGACTGAAGGAAATAGGGGACAGCTTTATACCAAACATGTTCAGAAGTTACGCTACAATCCTCGTTGTTGTTGCATCTCTGACTACATATATGTATTAATTCGAACAAGAGGGTCACGAGGCCCTGAATCGCTCACCAGTGAAATCAGAAAATAGAAATGTCTCCAGAAGATTTTTCTACCACTTGATCTACAGAAAATGACCTGACATGACCAATATTCATATGTGACCTAGATAGTGTCAAGGTGATCAAAATGAGTAAAAATCATTATTAATGCGGTTTCGACAAAAATATTACCTCCAGAAGCCTGTTCTATTATTTGACCTAATTACCTACTTTTTGATCTGCCTTATGTCGACTGCCAATTAATTCCTGCCATTAATTCCTTCCTTATAAAAATTCCTTTGGTTGAAACTGTAAATTGAATGTTGAATGTAGATGATTCGTCAACTCTTGGAACTCTAAACAATGCGATTTTATGTACTCTGGACACTTATCATTATAAATGTTATACAAATGGTTTAAATGTAGATAAAATAGGAGAAATCAGTAGTGAGCATACTGGTTGTTGATGTACATGTACAGTGGAGAATCTGTTATTCTTTCCCAATAAACGCGTTTACGCTAAAACTATTATTTGCAGTGCAAACAGTTTGGAGCCAGATCAGACGCCGGGTAACCCGGCGTCTGATCAGGCTCCAAACTGTTTGCCACCGAGATAAACAAGAATTATCAGAATTGTCCAAACGTTGTTCTTTTCTACGTTTTAGTGCTTTGCGTTTGCGTACGTTTGCGTTTAAACGGGAAAGAATAACAGATTCTCCACTAAAGAGGAGAATTAAATTTTGAGACGTTGAAAAGATTAGTAGTTTTAATGTATACACACTTTGTCAGTAATGTTATTTACAATAGACTCTCTAGATAGAATAATATCAGTATCTAATCTAAGTGTACTCGATATGTGGGATTGATGACATATCCTTTGCAAAGCAAAAACTTCTATTATTTTTGTTTTCTTTCTACTAGCACTAAAGGGCATACATTGTATTTGCACAGGTGTAAAACAACTTGTAATCCACTAGCCCGTCTGAATAGGACTCTAAAACATTACAAAGGTTTTCACAGACAACTTCAACACTTGGATATGAAAAAGGAATAAATTGTAGTACTATCATCAACATATATTTACATTCACCCTGTAAAGTCTTTATGTAATCCTATTAAAAATATGCAATACATCTGCCGATGAACCTACAATTCAAAACTGGTTTTAGCCAGTTCGGATTTACCCCGTGCTATTCGTGGACTTCTTCAAATAGACTACATCGGGCACTTAACACTAAGCTCCCATTGGTCGACGGTCATATGACACTAGCGGAGTGATACAGACCCATAGGTCGTTGCCATTGCGTTGCTATGTGTGTAAATGGGTTAAGAAAACAACCGCGACCTGTATTTTTAGAATGTGCTTTGGCAATAAATATTCAAGTTGCACTGTTATTTGTTTGCCTTGTAAGTCTTTTCCATTCACAGAGAGAAAGTTTACTGGAAAAAATCCTGAATGTAGTTACAGTACATGTAGTTGGGACTACTTTCTCACCATATTTAGAAACTGGAATGGCTATTACATCGATATTACATCTATCAAACCTCTTTGACCGGTATATAATAAATTCTTATACAGAAAAACAAATCTGGCCAATAAACACATTAAATTGACAAGACAGAAAATATAAATATAAATATAAGGAATAAAAACATCTCTTTGCCGCTCATGACGGTATGACGACATTAGCTTTGGGGGTAAATTTAACGTAAACGCCCTGGGCGTTTACTAAATTTACCCCCTTGCGAAGCTAATGTAGTCATACCAATATGTTGTTTATTCCTATAATAACTTAGCTTACACTCATGATTATATATACTGTTGATCATGTCATTCACAAAGCATGAAAAGCAGCGACTCTGAAGTTATCTTGAGATATTCCACATGTTACATCAAGAGGGGATGAGTAATAATTTGGGAAATGCACTATTTAGACAATTGTGGTCTACAGTATTAAATGCATTCTGGAGTTCTAATATCAGCATTCAAATGGACAGTCCCTTTGAATTATTTGGACCCTGCTTTGAAAATACAGGAGCCCTATAGGAATAATATTTTCGTTCTGTATGTCTGTCCGCTCGTCCGTCCGTAAACACTTTTGATGTGAGGCGAAAACTCCAACAGTTCTTCACATGTCGTGTACATATCAAGTACATATGTACAGTATTATAAGCGGCAGATACAAATGTACCTATTATCTTTCAGTTGAATCGAGTCATTACGTCCAGAGTTGTATGCCCCTGATTTATCAAAAATACCACAGTCAACTATTTTACGCTTGTGTAACCTCATCTGTCAACCAATCTCAAACGTATTTTTAAAGAATGTGTACCAATATAATATCGTTATTAAGTTTGATAATTTACTAAAATCAGGTAGGACTGTAAAGAGTTATTGCCCTTGATTTATAAAATGCTATTCTTGCAACTGCAGTTTCAATCTAGTTGGCTTCGTTGAGGATGCTTGCCGTGAGACTTTGTATCAAGTAGACCCAGGTTAAGCTTATAGAAAAGTATAAATTTGATGTTCTTTGCTCTGATTGGCTGATGGTCAATCTACAGTAGAGTCTGTATTTGTCGACAAATTTTGTTGACACTTCGTATGTAGTTTAGTATCAATGAAAAGCAGGCCAAGTTTCAAATTTGCAGGAAATTCTTGCATATCAATCATTAGGTGATACAGACTGATTTTGATGATTTCTTCCATGTATATCTAAATCAATAAGGCACAGGAACTGTTTTTCAATGTTCCAACATTTGGAGTCAGGCAGTTGATGAATTAAATACTAATATGTATTTAGGCTTTGCCTATGGATGGAAAAAAGCAAAATTGTACTAATGAAAACACATTAGATCTATCACCAGTGTGTGATCAGCGCTCTTGTATCAGTTGGTTGTGTAATCCAGATCACAATCGAGGCTACGCCTCTCTTGTGATCTGGATTACACAACCTATTATTATATAACTAATTTTTTTGGGACAAGATCTATATGTTGTTAAGCCAAATAATCAAATAGATCTATAAGCACCCGTGTATACATGTTAAAACTCCACCGTACACATATAATGTAATCTGAAACTATTTGTGGAAGTCATATGACCACCAATAATTACGTCATTATTTATATTGATGACGTATTGATTTATTCTTGATATATTTCGTTATTTTGATCGGTTCGATTGAGAAGCTTTTAAGGGTACGCATTGAACTTGAAGCTTTATCCTTTTGAGGAAATCATTACAAGTGAGCATTGTGGGTTATTCATGCTTAAAATGTTTTTTTTTGTTCAAAGTTTATCAACGCTTGGTTTCATCGTTTTTAAAAATAGCACCGAAACCTGGAATTCCGAAACGTCTAGCACAACGCTTCTTTATATTAACAGATCGTGAAAGCCGAGACGTCATTATATGATTCCAAGATGTTAGCATCATGTTCTGTTGTTGCCTAGTTTTGAGGAAGTTAATCACGAGAAAATCTAACACTTTTCTAAGTCTGTCAGGGATTGAGTTTGAATCGGAATACTTTAATTACCATGCATTACTCAAGAACGGAACAAACAAGCTTTTTACCGTAGTTCCAGCATTTAAAGTTCATCTGCAAGGCACTCTATGACTGACTCTTATTATGATCAAGAAGGTAAATAAGGCATGTAGCTCCTTAAACTATAGTGCAGTTGTACGAGGGGTGTTAAAAATACGCGGACGGATGCTGCCATTCCTTCAGTTTTACAATGAAAGTCGCGAAAATTGCACATAGTAATGCCCAAAACAATTCTGTATTTCCAGTGAAAATTTGATACAATTGACTTCAAGCGTCATAAAACGTCTGTTGTTATGGTAACGTAAGGTCGTCACACCCGGCCCAACGTCACCCGACGCCACGTTGACGACTCTGCCCTTTGAGATGTTGACACTTTGACAGCATGTTATGGTTCAATCTCGCACATAATCTTCTCAAATTTAAACTATTATGAATTGTGATATTTACTGTCCCAATACTACAGCCTATCCGCTGGCTAACTTCTGTAATCGTTATACGTCTGTGTTATCCAGAACTTCTTTGATTTCCTGAACATTCTGTGACGTTATTGACGTCGGCGGTCCGCTGCGCTGTATGTTCATGACATTTTCGTCGTTGTCTTCATACCGCGAGTACAACTTATGCAATGTTCTCCTCATTGCAGCATAGCCGTATGCCTTAACCAACATTTCCATAGTTTATTTTCTGGTTTTTTTCCCATTTAGAACACATAATTTAACCGCCGTTTGCTGTTCGACGCTCATTTTGATGCACCTTGTATAAATAAAATGGCCGCTAACGCTCAAATGACGTCAAACGTTGATGTGACGTCACTAACGTTGTGTCAAGATTTGGTGCTAAACTAAAAATATTGGAGACGATATTGGATCAGACGCGAGTCATATTTTCGGAGCAACACAAAGTTGCATTATGTTACATTTTGGGCCGGGTGTTACGAGGTGACGTTACCATAACAACCATACATTTATCATGGGTATAATAATATCGGCAAAGTTACACTCTGGGTATAGAACTCTTTTGGCATTATTATGTGCAAGTTTCGCACCGTTCAGTAAAAAACCGAGGGAATGACAGCATTAGTCCGCATATTTTTGAACACCCCTCGTTTTTGAAAGGGTAAGATTCTAATTGCATATACATGTACATAACTTTTTGTAAAATGTTAGACTCAATACTCAAAATACTGACAAATGTATATATAATTAAAACAAACATCTAGTGTACTCTTATGAAGAGGTGTCTGAAACGGACATGCTTACAATAAATTTCATAAGAACTTTCAGAAATAAGCCCCGTCTGGCTTAAATTTCATCCACAAGTTACACAGCTCTTTGTAGACAAAAACTTCAGTAACTGTCTCTAGTAAACAATTGTACAGTTTTCATTGGATACGTTAAAAAGTGACAGAGCACTTGTTGGTTGTGCTGGTAACTTCGATACCAGAGCAGAGCCAAATATATCGAAAACTATAATGAACAGACTTTCAAAGGGAACTGGATAATATAAACATTTCATTGCAATTTTTTCGAACAATTTCAACCTACTTAGAATTGTCAGTTTACATGAGCACGAAGTGCTCAATGTGAGTTATTAGGATAGCTGGATATCCGTCGTCCATTCCTCTCTCCGTTCATCATTCACAATTGGTTCGTTAACACTCCAGCGGCTACACATGTCATTTTATATTCATGACACTTGATGACAATGTTAATCTTGATAAAATCTAGTCCTAGTTCGGAAGTGGTTAATGCCGGGTGAAGAACTAAGTCACTATGTCGAATCATAGAAAAACCTTTGTTAACACTTTAGAGGGTATATATTTCATTAGATCGCTATGAAACTTGGTCACTATCTTAAACATTTAAAAAACATGGCCGCTAGAGGGTTTGGTAGATTTTCTTATATATGGCTATTTAGTGAAAAACTTTTAAAATCTTCTCGTCTGAAATCAATTGTCAGATTTAAAAGTAATTTCACACAAATGATCCATAAGTAACTCTCTACCAGAGTTCATAAAATAATTTAACAAGTTAAAAAAGTAGTCAAGTTTTCCTTATATTGCTTTTTAGTTAAACATTTAAAAAGTCATCTTCTGTGAATGGTCTGGATATTTGTACGCAAATAATTTCGGGGTAATCTTTTGCCAGAGTTCTTCAAAAATATTTCCTGCGTTAAAAAACATGGCTGCCAGTGCGTGGGGCAAGTTTACCTATGAAGACTTCTAGTGAAAACTTAAAAATTCTTCTTCTCTAAAATAACTAATGCAATTTGAATCTTTTCACACAAATGATCCATTGGTGACTCTCTACCATATTTTTTCAAATAAGAATGATAGTTTAAAAAAGGCCGCACATGGATGGGGCATATTTTCCATTATAACTGTATTGTAAAACTTAAAACATCTTCTTCTCTGAAACTCCTGGTCTGATTTTAAACTAATTTTATACCAATGATTCATGGATGACCCTTTACCAGACTTCTTCAAATAATGTTCGTAGCTCAAAAGCATGGCCGCATTTGGGTGGGGATGAATTTACCCATTATGGCTTATCGTAAAAACTTAAAAAACTACTTCTTTTAAATGTCTGGTTCAAAATGAAAACAATTTTATACGGTTGATCCATTGGTGACCCTTTTACCAGATTTCTTCAAATACATTTGCTAGCTGAAATATTAGTTGTTAGTGAGTGGTTAAGGGTTCCCTGATATGGCTAAAGTAAAAACTAACTACAAATCATTTTCCGAAACCACTTTCCCAATTTGTATGCCATCATGACCATAACAATGGGTACCAGGCCTGTATGACCCTATAACTATTATCTTCAATTTCACAATTATTCACCTAGGTAAATTTATATAGAAAAGAAGCTCCTAATTGGATCAGTTCGAACATATCTGAAGTCATCAAAGGTTCAATTGGTGTTTTACTTCTGTTGGTGCAGCAGATTATACAACATCAGCGAATATATCATTTTTGCACATTCTTGGGCTAGCTCAGTGATTTGGTTTATCTGTTTATTCCAAATATCGACAATTCTACATATTTTTAAACCATGTTTCAAACAATGTATTACATACTTATTATATTTATCTGTTCCACAACTTCTTGCAGTATTCAGTTTCTTCTTGTTATTAATATTATTAATACTTCTCTCCATCATTCTAATCAGTTTATGTCTTTTGGGTGTTCTAACTATGTATAAAATCCCAGTGCTGCTATTATAATATACGAAATAATCAAGTCTCGCACTTCACGTTTGGTTATCGATCAATCTACAATTGATAACTATGCTTTCCTCTTTGGTTGTGCGACGACAGACAGGGCTTAGCACTACATGATGATGTATCTCTAAAGCCGTCCTTAACCGGGGGAGTTATGTCGGATTTTCGTGCTTTGGTTTTTTTCTCCCTCTCTGTCGTACCTTAAACCCTCCCATGTCTTACAGTTACTCGTGACTACAGACTATTCGCTTGAGTACAATTTGACCGTTGCCATAGTGGGTTATTTTTAACACGGGCTTGAATGTTTAATTCTTTCCCGTGTTACTAATAATCCTGTCAGAGAATTTTGTTAGATGTTTTACATGTATTTACTTACTGTGCTGGCGGTCATTTTGATTGTAAGGTTGTGGAACAGGGTTTATATTTTATGTACACTGTTCGTCGTTATAGGTGAATATAGGAGATAAGTGTGAGGTTGGGCGCCCCTAAACCCAGGTTTAACCCCCCAGTGGTTGTTGATAGTTAATTAATTTATAATTGATTGTTGATTGCTACTGACCGTACCAAGGCGGGCTCCTATGTTCACTTAGCTTTATGTTTGTCTTGCGTGTTGTTTTCTATTTAGTGTGTAGATGAAGGAATGGTATTGCGTGTGTGTGTGTGTGTGGTTGTGTGTGTGTGTGTGTGTGTTTGTTATGGTATGGCTGTGTGTGTGTTCTGCTTTAGATATGGGTGTATTTTTTGTGTTGCGTTTCCTGCTTGAGTCTTCTTTCGTATTTATCAATCAAATTTCTTCTTTTTCTTGCAGTAATGTTATTACGTGTACTGTCAAAAGAACGCTTGTCCTCTGCATTTATGCTAATATTTGGAGAGCTTTACATTACTTTAGCCATCTCACCTGCATTTTGGACCGTACTGTTCCTTTGCTGCACTCTTGCAGCAAATATGTACTTGTATTTACATGATAACTGACAGGTTGAAGAGCATGTGCAAACTGTGTAATCGGAGAGGTAGTTACGGCATAACATTATGCAGGGCATGCAGTAGATAAGCTGGTTTAAACAAATGTTAGAAAATAGGACGAACACAAATAAAACGAAAAGGTATGTTTTATTTCTTAGATATAACTGCTGTAATTATCCTACAACTTGAACTAGATCTATTTGATAACCCGCAAACATTTGTCCAAATGGTGCAAACTGAATGGTGAACAGTTACTCCCTGATCGGACTGTTCCTCAGGAACAATATTAACATTATTTCATATAGATTATAATAGTTCATATAGTGTCGTGGCCCGATGCATCCAACACAAACTTTCCTGTGGCCTGTTTCATAAAACTTCGTACGACAAATGTTGTCGTTAGTCAGATTATCAAAGTCTCAATTATTATTTATTTCTCAATCTTATCCTGTCTTGAGACATCTCTTTTCAAGACGTTTCCACAGAGATGTCACAAAACAAGATTAGATAGAGAAATCAGAAATTAAATATATCTTAAAATTCTGACTTTCGACCGTTTTTGTCATACGAAGTTTTATGAAACGGGCACCTGCTTTTTAGGCCCAATTGTATTAGCTTTCTCCTGTTGTATATACAGTAGAACCTCGCTATTACGACTACTAAATTGTGTTAACTATTAGGCGTTTACGACAGGTGACGGCTTAAGGCAAGGGGACAGTAAAATAAAAAGCTCCTGCAAGAGTTTTCTGTTTTACTGTCACTTTGCTTTAAGCTGTCACCTGTCTTTTATACAATCAATTATCGCCCCATTCAATTCCATTGACAAAAAGTGTGTTCATTTCATATAAACACCACTTTTCGAGAGGGCGGGACTAGCGGAAAAGTTTCGAAGGGGAGGCGGGGCATGCAGTTTACATTCGCGAATTAATCTTTGGAACATGGGACAGCAAACATTTGGCGGAGTTTTCAAAAGTTGTTCTAAACCGATCTATGCCTTCCTACTAGTGGAAACCATGATTCCCGACTAATATTCCTCTTTATTAATGAGATAAATTGCAAGAAAATTGACATAGGAATCTACCTTATAAACAGCTCAGCTATCTGCGTTTCTTTATGACAAATAAAACCCGATGTATTTATCCTACTTTAAAATGACGTCACTTCCAATGACGTCAAAAAACGGCATTTGTCGCGCAAAACTGTCAAGTTGATGGCAATGGAACTTATTTTTTCTGCTTTCGAATGTACACAGATTCAGTAAATCGGTCATAGCTGTTCCTTTTAGGGTACACATTATTCGTGTTATCTACCCCTAATATGGGTTAAACATACATGCGTACTAACAAAATGTATATTTAATGTTAGAAATTACAGCAAATATATTGTAAATATAAAAAATGAACTGATTTTGTTCGGCGTTCAAGCGAAATGAATGACAGAAAATTATCGGCAAATTTACCATGAATCGCTTGAACGCCGAAAAAAATCAGTTCATTTCTTAAGTGGTCGCAATAGAGAGGTTTTACTGTATGTCCTTCGATTTACTTTCATTTGACTTCCATGGAACTTCACAGAATTGTTTCATGTACGAGAATTTCCATTTTTGGATTAGAAAAATCATTACTGCATTGACTGAATCTGATATCACATTTTTGTACTATATACACAGTTCGTATATTGTTCGTTTCAGTCTACAGCTATTTACACTTTTTATAAACATATTCATATCTATTGTCTATTTCCACGTTTGGGTGGTAGTACTTGGCAAACAAAATTGGCTTGACTATCGGGTATCCAGTAACCATTTAGCCTGGCTTTAAATGCATTTAGTGTAGGTGTTTCTACTATATGTAGTGTAGGGTCTACAATGTTTGCTATAAACTTACACCGGATATAGCCCCAAAAGTGATTAGAAATAGAAAAGTGAAAGTAGCGTTGTGAGTACTTTTATGACGTTTTCCTCTAATATCTTCTTACAAATAAAGTAAACTTGAATGACAAGAAAGTCTGAAGACATATGTGACCACACTGATGCCAGGAGCATAAATAAGTTTACCTGGAAGACTGAATAAAAAGGTTTTAATCACTGATCGCAGTCGCTTCTTTGTCAATATTTGTCATTCTTGTCGCTGTTTAAACACTTTAAACAAAAACGTGAATCGACAGATCGTTTTATCATTCATTTAAATGTAACTGTGCAAAACCTGCTTAATATTAGACCAACAACAGCTGAGATAGTTGATGTCAAACAGACAGGACGCTGTACTGGGGATAGTATATCACTGTACTGGGTATAGCTTTTCGAAACATATTACTGTACTTGGGATAGTCGAATATAAAATATGAAACCAGAGCCACTTTTCGAGATGTACGAAGCACTGCAATAAGAGAGTGCGTGTGTAACACTACATGCATCTTCACAGTCTGTATGTCCGTCACAAACTGTATCTCATGTTACACGGCGATCCAGTGTTTATCAGTTTGAAGCACAACTTATTGAGCGATCTCGGGAAATCAATTGAAGGCAGAAACCGGTTGATTTCTAGAATTTACTGTTTAAAGTTAGCGCTGAAATTCTGTTTCGTATTTTAACAAACTGTTGCCTAAATGCTTGACCGTCAGTTACCTAGATTGTTGAGAAAGAGATTGACTTTATTTCTTGAAATGTTTAATATGTATTGCAGCTTAAAAAGAATACGGTTAGCGCATAATTGCCTTCACTTTTAATTCCAATCGACGTTTGCAGCTTTGGCGTTATTCACATTTTTGTCTCTGATGTTTGTGTCACCTGTGATAAGCAGGGAGGATACTTAGGTATAATTCTCCATCGTCTGACAGCCCTTTTCGTCCGTCTGTCTGACCACCAGTCTGTCTCTCTGTAACGCCAATCCGTCTCTTAACAGCCGGTGGCACAAGTGTTCGGGGGAACACCCGACTAGTTTAATTCAAGTTAACAACCTTATTGTAGTTCATTCAAATAGTGAAGTGCAATTAAAACGTATGGAAGGCAAAGTCATTAAGTGCAACAATTATAAAATAAGTGCTGAATTGTGCCGTGAATAATGACGAATATAACAGGTGACAACGAATTAAAGAAACTTCACTTCAATGAGAAAAAAAATACCAAAAGACAGCCCTCTAAACAATCGAAGTACTGATAGTACTGATGTGGCGTTTGTCTGTAAAGTTGCGGAATTTACCAGCAGTACTTAGTCCCAAAGTGATAAAAACTCTCATCATCTCATGGAAATTGGAATTCAGAGATGAGTGATTGTCACAATGACTTTAAAACCACTGGGCCAATGGGGTCTCTCATATAACTAAAATCACGAAGATGTCTCAATATCTGAATCGCAACTGCAATACTTGGTCCATAATATTAAACGCTTCATTGCCTTACCAAAAGTTATGTTTATTTGCAAACAGTTTGTATTCTTATCATAAGTACTAAATTAGAGAAATAAAAAACTGACAATGGATGACGTCATGGCAGTGAAATGGGTAAAAGAGCAAGAGGGTCATGATGACCCTTTATCCCTCCCCTGAGTATATTGAACCAAATAGTTTTACCTTTCGATTTCGCCCATAACCCAAATCATCTGAGGACTTTAAGCCATATATAAATAAAAAGTTTGTCATAGTTTCACTGATTCTAGACGCTTGAGTGTAAACACTGTGGCATCTAGTGTGTTCACAAGGTTTTGCTATGATTTGACCTAGTGACCTACTTTTTGACCCTACATGACCAACTTTCAAACTTGACCTAGATTTTGTCAAGAACAATATTTGGAGCAAGTTTGATAAAGTTTGACCCAAAATTGTGGTCTCTAGAGTGTTCATAAGGGTTTTCTATGATTTGGCCTAGTGACCTTCTTCTTGATCCCACATGACCCACTTTATATATTGACCTAGATTTTATCAAGAACAACATTTGAAGCAAGTTTGTTGAAGATTGGCCCACAATTGTGGTCTCTAGAGTGTTCACAAGTTTTTGCCATGATTTGACCTAGTGACCTACATTTTGACCCCAATGACCCACTTTCGAACTTGACCTAGATTTTGTCAAGAACAACATTTGGAGCAAGTTTGATGAAATTTGACCCAAAAGTGTGGTCTCTAGAGTGTTCACAAGGTTTTCCTATGATTTGATCTAGTGACCTAACCTTTGACCCCACATGACCCACTTTCAAAATTGACCTAGATTTTGACAAGAACAATATTTTGAGCAAGTTTGATGAAGTTTGACAAAAAATTGTGGTTTCTAGAGTGTTCACAAAGTTTTTCTATGATTTGACCTAGTGACCTATTTTTTTACCCCACATGACCCACTTTCGAATTTGACCTTGATTTTGTCAAGAACAACATTTGGAGCAGGTTTGATGAAGTTTGACCCAAAATTGTGGCCTCTAGAGTGTTCACAAGGAAAAGTTTACGGACGCCGGACGCCGACGCCGGACTCAGCACGTTCACAATAGCTCACCATGAGCACTTCGTGCTCAGGTGAGCTAAACTCAAAGCTAATGAAGGTCAAAGGGATGAACTCTGAACTAAGCTGCAATGTATCATGTCAACGTCAACAACTGAGCTAAAGTGAAATCCTCTTTTAAAGCTTCAGATGTACAAATATTTGTTACACTATATGCCATGCACTACTTTGTAGCGTGACATAAACATGCTTTTTTTTCAACTCATACAGGGAAAACGCATATTTGCATTACTAAACAACAAGATCATGTCTTCTCAAAATTTTAATAAAGTAATAATTCTACATGAAACTAGTGTATTGAGTCAGCAAAAAAAACACATGTAAAGTAATAGATATTATAAGATCAATAAAACTTGTAAACATGCAAATGCTTCAATAGTCTTCTGCCATAGGTTTATGTTAATGGCTATCATGGCAGTACATTTTGTAGTTTTGAAAACAGGTGACCACATAAAGCTGGTTGTAAGTAAAGTAGCATGCTTTACATTCCTCTTGCTTTAAGCTGAAACTTAATTTCAGCACATTTACTGAATATTTAATTTTGGCACATATGATGTGGAGTAGGTTGATGCGTTTTAACCCATTACCCCAAAAATATGCCTTTTTATGTTTTTAATTTATTACTCCACTGAGGACAATAGTTCCAATTTATACAGTTATGAATATGTATTAAAAGAACTTTTTTCTATATTCTACTTCTACACGATGATACCTTAAAGCAGGTTGAAAGTAAAGCAGAATGCGCCTTCAGGCGCATTCTGCTTTACTTTCAACCTGCTTTAAGTTGTCACCAATTTTCAAAAATAGAATCAGGCTATGGGTAAAAGCGCTCTAATGTGAAGGGAAGGGTCATATGATTGACGATTTAACTCCTTCTAAGTGGCTGCTAAACTTCCTCAGTCCAGAAACCTATATAACCCGATCTTATGTCTCAGTTCAGAAGCATTCGAGTTTCAGAGGTTTTATGGTAATAAATACTACACATCCCATTATCACGACAGTCTTACGAATGTGATTGATTCGGGTACCGGTAACTTATCTAACCATATCTTTTTTCTATGTCCAGAAGCATTCGATTTTCAGAGGTTTAACTGTAATAAATACTACACATACCATTATCACGACAGTCTTACGAAAGTCACTGATTCGGGTATTTAAATAAATGCTTCAGTTCCTTTCTTTTCCTCTTATACAAACAAGTGTCCAGCTATTACACCTATATACTGTCGTCACGCCATCAAGAGTGACTGTCTTCTGTTTCCATGTCAACCTGACTTGTTGTCTGTTGCTGATGCTGTGTTTTGAGGAACTTCTTCAGCAAGTGTTCCAGAGATTTCCTAGCTTTGCCCTCATCCTCCAGGGCATTCTTTTCTGCTCCTATAAAAAATAAATGAAGGCAATTTGTGAAATTAGCATTTCAGAGTTCCAGATAAGGGAAGTATTTTAAACACATAAATCTTTATTTCTGCATTAAACCCCACAGTGTCACTCATTAGAAGTGTCTCTTTTAGTCACACCATGGGATTTGGTGCAGAAATGAAGTAGAAAATGTTTAAAAACTGGAGTTTACTCCTCCTTATCTGGAGCCCTGACTTTTGACTTTGATATGCACTTTTGAAAGGTGTATGAAAAGAAAGTGTCTTCTATATATATGAAATTTCCATTTCCATGCCTACTAGGGGGTTCCAGATAAGAGTGACTGAACTAAATATGTTCAGCATTCCCTCCTTAACGTTTAAACTTTGTTTTGACTACTCAATAGAATTGTCTCTTCGAGAATAAGTAGTCACGCCATATATTTTTGAGCAGGCATAAAACATTGTTTTCAAAATATTCCCCTTGTCTGGAGTTCTGACATAGGATGTGCATGTACAATTTGTCACACAATTTTCATCTAGATAAGATAAGAGTTACTTGACAACTCATAACAATTTGCAAAAATCATCAATACCATTTTTACATGATTAGCTCTTAGCAAGCACGCCTTGTAACCATAGTAACATATTCAAACAGTTTGGATCCTAATGGGATGCCAGTTAATGTGGTGTCTTATTAGAATCCAAAATGTGGAACACACTGACCATGTTTTGAAAAGAAATTAAGAAAAGTCTATTTTTAGAACAGTAGCAGACGGCGATAGTTTCAGAGCTAGGAGGGTTGGGATTAACCTAGCTTTACTGGTTCTAGCAAAAAATACCAATATGAAAAACTTTTGCAAACAGCTTGGATCCAGACCAGGCCCCACTGAACTTGAGACCTGATCAGAATCCAAAATATGTCACAACGTTCCTGTTTCTATAAAATAAAGGTTGAGCCAAGTTTTAGATTTTTACCACGCATCATTTTCATATGGCAGTTATTCAGTGTTGAATAAGATAAATACACCTTTTAACGCCTTTACTTTATTCTTCCAATAAAGAACATAGTTCCACTTAAAACAGTCCTGAATACAGTATCAATATAGAAATACATGTATTTCTATATTCTAGAAGGTTGTTGCTTAAAGCAGGTTGAAGGTAAAGCAGAATGTGCCTAAAGGCGCATTCTGCTTATTTCCAGCCTGCTTTAAGTGGTCACCTATTTTCAAACCTAGAACAGCTATCACTAAAGGTGATAAATAACCCCACTATACAGCACTCTGTCACACTCTGCAGACGTTTTCAATAAGATTTTACAATAAGGTCAAAGGTGTAAGCCAAGGTCAAAATGACTTAGAAATGGTATATGACACTCTGCAACTCCTGAGTAACATTTATGCCAAGTATCAAGTAAATCAGGTTGAAAGTGAAGGAGGAGTCCGCCGTACAAGATTGTGCCTGCCAATTTTAAGACCAATATCGAGGCCAAAGGTCAAGGTCACAGAGATTTGAAATTTGTGTCTTGCACATCTACTACTCATGAGTAACATTTATGCCAAGTATCAAGTGAATCAGGTTGAAAGTGAAGAAGGAGTTCAAAGTACAAGATTTTGCCTGCCAATTTCAAGGACAAAGGTCATGGTCACAGTGACCTGCAATTTGTGTCTCTTGCACATATACTACTCCTGTGTAATATTTATGCCAAGTATCATGTGAATCAGGTTGAAATTGAAAGAGTTCAAAGTACAAGATTTTGCCTGCCAATTTCAAGACCAATATCAAGGACAAAGGTCAAGGTCACAGATATTTGAAAGTTGTGTCTTGCAAATCTACTACTCCTGAGTAACATTATGTCAAGTATCAAGTGAATCAGGTTGAAAGTGAAGAAGGAGTTCAAAGTACAAGATTTTGCCTGCCAGTTTCAAGACCAATTGCAAGGAAAAAGGTCAAGGTCATGGTCACATAGACCTGAAATTTGTGTCTTGCACATATACTACAGTACTCCTGAGTAACATTTATGCCAAGTATCAAGTGAATCAGGTTGAAATTGAAGGAGTTCAAAGTACAAGTTTTTGACTGCCGATTTCAAGACCAATTTCAAGGCCATAGGCCAAGGTCACAGAGACCTGAAATATGTGTCTTACACATCTACTACACCTGAGTAACATTTATGCCAAATATCACATGAATCAGGTTGAAAGGAGGAGTTGAAAGTACAAGATTTTGCAGACAGACCGACCGAACGACGACCGACCGACCAACCGACAAGTTGATTCTAGTATGCCCCCTCAAACTCTGTTTGTGGGGGTATAACTACAAACTGGCTATGTTGTTTTACGCATCACCTTTAATTTATTCATTCACTGAAATTAAGAATACATTTTAGTTCTATTTTATACAGTCTTGCATACGCATCATTAGAAATATGTTCTATATAGATGGTAGCTTAAAGCTGGCTGAATAGAAGGTAAAGCAGAATGTACCTTACGGCAAATCTTCAGTACTAGAAACAGACTATGGAGTAAAGGGTTAAACAACTTTTCAAGTGCCTTTACTTGGTCCCTTAATGAGTAAACTGTGTCAACCAAAGTCCTGAAAAACATATTCACATTAATTAGTTTTTATTTATAACAAACGGTATACTGTTCTCTACAAAGTTCAAACAAGAGGGCCTGAAGGCCCTGATATCGATCACCTGTTGTACTGAAGTACTGAAGGGTAGTTAACTAGAGCATACTACTGAATTGAAGCCTTTTCTAGCAATTCAAAGTATATCAAGGGCAGATAACTATGGCCACAATGATTAGATTTCAACAATAATTGCACTCCTTCAAAAACTGATAGCATTTTCAGCAATTCAAAGGTAGATAACTCTCGACCTATTGGTCCGATTTCAACCATAATCAAACGTATTTGAACTCTTACGGTCATATACAAACTGAGCAAGTTTGAAAAAGATTGGATAAAAATTGTGACATCTAGCCTGTAAACACCCTTAAATATGGCATTTTCAGCAAATTTTCGGTCAAATAGATAGATGCAATTTTAATGCCAATGTATACAACATGGTCGCCGCGTAGTAAGGTTTCCTTATACGGTATGAATGAAATGCCTAAATATGGAAACACGAGATCTCGCGAGACATGTCATGGCGTCGAAAATCAAAATAAAAAAACGGGCAGGATTGAAAATATTTTCCAATGTCCGCAGGGAAGTTATCAGATAGCGTAAGCTGATCAAACTTGATTTTTGTGAATAAAACAAAAAGTTTTAAAGCATTATAAATTAGCTTTTTTGAATCTCGTGCTATTTAATAACCACTTTAGATTTGTGTAGAGATGCTAGCGAATGGTAGCTCTATTTGGCTGCCAATAGAGCTACGTTATTGTATCTAAGTAGATCGCACAAATCATAAACTTCTTGAAAGAACAATATAAAGAGCATGGAAAATTATTTAAGGTAGTCAACACATACTGAGTCATTTTGAAAAAAGCTTATAGCATCATGCGAAGTTGGAGCCTTTGGATATTTTCAAGGATAACGATTGGTCGACATCAACCAACTGTTATCCAAATAAATATATAAAGGTTCCATCGCTCAGTTTGGACCTCAAACAATGCTTTCAACTTGGCATTTTTAAAATGGCACATAATTGGTTGGATCACCTTAACTCATGTTCACACCACCACTGTCCTTGTATCACCAAATAGATTTTTTATCAGGAAGAATGTTGCATACTGACTGGACCGAAAATCGGTCTCCAAGGCCGATTACTGATCACTGCAGATTTTACATGTGACTCAAAATACACAAGACTCGTACAACATACCTGTCATGAAAACAAAATGAAAATTACTTAGATCTGTCCTGTATGAACTTACACTTATCAATATGAACTGACACGCAACGTATGTGGTGTTTCAGCTTTTTTTGGACCTCCAGCTCTTGGCTCTCACATTACATCCACGTTCTGTCAATTTCACTGAAAAAGAAGTACAATAATAATATTTCATTTTGATAAAACAATTTTTTATAACTGTGTGTAGTAATAGGGGGCCTGGGTTGACATTACATAATAAAACACAGACCCCATATTACTACATGTCATGTGCAAACTTTAAATAAAATTTAGTCTTCAACTGAGTGAAAGAAGAAAACGGAAAAAACAACAGTAACAATTTGTTGCGTCCCTTTGTTTTGACAGCTAAGCTCTGTACCGAACTCGATCGATACTTCCGATTTAACTTAAATGTCAACAAAATTTTGACATGTTATCGTAAATAACGTTCTTTTCTGAATCCAACGATATTAAAAAAAATATCATACGCTTGTTTTAGATCTCAGAACGAGCGTCGAGAAATTTGATCAGCCATAAAAAAAACTTTTGACCTCTGAACTTACCTTCAACGTTGTGGACGTAATTTCCGTAAAAGAGGGAGTAGCCTACCTCAGGGTGTTTTCCGGGAAACTTTGAATGGTTTGCAATGTTTGAATCTACATCTCGCATTGAAATGTCTGGAACAGGGCCTAAACTTTTTGTCCATCCCGGCTTACTGATGCCTATCGCCTTCGCCATTGTTGTTGTTTAATAGAGAGTATTGCGTTTCACTCGCCTGTTGTATTGCTCCGCGCACGAGGTTTTCTTGTAATTGTTTTTATTACAAATACAAATAATTTTAAGCGTACCTGAGTGGATTTATGCTCTTGACCTACTTTCTACGTTTTATGTGATAAATTAGTTAAGCAATCGCCCATATATTGAGTGTCTATTTGCTATTACGTCATGCTCGGAATATTGGCTGTTATAAGGTATCAGACTGAACCACAATATTACCTGTTTTAAGCGAGCATGCAAGGAGGAAGCAAAGTGCACATTAAAGACAGATGGCTTTTCATTTAGGTCAGTTGTAGGGAATAACGGTCTTATGGGAGCGGTCTGCATTTTTGTCCAACCTGCAGTAAGCAGTCACCTGTCTTTGAAACCTAGATAACCTCATTTTGATGGTCGTTAAAGACCGGCTGTAGCTCATGTGATACGATTGTTGAAAGTCGGTATTGACATTGTGGCGTTGGCTGACGACAAACGCCACAAAAATCGTTTAGCATGGAAAAGGTTGAATTTGAACACTAGGTGGCTCAGATGCGTACGCGAAAGTGTAAGAAGTTGACTTAGGTAACGAGAATGGCGTGATTGAAGACTTAAATACTCATGCTGCCTGGTGTTGTTAAAGCATTAGCTGATTCTGGAAGCCTGTACAAGATGAAAACCCCCCCCTTGCTTTTTACCATTTCTGAAAGTAGTCCGATGGTTCACACTTGAAAATTAATTACATTCTTAGATATAGTAAATAATGTAAGCTGGTTTGAAACACTGTTAATCGTTTGTTTCCTGGTCCGAAAAACATACAATGCCACTGAAACAAAAAAAATGCCCGTGGAATTACTTTTCTGAGAATTTAAACGTTAACTGCCTTGTCCCTACTAGAAGAATACTAAAGGATGAACTCAGAATGATCAAAGTAGAAAAGCAGGAATAATAAGCAAAATAAATGAGAATGTTTCTCAGAATGGCCCAGATCAATTACTTACCTACAAGATCTGTGTAGATGGTAAGAAGACAAATCCATCTTCACAAGGCGAAGTTAATCTCTGGAACTATGAACCAGCTCCAACATTGTTAATGCGGACAATTAGATTGAAACTCGAAACCAAACAAATCACCAATGCCCTTTACAAGGTAGAGGGGCAAATTGTTTTGGTCATTCCCAAATTAGGGAAATGATCGATTAAGGGCGAGCTCATTTGTATCAGAGTTGCCGAGTCCGAATAGCAGAGACTGTTTCAATGAGGCTTTGATAATTTACAGTTTACTCTGTTAAATAAATTCGACATGCATTCCATTGCAATTCGTCACAAACTACAATAACGTCGCATGGTGGCGTAAGAAGGAAAGAAGTTATCTGCAATAAATTGAGTGGTTTTAGATGTAACTTCCCATTATTTCATATTCTTAAACCGATAACGCATGCAGTTTGCCATATAAAGCAAATGAAGTGTACAATAAATCCAAATAACAACACAAAACATTTAGTTGTTGTACGGCTATCCCCAGTACAGCCTTCCGCTATCTCCAGTACAGCAAAACGTTGTTGAAAATTATCCCCAGTACATTGCCCGGTCGGTTTGACATGCTATATCTTAGCTATTATTGGTCGAGTTTTAAGCATCTTTGACACAGTTACATTTGAATAAGAAATAATAGATCTGTCGATTCACTTTTTTGTATAATGTGTATTAACAGCGAAAATAATGATACATAGTGACACAGAAGCGACTATGGTCAGTGATCAAAACCCTTGTTTCAGTCTTCCAGGTAAAATAATGTATGTTCCTGACGCCAGTGTGGTCACATATGTCTATAGACTATCATGCAATTCATGTTTGCTTTATTCGTAAGAAATTGATAGGGGAAAACGCAAAAAAGTACTCAGTACGATACTTTCACTTTCAATTCCTAATCACTTGGAGGACTATTTCCGCTGTACGTTTATTTACCGTGTGTCTGTCCCAATACTTACTGAGTCAATAGACTCAATACGGACACATTAATTTACATCAATATAGCCTTAAATTACCGTCAGAAATGAAAGTACAGTCCTGTATTCAACGGAGAATAAAGCATCTATCTGGGTTGAACCTTGTCCCAGCAAACAGCCTGCCACGACAAATATTTACCATCTGAATCATAGATATCTTAAGATATCTATGATCTGATTAGGGTCATCAATGAACCACCTGGGATGTCATGCTTAATTTGCGATAGATGTCGTCTCAGGTTGGAGGAGAACATGGTCGAAACCAAAAATATAGCTCAAGTCAAATCCATCCGATAAAACCATTTAAGTCTCGTCAATGAACCCTTGTGACGGCATGCTTAATAATTTGTAACAGGTGTCGTCTCAGGAGAAGGATACGGCTGTACTCAAAATAAGCTCCATATTATCTAATGCACACATGTGTACTAGTTAAGACCCTGATTAGACAGCTCTTGTAAAAGATGTCTGACCTGGTGAACACTGTTTTCAAAAAGCCATCAATTTGATATACGCTTTCTGAAAGAAAGGGCTATTAAAGGCTGTGATAAGAAAGGAATGAAAAGCAGGTGGGTCTAAATGCTTTTCCTGTATTAAGCTGCCATCTGTATTAGTATTCCTTTTAGTAGTTGTATGATACAGTGGAGAAAACGTTATTCTTTCCCAATACTAGTAAACGCGTTTACGCTAAAACTATTATTTCCACTGGAAACAGTTTGGAGCCAGATCAGACGCCGGGTAACCCGGCGTCTGATCAGGCTCCAAACTGTTTGCCGCCAAGATAAACATGAATTATCAGAATTGTCTAAAGGTTGTACTTTTTTACGTTTTAGTGTTTTGCGTTTGCGTACGTTTGCGTTTAACCCTTTCCCTTATAGAAGCGACTTTTAGCGCATTCATTTTATTCATTCGCCAAAGAAAATAGTTCCATTTTATACTGTCATGAATATGTATTATAAGAAATATTTTCTATATACTAGCAGATAGTAACTTAAAGTAGGCTAAAAGTAAAGCAGAATGTGCCCTAGGGCACATTCTGCTTTACTTTCAGCCTGCTTTAATAGGTCACATATCTTAACTACTAGAAATAGGCTATGGGTTAAAGGGTTAAACGGGAAGGAATAACGTTTTTTCCACTGTATGTTACTGACTGTATTGTCACTCTCAATCAAAGGTAAAGTGTTTTCTATTACGAGAGAAACTAATTTAAGTTTGTCATATTTGTTTGTTGGATTTTCCAGTCACACTACCACCTAGATTACTGCCCAGCGAACAGCAGAAATGGGTGCCAGGCATGGAGTTGCTAGAAATCTCTCAAAACCACAGAAAGGATTATATGGATGGTTGGTGACAGTATGTATCAAATTTTCTTAACCACTTTCATTTCACCATATAATCATTTTCTTAACAATTGCTCTATTGACCTTTCATATATACAGGTCAGTTAAAGTTAACCCCTACTGTGTGGAAAACGCGTACATTCATCTTCATTCAGCAGATTGAATGTTTAGTAAGTTCTTGTAAGGTAATTATATTTACCCAAGCCGTTTCGCAAACTAAAAGATTGGCTTAATCAATGGCAACTGATCCGTTAGAACTGGTATTTACCTTGTAGCAAACAAGATAATGGACACAGATAGTGATCAGGGGACGGGAAAAATCAAGGAGGGCATGCCCATCCGACCAAACCCGAACGTGATCACCAAATACCAAGATCGTCCGGCTTAGCCCTTGATTTGTTTGCTACCTCTTCCGATGGCCACAAGGAGGAGTAAATATCATCTCTCACTAATCAATTGCCAGTGATTAAGCGAGCAGTTCTGCTGGCGAAACTTTGTGTGTATAGAAGCAGTGTCTTTTTCCAACATGGAAAAAGTCGACGTCTGTCACAAATTAAATATACTACGTATACACATCGTACAAGTTAGCACTTGACGTTTAACTTAATAAGGTTGTGGTGTTTTTGAAAGAAGTCATTGATTTATTCTACAATATTATTTTGGCCATAAATTATTTGCAAATCAACAGCGAGATCAAATAAACATAAACATCCCGTAAAAATTGCAGTAATTTGCGTTTGAGTTGAGTACGAAATCGTTATCAAGCTTTTGATTGGTCAGATTTGAGCCATATTTTATGCCCTAATCTGATTAATCAAACGTTTGAGAACGATCACATACTCAAGCAAAACGCGTGGGGCTAAATATATATATGCTTCTGTCATTCAGGTGGGAGCTTAAAGGCAAGATGGAAGTCAAACAGAAAGCTCCTAAAGAAGCTTTCTGCTGTACACCCACCTAGCGTCTACAGCAACCTGCCGTTAGCACATACTTATTCAAATATTTCAACCCTTATCCTGCGGTAATATCGTCTGCTTCGAAATTGACGTCTGCACAATCTTTAAATCTAGATTTATACTTTTTTGAAGTAAAGAAGCCGAAAAACAAGTGCCAAACAGTTTGGATTCAGATCAGACGCCGCGTCACGCGGCGTCTGATCTGGATCCAAACTGTAGATATTATTTCTTTTGACTCAACCAAGATCTTCATTTACCTGACAGTTTCGGACATGTCTATGTCCTTCCTCAGAGCATTGACTACTGGTCATCTTCGGCTATTTCCGCCACTGCACACGTGAGCGGCGAAAACAGGTTCGTAGGCTCGTGACAGTTTGTAGGCCCCCTCGTCCCTGTTCATAGTCGAAGATTGACGCTTAATGCGTATCGCTTCTTTCACTTGTCTTGTCCAAGTGTCACCCTCCCTTTCTACTGAACTTGCCCCCTCCCAATCTATTATGTGATTATTCTGTACAACATGGTCTGTGATTGCACTTTTATTGTATGAAGTTAGTGAAGATTTCCTTTCTGATCGTGTGAAGTTAGATTTCTCGTGCTGCTGAACGTCTTTCTTATGTTCTTTAATTCTCGTTTCCAATTTTCGACCTGTTTCTCCGATGTAAACCTTGTCACAATTCTTACACTCTATTTTGTACACTACCTCACACTTGTCTCTGTCTTTGGTTTTGTCCTTAAGGTGTACCAATAGTGACCTAATAGATTTGTGCGGTTTCATGGAGGTAGCAACACGATGTTTCCTGAATGTTCTTCCTAAAGCGTCAGACACACCTTGTACATATGGGAGGACCACAAGGCCTCTTGATGATTTGCTGGGATCGTCCCTCTTCCTCTTGTTTGTTTTGTCTTTCTTGTTGGCCATGGCGTGTTTTACTTTTTCAAATGTCCATTTGGGATAGCCACACTTTCCTAATGCCGTTCTGATGTGTTTTTCCTCATCTACTCTGTATTGCTCTTCTGAAACCAGAGTGGAACATCTCTCCATGAGTGTTCTTACAACACCTAGTTTGTGGTGGAGAGGGTGGTGTGACTGGTAATTCAGGTACTGGTCAATATGAGTACTTTTTCTGTACACCAAGAGTTTGACACTGCCATCTTCTTTCCGTACAATCAAGGTGTCCAAGAAAGGTATGCTGCCATCTTTTTCTTCTTCATGTGTAAACTTAATACTGTTTGTTTCATCCACTGTGTTGAGATGGTCAGTTAGATTTTGTAGTTGTCCCTTTTGTATCTTTTCTAGAACATCGTCGACATAACGTTTCCATAGTGTAGGCCTACAGTCCAATGGGGATGTGGCAATGGCTTGTTGTTCTAGGTGTTCCATGAAAAGGTTAGCAACAATGGGAGATACAGGGCTGCCCATGGCGTTTCCAAACTTTTGTCTATAAATAGTCTCCCTGAATTGGAAATATGTTGTGGTAAGAACGAATTGGCATAGCTCCATGATGTCTGACACTAACAAGTTTGTTCGTTTCTTCAAAGTGACGTCTTTCTCTAACCAGTTTGCAATCACTGATAATGCCTTATCAATCGGTGTGTTCGTAAATAGTGACACTATGTCATGGGAGGCAAACGTTTCCTCTTCCTGAATCAACACTGTTGAAAGAGAATCTGACAAATGTTTAGAGTTTTTTACATGGTGCTCTGTGTTTCCAACCAATGGCCCTAAAATATATGCCAGGGAGCGAGAGGTGTTGTATCCTATAGAACCACAATAATCCACAATAGGTCTCAAGGGGTTACCTGGTTTATGAATCTTTGGTGTGCAATACATACGGGGTATTACTTCTGATGTAGGGTACAAATACCTGTACTGTTGCTCGCTTATCTTATTCTCCCGTTTAAGTCTTGTCAGTGTTCCAATCAACTGGCGTTTGTATATTGCTGTGGGATCCTTATTTAATTTTTCATAGGTCCTCTCGTCTGATAACATGTCACTAACTTTTGTTTCATAGTATTGTTTGTCCATTACCACAGTAGCCTTTCCCTTATCTGCTGGGGGTATGATGGTTTGGTCGTCTTTTGATAGCTCCCTCAGGGCTTGTCTCTCTTCCTTTGTAAGATTGGAAGGAGGAGGTTTGGCATTTTTCAAAATTCCACAGACCTTTCCGCGTAGTTCGTCCGCTTCATTCTCGGGAAGTAACCAACACGCCGTTTCCGTCGCAACGATAAACTCATCGACCGGGACTCTGTCTGTGCTCAGTCAGTGCTCTGAAGAAGGACATAGACATGTCCGAAACTGTCAGGTAAATAAAGATCTTGGTTGATTCAAAAGAAATAATATCTACACATTGAATTCACCAACCAGATGAACTCTTTCATGGATCCAAACTGTTTGCAATATTCAGTAAAGTCGCGATCAGCAGGCAAAGGGTTAATTGTCCTAATAGCGAGGGTTTGCTTATTTTAACATTCAACACATAACATATAACTTTCTTTTAATGTTTCTACGGTTGAACAGAAACGACATAAAAACATAATAAATAAATGTCAACAAATATTTTAAAGAATATGCCTGATATCTTTATAAAATAACAAATGGTCGAAATGAATTCACTGGTTTAGATTTTTCACTTTTCCAGAGAGTAATCACAAAGATAAATGAACATTTAGAGGTCAATGCAGTGAAACTCTGTAACATACAACCTAATTTCACAGTTCTGGAGGTGGGATTTGGACCGGGTTTAGGACTACAACATGCCTACAATTATATCAAAGGTGATCTGATGTTTTTTACCCATGTCTGTGTAGAATTACATGTACAGCTAATAGGGGTCACCATTTACATAAGTGTGTTTTGTGTACATTGTAGACAAGTATTAAGTCCGCCGATATAATAATTAATTAACTTTTGCTCGCTAGCGCCGGATACACCTGCCATAATGATTACCTCTGCAAACAGATTGGATCCAAGTGAGACGCCGCGTGACGCGGCGTCTCATCCGGATCCAAACTGTTTGCCATTCTGACACTGAATTTAAAGCGAAATTTTGCAAAAGTATAATCTAAGAACAAAAGCAGACGACATGTGTTGAAGACGACAAAAATTACCCAGCATGCAAATAGTTAATTTTGAAACAAAACTAGAGACGTGGTTGTGTCTGTTAGACATATGTGATGCCAATTGTATCCGTGAACCATATCTGCAAAACATAACTAAGTTCAACCGCTTTTTATTATTTGACAAATTGATCAATATCTTGATCAATATATCTACATTTTGATATTAAAACATAAAAATCTACTTCAATGGCTTCAAGTATAGCCTGGTTTAATACAACAAATGAGTTTGAGCTTTCATCAACTTCTTTTCATAACAGCAGAATCATTTTGTATGATAGTTTCAGTACGCGTTTAGTATTAGCTACACTATTATGTTTATATTATAATAACATTTAAAACTATGTAATGTGTACATAATTGTGTCATCTTATTTGACAGAACGTTTTATAAACTTATTCGAAATAATAAAGCCGCAATAATAATCATAGTACATGTATCAATTTTTGTTCAAAACGTTACGTCAGCAATACACAAAAAGCTCCAGTGCTCTGGAGTAGGGGTCATTTAGGTTCGCGTTGTGACTTATCTAGTTATACGATCTTATCGTACATTAAACCGTCGTGTAGGCAAAGAATTGTTCTTTAAAATGATATACGTTTCCCACATGCATTTTGCACGTATTATATCGAAGTCATTACAGTAATCAAGTAACGTTACGTTTTCAAGCACCCTCGTATATCTGCATGTATGTCTAATAAATTTACATACATTGTCCATTCCAGATGGCTCTGGAGCTATTTATGGCACAGACATATCGGAGACAATGAGAAAGCTTGCAAAAGACAAGTTAAAGCAGCAAATAGCGGATGGTAAAATTCACATTCACGACTATTCTGTGTCAGATATGGGATTCGAAAGTCAACTGTTCGATTGTGTATTTCACTGCAACTGCTACTACTTTTGGCCGGATATGGATAAAGCTGTGGCAGAACTTCGCAGAGTCATGAAACCAGGAGCATCTATTGTGACCACACTCAACATGAAAAACATAAAGATTGCAGAAAAAAATAGACTGATGATTGGAAATACCAATCCTGATCGTTATATGAGTTCTTTAAGACAATTTGGATTCACTGATGTAAACATTGAAGACCATTTTGATGAAAATAGTAAACAAGTATTCAAAGCAATACTTGCTAAGTCCCCTTTAAAAACATAAACAAGGACAGAAACACGTATTATGTTAATGCTTTTTGGTATGATTATTTTAAACTATGACTATTCCATTCGACATCGAGGTTTTTTATCTAACGGCTGGGGAAATCATGTTTCAGTCAAGGCTAGTTTGTTTCGAAGATGTTGATAAACGATGCAATAACTTGAAGGGGTGAATTACACACTAGTTACACCCGATATAGGACATTGATTGTTTGTAATTTGTTGCTAAAGCGTCACATATTACACAGTGTCCCATGACCAATATAAATTATCCCTCAAGTTATACGTTTACTCTTTGCCATTGAGGCGAAGTTATGCATAAAACAAGCAGTTTAAGCAAAGAAATAGACATAACTCTGTTATAGGGGATGCCTCTACACATTATTATTAACACTTGCAGGCATTGTACACTTCAATCTTTCTTAATGTACTCTATCTGAATTAGTACCGGTAAAGTGTACTTATCCCCACAGTACTAACCTTGTGTTATTATGGCCATTTGATTTACCTGATACGTAAAGATAACGTGGCAATATGACAGGAAGTAGAGAATGCTATATGTGACTCGGACATTTCTTGACTGACTCATGAAAACTACGTTCTAACAGAAAAAACTGAACGATTGATTGTGTTATAGGGGTAAACAATGCCGTCATAGGTACCCAAAAATGAAACATACTTAACTGTCGCCGCCTTAAATTTCTGTCACTGAGGCAAGCTCATTGAAAATATTCAGTAAAACCTTTCTATTACGACCATTATTTAAAAGGAATGCTAATTGATTGCGTAAATGGCAGGTGACAGTTTAAAGCCACTTTATTTCTCCCATATAATCAGAATCGAACATTTTTTCCATCATGAAATTTATGTCACTATCTTAATCGTTCCATATAAAAAGAAGTAATACGTGGTGATATTTGAAGCAATATTGCTAACGAACAGTGACATTTGTGGAAACAAGTAATCAAGTTTGTTTATTTTTGAATAGCGACGAAAGTTTACGAACATACTCGGTAAAGCTCATTTGCATAATTCTATACAACAAGTCGAGCGCTTTTCAATCAAAGAGAGACAACTCCTACAGGTTTGGCCGCTAAATGTTACACAAACTGATGCAATGTATACACGTACATTGTCGCGGCCGAATCAATCACGTGACCTTTATGCAATCGTTCGAAAATTCTCGGAACCAGTCCGTAGTCTTATTTGTAAACAAACCCGCTTATAATGTAAACCAACACGATAAGAATTCGACACCTTTAGGTAGGATTCTTTACGAAGTGGGTGCATATGTCAGGCTTCTTACACCCGATTTCACTTAGTTTTAATACATAGAAAATGCACACATATAAGAAATTGCGCGTTTTAAACATCGATTTGGGCGGGATTGTGCCTTTAAGGCATTGTGAACGTAAAGCAGGAAGCTCCTAAAGGGGCTTTCCTTTTACGTTTAATTTAATTTAAGCATTAACCTGACTGCAATACCTAATAATTAACATAATTTAGTCGTCACAATGGAGACGTGGTCGTTAAAGAGAGTCGGCTTTACTATAAGGGTTTTACTATATATATTTTCGAACCAATAAAGGCATGTCATTTGAAACTTGAATGGTAAATAGACTAACACAATTGGAATTATTATCATCAAGAACTTTTTAGGTCACCTGAGCGCTAAGTGCTTAAGTTGGGCTTTTGTGGACAGTCTTTGTCCGGCGTCGTGTGTCAACAATTTCTTCAAACTTGTTCTTCTTTAAAACAGCTTGCCTGCTTGCAACCAAACTTCACAGGAATGTTTATTGGGTCCGGCTTTTTCAAAGTTGTTCAAAGAATTTGAAACAATGCAGACCTCTGGTTGCCATGCCAACCAAAGTGACAATATAAGGAAATCTTAAACAATTTTCTTGTCAAAACCCAAAAGAGCCAGAGCTTAGATATTTGGCACATAGCATCATCTATAGGTCCTCTATCAAAGTTGTTCAAAATTTACACCTTAGCTCAAAATATGGGGTCACCGTTTTACATGGAGTTATAAAGTAAAATGTTCATACATCTTTTTCTCTGACACTAATATGACCAGAGATTTGGTATTTGGCACGGTTTAACTTCTAGAGGTGTTTGACATATGTTGTTGAATTGGTTTCGGTCCGTTGCATATCTGGGTCACCGGAGCTAAAATAGATTTTCGCAATGAAAACTTCAAAAATTGTTTTGTCTGAAACCCTAGTACACTGAGCTTAGATATGTTGCACATAGCATCGTCTTTCGGTCCTCTTACAATGTTGTTCAAAATTGGTCCCGCCCAAGGGCTCATCGTTTAACATAGAGTTATATAGTGAAATGTTCAAATATATTTTTCTCTGAAACCAATATGGCCAGAGCTTTGATATTTGGCATGTTGTAACTTCTAGAAGTCCTTCACATATATTGTTGATTGGTTCCTGTCTGCTACATATCTGCGTTTTCTAGGTATATGTTCATGTCTAAGCTACAATATTATGTTATCTAGGCTACAACATTTTAATTACAAAGCAAAGTTAGACATTTTCTTAAATAAAATCCAGAAATCATCTAGTAATGTATGTTCCATACGCAATATTTTACAATACATACATAAGTATGCGTTTATAGTTCAGTGATATGCTTTTATCTGCTGAGATGTTACAAGAGAAAGCAATTAAAACATGAGTATGTTCACGACAGTATCTTCTTGTTTTGTTTTACATGGTTGGGCACGGGCTTATTTCACTTAAAGGATAAAGATGTATGGTGAACTGCTGAAAATATGTATTTAACGCAGTACTTCAACTTATACCAGGTACTGGCCACATTCAACACTTTGAATATAATTGCCAGGGGTTGCGCTAAAACAAAAGTACATGATGTAAACATTCAAGATTCACTGGTTATATATACTCACGGAATTTAAAAGATGTGCATGGTTTAAATTGGTTTTAAATGTACACGTTTCCAATAAGTTCACGTAAAGACGGTTTATACAGCTGAATAAAGTGTGTATAATGTATTGGTTACCATTTTCGTGAAATTGACGTTAAATTTGCGTGTCAAAAGACTTTTGTCTATTATGGCATAAATTGTTTAGTACACTCATGTGGACAGTACATGCATCATTTTTTCAATGTACACTGGTTGTTCTGGAAGCACATCATCCGAAAAACAAGTGCAGTTTGTTTTATCAACCATAACGGCTACATGTATGCAACGGCTGTCTAAAAATGCGCGTTTACGTTCAGTCAGCATATTAGAGACTGGAATCCAAAACAAATGATGCCGCAGGCTGATTTGGCCCTCATCGTAACATTATGTTGTCATTATGGAGACCTATCGACAAATTGGCAACGGTCGCGAGAACCTGCGACCAAGGATACCGCTATTAACGTAACGTCGACAAGATACGTATTTTCCCGTTACACATGTGCCTGGTCGTTTTCAGTCTTCAAATTTCACGGCTCGAAACATTCCAGGACTTTGTCTTATCAGACCGAGGACAATGAGGAAAATATTACGCTAATTTTGAATTCGTCCGCGACGTCCAACTGTTCCCGTTCTGATGTCAAACCTGCCATATTGTCTAACAGCATGACAACGCAGACCCACACGTTGCTCGGGTGCGTTGTCACGACCAACCTACAGAACAAAAACATCGAGTACATTGGTTTGTCCGCTGTCTCACCCGATCTCACGCTAACGCGTTTGGGTGGTATTTGGTGTCGTTTGTGACGTCTACAGAACCACCCATTCACGTTGGAACAGCTGCCTGATTGGTAAGTCGGGGTATAGAATGACATTCCTCAGCAGTTTTTCGCAGCGTTGGTAATGTCCATTCGACGATGATGCCGTGCTTGCTTTGATGCAAACGGAGGACACACGCGTTATTAATTATGAGACATTGGTTTTGACCCTTAATGACAAAAACGCATGGCAAGACAATCATGATTGACATCACACATTAATGATTCTTATGAAATGTTAGATTTTTGTTTTAACTAACACGATAACAAAGTCAATTTATATCTAGTTTGTTATTCCTATTATTTAGAAAGCTATTCCCAATGCACAGTTTTTAAATTCCGTGAGTATATATAACAAACAACAATTTTATAGAAACAAAAAGTTTATTTTTTCATATGAGCCGTGTTATGACGAAACCAGCCTTATTGTATTTCAAACAATGTAGATCAAGGCCAGCGGCGGCTAGTCTTGATCTACACTGTTTGAGACAAACCTGCATCGATGTTTTTTATTTTATTTTTATGTAGCTACATTACAGTGGAGAATCTGTTATTCTTTCCCGTTTAAACGAAACGAAACGCAAACGCTAAAACGTAGAAAAGTGCAATTTTTGGACAATTCTGATAATTCATTTTTATGTTGGTGGCAAACAGTTTGGAGCCTGATCAGACGCCGGGTTACCCGGCGTCTGATCTGGCTCCAAACTGTTTGAAATAGAAATAATAGTTTTAGCGTAAACGCTTTTATTGGGAAAGAATAACGTTTTCTCCAGTGTAACAACGGTACTTTGTGTATATAATATTGCAATGCAATGATACAGGTTTTGTCATGACACGGCTCAGATTTATTTTGTAACTCATGTATCGGAAGGGAGAGAATACGATCACTATCTTTGCGAAGAAAGTGCTTGCCAAACACTTAACAACAGATCTTTGTTAATATTGACTCAACCGACTCAGCTAAAAGGCAAATAAACACAGGCATTAATAATCGTGTAAGAAAACAAAAACACAGACTGTCGAAAACCAATAATGACATTGGCCCTATATCGCTCACCTGAGTCATAGTGATATATTTTGACATTGAATCATCTTAATACATATATATTTGTTCATCTGTTTCTGAGTGGCTAAATACTGAAAACAGTACAAAGAAAAGATTTATGCCAGACTAGGTAACTAGTCTTAGACATAATGCTCTAACAGTATAAAGACATATCAGGAAAATGACTTCGCCCCCTGGCGGTCATGGTGTTGTAGATGTCGTCACAATTTGAACAGTTGAGGATCGCACTTACATAATTTCTACTGTATGTCTATAATAAAATCTGGGCGATGGAGTTTGTCCAGAGAAGAAGATTTTCTTAATACATGTACCTATATCAAAAAGTAGCATCTCCCTCTTGCAGCCTTTTTTTTTATATCATCGTGACATGAACAGTCTAAATATTGAATCGCCCAAATCCTATTCATGCAAAATATTATTAAATTCTGACGAGAGGTTTAAGAGAAGACTTTAAGGTAAGCCTATTTAAAACTGGAAAGGTGTTTTACCCGGGGTCATAACTTGAACAATTTTGATTGAGAAGCATATGGCAAGCTGTATGTCAAAAACTAAAAATATCAGCCTTAAAGGTCTCAGCCTTTTAAGGTTCCAGAGAAAACAAATTATTTAAGATGTTTCCATGTTAAACTGATAAGCCCCAATGCCATGCCCTTTTTGGTAGAGTAAATAATTAGAACAATCTTAATAGTGTATCATAAGTCAGAGACACTTGCAAAATATGTCAGTTTTGGGCCTAACGTTTCAAAAACGATTTTTAAGATTTCCTGTAAGTCTTTGTAAAACTGGCAAGCCTCAGGGCGGACCATTTGACCCGAAATTCATAATTTGGATGATCTTGGCAGAGGGCCATACGTCAAAGCTGTCTGTCAAATATTAAAAACTTTACAATTAAATAGAAGACTTTTACAGATTTTCCCATGTAACAATTTCGGTAGTGAACCATAATGCAAAGCTGCATTCCAAAATCAAAAGTCTAAGTCTTACGGCTTCAGAGAAAAGATATATTTGGTATTTTACCAAGAATTTATTTAGCAGAGGACCACTAGGCAAAAATACACATCAAATATGGAAGGCGTTTGCCTTATAGTTTCAAGGAAGAAGTTTAGCTTAAGTATTTTCCTTAAGTCTCTATGAAAACCTGACATGACCCAAGCCGGGACTATTTTGACCCGGGATCATAACTTGAACATATTTTGTAGAGAACCATAAACCAATGCTGCATGTCAAATATTAATGTATGGGTCGTACGGTTTCAGAAAAAATATTTTGTAAAGGTTTTCCTATGTAAAAAAACCTAATAAAACCTGGGGCGGGACCTTGTTGGGTCAGGAGTCATAATTTGAACAATCTTTGAAGAGGTCCACTATGTCATTCTAATATCCAAATATTAAGGCTTTATTTTACCTCAAGGTTTGGCACAAGAAGGTTATTTTTTCATTTTTCATTTTTAACCATTTGGTGCCATGGTAACCAGAGCTCTAAACAGAATAAATTTATCTTAAACTTTAAAAGATTTCACCCAAGGAACTTGCCTGTAAAAATTGGTAGAAATCGTTAAGCTATATAGGAGGAGATGTCATTTTAAAGAAAAGGTTTACGAAAAACACACGCCTGACACAATGTAGATCACAATAGCTCACTTTGGCTCACGTGAGCTAAAATATATGACGTCGCTATGTCAAAGATTGCAAGTCATCATATAGTCACTATAGAACACATCAAAGATTGGCCAATGAATGATATCAAACATAAACAAAGAAGAGGTAAGTATGTCCCCGGGACGAATAGTCGGTGGAATGTTGTTTTACCCATGTCCGTTTATTCGAACGTGTTTTCGCTATTCCGTCCGTCCGCTCGTTCTTTCGTTTGTTTGCTTGTATACAATATGTTAGTGAATAAAGTGCACCGAACACTGTTTGTAAATAACCATGGTATTCGGGACACATTCAACCCAACAATACTAGTGTACCGGAGAGGATTACACCTGTCCCATGCAAACAGTATAAACCCTGATCAGAGGAACCCCTGATAAGGGTCTATACTCTGTGTCATTTTGAAACATGTTGTTAAAATCAACCCTAAAATATAAAAATTGGACTAGAATTATTTTGAAATTGGAATTATTTTTTTTAAAGTTTCAGGGGTGAATGAGGTAAAGGGATTATATAGCGAAAACTAAACATTCGGTAGCGGTTATAATAGACGGGGTTTGGCGGTCTTACTTCATTTTTCTGTTTAATGCCATCTGAATATTATGTTATGTATAGAAATCCTCCAAGGACTGTGGCTATAACGTATGATAGGACACAAATTACGTGATAATAGTCAATGACCTTTCATCAATCACCACCTCTCAGAAGGCGAGCTTCAGGGGAAATAATATAAACTTCATACAGTGGAGAAAACGTTATTCATTCCCAATAAACGCGTTTACGCTAAATCTATTATTTCTATTGCAAACAGTTTGGAGCCAGATCAGACGCCGGATAACCCGGCCTCTGATCAGGCTCCAAACTGTTTGCCACCAAGATAAACATGAGCTATCAGAATTGTCAAAAAGTTGTAATTTTCTACAATTTAGTGTTTTGCGTTTGCGTACGTTTGCGTTTAAACGGGAAAGAATAACGTTTCCTCCACTGTAATATAAACTTCATAACTGACGCCCATTAACCTTTTACAAGATTGAGTCTGATTATATCAGCGTTCCCTCTCTACAACGGCCCTCCCAACAACGACTCCCTCCTTACAACGACCGTTGCCACTGTTCCCCAAACAAGACAATTATATTCCTAACACTTTCACTTTTGCAATACTGTCGTCTGTTGTTTTTCTCAAAGTTACATAATATACATTTTGACAGAATAACTTAATGACGAGTGACAAACAGTTGGGTGTCGTTGAAGAGAGGGAGCGCTGTATCAGCAAGTTTGTTTCACAGTGCTCCCTCTCTACAAGGCCATCCAATACAGTGGATAATGTGTTATTCTTTCCCAATAAACGCGTTTACGCTAAAACTATTATTTGCAGTGCAAACAGTTTGGAGCCAGATCAGACGCCGGGTAACCCGGCGTCTGATCAGGCTCCAAACTGTTTGCCACCAAGATAAACATGAAATATCAGAATTTTCCAAATATTGTTCTTTTCTAAGTTTTAGCGCTTTGCGTTTGCGTACGTTTGCGTTTAAACGGGAAAGAATAACAGATTATCCACTGTATGAGACACATATTATGTGTGTTACTCGGAGGGACACACTGTAGAGAGGGAAAACTTAGGGTTGGCTTACATTTGCAAACAGCTTGAATCCAGATCACTCATCATTATATGTTTTCCATTAAAATCCTTCACATATATGTTTCTGAGAGAGAAATCAGTAGACCACAATATTCAGAAGACGATAGTGCAGCAGTATACGCGTTAGACATACAGTGGAGAATCTGTTATTCTTTCCCAATAAACGCGTTTACGCTAAAACTATTATTTCCATTACAAACAGTTTGGAGCCAGATCAGACGCCGGGTAACCCGGCGTCTGATCAGGCTCCAAACTGTTTGCCACCAAGATAAACAAGAATTATCAGAATTGTCCAAAAATTGTTCTTTTCTACGTTTTAGTGCTTTGCGTTTGCGTACGTTTGCGTTTAAACGGGAAAGAATAACAGATTCTCCACTGTAATGGTCCTGTTTAGGGAATAGCGGCAATGGCCGTTGTAAGGAGGAGGACGTTGTTGTGATGGACGTTGTAAGGAAGGCGTCGTTGTTTGAGGGTCGTTATTTGAAGGGCTATGGTAGAGAGGGAACACTACATATCATTTTTGTTGGAAGATAATAACTTATTCTCCACCCTACTATGTCTAGTAGACATCTGGCGATGTCATAAACTGATAGTCAAATGTCAGCAGATGACCCAATGTGATTTTGGGAAAATCATACATTTAGTTATTTGCAAATACTTCATGTAGCTCGTCCGCTGATCGGGATTAATTTGGTTTCTGGCTGTAAATTGTATATCCACTAATATAGAAAGACAATTGCATATGAAAGTTAAAACAGACTGCATTTGTGGAAGGACAATTAGTAAAAGAGTTTGAAGTGATGAAAAAGAGTAACTATTCTCTCGTGAGGGGATTATTGCACTTCAGTGTATTGAACAATGTATTCCCCTCGTCAGTTTTCACTGGGGGCCAACGAGGTATCACGAAAGGCCCGTTTCGCACAGAAGTCCTGTATATGTTTCGCACCTACAATCCATGTGTGTACTATTTTTTATACGCTGACATTCGAATTAACCACTTGTGTCCATAGACACACATATCAATTGAATTATTTCTTTGCAAATTACAGTATAGGTACGTGAATAAACTGTTTACATACCTTTTCTTGCATTATTTATGGAAAATAAGTATGTATATCAAGCATAGACGTCAATCTGTCACTCTTAAATGAATATTACCGGGCGATTATCGAAAAAAAAATTGGAATGATCCACTATGTTTATAAAATTTCGGGAACCCCATCTCATACATGATGCATTGTTATTAATAGTTTCATTTTCCCATAATTTTTCAACTTATTTTTCACAATAATGTGTATACAATTTTGAATCACTCACAGTACCCTGAAGAGTTTATGAGTGTGTATGTGCCCTCCTGAAGTCGCATTTGCATGTATACGTTACCAACAGAAGGTGTACGTTTTACCTCCTGAAGTTAATTAGTTGATTTCTGTTGCAGTGACAAAACAATGGTTTGAAAAAATGTATCGTTTATGCCTAGCTCACATTTGCTGCGGCGGCCGTACGGCAGTCGCACGGATTATTATTTTTACGGCGAGTAGCAATTTCCCGGCCGCCGTAGATTTCCTTCGACCGCCGTATGTTGTGCTCACATTTGCTGCGGCCGCCGCACGGCGAGATTTGATGTTTTGGGGGTAAAAACTTGCGGCAGTGCGGTCTCCGTTCGGCAGCCGTACGTCGCCTCCGCGGTGGCCGCGATTTCTAATAAAACCCACGGCGACTGCACGATGGCCGTACGGCGGCCGTTGATGTGCAGTCTTAATGCTGATCCTGCTACACACATTGGCTTGCTACATGTGCACATAACTCATATCAGTCCAGCTACACCGAGAACTCAAATGTCACATATAGACAGCATTATGTCTCATAAGAACATCCAATTCAACTTTTAGATCAATGGACACATATGAACAAAAGTGCAAATGTCCAATAGTAAAATCAACCATTGAGTCCCGGCGGCCGCACGGTGGCCGTACGGCAGCCGCAGAACCGCTCTACGGCGTGTCGTTTTGTACGGCCATCGTAGAAATGAACTTTTTTATTACTCCGCGTCATGATACTGCGGCTACCTGTATGGCCTGTAAGACTTAGGGATTTGCCGTGCGGCCGCCACACTGCCGCCGTAGGATTTCTTCGGCCAGCGCAAGAATCTTCCGATTTCACGTTTCGTTTAAACATATTTATTGCATAATATATACCTGCATGGGATTAGGCTACAAATCTTCACAACATTATATTATGCCCTCTGCCCGATTTAACCTTTCTGCGAGCGCCGTACGCCCGACGTAGAGCAAGTGTGGGCGCACTTTTAGCGACGAGGTCGTCCAGTCAAGCGGTACCAGTGTGACCATACCAAGTGGTTTGTGACGTTAATTTTGGTACAACTGACAGCTAAATTATCACGAAAAGCCTCGATTCGGAATTGTAATCAAATGTTGTTTTTTTTTTTATTTATGAGTCGATTTCAAGGAAACATAGCCTATGCTAAGGGTATTAATAAGTTATTTTAGAATGATGTCAATGTATTTGTCACTAGATGGATACTTTTTTGTCTGAAAACGAGGCAAATATCAAGAAATGTTAGCACACACAATGATACCACGACAATTTAATACTAGATATATGTTTCGTTGAAATCGGCTTAAACAAATTTCTTACATTTGATTGAAGTTCCGAATGGATGCCTTTTTGTTGACAATTTGACTGCCAGTGGTATCCACATATTACGTCACAGACCATGTGGTATGGTCACATTTGGTACTATTCATTTATTTTCTCTTCACTCTTTGATAAAACGTGCAATATAAAAGACATTCACCCATTACCCTAAAGCCTGTTTCTAGTTTTGAAGACGGATAGTCGCTTATTAAAGCAAATTGAAAGTAAAGCAGAATGAGCATTAACCCAGCAGGCAAATCAACGTTGAATCAACGTTGGATCAACGTTGAACTTCAACGTTGAAACAACGTACGATATATATTTGATTTTGAAAGTTTGTTTGACGTTGAACCTCAACGTTGATTCAACATTGATAATGGTTGAAATTTCAACGTTGAAATGACGTTGATTCAACGTCAAAACAACATTGTTTCGAGTGGGCTGTCCGTTTTTGTGTGCATTTTTTTCTCCAGATATTGCTTTATTTTCAAATTCTGCCTTCAACTTAGGTTTTAGGAGCTCTACTCTACTAATAGTAGAGTAGACAACGCATGGGCGTTTTAAGATGTTTGATTACAGCTTATCAAATATGGTTACTTCATTTATTAGTACGCTGAGTAACTATTATTAAACATTTTTACATTGAATTGGTTTACTTTCTGGAAGGTTGTATTTTATTTAATTTAATTGTAAACTTGAATTTAAAATTCAGTGCTTACTGTTAAGAACTTGGAACTTATTTCTTTTGCATCTAACCTATGAAGGATCAAATTAATATTAATTTTGAAGTTGTTATGATTATTTATTAAATAATAATAATTTTTACCTACGTCCATTATCTGACAATGTTGATTCAACGTTGATTCAACGTTGATTCAACTTTGGCAGTAGATTTTTAAATTGAATTTATTTTTTTACGATAAATCATAGTTTACGTGATGAGCCATAACCACTGCAATATAATTTATCAGAATTTTCATTTTCAACGATTTGTTTTTCTCACGACCATTTTCAACGTTGATTCAACGTTGGCAATAAATTCGGTACCGACCCATGGTCGTCCAAGGGTGAAAAAGGGTTGATCAACGTTGCGACGGAAAATCAACGTTGTTTCAACGTTGAAACAACGTTGTGTGCCTGCTGGGAAGGTACTTTTACTCTGTTTGCTTTAAGCTACCATCTGCTGGTATATAGGTAATTATTAGATCATTGTTTCATAAATACATTATATATAGGAAAAAAATCTGAGCAGCTTCTCATACACGTTTCTTAACACTTTCCCAGAGTAAATGCTTATATATGAAGGTGTTCGTGTAGTTTGGAATATTGGTTGTTTCTGTTTTACAAAATAATAGCCCTTTGAGTATTTTCCTATAAAGAACATGTTGCAAACTTTCGCAGATTAATTAATTACATAAGCGAAGGTGCTCATGAAGTTTTCAATTCGGGATGCAACATTTTTAAAGAAGTTATGTCACTTTGAATTTGTTTCGTACATAACAATTATAGTGTTTTCCAGTTGCTCGGACAAATCAACCACTCTGTCAGCTTTATCTGCTTCCGCAACAGTTGATTGATCGAATTCATTTCTTAGTCCTGCACTTTTAACTGCTTCAGAAACTTACATGAAATGGACCGGTTTTTTTGTGTGTTAACCTTTAAACATTTTCTCACTGGACTTTCACTATCAATAGATTTGGTGGATATTATTTAATTTCAAGATAAACGGTAGGCAACAGTAAGTGCATGATACGTGGCGGTTTGCATCCTATATAAATTCAATGATGACCTCAGTTGGTAACATATACATATAAAATGGACTTCGTTTAGTAACATATACATACTCTGTGCGGCACCTATACACGGTTAATTTGTTAAACTCGATTTAAAATCCATTTATTGCATTACTACAGATTCTTTATAACCCAAATAATATTCCATTGATACAATCAATCTAAAAAGGTAATGTTCATATCATGTTTAATAGCATTGTTTACCAAATATCATACATTTGAAACATTTTACAGCATAGGATAAATGACTATTTGTTATTTTGCAAGTAATACAATGAATTATATGAAATTTGTACGTAGATTGCTCGAGAAACCATTCTACCTACCATCGGACCTATTTGATAATATGTTCCGGCTAAGTATAGGCGAAATTGAGAGACACTCAAGGAAATTCGTGTTTTACTTTTGTTTTGGGTACACAAAATATGCCATTTATCGGTGCGGAACATATACAGGACTTCTGTGCGAAACAAACCTCGTGATACCTCGTTGGCCCCCAGTGGTTTTGTGCATCAGAAAGAGGATACTATTACATGTAATACAATGTCAAAGTTTAAACGTGTCAATACTATGGCCAGTTTCAGAAGTATCCTCTAGACACGTGTCAAGTATGCAGTCACCCCTGACAAAATTAATGGACAATTTTCAATTAGTTTGGTCCCTTTTAGACTATTCAGGGTTGAATATAACAATGTATGAGCGTATTGGAAACATGGTAATCGGTTTAGACCCCGATCAATGGGATCCATCATCTCTTCAGGCTCCAAACTTTTCCCAGATTGATATAAACAGTCGGAATTGTATTTTTTTGCAGCTTTCTATATTTTTGTCTTATGCGTTTGTACAGTGGAGTAAACGTTATTCTTTCCCAATAAACGCGTTTACGCTAAAACTATTACTTATATTGCAAACAGTTTGGAGCCAGATCAGACGCCGGGTAACCCGGCGTCTGATCAGGCTCCAAACTGTTTGCCACCAACATAAAAATGAATTATCAGAATTGTCCAAAAGTTGCACTTTTCTACGTTTTAGCGTTTTGCGTTTCGTTTCGTTTAAACGGGAAAGAATAACAGATTCTCCACTGTATTTGAGTAAATTACAAGTTTGAGTAAATTACGTCTTCTCCATTGTTCTTGTGGTGTGGAGCCTTGTACAACACTCCTTCTCTAAAACGACACCAAATTGGATATGACATTTGTGTGCGTAATTCGGAGAGAGTCGTTATAGGGAGGGAATTATGTTTACATTTGCAAAAGAGCTTGAATCTAGATCAGACGCCGCTTACCGCGTACTAGATTCAAGCTGTTTGTCACTTGTCATTTTTTATCTGTCAAAATGCCAATATGTAACTTTGAGAAAATCAGCAGACGACAAGCATTTTTGTTAGGAGGGAGTCGTTTGTGGGAGTGTCCTTGTAGGGAGGGAGCACTTTATATGGTTTTAGCAGGAAAAGGGTTAATTGTATTAGAATACCCACTGTATCAAGCCAATGCCATTAACACGGCAATAACCGTTTGTATTTTTCAGACGCATAGGAGGTTTTTGATGATAGCGCCAGAACGTAAACACTATACAGTGAGGAAAATTAAATTGCTATTCGATCCCGTTTCAACGTAAAGGCAATACGATAGACTTTACAAATTACATTGTAGAGTAATGTTGAGCCATTTACGAACAGTTTGAACCCTCAGAAGACGCCGAGTAACTCAAAGTCTGATAAGAATTCAAACTGTTTGCCGCTCCATTTGATATCACTTCAGTCAATTTACCTTAAATTCATATTTGAAAAATAAAAGCAGACGATGATTGTTTAAAGCAGATGACGTAATTACATTGAATGATTTCGTCATGACATTGAAAGAGATGAAATTACGTACCGTATGATTAACTGGTTTCGCAAAGAGCTTGGATTTATTGTTACGCGGTGTGTAAATGACGAGTATACTCGTCTCAAGGATTGCATGTGATAAGAAGCATTGTTTCCATACGACCGACATATCATGATATGTTGTCTGGCCGTCTGTCTGACTGTCTTTTTGGTTTGTTTATAGGATGATTCATTACTTAACTAATTCGAACGAGTTCATAAATCAGAGAAATAATCAATGTTTGCTACAGCATTCTAAAATGACGACAATGTCGTGCTGCCAAGGATGGGAATTATATAAAAAAAAGTGTTGAAATTCGCTTGTTTACGCGATACTTTTTTCTAAACGGAACGGTCCTCTCTCCTTACAGATTCCCATCGTATCTTGATGGTGGTGGTGTGTGTGTGTGGGGGGGGGGGGGGGGGGCAGCACAGGTCTCAATCGAACGCAATTGTTCTATTTAGAACAGGAAGTTAAAAATTCAAAATGGCGTTAATAAAATAATGATTGCAGTTTACCCAAAGTTGTTATTCTTGCTATCCCGTCCAGGGAATAGTTTTAAATCAAAGAGCACCACTAGATTAAAGCCGCATTGTGTTTTTGAGAAACCTGCATAAAACGGTTGTTTGGGGTCACATTTGAACTACGTGGGACGTGATTCTTTCACAAAAACCGGCTTTATCTAAGAAATTCGCTTTTTGAATTTTATTTATAATATTTTGGTGCAGCACAAATTAAAAAGCCTCCCTGGTGAATGGAAAGAAGGACAACTCTGTAAATACAGGGCTCCAGATAACGGAAGTATTTCGAAAACTAAAATTCTTTATTTCTGCTTTTAAACCCAATGGTGTCATACTCATTCAAATAGTCTCGAAGAGACGGATTAATCAGTAGTAACACCATAGCATTCGGTGCTGAAATGAGTGAGAAAATGTTAGATAAGTTCAGATTACTCCCGCTTAAACATATGTACTGGAGCATCTGGTTAACCCTTATTCTGCTACACAGACGTCTGCTTTGACATTGTCGTCTGCAAAATTTGTTCAGTTTAGATTTATATATTGTTTTAATTAAACAAACCTTAAGACGAGTGTCAAACAGTTTGGATCCAGATGAGACGCCGCGTTACGCGGCGTCTTTCTAGATTCAAACAGTTTGTAAACGCCGTAAAAAATTACGACCAGTACTCACAGGGTTAAACACTATGAGGTTCAGTCAAAACGTGTGTATTATTATTCACTGGGGGTAAACGATTTAATTTTTTTACGGAGAATCTATACCTTGAGCTTGCTGAAAATGACTGTTTCAGCCTTGTCCGCTCTCTAACTCAAACACTTCTTTTGGGATCTTCACCAGACTTGCTACAAATGTTTATTAGTATAGAATCTAGGGCAGGTTCAATAACTAGCAAAATCGCATGAGGCATGTCTGAGTTATTGCCCTTGAATAATTAAAAAATGAAATTTTTAGTCATTCAATGGCAATAACTCCAACATGCCTTGTGCGATTTTGGTAGTTAAGATGACTGACCTAGATTTTATATTAATAAACATTTTCAACAAGTTTGGTGAATATCTGATATAAACTGTATGTGTTAGAAAGCAAAAAGTGCTGAAACATTCATTTTTAATACTTAAAGGGCCAACACTCAGACATGCCACATGCGATTTTTGTAATAATCAAACTAGACCTAAATCTTATATAATTAAATATTTTTAGCAAACAGTCATTTTTATTAATAGAAAGGCAATAACTCAGATATACCTTATGCGATTTTAGTAGTAATCAAACTTAACATTGACTTTATATCAATAAACATTATCAGCAAGTTTGGCGAAGATCCAATGAAACGTATTTGTGTTAGAGAGCAAAACTTGCTGAAAACAGTAATTTTTAATACATAAAGGGCAAAAACTCAGATATGCCACATGCGATTGTAGTAATAATCAAACTATACCTACATTTTATATGAATAAATATTTTCAGCATGTTTGGTGATATCCGATAAAAACTGTTTGTTTTAGAGTGCAAAAATGACTGAAACAGTCTTTTTTTATTAATAAACAGGCAATAACTCAAAAAGTCCTTATGCGATTTTAGTAGTAATCAAACTAAACCTTGATTTTATATCAATGAACATTTTCAGCAAGGTTGTGGAAGATCGGGTAAAAAATAGTCGAGTAAGAGAGCGGACAAAAAAGTGTGATAATCTAACTGACTGATGGATGAAAGGGGGAAGACAGATACGGTTGCACACGGTGAAGTTGACTTCGACTGTATCACGTGATACATGTACTAAGCCGTGTGGTAATGTTTATGTCAGACGTTCTATTTTCGGTTTGTTATGATTTTAAATCGGCCTTTTTGGTGATTTAGGTCCGTCTTCATCATTTCATAGATCAGTTTGGCCCATAAGAATGTTCAAACTTTATTATTAACCGTTGTTGTATTTCAGACATTAAGAAAAGGTCTGAAAACACAATGGGACTTTAATACCACTTGCTAAATTTCTTAAATAATCACATTTACATCCTCATTATACTGAAGATCATAATTTACGCACCAGTCAAATTGTAGCGCTTATGTAGCCACGTCTGTGTCGGAGCACAGGAACTTGATACATTTATTTTTTTAAAACATTGTTTGTTTTTACTATATCATTACATCAATAGTATTGTCAAAAAGAAAATATTGTATTTTTGCATCGGAGTTTATGTCGGTTAAGGTTTTGATGAAATTGTTGAAATTCCGGTGTTCAAGTTTACCCAAAATATTACTATGCAGGACTAGGCTTATACATGTGACTGACTGTGCACATTTGTGCTTGAATGCTGATTCAGAAGTGGCGAAAAACACTCCAAAGCAACATTTATAAAAGCTGGCGTCTCAAATTGCTTCGATTGCCTCCATCTTTATGACAAAAATGTTTCAACTGCACCACCTCAAAAACTTGAACAGTTGGAACATGTCCGGAAAACTGTTCCTCTGTATTCGATTGATGTTCCGTCTGACCGGAGCAATCGGAACAGTGAATCGAACGGGCCCAGGATAATTCATTGCCAAGGCTGGTTTTCAAATATAAGGAATTCGACTTTTCGGTATATGTATGTCATTTTTCATTGCCATATAGGTGGAACAGTAAGTAAACATATGTAAGACTGTTTTTCTTTGAACTCCATGATAGACCTGTGTATAGAATTATAATGTTTACCCCTTTCGATGCCATTTGAAAGACGGGCGCAGTATGTAGTCGATGTCCTTTTTCTGAATCAAGACTTGTCTTGTTCTTGTCTTTTCAGCTATGTTTTCAAAACGTGTTTGGGCTATACTCTTTTCTGTGTGCTGTAATATGTCTAGCATATTGTGTCAGACTGCCTGGGATGCCAGAAATCTAACAAATCATCTTTTCGAGACTGAGGCATACAACAAAAGAATACGGCCAATAATCAACCAATCATATGAAATCAGTAAGTAGTATTATATGATTCAATATTTCAACCACTAAGAATATCACAAAATTATATATGTTATGATACTAAGTATTGGGAAAGACAGGCATTAACAAAGAGTGTAGATCGTATTCAGAATGTTCCCTTTTGAAAAGTCTGATCAGGTTCAACACTGTTTGCCTATCTGTTTAACTGTTGAACCCTTTTGGACATATTACTTGATATAAAAGCAATAACAGCGTTCCTTCTCTTCAACGACACCCAGTGGGAGCCACAGAGTGTGTGTGTTGTTCGGAGGGAGTCGGTATAGAGAAGGGAAGTAGTGCTTGGCTTACATTTGCAAACATCTTGAATCCATATCAGACGCCGCGTAACGCGGCGTCTGATCTGGATTCAAGCTGTTTGTCACTCGTCATTATATTTATTCTATAAAAATGTCGACTTATGTGTAACTTTGAAAAAAACAGCAGACGACAATTTTAAGCAGACAATATTGCAACAGTAAACATCGTTAGACATAATTGTCCTGTTTAGGGAGCAGCGACAAGGGTCGTTGTCAGGAGGGAGCCGTTGTTCGGAGAGCCGTTGTAGAGAGGGATGATAACAGCAATTATGCAGGGTATCTATCGTGACGACGGTAATAGTTTTTACTCTTGTTTAACCCTTTACCCAATAGCCTATTTCTAATTTTGAAAACATATAATCACTTAAAGCAGGTTGGAAGTAAAGCAGAATGCGCCTTAAGGCGCATTCTGCTTTGCTTTCAGCCTGCTTTAAGCTTCCAATTGCTAGAAAAAAGAAAATATTATTTTTGAAACATAATCATGACCGTAACAATTGGAACTATTTTCTTCAGTGAAGGAATAAATATAATGAGCTAAAAGTCGCTTCTATGAGGGAAAGGGTTAACCCATAACACGCACTTGTTTTTAAAATATGAGTTGAAAGTCGCTCTATCATAAACAGACAGCGACCTGACAAGTTGATAAAGAGGCGTCTGATACGGATCCAAACTGTTTTCAAATTCCATGACTAGTCATTTGTCTGTTTAAAGAAAGGTGACTGTTTAACCCTTTCGCTGCATTTTCCCGAGTACAATGGTAATGTGTAAACAGTTTGATACTTATTACGATATCACTTTCGTCAATTTACCTTAAATGTTTGTTAGAAAAGAAAAAAACAGACCACAATTTTTAAAAGCAGATGGCGTCATAGCTGTGAGCGGGTTAAAGTACGATTGATTATGTAAGCATGAACGTTAATGCAGGCTGATCATAGTTTTTTATCACTTTAAAAAGCTGTCATCTGCCCTCAGTATTGGAGCAAAATCATATAAATAGGATTACATGTCCAACACCAGCATTATAACAGCAAATGATTACAGTGGAGAATCTGTTATTCTTTCCCAATAAACGCGTTTACGCTAAAACTATTGTTTGCAGTGCAAACAGTTTGGAGCCAGATCAGACGCCGGGTAACCCGGCGTCTGATCAGGCTCCTAACTGTTTGCCACCAGGATAAACAAGAATTATCAGAATTGTCCAAACATTGTTCTTTTCTACGTTTTAGTGCTTTGCGTTTGCGTACGTTTGCGTTTAAACGGGAAAGAATAACAGATTCTCCACTGTACATTGATGCACATATTTTGTCGATTATTTTGTCCGTAATTCGGATTTTGCAACATGCTTTAAATTACCACCATAACATTTTATAAAAACAAATATACGATTATTTTTGTTCGGATTTTTCATTAAACATGCCTATATAATAGCATAAAAATATATAGCAATCGTGTATACTGTACTGACTTTTCTTTGGAACTGAAATTAAGCTGACATAATGTATTTCACGAATTGTTATCTAAGAAACGTTACGGATTTCCAGAGTTGCAGTAAAACAGTAACGACACTACATTACAGTGGAGAATCTGTTATTCTTTCCCGTTTAAACGCAAACGTACGCAAACGCAAAGCACTAAAACGTAGAAAAGAACAACTTTTGGACAATTCTGATAATTCATGTTTATATTGGTGGCTAACAGCTTGGAGCCTGATCAGACACCGGGTTACCCGGCGTCTGATCTGGCTCCAAACTGTTTGCACTGCAAATAATAGTTTTAGCGTAAACGCGTTTATTGGGAAAGAATAACAGATTCTCCACTGTATTAGTATTAGCATGTGTTTAAGGCAGGTAATTTCTTCAATCAAGGTGAATGTACAACAGAAAAATCGTAAAGGAGATTTCTGTTTTACGTTTACCTTGCTTTAAGCAGTCACTTGTATTTTATGACATTTTAGTGGTCATTCATGTAACAGAGACGTTTTACTGTATTTTTTTCTGCATGAAGTTCTGAAGGGAAGACAGTACTCAAACCTATCATTTATCAATTTCAGATGTGTCTGTAGACTTCCATCTTATTGTTGTTAACTCTATCGATGCCGTAACTGAGACACTGCGGACAACCGGGTACCTGTCTATTACATGGCAGGACGATTTCTTAGTATGGGAACCATCTGACTATGGTGGATTAAAATACTATCACTGGCCACAGGTTGTTATTTGTTACAGTAGAAACTATTGTATTTTATTCAAATAAACACGATTGTTTGAAAACGGCAACGTCCCCTGCAAACAATTTGAAAAAACTATTGGGCGACCTTTAACTAGGAATCTGACCAGGCCTCGAAGTCTTCCCAACTTAGAATTTAATGAAATATTTTCAAGAACCGTTCAAGTACCATTTAAATAACCCTTTCCCCAATAGAAGCGCCTTTTAGCACATTTAATCTATTCATCCACTGAAGAAAATAGTTCCAATTGGTACAGTTACGAATAGGTAAAATGGCTATACTCTAGCAGATACTAGCTTAAAGAAGGCTGAAAGTAAAGCAGAATGCGCCTGAAGGCGCATTCTGCTTTACTTTCAACCTGCTTAAAAAGTTCTCCTATGTTCAATACCAGAGATCTGCTATTTGGTAAGGATTACAGTGGAGAATCTGTTATTCGTTCCCGTATAAACGTAAACGTACGCAAACGCAAAGCACTAAAACGTAGAAAAGAACAACTTTTGGACAAGTCTGATAATTCTTGTTTATATTGGTGGCAAACAGATTTGAGCCTGATCAGACGCCGGGTTACCCGGCGTCTGATCTGGCTCCAAGCTGTTTGCACTGCAAATAATAGTTTTAGCGTAAACGCGTTTATTGGGAAAGAATAACAGATTCTCCACTGTAAGACACACAGAAAAGGAGATTACAAACACTGACATAAGATTTATGAGGTAAAACAGTTTCCATTCTTTGCCAAAATCTATTATACGTGTATAACGGTTGTATTCATTTTGTACTGCCATGACGTCATCAGCTATAAACACTTGTCGTCTGATTTTATTTTCAAATTTAAATTGTAACTATTTACCTATTTAACTCGGAGTACAGTTAAGGTGTTAAACAATATTTTATGCATATAATGCAATGTTGTGAACAGTAAACGCGACCTGTTTCCCGTTTGAATGTGACTAAATGTATATATACTAGAATTAAATGTAAGAATGTCTGGTTTTGGAAATGTTTGTTTCTTCCCCATTTTATCCACTCATCCTACAATCATTCTCAATGACGCTTGAACGCGCGTTTGCAAACACTTTGGATCCTGATCAGACACCGCGTCATGCGGCGTCTGATGAGGATCCAAACTGTTTGACACTCGTATCGATATGTTTTAAGTCATACTACATTGAATCTTACTTTGAAACAATCATGCAAACAACAAAATTGAAACAGACGACAAAGAAACGGTGAAGGGGTAAAAAACTCACGTAAAATTTGGTAGTGAAAGGGTTAAGACATTACATTTGTAAAGGTACGATCGTACAGTGGCATTTAGATGGATGGATGGATGAGTTTGGTTTTATGGCATTGCGACATAATATAGGTCATATAGCTTTGATGAAACGCTAATTTGAAAACAACAAAAGAAAGCGACATCTATTGTCCGTACGTATGTTTACGTATGTTGCCTTTGACATTTTACATGTCATATCTTTTAGCATTTATTTCGCTTGATTGACTAGCTTTAAAAAGTCATTCCAACTATTAGGTTTGACCTGGCAGTCATCACTTTCCGTCAACTTTTGTTGGTACCATCGGAAGTTTCCGTATACTTTATTTATAGATCACTGAAAACTTCAGGAAATATACTTCAGTAGGTAATCAAAAGCCACTGTGTTGCAATAGCTTAGTGGATAGTGTCATTGACTTGAAGAGCTGGGGTCATGGGTCTGATTCCAGACACTGTTTTGTAAACGTCGGCTTCAGGTGTTTTTTTATATGATTATATATAGCAGTAAACGTATTGGTAAAGAACATCTTGCTGCTTAACGAAATATCAAAGTAACACAGAATGATTTCTGTCGTAGAGTGCTTTGCATATGATGGTGTTGCTAGAAACACTATCCAAGTTTCCTTAGACACGTTACACTGTACTTTATTTTTTTAAATGCATGAAAGTTATGGTGTATGTGTCTACACTAAAAAGATTGTACAGAAATATACATTCAGAAATATTACGAACTCTGTCGGGAATCGAGCCAATAACCCTTTGTTGGTAGCGCAGATACAGTGGAGAATCTGCTATTCTTTCCCAATAAACGCGTTTACGCTAAAACTATTATTTGCAGTGCAAACAGTTTGAAGCCAGATCAGACGCCGGGTAACCCGGCGTCTGATCAGGCTCTAAACTGTTTGCCACCAAGATAAACATGAAATATCAGAATTGTCCAAAAGTTGCACTATTCTACGTTTTAGCGCTTTGCGTTTGCGTACGTTTGCGTTTAAACGGGAAAGAATAACAGATTCTCCACTATAACTACCGAACCATTACCGTCTGTAGTTACATTTATCAGATATTATAATCAAATTTGAGTCATTGTTGAATTTCGTATTTACTTTACACTCTAGTTGTTTCACGGAAAATAAAGGAATATTCATAAACTGACAGGTCAAACATTGTGGACAATATAAAAGAAAATAAGTATTTATTCATTTAAACACACATATAAACATCAATACTTACTCCCCGCTAGATACTTGAATCTTATATGCGTCTGCTATAGATGAACAGAAATATCAACAAAATCATGATTTTGTTATCTATTCAGAATGATATTTGGAAGCCAGACGTAACTCTGAAGAATTCCAATTATGATTATAAACAATTAGGGGACGATTCGTTAAATGTGAAGGTTGACCACACGGGTCTGGTGCTGTGGGAACCGTTTCAGGTTTGTGTTTTTTCTCCAATATTTGAGAAGGACCAAGCAACCGAGTACACCATTTTGCTGCTAGATATTGTTCAAACATGCAGCTTGCTGGTATTTTGATTTAACTTTTCGTCTACTAAAGCTTACAGTCTACGTTTAACCCTATCGCGGACAAAACATGTCTGCTAGATCTTTTCGTCCACTACAATGTCATGCCAAAGTCATGCTTTTGGAATATTAGCTGAAAAACTATTGATACAAATGCCATTAAACAGGACAAGTATGTCTAACGCTTTCACGGCTGCAATATCATTTCCTTAACATTTACGTTTGCTGCTTTTTTTCACAGTTACATATAAGTGAACATTTTGATAGCATAACTATTATGACGAGTGACAAACAGCTTGACTCCATATCAGACGCGACGTCTGATCTGAAATCAAGCTGTTTGCAGATGTAAGCTAAGTCTTAATGTTCCCTCCCTACAAGTAAAACAGCTCCCTCCGAATAACACACAATATGTGTCTCCCATTGGGTGCTGTTAGAGAGAGAGAGAGTACTGTACAAACATAATGTCGATGCTGATTTAATGTCAGTTGTGCCTGACATTCTGCCAATCACGTTTGTCTGATGCCTAATGTATTTTTTATAACCTCGATACATGTATGATAAAACAGTCATTACCAAATGTTAAAGTTCAAGCTGGTACATGTGCAATTTCTACTGGTTATGTTTGTGCATGTACCTAAACGCAAATACTGATCGCAATGCATTGATATTTGAAAACAATGTGGCTTAGTGGTTAGTCACTGTAACTTACATGTCTCGGCTCCTCATCACTGTGAGTTCGAATCCCAATAGGATCATTCGGATTTTTCATGTGAGTAAGCCTTTCAGCCGGCTTGCGGAAGGTCGGTGGTTCTACCAAGTTGCCAGATTGTGCCTCAACCAGTGCATAAATGGCTTCGGGGGTTTTCCTCAACCTGTAATATGCTTGACGTCGCGATATGACTCAAATACGGTTAAAACGACGTAAAATCATACCAAATCAAATCAACTGGTTTTACACTGTTTGCGATGCTCATGGAATTCAATTATAAAGTGCGATTGACCTATTCTTTGCTTAACCCTGAGTACAATGCTTTTTTTTTTAAATAGTGTTAATACCGATCAGACGCCGCGTTGCGCTGCATTCCTAAAGAAAATTTACGGTGTAACCAGCTTATATTGTATTACATAAATCATTCTTGATTGTGAGAATATTTCCTATTACCTAAAAAGATATGTGTGGTTTTTCAGGTCTTTGAATCGAAGTGTTCCATTGACATCACGTATTTCCCGTTCGACAGCCAGAAATGTAGCCTTAAATTTGATTCATGGAGTTATGCAACACATGAAGTAAGTATTTGTACAGTGGAGAATCTGTTATTCTTTCCCGTTTAAACGAAACGAAACGCAAACGCAAAACGCTAAAACGTAGAAAAGTGCAACTATTGGACAATTCTGATAATTCATTTTTATGTTGGTGGCAAACAGTTTGGAGCCTGATCAGACGCCGGGTTACCCGGCGTCTGATCTTGCTCCAAACTGTTTGCAATATAAATAATAGTTTTAGCGTAAACGCGTTTATTGGGAAAGAATAACCTATTCACTGAATCGGCTTTTTTTAACGGAAGCAGGCACAGTTGCAATTACAATACTCCCTCTCCATAACGACCCTCCTTACAACGGTTCCCTCCTTACAACGACCATTTCCGCTGTTCCCAAAACAATATAATTATGTACAACCTTTTCACGGCTGCAATATAGTCAACTTAAAGTTGTCGTCTGCTGCTTTTCTCAAATTTACATATTATATTTTTTGACAGAAAACACATAATGACGACTCGCAAACAGCTTTAACGCAGAACTGACGCGGCGTTACCCGACATCTGATCTGGATTCAAGCTGTTTGCAAATGTAAGCAAAATTCCGTCCCTACAATGACTCCCTCCGAACAACGTACATGTAGTTGTCTCTCGATAAGCTTCGATAGAGTATAACACGGTCAATATATTGCTATTATATATAGGATTCTCAATTTATAAGTTGTATTACTGTAGCAGTTGACGCTCTAAACCAAACAATATTACTAGAATACTCAGCGACCAGTTATTCTGTTTAATAAAATACAACAATAAACATCAATTAACGTTTAAACTCTATATAGAACACTTTCAGAAACATTTGACTGACTCAACTCAATATGCTAGTTAAATATGAATGCATACCTACCGATAACATGATCCAGTAAATTCACACAACGAATTCATATTAAAAGCATAGGTGGTTCTCTCGAAAAAAAAAAATTAAAAAAAAAAAAAATTTTTTTTTTATACCCTTACTATTTTTATATATACAAGGTATACAACTCTAAAAATGGCATTGCCAGAAAACTGAAAAATACATATTTAATCCTAACTGAAATGGGTTTTATTGTTCGTATAATGCACCATATTCATAATAAAGGTACTAAGGTATAAGTCGTTAAACTTAGAAAGACGAAATTTCAAAGATATTTGTAACGAAGCTTTGTGACATGAGCTCGTCCCAAGAGTTCACGGTTTTTAACCACGTAAAGTTGCGTAAACACACGTTATAGGTGATATCACACATAATTTACATTACATTTATAAAATAAAAGTCAAAACTACAATCACCAACCATCAAACTTTATTCAAACTCATATATAATGGACAATAGAGAACAAAAGATGACGGTCGAATTTGCATTTAGCTATTAGACTTCCATTTTGGAATAATATTAATAATAATGATCTTTATTTCCTCCAGAAAAGGAGAGCACAACACTAAAACAGAGTTATGTAAAAAGCGATTTGATTGGCTGGTCGATTGGTTCCCTAATACACTGCGCCGAACACTAATCACTATCGGAAACGGTAAACAGTCATTTACGCGAAAAATGTCATTAGCTTTCTTTATCTGATTCTGAGTTTCTTACGCCGTAGAATCATATAAGGACGGGTTTACTTTGTATTTATCTTTGACGTCTGGTTGTGGATCAACCGTTTATACAGCCTACCAAGCGTTACAGTACGTCGATTACGAGATATGCATAAATTATAATGATGTGACTCCTCCTACTAGAAAATGTCCGCTCGCCACTGATCGTTTCCGATGGGATCGTTTCGGAGGTAGATCTACAGATTCATATAGGTAAGTGAATTAAATGTATATGAATTTAATTGATCCCGTAGTCAGAATATACGACATTCTAATTAGTTGCAAACTGATACGACCTAGATGCATCAGATTCAGTTGTCTGATCGTTAGTCCACCTGGTCCAGATATTGCCTTCAAATGGGCTATATTTTTGGTATTTTAGCAGGACGAGGGGACCCAGCTGTCTGGATCCCACCCAGGAGCGCCACACTCCTCTAGCTCGTACTCTGGGTTTAGCCAGGTGTGAGGTGGGACGGGGAATACAACTAAAACACAGATGTCAATTTACTTCTTTTATTAAACTTTTAAGCGTATTATCCAACTATTTTCTACATTAGATTTACTACTATTTAGAATCCTGAGTTACACGTTATTTCCGCAGAGCAGGATGTCACCCTTGGGTTGCCGAGACCACGGAATTATACAAGACGGAAAAGCAACTGAGCGAAGTTGAATCTTAAGGCGATTGCGAGCTCTCGCAGCGGTTGAATTTTGCGAGATCATGTGTCACGTGACAACATTTTCATTTTTTTGCTTCGTTGTCCGTCATTTCTGGGGTGAAAATTTAACAACTCGAGTGTATTTATTGACATTTTAGTGGATCTAAAATAGTTGGTTGACATTCCTATCAATTCATGGGAATATAAACCCGTGAACAATGCTTCGATACAGACATAATCATATTGACTACCGATAGACATTATCTTATCAAGTCTCGTTTCCGCCGCACGAGATCTGCGATATAGCGCGAGGTTGCAATTCCGTTAATGTATAATTCTGTGCCCAGACTACTGTCCGGAAGAGTACAAATTTATCCTGATGCGGAAATGCCCTAAGTTTGAAACATTACAGTGTTTCCGCCGTTGGTTTCAGTAGGTGGTTTTCGCCGTCACTAGAGTACACAATACTACACATATGATATCTTTCTATATCAGTATTTTTTTTCCTTCTTTGGACGGTACCCGGGAGAGGACCCGTTCCCAATTGGAACAGGACCCGTTCCCAATAGGAACAGGACCCGTTCCCAATTCAAAGAAGGGACCTGGCAACAGGACTCGGAGTCCAGATAAGGGGAGTATTTCAAAAACTAAAATCTTTATTTTTGTTTTAAACCCTATGGTGTCACTACTCATTAGAATTGTCTCGAAGAGACAATTCTAATCATTAAATGAGTAGTAACACCATAGGATTTGATGCTGAAATAAGTGTGAAAATGTTGGATTTGTACAGTTTACTCCCTCTTTAATGATCTGGAGCCCTGTGGCAATATGGTAAAAATAGTATTTTCAGTGGAAAAAAGAGAATTTCTGTTACCATTGTAAGCATTGCCTGTTGATATGAACTGCATAATTGCACCTTGATAAGTTAGATTTAGGCCTACATATATTATAAAATAAACTTCCCAATTTCTTTTTTGTCATCATTTCACGACTTGTTTTTTTCCCCAATTTGAAGTTTACGCGACAAGAAAAATTCCCAATCTGACAAGAACAATTCCCAATCTGAGGGGTACCGGACCCGTTCCCAATTGGGTGAAGAAAAAAATCTGTATATATACTGCTACACGCCCCTTTCGGGTATTACAATATATTGGTTCATTTATAGTTTTCATTGTTTGTTTCTCTGTTTCACCCATGGTCAGGGCTGCCATAAGTTGACATGAAAATCCTAAGATTTCCAAATTTGCATTTTTCAAGTGCGATTTTACGAATCATACCTTTATCCCATAGCCTGTTTCTTGTTTTGTTGACATGCGACTACTTACAGCAGGCTGTAAGTAAAGCAGAATGCGCCTTAAGGCGCATTCTGCTTTACTTTCAGCCTGCTTTAAGCTACCATGTACAGGAAAAAAAAAAAAATATTTAGGAAAAATCCGGAGAAATGGCAGCCCTGCCATGTACCGGCAATCATTGTTCCACAGGTGTGCATAGGGGACATGATCTAGGTGTTTAAGATCCTCACTGTCAAAGATAGGATTAATGAGGAGCTGTTAAGGACTTGAAAAACTACAAAATTGATCTATCAAATTGGTCATTTTCGCTATTAAAACGTATTTCCGCGCCATTCTAGCATTGTTGGTATTTAGCACGGAGGGCGTGGTATTTACATGTAGTAAGTAATCTTGATCATATCAGCGTTTGTATGATGAGGATCAGATAGGAAAACATTAAATTACAAGCCTCTCAGGGACTGATGTGTTCCAAGTAAAAATGGCGACCAAACAGCATCTGTAGATAGGTGATGAAAAAGAGTTTGAAGTAAAAAGGCAAAACAAAACAATCATCAAAGGTATAAAGATCTGTACAAAGACTGATAGATATGTTTTGGACCATTGTTAAACCAAGAAAAGTATATCCAATTATCGATAATATGCAATGCTGACTCGGGGGCAACATCAGCATCATATTTTTTTCTGACCAAACTTTGTATATAATTAATTAAACATTGCCCTCTGGAACTACATAACAGAAAGCTTGTCCGGAGCATAGCTCCTTTACCTTACCAGCTATGGATTCCAACTTTGGTGTGTAAGTACATGTTAGGATGGCATTTTTAGGTCACAATGAGTGACCTTTACCTTTGATCTCGATTTAACAAAAAAAATTCTAGAGCATACATGTATCTCCAAATTAGGTGTGTGAGTGCATCTTGGGATGGTGGAGTGTTGCTACCGTATTTAGATCACTGTGACCTTTGACCTCGATGTCACAAAAAGCTTGTCCGGAGCATATCTCATATACCTTACAAGCTAGGGAATCCAAATTTGGAGTGTGAGTACATCTTGGGATAACGGAGTGTCATACATGTACCACTTTCAAGTCACTGTGACCTTGACCATTGACCTTGATTTAACTAAAGCATGTCCGGAGCATATCTGCTATACCTTACCAGCTATAGGGATTCCAAATTTGGTGAGGATATATCTTGGGATGATGGAGTGTCGCGTCTCCTTTTCACTTTACTCTGACCTTGACCTTTGACATCGATGTAACAAAAAGCTTGTCCGGAGCATTTCTCCTGTACCTTACTAGCTAGGGATTTTAAATTTTGTGTGTTAGTACATATTGGAATGTCGGAATGCCGTGTACCATTTTGAGGTCACTGTGACCTTTGACCTCAATTTTACAAAAAGCTTGTTCGGAGCATACGTCTCTATTGAAGAGTGTCGCAAACCAGTCTGTTCTTAATGTTAAGAATTGACTCCTGGGTCATTTTCAACAGTATCAAAATTTAATGTTACACCTGCATTACATTGTCCATATTTGTTTCTAGCAAAATTGCATTTTGGTGTCAAACGTACACTTTGGGGGCATATGTCACGTGTGATGGCTGAACTTGTTTTATCTTAGATTTGTAAATCTGCCTTTAAAACTTACCAACAGCACTATATAAATAATTTAATAAATTGAGATAATCATCAATTTCTAAATTTTATTTACCATTGACATACATGTACATTTGTAATTTGTTTCACTAACCATGCTGGTCATCAGCAGCAACCATTCACTATTAATCAGACTCAGATTCCTGGGTGGATAAAGACACGGGTTCAATAAAGAAGCTCATGAACAATTGCATGCATGTCAAAATTTGAAAACTAAAATGGTATACATTTTGCCTTAGAAACAAGAAATTATAAGATCTGCGACACTCAGGCAGTAGGTCCTGCACTGTTGTAAACACTTAATCATGGATAGTGCTCAAATCTATTAAAAATATGCATAAAATGGGACAAGTTGAAATTTATCAATAGAATGTCATGTGCTTTTATTCCAAACAATTGTCATCCATGAATAATTAAGGCCACACCGAGAGGTAAGTGCCGTATAGTTTTCGTCCTGTCTGAGAAATCTCTGTTCTGTGTCAGTCTGTAACAGTAACTGTTTCATTTTGATTGTTGCGAAATTTTGGTGTAAAATTCTGGTAAGTTTTGAAATTAACCAAATCAAATAAGTAATGAGGGATTTGGGACCTTTAATTATTAAAAACAACTGTTTCAGCCTTGTCCACTCCTTGTATTTGGAGCGGTTGTTTCCGGTTCAATAGTGAAGTACACATAGTATCGAAAATCCTTTATCCTCAAACACGAATTTGAGGAGATCGTCTGCTTGTTAGTGTAGAGTTTATATTATATACAGTAGAACCTGGCTATACATTATTGAAAGCACACTCTCTCATATTGTTCAAAAATAGAATTAAGACATGCATTTACTTTACCTACAATAAAACTTACAAAAACTTCCATAGATATACCCAGGGCTTGAACTTTAGATTTTTTCCCACTTGCATTTTTTTGCAAGTGCCCATATTTTCTACTTGCAAAACCAGGTTCCAACTTGCTTTTTCAATACGATTATCTACAAATTGACGTTTCACATCATTTTGATCAAAATTATAAGATAAAGTTCATAAACATTACTTTGTTGAACTTTCATTCTGTATCTCATTCTGTGCTAGATTACTCATGTAAATAAAGTTTCAAAAATAATAACTAGTGTGTGTCTTTTTGTGTATAAACTGTACAGTTACTTACTATTCTTAACTCTAAATAACTCTTTATTTGCAGTCCATCCCATATAGTCAATTTTCATTCAAAACAGCAAGGTTCGCAGATTAATTAATTATTAAACACAGACTATAGCTGAAACTTTGTAACTGGGTCGTTTTGTCAAGGGGGCGAAAGGCTTGTGTTATACTTTCAGAGTTCGATGTTTATGGATGATTTTTTTTATCTTTGGTGAAGACAGTCAGCAGACAGTTCACTATATTTCGAAAACGCTTTCACTATAGTCCATAATATTATGTTCGAGAAAGATGCGCATTTCTTTCTACCATTTTAGGACAGATTTTAGCGACGCCGTGGTTCGTCCCATTTTCGCACAAAGCAATAAAACCAAATTACTTCGTGAGTTTCGTAACTTGGTTTGGGCTAGCTTTCAGTCTGTTTTCGGCTGTTCTTCCTTAAATGTCTCGTCAGCCTTCCGTTTATAAACCCTAGAAGGACGAGTCGACTGGAAACGTTGTAAATTAGTTTAATTTAAATCAACATTCGCAGTTTGCGGTCACTAGCTAATAGACTGGTTCCCCTTTTTCTAATGCTGATTCGGCATTGGTACGTATAAGCCGGGCTATCAATCATGCGCATGCGTTAAGCCCTGGGTTTCCCGAAGTTATAAATAGCCGAGATATGAAAAGAACAAGATGGGCGAACAGCGATAATTATTTAAATTACTGCAAGATTAGAAGGGTTAGACAGTATTCGTCTTTACCATTATAACCTTACATTTTGGAAAGTCTGAACATGAAAATATACACTCCATTGGCGTAGCTTCCTATTAGGCAAGTAGGCACGTGCCTACACTTTTTTTTCAGAAGTCCAAAAAATAAAAAAGGCTAAAAATGCAGAAAAAGCAATAACATTGACATCTAAGGGGGGTTAGGGGTGAACCCCAATTATTTTTACATAGATCCATGTTAGTATTTTGCCATTATCAAACGCGGGAAAAGACCTCAGAACGCATCTAGAGACTGTCTATGAATAAAAAAAAATCCGGGGGCGCATACCCCCGGACCCCCCGAGTAAGAAAACGCATACTGATTAAATGGTCTAGTCAACTCGTTAGCACGCACGTACATTTTTACATGAAGCTGTCTTTATGTAAAACACACGCTAACTGCGTACACCCTGTCCTCATACTGGCGACAATTTAAAAAGTAAAAAATTGCAATAAAATAGGATTGAATAGGATAGTGTTAGAGTCTAACTTAGATATTAGTCGAAGAAAACCTGTCAACAATTACATTATTTTAACCTGGAACAGACAATTTATGTTATTTTCAGCCGACTTTTACATAGATTTCTGGCATAATTTTACCTGTCTTTGACGTCCTCAGAACAAGCCAAAGACCATCTAGGAACCACCCACCCCCTCCTAGTAAGAGTGCGTTCCATAAATTGGTATAGTTACTAAATGGACTTCATACGGGCCTGTAGTGCGGTAGATCAACTTGTCCCGAAAAGAAAGTTTTGTCCAAATAATTTCAAGTAGCGACGCAGAGTTTGTTAATGAAATATTTACGGCATCAGACCCTATGATTGATATTAATTGACGTGGTGTTCGGGGGTTTTTTCCCAAGAAATATATGCAGACATATTCTTTTGCAAAAACGTAAAATTGTCTGGTTTTTTAAGCTTTTCATCTCATTATTTCTTCATATAAATGTCTCCCCAGACCCTTCTAAAATGCGTCTCCAGTGTTGTAGAACACAAAATTTTCCCGGGGGAGCATGCCCCCGGACCCCCCTAGAAAAGATATGCCTACAGTTTCATTTTGGCCAAGCTACGCCCCTGCACTCGCAATTTTTTTCAAGTGCTGAAATTTTCAGCTCGCATTTTCAAAATTCCACTCGCATTTTGCGAGTTCGCAAGAGCGAAGTTCGAGCCCTGATACCGTTCTATGCATATCATTTATTCATATGTTTATTAAAATAAGTCATCAATCTGCACCTCAATAAATATGTTATACCTTCCAGCAGATGATAGCTTAAAGCAGAATGTACCTTAACCTGCCTTAAGGGGTCACCTATCTTCAAAACTAATACCATCTATTGGGTAAAGGGTTAAACCCCGTTACATGGATGTGTCATAGCACATTCTTGTTGCTGTTAATCAACCATAAACCCTACCCGCTATGAATACCTATCATTTAATTTATTACTTTAGCTGATTAAATAAGGAAAAATACCGTAGGAATGATCAATTATGCTAATAGCATGATAAGGGTTAATATTAAAAAAAAAAATACTGCCTACTTTCTTGATAAAAGTTTAGAACATGATATCAATTTTGACTTAAAACATATATGAGTGTGAAACAGTTCTACCCCTGATCAGCCTGTTAGTATATATGCTGCATCTTATCTGGTTCCAAACTTTTTATAAATGATAGTGTTTTAAGCCTATTATAATTAGTGAACTGGTAAAAGATCAACAGAAATAAAGTTTTAATCTACTAAAACGATGGAATACATGCTTTACTTTCAACATTGAGTTTTCAATAGAGTACACATTTAATGATAGGAGAGGGGTTCTAAAGTATTTATGTTGTTAAAACGGTATGTATTTCCTATTAACCCTTTAAATACGCCTTTGGTTTATGCCTCCATTGAAGGAAAGAGTTCTAATTCAAAGTTTTTATTAGCATGAATGTGCAACATTAAAAACATTGAATATCCTAGCAGATGGTAGCTTAAAGCAAGCTGAAAGTAAAGTAGCATGTACTTTTCAATCTACCTTTAATGGACACCTGTCTTTCCAGGTAGGAACAGGCGATCGGGTAATGGGTTTACCCATTACCTAAACCAATTACCCCACAGCCCGTGTTAAGTATTGAATATAGGTCACCTCTTAAAGCAGGTTGAAAGTAAAACATAATGCGCCTTAAGGTGCACCATGCTTTACTTTAATCCTGCTTTAAGGCACCACCCACTACGACATAAAATATCACCTATGTTTCATAATTATGACTGCTTAGTGCATGAAGAGAATTTAGTTGCTTATGAAGGTGGAATTCATTAAAGGAGTAAAAGGCATAATGATGGGGGTAATGGGTTAAGCTTTTGCACATGAAGGCGTGCATGGTATAGGAGATTAAAATTTATTCCCCACATGAATAACAATGTGGATCCTATAAAAAAAAAATAGTTTGGTGTGTTTTGATTCCAGCCTGTGTACCCAAGACTTAAGCTTCCGTTTTATGGCTTGTCATAGCAGAGATGACACTTATGGGACAGCAGCTGCACCCCAGTGGGGGGTCAGTATACAATTCGATTTCTAGCTAATTGGTTACTTCCTGTTGTTAGTTGTGATGATGCTTTGCGCTTTATGGCCCCTGGGCAGAAGCCTTGAGAGGTGAAATCCATGTGCACTATGGGCATGACAGGCTGAACTATTTCTATGAAATTTCTGTCAACTAAAATCTGCTGGTATATAATGAACAAACAAAATATACATTTTTGAAGAAACTGTTTACCATTCAACATATTTTAAAAGATCAGTTTAACCCTTTGCCTAATGAATATTCATGTCATTATTAATAAATGAATAATACAAAGTTTATGTTTAATACCGGTAATGTCTTAATAAATATCCCCCTTTTCACCTGTAATAGGCAGCATTTATAGACCTATAATGTCATTTAAGAACCAGAGAGGACATTCATTGATTATAGAGACGGTTCCTATATAGTAACCATCTGATCAGGATCTACTTTTAATCCATGTTAACGTTCTTTTACCGAGGTGAAAACCCGTGTCTGTTAAGTATGTTAAAAGTCAGCTTCTTTGTTATATAGAAAAAGTATGATCAGTGCTACTTTCGGTTTGCTAAAAACGATGAAATAAATAACCGTCGCATTTGACATTAAACAAAATTAATACATTAAAATACATAGGGATAAACGGGAGCTTGACTGCATATAGATATAGGTATCAAACTAATAAACCGCATTCGATCTATTCTTTTCCGAATCGTTTATGACCGTTATCGACACCGTCTCAATGATGCGTTAACTAACCGGAAACAACCTTTTCCTTATCAGGGGAGTTAACTCGTGATGAAAATTGGGATAACTCTGTAATGCGGTAGGGCCCCATTATTTTTTATATTTCAGTGCTGCAGACGACCTTGTGGAGTGGAGAGTTTCAGTTTCCTTTCTACAGGCTTGGTTTTGAGGTTTCTGATTGCTGTACCTAAATCTGACTGCTTCATCTGGTAAAAAATTATTTCCGTCCTTTAATTATCATTATTCTATTCTTTTAAGCTCACCTGAGCCAAAGGCTCAAGGTGAGCTATTGGGATGGTCGTGTGTCCGTCGTCGTTAACAATTGCTTCAAATGACATCTCCTCCTATACCGTTTGACAGAATTCAACCAAACTTTTCAGAAATGTTCCTTGGGTCAAGCTCTTTCAAATTTGTTCAAAGAATTAAAAACAATGCAGAACTCTGGTTGCCATGGCAACCAAAGAGAAAAAATAAGGAAATCTTAAAAAATCTTCTTGTCAAAAACTGCAAGGGCCAGAGCTTAGATATTTGGCACACGGCATCATCTTCAGGTCCTCTATCAAGTTTGTTCAAATTATGCCCCTGGGGTCAAAATTGGCCCTGCCCCGGGGGTCACAGTTTTACATAGAGTTATATAGTGAAATTTTCAAACGTCTTATTCTCTGAAACTAATATGGCCAGAGCTTTGATATTTGGCACGGTGACACTTCAAGATGTCCTTTACTAAAATTGTTCAAATGGTTCTGGTGGGTTGCATAACTAGGTCACACAAGCTAAAAATAGATTTTTTCAATGAAAACTTAAAAAATCTTCTTGTCTGAAACTACAAGGGCCAGAGCTTATATATTTGGCGCACAGCATTGCCTACAGGTCCTCTATCAAGTTTGTTCAAATTGTGTCCCTGGGAATTAGCCCCGCCCAGGGGTCACAGTATATAGTGAAATTTTCAAACATCTTCTTCTCTGAAACATATATGGGCAGAGCTTTGATATTTGGCATGGTGACACTTCTAGATGTCCTATACCAAAATTGTTCAAATGGTTCTGGTCGGTTGCATAACTAGGTCACACAAGCTAAAAATAGATTTTTTTCAATGAAAATCTTCTTGTCTGAAACTACAAGGGCCAGAGCTTAGATATTTAGCACATAGCATCGCCTACAGGTCCTCTATCAAGTTTGTTCAAATAATGCCCTTGGGGTCAAAATTGCCCCCCCCCCCCCCCCGGGTCACAGTTTTACATAGAGTTATATAGAGAATATTTCAAACATCTTCTACACTGACACTAATATGGCCAGAGCTTTGATATTCGGTATGGTGACACTTTTAAATATACATATTTTGTTCAAATGGTTCCGGTCTTTTGCATATCTAGGTCAGTCCTCGACATAAATCATTTTCTCAATTATTTCCGCTATATTCTCAGGTGAGCGAATATGCCCCATGGGGCTCTTGTTATGTCTCAACTCTCAATAATCTGAGATTCAGGGGCATATATTTTTGTGTCACCTGCTTTAGGCATACAGTTATGGATCGTTTTTCTGATATATGTCTGTCTGTCCTTCCCTCCGTCCATACGTCGGTCATGATTTTTGTGTCACACCTCATAATTCAGGTTCAAATGAAGTTTTTAATATCAATATTGTGCGAGTTATTCCCCTTTTTATACGCCCGTCTTCAGACGTTCAAGAGTTATGCCCCTTTTTTCATCAAAACCGGGCATTTTCGTTTGTCCACTCTCTAATTCAAATAAATTTATTTTAATCCTTTTGAAACTTTGTCAGCATGTGTATGACCATAATATCTGGGTCAAGTTCGATAACCAGCAGGATTGCCCCAGACATTCAAGAGTTATGCCCCTTTTATCGTCAAAAACTGGCATATTTTAGTTTGTCAGCTCTCTAACTCAAACAAATTTATTTCAATCCTTTTGAAACTTGGTCAGCATGTGTATGACCATGATGTCTGGGTCAAGTTCAATAACCAGCAAGATTGCCCCAGACATTTTAAGAGTTATGCCCCTTTTTGTAAAAAACAGGCATATTTTAATTTGTCCGCGCCCTTACTCAAAAATTTATTCCAATCCTTTTGCAACTTGGTCAGCATATGAATGACCATAATGTCTCAGTTATGTTCCATAACCACTAACCAGCAAGATTGCCACAGACAGTCAAGATTTATGCCCCTTTTTTCATCTAAAACAGGCCTTTTTTAGTTTGTCCCCTCTCTGACTCGAACAAATTTATTCCAATCGTTTTGAAACTTGGTCAGCATGTGTATTACCATAATGTCTTGGTTATGTTCCATAACCAGCAAGATTGCCCTTGACATTCAAGAGTTATTCTCTTTATTTTGTCAAAAACGGACATTTTTTTGTTTGTCCACTCTCTTTCTCAAACAAATTTATTCCAATCGTTTTGAAACTTGGTCAGCATAACTGAGCATATGACCCCTAACTTTCAGGGTTCTTCCCCTTTTGTTCACTTTACCTTGAAAGGGTTTTAGTATGACTACATTCTAAGGTCGATTTGACGGGCGTATAATCACTATAATGTGCCCGGCTTGCGGTGCTCTTGTTAACAATTTATTTTCATGCAGATTTCTTCTGCTTAACTGAAGATTTTGAAATTCCATTTCTTTTATGGAAAGAAAATGTTATACTGAGTAACTGACGCCTGCTGGCAGATGACACACAGGTCCCAAGGAACACATCTATATTTTTAGCTCACCTGAGCTAGCTCAGGGTGAGCTTTTGCAATCCTTGAATGTCCGTCGCAACAATTTTAGTGTTTACACTCTAGAGGCCACAATATTTATCCAATCTTTCTCAAACTTGCTCAGATAGTATATTGCCATAAGAGTTCGGATCAGGTTGATTATGGTTGAAATCGGACAAATAGGTCATGAGTAATCTACCTTTGAATTGCTGAAAATGCCATATTTAACAGTGTTTACATTCTAGAGGCCACAGTATTTATTCAATCTTTCTCAAACTTGCCCAGATTGTATATGACCATAAGAGTTCGAATGAGTTCGAGTTTGGTCGAAATTGGACAAATAGATCAAGAGTTATCTACCTTTGAATTGCTGAAAATGCCATATTTAACGGTGTTTACACTCTAGAGGCCACAGTATTTATCCGATCTTTCTAAAACTTGCCCAGATTGTATATGACCATAAGTGTTCGGATGAGTTCGATGTTGGTTGAAATCGGACAAATATATCATGAGTAATCTACCTTTAAATTGCTGAAAATGCCATATTTAACAGTGTTTACACTCTATAGACCACAATTTTTATCAAATCTATCTCAAACCTGCTCAGACTGTAAATGACTATAATAGTTCAGATGAGTTTGATTATGGTTGAAATCAGACTCTTATAGGTTGGGAGTTATCTACCTTTGAATTGCTGAAAATGCCATATTTAACGATGTTTACACTCTAGAGTTCACAAATTTTATCCAATCTTTCTCAAACTTACTCAGATTGTATATTACTATAAGAGTTCGAAAAAGGGTGATTATGGTTGAAATTGGACAAATAGATCAAGAGTTATCTACCTTTGAATTGCTGAAAATGATATTCTAAACAGTGTTTACGCTCTAGAGGCCACAATATTTATCCAAGCTCTCTCAAACTTGCTCAGATTGTATATGACCATAAGAGTTCGAAAAAGGGTGATTATGGTTGAAATTGAACAAATAGATCAAGAGTTATCTTCCTTTGAATTGCTGAAAATGCCATATTTTACAGCGTTTACACTCTTACAACTACAGTTTTCAATGGATTTTGATTACACTTGTACACAAAGTATATAGCTATATGTTCTGGAAGTAGTGCAACTATTGTTGAAATGTAATCATTGTGGCTATAGTTACCTGCCCTTGATATACTTTGAAATGCTAGAAAAAGGCTTCATTTCAGTATTGTTTAGGCTTTAGTTAACTGCCTTTGATGTACTCTACTATACTACAGTAGGTCGACAAACTTGAATGGATTTAGAATAAAACGGGTGAAATTCAAAGGTAAAGCTATCAGGCTTCATTACAAATGGTGAGCGATATCAGGGCCTTCAGGCCCTCTTGTTCTGTTTGTCTCTCTGTGTCACAAAAACCTTAACATTGTCTATAACTTTTGCACTACTGGACATTCAGATTCTATAGATGGTAAGTGCCTTGGTTGTGTCAGGACTATGACAAGATTTCTGCTTATGACCTTGACCTACTTTTTTAGCTCACCTGACAAAAAGTGCCAAGGTGAGCTATCTTGATCGTGCTGTGTCAGTCGTCTGTTCGTTTGCGTCAACAATTTCTTTAAACAACATCTCCTAAATTACTGTATGGATTTTTAGCTCACCTGAGCTAGCTCAGGGTGAGCTTTTGCAATCCTTGAATGTCTGGCGTCCGTCGTGCGGCGTCAACATTTCAATGGATTTTGATTATACTTGTACACAAAGTATATAGCTATATGTTCTGGAAGTAGTGCAACTATTGTTGAAATGTAATCATTGTGGCAATAGTTACCTGCCCTTGATATACTTTGAAATGCTAGAAAAAGGCTTCATTTCAGTATTGTTTAGGCTCTAGTTATCTGCCTTTGATGTACTCTACTATACTAGAGTAGGTTGACAAATTTGAATGGATTTAGAATAAAACGGGTGAAAGGTAAAGCTATCAGGCTTCATTACAAATGGTGAGCGATATCAGGGCCTTCAGGCCCTCTTGTTATCAAACTTGGCAGGAAGGATCTTTATATGGTCCTCTGTCAAAGTTGTTCAAATAGTTTAGGTTGGTTGCATATCTCTAGGTCACAGGAGCTAAAAAAATAGATCGTTTCAATAAAAACTTAAAAACCTTTTTGTCTTAAACCACAAGGGCCAGATCTTATATCTTTTGCTCATTGCATCGTCTATAGGTCCTCTATCAAGAACCCTGGCGTCAATTTTTTAACCGCCTTCTGGGTAAAATATTTAGTGAGTTATATAGGGAAATCTTCAAACATCTATGAAACTAATATGGCCAGAGCTTTGATATTTGGCATAGTGAAACTTCTAGAGGTACTTAAAGCGACTCACAACAATATGGTGTAGTTGCAAAAACAAAAGCAAATACTCAAATAAAAACAAATGTGTATAATTATCGTGCATCTGGCTTTAGAAAAATATGATTCTAAAAACAGCCTTAAGTAAAGTCTTCAAATCTTAAAATTGTATATATTTTCCATCGCTTTATCCGTTGCGTCAAAGACACTGTAACAGAAATTGATCATGGGCAGAGACATTATCATGAGTCGAATTAAAGGTTCTGTTTCCTTGTAACATCAGTGGAAGTTTAAAAAATTATTTTCTGATATCACTTTACCAATCTTTGTGTCAACATGTTCAGGTGAGTGATTGAGGGCAATTATGGCCCTCTTGTTTGAATCACATTATTCTTGCTTCGCTCTCCTGTACATCAACAAATAACAAAAAGTTCTATAATAATTTGGATCCCTAGTTGTCCATAGTCTGTCTGTTTGTCTGTCCGTAAACATTCTAGTGGCCACACATTCTATTAGATTTTCATGAAACTTTATGACAATGATTTTTAGCTCACCTGAGCCTTAGGCTCAGTGTGAGCTATTGTGATCCCATTCCGTCCGTCGTGCGTAGTACATCGTCTGTCGTCCGTTCACATTTTCAAACAACATCTCCTCTGAAACCACTGACCCGATTTCAACCAAACTTTATCAGAACAGTCAGTGACAAGGAGGAACAAAATCTTGTTCAAATTTTTTTCTAGAGTTATTCCCCTTGCTGTGGGACTAGATTTTCTAACATGACCGTATAGACAACTTTTAATGCATAAGAAAATCTTTAAAAATCTTTTTTCTCAGAAACCAAAAGGCCCAGACGTTTGATATTTGGTATGTATAATAACCTAATGATCTTCTATCAAGATTTTCAAATTTTTACCCTGGGGCCAAAAATAGCTCGCCCTGGGGCTTATCAGTTTTTCTTAGGAAAACCTTTGAAAATCTTCTTCTCTGAAAATGTTTGGCCTAGATCATTAATATTTGACATGTAGATTTGCCTTATTGTCCTCTACAAAGATTTTTCAAACTTTGACCCCTGGGTAAAATTTGGCCCCGCCCTGGGGCTTATCAGTTTTACAAAGACTGATATAGGAAACCTTCAGAATATTCTTCTCTGAGACTGTAAGGCCCAGATCTTTAAAATTTTTTATAAAGCTTTGCATTAAGCCATTATGGTTCTCTACCAAGATTGTCCAAATTATGACCCTTGGCCAAAAATGGCCCCGCCCTCGGGCTTATCAGCTTTTCATGGGGAAACCTTTAAAAATCTTCATCTGAAACCGTAAGGCCCAGATCATTTATATTTGACATGTAGCTTTGCGTTATAGTCCTCTACCAAGATTGTTCAAACTATGACCCCTGGGTCAAAATTGCGGCCCAGCCCTGGGGCTTATCAGTTTTACATAGATTTATATAGGAAAACCTTTAAAAATCTTCTTCTCTGAAACTGTAAGGCCCAGCTCTTTAATATTTGACACATAGCTTTGGCTTATGGTCCTCTACGAAGATTGGTAAAATTATGACCCCGGGCCAAAAATGGCCCCGCCCTCGGGCTTATAAGTTTTTCATAGGAAAACCTTTAAAATTCTTCTTCTCTGAAACCGTAATGCCCAGATCATTTATATTTGACATGTAGCTTTGCCTTATAGTCCTCTACGGTCTACCAAGGTTGTTCAAATTATGACCCCTTGATCAAATTTGGCCCCGCTCGGGCTTATCAGTTTTATATAGACTTAATTAGGAAAACCTTTAAAAATCTTTTTATAGCTATATATATCACAATATTGTCTTGCCTAGTCAGCTTAGATACAATGTTCTCAGGTGAGCGACTTGTGGGCCATGGCCCTCTTGTTTAATTAAATTATTTAGGTTAAGTTGGAATGTAATAATGTGGGTCACGTTTTGTCGAAATCTAGGTCACTATAGCTCAAGTTTTAAATGGTGTACCAGATGAGCCATATAGGGCCAAAGAGGCCCTTGTTTTAAAAAATGTTCACCATATTACAGTTGCATATTCTAAATTCGGTGTCATTATTATTATAGAGATTTAAAATAATTGTTCTGTCCGTATGTTTAGAATATCTTATTATTTGCCATAAATATTATTTTGTTTTCTTTACAATATTTGAAAAATGTATATTTAATTTCAGTTAGCTACGCAGTGATTTTTCCCATTCAATTGTTAATTTGTCCGGTACCCCTAAGATTAAAATTTTTTGTGCTGTATTGCTAAAAGTTGCGAACAGAAATAGTTCATAAATTATGTTCATTTGAATCACTGTAAAGATCTTGATCAGACTTTTCATTATGTAAAAATTAATTTGTGTAGATCTATATTTGTCTTTTCAGAGTGAAAATTCTGCCAAGTAGATGCTTTTATTGATCTCAGGAGTAATTTATGATGGAGCAAATCTGGATCCAAGGATTCTCAATTCATTCACCAAGAAATTCCACACCCCAATACATAAAATGACATTGATTGCATCATTGACCTTAATGAGAGGACCAGAGAGTGCTCTTAAATAAATGGAATAAGAATAAATGAGATAAGTGTCTTCAATATGAACACTTTGCTGCCTGTCACTTTTAACCCATTACTCCATAGATACACATTGTTAATTTGTTATGCCTGATATTTATTCCTGAAATGAACAAAAAGTCAAAATTTCTACAGTCATGAAATTGTTTCAATAGAAACATTTATATATTATAACAGATGGTAGCTTAAAGCAGGACAAAAGTAAAAACAATGCACCAGAAGATATAGTTTTTACTTTCAACGTGCTTTTAAGTGGTCACCTATCTTCAATATTAGAAAAAGGATATGGTGTTAAACCCTAAAAGGAATACTACAGTCAAACTTTCATAATATATCTCGATCTCACTTTAGTGGAACATATCCATATTTCAAAGTTCAAATATGCCTAAAATTTTAATTTTGAAATAAGGATATGTTTTTATTTAAGCCATTTCAAATTAAGTAATTTCATTTGTGGAAAAACAATTAATTTCGACATAAGTTAAACGAGTTTGAGATACTGTGGTTTGATTCATTTACCTCCTAAAGAACCTAAAACTTTTTAGCTCACCTGAGCTAGTTCAGGGTGAGCTTTTGCAATCCTTGAATGTCCAGCGTTCGTCATCAATAATTTTAGTGTTTACACTCTAGAGGCAACAATTTTTATCCAATCTTTCTCATACTTGCTTAGATTGTATATTACCATAAGTGTTAGGATGAGTTTGATTATGGTTGAAATCGCACCAATAGGTCAAGTGTTGTCTACCTTTGAATAGCTGAAAATGCCATATTTATCATTTTACACTATTGAGGCCACAGATTTTATCCAATCTTTCTCATCCTTGCTCAGATTGTATATTACCATATGAGTTTGATTATGGTTGAAATCAGACAGATATATGTAGAGAGTTATCTACCTTTGAATTGCTGAAAATGCAATATTTAATGGTGTTTATACTCTAGAGGCAACACTTTTTATCCAATCTTCCTCAAACTTGCTCAGATTGTATATGACTATAAGAGTTCAGATGATATCGATTATGGTTGAAATAGGTCAAGAGTTATCCGCCCATTGAATTGTTGAAAATGTCATATCTAACAGTGTTAACACTCTTGTAACTACATTTTTCAATGGACTTATATTATACTTGCTCACAATGTATATAGCTAAAAGTTCTCAAAGTAGTGTAATTATTGTTGAAATCTGATCATTGTGGCAAGAGTTATATGCCCTTGATATACTTTGAAATGCTAGAAAAGGCTTCATTTCAATTTTAATTAGGCTCTAGTTATTTGCCCTTTATGTACTCTACTATACTAGTTGTTTAATGCTATACTACAAATTTGAATGGATTTAGAATAAAATTCGTGAAATTCAAAGGTAAAGCTATCAGGATTCATTTCAAATGGTGAGCAATATCAGGGCCTTCAGGCATTTACTCCATAAATACACATTTTTACACATGTAACTTATTCCTCCACTGAAGTCATGAGTATGTATCAAAAGAAATAAATCAACCTACTTTAAGTGTTTACCTGTCTATGGAGTAAAAGGTTAAAAAGAAAGGGTTGTTCTATGAGCTGTTCCATGTGATTTGTAGGTTTTGAAAACAGTCAGTCATCATTTTCTAAGCAAGCACTCATTTTCAGATCAAGGAGACATCTAAAGACAAGTGATTGTTTAATGCAGGGGAAAATAATGCAGAAAGCCATAGATTTTTAGCTCACCTGAGCCAAAGGCTCAAGGTGAGCTATTGTGACCGCTCACCGTCCGTAGTACGTCTGTCCGTTCACTTTTACTTCAAACGACATCTCCTCTGAACCCGCGGATTGTAGGGCTGATTCAAACTGCTCATGATGTTCCTTGGATGCTTCTCTACAGAAGTTGTTCAAATGAAAGAGAAAAAGCAAAAACTCTGCTTGAAAAAGCAAAAAAGCAAAAAAAATTAAAAAATCTTCTTGCTAAAAACTACTAGGCCCTAAGCTTTGATATTTTTACAGTAGAATCTCCTGGTCGATCCCTCTATAGTTTGTTAAAATGAAATCCCTAGGGTCACACTTGACGCCATGCACCCTGCGCAGTTTAACTGCTGCTCTAGGCAGGTTTCACAGTATTTTTGATGAAGCAGAAGTAGAACTGTATTTTACCTGAGTTACTCTTAATATACTAAGGGCAAATAGCCAATATTTGCAAACATTTTGGATCCAGATCAGATGCAACATAATCATAATGCTACATCTAATCTGGATCCAACCTATTTGCCACTCATTTACCAACTTAACATTTTCTAAATTGTTTTTTTGTACACTTTTCACATACAGTAGGTTTTAAGCAGACATCATTTCAGTCTGGTAAGGGTAAGCCCCCAGAGTTCTAGCCACTGAGGTCAAATATTATGCAACTCTGAACTGGTAGGGAGTATTATAGAACTGGTCATGATCAGCTGAACATGTTGTCTGCTAAAGTTTAGATATGGTTCAGTCTGATTCATACTTAGAGAAACAGGATCTGGAAGTGATCCACTGACAGTTATGTAATTATGTCTTATGCCATATTTATACATATGTTTAATATTGGTTTTGTCAGAGTTATCTGAATGTCTTTTCATTTTTTCTTGTCCAGGATTCAACCCTTTCACCCCATATACTGACGTTTGTTAACCCATTACCCCATAAATGTGCATTTTTAGGCCTTTGATTTATTCCTCTACTTAAGAAAATAATTCCACTTTAAACAGTCATGAAAATGTAAGATGCAAAAGTAAAGCAAAGTGTGCATTAACCCTTAGCCCGCCAAATAAATAGTCGTCTGCTATATTTCTCGTCTGCTTCAAGTTTCAAAGTGCTTCAAAGTTGCTCAAAATTGCTGAAAATGTTGTCCGAGTGTCAAACAGCTTGGATCCGGATGAGACGCCGAGTTACTCGGCGTCTAATCCGGATCCAAGCTGTTCACTTTTGTCATGTTTTCTTGTCTGGAAGACAACTCCATTTATAGTTACATTAAAATGTTGTCTTGCCCAGTCAACTTAGGTACAAACTTCAATGTCCTCAGGTGAGCGAATTTAGGGCCATGGCCCTCTTGTTATACATAATTTTTAATCTTCATTAAGCAACCACCAGACCAAAATCTTGTATAAGTTAATAGGTGCTTAATAACAGATTGACTGTTATCAATAACTAATCTGCTTTTGGTATATGGGAGAAAGAAAATAAAATCATCAACTTGACAACATTTTGTTTCTTTTTAATTGTATGTAGGTAAAAACTAATCCTTCCTGTTTGCTTTGTTCATTCAAATATACCACAGGGCTCAAGATAAGGGGAAACTAGTATTTCAAAACTAAAATCTTTAATCTTTATTAAACCCTATGGTGTCACTACAGCACTCATAAGGATCCTCTCTCTGAGAGGAATCTAATGAGTATAGTAACCCCATAGGATTTGGAGCTGTATTGAAGGGGGATCTATTGGATTTGTATAATTTACTCCTTCTTATCTGGAACCCTGTATACATGCACCATGGATAACCAAACTGGAGTTATATGCCCGTTTTAAGCTACCATCTGCTGAAATATAGAAAATATTTCTGAATAAATATATTCATGGCTGTCTTAACTATATCATAACTATTTTTTCCCTGAGAAATTTTTTTTAAAGACGTAAAATGTGTATATGTGGAGTAATGGATTAAACACACTTTAATCCATCAATCCATAGATGCTCATATTAATGCCTTTAATTAATTCCTCCACTCAAGAAAACAGTTCAACTTTGTGATGTCTTAAAAAAAATAAAAAAATTCCACATCCTAGCAGATGGTATATGTTAAAACCGACTGAAAGTATAGCAGAATGCTCCTTAAGTGATGAAAACACTGTTGAGTAAAAGGTTAATATAGGTGATTAACCCGTATATGGATAATTGGAGTAAAGATCAAAGCAAGCTGAAATTTGATCAGAATATATCCAGTAGGAGATTTCTACTCTTGAAAGTTAATTTTAGCCTATGCAAACAGTGTTGACCCAGATCAGAGGGCTCCAAATAGGGACTCTCTGATTAGGGTCTTTATTGTCTTTCATGTTGCAATAAATTGTAACCAACTCATTGAAACCTACCATCATATACAGTAAAACCTCTCTATTACGACCACTAAAAAAAGTCTACTTGACTGCTTAAGGACAGGTGACAGCTTCAATCAAGGTGAACATTCACCTTGCTTTAAGCAGTCACATGTTTTAACTACCGGCTAATTCATACTATTAAGTGGCCGTAATAGATAGGTTTCACTGTATATTCATAATTTACCAATAGTGTACCTGTGAAGATTACACTTGTCCTATGCAAACAGTGTAGACCAAGATCAGAGGGTTCCAAATAAGGGTCTTCATTGTTTATCAGGTTACAATAAATTGTTGCAACCTAGTGCCGCATTTTTACATCATTAGCAACAAAGTAACTGTGAGGAAAACACTTGTGCATTGCATACAGAGTAGATCCAGATTAAAGGCCTCAGTGTTTGTCATGTTGCAATAAATTTACAAACTCATTGAAATATACCACCACATATTTACATCATTAACCCTTTCAACCCTCTGTCGAGATTACTGATTCATATTATGAAAGCATTGAAGACCCTGATCAGAGGGCTGCTATCATTGCTTTTTGTTGTCGTATAAGAAAACCCAGCTGGTTAAAAATGCCTTGACTACAAGAGTCCGAAAAGATTAACTAAATGTGTACCTGTGAAGAGTACACTTGTCCTATGCAAACAGTGTAGACCCAAATCAAAGGCCTTTTATTCCGAGTGTCAAGAAAACAGTTTCACTTTATAGTCATGAATATATACCATAAGAAATATTTTCTATTTCCAAGCTGATGGTAGCTTTAAGCAGGCTGAAAGTAAAGCATAATGGGCCTAAAGGTGCATTCTGCTTTACTTCCAACCTGCTTTAAGTGGTAACTTGTCTTCAAAACTGGAAGCAGGCTTTGTGGTAATGGGTTAAACATGGAATGCAACCTATCAGAGAAAGGGTTAACAGTAGTTGTTGCAGGTCTTTCACCTGTAAACCCTCTACTCAATAGATACACCTTTTTAAGCATTTAACTAACTCCTCCACCGAAGAAAGTAGTTTCAATTCATACAGTTATGAAATTGTGCACAATCCAAAACATATCCAAGTAGATGGTAGCTTAAAGCAGCATTAAATTAAAGCAGAATGCACTTTATGGCACATTCTGCTTTACTATTTTACCCTGCTTTAAGGGTGCATCAATGTCATAAGCCAATTTTTAAAAGTATTAAACTTTTTTCCTAACATTGTTTTTTTGGAAGAGCTGTTTATGATGAATGAAAAAATGGAAAAAAAAATATATGGTGGTGTCCTTGTTTTTGAGCTACAGCGATTTGAAAAAGGTATGTCAATTTGGACGTTTTTTTTCAAATTTTACCCATTCAGAGTACAAGCTTCAGTAAAATTTATTTCAAAACAAAACAAACATGATAATTTGGGTTTTCATTATTTATTTCATGTCTATGGTGGTATTTTCACATATAGAAACCAAATTTAGGCAAAGCAGGCACCAGGTTTGAACAATATGGATCCTTGAATATCAAAAATATGCTTTGTATAGGGCATGATTTTATTAGATTTTTTATTTTATGAAAAAAATTAAAAAAGTTTGAAAATGAAATAGTTCTAGTATTTAACTTTTTTTTATATTCTACCAGATGAAAGCCCATGCTAAGGCAGTTCAAAATATGAAAAGAAATTGAAAGGTCAGTGTCGAAAATTTTGAGTTATTAAAGTAAAAAGAGTTATCTCCCCTTACAAAATTGACAAAAAAGTACCATATCGATGCTATTTAGAGCTTTATAAATTTCACATTTGGTGCCTTTTTTTTCTTAGATTAGTTTTTGTATGAAGAAATACTACCATAGATAGGAAATAAATAACACAAAACAAAATTATCATATTTGTTTTCATTTAAAATGGATTTTATTGAAGCGGGCTGTTTGAAAAGGACAAAATAAGAGGAAGTGGGTGGGGTAAATTTTACATGGCCGTAGAGCCAACTGTTGTTCACCAAAATGTACACTTTTTCTATTTTTTCATTCATCTTAAATAGCTCTTCAATACAAAATCATCATAGAGTGTTTTCATATACTTTGAAACATTTCCAAAGTCATGACATGGATACACCCTTAAGTGGTCTCATGTCTTTAACCCTTTCCCAAATAGAAGCGCCTTTTAGCGCGTTTAATTTATTCATCCGCTGAAGAAAATAGTTCCAATTTAATCAGTTATGAAGATATATTATAGGGAATATTTCTATATTCTAGCACATGATAGCTTAAAGCAGGCTGAAAGAAAAGCAGAATGCGCCTTAAGGCGCATTCTGCTTTACTTTAAACCTGCTTTAAGAAGTCACTTATCTTCAATACTAGAAATAGGCTATCAGGTAAAGGCCTTAAGGCGCATTCTGCTTTACTTTAAACCTGCTTTAAGAAGTCACTTATCTTCAATACTAGAAATAGGCTATCAGGTAAAGGGTTAAAACAAGAAACAGGCCACTGACTAAAAAGGGTTATATCATATTTTCTCTTTAACCCATTTCCCTATTTATACACTTGACCCAATCTGTATGAAAAATACATAGTAATATTCAATCCTAACAAGTTTTGTCTGTTAACGTCTGTTTCTGCCATCCATGGGGTTATTGGGTGCCCCAGAGAGAGGGGAGCGGATACAGAGAACCCGGGCGCGATACCCTTCTCTTATTATCAAAATAGTTCTCTGGTTCTTTTACATGTAAGTGTAAAGCGCTCATACCTCTGTTTATAAAGTCTCATCCGAAGGACTTGGTCCGGCTGGGGATCGAACTCACATGCCCTGACGTGGTAATCGGGTGCTATACCCCTCGACTACGTCCGCCGGTCAATCCTAACATGGGCAACGTGTATACCACATATAAAGTCAAAGTCACCTGACTGTCAAAAATATTGTCATTTGAAATATTTGACATTTGACCTTTGACCACATGTGTAAAATATACATATTCATACTCCTTTAAATGAGAGCAACATGAATACAAAATACAATGTTCAAATCAGCTGGGGTTCACAGGTTATGGTTGTCAAGATGGTCAATTTGACATTTAGTATGATAAAGATTGGACCAAAAATGTGGCGTATATAGTGTGTTCACAAGCAAAAATGACATGGATGCACATTTATAAGCAGACGCAGCACGATCGTATTAGCTCAAGTTGAGCAAAATGTGCTCAAGTGAGCTAAAAAACACTATTATTTATTCAATGTTATTCGTGTGTTAAACACCGTAGATAAAGAATAAATTCTATAAACAAACAGTGCAGATCTAGTGATTATATTCACAACTTGATCAACAGTACATATTTAATTCCAAGTGTTTATGCAAGCAACTTCATATTTTAGTCACCTCTGGGTCCAACAGATTTATAGTGCATTTGTATATTGGAAGTTGACATGTCTCTTAATTTGTGAATGATGGCAATATCTCCAATTCAGAATCATGCTCCCGAATCAACTCAATACTGTGAAGAGCAATACACAGGACACAAGGAATTATGGCTGTCTGAACTCAATCATGGCATCAATCATACCAGGGAACCATCTGAAAGAGCAAACTCCTCAGCAATTCCATCATAGGATTGTCTCCTTGGCTATCTTTAGTGTGTTTTCACAGCTCTTCAGGCTGTAAAAGTTTCCAAGGTACGAGTGGAATGACTGTGCAATAAATGACTCATCCCAAAGACCCAAAGTTATCTGCAACACTCCGAAAATTCTCTGGTTGCTTACATACCACAAGCAGGCTTCCTTCGATCACTATATGCTGATTGACCACACAGTAGTGATGGGTGACTTATAAGCTCCAGCAGCCTGAAAGAGACAAAATGTATATAAAATCGTCATATGTCAATAGCCAACTTCAAGTTAAATGAGAAATTCAAGACTGTGTTTATTGTTTAATAAACCGTTCTCAAATGTCTGCCCCCCCCCCCCCCCCCCCCCCACTATGAATCCCGGATCAGGATTCGCAAACTGATATCTTTAGGAAACGAGGCGGCATCTGTCACAGACCTAGCATGCCGTCCCAGGACCGATCATAGGGGGTTCATTGATCATGAGACTAATCCCCATTTAGAGCATAAATCGTGACTAACTGGCCATCGGTTTGTGATCATATCTCGGTCGATTTTCAACTTTCGTGGCTGAAATTTTCAGTATAAATAGTTTGATGATATTTAAAAAGATTGATCAATTCACATTTTTTTGCTTTGATTGCGTCTTTCAATTACAGAACAATAGATCTATATGGGAGAGGTGCAGATGTATATTTTTCGCGAGCACGGCGTTCATTTTGTGATTTTTCCAATTGTTTGATTTCATATCATGTTACATATGGAATCATGTATACCTATGATGACTCTAAATCAACAGCTGTCAAGTGCCGAAAAAGAACTAATTAAGAGAAAATTCACATTTACTTACCCTCGTTCAATCGTTGCTTTCTGTTTCTATGAGCCATAACGGCGGCCAATACTTGCTGTATCCCGGCACGCTCGATAAACGAAGGAACCATTTTTCCGGATGGTTGCCACTTAGCAACAACCAATGAAATGCCATGTTTCATATCGCTCATTTGCATAAATAGTTTGCAATCGACAAAAAATACGCATCTGTACTGAATTTTGCCCCACAATGCTCTTATTTCGCATCGACTTGTAACAAACGCTTATGTTTCGAAGTCATTTTTTGTTTATTGAACAAACTACTGCGTTTAATTAGTGCAGTTGCGAGCATAGGGCGAGTATAAGCTGGTTTTAACCCTAACTTCACTGAAATTTCAGGGACGAGCTGGTGTCACAGCTTGACAGGCCGTGTTGTATACCTTGTATATAAATATAGTAAGGGTACAATTTATTTTTTTTTCCGAAATTTTTTTTTTCAAATTTTTTTTCTTTTTTCGAGAGTATATAAATATAGATCTAGTAAAGGTAAAAAATTTTTTTTTTTTTTTTTTTTTTTAAATTTTTTTTTTCGAGAGAACCACCTATGATTAAAAGTATTCCTATCTCGATGGACACTCGTAATGCGAGGGAATCGACCCGCAATACGGAAGACTGTCGGAGTAAGTAGTCACACCATTGACAGTTCTCTCTGTTAAGATTCTCTCTTTTTTACTATTAATTCTCCTTTGTCCCTCTCCTTTCCTTTCACTCTCACATTTTCTTTCCTGTAAAACTGACATGTTTATGTTGCAATTCCGTGTCTTATTATATGTTTCATAACTGAAAAATAAACGGGCTGGCAATTGTCGGTTCCAAAGAGAAAAAAAAAGAAAAGTTTCTCTCATTGGGTGCTGTTGTAGAGAAGGAGCGCCAATAGAAGCGACCCTGTTCAGACGCAGTGTAACTAGGCGTCTGATCAGGGTCTTAATGTTTCGGCCCAATTCAGTGGGTTTTTTTCTTCAATCTTAATAGCAATTTAAGTCTAAAGTTCAGGGGCACTTTTCGTAAGCCTTCGTACGACAAATTATGTCGTATATCAGATTATTAAAGTCTCATTTTTTTAATTTATTACTGAATGTAATACTGTCTTGTGACATGTTTTTGTAATCGTCTTTTCAAGACGTTTCCAAAGAGAAGTCACAAGACAGGATAAGATAGAGATATCAGAAATTAAATACATGTATATTTTAACGCTTTGATTTACGACCGTTTTTGTCGTACGAAGTTTTATGAAACGAGTCCTAGAAGTACAGTAAACAACCACTGTTATGACGACAACAGCGTTATTCTGAATGGATTATTATAGTGATTTTTATGTTGGAAAACAACAAACATACGATAAAAAACGCAAGTTACAATTAAATTGTTCCAACACTTCTTTACCTTTTACTGTTCGTTTACCTAAGCTTAGACGACTTCAAATTAACCTTTATCCCGCTAAACAATCAACTCTCATTCAGAATACGCTGATATATAATCAGAACAATTACATTAAACCGTTTAGTCTCAATGACGCTTAAAAGCGCGTTTGCAAACCGTTTGCATCCTGCTCAGACGCCAAGACCCAAACTGTTTGACACTCTTATCGATATTTATAAAGTCAAACATCGTTAATTCTAAATTTAAAACGTGTTTTGCACACAACAATACTGAAGCAGACGATTATAAAGCGGAGAGAATGTAAACATCTTCTGAATAATTTGATCATGAAAAGGTTCACGAAGACAACAAGAGACATACTCCCCCAGAAGATAATGCAGATACATATCACGAAGGTCCTGCTAGAACACAGTACAGGACCAACAGCTCATTCAGGACCTGTATGTATGTCTATCCGTGGTACATGTATACGCTGTTTTCATACACTAACATTAGAAAAAGCAACATTAATGTTCTTTTAGATTAAAGAAATGCAAAGATGAGTGTCAAACAGTATGATTAATTGTAAAAAAATGTGCAATAATTGACAACACTTTACTAAGTGTTAAGTGTCATTGAGGGAATAGAGTATAACGGTTCGTTTTAAAATATTTTTGTTTAAATATCAAAAAGTGTTTTGTTTGTTGTATCATTAATATTTGTTCTGGTCCTATAGTTCATGTATATATTCAACATTGAAATAAGCGGTAATCAAAATTTGGTGTGGAGTGCTTGATAGTGCATGTACTATTGAAGAAATGTTCATAACCAGTTAGTCTTTACAAAAAACACGCTATTTTATATTTGTATTCGCTTTATTTACACATATAAAGGAGTACAACTTTACAATGCAAATATTGTAGGTCCTGATCAGTAACTGTTATTTTGCAAATTTTATCAAAACTAACCTAAAATGTTATAAATTGAACTATATCTAATTGATAATTAGAATCGTTCATTTTTATGTTTCATATGTAAATGAGATGTACTGAATGTTTACAGTGCTCCTTCTCTACAATAATACCCAATGGGAGACACAAATTGCGCATTAGTAGTTCGGAGAGAGTTAGTACAGGGAAGGACAATCTGTACCCCAAGATAGTTGAGCACGCCTTTGCTATAATTAGCAAACAGCTTGAATCCAGATCAGACGTCGCGTGACGCTACTCACAAGTATGTGTTTGTTCCTGTCAAAATGTCCAATACCTTCACTTTGAAACAGAAACAACAGACATCAATTTATTTTAAACAGTCGTCGAAAGGTTTAACAATTGCCATGTTTGGGGAACGGCGGCAAACATGGTTGTAAGTAGGTAACCGTTGTTCGGAGGTCCGTTGTAGGTAGAGAGGACTGTATTTATATTGTATTTTGTTGTAGGTCTATATGCAGGGAGGGGAAAATGGTATTGTACTTTCCGAGTATGAAAAGAACCCCGAGTGGGACTTGGTGGGCACTGATCGATACACGGTGAAAGGAGCAAGGGAGGCAACTCTTGTTTTCGACATTATTCTGCAACGAAAACCACTGTACGATAGCGTAACTTTGATATTCCCTATAACGATGTTAACCGTTCTTGATCTCTTTGTCTTCATCCTACCGGCTGAGTGTGGAGAAAAGGCGAGTTATGCTGTCACAATATTCCTTGCAATTGTCGTATTCTTCACACTTGTAGAAGCTTCATTTCCCTCTAGTTCATCTACGTTTGCCTACTTTGCCATTTATCTAATTATTCAAACAGTGCAAAGTACGTTAGTGACATTAGCGGCTCTAGCTATAGTGAGATGTGGCTTGAATGATGATCGTAGAAATATTCCTAAGTGTCTGCAGCTTCTTGTACGCATGTGTAAGTGTTCGGAGAACGCAGTTGCGTATGCCCCCGATGACAAGAAGGAAGGTATGCTTGTAAATAACTTAAACACAAACGAGGATCAACTTGGAAATCATACACACATACCCGGGGTACAGATTGAAGAGGTTTCTTGTACTTGGAAAGACGTTGCAAATGCACTTGACAAAGTTTGCTTCATGTTCTTTCTTTGTATATTTATTGTTTCATCTCTTTTGTTTCTATTTGCTTCTAAGTACAGTGTAACACCATGCACCGACGGATGCAATGACTTTTCTCTATAAATTTGATACAGTAACTCCTCTCTACAACAGCACCTTATGGGAGACAAGGAGTTTGCTCGTTGTTCGGAGGGAGTCGTTATAGGAAGGGGAATTGGCTTACATTTGCAAACAGCATAAATTGAGATCAGCGCGGCGTCTGATCTGGATATAAACTGTTTAATTCTCGTCATTATGTCTTTTACTGTTCAAATGTCCAATTTGTGACTTTGCGGGCATAAAGCAGACGACAAATTCAAGCAGACGATATTGCAGCAGTTAAAGCGTCCGACATACTGGTCCCGTTAAGGGAACAACGACAGGGGTCGTTGTAAATAGGGGTTCGTTGTTTGGAGGATCGTTGTAGAATGGGGATACTCTATCTACAACTAGATCAGTAAAGAAATGGCTCGGAACTTTTTGCAATGGAAATATTTAATTAAGCGTAAACACGTTTATTGGTAAAGAAAAATGGCATGTATCCAAAGTATGTTCGTATGGACGGGTACTCACACACTAAATATAAACTTAACCTATTTTAACCTGGTGTAGTATAAGTAAACGGTTATACATGTACTTCCTTGTTATAGAATTATGAACTTTTAAAACGACCCAAGTTCGAGTCCCAATTAGAGCTGAAATGTTTTCTGTTTGTTACACTGGGACCCAGTTTACCCCCGAATATTATTAGTTACACGGCATTCCGGCAGGGTGTACGGGCTGGTATGACGGTTTTGGATTCCATATTTCCTGAGCGCGAAGCGAAGCGCTCAGGAAATACGGAATCCAAAACCGTCATACAAGCCCGTACACCCTGCCGGAATGCCGTGCAACGAATTTATTTCCAGTCTAGATCCAATACAAGAAAGACAACATGCATCATCTGACATAGTGTAGTTCACTTGATCCTAAATTGACACTTGAAATTGACAACAGAGCAAAAAAAGTCTTTACAGTTAAACTTCGATGTTTGGAACTCGCATAAGTATAGAATCTACCTGCATTTCTACAGATTAATGTCATAAACCTGCTTCTGTTGAACATGTATCCGTACTTTAAGCTAAAAAAAAGTGGCATATCCACCTTTTAAACTTTGAAATACCGATATGTTCGAGTGAACAGAATTCAAGATAGGCCCTAAGTTTAACTGTATCTAACATGATTACGTCATCACATTGGAATGTGGGCATCTTATAAATGTTCATTACATGTAGGCTACCAAAATAGTTCGAACGGACAGTTTTAGGACGACATTTATGTTTATGAAACACTGTAACGATAAGTTTTAACAAATGAACAGAAATGATCAGGAGCATACGAATGAATACGTAGGTAAGTGGCTATGCATATCGAGTTAAGTCTATTTGGGTTGATTTCGATAAAAATATTGATCTAAATATGTCCTAATTATGTGTCAATTTCATTATAAACCAGTGACACGTGCCATTTTGTTTACCATGGTGACGGCGCGGGTGGGGTAATCAGGGAAAACAAAGCAAGAAATTAGCATTCAATCGATATTTGAGTTACACATGCGCATAATAATAGATTCAATACAGTTTTTAATTGAGATTTCTTTTCATTTCTTGATAAACAAATGCTTAATAAACAGACAAAGAGATATTATTTACGCGAATCGATCGAGGGAGAAACATCTATTTAGTCACGTGATCCGTACTACCCGGCAAATTTATGAATACGGTCTCGTACACAGTGGTCACATGTGCAGTTTTAGCCAATCAGAGTCCAAGAATTTATGATGACTGAAAATAATACTGTATACATGTATAGTATAAAGAACTTCTTACGCATTAAATTCGTAAACGTAGAGTAAATGTAGCCTTGTATATTATACAGGCCTTGAGTTTCGGTTTGGTTTTTCTTGTTACGTCCGTTTTCGCCAGTTATGGGCTAGTTGGATGCCCCAGAGAAGGAGAGGGAGGCGGATACAGGAAATCCGGGCGCGATGCCCAACTGTTATAACTGTAATAGGTATCCGGTTATTTTTAATCCTTAGTGTAAAGCACTAAACTATCGGACCTAGGTTTATAAAGTCTCATTCGAAGAACCTAATCCGAAGGGGGTCGAACGCACGACTGGTGTCGTAGTCGAGCGCTTAATTACTGAGTGACATCCGTCCGTACACGTATACATATACATGTTCCAAATGTTCCTTGCGTGTTCCAAATGATATGTTTTGCTTTTCATTTTGACAATGAATGAAAAAAACGTTCAGTTGATTATTATTGCATTCCTGAACAAAATTGAGTTACATGTACATTTAATTAAAGAAGTCACTGGTGATTAGATTATGATGTCATTGGCGTCCTCTCATTTTGAAAACCATACATTATCATAATTATAATTATACATCTCTCTCTCGCTCACTCTGTTTCACTATCTCTCCCCTTCTCTCTGTCTCTTTCTCTGTCTGTCTCTCTTCATCTATCTATATATCACTGTCTCTCTATCACTCGCTTTCTCTATGTTTATGTCTCCGTATGTCTCTTTATGTCTGTATATCTGTCTGTCTGTACATGAATGTATCTCCCCTCGCATGTTTTCATATAAACAAGTGTATTGGTTCTGAACGATTGAATATGCTTATCTCATTTACCACTAATACTTTTAATGGTTAACTACAGTGTCCAATTACATGTACATGTAGGTCTTGTTCTTTAAATTGAATGACTATAATCTATTAAAGGATGTTGTCTGCAATAAATTGAACAAGAGCACCGCAAGCTGGGCACATTATACGCCCGTTAATCCATCTTAGAATGTAGCCATACTAAGCCTATCAAGGTAAAGTGAACAAACCAGGAAAAGGGACAAAACTCTGAAAATTAGGGGTCACATGGAAAATCCATTATATAAATCAAATCCCTTAATTTCTTGTATCACCATAACAGATTTGATAGGAATGGGTATGAAAATTATAAAGTTCTTGACTTTTTTTTACCAAATGCCTATATTTCTCAATAAAATTTACTGCATAAATTCAAAAAACACTATTTTTCTTTGAGTTTTTGTCTTATTGTATATATGTAGAAAGAGTCATTCACATCAGTCAATAAATAAAGGTTAAAGTGCTATATGGAAAACAAGAATGGTGTCACAGTAAGTGACAAATGTCCCCAAAGTGTTTTGTACTGAGCTCAAGAGCTACTTAGGTAAGTATGCATATCAAATATAAAGTCTCTATCCTATGTACAATGTAGATCCAAACGTTATGACCAAGGTTAAAAACAGACAGATAGACCAAAAACAATATGCCCCCAACTAAGTTGTGCAGGGCATAAAATAGAATTATTTTTTTCTAGGTCACCCTAACGAGTTACCTAGTTCTCTGAAATACGTCACTGATAGCATACACAAACATCACCAGACCATACCTTGTAATCCTGAAACCACACAAGTGCATGATAGAGAGGAAAGAAAATGAAAATCCATGATTGGGATGATATATTAAGTGTGATTATTTTTCAAGTGGATTAATCGATCTTGCACTAGCAAAGCAGCATACAATCATTACTTGAAAGTGTTTATGAACTTTCATGCATAAGTATATACTAGGAAATACTATAAAAAGCACACTTTACTGGTCACAAATGAAATACTTTCATGATTAAGTGATCCCTATGTTTATGAATGCTATCAGTGGTAAGACATACTATCTGTAGGAGCTTGTCTTGTGAGTGTTAAGCACAGGTATGCCAACATGAACAACAACAACAATGATCATGAACAACAACAACAATGATTGGTGCCCAACTTTGTGGTTGTAATTGTTTTATTTGCAAAATACAAATAAAATAGATGGATGATTATCTTATCATCTTTGTTACATAAAAATTAACTAGAATTATGTGTCCATACATTATTATGAATATTAAACCTTTACCCCAGTCTTTTTTTTTTTAAGATAGGGACCACTTAAAGATTGCTGAAAGTAAAGCAGAATGTGTTTTAGCCCATTCTGCTTCACTTTCAGTCTGCTTTAAGCTACCCTGGTAAGATGTTTGAAATATTTAACACTTAGCCCGCCAAATAAATTTCTCGTCTGCTTCAAGTTTCAAAGTGCTTCAAAGTTGCTCAAAATTGCTGAAAATGTTGTCCGAGTGTCAAACAGCTTGGATCCGGATGAGACGCCGAGTTACTCGGCGTCTCATCCGGATCCAAGCTGTTTGCATATGGAGCTATAGTCGTGAGTGGCAGGCTAAGGGTTAATATTCATAATAATGTATGGACTTGGTCACTTTGTGCCAGGTGAGCTAAAATTTCAACATATTCAATTAAAACACTGACATATCAGTCATCACGTTTTGATGGTTTGTCTTCTGCAATCTTGCTTTCTGTCGACTCGCTCATTGATGTATTTATTGTAATACTGGTAAAAAGTTCCTCATCTGAAGACAAGGCAATATCCTCATACCTTGCAGTCTTTGCCTTAGGAGTGACAGTCTGCGACAGGTCATCCTGGCTACGTTTTTCTGGCACTTTCACTTTCATTTGTCTTATTGTTGTCGACAATTTTACGTTGTACTTCTGTAAATTTCTTATTGTTTCCTCTTTCTTCTTCAGCTCTTTCACCAGTTCCTTGCTCTCGCAAGAAATAAAAGTAGACAATTTCACGACCTCATTAGTTAGTTCTTGTTTGTTTATCAGCCCTCTTTCATATTTGGCATGTACCCCTATCAATGCGTCGGATGAAATCTGGATTTTGCTGGCTGGGTCCATTGTTGTATTTTCAGTCTGGAAAAGATAAACACAATTGTATGGAATTGTTGCATAGATTACAGTCTTTTCGAGACGATTCTAATGAGTAGTGACACCATAGGGTTTAATTCAGAAATAAAGATTTTAGTTTTTGAAAAACTACCCCTATCTGGTGCTCTGTCTTAGCATCTTAAAATGCAAACTATGATGCCAATGAATGTGCTGTCTTGTAACTTGTAAAACTTACTTTAAAAGGTTAAATACTCTTTTAAGGTCCAGACTCAATAGCTATAGGTTCTTGCAATATTGATATGAGTAACAAATAACATCAAAATGAAACCTCAGCTATGAAAATGTTGGCAGAACTTTGTTTACAAAACGGTGCCAAATGCTGCTCTAACTAGCATTGGAATAAAAGGCTTAGAACAAACTTCTCTACAAAATTAAATGTTCTGTAAACATTCTCAGAGGTTTCATACACAAAATGCACTATTGGCTTTGTAAACTTACGTTGTAGAGTCTTCAAGATTGATGAAATACTTTTCTGAAACTTCTTGCAGGATTCTGCGATAACATGTGCTTTACAAAGGGAGATCATTCCGACAAAAACCAAGTTGAATCACATGTCAAAATCAAAACACCGAAAGTACTCATCGCTTTTTATTATATCATCACTAGTGATGATATCACTTTTTTTTATGTCAAGTCACAATATCTTTAGTGATGTCGCGCATAAACAAGTAATTTTGTTTGTTTTTCTGTAAAACGTCAATAAAATGTATATAATAAATAGAATAATCAATTCCTTTGAATAATTAATGGCGAAAGCTTCAACAGGGGAGCTGCACTAACAAATTTGTGTTGCTTTAACCCATTACACAATATCAAAATTATAGATTTGAAACTAAGGAACAACTTAAAGCAGATTGCACCTTAAGATGCATTCTGCTTTACTTTCAGCCTGCTTTAAGATACCATTTTATCACATAATTTGCGGTCTGGGAGTTGCATAAAGCTCCGGCCCAACTTGTTCGTCCATAAGCGCTGCATGTAGCGGGGTGCCAAATGACGTCATTTACTATGACGTTAACGTAAACAACGTACCGTTTGGCGGAAAATCTATATAGCGTAGGGTCTACAAACTACGGCTTCAAATCAATTTAATAGGTGCTTGAACTTGTAATGTGATAAATAGAATATCACATTCGTGTTCATTATTTATCATTTTTAATAAACTCGTTGACTAAAATGAATATGACGCTCGCCAAGGCTCGCTTCATATTATTTTAGTCAACTCGTTTATTAAATATGATAAATAATGAACACTCATACAATATCCTCTATTGCCAGAATATATAGAAAATAGTTCTAATTATACATGCTCATACCTGTATAAATTGGAACTTTTTTTTTGTTGATATTTCACAACATATGAAAATACCAAAATAGCACTTCTTATAAAACTAATGACTAAGATCTTGTGACAATATATATTACTATAACTGTATAATTATGTTCATATTCATTGTATTACCTTTTACCAAGATATCCAGCAGAGCCTGTGGTCTGAATAGTAATTTTCACACACTCCAGCACATGCATAGTCAAAGTTGGTGAAGATTAAGTCTATGGTAGAATTGTAGTCATTCGTTGAGGATGTAACTACTTGCTTATAGTGGTATGTGTTGACAAGTAAGTTTTCTAATTTTGTTTTTTCAGATGACTGCACCTGCCAGTCAACATTGAAGTCACCTATAATGATGGCCTTTGAACTGTCTATATAGTTTTTCTGAATCTCATGGAGGAGTTCAAACAATTTCTTTGTTGATTCCTTTGGTGACCTATAAACGGAAACTATAATCACATCAGCCTGTTGTTCTACAGAAAACACTACTGCACTTATTTTGTCACTGCCTTCACTGACTGGAACAGCTTGAAAATTTGATTTTGAGTATACAGCTTGTCCATATGGTGATCTTTGACTGGCTGTTGTGATTTCAAAGTCTTGTCTATATTGAACAAAATTGTCTATAGCAGTATTAGTGTAAGTATCACTTAGCTTGAACCTTGTTTCACAGAAACATACAACATCTGCTGACAAGACATTCCTGTCCATACGTATGTCTGGAAGATGTTTATGGAGAGATCTAGTATTCAAGAATGCAAGTTTGAACGAGTCTTGAGATTTGTAAACAAACTGATGAGAAAGTTCCAATGGTGAATTTCTAAGCCTAGCCATTTCTGTTTTTACTTCAGAGCTTACAGATATTTTGTTCTCTTGCAAATTCAGTATGTGAAGACCGTTTAACGATTGTAAACGGCTGACAGCAACATAATGGAGATGGTCTACGCGACGGTTCAGTGATAAATCTAGAACAGCCTTTTCGAGTGTGTCACCCTGAGATCGATGTACAGTTTTGGCATGATTAGGTCTCAAGGGGAATTGATATCGTTGAACTTGAGCTTGTCCTTTTCTTCCAGCTGCAAATTGTTTAACAACTGGTTGAAGTGGGGTCCAAGTTTTGTCATAACCCCGTTTATACAACTTTCTGCTTTCCGTTCGTAAGGATGCACCTGTCAATGACTCTGTGAATTTTACCCACAATATTCCATTTGGATGTCTCACAGTTTTATCTATATCAGCTTTAATCAGTTGACACGAGGCACCGTTTGTAAGTCCATCCTTTGTGTTCAAGTTAACAGTCAGATCATAGTTTATACTCTCACAAATAACCACTTCATTTGGTAACTGACAAGACTTTTCATTATTGCGTCTGAAATTTGTAAGAATAGTTTCTGTCATATTTGCAGATGTTGAACCCACAACTCTGTCTCTTGCTTTCAAATTAAACTTTGGATTTGGAGACTTTGTAATTATTTCATGATTATAAGCATTGACAATGTCATTTTTGTACATTAAATGAGTGGCATCGTATGGATAGTCTGGTGAATCCCTTTTAATTTTCCTCTGTTGTAAGATTTGCAAGTCATCATTAGTATGCATACCTTCTCTTAATCGATTGAGAAGTTGAGCAAAGGTTTTGTTATCAGCTTGCCTCATAATTTCCTGAAGCTCAAACATAGAAAACAAATCTGTCCATAGGTTGGTTGCTAGTGGCATAAGTCCGTTTTTTGGTTGTTTGAATATGTAGGAGTCAAAAACTGGTTCAATTTGGAAGAGATCTCCAACTGCAATAACAGAAACACCACCGAAAGGCTTTGGACTTTGCATCACTTCCATCAGTCGCTGGTGAATACAGTTGAACATATTAAATCCCACCATTGATATTTCATCAATGAACACTAGCTTGATACTACCTATTTCATTTCTCAATGAGCTGAGTTGACTCGAGTGCAATGGTTTATGTGTCACTTTCTGATTGGCAGCTATCTTTAATCCACTGTGTATTGTCGTACCATTTATGTGAAAGGCAGCTTTACCTGTTGGAGCAAGGAGGAGAATACGCCTTGTAGTGAAGTTTTCTCCAGCTTGTTTATTGAGGTATTTTAGTGCAGTCTGGTATAGAGCTCTAGTTAGAAAACTTTTGCCGACACCTGCTCCACCACTGAGAAATCTATAAATTGGCTCTGGGGATGTTTTTATCAAATGAATGGTGTCATAAACAAACTCCATCTGTTCTTGGTTTAATGACCTCATGTGCTCTCTGTAAACGTTGTCTGGCATTTCATTATAATCATGGAGGTCTGATTCAGTGTTAGAAATTGGAAGGCCAATATCTCCTGCAATGTTGTATTGTTCAATGCCAGCATCAATTGGTCTAGTTTGTCTTTCCTTATCCTTAGCATCAGCATCCTCAGTTGTTGGAGCTAGCTCATCCCAAGCATTTTCTTGATCTGGTTCTGCATCTAGAATTTGCTGTGCTATGTCAACAACTGTGGCAAAAGGCTCGTAGTTCAGCCTGGTCTCTTCTATGGTTTGTTTGAGATGGTTGTATCTTTCTGAATATGTGTCACAGTCCTGTTTCAAGTTTTCTTCATCTCTCCAAGGGAAATATAACATAATAAGTTCCCTGTAATACTTTTCCAAATCTACATCAGGATTGAAATGAACACTTCTGATTATGGTAGCTTTAGTCCGTTTTCTGTATCCTGTCTTTTCTATAGAAGATAGGTCTGGAGTCGTGTTCTGTAGTTCACTGCTTTGATTATCTTCCTCATCTTCATTATCAGATTTGTTGGGTTCAGGAAGTAAACAATCAACAGTTTTCTTTGACAGTTTAGCACTTCGAATGATGGGAATATCTTTCTTTTTTTCATAAAAAGACGCAAATTCAGCTAAAGTAATAGTTTCCATCGAAGAAGGCCTGTCAGCATATCTGGAGATGAGACTGCTACATTCAATGTCATCATCATCATCATCCATTGTTTCCAGTATATGCCTGGGCTTCAAGAGACTGACCCTTTCTTCTGGAGGACTAGTATTTACAAAAACAACCTTTCTTGATGCCTTTTTCATTGGTAACTGTAAACACAAGTATACAGCCTCTTGGGCACTAATTTCTACTGCATTTAGGAACTTATTTCCTACAACCTTGACCTGTTGCCTAATGTCACTGTTACCTTCACTGGCTTCTTGAGTAGCTTTTCTGAGGAGTTCACTCATCCCTCTTTGACTTTTAGTAAGATAGGATGCTATATAAACTGCACATGCATAGACATCCAACACAAACTGGATGTCTATATTTGCCCGCCATGCTCTCAGTGTTGGAAGGTTGAAGTTATTGATGCGAGTCTCAGTTGATGATCGCTTCAGAAAAACTGTAGGTTTGCTAATTGAAGCTTTTATTGCACATATATATTGTTCTTCAGTTAGTTGAAGTCTGGAGAGGAACTCTTCAAGGTTAGTATGTTCAGACTCATCTAATACATTTAGTTCATCATGTACTTTCTTCCATGTAGCTTTGTGACTAGTAATCTGTTCTTTTGTGAATTCTGGGGGAGAAAGTGGTTCTAATATCATAGTCCTGTCAAGAATTGGTTTTGGAAACCCGAACCTACATTTTTTTTGTCTTTTTTTTCTGCATGTATGGCTATGTCTATGCCTTTGTAGTTCAACAAGTTCTTTTTGGGAGGTTTCTTCTGGCATCGTGCATGATATGTATTTATCTACAAAATCACATAAATCTTGGTTAGATGTTTCACCAAAGCGAGGGGAATCCTTGCACCAGATCATCATATGTATATGAGGAGAACCCCTATGCTGATACTCGACTCTGTAGAAAAAGTCTTCCACTTCACTTACTGGATGGAGATTTGACAGCAGGAATTCATTAAGAAACTTGGAAACTGCAAAATCAAAGTGCCTAGCACAAGTCACAGGATCAGACTGTATCAGTCGACATTTTTCCTCCCAGGTTAATCTTGCTATTTCCTCATCTGAGTATACTTTACTGTCAACTAGCTCTCCTAATACTTTCAACAAATGCTTCCACCTTGTTTCAGCAGCAGATAATGTTATGAAAAATGTTGCTGGTCCTAAGGATCTGATCATTGCAAACAAGTCCTTGCTAATTTTTTCAAAGTATGGTGGAGATCCTCTGATACTTGTCAGTGCTTTATATGCTTTATCATGATGAACAAGGTTGTCGATTGCTGCACCTTTAATATCTCTTGCTGTAACTTTAATATTCTGTGTTTTAATTTTTCGAAGCACCATGTGCATCTGATCAATAAGAATTTTCATTTGTATTTTCTTTGCTTTAAAGAAGATGTTTTCTACATTTCTAGCTGCTCTCCTATCAACATTTCGAAGTTCAGACTTTACTATCTCTCCATATGTCACTCTCACAGGTCTTTCATTGTTAGTTGGACGGCGATGACCACAAAAAATTCCAGGAAATGCTAGTTCTTCCACATCTTTGTCAATGAAAACACTAACTGGAACACTGCTTTCTCCAGGAGCAAAATTGTAAACCACATCTCTTTCCTCCGGTTCAATGAAGTCTTGGGCTGATAACAATGTGTCAGACAATCCAGACAAAAGTTCATCACTATCATCATCACTCCAGTTGTCTTCTTCCTGCACTGGTACTGTAGGCTCTTGGTTCACTGTGACACTTTCATGTTGTGCTTCTGCAATTTCTTCTTCTACTGTGTTTTCTATGTCCCATTGTTCATTAAAAGTAACATGTTCTCTGTAAAGGGGGGTCTTTGAAAGGGACTGAGCAGCACTTCTAACTAATTCTGGTCTTATGTTAACGCAATACACATGGTGTTTATATCTCAGTCTGCGTTTTAGCTTTGCCTTAATGGTAGAGGTATTTGATGTAAAACGCGGAAGCTGTGTGACAGTATTTTGAATGTCTGCAGGTACAAGTACCATGTTTCCCGAAATGAATTTCTGTTTTCCTCTTGGAGCTTGGTAGATTTTCATGAAAGGCAATCTAACAGCTAGCAGAGTCAGCTCTAATGGGTTGAGATCTTTTAACATCTCCTGATCAAGAAAAATCATTCTATTTAATACAGATGTTGGTGGTATCTTTCCCTTTGAAATATGTGACTTGCATGTTCTACACATCCATATACTGTCTTTTACACTTCTGACTCGAGGACAGTGTGTAAGCAGTAATTCCTGTTGTGAGTTTTCAAATGAAAATTCAGTAACACTATGCTTATACCATAGTTGTTTGCAACTAGTACAAACATATCTCGGTCCTTCTGACACCGTTTCGTGAAAACGCTTAATTAGCTTTGTGACTGTTGATGGGGTTTTTTGGGCTCTATTAAGTTTTCTATGTGAACTTTCTCTTGTCGTTTCATTTTCTTTATAGTTTGTTTCAGTGCGTTTAAGTTTTCTATGTGAACTTTCTCTTGTCTTTTCATTTTCTTTATAGTTTGTTTCAGTGCGCTTAAGTTTTCTATTTGAACTGTCTCTTCTCCTTTCATTTTCTTTATAGTTTGTTTCAGTGCGCTTAAGTTTTCTATGTGAACTTTCTCTTGTCGTTTCATTTTCTTTATAGTTTGTTTCAGTGCGCTTAAGTTTTCTATTTGAACTGTCTCTTCTCCTTTCATTTTCTTTATAGTTTGTTTCAGTGCGCTTAAGTTTTCTATGTGAACTTTCTCTTGTCGTTTCATTTTCTTTATAGTTTGTTTCAGTGCGTTTAAGTTTTCTATGTGAACTTTCTCTTGTCGTTTCATTATTTCTAAAGTTAGTTTCACTGCGTTTACGTTTTCTGCTTAAAATATCTCTTCTCTTTTCATTTTCTCTATAGTTTGTATCGTAAGTACGTTTGCTTTTCTTCCATGATCTTTCTCTGATCTGTTCATTTTGCTTGTAATGTGTGTCAAGCCTTTTTTTCCGTTTTATTGAAGTCTCTTGGACTTTTTCAGTATTTCGAAACTTTTTATCTTGCCTTTTCTTGGCCATGTACCATTGAGAATATTTTCGCCTGTATTTAGCAGTTGATGCTGACTCTTCAGATTGTGTGAGAGGCGTTTGACCTTGCAACTTGGTTTTAGGGATTCTGTATTCTGATGGGAGTTGGTTGATGTTAGAGATCCCGTATTCTTTTGGGAGTTGTTCACACTGAAATAAACCAAAAATGGGTGTCAAAGCCACCTGATGCATGCGGGGGTATGCAATAGCTCTGCTGTTCTACGAACAGGCGAGCTATAAACAACAACAAATACACATTACCAGATGACAGTGGGATACAGTGATGTTTTAAGCTTGAGACGTTTTTGGCGGAAATAGCCAATCTGACGAGCCCCTTTGGGCGAGTCTGAATGGTTGTTTCCGCCTAAAACATAGAGAGCAGAATGCAAAACTCTGTAGCGCACTGCCAAGTGGTGATGTGTATTTGAATACACACAAAAAACCAACTTAATAGTTGTTTAAATCATTTTATATCCAAAATTTATTAGTTATTTGAAGCAGAAAAGAATTTTTGTATGCCACAAAGAATAACGAGGCACTTGCACATGTACATAAATGACGTCACGGTAAACCTAAAGGGATGTCAGAGTAAAGTACAAAGTGGCTGATATAAGGTGGCTGATACAGACTCTTGTATTTTACTGTGCAAATACATGCGGAAACGCTCGATATCATACGAAGGCATATAATAAGAACTGTTATTGTCCCTATGACAAATGCCCCTAAAGGAAATCCCTGATATGAAAACCTAGGTCATGTGTACGAAGGACCAGATTCAATTTTTTGACCGAATGTGGCCTTGACATGGATCTTGCATGTGTGACATATCTGGAATTTATTTGTAGCAAAACTCCAAAAACTGTTGATGTAAAACAATATTAAGGGCCTGGGCACAGACAAAGCATCTTTTTTAAACCTATGATTTATCCTATGACTGTGACCTTAATCAGGGAGGTACAGATATGAGCATGGCATCCGTTACATCATCTTATCTTGGAGTATATTTCAATAATTTGTGCTAATTTTTCATTTATACTGCATCCACAAATGACGTGATGCCTTTTTCCAGACTGGGAATTATAAATCTAACCTGTTTAGTTTCTCTTTTTCCTTCAATATTGTCTTTCTGTTTCTGCTCTGATGACTTCATAGAAGTTGACTCTTCAGTTTGTGTGGAATTGGGACCTTTGTACTTGGTCTTAGGGATTCTGTATTCTTGTGGAAGTTGTCCACACTGAAATTGACAACTGTAACTGTAAGATGACAATGCCTCGGAATAGATGCTTTGATCGCTGAAATCTGAACCAGGTGAAGATTTTTGAAATGCATGGAGCCACAAAACACAGATCGAAGTAAGAGTACACTTATAAATAATTAAATAATTAATCTTCAATGTGCAGGTCATTATATGAAGAGCCAAGTATGAAGTAAATCCATTGACTAATAAGGAGCTTTCAAAAGTACATTTTAATACACAATGACTGAAACAATAACTGCTGTTCCTTACGGGCGTATCTAAAGTAACTTTCATTACTAGCAGCATTTATTTTCAATCAATTGGGAACGGTACCCCTCAGATTGTCGCGTAAACCTCAAATTGTGAAAAAAACAAGCAAGTTGTGAAATGATGACAAAAAAGAAATTGGGAAGTTTATTCTTATAATATATGCAGGCTTATATTGATCTAACTTATCAAGTAGCAATTGTGAAGTTGCTAACACAAGTAACAGATATTGTCTTTTTGTCCACTGAAAATATTTTTAACATATTGCCAGTTCCTTTCTTTGAATAGGGAATGGGTCCTAGCTGTTGCTATTGGGAACGGGTCCTTTCCCAGGTACCTTCCAAAGATGGAGAAAAAAAACGCTGACTAGCCAAATGTGTCAACATATAATTATATCGTTACTAACATATATAGTTGGCATGACTTCTGACTAAATGTTTTTTCAATAGGCATGGTTAATCTATAAACCTATAATGTAGAATAGTTGGACTGATTGCCTTCTTTTTTAATAAACCTTACCTGTCTCTGTTCCATTTTTCTTTTAATATCATCTTTCTGTTTCTGCTGTGCCGACTTCTTCTTTAGTTTTGGCATTGTTTATGGATACTTGATCTGGAATTTATTTATTTATTCATCAGAAAAAGGAAACTATTTGCATACAGTCATATCCTAAAAAGTGTGCCTACTCGCAATACCCTAAAGGGGCATGTAGCAGTATATAGAGACAGGTCAACATTGAAAAATCGGGCATGGGTTCCCCTTAAGGCCGTGCCGGATTAGATTCACCCCTTGTAAAAGACCCTCCCAAGATGGTTGGACAAGACAGAGATTTAATACGGTTACTAGAATAACCGGAATACACCGAAATACACCTTAATATATCTATTATGGATCATGAAACAGTTTCAGTTGACGTATATACACATTTTAAGTACTAATTTATTAAATTTGCAAAGGAAATGTGCAATTTGTGGGTTATAAATGTTTTTTCTGTTGAAATCTTAACCGAAATCTACTTTTTAGGTATCATGTGATAATTACACATACGTGAGAATTACACCGTACAAAGTAGATTTCGGTTACGATTTCAACAGAAAAAAACATTTATAACCCACAAATTGCATACTTCGTTTGCAAATTTAATATATTAGTACACAAAATGTGTAAATACATCATCTGAAACTGTTTCATGAGCCATAGTAGGTATATAAAGGTGTATTTCGGTGTATTCCGGTGTATTCCGGTTATTCTAGTAACCCATTTAATAAGGCAAGTAAGTTGGGTCAGATTCCATTTATAAACGATTTATAAACATCTTAATATGGAATCATACTTACTTGCAGAAAGAGAAAGACATTGAATAGCAAAAACAAAATACTTACATGTCGTGAACTGTTGGGGGGGGGGGGGGGGAGGGTTGGAAGTAGTGTGTGTGTTTCCCAAAACGCGGGGGGTGGGGGGGGGGGGGGGTACATACAAATTTCCCAATTCGCTGGAAACACAAGTTGAAAATGTATTGAAAACACTTTTACAAATAAATTATAAGTTTCCTTTGATTTTTTCTGACGGTTTCTTTTTGGGAGGTAATTTTTGCCGATACTATCATCCGCGGTTCAGTGGAGTGTAAGAATGTCAGCTAATATTGTATGGAAAATCGGTCATGCTAGCGTAAGCTTTATTTGGTAATGATCGTAAGCAAGCGGTCTGTTACGACATCTAAGCTTTGAGTCTTCGCGGAATGACGATGAATAAATGGTTGTTCTATGATAGTGTTTTCCCTGAAGTTCCTATCATTCGTTTACTGGAATCAAACGTGCAAAATTTAACCGGATGTTTTCGTTTTACTGCGCATTGTTTCAGCGCATCCTGCAACCGGATATCTCGCCTATCATCGCTGGCTTAAAATGAATAATTCACCGGAATCCCCCAAATTGAACCCTTAAAATCAGCATTGTTGAAATCAACATTGTTGCAATTAAAGCTTCAATTTGTTGACATTCGCAGCTTACAAAATGGCCGACCATTCCCGACCATTCCTAGAAAAAAAGGTTACACGTCATGAAATCGAACTCGAGTTATATGCTGCGTGAATCTCATTCGGCTGTCGCTATTGTTGAGATCCTGGATTTAATATTACCGATTATCATGTAGAATTTTTTTTTTACCTTTTTCACTCAGAACCTTGATCCTTGAACTAGCTAAAATTAGGTAGAATATTATGCTTATATGTATGTGACGTCATCTTTGTAGATGAGGTCACTTATTCGTTGTAGATGTATGTGATGTCATCATGTACATATCATGTACATATAGATGACGTCACTTGCTCGTTCTAGCTCTACTTGTTTTGGGTTAAAGTAAAGGCAATTTGATGGTACAGATCTAGATCTAATAGAGACACAATATTAAAATATCAGACTTACCACTTGAGGTTACACTATCAGCTCGTCATGTTTAGTTCTTCCATTCATTCTTGAAGTGGCGACCAAAGAATCCTGACCCAGTTTCATAAGGAAAAGTTTCCGTGAAAAAAGACCCGTTTTTTGATAATAAAGTGGGCATTATTCTCTAATGTCTGGGGCAATCTTGCTGGTTGTCGAACTTGACCGAGATATCATGGTGATACACATGCTGACAAAGTTTCAAAAGGATTGGACAATATTTGGTAGAGTTAGAGAGCGGACAAACTGAAATGCGCGTTTTTGACGAAAAAAAGGGGCATTACTCTTGAATGTCTGGGGCAATCTTGCTGGTTATCGAACTTGATCGAGATATTATGGTCATACACATTCTGACCAAGTTTCAAAAGGATTGGATTAAATTTTGTTGAGTTAGAGAGCGGACATGAAATGCCCTTTTTTTATGAAAAAAGGGGCATAACTCTTGAATGTCTGGGGCAATCTTGCTAGTTATCGAACTTGATCGAGATATTATGGTCATACACATTCTGACCAAGTTTCAAAAGGATTGGATTAAATTTGTTTGAGTTAGAGAGCGGACATGAAAAAGTTAACGGACGGACAGACGGACGGACAGACGGACAGACGGACGGACAGCGCCACGACATAATACGTCCCGTCTGAAGACGGGCGTATAAAAATGACGGACAGTGCACACCCTGATCAAAAACTCCTGCAAGAGTCCGCTGATCTTGGTTTTCACTACTTGAATTGGACAGCTGTTCTCTTTATACAGTGGAAAATATATGAATCCATCATGAGTGTTGATGTAGGATAGAAATATTCTCCCCCGAGGGTCAGAATTTTCACGCAGGGACGAGCCTTGTCGAGTTCCTGCGTGAAATTTCTGACCCGAGGGGGAGAAAATCCTATCCTACATCAACTAAACGAATGGTGGATTTTTTTCTCCCATTTAAATCGTTTAAACATGATAAAAAATAACGAAAGAATTGCAGTTTTCCCGCCCAAACACAACGTTGTTTATAGTAACGTCATAAGAAATTACGTCATTTAGTTACCCGCGCCATGCAGCGCTTGTTGTAAGCTGGGCAAACAAAAAAGGACGTCCAGTGGTATGGATGATATAGTCATTCCACATGGGGAAAATCCCTATCCCACATGGGCGAAAATGGGAGAAAACGTTATTCTTTCCCAATAAACGCGTTTACGCTAATACTATTATTTCCATTGCAAACTGTTAAGAGCCAGATCAGACGCCGGGTAACCCGGCGTCTGATCAGGTTCCAAACTGTTTGCCACTCAGATGAAAATTGATACTGAAAAATGTCAAAAAGTAGTTATTTTCTTCATTTTAGTGGTTTGCGTTTGCGTTTCGTTTACGTTTAAACGGGAAAGAATAACAGATTCTCAACTGTACATGTAAGTTCTCTGTGAAAAGACTAAAAAACGTGACACTAGCGGACAATGTGAACATAGACATGTACCATGCAGGGTTCCAGATAAGGGGGTATTTCAAAAACTATTTTTTTTTATTTTTGCTTTAAACCCGATGGTGTCACTACACATTAGAATCGTCTCGAAGAGACGATTCTAATGAGTAGTAACTCCATTGGATTCAGTGTTAAAATGAGTGAGAAATTATTTGATTTGTTCAGTTTACTCCACCTTATCTGGAACCCTGACCATGTGTTTGATAGTTCTTTTTCCCCTTATATACAACTACAGTGGGGAAGACGTAATTCATTCCCTCATAAACGCAAACGAAAGCATCTGATCTGGCTCCAAACATTTTGCAATGGAAATAATAGTTTAAATGTAAACGTGTTTATTGGGAAAGAATAACGTTTTCTCCACTGTATCTTTTACAAATATACTTCATATTTTGTTGCCATTGTTTCATTGTTTATAAACATTATATCCTTATGTATATGGAAATAAAACATGCTAAAACTGTATATACTGTCTTGTTACATGTATAGAGTTAGCTTTAAAAGTAGAAAAACGTTATTCTTTTTCAATGAACGCGTTTACGCTATAAAAACTATGATTTCAATTGCAAACAGTTTGGAGCCAGATCAGATCCAGGGTAACCCGGCATCTGGTCAGGCTCCAAACTGTTGGACTCAAATTAATATATACAATCGGAATTGTTCAAAGTGTTCGTTTTCTACATCAAGTGTTATTTGTTTGCTTTTCGTTTTGTTTTTAAATGGGGAAAAATGTTGAAATATAACGTCCCAGTGACAGCGAAAAGGTTAATACGTCTGAACCTGTCTCTCGTCGTTTTGGCGACTTTTTTAGAGTTATGATGGTCTGCAATATTTGTCAAATTAAGATCTATGCAGTGTGTTAATATATGCAACTGTTTGCAAATATCAATCAAGTTGTTACCAACAGAGAATTGTTTGAGGTCTACAATCAATCGAATGCGCTGATACATATTGCTGATGCCGTACTTGCCAAGTCTAACTCAAAACATGCTACATGTATGAGGTAGAGGATTCACACTATACACATATTCAAATGAGGCTAAAGAAGCTCATCTTACTGAATTAAGACGTGTTAATTATAAAGTATTAAAACCAAAATAGTTTGTTCAGAAAAAATGTGAAAATAAAAACAGCTAATTGCGCTGCCTTTCATTACTAGAAAAAAAGTGAAACAATATAAAGAGTACTATTGATGCTAAGACTTTTCAAAACGAAGTTTTTTTGTTGTTGAAAAAACTGGAAACTGTTGCCTCAAGTAAGATGTTAGTACATGTAGAAGTGTTCTACTTTATTTGTACAATTTTTGAAGCTCACACATATTTTAAACCATCAATAAGCCTGCTCCTGGATCGTCGTAAAATCATATTTTACTGTAACCATAAAATATTAAGATATTTGAAGTTTTAAAAGAATTATCCAATTGGCTCGTCTTAAAGTGTCAGATAGACAACTCAATTTAGTTTTTTGTCTCATCTTTGCGATCATTTAACACGGACGTAAGTGGATCAATTTCTCGTTAAGTTCATTTCGGAAAACGTAATTGTCAGTTCGGCACCTAAACTAGATTAAGTGAGTCGAATTACAATTTAATTATTTTGTAATAAACTTTGTCACGCGATGCCTTTAACAGTTTCGCTAATGCTACACTATTGTCACTCTAAAGGTTATTGGGGTACATGTATATTCTTCTACAGTGGAGAATCTGTTATTCTTTACCGTTTAAACGAAACGAAACGCTAACGCAAAACGCTAAAACGTAGAAAAGTGCAACTTTTGGACAATTCTGATAATTCATATTTATGTTGGTGGCAAACAGTTTGGATCCTGATCAGACGCCGGGTTACCCGGCGTCTGATCTGGCTCCAAACTGTTTGCAATGGAAAAAATAGTTTTAGCACAAACGCGAATAACAGATTCTCCACTGTACATGTATATTCTTCTACTTCCAAAATTGTCGTCAGTAAACTTTGCCATATTAATTTACATGTATCGCTTTGTAACACATTCCACCTTAGCGACGAGTATGTTTGACAAACAGTGTACATACAGTGGAGAAAACGCTATTCTTTCCCAATAAACGCGTTTACGCTAAACAATTTCTTGAATTGCAAACAGTTAGCAGCCAGACCAGACGCCGGCTAACCCGGCGTCTGATCAAGCTCCAAACTGTTTGCCACTCAGCCTAATATCAATTGTTAGAATTGTCGAAATGTTGTTATTTACTACGTCTTAGTGTTTTGCGTTTCGTTTGCGTTTAAACGGAAAAGAATAACGTTTTCTCCACTGTACATGAATGTAAAATACACGTGTCATATGCAAACAGTGTAGACCATGATCAGAGAGCTCCTGCAGAAATCATTCGATCAGGGTCTGCATTATTTGTCATTATCCTATACATTTTTTAAATCAACCCTAAATAATCAAAAGTTATTATTTTTTTAATTTTTTTTCAATTCAAAACCTAAAGACGAGTGTCAAACAGTCTGAATCAAAACTGTTTGCAAAACCAGTGAAGTCGCGATAAGCAGGACAAGGGTTCACCAAAACGTGAAGAATTATTCAGTCATGGAAAAGAAGGACCACGGTCATTGATTAGAGAGATAACATATGCTAACTAGACCCGTCTCCCGCTGAATATGTATTTATAAAAACTATTAAAAAGCCATGAACATATATCCTCCGAACTATAAACTGGCTAATATAATAAAAAAAAACTATCTCCAGAAACGAGTGCAGACTTATATCAGACAGATCATATTTAGACAACAGTGCAGACTCTGATCAACAGTTCTTTCAAATACTGTTATTGGTATGCACTGTTTCAAAAACATCAGTATACATTACTACCAGGAGATGAGTGGACCTATTTGTTCCCACGACCACATATATGGGACATAGGCAAACAGTGTGGACTCTGATCAGACGCCGCATAATGCGGCATCTGATCAGAGTCTGCACTGTTTGCTAATTGAAAGTTCAATATCAAACAGAACAAATACGAATATTTAGGTCAGGTATCCTTTAGATAAAAATGGACTTATCCAATATCACTCACTCACTCATGTCGAGCCGTCTGCTTCCGCCGACGTCCTCGGGTAGACATGGATCTCCAAACTTCTTTGTCTAGCATACATTTTGCAACTTCCTCGGTGTTACTCATCCTGGTGTCATCCAAAAGACCGTCTACGTAGGTCTTTCTTTGCCCACCCCTTTTACGAGTTCCCTGTATTGGCTGCCATAATACAAGATGGCTAGTTGGAAGTTCTGGATGCCTGTAGCAGTGTCCAGCAAACTTCAGTCTTCTTAGCCTTATTTCTCTGAAATTTTTGGGAGGTTTTCATATAGCTCTTCGTTTGTTAGATGGTCTCTCCAGCTGATCTGATGGACCACGCGCAGCATCTTGGTATATGTGCCGTCAATGCTTTTAGTCAGTTTAGCAGTCATGGTCCATGCCTCACAGCCCTAGATGAGAACTGACTCAACTGTAGACAGGAATAGCTTCACTTTTAGTTTGCGGTCTAGATTTGAGGTCCATACTACCCTCATCTGGTTGAGCACTCTCCAAGCTATTGCCTTTCGAATCTTGAAGTCTTTGTCAGAGGATTTGACCCAGGAACCTAGGTATTTGAAGTCTTCCGTTTCTTTCAGAGCAATATATATGCATGGAAACATCCACTTGGCACTAAAGGTTTATTAACATGTGAACAAACATTTCAATATGCTTTATTTTAGATTTTGTATTTTTGGATTGGATTTGTTATGATTTTATATCGTTTTAACAGTTTTTCAGTCATATCAAGAGGTCAGGCTAAGTTTAGGTGAAGGAAGACTCCAGAAGCACTTCATGTGCCGTTTTAGGCAAAACTCGGCAACCGGGTAGAACCACCGACCTTTCGCGAGCAATCTGGAAGGCTTCCCTACATGAAAAATCCGAATGACCAGACTAGGATTCAAATAAGCAGCGTGGATGAACTTTGTGATGTAAGTCACATTGACTATACCACAACGCCACGCGAAATTTATTTGGGACCGCTGCAACAAACATCAGATAAGGGAAGTATCTCAAAATCTAAAATTGTTATATCTGTATTAAACCATATGATATCACGACTTATTATAATAATCTCTTCGAGACGATTCTAATCAGTAGTACATGTAACACCACATATTTTGATGTCGCAATGAGTGAGAAATTGTGAATTATTTCGATTTACTCCCTCTTATCCGGAGCCATATCTTTCGTCACTATTCTCAATTTCATTGACATTAGATTTTATATTTTAGTTCAATGCGTTTGTGTTTTATTCGCTTTTACATGGAAAAGGGTAATGCCTTCTTCATTGCATCTGTCAATATTGGACTATGCCACTCTTCAACGGCTTTGTATATAGCATTTGCTCCTTCTGAAATTGTGCACCTGCACATATGGATTTGATATATTGTTGCATTCCATTTCTTAAGTATGTTGACTTTTTTTTTTTACTAGAGTTTAACCCATTTGTGCCCACGATCCCATATAAGGGACATAGGCAAATAAAGTAGACTCTTATCAGACGCCGTATTATTATCAGAGTATACACTGTTTGCTGATAGGAATTTCGATATACATGTAAAACAAAATGAAAATAAATTTTTTGACCAGGCAACCCTTTGATAAAAAATGGACTAATCCAATATATAAACATGGAAGAATCCACTGGGTATAAATAGGTCAAAATTAGGTACGTCAACGAGATTCCTTATCGAGGCTCCCGTACTGTGTCACCTATATAAACCCGCATTTTCATCAGTTCGTTTTGCACTTGTTTTAAATGAAATGTGCTAATATTTAGACTTCAACGAATAAAACAAACTTTTAATCATTGGATAAAATGAGTTTCAATTCTGTATGACGGCGCTGAGCGCGTTTTTTCGATCGTCGAATGTGATACCTGAGCGTTTCGTCAGGGCAAAATGGCAGGTTGGAAACGAGACACGGGAAAACCCCTCTTTCATTTTTCGCAAATTTTTTCCAAAATAAAGAAACGTCATCAGCATCTGTTCTTCAAGATGTCTGCCAACAAGTCCTTTTCTCAGACTAAAAATTTTTTTTTTGTAAAAAATGAATTTAAAGAGTTAAATATAGCCCATTTTTAAGCTTCAATAATTCACAATTTACTCTTTTGCAATTAAATGCAACATATTGTCCATGTTTTATGAGCATTTATGAATGTTTTGAGCCATTTACCTGTTTGATATCGTTTGCCCCTTTTTGCCACAGTGCAACCAAAGCAGGGGTGTGATTACGCCTGAGACGTAATTGCCACGTGGCGGTGATTTTAACACTATTTCGGATAACCCTAGTTTTCGGACAATACACTATGATTTGTAAAGAAACCAAAAAACAGCACGTGTCGTCTGAATCAAACTTTTTTTTCAGTTTTTTTTTTTTTTTTTTTTACCACCATTCAATTTCAGGATGAAAATTACAATAACAATGACTAGAAAAGATGTCACATATAAACAGTGATATATACAAATGTATGAAATAGATCTACAAACACTTAAAACATTCACACAGTGCCAGAGCTGCCAATTTCCCCTTACATGCGGAGTTTTATCCTACCTGACGGTAGCTTAAAGCATGCTGAAAGTAAAGCAGAATGCGCCTAAAGGTACATTCTGCTTTACTTTCAACCTCCTTTAAGTTTCATCCTAACTGGAAAATATGTATACAATGGGGTAAAGGGTTAAAGATTGTTCATGGTCAACTAATGACAGCTCTTCAGGGCAGGCATACAACCATACAGTTAAAACTCCTACTGCGACCACCATAGTAAACGACACTATGAAAGACAGATGACAGCCTAAAATTAATGACCTAATGAATGATTGAATGAATGAAACAGTCATTCAATCAACCAATCAGTAAAACCAAGCGAAGATCACCCGTATCAGAGTATGTTTATTGCAAACCAATGATCACAGTATGGTACTAATTTATAGATGTAGACACATCTAGGAGATGCTGATAGTTGTTGCAATTAACCTTATCATGCTGATCGCGACCTAATGACTGCTATTTATAAAACAAATCGATCCAGACCAGGCGCTGCATAATTTCGCGTCTGATCTGTATCAAAACTCTTTTACACTTGTCTCTGAGACGTTCTCAATTAAAATACATTTGTAAGTACAAATCAAATTTAAATATTGTTTGCAGGCAACAATTTACAGCAGACGATATTACTACAGGGTAAGGGTTAAACATACAGATTGTAGATTGAAAATTGATGTTATCGGTTTTCTTTTACTATTTTTTTAATTTGGGGTCTTATAATAAATAATAAAACTGTCAGATAATATTCTTCGTGTACAGATATGAACATTTAGTGCTAATAAGATGGAAACAGCTGTGAGTGTTTAAATATTTTTCCTTTTGTATTTAACACATTACTCCATAATAAACTTTTACGCCCTTATTTTGCTCCTACACTGAAGAAAATAGTTCCATTACTATACAAAACATATTCTTTATCCTAGCAGATATTTGCTTAAGGGTGTATCAATGTCATGAGCCATTTTTTCAAACTATTAAACTTTGTTTCTATCATTGTTTTTTTTGGAAGAGCTATTTATGATGAATGAAAAAATGAAAACAAATATATATGGTGGTGTCCTTTTTTTTAGCTACAGCAATTTGAAAAAGGTATGTCAAATTTTGATTTTTTTTTTCAAATTTTACCCATTCAGAGTACAAGCTTCAGTAAAATCTATTTCAAAACAAAACAAAAATGTTAATTTGGGTTTTCTTTATTTATTTCATGTCTATGGTGGTATGTTCACATATATAAACCAAATTTAGACAAAGCAGGCACCAGGTTTGAACAATATGGATCATTGAATATCAAAAATATGCTTTATATAGGGCATGCTTTTATTAGATTTTTTATTTTATGAAAAAAAGTAAAAAAGTTTGAAAATGAAATAGTTCTAGTATTTACTTTTTTCTTATATTCTACCAGGTGAAAGCCCATACTAAGGCAGTTCAAAATATGAAAAGAAATTGAAAGGTCAGTGTTGAAAATTTTGAGTGATTAAAGTAAAAAGAGTTATCGCCCCTTACAAAATTTACAAAAAAGTACCATACCGATGATATTTAGAGCTTAATAAAATTTCACATTTGGTGCCTTTTTTTCTTAAATTAGTTTTTGTATGAAGAAATACTACCATAGATAGGAAATAAATAACACAAAACCAAATTATCATATTTGTTTTCATCTATTTAAGCAGGTATATATTACCCTGACTTTCTGTACCAAACAAATTATAGTTAATAAAATACAGTTGGAAATGGAAAATTCCATTACTTGATAATATATTGATTAAAGAAAATTATATTTCATCAAAATTTGTGTTATAGCCCATCTGGCACGAAGTGCCAATGTGAGCTTTTAGGATGTTCGTCGTCTGTCCGTCCGTACACCATTAGTTCGTGAACACTCTAGCGGCTTCAAATCTCAGCCAATCTTCATGAAACTTCATGACAATGTTTGCCTTGAAAATTCTAGACCAAGTTCGAATGTTGGTTATCTCAGGTCAAAAACTAGGTCTCAAGGTCAAATCAAAGAAAAAAGTTTTAACCCTCTGATTGTGTTTGATGCAATGGCTACAAATCTGATAAGATCTGAATGCAATATTGTCAGAATGTTTGCCTACATCCAATCTAGGTCAAACTCAAATGTGGATTGTGTCTGGTCAGAAACTAGGTCGCTAGAGCAAATACAAAATCTAGTTAACACTCTAATGCCCCCATTCTACTAGACGACGATCTACGGCGCTCTGTGAGAGCGCCGCAGGTAGCCATATAGAGCACCTAGATCGTCATGAGCGCTACAAGAGCGCCAATGAGTTGCTATCTGATCTCAATGAGCGCCAATGTCGCCGTCGGTTTACTCCTCTGCACACAGATCCGTGGCGCTCCGATCAGAACGCCATCAGATTGCTAATTGATCGCATCAATCGCCACCGGAGCGCTACTTGATCACCAAGATCGTAACTAGAGCGCTATCGGACCACCTTAGAGCGCCACCATCATGCAACAAATGAAAATCAGTAGATACTTCGCGCTCCGTGGCGATCTGATAGCGAGTCTTTGCATTTTAAAAATACCCGATAGTATTTTCTATCAATAGATCCAAATTGCATGATGTGCTGGACATCTCATCCGGATCCAAACTGTCATACAACCATACAATGATGTAACAGAAAAGTGTGTTAATATAATGGCGTTCAACGTTGATTTTGATGTGCGTTAGAACATCTGTAGTACCTATTAAATGAAAAAAAACCCACAGATTTCTAAAGACTTGTGGCAGTACGAACATAATGCAGAAAGCTCTTATAGTAATCGTCTGCATTACTATACTACTGCATTAAGTGGACACATGTCAAAAAGAAATCAGCTATATGTATGACTATTTGTCTAAACATCTGCTCGCGAATCTAAAACGAATGAGCGCGACAGAGCGCCACAGGTCTTCATAGAATACCTCCCTAATCAGATCAAGTAGAGCACTCACAGAGCGGTAATGGATCTCCATCGGTCGCCGACATCGCTATCGGATCTCTTTTGAGCGCCATAGATCGCAGTGGTCGTCATCGGAGCGCCAATAGAGCGCAGTTGATCGCATCTTAGTCGCCTTTGAGCGCCAACGAAGCGCCTATGGAGCTTAATCTGATCATACAAGAGCGATTTATTTTTTATGAATTGGGTGGCGACCAATGACAATAAAGTCGCTATCAGATCTTACAGATCGCTAACGCATCGCCATCGGAGCGTAATCGGATCGCAATCGGATCGTTAATGCCGTTAGATCGCCTCATCATGAGGCGACCTATGGCGCTCTGTCGGAGCGCGGAGATCGCCATCGAGCGCCGTCTAGTGGAATGGGGGGTATAAAGTTTGAGTGTGGGTCATGTCCAGTCGTAATCTAGGTCAGTCACTCACTATATGTCAAGTTTTACACGGTGTACCAGGTGAGCGAGTTAGAGCCACGGTGGTCCTTGTTATGAAATCCCATTCTTATCTCTTAAATAATTGCATTACATTCAGCTAGATCACTTATGCATGTGGTAAGGTATTGACTTATTTTAGAATTATACCATGAATAATTCTAGAAGCGGCTATTTAACGTTCATGAATATTCTGCAAAAATTCTAGAAATTTGATGGTTTTAGAATCATTAGTCTAGATTCACAAAAGTTCTTAAACTCATTTTATAGAATTGGTTAACTAATTCTTCAAGCTCTTAATTAATTCTAGGTGCAGCCAATGAACGTTCATGAATATTCTAAAATCCTCAAAAATATTATCGTGATCGGCCCACTAGAACAAAAGTTATTGTCCGGAAACCAATGCGAAGCCAACAATCTATTTTTAGTAACAGATCACGTGACCTTTGACCTACCAAATTAAAATACACTCGTTAGCATCCTATTACCATTCGCAACCCGTTCGTCAAAACTGATTGTGATCGGCTTATCAGAACAAAATTCATTGTCCTGAAACAGAAACGAAGCCCAACATCTATTTTTAGTAACAGATCACGTGACATTCGACATACCAACCTAAAATGAAATGACAAGTATTCCCTCCTCATAAGCAACCAGTTGACCAAAAATGATTGTGATCGGCCAATTAAAACATAAGTTATTGTCCTTAAACCGTAGGGTGACAGAAATCAATTATTTGACAACACCACTTTCGTAACCATGGTAATTTCAAAACGTCATAACTTGATAACCGATGGATAGAGTTTTCATTTAAAGTGCATTGATCTGCAATTGAAAATACCTTTCCAATGGAGTATGACGCTAAGTATTTATTCCCATTTGAAAAAATGCGCTGTCCTACCTATCAAAATGCTTTTACTTTCACTATCAGTGACAAATGTGTGTTATGTAAATAAGTGACAGATGATAAGATTTAGTTCCACTTTGATTGCTAGGTGAACACTGCAAAGGAGGGACAGCGCTCCCTCTCTACAGCGACACCCATTTGGAGACAGACAATATGATCGTTGTTCGGAGGGAGTCATTATAGGGAGGGAAATTGGCTTACATTTGCAAACAGTTTCAATCCAGATCAGGCGCCGCGTAACGCGGCGTCTGATCTGGATACACACTGTTTGTCAGTCGTCATTATGTTGTTTTATATCAAAATGTCCAATATGTAAATTTGTTGAAACAAAAACCAGCAGACGACGATTTGAAGCAGAATATATAAGTATTTTGTTTGGCAAACAGCGACGATTGTCGTTGTAAGGAGGGATTCGTTGTTGGGAGGGCCGCTGAAGGGAGGGAGTACTGTATCAGATAATCAGTATTAGATAAGTAACTGTTGCTAATACTGAAACATTATGTTCTCGAATGTTCTAGAACTTAGAAGACCTACAAATGCATGTACTTTTGCAAATATATGCAATGTTGATACTGTGGAGAAGACTCTTGTCTTTCCCAATTAACGTGCTTACGCTAAAATTATTATTTCCATTGCAAACAATTGGAACCAGGTCGGACGCAGGGTGATCCTGTATCTGACCAGGCTCTAAACTGTTTGCCACTAAGACTCATATATAAAAGATATTATAGTCGCAATTGACAACACGTTGTCATTTTCCTTTCTACTTAGGCGTGTTGCGTTTCGTTTGCGTTTACATGTAAATTTGAAAGAATAACGTATTATCCACAGTATTTCTAACAGATGAATAATTCGTGCCAGTTTTGTACGGTTTCTGTAATTTCCAAACATGTAGCAAAATAAAGACAACTTTTGATAACTGTTAAAAATCGTTTGGATATAGATGAGGCGCAGAGTTACTTTGCATCTAATATTGATTCAAACTGGTTGATACTCTGAAATATATATTAAAGTTTGGCAGGCTATACACTCTGCAGACGACAATAATAATTTGTGCAAAACGCTAATGTATGGAGCAAAGGAGCCAGTCTTCATGATATATGATAGAACCAAAATTAAAGGAAATGCTTTGAAAACAAAGTTATAGCTTTACATGTATATATCAAATGCTAATGTAAGCAAACAGAACACTGAATGATTTCCAGGCAATTGTATTTTATTCCTAGTTCATCTTGTTTAGCAACATGTCTGTTCGTTAAATAGATAGATAGATAGTTTATTGATACAAAAGGCCATAGGCCCATCAGTACAGGTAAATTCAAAACTATAAATACATAATCAAAACGTCAATGGTAGATGGTAAAGGTTTTACGTTTGCAAATAAGTAAAGGAAATATATAAGGCGTTTTAACTCATTTGTGCACACGGTCCTATATATGGGACATAGGCAAACAGTATATACTCTGATCAGACGCTGCATAATATGGCCTCTGGTCACACCCTACACTGTTTGCTGATAGGAATATAAACAAAACGAAAATTAAATTTGGATCAGGTTAAAGCAGCAAGCGGCCAACATAAATTTAATTCCCCACGTTTCTTTTGCAAATACATTGCACCCTCTCTACAACGACATCCAATGGGAGACAAAAATTATGTGTGTTGTTTGGATGAAGTTGTTACAGGGAGGACAATTGGTAACGCTGCGTCTGATCTGGATATAAGCTGTTTGTCACTTATGAGTATGTTATTTTCTGTCAAAATGTCAAATGCGTGACTTTTAGACAGTTTTTAGCAGACAATATTGCAGAGGTGATAAGATTGGAAATAATTGCCTTGTTTGGAGAACATCGTCAATTGTCTTTCTGAGGAGTGAATTATTTTTCAGAGGGCCGTTTTGGAGAGGTAGCACTGTTTTTTGTTATCCTGATGAGACGCTAAATAAATCGGTGTACCATGCGGATCCCAAATGTTTGACAATCTATAGTCATATTTTTTTTAAACTTACAGTAGAGAAAACGTTATTCTTTCCCAATAAACGCGTTTACGCTAAAACTATTATTTCCATTGCAAACTGTTTGGAGCCAGATCAGACCCCGGGTAACCCGACGTCTGATCAGGCTCCAAACTGTTTGCCACTCAGATAAAAATTAGATACTGAAAAATGTCAAAAAATACTTATTTTCTACATTTTAGTGGTTTGCGTTTGGGTTTCGTTTGCGTTTAAACGGGAAAGAATAGCAGATTCTCCACTGTAATGCAAAAACCTTCAGGGATTGTTCCAGACGACACTCAACCGATCGACTGAAGAAAAAAAGCACGCGATCGTGTTCGTTATCTAAATCACATTTTGATAGTTTCCAGGAAGTGACTGTGCATTGTTGAGTGTTGAGGGCTTTTTGTCTTTACGCTTAAACTATTATTTCCATTGCAAACAGTTTGATGCCAGACCAGACGCCGGATAATCCGGCGTCTGGTCTTGCTCCAAAAAGTTTGCTTCTCAGATTAAGAAAAATAGTATAAATTATCCACACGTTGTCATTTTATACGTTTTATTTCAATGCGGTTGCGGTTCGTATGCGTTTAACCAAAACAGAATAACGTTTTCTCTACTGTATCAGAGTTTGTTATTCCCATGGCATCTATTAGCATAACTTTGCATTAAGTTGCTGTTGAAAAACAAATAAACAGATCCCCTAGACAGCAAATATTTCTTGCATTAATTTCAGATAAGGGCTGAAGGTCAAAGCATCTCTAAAGTATTATGCAGAGTGGATCATATCATGATGCAAGGAAAACACAAAAACTGCAAAAAAATTAAATATTTCATCACCGTGTTCGACGTTTCAGTTTGAATTCAAAGTACCCCTATCAACAGGATTAAAACTGGTTGGCACTGATATTAGTTTTTTCTTGTCAAAATATCAACACATGGATCTTTGTTTAACCAATTACCCCAAAACAGGTTGTAAGTATGGCAGAAGGTGCATTAAGGCGCTTTCTGCTTTACTTTCAGCCTACTTTAAGTTACCATCTTCTAAAATATAGAAAATATTTGTAATGATACATATGCATGGCTGTATAAATTGGAAGTATTGTCTTTAGTGGAGGGATGCTTTAAAGGCGTATAAAGGCGTATGTTTTGCATTGCTTCCACAAACGGTAAGTGATAGAATACGTCTGACTATTAACATAATTACACAGCTCTATTGACGATATAAACATTGTACACATGTCCTATACAACAGCATATACCCTGATCAGAGGATCCTCAGATCCAGTCCTGTACCGTTTTCAGTGTATGATTAAAATCAACCCTAAATATTTGAAACATGGAATCAATTCAATTGAAAATTGGAGTGGTTGGTTAACTCTTTGCATGCTGGGTAATTTGTTTTGTCTGCAACATTTGTCGTCTGCTACTGTTCTGAAAATTTCTTTTAATTTCAAGGTCAGAATGGGCGTCTCATCTGGATCAAAGCTGTTTGCAAAGGCAATCACTGTGGTGGATATATCCGCCGCTAGCATGCAAAGAGTTAATATGTTAAAGGGAAAATGAGTTACATGTAAGACATGCTGAATTATCGTCAACCTCAAATATGTCACAGGTAAAAACAACAACAACAGTTTGATGTTTTTCAAAATATGTGTGTCCAGCAGTGTGGGCACTGCCAAAATGTTGAGTTTTCGGCGTTTGAGCTAGATCTAAACTGTTTGCGTTAAATCGGGTTAAAATAGACATTTTTCAAATGTCACTGTCCATATTGACATTGTTTCAATTCTTTTCTAACATTAAATGTTCAACATATCTTCAACATTTCAACAACTCGGCATCCTCTTATTTTATACATGTCATTGTAGGATGGATACTGTTTTTATTTTATTAAAAACTCGGAACTGCTGTGGCGTTTCACCCCTATTACTCTCATTAAACGCTTACAAGAGCGTTTACAAATAATTTGGATCCTGATCAGAGGTTGCGTTGATCAGGTTACAATCTGTTTTACAATCGTTTGGAAATTTCTTCTGTCATAACCTTATGTTCTTAACTTCGAAACGATATTTCAGTCAACAAATTTGCAAATGTAAGCCAATTGTGTTTCTGTTCCCGCCATATAACAACTCATTTAGAACAACACACACGTTGTACATGTATCTCCCATTAGGAATTTTTGTAGACAGGGAGCATTGTACTCCAAATACTGTTGGTATTCATGCTTTAAATGCTGGTTTCATTGGGAATTATTGACTGCATTGTAAATAATTTAGGATGGGTGTTTTACTTCGGTTGCAAGATATGCAATGGTGTGATTGCCTTTAATATTGGCGACTTTAACTTCATTCCAAGTAAAATACCAACTTCAGCAAATTGTTTCTGTGCTAAAGGATGTTTCTCATCTTGAATGGAGCCTCACAGAATGTTTAGATTTAGTCGGTGCATATAAAGCTGTATAACATATATTATTACACCTCGCTTTGAGTTACAATGTTAATTTCCCATAGACCTAAAGTTAACATTTTGCATGTCTTTTACATCTATCCAAAAATATATTGTCACTCTTTAGGATATTCTTTTTGTGACGTCACTCGAAACGACATTAGTTGTTTTCTCCGCTCTTAAAAATACTGTCAGCTATGATATGATTTTCGCTATGGGCGAGAATAGAACGTTTAAAAGAGTGGTAACTTCTAATCAACATTTGGCATTTTCTGTACAAGTTGCTTCCCTTTGTCCATTCCTGAACGATTTGCCACCATTTCGGGAAGAGAATATTTGCCACCTAGACAATGTAAAGACGCTGTATCTTCAATTTACTTGTTTCTTTCTTGTAATATAATTATAAACAATTTGACGTCGTAAGACGGCGACGTCATTTCCGCGTTACGTACATGTCCGCGCTAAATTGGTATTCACAACACATTTTATAAAATACCAATAAAACGATTTCAAAACCAGGGTTGATTAGCCCGATGTAATAAAATAAATACTAGATGTCAGTTTGCGTGACATTCAAATTGTCAACCCTCGAAAACAAGAATGTCACCCTCGGCTATGCCTCGGGGTGACATTCTGTTTCTCGGGTTGACAATTTGAATGTCACGCAAACTGCCATCTAATATTTACATAATGTATATTTACCCCTACACTTCCTAAGTATAACTTTTACGATGGTTACATGTATTCACGAACAGTTCCGATCCTGATCAGACGTCGCGTAGATCAAAGCTGTTTGACATTAATTACGATATTATTGTTGGCAATTTACTCACATGTAACATTATATAAATATTTGATGGCAGTTTGCGTGACATTCAAATTGTCAACCCGAGAAACATCATGTCACCCCGAGGCGTAGCCGAGGGTGACATTCTTGTTTTCGAGGGTTGACAATTTGAATGTCACGCAAACTGACATCTAATATTTATTTTATTACACCGAGCTTATCAACCCTGGCTTTGGAATCGTTTTTTTTCGTCTTTTATAAAATGTGCAGTGAATACCAATTTAGCGCGGACATGTACATAACGCGGGAAATGACGTCGCCGTCTTACGACGTCACATTGTTTATAATTATATTACAAGAAACAAAGAAGAACGTTATGATAACTAAATTGAAGAAACCGCGTCTTTACATTGTCTAGGTGGCAAATATCCTCTTCCGAAATGGTGGCAAATCGTTATGGAATGGACAAAAGGAAGCAACTTGTACAGAAAATGCCAAAAGTTTATTAGAAGTTACCACTCTTTAAAACGTTCCAATGTATCCAATAGCGAACTTCATGTCAATGCTGACAGTACGTTTTCGGACGGAGTAAAAAAGTAATGTCCTTTAGAATGACGTCACAAAAAGAATATCATAAAGAGTGACAGTATATTTTGGATAGATGTAAAAGACATGCAAAATGTTAACTGTAGGTCTATGGGAAATTAACATTGTAACTCAAAGCGAGGTGTAATTATTAGATTTGAAAAATAAAATCAGATGACAGTTGTTTAAAGGAGATTACTCCCTGGCAGTGATGCCATGGGAGTATCTGTTGTTTTTACTCTTAATAAAACGAAACCGTTACATTCATTACGAGTTGATCAAAACCAATTTTTCATTTAGGACATTTTGAGATTACTGTAGCCAGGGTCGTTTTCAAGCTTTTGATTGGTCAGATTTGAGCCTAGGCTCAAATGTGACTCATCAAATGCTTGAGAACTCACTCAGACTCAGCGCTTTATAACCTTGGACCCGGGTCAGTGATAATGATGACGGGTCAATAGTCTTCTATGTGTGGTTTGACAGCTCAGTGGTTAGAGTGTTGGCACTGTTAACCAAAGATAATAAAGTCAATTGTGTTGAAGATGTGTCAGTTTGAAATCTGGTACATCAGATAATACGGTATTCTTTCCTTCAAATGAATGCAAACTTCATGCAAGAAAATGGCACCTGCTCTTGCTACAATCTGTGTTGCGGTAAGGGTTTTAGCATAGATGCACTTATTGGGAAAATGTAACGGTTTTTCACCGTACTAGTAAAGCAGAAAAGCCGTACTTGAGCATTTCACTTTACTTGTCCGTTGCTTTAAACAGTGAAACATGTCTTAAAGCATTAACAACTGATGACGAGTATACTCGTCACGACAAACAATGATTGTAAAGAGTACATTTGGTATATACAAACACTGTAGACTAATACCAGAATGCTCATGAAAGATCTCTCTGATCATAGTCTGCACAGTGTTTCATTTTGCATTATATGACAGAATAGACTTCACTTGAAATTGGACTATTTAATATTTCAGGGATGAAAAATGTATACATGTACAGTAGAACATCTCTTTTACGACCACTAAATTGTGTCAACTATTAGTCGTTTAATAAAGGTGACTGCTTAAAGCAATGTGAAAGTGAAACAGAAAGATCCTACAGGAGCTTGCTGATTCACTTTCACATTGCTTTTAGCTGTCACCTGTCTTTTATACAGACAATTAGTATTCTTTTTAGTGGTCATAATAGAGAGGTTCTACTGTATATTATAAACGAGCGTTCTTTAAAAACAATATGGCATACTACACAGGTTTTCTGTATCAGATCTCCTCTCTATGGGCGTTAAATTAGCCCGTAGATGGTAGAAACGAAGGTAAATAAACAACTTACTGGTTGTAAGATCGAAACTTTTATGTATAAATATGAACAATGGTTCTTTGTTTTCATTTTGTTCATTAAACATTGAGCCGATAAATCAACATTTGCGCTTATTTCTTTGGTGATAATGACTTTTGTTTTATTTAATAACAAAATGTCACTGATTCGTGTTTCAATTTGTAAAAATTGGGTTTTCTGTCAACAAGCAATCATACGACATTTTCCTGTTTTAAGCTCATCTTTATTTATGCTATCATATGCACTGAACGATATCAATCAGTCTATTTTATTGGTCGTAATATAGAGGTTTTACTTTATTTACGTTTCATTGCATTTTCAATTCGTAACATTTCTGTAACAGTTGAGTTGCCCTTTGCTTCTTACATGTAGGTCAACTTTTCAAACATCTGAGATCAAGGTCAGAAGGCTTCGAACGCAAAATGATTGGTACTCATGTCGGTATTTCTTCAATCAAACTGCCTTAGATATATCTGTGAAACGAAATTTCAGATAATAGTATTTAAAAAAGGATGGACGAGTTGGATTTTGTGGCACTGCGACACAAAAAGGGTCATTTAGCGCCGATGAAAGTTGAGGGATGATGAGACGAGATGAATATGATTTCAGGAAGATGACTTTGGCTCATCCCGTTCGTTGCAAAGCAGCGCATAGAAATTATCAAAATTACCAGCCTGATTTATTTTAGTTCTTGTAAGACAATATAATCTTAGTCTAATAAACAGAAACATTCCGATAACAATTAAACTGTTTAAACTATCAATTAAGCTCTAGAACCACGACAAGGCAGGAAGGTTTCTGAGGTATTGAAACTCACGATATTTTGTCTTTAAAATGTTTAACACATTCAACACTAGCAATGCGTATACTCGTCATTAACAAATAGTGTATCTGTGAACAGTGCCTATCTCGTACATGCATGCAACAGGTCTTGCCAGGGGTCCGTTTCATAAAACTTCGTACCACAAATGTTGTCGTAATTCAGATTATAAAAGTCTCAATCGTTATTTGCTTTTCCATCTAATCCTATCTTGTTATATCTCTTTGGAATTGTCTTGCAAAGACAATTCCAAAGAGATGTAACAAGACAGGATAAGATGTAGAAAATCAGAAGTTAATTGTATTTTAAAGGTTTGAACTACGACCTTTTTGTCGTACGAAGTTTTATGAAACGGGAAAAGGTGCATTACATGATACACTGTTTGTTAATGGCAAGTATACGCATTGCTAGGGTTGAAAGTACCTGGTATAGATCATAATAGTCGAATGACTCGTGTAGCAGGCAAATGATCAGGTTCTGAATAGTTTGCCGCTGTGCAGTGTATGGCTAAGATAACCCCTAAAATCAGTTACAAATGGACTTAACTTAGTAGGACGTTGCAACTGCTCGTTAAAAGTAGTGAATGCAAACGGTTTAATTCGCCAATGAAATAGTAATATTTCTCCTATATACAGGGAATTTTCTCGTTTTTACCACTTTAACGAATACTCATCAGAGATGCGAGCTCAGTTGCAGTCTTCAAAAAACGTCTGAAAACACACTCTTTAATATCTATTATTAGAAGAAAGTAGGTAATCAATGACTGCTACCTCTGGGCTGTGTTCTTGCTGTGGATGCTGTGGGTCTGAATGGCAGTTCTGGAGTTGTACCATTGACCTTGTGCCTGTCTGGTGGATCTTGCTGGTAGGGATTGCCCAATCGCTTTGAAACCTTTTGGCTAGGGGTCTATGGTGAAATTCTTGGACAGCTTTATTATTATGAACTAAGGGTGTACCACGGCCATAGATTATACAATACTCAACCAACCAACACGGAAAGTATTGTTTTAAACATTCGTTTTACAACTTGTGAACTGCTCTCCGGCCCTACATTGAAACAAACAAACAAACAAATTCAACCAAACAACATGGAGAGTATTGTTTTAAACATTCGTTTTACGATTTGTGAACTACTCTCCGGCTCCACACTGAAACAAACAAACAAACAAACAAAAAACCACTCTGTTTGTAATCATGCCATTTATCTTTTAATTATTTGACTCATTTTAAAAATGATTTTACAAACTTACTATTACAATTTTATAATCTTGGTAATAATATTGAAAGAATTTCCATGTTTCCATGCATCTCAATATTGTATCATTTTTACTGTGAATGTATTTATTTGTCTTTCTTGCTTTGTAGGTACATTTATATGTCTACATGTGAAGCGCTTTTGAACGCACAACTCCTGTGTGAAAAGAGCGCTATATAAATCGGGTATAATAATCTAGATATCGGGGAATACACATTCCAATCCATAAATGGTACTAGTACGGTAGACTATTTAATTTTAAGCCCTTGTGATTTTACTTGTGTAAACGACTTTATAGTTTTAGATCCTAATGAATTCTCCGACCATTCTGCGTTAAAGATAGACCTTGCACGTGCAAGTAATGACGATTTAATTTCAACCGATACACAGTACAGTTCAACCTGTATAAAATGGGATGAATAAAAAATTGATGATTTTAAAGCATTATTGCATAGTAAAGGTGAACAAATCTCTTTAATGATAGATGCACTAGAAACCGAAGAAAATATCGATAATATTACACAAGATTTTACAGAGTTCATGCAGAAAAGTACAAGTGAAATATTTGAAGTGACGAAAACATTTAGCAGCAAACATAAATCTTCTTATAGTAAAAAATGGTTTAACGACACCTGTTATAATGCTAGAAAAGAATTTAAGAGGGCACGAAATACATTTTTAAAAAATAAAACATTGGAAAATAGAACACATTTTTTAAGCGTTAAGAACAAATACAACAAAATTAAAAGAAAAGAAAAGAGTAAATACAAGCAACATGAACGCAATTATCTGACAAATTTGAGTAAAACAAATACAACGGAATTTTGGAAGCAGATAAAACAACAATACTCAGAGAAGACTAGCTTAGCTGAAAATCTTGATGTTAACATCATGTTTGATCATTTCAAACAACTCTATAGTTCTGATAATGTGAATGGCCAATACACAGCGGACAACAATAGCGATCCTATTATCTCTGATTTAGAGTTGGATGGTTGTATTACCCTTGACGAATTAAAGCAGGCAGTCTTCTCTCAAAACAATAACAAAAGCAGTGGCATAGATAATTTAATAGCTGAAGTGTTTAAACACTCATTTGAGGAAGTTTCAGAATTCATGCTTAAACTTTTTAACAGACTTTTTGCTAAAGGGGAATATCCTAAATCATGGGGCGAAGGTATCATTGTACCAATATTCAAGGGAGGTGGTAAAGAAGAAGTAAAAAATTACCGTGGTATTACACTGATAAATATCATAGCTAAAATATATTCGCAAGTACTTTTAAATAGATTAACAAAATGGTCAGTAAAATACGATAAAATAATACCAAATCAGTTTGGCTTTCAAAAAGGCAAATCTACGGTGGATTGTATTTTTGCATTACATGCCATAATCACAAAGACTTTAAACTCAAAGAAAAAGTTATACTGTGCCTTTGTCGACTTTGAAAAATGTTTTGATTCGTTAGATAGGTTATATATTTGGCAAAAACTCAAACAAGAAAATGTTAGTTCACACTTTGTAAAGGCTATGCAATCAATGTATGATTCTGTTAAATATGTTGTACGATATAAAGCTAAAACCTCTGAGTTTCTATTATCGAATAAGGGTGTCAAGCAGGGAGATCCGAGCTCCAGTCTTATGTTTTTATTTTTTGTGAATGATTTGTTGCAAAACATTAACACAAATATCGATGGTCTATTTAGCACCAATGAAATCAAGATGTATATATTGCTCTTCTGTGATGACGCAGCACTTTTTGCTGAAACGCCACAAGCTCTACAGTCGCTCTTAAATGATCTTGAACGTTATTGCTTGACATGGGGCCTTAAAATTAATACTTCAAAGACAAAAGTAATGATTTTTGAAAAAGGCCGACATAGTAGACATAATTTTACAATTAACAATACAATTTTAGAGATTGTAGATTCTTTTAAGTATCTTGGGATACATTTGTTTAAAAATGGAAACTGGGCAAGAACCCAAAAAAGACTAGCAAAACATAGCAATCGTGCATTACACAACTTGTTTATTGTTTTTAATCAACTTGAATTATCTGTCAAAGAAAAATGTAAATTATTTGATACTCTTGTAGGTTCAACACTCAATTATAGCTCAGCAGTATGGGGTTACCATGAAAGTAAGGATATAGAATTGATACATTGCAAGTTTTTAAGGAAACTCTTATGTGTAAAAAAGTCTACAAATCTTGTTGGTTTATACGGAGAATCGGGAAGGTATCCTATGTTAATACAAAGAAAACTTACTATGGTAAAATACTGGTTAAAAATGTTAACGTCAAACAACCCTTTTGTAAAACTTTTATACGATATGTTGAGAACTGACGCAGATAATGATATATCATATCACAATACAAATTGGGCTTTTCAAATCAAAACGATACTTTCGGAAATCGGAATGAGTGACATTTGGCGATGTCAAAATGACCTTATGTTTAATCCGTCTATTTATCATATGATAAAACAGCGTATTCTAGATATTTATATGCAAAGTTGGTACACAAGTATTAATAACTCTAGACGACTTGCGTCTTATTGCATGTACAAACATAGTTTTAACATAGAAACATATCTTAACTGTATAAGTGTCAATAAATATAGAATCGCATTTACAAAATTTAGACTTTCGTCACATCAACTAAGTATTGAAACTGGCAGACACAATAATATTGCCATACAAGATAGAAAATGTAAACACTGTAATTTAAACGTCATTGAAGACGAATATCACTTCTTACTAGTTTGTCCGAAATATAGAAATCTACGAGTCAAGTACTTTAAACCGTATTATTGTCACTGGCCAACGATGAATAAATTTATATCACTTATGTCAACAGAATCGGTAACGACTCTAACAAATTTGTCAAAATTTATATATTTTGCTTCAATTCTAAGATCAGATTCTGTCTGATCTTAATCAATTATGTTTCACCAGTCGAACTTCGATATATCGAAGTCAGTTCATTTGGTTTCCAGTATTAGTACAGACAAAATTTGTCCTCGCTTGGGTCGAGCAGATCCTTATTTCAGAGTTAAAACGTGACTTGTGCACGTTTTGGCTCTGAAGTACGACCATGTTCAACTTAGACGAGTTCGGGATTTCGAAGTTTGACTGTATGTATTAATTCAGTTTGGTTCGTAAATATTGTAAACGATGTTCCATATTTTCTTTCTCTGTAAATGCTTATGAAAGAATTATTTATGGTTGTTTCACATAATGTATGTGGTTTACATATATTTAAATTTGTCATATCTGTTTTTTCACAATACTGCTATATACATGTACGGCTATATTTGTGCTTTGTGCAACTTTATGCCGAATAAAGATTATGTTATGTTATGTTATGTAATAATAATAATAATTGAATGCATAATAATTGACTTCAAAACGACCACTAAATTGATTAATTATTTTGTGTTTTAAGGCGTTGACGTATGTAAGAAAGATGGGGCGGAAAACAGAAAGCTCCTTAAGAAGCTTACTGTTTTACATTTTCCTTGCCATGAGCAGCCATCTGCCTTAAACACAAAGTATTCTTAATTTAGTAGTCGTTATTGAGACATTTTCCCAATAAACGCATTTACGCTAAAACTATTATGTCCATTGCAAACAGTTTGGAGCCAGATCAGACGCCGGGAAACCCGGCGTCTGATCAGGCTCCATACTGTTTGCCACTCATCTTAATACATGTCAATGGTAAGAATTGTCGAAGGTTGTTATTTTTTACATTTAATTGTTGTGTGTGTGCGTTTCGTTTGCGTTTAAACGGGAAACAATAACATTTTCTCCACTGTACTAGAGCTTGAATTGCGGACTATTTGCGCCAGAAACACTGCAAGTCTCCATAGCAAGCTCACATTTCATGCAAAACTTGACAGATAACCGGAGCAATGCATGGTAGCTTTAATTTACAGTGGCACCATAATTGCTTTTGTATGAATAATCTGTGAGAAAGGAAAGCAATTGTACCACAGGCAGTAAAATGACTGATTGGTGGCTGTTCTATTGCAACTGAAGATAAAAAGGAGGCAATTTGTGTGGTGAAGGGAATTTTGAAACACCGCTTCACCCTTCAGGGTCTCGATATGAACATCTAGATAATTGTTTATTTTCTTGATCATTTAAATCGTAATACTGAGACTATTTAAATGCCTTTGAAATTCCAATTTATAAAACAAATAAAGACATTACACGATTAAATGTTAACCCTTAGCCTGCCACGCACGACTATAGCTCCATATGCAAACAGCTTGGATCCTGATGAGACGCCGAGTAACTCGGCGTCTCATCCGGATCCAAGCTGTTTGACACTCGGACAACATTTTCAATAATTTTGAGCAACTTTGAAGCACTTTGAAACTTGACGCAGACGAGAAATATAGCAGACGACAATTTATTTGGCGGGCTAAGGGTTAATGTAATACCAATACAGTATTACTTGCCTTATCCGACATCCTTCAGTACTAACTGATGATGTCGGATAAAGCAACGTGCCGGTTAAAGCAGGTTTTATATATATATAGCCGAGCTCTGAAAATCCATATTCGCTAAGTAGAACATAGCCGTATTTCAAAAATAAAACGTGCCAAAGCGTGTAAGTTGCACTTAAGCGAGTTTGAGATATAAACAGTCATTAAAGAAATATGGGTCAGCTCGACTTAATTGTGTTCGAGATAGCGTAGTTGGTGTATGCCATTCGACATTTGGGTCCGAAAATCATTGTCAGATAATGCAGGTTTCTTTATTTACCAGTTATCGGATAGGCCAGTTTATTAAACCTGTGTCTAGATACTGTCTACAAGATACATGTACAGTGGAGAATCTGTTATTCTTTCCCAATAAACGCGTTTACGCTAAAACTATTATTTGCAGTGCAAACAGTTTGGAGCCAGATCAGACGCCGGGTAACCCGGCGTCTGATCAGGTTCCAAACTGTTTGCCACCAAGATAAACAAGAATTATCAGAATTGTCCAAAAGTTGTTCTTTTCTACGTTTAAGTGTTTTGCGTTTGCGTACGTTTGCGTTTAAACGGGAAAGAATAACAGATTCTCCACTGTATAAAGAAATAATGCGTTGGCAGTGGCAGTCATTCCGAAGTAAAAGTAGTGCATGCCACAAGTGATTTCAGCAGAGCTTTCTCCGCTACCTGTGTTCTGTATTATAAATTCAACTTTTTTAACACAGTCAATCATAACGACGACTTTGCTTGTCATAAAGAAACAATGTACAGTGGAGAAGGTGTTATCCTTTCCCAATATATGCGTTTACGTTAAAACAATTGTTTCCATTGCAAACACTTTACCAAACGCCGGGTATTCTGGCGTCTGATCAGGCTCCAAGCTGTTGTCACCCAGATTAGTATAAAAAGTCAAAATTGTCAAAATTGTGTCTTTTCTACACTTGTGTGCAATGCGTTTGCGCTGCGTATGCGTCAAAATGAAAACGAGTACAGTGGTAAATACGCTATTCCTACCCATTTTACGCTTTTCTTACGCGTTTCTTAAGCGTTTATTACGCGTTTATTATCCGTTTCGTTAAACGCGTTTCCTAGCCGTTTCTTTACGCGTTTCTTTATGCGTTTAAAAGAGCCCGGATGAAAGGGTCATCACTTACATGTAGCCGACGGACCCCTTAGTGTCTGCATTACTTGGTCTAGTCAATCCCCTGTTGAGTGTACATAAGACTGGTTTAACCATGTCAGCTAAACGCTTTGTGTAACAACCGATATACTACATAGCAAGTGTTTTGGTGATTCTGGTCAGTGTTTTGACAGGTGCAACACTCATGTTAGTTCCCTATTCTTACCCTCAGTAACTTGGTTACCATGGAAATATAAGTCTGGTTAATTTCTGTTAGGGAGAATGGACGAGTATCTCTCCATTCCTGAAAAATAATGGAGACGAGGCCCCGAAGGGGCCGAGTCTGCATTATTTTTCAGGAATGGAGAAATACGAGTTCATTCTCCCACTTAAAATACACCTAACATGAATTTAGTATTGTTAAATAACAAATGTATTCCCACTTGTACCCTCAGCTAAATATTGTGTAATTGCACTGTTAGTGATACTCATGCTGATGAGCATGCTTTTTTCACGAAATTCTAGCAATTATAAATAACTCTCCATTCCTTAAAGAATGTCGTGTACAATGACTGTGTACAGTGCTTTAACTGGTCATTTCATGTAAAATCACCGTAGACAATGGCTGACCAGAACCTCTCTGGCTATACTCAGTCTGTGTTAATATGACACCGTGAAAATATTTGAAAACGTTGGATTTATTTCATAATCTGGATTTTCTTTCTTTCGAATGGGACTTATACTTGTGTATGAGTGTATATTTAGCAGGATGAAAATATCTTCTAAGTAACACTAGTCAAACATCTTAGATCCGGATCCATCGTCGACTTACCCGGTATCTGATCTGGATCTAAGGCGTTTGTTCATGTTATTATGGTCACGATTGTAAGTACGGGTTACAACCCATACCATACATCATTTGAGCAATTTATACAGTAAACTCCTTCTATCACGACTACTAAACAAAAGGCTAATTGATTGTATAAAAGCCAGGTGGGGCTTAAAGAAAGATGAAAGTAAAACAGAAAGCTCCAAACGGTGCTTTCTATTTTTCATCAACCTTACTTTAAGCAGCCACCTGCCTTAAACACATTTTTTTCTAAAATAACCTAGTTAAGTGGTCGTAATAGAGAGGTGTAATTGTATACCAAAGCCAGTAGTGTCTCTAAAGTTATCGTCTGCTTCACTTTGAAAGCTAACCAATATCAGTTACACGTATACTTGAGGATATGGATCTATTAATCAAGTGTAAACCAGTATGGATCCACATGAGACATCGACGTATTTGGTGTCAGGGCTGGATCCAAGCTGTTTGCAAATTTATTATAATCTGATGTTAAATTGATTGGATTCTCTTAAGACGCCAAATTTTTCGGCGTCTTATTACATTCCAAGCTTTTTGTAAGGGTATTCGTTTTAAGTGTCTAGTCGTTTGTAGCTTGCTGATGGCGAATAAAATACAAGTGACAGGTAAAGGAAGATGTAAGTAAAACAGAAAGCTTCAAAATGAAATTTCTGTGTTACTTTCACTTTCCTTGAATGGATCTAGTCACCGGCCTTAGACACCAAATAGTAAACAAAGAATTAGTTGTAGTAATAGGGAGGTTTTACTGTATGCACAATCAAACCTGTCTTCAGCTACCACTAAAATCGATAAGCAGGTTGCGGCTTAATGCAGGACAAAAGTAATACAGAATGTTCATATAGGAGCCTTCTGTTTTATTTTTGTCCTGCGTTTAGCGGCAACCTCTCTTAAACGATCACCCTGCATCTTCGGTCAGTGGTCGCTTAGCAGTCTCTTTTTACAGTGGATAATACGTTATTCTTTCCCGTTTAAACGCACACCAATCGCAAACGCATTTTAGTAAAATGGTGCAAATTACAACTTTTTGAAAATTCTGAGTATCCGTTTTAATCTGAGTGGCAAACAGTTTGGAGCCTGATCTGACGCAGGGTTACCTGGCGTCTAATCTGGCTCCAAACTAATTGCAATGGAAATACTATTTTTAGCGTAAACGCGTTTATTGGGAAATAATAATGCATTCTCCACTGTATTCAGGAATGGAGCGTTCGGAACAATAAGTCTCCATTACTTTTTCCGACACAATTGTGTAACTATTACACACTTGTGTAGGGAAAAGTAATGGAGACCTATTGTTCCGAACGCTCCATTCCTGAAAAATAATGGAGCGTTTTTGAATGGGATAATAGTACAGGTGTATTTTAATTTAAGGAAAAATATAGAGCATTGACTGTTACTGTCACCATGAAGCGTGGGTTAATTAACCCTTTACCCCATTCTGTTTCTAGTTTTGAAGACAGGTGACCACTAAAAGCGGGTTGAAAAGTAAATCAAAATGCGCCTTAAGTTAAGGCACATTCAGTGTGAAACGGAAAACTGAGGCACCAAATCGCAACATCTCTGGTATAATCGTTTATTAACGCATTTAAACGCGTTAAAATCATTAGGCGTTAACCGTCCGTTAACCGTTCACTATGCGTTTCTTACGCATAGATTAACGCGTAAATGGGTAGGAATAGCGTATTTGTAACACCTTCTCCACTGTACCACTGTCAAAATGTTGGATGCTTGAAAACGTTACGCGTGTTTTTACTTCTAAAGTTAAGACTTTTAGGCAATTTGAATTAAAAAGCATTCCAAAGAATATTAAACAGTTTGGATCATGGTCAGGCATGGTGTTAAGCCCGTCTGTTATATTCATAATGTACCATTGTAATTCTTGAAATGAAAAGAAAACTATATGTCACAGTATTCTATTACTCATCATTTGTTCATCCAATCATTCATCTAGGCTTTACGAGTATACATGTACATGTATGACCTAGTCTACAGTGGAGAATTTGTTATTCTTTACGCTAAAACTATTTTTTCTTTTACAAACAGTTTGAAGCCAGATCAGACGCCGGGTAACCCGGCGTCTGATCTGGCTCCAAACTGTTTGCCACCAAGATAAACAAGAATTATCAGAATTGTCCAAAAGTTGTTCTTTTCTACGTTTTAGTACTTTGCGTTTGCGTACATTTGCGTTTAAACTGGAAAGAATAACAGATTCTCCACTGTATGTCACAGTGCCTTACATGTAATCCTTTCACTGCCAAATTGTTCTTGAGAATGTTACGTTTTCATCGTTTTATTGTCGTCTGCTTCAAGTTTTTGTCTGCAATGTCGTCTAAAAGTAAAAACAGAATAAGGCAGTATCACTGAAAATTTTCAGAACGAGTGCCAAACAGTTTGGATCCTGATCAGACGCTGCGTTACGCAGCGTCTGATCAGGATCCAAAATGTTTGCAGACGCTCTTAAGCGTCATTGAAAGAGAAAGGGATAAAACCCAATTCACTCACTCACTCACCCGCCCCTTCTGCTTACCGAAACACTTTACACCAGAATAAGTCATTCACAAAATATTTTGAAATTCAGCAGAGTTTGCAGTATTTTACAGTAGAACGACGATACATATTTAATAATAATAGAAGCGTTTAGGCTAAAATTATTGTTTAACCCGGCGTCTGATCATGCTAAAAATGTTAACCACTCAGATCAAAATGAATTCTAAGAAAATCCAAAAGGTTGTAATTTTCTACATTTACGTGCATTGTGTTTGCGTTTCGTTTGCGTTTCAGGGGAAAATAATGACAGCTCTCCTCTGTAAACCTTGACAAATTACAAACACCCATTAACCGACAAACATTAATGTGTCTATTTATATTTGGGAAACCTGACAACTTTGAAAGCAATCGTGTGCTATTCAATGAATCAGAAACCTCAATTTAGCAGTTGGAAAACATAGACCTACAGTGAAGAAGGCACCATTATTTCCAAACAAACGCGTTAACGATGAAAATAGTACAGGAACGCAAACGCAAAACACTAAAATGAAGAAAATAACAACTTTTCGACAGTTCTAACAAGCGATACAGTGGAGAATCTGTTATTCTTTCCCGTTTAAACGCAAACGTACGCAAACGCAAACACTAAAACGTAGAAAAGTACAACTTTTGGACAATTCTGATAATTCATGTTTATCTTGGTGGCAAACAGTTTGGAGCCTGATCAGACGCCGGGTTACCCGGCGTCTGATCTGGCTCCAAACTGTTTGCACTGCAAATAATAGTTTTAGCGTAAACGCGTTTGTTGGGAAAGAATAACAGATTCTCCACTGTATTAAGCGGAGTTGTAAACAGCTTGGAGCCTGATCAGACGCCGTGTTACCCGGCGTCTGATCAGACTGAAAACTTTTTGCAATTGAAATAATAGTTTAAGCGTAAAAGCGTATATTGGGAAAGAATAACGTTTTTTTCCACTGTATTTCCACAGTTTTGAGCTAAGTCAGACGCCGGACAACTCGCCGTCTGATCAGGCTCCAAACTTTTTTCCGCTCAGATTAAAACAAATAGTCAGAATTGTCACTTTCTACATGTTATTGCAATGCGTTTGCGTTTCGTTTGCATAAAAGGGGGACATCATACAGTTTTCTTCTCTTTGCAAACATCAGCAATCTAAATGAAGAGAAAACACGTCATTTTATCTGTTTGCGTTCATGCCAAAATATATTTCAATGCAAACAGTTTTGAGCCAATTCAGACGTCTGTTGCAATTCAGAATCGTTAGACCTTTCTAACAAATTACATTTTCCACATTTTATTACAACGCGTTTGCGTTTTATTTGCTTTTAAACCAGAAAACATAACGTAGTATTCACTGTAGACACAATAAACGCGTTTACGCTAAATTTATTACTTCCATTGCAAACGGTTTGGAGCCAGATCAGACGCCGGGTAACCCGGCTTCTGATCAGGCTCCCAACTGTTTGCCACTCATATTAAAATTAATAGGTGGAAGTATCCCAAAGTTGCTATTTTCTACATTTTAGTACACTGCGTTTGCGTTTCGTTTGTGTTTAAACGGGAAAGAATAGCGTGTTTTCTACACTACCATCCGTGAGTGTTTGTCTGAGTTGTGATCGTAACAGCAGGAAGTTATTGAAGTTAAAGTTCTCGTTGATAAATCTATTCCGTGTTCAATGAGAGAAATGCAAGATTAAAAAGAAACCAATTCTAATTGTAGAAGTTAAAACACCAGTATACAACAGGTCAAACTGATTCAGAGAATACTTAACGGTTGCTAAATGAGGTTCCGTGGATTTTAATGCATTTGAACCGTGTAAAACGAGTAGTAACAAACACTAGAAGATATCGTGTTGAATTATAGAAAAATAAATCAAACGAAGCGAAAAGTGCTGTCTTAACCCATAACCCCATAACCTGTTTCTAGTAGTTAAGATGTGTGACCTATTAAAGTAGGTTGAAAGTAAAGCAGAATGCGCCCTAGGGCGCGTTCTGCTTTACTTTCAGCGTGCTTTAAGTTACTATCTGCTATGATATGGACAATATTTCTAATAGTACATATTCATGACAGTATAAAATGGAACTATTTTCTTTGGCGGATGAATAAAATGAATGTGCTAAAAGTCGCTTCTATGAGGGAAAGGGTTAATATCTAGGATACAATAGTATGCCAAACACTTTCGATCAGGACCAAACTGTTTGCAACTCATTCCAATATTTCTTCAGTCATACATGTGCATGTAATACCTAACATTTACCCCATATACGTTACTAAATGTCGAGGTTCTTTGGCTTACAGTGGACAACACGTTATTCTTTCCCAATAAAAGCCTTTACGCTAAAACTATCATTTCCAGTGCAAACAGTTTGGAGCCTGGTCAGACGCCGGGTAACCCGGCGTCTGATCCGGCTCCAAACTGTTTGCCAATCATATAAAAAAGAAAAGTCAGAATTGTCAAAACCTTGTCCTTTTCTATATTTTAGTGTGTTGCGTTTGCGTTTCGTTTGCGTTTAAACGGGAATGAATAACGTATTCTCCACTGTAACTGTCAAAGGAAAATGTTTCTGTCTGTTAGACCGAGAATATCCCCTCTGTATTTAACTGAAAGAAAGGCAGGTCGGTGGTGTTGATCCCATGCGTTGCGTTGCAACAAATGAGATCAGCCGAAATCATCTTTTTGAAATTATTATCACCTCATTTCACAATCCCTCATTATTTATCGTTGCTATATGACCTATTGTGTGTCACAGTGCCGTAAAACCCAAATTATCAATCCCGCTAATATTTAAATTTGAGAAATAAAAGCAGACTACAATTGTTTAATTCATTTGTGACCACGATCCCATATATGGGACATAGGCAAACAGTGCAGACTCTGATCAGACGCCGCATTATGCAGGGTCTGATCAGAGTCTACACTGTTTGCTGATAGAAATTTCTATATAAAAAATGACAACGAAAATTGTGACCAGGCAGCCCTTCTGATAAAAAATTGACTAATCCAATATATAAGCATATAATAATCCACTGGGTACATGTATAAATGGGTTAAAATAAAAGGAGTCAATAGAATTAAAGTGTTTACACATTAGTAACAGTTCATCAGAAAGGTCACCAATACTTTGACTGATACGTTTGTGCAATAACATGAATAAGAGAAATCAAGATAGAGTGGTTATAATTTTCATAGTTGCCTGTTTTTAAATTTTAGTGTGTCATTTACAGACTTACGAAACGTCTTTCGACAAAAATGGTCGTTCGTCAAAACCTTTAAAATATATATACCGTACTCACTGATTGCTTCATCTAATCCTGTTTTGTGACATCTCTTTGGATTCGTCTTAAAAAACGATTCCAAAGAGATGTCACAAGACATGGTTGGATTGAGAAATAAATAACAATCTTATATTTTGACTAACGACAATACATGTCGTACGACATGTAGTAAGACGGGTCCATGATGTTTAACAGATTCCATCTACAAAAAAAACTGTAAAACGACTGGTGTGTAAATCTACATGTTCTTTATTCCTTAGAAATGTTCTAATTTGGTGTTTATGGAAAGTATAAAGGCAAAGTAATTCCATATAACATCGTCGAAATTGTGTCTCAAATCAAGCGAGAGTGCATTAGCCCCGGAACAATTACTTTAAACGTTCATTTGCCATGCATGTCTCTCCCTTTAACTCTCAACGACACCAAAAAAGCTCGTTTGCAAACAGTTTGGGTCCTGGTCAGGATCCAAGCTGTTTGATATTCGTTTTGAAATTTCTTCAGCCATACTGCCCTAAATCTAACTTTGAAACGATATTGCAGCCAACAATATTGAAACAGACGACAATAAGTGTGGCAGCGGAAGAATTATATTGCAGTGCGACGGTGTTATTCTTTGATCTGTAAACGACACGCAAATGCATTGCAATATCTAAAATAAAGAAAGTGAAAAACTATTGACAATTCTAAATATTTATCATTGTATAAGTGGCAAACTGATTAAAGCCAGACCAGACGCCGGGTTTTGCCCGGCGTCTGATCTGGCTCCAAAACAGTTTGAATAGATATAACTTGTTTAAAGCATAAACATCCTTATTGGGAAAGAATCAAGTTTTCTCCACTGTATAATAATTGCGGCAATGGTATCACGCCATTTGGTTTAACAAATTGTCGTCTACTTTTGTTCTCAAATTTAGGTTTTATTTAGATTGACTAAACATTGATTACATGTGTAAAGGGTGCATTTAAGACAGATTGGTTCCTATGTTCTTTGGGAAAATAAAACTGAAGTTAAACCCAAACTGGTAGTTGTCGCGGATAAAAACTGTACTAAAGTTAACCGTGTACCCCACATACAATGTATCCAATAGGGCCTTTCTGCATTAATTGTATCCTGCATTAAGGACTTAGTTATTATTGATTGACGTTGTGTGATATATTATTTAAGTGAATGTTAAACAAAGGAAATATACTATTAGAAAATAACAGTAGAATCGTTTCATTTGAGCATTCCTTTCTTCTAAATGCCAACGTGAAACATTGATTGATTAGGATGAAACATATTTATCATAAATGACATTTCAAGCAAGAGAGATGATCTTGAACATAGCCAGGAGAGGTTTTCGAAGAATTGCCTTTTGTAGATCAAAAGAACGGCAACACTTTTCCATCAAGTTGACTTAAACCCTGATAATGCTACGTACGGCTTGCCTAAAATTTCCAAACATTTTAGATCCAGATCAGACGCCGCATTAAGCGGCGTCTGATCTGGATCAAAACTGTTTGTCACTCGTTTTCACGCTTCCCTCTGTTTAAAAAGCATGAACATCATTTTGTAGTTTTTGAGCAGAAGATGTATTTGAAGCATACGACAGTTCAACATGATAAGAGTTTTTTTTTTTAATAAAATCGCAATCCCCTTGATAGAGAGTATTCGTTCCTTAAACGAGTATATCATGTAACAACAAACATGTTTATGTTTACGTTACTTAATAAAATGTTTGAATCTTGAACTTGAATCTTAAACTAACAGACGCCGCTAGATCTATACATGTAGGCTCTACATCAAAATGTAAAGATTCATAGTTTCGAGTATACAGTGGAGAATCTGTTATTCTTTCCAGTTTAAACGCAAACGTACGCAAACGCAAAGCACTAAAACGTAGAAAAGAACAACTTGTACATGTACAGTGGAGAATCTGTTATTCTTTCCCAATAAACGCGTTTACGCTAAAACTATTATTAGCAGTGCAAACAGTTTGGGTAACCCGGCGTCTGATCAGGCTCCAAACTGTTTGCCACCAAGATAAACAAGAATTATCAGAATTGTCCATAAGTTGTTCTTTTCTACGTTTTAGTGCTTTGCGTTTGCGTACGTTTGCGTTTAAACGGGAAAGAATAACAGATTCTCCACTGTACATGTAATTTGAAATATATAAAACATATTGGTAAATGTCGGAAGTAGCTCTGTGTGAAGTACAGTTTAAAATAGAATATTAACTCTTTGAACTACTTTATTTTTTGAAAGTGAACCCGTTTAACGAATTGAGAATATTACAGACAACTCTTTGAACTATTTTACTTTTTGAAAAGTGAAACCATTAAACGATTTGATGTATTCCATAATCATACAATAGCGTGGGTTAACATGGAACACAAATACTCAGACACGAGTATACATGCAGTTGATTTTTTCAAAAATGCGTTTCCGTAATACAGCGCTCCCTCTCTACAAAGACACCAAATGGGAGCCAAACATTGTGTTCGTTGTTCGGAAAGAGTCGTTATTAGGAAGGAATTTGGTTAACATTTGCAAACAGCTTTAATCAAGATCAGACGCCGCGTTATACGGCGTATGATCTTGATTCAAATTGTATGTCTCTTGTCATTAAGGTTTCGTCTGTCAAAGTGTCAAATATATACTTTTGAGAAAACAGCAGACGACAACTGAAAGCAGACGATATTAAAGCAGTAAAAACGTTAGACGTTAATGCCTGTCGTTGTTGGGAGGACCGTTGAAAGGAGGGAGCGCTGTATTGTTTCGTAAAGGGCGCTGACAGAGATTGATAAACATATTCATCGGAGAAACGGTGGATTGGAATATTGAACAGTTTTAACCCCATCAATGGCACATCAACATACATTGCTCCCTCCCTACAGCGTCCCTCCCAACAACGACTACCTCATTACAACGACCCCTGCCGCTGTTTCCAAAACCTGATATTTATGTCAATCTCTTTCATGGTTGCAATACCGTCTGCTTAGCTTTGTCGTCTGATGTTTTTTCTCAAAGTTACATATAAGCGGACATTTTGATAGAATAAATATTATGGCGAGTGACAAACAGCTTGAATCCAGATCAGACGCCGCTTAATGCGGCGTCTGATCTGGATTAAAGCTGTTAGAAAATGTAAGCCAAGTCTTAATTTCCCTCCCTATAACGACTCTCTTCGAACAACACACACAATCTGTGTCACCCATTGGATGTCGTTGTACATGTAAAGAGGGAGCACTGTATTTGAATTTTCAAAAATGCGTTTCCGTAATATTGTTTCGTAAAGGGCGCTGACAGAGATTGATAAACATATTAATCAAAGAAACGGTGGATTGAAATATTGAACTGTTTTAACCCCATCAATGGCACGTTAACATTGTTATCTTATGACAACAATTGGGTCCAGATCAGACGCCGCGTGACGCTGTGTTATGACAGTGAAAGTGTTGTTTTAACACATTTATACTCGGTGAATTCTTCCATGTTTATATATTGGATTAGTCCATTTTTTATCAAAGGGATTCCTGGTCAAAATTTCCGTTTTCATTTTGTTTTATATTGAAATTCCTATCAACAAAGAGTGTAGACTATTATCAGACTCCGCATAATGCGGCGTCTGATCAGAGTCTACACTGTTTGCCTATGTACAGTCAATGGACATAATTATTCGCCACCGGACGAAATTTTGACATTTTTTCCACACTTATTTTACATTACTGGTGATGCCACAAAATTGTCGAACACCAAATTACACAACAGTGTAGGGCAGTTTAAAGGCTAGGGTGTTGACTTTTCAAATATAGATCTATTCTCTGCTGTTCGGACCCAGAACATCTGTTGCTAGGCAATTTTAGAATATAAATGAAAAAAGTTGACTCGTTCCGCTAAACTGGTTGCTATGGTAACATGTGGGACACATATCTAGAATTAAAGAACGTTTTAATTTAAAAACATATTCTCCTATTCAGTAATGCACTTTCAATAGAAAATTAAAGAAAGTTACAGAAATTGTTTATATTCAAGTTTACTGACATGCGACAGATGCTAAAATTAACATGGGAGTCTATGGGAAATCAAGTTTACCGGCTGAATTTTAGAACTGTGCGACTGAACTGGAAGAACAGAGCTTTGGAATGACATTGTTTTTATTTTACTTTTAATCGCACTTGTAAGGTGTTCGTTAATCAGGTGGAATTTTACATAGTTTTCACCTGTTGTTACCATGGCAACCATATAATGAGATCATGGTTCATTTTTTGCATGTACATTCTAAAATTACCTAGCAACAAGAACCAAAGAATCACATGCTCAATTCGAGACTAGGAAACATTTAACGGATATTAGCTCCAACCCTTAAAACCAAACAGAAGTACATTAAATATTTGCTAGAGTTTTAATTCTAAAAAGCAGTTGAGAAAGACTGATAAAAATAAGCAACTTTTTCGCACATATATGGGATCGTAAGCACAAATGGGTTAATAGGTTAATGACAACATCATGGCAGATAACAGGTTGTTGTCATAATTGTCAATAAAGTTGTGGTACATGTCTTAACCCTTTAATGCTCAAATAATTCGGGACATGTTTACCCCTTCATCGCTTTAGTGTAGTCTGTATCATTATTGTTGTCTGCAAGACACGTTCCAAAGTTACATTTACAGTTGCGATTTGCGGCGTCTGATCAGGTCCCAAACTGTTTGCAAGCGCGCTTTAAGCAAGACGAATTAATGTGGATCTGAAAGAGTTTACTAAATCATAGATACCACAGAGACAGTAGACAATGCATCATTCTAGAACCACGGCAAACTCATCACAATGTTGGATAAGATATGATTCTTCAGAGATTCAGAGAAAACTACATGCACGCATAAAAAACATTTTTATAAAGAATTGACAAGGCTGTAAACTGTCGTTTCTATAAGGAAACAACAAAATTCTAAAACAACAAAATTTATACCTTCCATTTTATGTTTCAGTTTTGTTTGTTTTTTTTGGGTTTTTTTGTGTTTTATTTTTTCACCTACATTTATTTTCTCATGTTTTAATTTCAGACATTTTGACTGGCAAAAAGATACTATGATAGATATAGAACTGTCAAAGAGTTTGTGCCGTCTTAAGGTTGAAGACCCCAACTACAGTGGAGAAAACGTTATTCTTTCCCAATAAACGCGTTAAAGCTAAATCTATTATTTCCAATTCGAACAGTTTGGAGCCAGATCAGACGCCGGGTAACCCGGCGTCTGATCAGGCTCCAAACTGTTTGTCATCCAGGTTAAAATCAACATTCAGAATTGTGAAGAATTTGTCATTTTCTGCATTTTAGTACAATGCGTTTGCGTTTCGTTTGTGTTTAAACGGGAAAGAATAACAGATTCTCCACTGTAAGATCGGGCCAATGTCGGCCACTATCGCAACTCTACGTACTGCGATCCGCCATACTCGTTACTGTGGATAAAACCAACCGCTTACAACTCCGTTACAATGGGGCGCGCTTCAGAACGAGGTTTGGTACAGATTCAGACATACAAGTGTTACGGATTCCGTCCATGGCAGTTGTAGATGTAGAGCGCACTCGGGAGGTATGTATAATCAGGTTTTCAAGCCTAATATCAAACAAATATGTTATAAACATTGTGTTTTTCTGTTGTTTCGATTAATTCCAAGACTTATGTATGTCTATCCTGGTTGAATATTTGCCAGCAATCCTTAAAAGTGATGAACTACACTGTACATTGAAAATCGAGTTTTCTGAAATGATTTCTTTGAATTTTCGAAACAAGGCCAATAAATTTGCATGTCACGGTTATTTTCTCAATTGCCTAAGTAGTGTGTATACATGTACTTGATCAATACTTCCAGCGATTGTCGATTCTAATTGTTTTGTAAAACTTCTGAATTTATCGATATTTTGATCGCGCCTTTCGGTACAGATTCGGACAGATAGCGTTACGGATTCTGACAGAGGTTATGATGAAAGATACAGATTCTTACCGACATTTCTCTTTCAGATAATAGACCTGAGATGTACCTACTGTAAAGAAACGTTTGATGCATATGACCATGCTATCCGTCACTGCATAAAGTCACAGAGGGTGTCATTTATAAGTGTTGCTGTCGGAAACAACTGTGTAAAATAAAAACGACGAGTAAAAAAAAAGTGATGTATGATTTCTTTTGATAACTTGTAATTCCTTTTTAATGGGCTATATAAAATAGTGTACACCCATCTAAGACACCGCCTTTGATACTCAGATAAAAAAAAAGTGATATATATATATTTTTTTTATAAATGTCTTTCTCTACAATTTACTTCCATGCGCTTGCGTTAAGGTAGGTTTAAACGGGAAACAATAACGTATTTTCCACTGTAAGACTGCATTATATTCAATGGCACATAACTGCGTCTTTGACAGAGACCGAGATAATAGCCCGGGGCATAAGTCGAAAAATACTTCACTTCATGATGCAAGCAAACCATTTTGCAGGTTTACTAACATAACCATTGTCTACCGAAAAAAGCCGTTAGCCACTTAAATATCCCTGGCAGATTCAAGATGGCGGCCATCTTGAATAATTAGCAATATTCTGCAATCAACAATTGATGATTCGTAGTTGACATCACATTAGTGTTAATTTTGCGTGACTTTTATGATTTACATTAGACTTGCAATAACGACATAACTTATACAAAATGGAAATGGCCGCCATTTTGAAAATGGCCGCCATTTCGAATCTACCAGGGAAATTGAAGTGGCTAACGGTTGTTTTTGGATTAGATATGTCTAAACACTAATTGTGAAAGTCCCTTGCTTGCATCATAATTTGAAGTATTTTGGCAAAATATGGACCTCATGCCCCGGGCTATAATAAGCAACACGTCAAGATTAGCAAGAGGCACATTGACTCTAAATTGCTTACCTGAATCATAGTGATACATTGACAATGTGACATGTTTTAGACAAATGTTGTTAAGACTTTTTAATTCTAACTGATGGCTTAAACTATTATAATCAAACGAGTGAATACCCCCGCACTAAATGGTATCGCTCAATTTGAATGATGTTTGTAAGTAACAAGTGTGACCCCAGGGAAGGGCCAATTTCGACCCCAGTGGCATAATATGTACAATCTGTTTGCAATTATATTAGAATAACAGCAGCTTATATAAAGGTTGTGCAGTATTGACCAATATGATATTCTTTTTCCATTTAAAATGTTGAAAACAGCATTTAGGTCGGCTTATGGTTACAACAGAGGTGATGCACATACAATCTAAATAATCCTAGTCCGACTGAATATTTATTAACAGATACATGTCTTATAAATGAGAAAAGAAAACAGTTGAGGGTGTTTTATATCTTATATAAATTTCTTCCCGTTGCTCGTTTAAAGAAACTTGCAAACCCAAATAAAATAGTTTAAAAAGGAACAAATGAACTGACAATATGAAATGTATTTGCATGAAAATCGTAAAAAAAACCATAACTTTATGCTTACAAACAAACAAATTACATGTAGATGTAATGTGCGCATCATCTGGTACCCAAACGTTTTAGAAAACAGGTACAAGTTCGTGGATTGTTTTGAAGCATAAGATCGCGTTCGTCACCACTGTTCCATCAGGGTTACATATACTTGCAACGCCCGTCAGAATCTGTAACAATGTAAGAAAGAATCTGTAGCATTAACAAAGCCGTAACATTGCCAAGAACGATAAGCAATGATGAAAGTCAACAAAAACAACCATTTCCCTAAATAAAGGGTAAAAGATAACAGTCGCGGTATGTTACGATCAACACATAAATACACGAAATTGAGAAAAACGCCAGAGGGCGCTCGGCGTTTCTTCCGAAAGTGAAAGTTTTCTTAATAAAAGTGCTGTGTACATGTGGACTTAACAAACAATCGCTCCGTAATCGGCAATTAAACAAACTTCAAAAGTGACAGTGGTCATTAAAAACGCAATACCTATTTTGGTTGTGCATTTGCCTTGGGATTTTGCGGAAATGGGAACGATTGTGTACCTAAATATGTTTACACATGCTGCACGGTGCAGAAGCCGTAACACAAAACGGATATAATCTGTAACAAAACTCGTTCTAAAGCGCGCCTCATTGTAACGGAGTTGTAAGCGGGAACGTTTCAACGCAAACGCAGAGCACTAAAATGTAGAAAATAGCAACTTTGGATACTTACACCTATTTATCGTAAGATATGAGCGGCAAACAGTTTGGAGCATGATCAGACGCTGGGTTACCCGGCGTCTGATCTGGCTTCAAACTGTTTGCAATGGATATCAAAGATTTAGCGTAAACACGTTTATTGGGTAAGAATAACGTTTTATACACTATATTTACAACTATTTTAGACCCAAATTAGAACCAGAAACTTTAACACTTGGGTCAGAAAGTTTTGATCCTGTTCAAATGTCTTTTACATGTGACACGTCAGAACTAGTTTTGTATCATTTTGTAGAGAAAACTAACATAATGACAATATTGCATTTCGAACCACAAATAGCACTGAAACTAGTACATGTATACATTGTAGTCAGGTAAATGTATTCTGTTAATAACAGCTTGTCATTCAATGGATGGCAACGTTGATAATACATTACCGTCATTGTTTATTAATACAGTGGAGAAAACGTTATTCTTTCCCGTTTAAACGCAAACGAAACGCAAACGCAAAACACTAAAACGGATAAAATGACAACTTTTTAATAATTCTGAGTATTCGTTTTTCTGGCTCCAAACTGTTTCCATTGGAAATTACAGTTTTAGCGTAAACGCGTTTATTGGGAAAGAATAACGTTTTCTCCACTGTAACAGAGAAAATCAACATTATCAGAAATATGCAATACATGTACTATGCTATCTCGACAAGCATGACGTTTTCTACACAACTGATTACAACGTAGAAATCTAAGCACACTATTAATGTATTTTGCTTGACAATTACCAGTGCCTCTGTACACATCTTGATGACTCTTTAAACTCTTTGAAATCTAAGTTATACAGGGGAGAAGACGTTATTCTTTCCTGTTTAAACGCATACGAAACGCAATCGCATTGCACTATAATGTAGAAAATGACAATTTTTGACAATTCTGGCTATTTATCTTAATCTGAATGGCAAATAGTTTGGAGCCTGATCAGACGCCGGATTACCCGGCGTCTGATCTGGCTCCAAAGTATTAACATTTGATTTTTTTGTTTAAGCGTAAACGCGTTTATTTGGAAAGAATAACATTTATTCCATTGTATGCTTCTCTGCCATTAACCTCGTTCAAACAATTGGTATTTCCTACAGTTATTGGCTGCTTGACAGTAACAAGCACGTACGAGTATTTACCTCTGTTATTTATCCAGAATCATTATTATACGTCATTATTTTCCATTATCACGAGGCAAAACGAAAACGCAATTTGATAATATACCAGAGAAAAAAGGAACAACTACTATAATACATAGTGCTTTACTTCATAGCACCAGATCTAAATAAATACTTCATACTTTTCACTAATGTTTTCGTTTACTGATGCAGACATCCTTTTTTCTGTATCAAAACAACAATTGTAATTATCAAATTGATACATATGGCTCCCAATTCTCGCCAAGATGATGAATAAAAGTAAATGAAAAGGCACACATTATTTAAATGTAGACGGTTTTCTTTGGTCTGGTTTTGTATAAATTACAAAATATTGGTGGTTAATATGCGTTAATATCATTGTATGTTTTAAATAAGAAAACATAGATAAAGAATAAGATTTTTGTGTAGAAAATGTTAATTATTTATTTATTATTTGAAACAATGTTGATTCCTTAAAATGAAAACATCGAATTTTAAGACTTGAAAGTACAACCGACACTTTGTTTTACTTCTCCTTTGGCGTTGCTTTAATTTGAATTAAAACTATCAAATAAGGTCCAGTTAACACCTTCATGATCAAATTTATCGTGAGGTTTTACTCCTTCATCGCCATATTAATACAGTCTATTTCAACATTGTTGTCTGCAATATCGTTTCAAAGTTAAATTAAAGGCAGTATGACTTAAGAAATTTCGAAAATAATGTCAAACAGTTTGGATCTAGATCAGACGCCACTTTACGCGGCGTCAGATGAGTATCCAAACAGTTTGCAAACGCGCTTTTTGGCGTCATTGGGAGGGATAATGTTAAGTAGTCGTAATAATCGAACGTTTACAGGCAAACAGTGTAGACTCTGATCAGACGCCGCATGATGCGGCGTCTGATCAGAATATACACTAGTTGCTGATAGGAATATCAATATTAAAACAAAATGTAAATGAATTTTTTTACCAGACACCCTTTTGATAACAAATGGACTAATCCAATATATAAACATTGAAGAATCCACTTGGTATAAAAGGGTTAAGTGTGCATCTGTGCAGGATACAACTGTTTGGCACTCTCGGCAATATTTCTCCGGTCAAATAGTTTTTTAAATGTTAGCTTCACAACACCGTTCAGAAATCAGTTTTAAATTAGGCGTATTAAGACAGCGTGAATGTTTAATTGTTTTAGAAAAACGGATAATTTGAGTTATTGATCCGATCCTTCAATTAGTCTTTTGGCCTAATCTTTTACAAAGTGAATTAGTTGAATAACCACACATTCTTCGGAATCGTAAACCTCTGTAATGACTAGCACTCAAAATATGATTCACACAATATGTTACAGTGGAGAAGACGTTATTCTTTCAAAATAAAGGCGTTTACGCTGAAACTGTTAATACTATTGCAAACAGTTTGGTGCCAGATAAGACCCAGGTAACTGGGCGTCTAATCAAGCTCTAAACTGTTTGCCATATAGATTAAAATAATTCGTAAGACATATCAACAAAATGTATTTTCCTACATTTTAGTGCATTGGATTTTTCTTTTAACTTGAAAGAATACCGTCTTATCTAGAGTGAAAGCAAAGCAGGTGACCACTGCAAGCCGCGCAATAGTATTCTGACGGTAAATATTGATGTTACAGTGGAGAACACGTTATTCTTTCCCAATAAACGCGTTTGATTGGAATGCTCGTATAGGGAATGGGGACACAAGAGATTACATAGTTTGTAATAGGTCAGTGCGGGATTTAGATGACGACGAATACTGTCCGGATTGCTTTAGATAAAACAAATAATAATCAGGGTATTAAACTATTAGACCTGTGTAAATCAAACTCTTTGCGAATAGCAAACGGTAGATTGGGTGAGGATTTCAATAAAGGTAACTTCACTTATATATGCCAAACTGGTGCAAGCGTTATTGATTATTTATTATAACAAGAAAATGATTTTGATTTAATAAAAGATTTTAAAGTAGGACAGTTTAATGAATGGTCAAACCACGCCCCTTATCGTTCGTTATACGCTGTAGTACATGCGTTGACCGTGACGACGGGCAGTATACTCGCACTCGCATAAAATGGGATAATGACTTTAGGAGACTTTAGGAGAAGTTTAATTAAGAAGTTACCTTTACTGAATTATATCACATATGAGTTAAGTCAAAGCTGCAAAGATGATATTGATAGATGTATAGGCAGTTTTACCAATCTTATTATGCAAGCTGCCGAACCTTTGTTTTATAAACAAAATATTATAAGTAAAAAAAATCATGCTAGTGATACTTTATGTAAGAAATCAGCTTGGTTTGATGTAGAATGCAAAGAGGCGAAACATAAATATGTTATTTCTAGACAGAAGTTTGATGCATGTTCAAATGATGAAAATAGAATTGAATTGTGTAATAGCAAGCTAGCATATAAGAAGCTTATAAAAGGAAAGAAAAGGAAAGCGGAGCTGAGTAAAATGAATGAAATTGTAAGCTGAGACAGTGTAGACCTAAAGATTTTTTATCATGCCTTTCAAACAAACAAAAAACTTTGCAAAGGAGTTGTATCAATATAAATGATTTTTATGATTATTTTTCAGAAATGAGTTCACAATTCCCAGATGTTATGTATAGGTTCGTGTCTATTAGTCGAATTTAACAAAATTTAAAAGTCAAGTCAGGGGCACCCGAGCGACTGTTAATCTTTTGTTAAAATAGACTAAAATACACTAACCAATTTAGTGGTTGAAATTATTTTTTTGGTACCGACAAATAGCTATACCGTCAATTGGAAATTTCTTCCCGAAACACCCTTTTTTAAATAGTACCGACAAAGAGATGTCAAAGGAAATGGACATACCGATACCGCACCCAAAGAAACACCTGCAATTCAACCCAAATACGCATGCGCAGGATTAAATTTTTTAGTTGTTGTTTAGTGTTTGATAGTGCTGACTTACAAAAATTAATCCTCGAAAAAAATTCAAAAATATTCACCTCTCATTGGTCAAACAATAATTTCATCAGAAACCTTTTGCAGTAATTTACATAATGATAACAATGATACATGTACTTCTCATATTGATGATGTAATGTTTGATGAATTGGATTATGTAATAACGGCAGATCAAATAGAAACTGCTATTCATAGGCTTAAAAGAAATAAGTCATTTGCAGGAGATGCGATGCTACAGTGCAGAATCTGTTATTCTTTCCCGTTTAAACGCAAACGTACGCAAACGCAAAGCACTAAAACGTAGAAAAGAACAACGTTTGGACAATTCTGATATTTAATGTTTATATTGGTGGCAAACAGTTTGGAGCCTGATCAGACGCCGGGTCACCCGGCGTCTGATCTGGCTCCAAACTGTTTGCACTGCAAATAATAGTTTTAGCATAAACGCGTTTATTGCGAAAGAATAACAGATTCTCCACTGTATATGAATATTTTATTGAAACTTCTGATATTTTAATGTCTCATTTACTAGATATATTTAAAAACATTTTAGCCTCGGGGTATTTTCCTAGTCAATGGATGGAAGGAATTATCGTTCCTTTATTTAAAAAGAATGATCCAAATCATGTAAATAATTATAGGGAGATTACTTTAGTAAGTTGTTTTTCAAAAATATTCACTAGTATCCTAAATCAGAGGCTGTCAGACTGGGCAGAAACTCATAATGTTATAAGTAATTGTCAGTTTGGATTAAGAAAGGATCTTTCTAACAACGATGCTATATTTGTTTTAAATGCTGTAATCAGCAAAGTTCTTAATGAAAATAAACGTCTAACCTATGCGTTTATAGATTTTAAAAAAGATTTTGATAGTATTTATCGAAATGGGCTTTGGTTTAAACTGCACAAACTTGGCATCAGAGGTAAAATATTTAGAATTATACATGATATGTATACACAGGTTAAAGCTAGAATACGTCATTGTGATTCATATTCAGATTATCTGCAGTGTTCGACCGGACTTAAACAAGGAGATATGATGTCCCCATTACTTTAAATTTGTCTCTGTTCCTCGAGGATCTCGAATTCCGGTATATCAGTAGATGAAATACGTTTCATCTTAATGCTTTTTGCTGACGATATGGTTATTTTAAGTGATTCTGTCTTAGATTTACAAAAGAGTCTTGATCACCTTCAGGAATATTGTACTCTATGGGGATTACAAATGTAGAAGTTAACACAGATAAAAGTAAAGTTGTTGTCTTTAGAAAAAGGGGGCCTGTACATGTAAAAGATAATGAAAAATGGTTATTTAATAATATTCCTTTAGAAGTCGTAGACAATTTTAACTATCTTGGGGTTGTATTTCATTATACAGGCACCTTCCAACTCAATCAAGAAACATTAGCCGGTAAAGGGGTGCGCGCTCTAAATACACTTCTTGTTAATATCAGAAAATATTCTGTAAATCCTAGTATTCAATGCGAGCCGTTTGATGCATTTGTCTCTTCGATATTGAATTATAGTTGTGAGGTCTGGGGATATAGTAAAATAAGGAAAAAAACGGGTGCATCTTAAGTTTTGTAAATCACTTTTGCGAGTTAAACAGTCTACCATTTATACGCATTATTGCGATGCGTTTGCGTTTCGTTTGCGTTTAAACGGGAAAGAATAACGTTTTCTCCACTGTTACCTTAATGGGTATGAAATGTTCTGTTCTTAAAATAACCCAGGCAAGTCAGGAAAATCGGATCGATCTCGTGACTCATATTCGACCTTGCGGAAACTCTCGGAAGCCGACACGAAGATTTGTTATGTAAACAAAAAGCTTATTTTTCCAACCATCTCGATAAGAAATCGGCACATTATGTATGGTTCTTAAAGAAAGGGGGGCATGTTTCAGGCACCTGACAACGGATTTCGCTTAGTTTTAATACATAGAAAAAGTTCTTATATAAGAAATTGCGCAATTTAAACATAAATTTGGGCGGTATTCTGGATTTAAGAATCTATGTAAATATGTTTATGATGCCTTCCGCATACGTCAACATTTCATCAATATCACTTAAACTTTTTATTAGTTCTTGTTTTGTTAAACTGTTTTCCTATTTGTGTATTTTCGCCTCATCCTCACTTTACGGAATTATCCCTCTTGAGCGACTATAGTCGCTATTCAGGGGTAGTACCGTGTATCATTCATATTTCAGTTTTTGTTTAACTGTTTTTCCGTATAAACGCCTCATTAATATATTACGGCATTATCCCTCTTGAGCGACTATAGTCGCTGTTGAAGGATAGTACCGTATATCATTCATATATCAGTTTTCGTTAAACTGTTTTTTCCTATGTTCGTATTAACGCCTCGTCCATATAATACGACATTATCCCTCTTGAGCGACTATAGTAGCTGTTGAGGGGTGGCACCGTATATCATCCATATTTCAGTTCTTGTTTAACTGTTTTTCCTATATATGTACTCATATTAACGCCTCATCCTCATATTGCGACATTATCCCTCTTGAGCGACTATAGTCGCTGTTGAGGGGTAGTACCGTATATCATATATATTTCAGTTTTTGTTAAACTGTTTTCTCTTTGTGCGTATTAACGCCTCATCCCCAGTTAACGGCATAATCCCTCAACAGCGACTATAGTCGCTGTTGAGGGGTACAGTACTGAACCTTATTAAATTAAATTGATAATCGCAAGCGAATTGCCATCGAATTGCCATCGAATCGGGCGCTTCAAAAAACAAATCCTACGCTTGTATATTTTACGCTAATATTCCGAAGCCGTTGTGACAAAAATGGAATCGAAAATATTAACGAATGCATATTTGCGAACAATTGTGAGATACACCATTGAAGAAAACTTACCCATTTTTGTTTTGTTTTTAAATAGATTTTACTGAAGCTTGTACTCTGAGTGGGTAAAAGTTGAAAAACAAATCCCAAATTTGACATACCTTTTTCAAATCGCTGTAGCTCAAAAAAAAGGACACCACCATATATATTTTTTTTCATTTTTTCATTCAACATAAATAGCTCTTTCAAAAAAACAATGATAGAAAACAAGTTTAATACTTTGAAAATATCGCTTATGGGTTGGATACACCCTTAAAACACCCTTTTCGATGACAAAACATTTTTATAGAGTAAATGTACATGAAACGCACCGACTTTATTCCTAGTCTTGTTGCGAAGTCAATTCTCGATCGATTGTGAATACAAAGAGATCATCGTACGCAGAAATCCCTATGGTACACCATAATATTCTATATAAGATCATTTTCCATCGATAACAATCCCATCCGATCCTCGGAAGTCGCAACTCATTGAGGTCAAACAAGTCTCTACCGATTTAAAAGAAGTGACTTACCATACATGCCAAAGACAACTACACTGCATTATCATGCAACGGCCGGTGTTTCGACTCTGCAAATTCAAATCGCACTGGCCATCTGCTTTCCGTGACCCGGACTTAGAAAAACGTCAACATGGACTGGTGCCGTTGCGCGATAATGCATGGTAGTTTGGCTTTGACATGTATGGTAAGATACTTCTTTTAAATAACTTTATCGACATAAGGGATACATGGAGTGTATGTCGTAGATTTAAGATGTAAAGATAAGACTCCAGCGGAAAAAAGCACTGTGTATGTATCGGTAGAGATTTGTTTGACCTCAATGTGTTGCGACTTCTGAGGGCCGCATTTGCTTGTTATCGATTGAAATTGATCTTATATGAATAGTATGTTTCTGCGTACGATGATCTCTTTGTATTCACAACCGGTCGAGAATCGACTGTGCAACAAGACTCGAAATGAAGGCGGTGCGTTTCGCGAAGCACGTTTGTCGCGGGAGTTGGACACCTTTCCAAGGTATATACTATATAAAAGATTGTTTTTTCAAAAACGGAGCGTTAGGTCAGAAAATCGTGTTTGGTCAACGAAAATGGTGATTTAAGGTTTTGTTCTCTTTATTTGTGTTTGGAGGTGTTATATTAGGGAAAAGCATGCGTCTGGCACCTGTGGTTCCAAATTACTAGATTATGCTTAAATCTAAGTGTCAATTGCAAAGAGTTTGAAGCCAGATCGGTCGCCGGGTAACACTAAGCAGGTTCCAAACGGATTACCACTCAGACATTCTTTTATGAAAAATCATAACATTATCTTCTTCTGCACTTTTGTGGTTATTCGCCCTATAAAGTCTTTATATAACCGTATTTAAAATAGGAAGTTTAACCTTCAGTTCACCTACAAACTAAAACTGGTTCGAGCCAGTTGGAAAGAGTGTGGAGTCTCCGCCGGAAAGATACCGATCCCGTTGTGATTTAGGATCCACTTGCAGATTCTCCGCTGGAAACGATACATTCCCTATATAAAGTCGGACGAAACTCAATTAAATCATTACTACAAAGTTTAGTCAAACAGAAGTAGATCACAACGATTATTTAATGGAGATTACGCTACGTCACTTTGACATGGAGTTTAAAATATTGGCGTTATATTTATAGACGAATTCCCGGAAACACGAATGTCGGATATGACGTTAAAATTGCTTGTTTTGAAGGTTTGTAAGTTAAAAATACTGTGCCCTCGACCCGGTGTAAAATCATTTTGCCAATTTTAATGAGAAAGTCGCTCCATGAACTACGGAAGTACGAATCGGTTCTATTTCCCACATAATGACATGTTTAACCCTTTTGTGCCCAGTGGATTATTCCATGTTTTATATTGGATTAGTACATTTTTATCAAAGGGATGCTTGGTCAAAATTTTCATTTTCATTTTGTTTTATATTGAAATCCCTATCAGCAAACAGCATAATGCGGCGTCTCATCAGAGTCTACACTGTTTGCCTATGTCCCATATATGGGATCGTGGGCACAAATTGGATAAACTATGTTAATTATGTACTCGGTCGTACAATGTTTGTACTACACGCTTACAAATGTGTCGAAGAGCAGTGTTCACTTACTGTGTAACTCTACTGTATCTATTATTATGATATGCACGTCCCTATAGATCAATATCTAAATATGCATAGAAGAGCGATGCGAACACTGAACACACGTAGTGTATAACGTACTTTATAACATAACAGACGGCGTGAGCGTTGAATAACACCCGTTGTTTAAATGTCATATATAACTAGTTAACTAAGTATGCAAATGAGGTACGCCACGACGTCGTTACTTATGACGTCATTAAAATGCGTTCTATGCGTTCAATTTCCAACGTCCTCTTTGCATCATGTAGATTCAATTTATAGATTGTTGGTGCAATTAATCAATATTAAATCTACATGAATAGATATAATAACATAAACATTATACTAGTGAACGGGGTTAATTTGGAACAACATTTTTCCTGTATAGATCTACATGTACTTATATTGCGCTAAGCATTTACTTGACCTCAAAGGCTGCGATAAATAACTTTTCTAGGTTATGTTATAAAAGAATATAACATTCGTGTTAATAATTTATTGGATTTATCAAACTCGTCGTTTTAGAAAACAATAAAAACTCGGCAAAGCCTCGTTTTTATCGTTTTCTAAAAGACTCGTTTAATAAATCCAATAAATTATGAACACTCATGTAATATCCTATATGAATATAGCGTTATGCTATGTAATGTTTTTAAAAGGCGTTTGCATAGTGTGCTCAGGCAAACGTGTTCATATTTAATGGTCATGAAATTGAAAACACATCAACGAGAAGCAATTTGGCCAACTCCATCTGTTAAATTTTGCTTGAAAACAGTAAATAAATAATCTTGAAACCTACTACACCTAGTACGAAACCTTGAATACAGTAAATAAATAATCTGGAAACCTACTAGATCTAGTACGGAAACATTCTAGCGATCAGCTGATGGTTGCTACATATATCACGTTGCTGTGTGTAATGAGACCTTACATAAGGTTGCGCGATTTAAATCTTGAAAATATGATTTGATAATAGATATCCAAGTTGCATTTTCTCAGCGGAGCTGCATGGTATCTATTTAGACCAACTGTTCAACCAATCATATTTGATCAGAAATTTAGGTTTGATAGCACCTGTTGCAAACTGAATTGTCTGATTTGATAGTAGCCAGGGTTCCAAACAAGAGGGAGTAAACTCAACAAATCCAACATTTTCTCACTTATTTCTTTGAGACGATTCTCATGAGTAGTGACACTATAGTGTTTTAAGCAGAAAAATTAATATTAGTTTTTGAAATACCCCCTTTTCTGGAGCTCTGAGTAGCCAGGCTGGTTTATGTACTTTTACACTTTTACCATATGGTTTATTTTAAATGTATTGTATGTGTCCTTTAGGCACAGAGAGACAGTTTACAGATTACTGCCTAATGCAATTTACATTACATACTAACTATTATTGGGCCTACTTTGTATACCATATTTAAAGACTTGAATGGCTATTACATTGGACATTACTTATTTACAAAACACATGTGGCCGGTATATGGTATATGCATAAAATGAAATACAAATCTGGTCAAGATTAACTTTGTAATGGACAAAGAAAAGTAAAATATATACATATACATATAAGCAATAATCGACGTGTTAATGGAATTATACATGCCTGAGTTTGGCTGGGTAATTTTATCGTGTTTTTACGAAGCGCTTACCTAGGCAATCTCCGGCGTTTTTAATCCTATAAACCGCTAACACATGTCATTAATTCCTTCAACAAATAACGCCTATTATTCTGTTGATTTGTTGAAATGGAAGATCAAACAGAATAGAACAACATGAAAAATACAAGCACTTTTTTATTTCACGTTTTTTTACAAACATTTATCAATATATAAACATGTATAACAGGTACACAAAATACTGGTTTATCGTATTTAAATTAATTACCAAATATATTATTTACATTTCTCAAAATATTAAGATTATGCTTTCTTTTGAAAGCTCAATTTTATTTGCCATTACAGCAAGGTATGAGACAAGGCATATGAGTTTAGTAAATGTACATGTAATAAAACCCTATATTTAATGCCACTTTGACGAATTCTTATGTTCGGTGTTTAAGACAGGTGACTGCCTAAAACATGATGCAAGTAAAGCAGAAAATCATTTTGGAGATTACTGCTTAACTTTCATATTGCCTTAAGCTGCCATCAGTCTTTTAAACCACTAAAAGAAGATGTTATATCACATAAAAAGCTTTATATAACTCCATCTTACTCCAGGCGGCTACCTACCTTAAACACATTATATAAGCATTTGTTGAAGCGGTCATACTAGACAGACATACAGTATCTGTATAATTAATTTTAGTTCACAACACTATGAATGGCAAATGGGATGATTTACAACACATGCACACATATTATGGTATAGATGTAGATTAATCAAGTTAAGATGTACGAGGGTAATTCAAAAAGTAATGTTACTTTGGTATGTTCTTGGAATATACATGTATAGTTATCATATGTGATACATCGTTGGAAATAACTTTTTCATGCAGATACAGAATGCATAATTCTTTGACAACACTTTTGTTCGTTGTGCAAAATAGACATCAATTTGTTTCAGTCATACATATAGGCACTTGCCGTATGTTCTACTGAACATAATCGAACTTTAAAATGAAAAAGTGCCATGCCATTTTAAATACTCGCTCTAATCTATTGATATTTTACTCAAAATCTTAAGCCAACACACTTAATATTGAAAGTCTCAATAATAAAATAAAAATGTGTTTTGATCTTTTTTTGAGTAAGATTAAAGTATATATATTTAAGGAATTTAGTTATGATAATATAATTTGATTCATTGATGAAAACCATTTAAGGATTAATAAGAATATGTTTTGAGCGCATGTAGGTTATACGACCTGGCTATTCTATATGAAACCGCTCGCGGTTTCATACTAAAGTGTGACCAGACTTTTATTTAGTAATAAGATACTCTAGAGTTTACTTATAATTCACTACTGAATGTTAGAATGAAAATAAATAGAGAATTATTATCTATCACATTTAAGCAGTATGTTGTAGTCCCCCACCGTGTCTATTTACTGCCAAAACGTGCCGTTACTTATTGTAAAGTCATCTCAAATTACGTCAGTTGGTATTCGTCTTCATGTAGGTCTTTTAAACCTACTTTTGCCATAGGGTTTGAAAGAAAACCAACCAATCACATCTCACCAAAAGTAATGCAAACAAACAATATTAAATAATTCTGTAAAACTATTTCAACAGAGTGATATTCAATTTCAGATAATATTGGACATAGGTTTGCAACAAACATACATTATTTTACATTTCGCAAGAATTAAGTTGTGAATTTAGCAGCTACAAACTCTATATATCAATATCGTTTTCATCGACAAACTATACTAAATTTAATCAATTTGTTTCAAACTTGCACATAACATCAGACAAATATTACTGTTGACACAGTAAAGTATATAACTATATGTGTGGCTTCAATGCATCACAAGAGTATTTTCAAACTACGAAATGCATGTTTGCAGTGAATGTTGTTTGATATTGTCACGAACCTATGTAAACCCTTTTAAATAAGAATATTCGCTTACGTCATACATATTCAAATCCGCAAGAAATAAACATTTTTAAAGTTGTTTCACGCATGAAATCGTACTTGTAGATTTCAATAAGATGACAAAGTAACACAGTTTTGAAGTACCATCATAGCTCTGCCCGTGGGTTCGAGGTCTACCGGAGTTACTACAGTGCTCCCTTTCTACAACGACCCTCCTAACAACAACACGCTCCTTACAAAGACCCTTTCCACAGTTCCCTAAACAGGACACTTATTTATAACGCTTTTACTGCTGCAATATCGTCTGTCTAAAATTGTCGTCTGCTGTTCTTTCTCAGTCACATAGTGGACATTTTGACAGAAAAAAAATACTTGAAGTTGAGTGACAAACAGTTTGAATCCAGATCAGACGCCGCGATACGCTGTTTGCAAATGTAAGCCAATTTCCCTCCCTGTTACGACTCCCTCCGAACAACGCAAACAATTGTTATCTCCCATTTGGTGTCGTTGTAGAGAGGTAGCGCTGTAACTCCTTCACTGCCACGACGTCATCAGTTTAACCCTTTACCTTATAGAAGCGACTTTTAGCACATTCATTTTATTCATCCGTTGAAGAAAATAGTTCCAAATTATACCGTAATTAATATGTGTCATATTTAATACTTTCCTTATTCTAGCAGTTAATAGATTAAAGCAGGCTGAAAGTAAAGCAGAATGCGCCTTAGGGCGCATTCTGCTTTACTTTCAACCTGCTTTAAGTAGTCACATATCTTCAATACTAGAAACAATGCTATCAGGTAAAGGGTTAAACCCTTTTATAATCTTATTATTCCGGAGACTTTTTCCTCTCCATCTCTTTACTGACGTCTGCTTCAGTATCGTTGTCTGCAATGTCAGCTCAACGTTAAATAAGGCAGTATGACTGAAGAAATTTCAAAACGAGTGTTCAGCAATTTGGATTCTGATAAGACGCCGCGTTACGCTGATTTTTATCCAAAGAGTTTTCAAAATCCAATCCAATCGCCAACGACCGGCAATGAATTTAAACTTATATAAATCACGACCCAATACCCACTAAGTTGGAGTCTGGTCTTGATTCAATCTGTTTTACACTATAGTATCGATTGACGATTCTTTAATAACATTGAAATCTTAATTTGATAAGGAAAGCAGATGACAATATCTGACCTTGATCCAAACTGTTTGAACAATTCTTTATTCTGGGTGATAATTCAACTAATACGTAGAAATAAGTCATATCCTCCGCACGTGTAAACCTCCAATTAGCCACGGGCTTGTTTTATGTTGGTATTTGATGTCCTTGAGCAGGTGCTATCACAGTCGAGGAAATGTTCAGATTTCAATGACGTCATACCTCCTCTTCTCGCGATCCCTGATTTACGACCTGTCTTCTTTTTACAAGGGAATGCAACAAAACCAATGCTTGGTCCAGTTTTTGGTCCATCTTATTAACCTTATATGTAAGAGAAATGAGAGTATCATGTAGCATGACTGTAATAAATGTAAAACGTGTAAAACCTCTTTATAACGACCACTAATATCAAGGCTAATTGATTTGAAAAAAAGAAAAAAGATAAAATCTTAAAGTAATGTGGCAGTAAAACATACAGCTCCTAAAGGAACTATCTGTTTTACTGTCGCTTTGCTTTAATTAACGTAATGAAGCGGGCTTAATAGAGAGGTTTTACTTGTATTTGTAGAGACTAATCCAAAGAGCTCATATCTTTATTCTGTATCAACAAACGTATTTATGATGTTATTTGCAAACAATTTAAAGTCTGATCAGATTCGGTGTCTGATCAACCTCTAAACTGCTAGAATCTTAGAAATAATTAAGATAGTCAAACATTTGAGAAATCAGTCACTTTTCCATATCATTGGAAAGCATTTCCATTAAATGCAATCTCAATTAACCCATTTGTGCCCTCAATCCCATATATGGAACATAGGCAAACAGTGTAAACTCTGACCAGACGCCGCATTATGCGGCGTCTGATCAGAGTCTTCACTGTTAACTGATAGGAATTTCAATATAAAACAAAATGAAAATGAAAATTTTGAGCAGGCATCCCTTTGATAAAAAAATGGACTAATCCAATATAAAACATGGAATACTCGACTCGGCATAAATGGGTTAAAATACAGTTGAAGAACTCGAGTTCCGTATCATCGAACCCGTATTTCTACAGTTGGATTTTGGTACTTCTTACTCGTTTAATCCATTTAAACCAAGTGGATTTCATCCATTTTTATATATTGGGTTAGTACATTTTTATCAAAGAGATGACTTGTCAAAAGTATCATTTTCAATTTGGTTATATTGAAATTCCTATCAGCAAGCAGTGTATACTCTGATCAGACGCCGAATAATACGGCGTCTAATCAGAGTCTTCACTGTTTGCATATGACCCATATATGGGATCGTGGGCACAAATGGGTTAGATCGACAATGTCCAGATCTTAAGTTACACACCTGACTAGGCTACCTATTAACTGTAGGCTAATTTGAGTTACGGAGATTCAATTGTGATAATATCTTATCAGACTCACTGGAAAAACGTTATTCTGCAAAAAGGGTATGCACTTATAAACGTTTGAGATGAGTCTGAAATCGTTCTCAAACGCCTAATAGACAAGACAACATGTAGGAGCTTAGCTTGACTAGTATTTACAGTGCTTCGTCCCTACAACGGCCCTCTGAACAACGTCGACCTCCTTACAACGACATTTGCCGCTGTCCCCAAGACACGTATGTCTAATGCTTTCACTGCCGCAATATCGTCTGCTTAAAATTAGTTATCTGCTGTTTTTCTTTCATAAATGAAATTTTATCAGAAAACACATAATTACGTAAGACAAATAGCTTGAATCCAGCGTCTGATCTGGATTCAAGCTGTTTGCATATGTAGCCAATCCCCCCCCCCCCCCCCCCTTGTAACGTCTCCCTCTGAACAATGCACACAATATTTGTCTCCCATTAGATGTCGTTGTAGAGAGGAAGCGCTGTATGTTTAATGAATATTAGCGGTTTAAAACGAATAATGTTTTCCCTGAAAGGAACACTCATTACCGCATTCAGAGAATAACGAAATGATTCGCGGAAATGAGATACATAAACCCTGCCTCCTCTTCGAAGATATATATGGCTAGAAATTCGATATAAGTGTATGAAGTCCCTGACGTTTGTGGTAAGATAAGTACAAATAATGAAGAAATATATATGTTTCATTACATTGTATTAATTTTACCTGACTTTCTATACGCATCACCCTGGCACTTATAGTTTGGCGCTCACGCTCTTTACAATTCTTCGAGGAGAGTATACCGGGTTTCCCAAGGGATTGGTCAATTCTATAAATAGAAATATGCATGTTAACTTATTCACTGCCGGAATATCATAACTTTTTAACAAATTTGATTGCTCGAATGAATTTTTTAGGTATACGACTCACACAATATTGAAAATATGTATACATCATATATGTATTGACTCTTAATCAGAGGTCGCATAATGATATGTCTGATTAAAATCCAAACTGTTTGCAAATACTATTGTACTCGGTGTAAGGCATGGCATATGTTAGTTGAGTGAAGGATTTTTTAAATTTAATTATATTCAAAATTGTAACGCGGATGATTGTAAAAGACTTTATTGTATTTTTAACATCTTTTGAGACACACTAGTAAAGTGCTGTTATTATTACTAGACAAACTAGATGTGCATGAATGTTAGTAACAAAGAGTTTGGAGCATGCTCAGATGTTCAGCACTTCAGTATCCCATTAGGCTTCAAACTGCCAGTCATCATGAATATTCTTAAAGCCGACCGTGGGTACAGTTTGGTAGAGCGTTTTGACTAAGATGTCGGTACGTTTTAGTTTGGGCAGGTTGAGTACATGTACGTTTGGATTTATATCATGTTGAGATATTGAAAAATATTAGCCTTTGCCACTGTCTCACATCGGCACTAAGTGCTGGTAACTTATGAGTTGATATTGGAAATAATATAAACATAATAACAGGAAAGTCAATAACAATAATTGCATGTTAACAAATTGAATCGTATTTAAAAAATACTATAAATTTGACAATAGCTTTTGAATATACGCTACATTGAATAATAATTTTAGCCCATTTGTGCCCACGATCCCATATATTTGACATAGGCAAACAGTGCAGACTCTGATCAGACGCCGCATAATGTAGCGTCTGATCAGTGTCTACACTGTTTGCTGGTAGGAATTTCAATATAAAACAAAATGAAATTGAAAAATTTGACAATGCATCCCTTTGATAAAAAATGAACTAATCCAATATAAAACATTGAAGAATCCACTGGGCGCAAATGTGTTAATTTAAATGGTCATGGGAACGGGATCCGATCTGGCGCTGGGTTAACTCGGTATCCATTTCGATTCCAAATTGCTGTCAATAGAAATAGTTGTTTAAGTACAAACGCGTCCTATGAGAGGGAAAACTGCGGCGACTCATCAGGTTTGCTAATTTTCCCTTTAATACACACTAGACTTAAAGTAGTATTTTAACGTTGAAACGACACAGTACAAAAAATACTAATACAAAAAAAAGATTTTTGAAGTATTGACGATTAGTTTTAACTTAAAGGCAAGCGTTTGAGGGCTAATCCTGTGGCTGGTACGCCGGGCAACCCGCCGCCTGATCGGTCTGGTCTCAAACTTGTTGCAATTGAAATAAAACTATGGAAATACGTTAGTTGGGACAGAATAACGTCGACTCCTCTGTAGATCTAGCGACATACATACCATACGGATATACTTACCTTCGCTGTAGCTCTTTAATTCTGACCATCATGTTTAAATGGCCCTGTGAATATTGCTCGATTACATCTCGAACATCGTATGGCTTTCTTGCTTGCTAAAAATATCAATGATAATGATATTCTAGAATCTAGAACTGATATAAGGAATACAATGTGGATAAAAAAAAAAAGGAAAAAATCGAAACGCAATCGCATTGCATTAAAACGTAGAAAATGAAAACGATTTGAAATTTATATTTATTTGTAACTAAGTGTCAAACAGTTTGGAGCCAAATCAGACGCCGGATTAACCTGCGTCTGATCAGGCTCCGACTATTTGCAATGAAAATAATGGTTAATCGTAAACGCATTTATTGGTAAATAAATAACATACTCTCCACCGTTTCTATGTCAGTTTTGACTTCTTGGTACACGTCTATTTGCAAACAGTTTTTATTCTGATTAGACGTCGAATAAGTCCAAATCTGATCAAGACCCAAAGAAATGTTATATGACATATTTTAAAACAGTCGATACTAAGCCAGTAAAGGGACGAGAAGTTCTGTATGAAAATACAAGACATACATGTATATATATGGAATTATGCAATGTATTATTGAAGGGCGTTAGGAGACTTTATTTTTATCAATTCCGTTTCTCCATAAGCTATTGAATCCTGATCCTGCAGTAAAATCGGCGGCTTTTTATTTAGTGTCTGCAAGTCGTTGTAAAATTCAGATTCATGCATTATCGGTCGAAGAAACCTAGAGAGGAGTGTCAAACAGTTTGGATCCAGATCAGACCCCGCGTTACGTGGCATCTTATCATGACCCTAACTGCTTGACACTCTTATCGATATATATTAGTTCATACAACATTAAATCTAACTTTGAAACGTGTCTTGCAGACACACATAATGAAACAGACAACAATAAAGCGGTGAAGTGGTAAAAATCTCCCGAATAATAAGTTCATGAAAGGGTTAATGACCAATATAGTGGAACGACCGAACGGACATGTGACAATCGGCGGTAGCAAATTTGAATCTTGGGATGCCTCGGTGGGCCTTTTGAGAGACAGTATTCTATTTTCTATCGGTGAAAGATTCGGACCAACATTGTTTGAAATTACTTTTTGGATGCTTTGCCAGTTAAATTGTCTGTCATCTAAAGTTAACATGCGGCAGTAGATAACATCTAGATACTTTTAAGCATAAAAATGATTAAATAAATCTAAGATTCCAAGTGAAACTGTCTCATACATGTGCAAGTATCTGCCGACCATGGATTAAACAGATATTCGAGTGCGGTTATATTTGTAATTGTATACTCAAGAGCTTTGGATTGTAAACACTTCTGAAGGTTACTCGGGGAAAAAACTATTTTAATTGCAAATTCTAGGAACTGTAGATGGCATTTGCAAATTTTGCTTTTTAAGCTCTACTTAAGTTGCAAACGCGTTTTAAGGCACTATTGAGAGTGAACGGGTTACAGCCTTCTCTTGCATCGTCTTTTGGGATATCGACATAAACGGTGACTTGGGCTTTACTATACGTATAATAGGATTCCAGATTGTTGGCAATGGGCATATGTCCGTGTAGTACAAACAGTTTAACCCCAACACTTCTAGAGTCAGATATATAAAATAATCATTTACAAACAGAGAAGATCCATATCAGAATGCTCTTATGGGAACCCCTGACATGGGCATGTTCTGTTTGCTATATTTTTTATTTAATAGTTTGCCGTCGAGACTATTTTGAACTAGTAATTTACCACATGATGAATGAAAACATTTGATAATTCAGCATTGTACAATAAGAAAACAATTCGAAGAAATTACCTGAAATTTTCTTCTTGCAACAAAATACTTAATTTTACGAAGCACCCTTATTGCTGTTTTATGGGCTTCAGTCAAACTGAAATATAATAATGAGAGAAAAGCTTAAACACATTCCTGTTATATTTCTCCAACTTAACTCTATTGTATTATAAACGAAATAAGATGTGTTTTGTATTTTCACAATTACATTGTAGTTTTCAGCAAAGAGAAAGTAAAGCAAGACACTCTTGAACAAACCGTGGATTTTCATTTAAAATCAGTAAGTAGTACAGTGGAGAAAATTTAATTCCTTCCCGTATAGACGCAAACGAAACGCAAACGCAATGTACTAAAACATACAAAATAACAACTTCTAAACAACTCTATTATATTACTATAAATACTATTCATTATACGAGTTGCAAACAGATTTGGAGCAAGATCAGACGCCGGGTCTGATCTAGCTTTAAACTGTTACAATGGAAATAATAGCTTTAACGTAAACGCGTTTATTTGGAAAGAATAACATTCTGTATAGACATTCTGCTGTTTTGAACGCTGCATTTAGTCGCCTGCGTCGATGATACAGTGGAGAAAACGTTATTCTTTCCCAATAAACGCCCTTACGCTAAAACTATTATTTCCTATGCAAACAGTTAGGAGCCAGATCAGATGCCGGGTAAGCCGGTGTCTGATCAGGCTCCAAACTGTTTGTCACCAAGGTAAACATGAATAATCAGAGTTGTCCAAAGGTTGCAATTTTCTACGTTTCAATGTTTTGCGTTTGCGTTTCTTTTCGGTTAAACGGGAAAGAATAACATATTCTCCACTGTAACAGGAATTGATAATGTCTTATGGATCCACGCGAATATACACATATAGCCCTTACATGACGACTTTCTCTGGTTCCTCCATGTCCAGATCTGTGTCGTCATTATCGTAGTTGTCTCTGCCACTGAAGTTAAAACCTATCATACTGGGACGGTGACTCCAAAAGCTGTCTCTTCGTAGGCCTTTCGGTGTACCTAGAAATATCAGAGCTTCATTTTCAAATCCATATTTAACCCCTTCAGTGACTTAGACCGAGTACAATAGTGACTTGCCAATATTAAGGAGTATGATAAGACGCCGCATGACACGACATCTTATCATACTCCTAACTGCATGACACTAATTTAAATGTCTTAAGTCAAACAGCTAATATGCAAATTTGAGCAATAAAAGCAGAGGGAAATTGTTTAAAATTGATGACATCCTGGCATTGAAAGAAATAACAAATTGAACCATAGCGACGAGTATTGTACTCGCCAATTATACCGAAAACTGTTTAATACTCGTATTAGTCTAGTAGTACCGCATTGGACTACGGTTCCAGGTGTCATGAGTTCGATTCCCCGCTAGACCAGCGGCCTGACAAGGGAATATTACCCGATGATGTAAAGGAATGTTCTTGAGCGAGATATGTACCGCGAAATGCTCCTCTCAACCCAGGGTTTAAATGGATACATGTGAAGTAGGTCTGAGTCGGTACTGCGGCTGCCTATGCGCCATATGTTAGCGGTGCTCAATATTGTAAGCGAGAAAGCTCAATGATCAGGGGAGTGAGTGTACATTCGGATGAGCGGTCATTCGGACTAAAAGTAATTTGGTACTTTACTCATATTTATCTTTTGTATTTACTTTGCTGCATTGTATAAATGCATTTATCTAATCAAATAAGATATAAGGGATAACGGTTTGATGTGTTGTTATTGTGTTCCATGGTTTTCTGAAACTTCCTTAACTCTTTTGTTGAGTATATATTCGTTCCAAGAATGCAACATATTTAGCAATGTGTTTCCTTTAGATTGGAGAGTTGCAAGAACTATAAATATACCGAAATCGCGCTGGCACAAATATAACGCATATTTGTTTTGCCTTCTCCAAATGGGTTCGATCCCCATCGAGCTCAAGTTGGTTTTCTTTCAAATATATATAGGATATTACATGAGTGTTCATAATTTATTCGATTTATTAAACGAGTCTTTTAGAAATCGATAAAAACGAGGCTTTGCCGAGTTTTTATCGTTTTCTAAAACGACGGGTTTGATCAATCCAATAAATTATTAACACGAATGTTATATTATTTTTATAACATAACATAGAAATGTTATTTATCGCAGCCTTTGAGGTCAAGAGAATGCTAAGCGCCATATAAGTAGATCTATACAGGAAAAAAGTTGTTCCAAATTAACCCCGTTCGTAATGTTTATGTTGTTATATGTATTAATAAACACTTTTAAGTAGATATAATATTGAATAAATACACCAAAAATCTATAAATTGAATCTACATGATGGTATGAAGACGTTGGAAATCGAACGCATAGAACGCATTTTAATGACGTCACAAGTAAACGACGTCGTGGCGTACCTCATTTGCATAGTTATTTAACTAGTTATATATGACATTTAAACAAAGGATGTTATTCAACGCTCACGCCGTCTGTTATGTTATAAATTGTGTTATACATGTCAAAATAATTTTACTAACATAGTATATATTTTTTTTATGCGTTTGTCATCCATTTTCTCAAATCAAGATCTTAGGACAAATTTGCTTTTCAGTCTCTTTAAACTGTACTATCTGATTGTACAAGCTTAAATCATATTTAAAGTTGTAGTTAAAGAGCCTTTCTCAGCGGAGCTGTATGGTTTGTATTTAAAACATATCATTTGCGAATTCTCAACACATGATAACTGGTCAGACATCTAGGTTGAAAGGCACATGCTTGAAACTGAATGGGCTGATTGGATATGGGGACAGACTGATCTATTGTACCCATTAACAAGTGTTACTGGAGATTAATTATTGTTAGTGCAAAATTATACACACAGTCTGGTATTGCTATGACAGCATGTTTCTATTTTTAGATATGACATCTTTGTTAAAAGATACTTCATTCATAAATGAAGAGTGATAGAATAGCAGATTTATTCAATAAACTATGAGCAGCAGGATACGGTTTAAATTATTGTTTGGTAATTCTGTAGAGGGTAGATTTTTAGTAGCTATATTTTACATGACAGTTACTGTAATTTAATGTTTTACTCTTCAATCAAAGATATCACAATTCTTTGAAACCCTCAATTTTATACATTTTTCACACTCATCTACAGCATGACTTCCAAAACGCTCTCCGCTGAATATATATTTTTAAAGATATTTCTTGTTAAACAACTACTGTTTCTTACCGATTTTTTCATCACCATAATTAACGGATGACACACTCTCTCTTGGCACGTGACCTTGCAATGAGCTGCTATCAAAGCGGGTGGAGAACCGTCGTTTTCTGATTGTGAGACTTGCTCTACGGGCCATTCTCGCTAACATATTTTCGTCATTACTTGAGTCATGGATGTGTATCCGCCAGGTGGCTTCTGATTTGGAGTTAGGTTCGGCGGCGTGACAACGCCATAGGCACTTTGTAAATAAACAGGCACTTTGTAATATAAATAAAACATAAACCATGTGTGTATATAAAACATATATAGGCAACGTGCGTATACGACATGGTACTGTGAATATGAAACAAAGGCTCTATGTAAATAAAACATAACCAGGGCATACGTTTATTAAATAGAGACAATGTCTATTTAAAACATAGGCAGTACATGTATAACACATAGGTGTAATTATCTGCGAAAACGTATCTCCATAATAAAGTCTAATAAGGCAGTCATTATAAATACTGTTAAAATATCTCAGCTAATAGGAAGATCTTGTGTGTAACTGTGTATAATTATGAAACCTAGGTAAACTTTATATACATTTATAACACAGGACGTGTGTAAGATATTGGAAATGCATACATGTCAATGATACAGTGGAGAAAACATTATTCTTTCCCGTTTAAACGAAACGAAACGCAAACGCAAAACACTGAAATGTAGAAAATTGCAACTTTTGGACAATTCTGTTAGTTTATGTTTATCTTGGTGACAAACAGTTTGGAGCCTGATCAGACGCCGGGAAACCCGGCGTCTGATCTGGCTCCAAACTGTTTGCAATAGAAATAATAGTTTTAGCGTAAACGCGTTTATTGGGAAAGAATAACGTTTTCTCCACTGTATCTATACAGTTTGTGTGTACAACATTTGCACTGCGTGTGTTAAATGTCACACAGCAGCTGCACTAAAGAACATGATTGTTAGTGAAGCATCCCAATGCAACTACGATAAAATCCAAAACCTTCAAATTTAAAAAGAAACACGACAACTAGATATACAGTGAAACTCCTCTAAATTGGAACCTCTAAATACCGGAATTCTCTTTAAACCGGACAAAAAACTTTGGTCCCGTTTCCAACCCTTCCTTAGTTTTACCAATTACACCATTAAATTGCATTTTTACGCCTTTGCTTTATTCCTTCAAAATGTATCATCAAAAGTATTTTTTATATTCTAGCTGATGAAAGCTTAAAGCATCTTCGTATTCTTTATTTCTCTCAGTTTGTACATATACATATAGATATATACAAAAACATGAGCACTTTCCTTACCATACATACTTTCAAACTCCAGTCACTCATTTAACATGAAAATTTCGCTACACACCATAGTCACAGATAATCTTATTATTTTACTACATATGTATTCTGGTTGCTTTACTTTTGTAACCTGTGATTAGAGAACAGCACAATGCCAATTTAAGCTTTGTAACTTGAAAAAGGATTTACATGTATACCGAGAAATAAAATCGGTCCCGTACGTTGCTTTGTCAATTCACAAACAGCATGCTCTGCATGAGTTGTTTATACACGTGTCAATTAGTGGTTTACAGGTATAATATGGAGTGGATTTATATTCAGCTGGTTCAAGGAATTAATTGTTTGTGAGTGTTATGTTACGGTTAAATAGTGTATTGTGTGGATTATTAACGGGACTATTTCAGAAGCAGTCGGTAAGTCACTTTATATTTAATTATTTGTCCGAGTTGTTTGATTTTATAAGGTGTGTCTGTCGTTGTCCTCGTGTCTGTTACGTTAGTCGTATTGTTGGTGTGGACGTAATCATATAGAATCCGTGCCCGAAATATTATTTGTTTTCATTTTTGACAAGTTTATTTTGTTGTTTGTCTGCTTGCTTTTTCTGAGACTGAAGTACTGTTTCTCTAATTCTGTCTATCTGTTCAAATATACATAAAGAGATACACTCTCCATACATCCATGATCCAAACCTATTCTCACACACACATTCATTCTCTCCCTCATACATACCCATACGAATATACATAGTATATATGGAAGTATATAAATGCATGATCTATTAGTAATATATCACATAACATGTTTACATACTTATGTAACAGTAGTGCAAGTATTTTTTATATTCTAGCTGATGAAAGCTTAAAGCAGGTTGAAAGTAAAGCAGAATCCGCCTTAAGGCGCATTCTGATTTACTTTCAACCTGTTTTACGTAATCAGCTATCTTCCTTACCAGAAACGTGCTATGGGCTAAAACCCCTCTAAACCGGAAACCCCTCTTAACCGGACATTTATGTTGTCCCCACACGTGTCCGGTTTAGAGGGGTTTTACTGTATAGACATAACTCTGAGCATTCAATAATAAACCCTTCCTCTGTTTTACCCCGAGTACAATGGTCATTTGCAAATAGCTTTGATCCGAACTGTTTGATACTTTTTTCAATAGTTCTTAAGACAAAACATGTCTTAAAATTAAATTTGAGAAATAAATGCAGACCACAATTGTTTAAATTTGATGACGTCGTGGTACACGCCATAATGTAGCTTACCTGTATAAGTGTAGCTGCTGCGGGTATTTGGCGGTTAAAGTGTTTCTGCCTTTGTTTCTGCTGTACTTTCAACGCAAAACCCGATCCTAGAATACCCTGCAAAGCATCATCAACTCAAAGCGTGTAAAAACAATATGAAAACATAAACAAGAAATGATCAACATTAAATAAAACTATGCAGAGAAATCTGAAATCACAACATCACCCATTTTATGTAGGAAATCTGTTACATTTTTATTGCTGTTGCACCTTTGATCCAGATCGGACGCCGCGTCACACGGCGTCTGATCAGGATCCAAACTCAAATAACTCTTGTACTCGGGAAAAGGCAGTGAAGGGTTTAACCAAAACAAAAAGCATGTTGCAGACAAAAATAACATGTCATGCTAAGGGTTTATTCCCTATTGCTGTACCGCGATTACAATGGTTATTGTAACTCATGACAGAACGTGGCGTATGATCAGGATCCAAACTGTTTGACAATAAATTGTTAATTTCTTAAGCAAACTACCTTTACGTTTAAATTTTAAAAATAAAAGCAATAGACAATTGTTTAAATCTAATGACGTCATGACAGTGAATGACTTAACAGTGCAGTAAATGTACGTCAAGAGATCAAACAAAGTACTCTAGGATAATTTGAAGTAATCGGAAAACGTCTGAACTCTTTCACTGCCAACGGCGCAAAAAAGCGACTTTGCAAACAGTTTGGATTCTGATCAGACGCCGCGTGATGCGGCGTCTGATCAATATCCATTTTGACACTCGTTTCGACATTCCTTAAGTCCAAACATCCCTAAAGCTTTCTTTAAGAATATAGCAGACGACACTTCCGACGCAGACGATATCTTGGCGGAAAGAGGGTTTGAACAGACGATACAGTGGAGAATACGTTATTCTTTCCCATTTAAACGAAACGAAACGCAAACACAAAACATAAAAAAGTAGAAAAGTGGAATATTTGGACAATTCTGATAATTTATGTTTATGTTGGTGGCAAACCGTTTGGAGCCTGATCAGACGCCGGGATACCCGGCGTCTGATCTGGCTCCAAACTGTTTGCAATTGAAATAATAGTTTTAGCGTAAACGCGTTTATTGGGAAAGAATAACGTTTTCTCCACTGTAACACTTTCATGTTACGAAGAAGGAGTTATGGTATATATGGAGAATGAGCGCGTGTATCCTCCTCAGAGTTTATCTGAGTACACATGTACTGATAAATACGAAAGACTCAAGCAGGAAACGCAACACAAACAATACACCCACTGTTTAATTTAAAGCGACTGGCAACCAAACAGACATGCCATAATAACTTTCTTTCATAAAAGGTTTTGTTTGAAGCTTCTATGAACTTATAACAATAAATTTCTGATAGAAATAATCTAAAGCCAATTTGAATAACAAATGTTTTCTACAGAACCTTGTTAACGATTCAAGTACATATTACAGTGTTCCCTCTCTACAATGACATCCACTCGGGGACGAAGATGGTGTGTGTTGTTCGGATGGAGTACAGAGGAGAATCTGTTATTCTTTCCCAATAAAAGCGTTTACGCTAAAACTATTATTTGCAGTGCAAACAGTTTGGAGCCAGATCAGACGCCGGGTCACCCGGCGTCTGATCAGGCTCCAAACTGTTTGCCACCAAGATAAACAAGATTTATCAGAATGGTCCAAAAGTTGTACTTTTCTACGTTTTAGTGCTTTGCGTTTGCGTACGTTTGCGTTTAAACGGGTAGGAATAAAATATTCTCCACTGTAGTTATAGAGAGAGACAATTAATACTAAGCTTACATTTGCAAACAGTTTGAATCCAGACCAGACGCCGTGTCATCCGTCATTATTTTCGTTCTGTCAAAATCCCCACTTATATATTATTTTGAGAAGTAAAAAAGCAGGCGAGAATTGTAAGCATACGATATTGCAGGAATAGTGTTAGACATAATTGTCCTGTTTTGGGAACAACGACAAGCGTTGTTGTAAGGAGAGAGTCGCTGTTTGGAGGACTAATGTAGAGAGGGAGCACTGTATATACCCAATCGCTCAAAATTAAAATTGTTTGACGCGTGTGTAAAAGTGTTTGTTAAGTAAAACCAAAATTAATTGCAGACAACACTTTTTGTAGAGGAAGATATTAATTTAAATAGATTGATATTGCCTTTTGTAGTTACAAACATGTAAACTCTTGACTGCTGAGATAGCGTCTACGAAAAATTTGTAGTCTCCCCAAACTTTTCTCAGACTCAGACGTACAGTGGAAAATCTGTTATTCTTTCCCAATAAACGCGTTTATGCTACAACTATTTTTTCCATTGCAAACAGTTTGGAGCCAGATCAGACGCCGGGTAACCCGGCGTCTGATCAGGCTCCAAACTGTTTGCCACTCAGATTAAAACAAGTAGTGAGAAATGTCAAAAAGTTGTAATTTTCTACGTTTTCGTGCTTTGCGTTTGCGTTTAACGGGAAAGAATAACGTATTCTCCACTGTAAGTCATATTGACTAACAAATGTCGATATCAATACAAAATCGTTTGATTCCTGATTCCTCTGAAAACTGATTGCAAATCTATATGTAGTCGAGGTTTTCAGGAAATAGATTGACAAATACGTAACTGAAAATATGAACTTACCGCTGGTAAGGCGAAAAACGATATGGCAAACACTGCAAAACACGAGGCAACAATTTTCCCCATCCATGTCTGTGGCACTTTGTCCCCGTATCCAATAGTCATCACAGTAATCTATTATACAATAATGTTTGAACACATCACAGTGATCTATCCATTGAGTATGATAAAAAAGTGTATATATATATATATTTATTCACCGTTGATCGGTCGTGAAAAACAATTTACAATGTTAATTTACTATGGTGATGGTGGGCAAATATTGCCTAGATTTCCTGAATAAAACCTATCTATCTATAATACAATAATGTTTGAACAAAACGAAACGCAAAAGTACAGTGAATTTATTAGAAAGCAACATTTTGGAAACGGTTGACGACATGCTAATAATCTTAGGATCAAAGAGTGTTGAGTCTGATCAAACGTCGAGTACACCGGTATCTTATCTTTCTTCAGCTGTTTTCGGGTAATTACGGTAATAAGGATACTATTCTTACCACGCCCTATCAGAGGGCATATGCATAGCTACAGTGGAGAAAACGTTATTCTTTCCCAATAAACGCGTTTACGCTAAAACTATTATTTCTATTGCAAACAGTTTGGAACCAGATCAGACGCCGGCTAACCCGGCGTCTGAGCAGGCTCCAAACTGTTTGCCACTAAAATAAACATGAATTGTCAGAATTGTCCAAAAGCTTTACTTTTCTACATTTAAGTTCTTTGCGTTTGCGTTTCTTTTGCGTTTAAACGGAAAGACTACCGTTTTCTCCACTGTATTAAAGTAATTTTTTGTCACTGCAAACCGTTTGTCATTCAGATTAAACTGAATATTCAACATTGTCTAAAATATTTTACATTTTAGTGATTTGCCGTTTGCATTTGGATTCGTTTCGTTTAACTCTGTCACTGCCAAGTTAACGATCTTAGCGCCAAAATATCGTCTGCATTGATAGTGTCGTCAGCAATAGTATTAAAGGTATCTTTAGGGATGTTTTGACTGAAAAAATGTCGTAATGAGTGTCAAACAGTTGGTAACCTGTTACGCGGCGTCTGATCAGGATTCAAACTGTTTGCAAATTCGCCTGCTGGTGTAGTTGGTTATGAAAGAGTTAAACGGGAAAAAATGACGTATTCTCCACTGTAAAACAAGCGATTCTTCTTCACTGTATGTACAGCGCTCCCTCTCTACAAGGACACCCAGTGGGAGACAACACTTGTGTTCGTTGTTCGGAGGGAATCGTTATAGGGAGGGAAATTGGTTTTACATTTGCAAACAGGTTGAATCCAGTTAAGACGCGGCATCTGATCTGGATTGAAGCTGTTTGTCACTCGTCGTTACGTGTTTTCTGTCAAAATGTCATTTATCTAAGAAAAACAGCAGTCAACAATTTCACAGACGATATTGCAGCAGTGCAAGCATTAGACAAAATTGTCTTGGGAACAGCGGCAAATGTCGTCGTAAGGAGGTGGTCGTTGTTGGGAGGACCGTTGTAGGGAGGGAACGCTGTATTCGTACCACGCCCCACCAAAGAGCATCTGCATAGCTATTGAAATCATCTCTATTGTCACTTCTCTCCGCAAGATAAACAAAATAAGATGAAAATATGAGACCAAGGAATCCTATGTACAGTGTGGTTATAAGCTCCTGAAAAGAGAAATACAGGTAAAGTTAAACCTCTCCATTACAACAACTAATTAGTGTTTTATTAGGTGGTATGGCCAGGTTGTTGTTCAAAGCAAGGTTAACTAACAATGGACAGCTTCTTAAACCCTGACACTGTCAATGGTGCCAAAATGCACATTTTTGCGAATATTTTGGAAATAACTTAATGTTTATCTAAATTCTAGAATTTTTAATACTCGTGTCGCAACTTCGTCTGTTACACTTTATTAAATATAACTTTGAAAGGATATTGCAGGCAACAATATTGAAGCAGGTACAGTGGAGAATCGTTTATTCTTTCCCGATAAACGCGTTTACGCTAAAACTATTTTTTCTTTTACAAACAGTTGGAGCCAGATCAGACACCGGGTAACCCGGCGTCTGATCTGGCTCCAAACTGTTTGCCACCAAGATAAACATGAAATATCAGAATTGTCCAAAAGTTGTTCTTTTCTACGTTTGCGTTTGCGTACGTTTGCGTTTAAACGGGAAAGAATAACAGATTCTCCAATGTACATGTAACAATATGGCCGTGAAGGGGTAAACGCTTGAATAATTGTGTAGTGAAGGGGTTAAGCTGCAACCTGTCTATACAGTGGACAAAAATGTTATTCTTTCCAAATAAACGCGTTTACTCTAAAACTGTAATTTCCAATGCAAACAGTTTGGAGCCAGATCAGACGCCGGGTAACCCGGCGTCTGATCAGGCTCCAAACTGTTTGCCACTCAGAGTAAAACGAATACTCAAAATCTTTTAAAAATTGTCATTTTATACGTTTTAGTGCTTTGCGTTTGCGTTTGCGTTTCGTTTAAACGGGAAAGAATAACAGAGTCCCCATTGTAACACGATGAATTAGTTTTCTAACACGAGTTTGTCATCTTTTTCATAATCGTAGCTGAGGGCAATTTGTTTCGGATAGTATTGCCTTCTAACAACTACTTAACATGTTTCTACATGTTCTGATCAAGAGGAGCAGTGGTTCATAATAAAGGTAGGAACATTGATTTAAATTAAAATACTATTACTAATCTTCATAATAATACTATATACGATTTAAGTATAACAATATTTCCGACATAACATTAACTCCATTATTGCCATGACTTTATAAACTTTAAACAATTGTCCCCTGCTTTTGTTTCAGAAATTTAATGTTTTAGGGTTTTTTAATTAAATATTTTTTTACAATGTAGGATACAACTGTTGCAAATAACTAGTGTACTAATAGTAAGGCAGATATCGGGTTAAAGTGATGCTTTCAAAAGGTCACATGTGCTACATGTATTTACACCAACATATTTGAGACGTGCTGTCACAAAAGTCAGCGGTTTTAGAATGGCCTACAATGAAACTCTCTGTGCGTATACTCTTTTTTTGTAGATATCATTCGCAGAACCAGTTCCGTCGCTGTATTGATAAACACGGATTCTGATTAAAGCTAGAATGTTGCTCCCAAATTACCAAAATCATACATTCTTCTAAAATGAAATTTATGGCACATTCGTAATCGAAAAACATAAAAAAAGAAGTAATGCGTGGTAAATTTGAGACAATATTGCGTACAAACCTTCGAAACTTATGGAAATATGTCGATTTTTAAATCGAGTTTGTTTACATACGAACAAAGACGAAGATTTACGAGGTAGTCCGTGCAAAGTCCGTAAATAGTTTATTAGCATATTCTATACACATGACTCGCCAAGTAACTAGTATATCTCATACGAGAATAGTATACGTAATATTTTAAAATCATATATTTCCGATTGTATTAGCCATTTTGTACCAATATATTATGGAAATATTTTTTAAATAAAACAACTCTCGTATTGGGAGCCCCGTATGTTTACCTGTCTGTGAAGATATATAACAGACCCGAGTAATCGCCAAGTGCCACCCTGCCGGTCTACATGTAGCATGCGGAGAATTTGTAGAAAACGAACACCACTACAATCGAAGACAAAAATGTTAGTATAAATGGTACGTGTTACAGTGGATAATCTGTTATTCTTTCCCGTTTAAACGCAAACGTACGCAAAGGCAAAGCACTAAAACGTAGAAAAGAACAACTTTTGGACCATTCTGATAAATCTTGTTTATCTTGGTGGCAAACAGTTTGGAGCCTGATCAGACGCCGGGTTACCCGGCGTCTGATCTGGCTCCAAACTGTTTGCACTGCAAATAATAGTTTTAGCGTAAACGCGTTTATTGGGAAAGAATAACAGATTCTCCACTGTAGCACTATCATATACAGTAGAGGAGACGTGATACCTCCCAATAAACGCATTTACGCTTAAACATTTATTTCCATTGCAAATATGTTAAGATGACTGTCATTTTCTTCACGTTATTGCAATGCGTTTGTATTTTGTTACATGTAGAGTGTACACGGGGAAGAATAACATCTTCTCTACTGTATAACCATGTGATAAAAATGCAGATACAATAATTGCATTGTCCAATAGTGTAGACCCAGTTTTATCGCAAACGAAGTTTAAATACAGCCCTATCAACATTATACATGTATAACAGATTAGTATAATTAAATCATTTTGGATGCCATATATATAGACATTTATTTTCGGATATTTCGTATAATTTCAACTTTGATAAAATGACCAGGGTACAGTGGAGAATACGATGTTCTTTCCCGTTTATACGCAAACGGAACGCAAACGCAAAACACTAAAATGTAGAAAAGGTCAACTTTTTTACACTTCTCTGACTTTCATTTTAGTGAAAAATAGTTTGGAGTTTGATCAGACGCCGGGTTACCAAACTGTTTGCAGTGGAAATAATAGATTTAGCGTAAACACGTCTATTGGGAAAGAAATAGAGAATATTTGGTGACTAGCTTTGAATGAGAAATGTTATCTGGCAAGGCGGATGAATATATCAGGTGAGCCGCAGGCGAACCTGATATTTTCAGAAGCCGAGCCAGATAACATTTCTCATTCAAAGATAGGAACCAAATATTCTATTTATCCTTGTCACAATAGTAAAATAAATAGAGAAAGCTTTTTTTTAAAGCTAGAGTCATTTTTGGTCCAGATAAGATTCTCACTAAAGAACTATGTTATTCTAGGAAAGCGCGCTATTATATAGATGACGTCAGTGACGTCACATACTAGTTACGTTGAAAAGAAATAAAAGAACCTTTAAAAATCTAGTGTTTTTCACTCAGGAAATCTAAAAGGTGGACACTTATAGAAGTATGTCAGCAAGCGACTAGTGGCGCGTACTCTATAACGCTTTGATTGCATAGAATAGTTCGAATAAACGTCGTTACACGTCGGGATTCTGTTGAAAGAGTTTTAGAATACCTTTCCTAACAGCGGGAAAAATAAGCGTCTCGGTGAAAAAGGTAGTTCGGGCTACAGGTCATGTGACCACTTGACATAATAACATCGGTCATGTGACCACATAGCATAATAAAGCAAAGTTTATCTGTCACCCCTTTATCCGTCAGGAAAACAGGCACGTGACAGGATAATAACGTTTTCTCCACTGCATCTATTTACAAATAGGAGTTATTTAATAGAAGCCATAATATATATATATTCATTTATATTCGGATATTTCGTATAATTTCAACTTTGATAAACTGCCAAATGACTAGGGTATTAAATCTCGTTTTACCATCATCGTACTAAGTGCGACCTGGCTAGCATTTGCAAACAGTTTGGATCCAGGTCGAACGCTGCTTGTGGCGACGTTCGAGCTGGACCCACACTTTTTGTCACTCATATTCAACTTTCTGCTTTAGTTTCAAAACATAGACTTTTCGTAGACGATATACTTGAAGCAGATGACAAGTCGGTGTGATACGTGTTAATGGGATAAACAGTAGAGCCTCTCTATTACGACCACTACGTTGTGTCAAATATAAGTCATTTAAGACAGGTGACTGCTTAAAGCAATGTGAAAGTAAAACAGAAAGCTCGTACAGGAGCTTTCTGTTTCACTTTCTCATTGCTTTAAGCTGTCACCTGTCTTTTATACAGACAAGTATCCTTCATTTTAGTGGTCGTAATAGAGATGTTCTACTGTACGTCAGAAATAAGAAACTATACATTAACAAAACTATGCTGCTGGCCACATTTTATAGCAGCTAACACTATGTAAATAACTCTTATTACTGTTCATACCGTATTGCTGACGTTGCAAACACTTGACCTTCAGAGCCAATTGAAAACACGACTATTGATGCAGCCACAACCAAAAAATCTGAAACAGAAATTGACAATATAAAAGCTATTTCTGTTTTATGTTTTAACCTTTTTAATACTATGCAACGGCGTCTGAACACTTTTTGTCGTCTGCAACAATATCCAGTATAAATCGGTTTTGCTCTTTCAATTTGGATCAAGGTGAGACCTACAGAGGTGAATCTGTTATTCTTTCCCGTTTAAACGCAAACGTACGCAAACGCAAAGCACTAAAACGTAGAAAAGAACAACTTTTGGACAATTCTGATAATTCTTGTTTATCTTGGTGGCAAACAGTTTGGAGCCTGATCAGACGCCGGGTTACCCGGCGTCTGATCTGGCTCCAAACTGTTTGCACTGCAAATAATAGTTTTAACGTAAACGCGTTTATTGGGAAAGAATAACAGATTCTCCACTGTATTGTTTAACCTTAGCCGGTTGCGATATCATCTGATTTGAAAATGTCGTCTGCAAAATTTGTTAAATTTAGATTTAAGCCATCAAAGTAAATCAAGCTAAAACGAGTTTAAAACAGTTAGATACAGATCTGACGCCGCGTCACGCGGCGTCTGATCTGTATCTAAACTGTTTGCGAAAATAATAAATAAGTGAAGTCGCACTAAGCAGACAAATGGAAACTATATATGTATCTAAGTTATATATGTATAGAACCCACGCCAGTCATTATTTATGTACATGTACAGCAGGAGTTATTACAATAACTACACCAACACAGCTCAGTTGTCATGGTAATATAGAGAGGATATATTCCGTTTTAATAGAGATTGATATAATTTTGTATCCATTGTGGAAAGCTTCTCAAATATAATTGAATCTTTCTTCGTATTTCTATTTAATTAACCACTTCATTTTCACAATAATGTCTGCTGTATATTTATCGTCTGTTTAGATCTAAGGAATGCGTACAAGCGAAATAACGATAACGCAACAGCTGATCAGGATCCGAATTGTTTGGCACTGGTATCGATATTTCTTAAAAATATACAGAATTGGAAATACCTTTTAAATTTGCAGACTGCAATAACGAAGCAGACGACAATATGGCGTGGAAAGGACGAAACATTTACAAATAATAAGAAAGAAAAAGTAATACATTTTATTTAGAAATAGACGAGGATGAATTGGAAACTGGCATTTCGCTTTTGAAAATTAGAGGTCTGTGAATTTAGCAGCGTCCCCTAAATACATATATATTTATATCAATATATCACTATTTCCCAGCATGAACGTTTTTTATGCTTGGTAATAATTTCGACTGTAGCACGTTCCCTCTGCTGTTGTTCTTCAACAGATCTTTTGAAATTTCTTTTAAAAACAGAGTCAGAGTGTCGAACAGCTAGGATCTGTCATGATCGATGTTTAAGACAATCTGATCTCAAACGAGTCTATGATTGAAATGTTATTAAGCGAGCCTTGGCGAGCTTGTCTAAAACTTTCTATTCTAGGCGAGTTTGAGATCAGCTTGTCTAAAACATCGACGAGTGACAAATTCATTTTCTCACATAATAAACGATTTTAAGGTGTTTTTTAAAGCAATATGCATTTTTAGAAGCCCGGTTACGTCAAAAATTTATAGATGTTGACGTTATAGTGACGTCATCAAATTGATCTCACACATGTTGGAGACACGGATATTCGTGATCGTTGTTCGCCATAGAAAGCAAAGGTAGAACTTTATGTGAGAAATATTGGATACTAATGAGATGCCGCGGCATCTAATTTACATCGAAACTATTTGCACAATAACAAACAATCAACTGCTAGCGTAGTTTACCCTTTCGGTGCCAAATCAATATTTAGGGGTTTAATCGTTCGCCGCTTTGTTATCGTCTGCTTCAATATTGTTAGCAAGATTGATTCAAAGTTTCATGGTTTATGGTAATATGGCTTAAAAATATCGATACGAGTGTCAAACTATCAGGAACCTGATCCGATGCCGCATTACGCGGTGTCAGATCAGGATGCAAACTGTTTGCAAAATCGGCTTTTTGCGACTTTTGGCTCCGAAAGTGTTGAACATATAATGCATGCTCATAGCCTACTGACATTCAATTATTGTGAGATCACAGTGTACCTACCTATAATTGATATGGGTTTCGTAGCAAACCGGACTCGACCTTTGAGACCCATGTACTTGCTCCGACAACCCGCTGACCACACTCGAATCACATACTCGAAACCGAAAAACGTTACGAGCACAATTTCCTGAAACAATGTATACCAGTTTGTATTGGATTGTAACAAATAAACAACTTGCTGACTTTCTTGCCTCTATAATGTTTTGAACGCTTTACACATGGAACCCTAGCGACGATTATACTTGCCTTTTATAAACAGTGTTTATCAGTAAATACGTATACAATGGAGAATCTGTTATTCTTTCCCGTTTAAACACAAACGTACGCAAACGCAAAACACTAAAACGTAAAAAAGAACAACTTTTGGACAATTCTGATATTTCATGTTTATCTTGGTGGCAAACAGTTTTACCAGGCGTCTGATCTAGCTCCAAACTGTTTGCACTGCAAATAATAGTTTTAGCGTAAACGCGTTTATTGGGAAAGAATAACGTTTTCTCCACTGTAGTACATGTACATGTATATTTTTCCTGAACACCCGTGTAAACCAAGATCAGAGGGCTCTGATCAGGGTCTGCACTATTTGCCCTTTTCGAATAAATTACAGAAAACAACCATACATACATGTATATACAACATGTTTCAACAACAAAGCTAAGTGTATCGGATTGGCATCGATATATAGAGTGGTAAAAATAACATTCAGTACTAATTAGATTAAACGAAACATAAATACAAAAGTAAGCTAGTCATTTAAACACCTGTATATAGACAAATTATTTAAATATGAGTGGATGCTGATCAAATGTCGATCTGACAAAGTATTTGCAATTGCCAAACCTTATTTGAAGAACAAACGTATATCGTTACATTCGTCACATTCAATTATATTGTAAGAAATGACGATTTATTCGAATACATGCAATTGGTCTAGGGGCGGGACTTGTGGGTAACTTTAGCAGAGAAGGCGGGGCTTATTGATCATTTCTCCGCGAATCAATCTTTCGAACGCTGACAACAAACATTTGGCGGATATTATAAATATGCTTTCTAACCGATGTATGCCTTCCTGTTAGCGGAAACCATGATTATCGACTATAATTATTCTTTATTAATGAGAAAAGTTTCATGGACATTGAAAAACCTTATAAGCAGCATCTGTCTGCTTTTCTTCATGAACTTATTTTGTTGCGTTCGAATGTACACAACTTCAGTAATGCGGTTATGGCTGTTCCTTTCAGGGTACACATTATTCGTGTTAACATCCTTTGACATTAAGGATTAAGCATACATGCAGACAAATGATAAGTTCGTTTAATTTTAGAAAAAAAAACAGCAAATATAATGTAGATATTAGAAAAGAACTGATTTTGTCCGGTTTTTAAGCGAGATAAACGACAGAAAAAGCGATTTATTGCACTTTCTGATAATGTGTTGTTTATTTCGCTGAAAAGAATCAGTATGTTTTAATTAAAGGTAAATAAAAGCATTTTACAGCATGACATTTGTAACTTTTATTAACCCCCTTCCATTACTATTAACTCAGTATTAAGAGGGATATGAAATTTCTCTTTCGTGTAAGCTCGTGTCTGTATCGACATCTACCGCAGCATAACTCCTTATGCACCGATTACGTTAGTTCTTGTTCCCTTTTATAGACATTTCTGAGATCTTCTTCAAGCTTTGGATTGGTCATATTCGAGACACCACACTAATTTACATTTTAATAATTCAATCCGTCAATATTCTGAAGAACATGTAAATTCTTGCAATGAATTGCATTGCACTTGTTTTTAATCGCAGTAAAGACTCAATTCTACGAACTCGTATTAGTCCGAACATACCCATATTTCTAAGTTAAAACGTGGCATAGCCACGTTTTAACTTTGAAATACGGGTATGTTCGACTTATTTGCGATCGAGTAATCAAAACTCCAACTAACGAAACACTTGCAAGATCGATTTAAGCGAGTTCGAAGTATCGAGTTTCGACTGTATTAATGAAAAGTGGAACGAAAAGCATAGTTCCCTGGAACATGCAATGGATCGCACCTCTTGTTGCGTTTGTCTAAATGTTTTCATACAATGAAATGTCGCTTTAAATATTGCAAAATATATCTGATATGTTTTAAAGTATCAACTGTCCATTATTTAATTTTGAGAAAACAGCAGACGACACTTTTAAATCAGACGACATTGCAGTCTTGAATAGGTTGGACATAATTGTCTTGTTTTAAGGAACTGCGGCAAGCGTTGTTGTAAGGAGGGAATCGATGTTAGGAGGCTTGTAGTAGGAAGGGAGCACTGCATGTTTTTCCTCTATATACATGTCTATCATGAACTGAGTGTGATACACGTAAAGGAAATTGAAATTGAATATAGATGGACCAATCATTGCTAGTATTGTGAGCCGAGTCGACCCTGAAAAATATCACAATGAAAGGTCTAGCTCCAACCACCTTGCAATAGATAAACGCGTTCATTTGGAAAAATAGCCTCTTCTCCAGTCATTGCACATCAGATTTGATTTATGCAGTCAGGAAATAAGACATATGTTACCCAGTATCCTGTTTGCATAGTATCTATCAACTTTCGAATTTGAAATATTCACAGAATAAACAAACGTACATGTATTCCCTCCACTGCCGTGCCGTCAGCTTGACTTATGTCACCAACTATAATCAATATTCGTTTTGTTTTATTTCTCAAATTCAAATTTTAGGTATTTTGACTTAAATATTGAAAGAAGTGTCAAACAGTTTGGATCCTAGTCAGCCGATGTGTCTGATCAGAATCTTTACTGTTTGCAAATTTGAGAATAACTCTTGTACTCGGGGTAAGGCAGTGAAAGGGGTTAAATTTCAATTCATCACTGTTGTTAGTATTTCTGTGTATATTTGCTGTTGCTTTGATCACGAGCTAGTTTCTAAAATTCACATATACGTGTTTTAATACACAGCCACCCTAATTACATGTAGTTACAGGTGCAAGAATAGGTCACGTGTCTATTAGATCATGTCACGTGCAATTGGTGCTGCTATCGGTGCAGGCTATACATACCATCCAGAAAAGACCTTTCATGGCAAACTCCGCATATTCCTTTATGGTGGATAGTACGCTACATATTAGGCAGATCAAAACCATCAAAAATCTGTAAATAGACGGTCAGCGTATGAAAATAAAGCGATCCCAGACTAAACACCTACCAGGTAGTATAGAATTTCGTTGGAGTACTGAGCATACTCGTCAATGGTGGTAAGAACGCTTATTATAAGGCAGGAGAGCATGGCCTTGAATCTGGAAAAAATAGGTGAAAATAAGATGCCAGAAGGTACTGTGGTCTAATAACTAAAGTTTCTAGACATGCATAGAGATGACAGCTATGGCAGAAATACAATAGAACTTGATTACTGTTGGGGACCCTTAATGGGATCCGGTCAATATCAATATCGGAACTGAACACAGAGCGATAGGCAATTTTCGTCAAATTTCGGGCTGTTCCGAACCGTGCTAAAGCAAGATTCAGATCAAGCCGGCATCTAACGAAAATGACCGATCGCTCTCTGTACCGCACCAAAAATGGCCGATCTCTGTACGTACATTTTGTAGGTGGTAGCAAATTGTGTCCAATCTCATTTGGGGTCCAGGGGCCCATTTTACTAAACAACTTACGCAAAATTTTAGCGTAAGTCAAAATCGTTTAACTCTTATTTTTCGATCATAAACGATTGCAAACAGCAAATAGCCAGATCAGAGGACGCGCTAAAAGCGCGTTCTCTGATCTGGCTATTTGCTGTGTGTAGCAAGTGATAATGAAAAATATAAATTAAAATTTAAAATTTTGACTTACGCAAAACTTTTGCGTAAGTAGTTTAGTAAAACGGGCCCCTGTACCTTAAAGCGTCCACTCAAAAGAAAACGGATTGACAGTCGCTTGGAAAGGTGACGGGGGATAAACCATTATTCTTTTGAATAGCTACTTTACACGCGGTACAGTTGGGAAAACATCATTCTTTCCCGTTTGAACGGAACGCAAACGCAAAACACTAAAATGTAGAAAAGGTCACTTTTTTTACAAGTCTTATCTTAGTGGCAAACAGTTTGGAGCCTGATCAGACGCCGGGTTACCCGGCGTCTGATCAGGCTCCAAACTGTTTGCAATGGAAATAATAGATTTAGCGTAAACGCGTTTATTGGGAAAGAATAACGTTTTCTTTACTGTGCATGGCAAAGTTAAATAACATTAAATATGTGTTAACACATTTTTGCCAACATATATGGGACATATACAGTGTAGACTCAGATCAGACGCTGCATAATTAGGCATCTGATCTGAGTTTGTACTGTTTGCTAACAGGAATTTCTCAACAACAAAGAAGAAAAGAAATAGATCAGGCAATAATTGAATGAAAATTGGATTTATCAAATATTTAAGTATCAAATAATCCATTTGTCACTAATAGGTTAAGACTAATGGCTCTTTCGTTACGTTTGTATATTCGAGGTGAATAAAACGGAAATTCATGTAAACTTATTCAACCCAATCGACGAGTAAAGCCTTGATTTACAAACAGTGTATCTGTGAGGATTACTCTTGTCCTAACGTATGCAAACAGTATAAATCCTGATCAAAGGACTCCTTAGGACCCCTCCGATCAGAGTCTGCATTGTTTGTCATTTTGATGTATATTTATTGTTGAAATCATCCCCAAACAGTCAAAAATGGAAAATACGTATTTTGAAATTGGAATTGTCCATTAAATGTTTCAGGGTGAGTTTGTTTAATGCTACTTGTTCGTCTTCTCCCGAGTGACTACTAAACAAGTCTCACTTTATGAAACCCTGCCAAAGAAATTCCAAGAAATTACAAAAAAGTAGAATACATGCATGTAAGTTGAAAAGATAAATAAATAGTAAGGCGAACATGGAAAGAAGAATTTATTCAACTCTTAGTGACAACTTATTCAGAGCCTCATCAGACGCCGAGTAACGGTTTCTGGCCTGGTTCTAAAAAGTTAGCATGAGACATCAAATTAAGTATAAACACGTAAACGTCTTCTGTAATGTACTTGTACAGTGGGAAAAACGTAATTATTTCCCGTGTAAACGCAAACAAAACGCAAACGCATTGTAATAAAATTGATATTCTAACAAGGCGTTTATTGGGAAGAATAACGTTTTCTCTACTGTACGATGACGGGTTCAGATTAGACATTACAGTGTACGTTTGATGCTGAAGGTAGGGAAACAAAGATGATCATGCAACATATTGAAGATTTCGGTGTACATACACAGGGCATCAGATAAGAGGGATTAAACTGTAAAAGTCCAACATTTTCTCATTTATTTCAGCACCAATCCCTATGCTATTACTAATAATTAGAATCGTCTCATATAGGCGATTATAATGTGAAATTGCTTCATATGGCTTAATGCAGAAATAAAGATATTAGCTTTGAAATGTTTCCTTTAATTTGAGCTCCGAGTACGGAAAAAACCTCTCTATTACGACATCGGAACTGTGCTAAATACAGTGGAGAATATGTTATTCTTTCCCGTTTAAACGCAAACGTACGCAAACGCAAAGCGCTAAAACGTAGAAAAGAACAACTATTGGACAATTCTGATATTTCATGTTTGCAAACAGTTTGGGTCCTGAAAGGATTAAACAGTCACCTGCCTTAAACATCTCATACAGGCTCCAAACTGTTTGCCACCAAGGTAAACACGCTTTAAACATCATTGGGAGGGTAATGGTTAAAACAAGGTGACATTTAAACTGTCACCTTGGTTTATGGATGTCACCTGCATTTATACAATCAATAAGACTTCGTTTTACTCCATGGTCGCAATAGAGATGTTTAACTGAATACATTGTGATGATGCGACAAATATTTTTGATAATTTCAAAAGGGCTATATGTAGCAAAATAACAATCAACATTTCAAGGGAAGTGCAAAAAGTCATAATGGTACACTTTGGTAGATAGACAATAATTATTCTTTCCCATTTAAGTAAAACAATTACACGCAACGCACAAGGCAATTGAAAGGCAACAATAACACTGGAAAATGCTGACAATCAATTTTTTTTTTTTTTTAACTATTACCGTTACCGTTGTATGAATCCACAATTTATGCACGAGTGGGTTGATTTAAGAACCTTTAGAACGTTCTGTTATTCTTTCATCTTGTGTTATGCGTATATCTATCTTTTTCATTTTTTCATTCTGGTGGCCGATATATTGTATTCCGTTAACCTCTTCACTTACTTTGCTGACAAAATATCGTTATATCTTTATATAATTTGATGCGGGTGAAAAACAGTTTTGATCCTGATCTGACGCCGTGTAATACGGTGAATTATCTCATACAAACTGTTTGCAAAGTGTCGTTACTGTAGCCGTCGATGACGGTAAAATGTTCAATATTCTATCGCTTCAATTATAGTTGTCCTTATCTCATATCATCACACGCAAAGCCACACATAAACACACACACATACAGACTTTCTTCGCACAAAAACGCTAAAAGAAGCACAAATACTCATGTAATTGACAACTCGTTAATTAATATGTCTTTTTTTAACTTTTCAAATATGTTACAAATGTTTTGGGACTGACCAGTGGCTAATGTTATAAAGCATCTGTGTTGAGTCTCTGAGATCGTGCTCAAATCCGACTAATCAAATGCTTGAGAACGATATCAGAATTACGTCATATGCTGTATAACCTTGAGGACATGCCCAAAACTATCTGCAATGGACATCATTGTTTCTTTACAAACGCGGTGTTAGGGAAATCATGACGTCATCTCTGCGCATGCGTACGTTTGTACTTTCTTCCGACGTCTCATCGGTACCTATATGAACCCTATGTGCACTTTGAAAAGCAGTTTACAACATTCAGTAATACTTCGATTCTGCGAAATCGCGTTAGTTCGAACATATCCATATTTCAAATTTTGAAAAATTGCTTTGTACATGTATAAAGTATGTTCGACTTTAAGCGAGATCGACATACATGTATCAGAATTAAACTTACGAACTACTGGTAATATTGATTTAAGCGAGTTTCGACTGCATATTCATAAATAAAAACGTTCATGGCTAGAAATAGTTTGTATTGAACTTCTGTTTTAATTTTGTTAAACCCTTAACTCTATAAAGCATGTTTCTAGTAGTGAGGATAGACGACCACTTTTAGCAGGTTAAAAGTAAAACAGAATGTGCCGTAAGGCGCACTCTGATTTACTTTCAGTCTGCTTTGAAGTACCACCTGCAAGAATATAGAGAATATGTGTTATTCGTGCACATGTATGGCTGTATATTGTTTTTTCTAGTGGAGGAATATAATTTATTAAACATGTAAAATACATATCTACATGTATGGAGCAATGTGTTAAGGGGAAATTGGTGGTATCGCCATCACTGTAACAAGAGTTGAATTTGTCTTGTCAGCAAAGTGTATTCAATTGAGATCCTCACATAATGGATGAGAATTAAAAGGACAAAGTGATTTTGCATTTCATATCGAGCACATGTGCGGTTTCAGACTCACGTGTTTACAATATTAGTCGAACTTCGATATCTCGAAGTCGGTTCTGTCGAAAATATCCATATTTCAAAGTTAAGTTGTGGCTATGCCACGTTTTAACTTTGAAATATGGGTACGTTCGACTTAACCGAGCATAAAAATAATGCACTTTCATATATCGAACTATCGGATAGTTTGAGTTCAACGAGTTCGAGATATCGAAGTTCGACTGTAGTACGTTACATATATCGTTTTCCTCACATGATTTCCCACTCATTCATTTTCCAGTTCTAATTGTTTTGAATGCACCAGCAATTTATACACGGATCAAAGCAAACCAATTAGTTACCTTGGAACCAGTCGTTGACAAAGATTAAACGATTCATTGAGGAATTAGATGTCCAATCGTTTCACAACCTGGATACCATCTGATAATTAATTGTCGTTTGTTGATTTTGCTAAGATTAAGAAGTTAAGGCAATTTTACTAAAGAAACACAGATATACATGTCGAAACTCGATACTTCATACTTGCTTATAGCGACTTTACCAGTATTACATTTAAAGTCGAACATACCTATATTTCAAAGTTAATACGTGCCTAAGCAAATTTTTAAATTTGAAATACGGATATGTTCGTGCTAAAGCGAGTTCGAATTATCGAGTTTCGACTTGAAGCTGTCAAACAGTGTGTATCCTGATCAGAAATAATTTGGTATAGGATCTGAATACTAACAATTTGGAAATGCTTAATCTTCAAGCCAAGTGAGTTTATAGGTTACGGTTGAGAAAAACCTAATTCTTCACCCTGTTAATAGACCGATTTTATTGACCTGGCAGGGTGGAGTTTCGATACGGACATTTGTATTTCAACTTTGGGGCGGCAGCACGATATTTTATCATTTGAGTTTTGCCGTTGTCGTCTGTCGTTTTTTTGCCAGGATTACATATTAGTTGACATTTTGACAGAAGGAATACATGTGTAATGAAGAATGACAAACAGCTTGAATCTAGATTAGACGCAGCGTTACGCGGCGTCTGATCTGGATTCAAGCTGTTTGTTGAAACAGTGCATAAAGGGCTTCTGGGGTCTTCCTCCACCTGTAATTAGCTGGACGTCGCGATATGACTGAAATACTGTTGAAAGCGACGAAAAATCAAAATAAATCAAATCAAATCAAGCTGTTTGCAAATGTAAGCCAACTCTTAATTTCCCCTTCTATAACAAAACCCTCCGAACGACACACGCAATCTCTTTCTCCCAGTGGGTGTTGTTGTAGAGAGAGAGCACTGTTTATACGAATTTTCACGTGGATATGGATGCACGCATACATTGTGTTTCTCCAAGTCGATAGTATCGGACGATAACGATTTTATACGGAATTAAATCAATCACCCCTAAAATCCATAGTAAATTATTTCAGCATTGCCAAAGGTTAGTTCCGCCCTGCCAGGTGAAACAAATCGGCCTTTACATGCAACTAAACTCAAACACAATGCGTGAAAACGTAGAAACTGTCAGATTCTTGAAAATTCTAACGAGTTATTTCATCTAAGTGGCAAAGAGTTGGTTCAGACTTTGAGTTGCTTAGAGTTTGGTTAATCTCAATTCTGTCTTCAATGGGGAAAAACCTGCATTATTGGGGAAAATGAGTTGTTCTCTACTGTAAGTAATTTAATCTCCATACTGTTTCCAATTGGAAATTCCCACCCTTTATTGGAAAAAATGAGTTGTTCTCTATTATAAGTTAAACATGTTTTCTTGAAGCATATTATATTAATGAATAGTCCTTTAAAACATAGATTATCTAATTTAGCCCTCAAATGTACGGGCACCGATTGCCCATAGCAAAACACGTATACCAAACGTTGAGGACCTGTGAAGCTATCCTTTGACCAAAGTTTACCTTACCATGGTTGTCATGAAGAATATCTGAAATATTTGCTTGCAAATCCTTGAATTATCTACTATATAGCCTAATGTGACGTCAGAAGGAGAAACTCCATATTATTATAACTCACTTGATTTAACTACTACATAGCCTAATAATGTGACATCAGAAGGTGAACATCCGTTATGTTACATCGCTTGCATCACTTATCGGCCCGCGTGACATTACGACACGACTCGCTTATTTGGCCAGGTGCATCGGGCTTTATTCATTCTGTACCGTATCGGTTACTTCCATTGTTTAGTAACCATGGCTTCTGAGAAATGTACGAAGGACTTTCATTTAATCATGTCACCGGGGTCCTTATAGGCTCAATATGGGATTCATGCATACTTCGCTCTTGCCAACCTTTAGATACATTCCTCTTCGACAGTATTAAAATTTGAATTTAAAAAGAGGGAAAATAGCCCTTGCTTGGTACACTCCGTAGGCACCGTAAAAGGGCACGGTCCGGGTTACATTAAGAGATGGCTCAGCTTAAGAAGTTATCTTTCTTCGATCAAAGGAACGAACAATAAACTGTAAGAGCTATAAAGCGCTGAACAAAACAAACGGGGCAGCTCAGTATTAATGTTTTATTATCCAGAATATTAATTACGAGTACAATTAAATACGTGGGGGAAATCTTATATTTTCTTTATCAGGCATATCTTTAAATATGAATTGCAGGTTTATGTTTTGCATATTAACTTTTCCTTTTTTCAGTGCATTGACTTTATAAACCCTTCTTTAATCTTTTCGGTTGATTTGGCGTTTCAATTTGAGTAATGCGTGGTCGGATTTCGAATGTAGTTGCATTTAAAACTTTTTCTCGCGTATTTTATTATTTCGCAATTACCAATCTAAATTTGTCTTTACACATCATCTGGCGATACAATGATAAGTACATGTATTTGTTACTTGTAAATATAAATCAATTTAAGGCAGCTCAGAAAATGTATAATTTGTATATATTTCTGCTTTTTAACAAGGATTTTGCAACGTTTTTCATGATTAGATATTATTCTCAATAAAAAGATAAGGGGGTGCACCAAACAAAATTAATTCTAACTTTACACTCCCGTGTCAAAAGCATATGATCTGATCCCAATATTTTACCAACAACGTTAGTTGTATATTCAAATGCATGTCTTGCGTGCTGTTTTAGTAGATCATCCACAGCAGCAGCTTTAACTTTGGCACCTGTCAAATTGAATAGTGGTGGTATTTAAGTAAAACCAGCAATCTATAAATTGTTTGTTTTGATAGGAAAATGACATTCATAACACTGCAAATCTTCCATTTATCACATATGGTTCAAAGTATATTTATTAAACCGACATCTTCAAATTATTCGAATATTACCGTAAGCCATATTTCACCGTATTCCCATTACATACACTACACTAGCCAGTGTCTACAAATGGACGAGCTTCAACCTTTAAAATTTTCTAAACAGCTTAACGGATTTAATTGAAAACTTTAGTCAATATGTCTAATAATTTCATTGTAAAACAGACAACATTTCAATGCACCTGTTTCATTGGGAAGGTAGAAAAGTGCAAGAGTGACATATTTAAATGAACGCCCCTCGTGGGTACTGGAGGGCAGATACCTCTACCTGTTTATTTTACCGTAAAAACGAATCATATCAATAAATTCGATATATTCTAAAACTAATGAATGTGACTTCTTTTTGCATAAATCTTACAAAACAATATCCAAAATGTCAATATAATATATACAAGCGTGGGTTCCTGTCTCGTATTCTCAGGGTTTCTCGTATTCTCGAGGGTTATGAACGTATGAAATTTCACATATAAAACCTGTTGCACAATGTAATTTACTAAATACTACTGCATAGAGTATTAATTCCTAATAAACATGCAAAAATAAGACGTCACATGCGCATACATTTTATGATAGATGTAAAAACGTTTCTGGACTGAAGAGTTTACCACCTCCATAGCAACATGCATTGACAACCATTCAGAAACAAAGAGCATACGAAAAACATTTAACTGATTCAGATCATGCAGGGTGGTGAATTCAAACGTAGACATGACCTAGATAGTATTTTGATATTATTTTTTTATTGACGCTATACCGTATTCGGAGTTTCAACTAGTTTTAAGCCACAATGCACAATTCTGTAATAGCAATTAATGGGCTTTATATATATTCTAAGTCTTAGCCCTGCGAGAATAGGAGACAACAGTCTATGGAGACAAACATATTCACGATCGTTGTTCTGTACTGAGACAGTGGTAATTAGATCTATTTTTTTGTTCGGTATAATAAAATATTAACATTCGCCCCATTCGATTCCATTGAAAGAAATGCTGGTCATTTCGTATAAACACCATTTCTCGAGAGGACGGGACCACAGGGATCCGACACGATTGATTTGTGAGGGGAAAATCGTCAGAAGGTATATATACCTTCTGACAATGTTTTCCCTGAAACAAAATCGTGTCGGGCCCTGTGGGGGCGACTTGTAGATTAGTTTCGAAAAGGAAGCGGGGCATATGTAGTTTTCATTCGCGAATTAAACTTTGGAACCTGGACAGAAAACAATTGTATGATTTTTCAAAATTTGTTCTTAATTGATCCATACCTTCCTATTAAGGAAAACCATGATTTTCGACCAAATGTCTTCTAAATAAATGAGATAAATTGCAAGAAAATTGACATACCTTATTCACAGCAGCTATCCGCGTTCTTTATGACCCCCCCCCCCCCCCCCGATATATTCATCCTACTTTAAAATGACGTCACTTCCAAATGACGTCAAATTGGCATTTCGCGCAAAACTGTCAAAGTTGTTGACCTTAGAATGTAAACAATGGAACTTATTTGTTTGCGTTCGAATGTACACAGCTTCAGAAATTCGATCATCGCTGTTCCTTAAAGGGTACACATTAATCGTGTTGTCAACCTCTAATACACATGTAAGTTAAACATGCATGCGTACAAACTCAATGTTAATATAGTATTAGAAATTACAGTAAATACGTTGTGAATATAAGACATGGTCTGATGTTTTCGGCGTTCAAGCGAAATAAACGACTGAAAATTATCGGTAACTTACCATGAATCGCGCTAGCCGATACTTTTCTGTCGTTTGTTTCGCTTGAACGCCGAAAAAACCAGTTCAGTTCTTAAATAAATATCACATCTCTTAGAGGTAGAGACAACAGATCGTTTGCCCTCTACATGTAGATGTCCACCGAGGCTGAAGCCTCGGTGGACATTACTTGCCTCGGTTTAACAATCCGTTCTCTCACCCTCTGTGAGATGTGATACGAGGGTAGTTAAAAAAAAGTTTTGATACTAGAACAATAACTTCATTATAATAAGTGCCAAATACATGTGTGATATATCATTTTAAAGAACTATCATTTGCCGATACGATGGTATAATACACGATAAGATCGCATTACATGATCAGTCCCAACATGAACCTAAATGACCCATCCTCGAGGACACTCGACCTTTTTGTGTATTGTTGAGTTAATTTTCTGAACACAATTTGAAAGTATACTTATTATTACGGCTTTAATTTTTTGAGTTAGGTTATGAAATGTTCTGTGAAATAAATTTAGACAATTAGGCAAACACTACAAATTTTAAAATGTTATTATCAAATAAAATATCAGAAATAGAGTTAATACTAAGCACGTACTGAACATATAAAAAAAATAGTTAATCTACAGTCTACTGTATAAAAGTAGTTAGTGAAATCACAAACTCATTTTTTTTTTATATCAAACCAGGTTATAATTGAAGTAGACATAGAAATAACATTTTGTTGTTTACATTACAATTTAGACATAACAAAATTAATTTGGAAATTGTACTCTTTAAGAATTTATTACGTCAAAAAAATGTCTCAAAACTGCTATGTTCCAGTGCTCTCAAGTAGGGGTATTTTAGGTTCATGTTGTGACTCATCAAGTTAAGTGATCGATCTAATCGTGGATTATACCAACATGTAGGCGAAACGGTTCTCTTTAAAATTATATACATGTGTATCACCAATGCAATTGGCACTTTTTATATTGAAGTTATTGATCCAGTACCAACACTATTTGAACAACCCTCGTATTTATAAAATGTCAATTGGGCTTTACATGGAAATGTTATGATCCTTTTGAAATGTTACTTTTGTGAGGGTTTCAACAGAGTGATAAAACACATTGTACCTATGCAGCATGTCGCGGAACCAAATGTCCTAAAAGGACCTACATATATAACGATGCTACTTTAAGAATGCTGCTTTACATTAAATTTGCTTTGAGCTACATGTTCCAGACCACAAAGTTTAAGTTGAGTTTGAGATCATTATCATGCATTTGATAGGTCAGATTTGAGTTTTTGCTAGCAAAAGGTCAAATCAGACCGATCGAATGCTTTAGAACGATGTCAGATTCAACGCAAAAGCTTTATAACTTCGGACCCGCTCTCTTTGATAAAACGGTAATATGGTCTCCGGGCAAATGGGGCTCTATCTATTGCGCTGCCAAATTAATCGTTAGATTTTTACCCATTCACCGTTTAATTTTCGTCTGCTTCAATAATGTTTTCTGCTATATCGCTTTAAAGTTAAATATACGGCAGTATAACTGAATAAATCTCAAAAATAATTCCAAACAGTTTGGATCCTAATCAAACGCCGCGTAAAGCGGCGTCTGATCAGGATCCAAACTGTTTGCAAACGCGATTTTTGAGTAAAAGAGTTAATTGTAAACCGTTCTCATCAGACGCAAAATAGCCGCCTTTAAAGATAAACGAAAATGAAATTATCTACGAATAAGTAATCACGTTTATAAATAATTAATGGTAGACTTCAATGCAAATCAAGTCGCGACTATAAGGGAGTCACGGGTTGTGGTTGTAATGAACGTGTGCAATAATAGATATTAAACGCTACCATAAAAATGTATCAAATGATTAATTTTGTTTTACCATCAAATGATGAACTTTTCTGCATGCAATTTTACTTTTAGTATTTTGGCACGATATTTGGCAATTTTGATCTAATCAGATGTCGTACAGTGGAGAAACCGTTATTCTTTCCCAATAAACGCGTTTACGCTAAAACTATTAGTTTAAACATATTTCATTTCAGAAAATGTACATAAACATGTACATACAATATACAACCTATCTATTATAGGATTAGAACGAAAGCTAAAGCTTATTTAGTTCTTCTCCTTGACAATTAGTTACACTGAAGCAGTTTGAGACCTTCTGCACGTTGTTGGTAAGTTTACGATAACTGAAGCAAACGGTCCGTATCCAAATGAGGGGTCGAGTAACTCGGCATCTCGTGTAAAACTATTATTTCTATTACAAACAGTTTGGAGCCAGATCAGACGCCGGGTAACCCGGCGTCTGATCAGGCTCCTAACTGTTTGCCACCAAATTAAACATGAACTATCAGAATTGTCAAATTTTTTCTACGTTTTAGTGCTTTGCGTTTGCGTTTCGTTTGCGTTTAAACGGGAAAGAATAACTTATTCTCCACTGTAGTACGATAATCAGTGGGTTCCAAAGTGGCCCTTAGTTTGGAAAGCGCTACAATTTAGAAGGCGCTATTCTTTCAGCAAGAATGAATTTAAGATATAAAAAATATTACCAAAGGAGCTTAACCCTTACTTGATAGTCTGAATTTAGTAATTAGTGTATATGACTACTTACAACAGGTTGAAAGTTAAACAAATGCACTTTAATGCGCATTCTGCTTTAGCCCGCGTTATGCTACCATCTGCTAGAAAAACGAACATAAAGGTTATGAAACAGTTCATGACTGTATACAATGGAACTATTTTGTTCAGTGGAAGAATGAATTAAATGTATTAGAATACATATAAAGTCATTGGTAAAAAGTGAAATATTTTCCATATATTTTATTCTTACCGAGATTATCTCTGCCTGTGTATTTACTATCCCTTCGACAAGTTCATTGTTCTAATAAAGTAACTCTGAGGTTTCTTAGTCGTACATTATCCCCAGGACAGACAGATATATGGAATAACAAGCTTACACGTACATTTTTGTATTGAGGATTTCGCGAGATGTATTTTACGATGTCTGAAAACCGATTCAATGATGTTTGAACTACTCATAAGTGTACAGTGGAGAATCTGTTATTCTTTCCCAATAAACGCGTTTACGCTAAAACTATTATTTACAGTGCAAACAGTTTGGAGCCAGATCAGACGCCGGGTTACCCGGCGTCTGATCGGGCTCCAAAATGTTTGTCACCAAGATAAACATGAGTTATCAGAAGTGTCCAAAAGTTGCAGTTTTCTACGTTTTAGGGTTTTGCGTTTGCGTTTCGTTTCGTTTAAACGGGAAAGAACGCTATTCTTTCTAAGACACGCGTTGTTCTAAACCACTTTTGTCAGATTCAAAGTAAAGCAAAATGGCTTTTTACCCTTATCCTGCGGTGATGTCGTCTGCTTCAAAATTGTCGTCTGCAAAGTTTGTTGAATTTATATTTATACATTTCTTAAGAAAAGAAACCTTAAAAAGAGTATCAGACAGTTTGGATCCAGATCAGACGCCGCGTTACGCGGCGTCTGATCTGGATCTTAACTGTTTGTAAAATACAATAAAGTCGCGACCAGCAGGCAAAGGGTTAAGGTCAATTGTGCTTTCTATTCAACCTTTCTTAAGCGACCAACTGTCCTCAAAAGTGTTCACACATTATGTGGCAATGGATTAAACAGGAATAAATAAACCCCTCTCCGATTGTCATATATAAATCCTCTACCTTAACTCATATACAGCAATGGCGTCATTATTTGGCGAGTCTACTTTTATCAGACAGCCCGGCAACACAAAACGAGAGAACTTCGTGAATATCCGATATTAAAATCAAATGACAGGCTTCCCATGTTTCCTGAAAACCCTGATGTCGACATGACTTGAAATAATACTTTCATTGCACTCTCCAGCTTTCCGTTGCCGGTAGGTACCAACAAAATACAAGGTCATTTTTTGTTATACGCAATGTTAAACATTTTTGAACTCTTTACATTGGCAACCAGAAATAGATGTACATGAACATGGTTTTGACATTATTTCAGGCATGGTCCGTATTACCATCGTGCAAACCAACTCGGTTAGCGGGTTCACAGGACAAACTACGTGTAGTCGTAAAGAGGCGACATTTGACAGCCATTTGCACTCAATCTCGAAGCATTAGCAAAACAATGCCAAACTAGGCTTAAAATCAAGCAATGCCAAATTAGGCTCTAAATCAAGATGATTCCAAACTAGGCTTAACATCAAGCAATGCCAAATTAGGCTCAAAATCAAGAATATGTCAAACTAGACTTATAATCAAGCATTGCCGAACTACATGTAGGCGTAACATCAAGAATATGCCAAACTAGGTTTCAATAATTGAAATGCTAAGCTTAAATTACATGTAAGCACATGCCAAAGTAGGCTTTAATAACATGCCAAACTAGGCCTAAATTCATGACATGCCTAAATACATGACATGCAATGCTAATCTAGGCTTCAATTTCAACCGACACAGCCACATCGACCTAAAGTATTTTAGTCAGACAAATTTGCGGCCAGCGTATGCGTATTAAGGTCGACTAAGGAACACCGTTTGTCGTACTAATAAAACACTGAGAATGGTCCGTCAAATCACTTCACTTTAGTCGAACCAAGTTGGATCTATAGTCACTAAAGACGACTATAGACCGGAATAAAGTTCAACGTGAAGTCGCTCGTAGAGTGCATATTATTATGAATGGAGAAGTACAAACCGAATAGAATTTGTATTGAATGAGTTCATGACAAGGGCGTGTTAAATATCATGATCAGCCGCATGGGTTCCAGCTGCCCTTTGCATGAAGTTGATGCAGGTGACTTATTTTTCAATATAACTGAATTGTATAGCCATTGTTCCGAGGATCCCATACATTAATTGATATAATGTTTACGAAATGGGTTCTGAAAAGCATGAAGAATTGAATGCATAATATTATATTACGTTGTAGCGGTACATAAAGTACGTGTACGCACAGTTAGTGCTGAATGGTCATAATCGATAAAAACGTTTGTATTAAGGAAACACTAAGTTTAGCCGTAGGGTGTGAGTGAACAGGAAATTTATTTCAGTTGCTACAATTGTAGCTATCTATGATAAGACTTTATGCGACTGATTGGATCTATGTTACATGTAGTTGGCAATAATAACGTCTTAAGTTAAGTAACTGCGATGACCCAATCAGAATACAAACTGTTTCATACGTATTACTATTGTACTCAGGGGTATTAATGTACTTTATCATGACTTTCATTATTTTTTTATACTCTTAACCATTTCCCCCATAGAAGCGACTTTTAGCGTATTTAATTTATTCCTCCGCTGAAGAAAATAGTTCCAATTTAATCAGTCATGATTATATAGTATAGGGAAAATTTTCAATACTCTAACACATGGAAGCTTAAAGCAGGCTGAAAGTAAAGCAGAATGCGCCTTAGGGCGCATTCTGCCTTACTTTCAACCTGCTTTAAGTAGTCACCTATTTTCAATACTAGAAATAGGCTATCAGGTAAAGGGTTAATCATAAATAGAAATAAGTCGCATTATGAGTAAACCTGACTTATTGCATTGCAAACAGTCTAAATTAAGGCTAGTCGCGGCTGGTATTGGTCTACACTGTTTGTGTGAAGATCATATTAATATCAGTCAACGATTAATAAGCACGAATGTGAGGTTTTGTTTATCAGATACATGTAACACTTTTAAACACCTATTAAAATCAATCAGAGCCGCAGTTCTGCAATATAGGTTTTCCACCAAATTTTGACATTGTTTATGGTAACGTTATCAGACGCCGAGTTACCCGGAGTCTGATCTGGCTCCAACAGTTTTGCAATGGAATAAAAGTTTTAATACATAAATGAGTTTATAAGGAACAATAAATTATCAGTAAAGTTAGCACAGCGGTCTCGTGCTATTGTTCGACAATATTGACCTAACGTTGAACTTTATGCATGAATAAATTATAATGAGATGACGCTGTATAAATCAATAATCGATAGCCTACGTACAATTTCGGGTTGTTTCGGCGGATTACGTGAATCTTGTTACAGTTGTGATCCTCAATGGATTAACACTCTACATTGAGCAAGTTCAAAAAGTTGTTGTTCCCGAGTTTCTAGTATAATCGCATCTACTAAAACGCATCATGTTGCGCTTTCGAGTGGGTTTTAATCCAGGTAAGATCATCGATGTCACCTGCGACTCTTGCCAATATATATATACCTAATTTACATACCCCAGATGTAACTAATCTGCAATAGGTGTATCGTTAGAGCAAGGGATTTGTAACATCGAGGTTCCGGGTTCGAATCCCGATAGAGGGGGAAATGTTTTTATTTTATAAAATGTTATTTAATAGACTAAACAGACGCTATGGCATAATGCTTTTAAGAATAACAAAAGAATCGTGTTCTAATCGAAATAGATGTTGTATGATTACTTAAAAGAAACAGTATAAATTGTAAAAAAAATAATGGGAAAATAATGTATAGTCGTCTTCCTTACCAATTGCGCTAAATACTTGTCGATATTTGTGGAACCGCGCAATGCTATATTTTCTCGGTGCCGATGTGGTTACAACGTGCGTTCTCGTATGAATGATAACGAAGTGTTCCGAAGCTATATTTAGAAATGCAACAAAGTGTGAAATTATGCTAATAGAGGTCACCAACGTCAGGTCAATATTGTCGAACAATACACGAAGATCATATTTATCTCAAGTTGGAAGGTGTACGATTATATATTCGATGTTATCTTACTGACTTATTTATCATTATTATCTATTGTGTTCTAAACATAACTCGGACAAGTCAGAAAATCGGATAATACATGCTGATGAAATACAAACACATCGCAACGCACTAATGTATTATCCATAAGGTTTGACCTGTCAGTCATCACTTTCCGTCAACTTTCGTTGGTACCATCGGAAGTTTCCGTAAACTTTATTTAAAGATCAATAAGAACTTCAGGAAATATACTTCAGTCGATAATCAAAAGCCACTGTGTCGCAATAGCTTAGTAGATAGTGTCATTGACTCGTAGTGCTAGGGTCGTTGGTTCGTTTCCAGGCACTGTTTTGTAAACGTTGGCTTCAGGTATTATTTTCCTATACTTATATATTTTACAAAAATAAAAAAATTCACTTTTGGGTAAAGAAAAACTTGCTGCTTAACGAAATACAGAGGTAACGAAGAGTGCTTTCTGCCAAAGAGTGCTTTGCATAACGTTATGTTGCTTCAGTGGAGAAAACGTTATTCTTTCCCAATAAACGCGTTTACGCTAAAACTATCATTTCAATAGCAAACAGTTTGGAGCCAGATCAGACCCGGCGTCTGATCAGACTCCAAACTGTTTGCCATTCAGATAAACATGAATAGGAAATATTGTCAGATTTTGTCCTTTTCTATGATTTATTGCTATGTGTTGCGTTTCGTTTGCGTTTAAACGGGAGAGAATAGCTGTATAAGCACTTTTCCATCCAAGTTTCCTTAGGCAATGTCACTGTACTTTATTTTACACAATTGCACGAATTTCATGGTTTGTATGTGTCTACCATAAAAAGTTTTAAAAAAAAAGAGACACATTCAGAAATATTACAAGATTAACTCTATCGGGGATCGAACCCACAACCCTTACAACGGTAGCGCAGTTACATGACCACTGAGCCATTACCGACTGTATTTATCGTTATCAGATAGTATAATCAAATTCGAGTATAATCAAGTTCGAGACATCGATGAATGGTTTATTTACTATACACTATATTGTTGTTTCCGGAAGATAAAAATAGCTTACGGAAAAAGACGGAATATTCATAAACTGACAGGTCAAACCTTATAGACAATATACATATTTACGTATTACAAAATCTTTCAAATCACTAACGAGAGTAATTGAGTGCCATTAAGTTGTAATTACGTTTCCTGTTATTTGCACTACTGCAGTGATACATTACGTTGTTTACCAATATTAAACATGACGTTCAGATTAGGTACAGTGGAGAATCTGTTATTCTTTTCCGTTTAAACGAAACGGTACGCAAACGCAAAACACTAAAACGTAGAAAAATACAACTTTTGGAAAATTCTGATAATTTATTTTAATCTGAGTTGCAAACAGTTTGGAGCCTGATCAGACGCCGGGTTACCCGGCATCTGATCTGGCCCGAAACTGTTTGCAATAGAAATAATAGTTTCAGCGTAAACGCGTTTATTGGGAAAGAATAACGTTTTCTCCACTGTATTGATCACGCGACTTTCTATTCCGTTCATTAACGGTTATAACTAATTTTGAAAGGTCAGCAATTTTATACATCAACCAAGCGAACCAATTATTTCTTCTGCAATCAGTTTTTAATAATAATTAGACAATACTTTGAAGAGTTTGTTGTTTAAAACGTTCTTTTACATGGTATAGTCTGCATTAACAGGTTGTCTGTACCATTTTCTCATATGTACAGTGGAGAAAACGTTATTCTTTCCCAATAAACGCGTTTACGCTGAAACTATTATTTCTTTTGCAAACTGTTTGGGGCCAGATCAGACGCCGGGTAACCCGACGTCTGATCAGGCTCCAAACTGTTTGCAACTCAGATTAAAATAAATTATCAGAATTGTCCAAAAGTTGTATTTTTTTACGTTTTAGGGTTTTGCGTTTGCGTTTCCTTTCGTTTACACGGGAAAGAATAACAGATTTTCCACTGTATAATATAAACATTATGATTGAAGAATTATCGAGATCCCATCAAATACCAATCTGCCCAGCGTCTGATTTGGATCAAGACTGTTTGCAAATGTTAGTGAAGTCGGAAAATGCAGCTCATCGCTTAAGGCCTTTGGCTACCGGAAGTCGGTCTTGCGGGCGAGCGGATATGCATCTTGACGACACAGACTGTTTTCGTACGTGTTTATACTAGAAAATTTATATAAAGGAAATGTTGATACGAATTAGTATAATCCTTCATAGCGCAGTTAGTATAGTGGTTGACTAGCAATCAAAAGGTCATAGGTTCGAGACCCATCCGATCCAAATAATTTTTTTAGTGTCCGATTTATTGACTTGTCAATCCATAACGCAGTAATCAAGAGACATGTTATGTTTAGTCTTCGTTGATTAGAACTAGTGATGTTTACGGTCCAAGTATATGTACACTTACCTGTACGTTTTAGTTTAATGACTTACAAGTCAATTAAATCGGTATACATGTAAACGATTTGATCGAACTATAAAGCCACACATTGAAGCTTATCAATACGCCAACCTTTTCAAGATCGATGTTGCCCATTATAATTATGTTCAAACAATATAATAAACCTTGTATGCAAGTCCATGAATAGATAATAATGCATTTTAATGACAAAGTTTTAATTCTAAGGTAGGTAACTGTATCTAAACAACAAATATCCCACATTTTAATAAGAAAATATGTTATTACAACAAATCCTGACTGTAATATTTTCTAATTTTTTCAGACTGACTAGTTCATCAACAATATATTTGAATAAAATGAAAACAAATATACATTGAATGAGTCAGTTTTTTGTAATTCAATTTTTTAGCATTTTGCAAAATTTAAATAGCTGATAACATCTTTCTGAACACCTTTATTCAAAATGTTTTTAGCTTTTCTTGTAATGAATGTTGTGGACTACTTATTGGGTGAGAATTATAGTCATTAGCTTTGTTTATTTTTAAGAAAAATAAAATCATCAAAATTCTAGGTTTTTGTCAGAAAAAAGACCTTAAAGACAAACCACACGATAAATTTTGCCTATATTTACACACATTGTTTCTTAGGCTATTATCATTCTTCATGAAAAGTTAGGAAACTACGCGCATATGCGAAGTACCTTAAGAACAGTGGACAATACGTTATAATTTCCCAATAAACTCGTATACGCTTTAACTGTTATTTCCATTCCAAAACAAATGAAGCCAGATCAGACGTCGGGTAACTCGGCGTTTGGTCAGGTTACAAACTGTTTGCTATGGTCAGGCTTGTTAATAAGTTGTCTAAGTTGGGTTTTTCTTCGTTTTATTGCTATACGTTTGCGTTTAAACCGGAAAACATAACATCTTCTTAATTATAAGAAGGCATGTCAATTTGGTTTTATACGATGCATTGTCAATATTCCGTTATTTGCTCTACACTTAAGAAATAAAACCCTTGGTGGTATATTTGCAACAACGCAAAACACATTACACGTATCTGCAATATTCTTTCATGATGTAAAAACAACTTATAAACGTTTAACACCTGTTTTAATTATTAAAGTAATATTAATGTAAAACTGTTTTATATTAGTTTAAATATTCACTCTAATTTAAACTGCCACCACCATACTTTAAGCTGTCTTAATTAGTATAAGAACCTCATCCTTTGAAACATCTATGCATAAATGAACATTTGAATAATGCGGCGTTGACGTCATTCTTTCCCGTTTAAACATTAATAACCAAACTCAATGCAATGAATTCATTTGTAAACTAACGATTTCTTAAATCTGGTAAACAGTTTGGAACCTGACTAGAATCCAAGTATTTAGACAGTTCTACAGTGTTTGCAAGAGACGCCACTGTAAAGGTATACGTGCATTGACTGAGATCCCACATGTTTGAACGTTTATACAGTGGAGAATCTGTTATTCTTTCCCAATAAACGCGTTTACGCTAAAACTATTATTTGCAGTGCAAACAGTTTGGAGCCAGATCAGACGCCGGGTAACCCGGCGTCTGATCAGGCTCCAAACTGTTTGCCACCAAGATAAACATGAAATATCAGAATTGTCCAAAAGTTGTTCTTTTCTACGTTTTAGTGCTTTGCGTTTGCGTACGTTTGCGTTTAAACGGGAAAGAATAACAGATTCTCCAGTGTACGTGCATTGACTGAGATCCCACATATTTGAACGTTTATATCAATGGCATCATCACCCATGAATGTATCTAAGACAGGGTGGCAATGTTAACAGAGCTGCAAATACAATACGTATTACAAAGACAGTCTGAACTGGCTTAAATCGACCTTACCAGTATTTGAAAGCATTACTTTTGATAATCCGATCTCGCTTTAGTCGAACATACCCGTATTTCCAAATTAAAACGTAGCTAAGCCACGTTTTAACTTGAAAATGTGGGCATGTCCGAACTAACGCGAGTTGAAATTATCGAGTTTCGACGGTACTATCTTATTTATTTTTCAACCAAACCCCACAAAAAAGCTTGTTTTTGAAGGCTAACATATTCACCTTTATTCTGATTTTAAGTAGTTTTACACAAAATTGCATTAGTTTGACTATCTCAAATGAAATGGATTACCCTTCCTGTTTTTAGATGTACAATTCTAAAGAAATGATATATAGATCTATATGGTTTCTACTTTTAGACTTTCCTTGAATACTGTGTTTTTAGAAAATGTCAATACAAGTAGGGTATTTCCTGGTTGTCCTATATTTGCGTTTTAAATGATGTTCAATAGAAACAATGCTAAACACATGATTATCAAACTACTAAATACGTCAATTTCTTCTTCTGTGTACATTTGCATCAGTAAACAAGTAAGGTCAAGAACGATGACTTATTCGGCTTCTCAATTAAAGTTAAAATTGTTTGACATTAACGTTGGCGTTTCTCGGATCAAAATACATGAATTCAACCTATCAGAAGAAATAAGACTGCACATTTAAGCGGTAAAACATTGATAATGACGGGGCTAGGAATACAAATGTCCTTGAGTTATCTTATACTGTTTCCCCAATTAACTGTCGCAGATAAATCGTATATATCATGTTATTTATTTTAACTTTATTAAAAGAATTTGCAAACAGTATGCACACTTATTACAGTGGAGAATCTGTTATTCTTTCCCAATAAACGCGTTTACGCTAAAACTGTTATTTGCAGTGCAAACAGTTTCGAGCCAGGTCAGACGTCGGGTAACCCGGCGTCTGATCAGGCTCCAAACTGTTTGCCACCAAGATAAACAAGAATTATCAGAATGGTCCAAAAGTTGTTCTTTTCTACGTTTTAGTGCTTTGCGTTTGCGTACGTTTGCGTTTAAACGGGAAAGAATAACAGATTATCCACTGTACCCGTTCCCTCATATAAGCGCCTTTGATGTATTCCTCCGCTCAAGAAAATAATTCAAATTTATTCAGTCATGAATATATATTATAGGAATATTGTATTTGTTCTAGCACATAATAACGTAAAGCAGGCTGAAAGTAAAACAGAATGCGCCTCAGGGCGCATTCTGATTTACTTTCAACCTGCTTTAAGTAGTCACATATCTTCAATACTAGGAAAATGCTATCAGATTATGGGTAAACACTGCATATCTCGACGTTTGCTTGGGATCCAGATTACTTGATATCCGCTTTTGATACACTTCAGATTGAAATAATTCAAAGCAAACAGCTATAATCTTGCATAACTATGTTACCGTGGACAATATGGCAATAGATAGTAACATTGCTGAGCAAATGTATACCCCAGGTAAGTATAGTAAAAACACTCTGTAACGACCCCTGCAAAGGGGACAAATATGTAGTGTTTAGCGCAGAGTAAAACTTAAAGCAAGAGGGGCGTAAAGCAGAAAGCTTACTGGCACCAGGCGTTGAACAACAAACACCTACACCTGAGATAGTTGTCGTAAAAGAGAGGTTTTACGGTACAGTGGATAAAACGTTAATTTTTCCCAATAAACGCGTTTACACTAAACCTATTATTTCTATTACAAACAATTTGGAGCCAGATCAGACGCCGGGTAACCAGGCGCCTGATCAGGTTCCAAGCTTTTTGCCACCAAGATAAACATGAATTATCAGAATTTTCCAAAGCTTTCACTTTTCTACGTTTAAGTGCTTTGCGTTTGCGTTTCGTTGCGTTTAAACGAAAAAGAATAACGTTTTCTCCACTGTATGTACTTCCATAGGTTGGCTAATGGATCCTTAAAAGTACTCGTTGTCAACGAGTTAATTATCCAATTCTGTTTTTTCCGTTGATGCCACTATTTAAGTAACAAAACGGACTCAATGACAGCGCATGAATAACAGTTATGTTATTGCCTTATTCAATGGTTCAACGAGTTCAATGGTTATTTGCAAACAGTTTGAATCCTGATCAGATGCCGCGTAACGCGGCATCTGTTCAGAATCCAATCTGTGTGACACTCATTTCAATACCTCTTAAGTCTAAAAAAGTACCTAAAATTCAAATTTGAGAAATAAAAGCAGACGATAATTCTTTTCAATTGATGATGTCATGACAGTATAGGGGTTAATGCACGATGGTTTTGCCTCTCTTGCCTGATGGTCCACTTGATGTCATAAACACAAACAATAATGTTGCTTCCACGCGAACGCTTTCAATGCCGGAAACCAACGTGAAATTGTATGTGTATGGATTTGTATACATGTGTTTAGATCCAGATTACATGTAACACGTTGCCTGAATAGGATGCTAAATGTTTTACGCTCAATTAGATATTCCAAAGATTCAAAAATGGCACAAAAAAACATATATCTAAAGAATTGATGGCAGAATATGCAATCGGAAGTAATACGATGAAATGACATTCAATGGTATGATTCAAGGTTCGAAAGTATGGCTGCCAGCAATAACTTGATGAAGGTGGTGTTTTTCTCTTAAAATCTGACATTTATAGCCGTCAATCCGATAATAGTTATACTTTTTAGCGATATGTTTGGTTAATGTTTGTTCTCTGAGTTCTGAAACCGCATACATAATTAAAGTGATACCGTGGAGAATACGTTAGTTTTCCCAATAAACGCGTTTATTATGCGAAACCATTATTTCCATTGCAAACAGTTTTGAGCCAGATCAGACGCCGGATTACCCGGCGTCTGAACAGGCTCCAAACTGTTTGCCATTCAGTTAAACATTACTAGTCAGAATTGTAAGCAAAGTTGACATTTTCTACGTTTTGTAGCGATGCGTTTGCATTGCGTTTTTGTTTAAACGGAAATGGATATGGTATTCTGAACTGTAACACGGGGACTGTTTCAACACAATTTCTCCATAAATAAAACGTACAGTTTTGCCGCAAGGTATTAATGAACAAACAGTATATTTCAACTATATACTCAACAACAAACGGTAAGGAATTCTCAGAATACAATGGAACAAGTTGCATTTAAAGGAACTGAATGTCGTTTTTGAAAACAATCAGTTTAATCCTGTGTTTTGCATAAAACGAGGGACTCCTCTGTTGATACTAATTTTGTGGAAAATGACTTTGACCCCTATGTACAGTGGATAATCTGTTATTCTTTCCCGTTTAAACGCAAACGTACACAAACGCAAAGCACTAAAACGTAGAAAAGAACAACTTTTGGACAATTCTGATAATTCTTGTTTATCTTGGTTGCAAACAGTTTGGAGCCTGATCAGACGCCGGGTTACCCGGCGTCTGATCTGGCTCCAAACTGTTTGCACTGCAAATAATAGTTTTAGCGTAAACGCGTTTATTGGGAAAGAATAAGAGAGTCTCCACTGTAACTTGACACAGTGCTACAGCAAGGATATACATGTACGTGAAATCAAACTAAAGGAACCTTTTTTGTTTAAATGAATCTAATAATATAAATTCAAATTGGATAATGGTTTGTTTTGGCGGACTTTGGTTCCATGTGTTTCGTATTTAAGTATATAAGCACGATTTGGAAATTTTAATTGGGTCCAAGGGCTTGATCACTTGTTGAACAATGTTAATTCAAGTAAGTTTAAATATATTGATATTCCGGACAAATTTTGTTTTTGAGACTGAAAGAAAAAAGTATCGTCCCTGAAAATTACAGAAGGAAACAAATTATGCAGCCTGTAAGTGTCTAACGTACAATACTACTGTAACATGGCTCCGACTCTTCAACGACACCCAGTGGGAGACAAAGACTGTGTGTTGTTTGGAGGGAGTTATAGGAAGGAAAATTGGTTAACAATTGCAAACAGCTTGAATCAAAATCTGACGCCGCGTAATGCGGTGTCTGGTCTGAATTAAAGCTGTTTGTCACTCCTTGTCATTATGTTTTCTTCTGTCAAAATGTCCAATATTTGACTTTGAGGGAAAAAAAGGCAGATGACAATTTTAAGCAGACGATATTGCAGCCATGAAAATGTTAGATATAACAGCAGCAATAAATGTTGTCAGGAAGTAAGCGTTGTCCAGGGGCCGTTGTGGGGAGCGAGCCCTGTGAAATTGTTGAAACTCTATCCGCCGACTAGCGTCGCCCACATGTTTCCCTAGTTACAGAAGGGAAGTCAATAAACGCGTATGTGGTACATTGTAAACCATAAATATCCAATGCAAACAGTTTGGAGCCTGATCAGACACCGGGTTCCGGCGTCTGACCAGGCTCCAAACTGTTTGTCTTTAAGAAACGAATCGTCAAAATTTTCAAAAACTATAAGTTTCTGTATTTCATTGTATTGCTTTAGCGTTAAATATCCTTAGAACAGGACAGACTTATGTATTTCTCATCGTTATATCCTGGTTTAAGAACCGATATAAATATATCATCATGCGTGTGCTAAACCAAAGTATCAGCTGGTAAACCGAGACTTAATTACCTTCCAATTTAAATATTTTGATTGACATTCCCTAGTACTCTGGCATTTGCAGACTATTTTGCAGCAACTTCAGACACCCGAGTAAACCGGCACCTGCTCAGGACCCCTCATGAAAATATATCAACTTATTAAGGTTACGTAGTCTTTGTCTGTTCAGGATTCAGACTGTTTCAAACTCGAGAATAACGAGCTTAAAGACTTTTCCTCAGTCCATTGATGGACTACCCCCCAATGTTCGCGATAGGCGACATAAAACATGAAGCACAAGCTTTCACCGGTTATACCAATCTCAGTTGATGTGAAATTACAGGTAACTAATCTCAAGTTGTCTAGAGAGGCCCTCACATACTCACGCTCAAGGGTTTTTGCAATGGGTTTTACTAACCGAACTAACAAATTTAAGGTACGGGCCTCACATGAAACGCTTGGATGAGTCCCTAGGCAATATAGCAGTAAGGACAAAACTTGCACATGGCTGCATGCTTTGATAGCTTGTTAGGTGTTATGGCCGAGAGGTCGTCAGAAGATGTCTTTCAAACTTTATGGAATACAATGCATATTTGTCACCACTTGCACCGCTGCAAGTAACTCGTCTGATCTAGCTACAATGCCCCCTGCCTACAACGGCCCTCCGAACAACGATCCCCTTCTTACCATGAACCTCGCAGCAGTGCCCTAAACAGGATAATTATGTCTAACGCTTTATTGCTGCAATATCGTCTGCTTAAAATTGTTATCTACCGTTTTACTTAAAGTAACATGTAAGTGGACATTTTGATACATTCAATATAATAAGAAATGACAAACAGCTTGAATCGCGGCGTCTGATTTGGATTCAAGCTGTTTGCAAAATGTAAGCAAAGTTTTTTTCCCTCCCTATGACGACTCCCTCCGAACAACACACCAAAAATGTGTCTCCCATTTAGTGTCGTTGTAGAGAGGGATCACTGGTCATACTGGTTGCGATGGAAATAAATGTTTGAGCAAACATGCCTGTTTTTAAAGTATGCTCACGGTATGGTTTGATTATTAGTCTTTTAATACGTAGTTTTATAATTGTGACTAGAAATGTCGATATGTTCCTCAAGTTTGCTTTGATATTCGTCTTTCTACAAACTCATATCTTTTCTTTCTAAACCTACTAGTGTGATTCTAGAAACAAAGTGTGTGTGGCGAGTCTAAAAATATGAATCCTGGCTAACTGTTTTGGACAGACCGGCCTGAGCAAACAGTGTAGGCCCTGATAACACTGCTCCCCTGGGATCAGTGTGATCATGGTGTACACTGTTTTCTATTCAGTTTGCATATTTTAGACATATAGCTGTGTGATAAAATCAATTAGTTCATTTTTAGGATAATCACAGCAGTTACATGTACACGGTGTACAAGTTGCGTCTTTATTTTGTTTTCACATTTAGATTTGAAGGTTTTCACTGAAGAAATACTGATATTGGTCTTCAACAGATTTGATCCTGATCAGACCTTGTTTACTCTTGATCAAGACTATTGCCGTTTTCAGTGCAGGCGCGATTATACCTATTTCTTGTTATTTCTATTTTTTGCAAATTGAAAAAGCACACTTTTCGTAAATACACGTATAATCCAGATTCAAGGCCGCGCTTTAGAATTCTGATTTAGTAGGGCTTTAAGGAACGGCCTCTTTCCAAGTCTAATTTATAGTTCTTAATTACGAAAGAACACCAATTCCTTTCATTATCTTAGGTTTCTCTAGTCCTAATTAATACATGTATCGCAAGCCTGATAATTGTGGCCTGCTTTGTGTCTTCAAGTTAAGATGTTGAGTATTTCAATCGAACAAGATACATGTACGTGTATTAGCAAACAGTGTAGCTTCTGATGAGACAGTACATGTACAGTGGAGAATACGTTATTTTTTTCCAAGTCAACGCGTTTATGCTCAAACTATTATTTCAATTGCAAACAGTTTGAAACCAGATCAGACGCCGGGTAACCCGGCGTCTGACCAGGCTCCAAACTGTTTGCCACTCAGCTTAAAATTGTTATTTTCTAAACTTTAGCGTTTTACGTTTGCGTTTCTTTTGTGTTTGAACGGGAAAGAATAAGGTTTTCTCCACTGTACATAGGATAATACGTTATTTTCCGCTACAAACTATTATTCCCCGTTCAAAACGTTTGGAGCCAGATCAGACGCCGAGTAACCCGGAGTTTGATCAGGCTCCAAACTGTTTGCCACCCAGAATAAAATATATAGTAAGAATTGTAAACAATTTGTCGTTTTCTACGTTTTATTGCAATGTCTTTGCGTTTTGTGTAAATTCAAAGGGGGGGGGGGGGGAGAATATCGTATTTTTCTCTGTACAATTCGAATTGATCTGCTTTATGGACAAAACATGCAATATAACTGAAATATCAATACATGTAATGGAATCTACCAGAAAGCAAATCAAGAGATTTCACGGATATAGATCGTTTAAACTTTGTACTCATAAATAGGAGTTTCTCATAATATAGACCTTCAGAGATACTTCTCATCTAATGAATATTACTCGCTCTTTGTTAAATCCACTAAAGTCAAATTACACATGTAAAACTTATAGTACAGTGGATCATCTGTTATTCTTTCCCGTTTAAACGCAAACGAAACGCAAAGTACTAAAACGTGGAAAAGTGCAACTTTTGGACAATTCTGATAATTCATGTTTTTCTTGGAGGCAAACAGTTTGGAGCCTGATCCGACGCCGGGTTACCCGGCGTCAGATCTGGCTCCAAACTGTTTGTATTAAAAATAATGGTTTTAGCGTAAACGCGTTTATTGGGAAAGAAAAACAGATTCTCCACTGTATGTTAGTATTTTCGCAGACGAAATATTTTCTGCAAAGAACTGTCGTCTGTAATTTTATAACAAATTCAAAATTTCTAAGTTTTGACTGCAACATTACGCGTGACTCGGTCTCTGATCAGGATCCAAACTGTTTGACACTTGTATAGACATTTCTTCAGTCAAAACAGCCGTCCGGCGGACATGGTCCAGTGGTAGCATACTCGACCACGATGCCAGGGTCAAGAGTTTGATTCCCCGCCGGACTAAGTCCTTCGGATGAGAATTTATAAAACCCGAGGCCCGATACATGTATATCAGTGATTTACACTTGGCGTATACAGTGGAGAAAACGTTATTCTTTCCCAATTAAAGCGTTTACGCTAAAACAATTATTTCCATTACAAACAGTTTAGAGCCAGATCAGACGCCGGGTAACCCGGCGTCTGATCAGGCTCCAAACTGTTTGCCACTCAGCTTAAAAACAATCCTGAGAAATATAAAAAAGTTGTCATTTTCTTCATTTTAGTGTTTTGCGTTTGCGTACGTTTGCGTTTAAACGGGAAAGAATAACGTTTTCTCCACTGTAAAATAACCAGAAAACTGTGTCAAAATTAAGAGTAGGATTTTCCTGCATCCGCTCCTCACTCTCTGTGGAGTCTATTGGCCTATATATGACAGAAACAGACGTTAAAACATACAATACAGACCTAAAGCTGACTTTAGCATTATTGCAGACGACTCTACCTATTCAGACGATATTTTGGTTGTATTATAATTAGAGTAGACGATACAGTGGAGAAACGTTATTCTTACCAAATAAACGCGTTTACGCTAAAACTATTATTTCCATTGCAAACAGTTTGGAGCCAGATCAGACGCCGGGTAACCCGGCGTCTGACCAGGCTCCAAACTGTTTGCCACTAATATTAAGATAAAAAGGTCGAAATATCCAGAAGTTGCTTTTTTCTACATTTTAGTGTACTGCGTTTGTGTTTCGCTTGCGTTTAAACAGGAAAGACTAACGTTTTCTCCACTGTTCAACTTCGCAGCAAAAGAGTGAATAATCTGATTACAGTTCGTGACACAGATTTCGAATTTCAGTTGAAAGTTATGAAACATGACATATTTGTTGGATGTTCTAGTGTCATTTTGCTCATTACATGGTTTTAGCATTAACTTTCACATTTCAATATTGTCATAAATCAAGATGTGTGAAAACCAAATTATCCTCATGGATATGACTAGTATCTTCGTTCATTGAGTTCCTTGATACAGTGGAGAAAACGTTATTATTTCCCAATAAACGCGTTTACGCTTAAACTATTATTTCTATTGCAAACAGTTTGGAACCAGATCAGACGCCGGGTAACCCGGAGTCTGATCAGGCTCCAAACTGTTTGTCACCAAGATAAACATGAATTATCAGAATTGTCCAAAAGTTGAAACTTTCTAAGTTTTAGTGTTTTGCGTTTGCGTTTGCGTTTCGTTTAAACGGGAAGTAATAACGTTTTCTGTACTGTACATGTACAGGGGTGAAAACATTTGTTTTCCCCCTAATTCCTTCCATCATAAAAGTGCCTTTTAACGCATTTAGTTTTATGCATCCACTGAAGCAAATGGTTTCAATTTATACAGTCATGAACATGTACCAGAATGAATGTTCTCCATATTCTAGTATAGATGGCAGTTTTCAAGTAGGCTAAGAGTGAAGCAGAATGCGCCTTAAGGTGCATTCTGCATTATTTCCAACATGATTTAAGTGTCAAATGTCTTCAAAACCAAAACGAAATTAATTGCAAACGCGATTCAATAAACATAATTATATTGAAAATGACACTTTCGGAAAACAAATTTGAGTCCAGTCATGACAAATCCTGCCTTATTGCATTGCAACATTGTACAAATCGAGCACTATTGTCACAACAGGGTCCGTGTCTGCCAAATACAGTACAGTCGAACTTCGATATCTCGAACTCGCTTAACTCGATATATCCGAGATTTCAAAACATGAATGTGCCTTATTTCAAGCTCGGTTTCGGTGAACATACCCTTTTTTGAAAGTTAAAACGCGGCTTAGCCGTGTTTTAACTTTGAAATATGGGTATGTTTGACTTAACCTAGTTCGAGATATCGAAATTCGACTGTACATACACTGTATATACAGTGGAGAAAACGTTCTTCTATCCCATTTAAACGCAAACGAAACGCAAACGCATCGTAATAAAACGCATGAACGGACAATCTTTAGGCAATGCTGACCATTCATGCTGTCTGAGTGGCAAACAGTTTGGAGCCTGGCCAGACGCCGTGTAAACGCGTTTATTGGTAAAGAATAACGTATTCTCCACTGTAACACAGCTGCATAAATTACTTTAGATAGAAGTGTCAAACAATGTAGACCAAGGCCTGCAATCGCGTCTTCGACGCGGCGGCTGGCCTTGATATACACAGTTTGCAATGCAATTAGGCAGGTTTTTCTCATGGCACGGCTCATAATTATATGACGTTTTATTTCATTTTGAGTATAAGCAAATCATGGCATGAACTTGCTTCACATTCCTTGCTATAGAAACACATTTAAAAAATAACGTATTCTTTATTCCATGTTCATTGAGTTCAAAGAATACTGTCTTATTATCTTACAGATATAAGTGCATTTAAAATAGTCTCCTTATATTCAGATATTTACCAACAACTTATGGTTTTAATAATGCATACAGGACAACTTTGATGACTACACTAAAACCTTATTTGATACTGTTTAAAGGAATTACATGGACCTTCTCCTGGATACAAAATATGACTTAGCATCAATTTTAATTCATCTCACATATATGTACATTATACGAGTACTTTATCAGCCAACCCTGAGACTTCAAATGGACGAGTTCAATTTCAAATCAAGTCTAGTCCTTTTGTTACAGTGGAGAAAACGTTATACTTTCCCGTTTAAACGAAACGAAACGCAAACGCAAAACACTAAAACGGAGAAAAGTGCAACTTTTGGACAATTCTGATAATTCATGTTTGTCGTGGTGGCAAACAGTTTTGAGCCTGATCAGACGCCGGGTTACCCGGCGTCTGATCTGGCTCCAAACTGTTTGCAATAGAAATAATAGTTTTAGCGTAAACGCGTTTATTGGGAAAGAATAACGTTTTCTCCACTGTACGTATTTATGGTAGATACCAGCAGCATTGTATTGCAACATGTCAAGCAGTGCATACCCTGCTCAGATTGTTCTGTAAGAAATGTCTAATATATTTCTTTGAAAAAGATCAACAATTTAAACTTTCATAAATAAACGAATGGCTCAATCAAGTGTAGGAACAATTTATCTGCTTTTTATTTCATATTGTGCTAAGCCCAGCCTACGTCAATACTATGTAATTACTCAATTTCGGAGCTCAATGATCGGGTGCGTCGAAAATAGCGTCGTTATTGACCTGGTTATTTGTCATTTGAAAACAATAGCCCAATGAGATTTGGCGGTAATGTCATTAACGTTAGATTGCAATAGGATTAAATGGAAATATTCCATCAGTAAGTCACGCGTGGTTATTATCTTTGCTTCTTTGGGACCAATAAAAATATCATATTGTTAAACTCGTGTTTACTTATTCCACACTAAGACTTCAGGACAATTCCAACTTCCATTCAATTATTGTCCATTATATTACTTTTAGATTTTTGTAATAGTGTTCCTATAGGAACCATCTGATCTGGATTTGTACTGTTTATATCGGACTCATGATTCAGTATCACAGGTAATATTATATAAATATTAGATGGCAGTTTGCGTGACATTCAAATTGTCAACCCGAGAAACAGAATTTCACCCCGAGGCGTAACCGAGGGTGACATTCTTGTTTTCGAGGGTTGACAATTTGAATGTCACGCAAACTAACATCTAATATTTATTTTATTACACCGGGCTTATCAACCCTAGCTTTAGAATAGTCTCATTTGTATGTTATAAAATGTGTTGTGAATACAAATTTAGCGCGGAAATGTACGTACGCGGGAAACGACGTCGCCGTCTATGACGTCACATTGTTTATAATTAAATTATATTACAAGAAAGAAAAAAGAACGTTATGACAAGTAAATTGAAGAAACAGCGTCTTTACATTGTTTAGGTGGCAAATATTCTCTTCCGAAATGGTGGCAAATCGTTAAGGAATGGACAAAAGGAAGCAACTTGTACAGAAAATGCCAAACGTTGATTAGAAGTTACCACTCTTGAAAACGTTCTAATATCGCCAATAGCGAAAGTCATGTCAATGCTGACAGTACGTTTTCGGACGGAGAAAAAAAGTAATGTCCTTTAGAGTGACGTCATGAAATGAATATCATAAATAGTGACAGTATATTTTGGATAGATGTAAAAGACATGCAAAAGGTTAACTGTAGGTCTATGGGAAATTAACATTGTAACTCAAAGCGAGGTGTAATAATTTGAAATGAAGCCAAGTAATAGAATGTCTTTACCCTTTCAACCCTACAACCCTCTGTAGGGATTACTGATTATATATGCAAACAGTGAAGACCATGCTCAGAGGGCTCCTATAGGAGCCCTCTGATCAGGGCCTGCACTGTTTGATAGTTTCACTGATTTTTGTTGACATACCAAAAATGCAACAGTAGACTGGTTCAAAATTATTGTACTAGAAGGGTCCAAAAGGATTATAAATACCAACAAAAGATATTTAGGGCTAAAAGGGTTACATTGTAACTGTCTACACTGTTTAAGGTTATCCTTATGGAACAATTGTCATACGCTCTCAAAGAGATACATGTACCTCTATTCAATTCCTTCACTGCCTTATACATGTACCGAGTACAATCATAATTTTGAAACAGTTGGGATCCGAATCACAAGCCGTGTCTTTCTAGCTTGTCTGAAAAGTATACAGTGTTCCCTCACTTCAACGGCCCTCCCAACAACGATTCCCTCCTTACAAGGACCCTTGCCACAGTTCCCTAAACAGAAACATTATATCTAACGCCATTACTGCTGCAACACAGTGTCCTAAAAATTGTTGTCTGCTGCTTTTTCTCAAATTTACCTTTAAGTGGACATTTTGATCGAATTAATATAATGACGGGACACAAACAGCTTGGATCCAGATCAGACGCCGCGTTACGCGGCGTCTGATCTGGATTCCAGCAGTTTGCAAATGTAAGCCAAGTCTTCATTTTCCCTCTCTATAACGACTCCCTCCGAACAACACACAAAATATGTGTCTCCCATTGGATGTCGTTTTAGAGAGGGAGCACTGTAACTGGTTTAGTCAATTGTACTTGTTAGTAATCATTGGTTACTTTTTCACAGCTAACGGCGCCAAATGGCGACTTTGCAAACAAATTGGATCCTGATCAGACGCCGCGTAACGCTGCGTCTGATCAGGGTCCAAACTGTTTGACGCTCGTATCGACATTTCTTCAGACATAATAGTCCTAATGCTAACTTTAAAAATGCAAAAGACACTACACATGCAGACGGATTTTTGTCGGTAAGAGGGTTGAAACAGACGATAAACGTGGTAGTGGAATAATTAAAAATGATTCATTTATTTGTGACACGTATTTGAAACACGCAAAACGTACCTGAATTTGAAAAAAAGACGCACTAAGTCTGTCGTGTTTAAGGAAACAAACCAAGGTAATAATTGTAACTTAATGAATGGCAGGACCAAATGTAGCGACGGCTAATTAGCGCGTGTTTCCTAATGATGTCAACCTATCTTACTTCAAATATATCAGTCTACCTCAATTAATCCCTTCACTGTCATGACGTCACCAATTTCAACAATTATTGTCGTCTGCTTTTATTTCTCAAATTTTAATTTGACCTAAGAAATATTGAAATGTGTATACAATTTTGACCCTGACCATACGCCACGTACATTCAAAGCGACAATTGATCATGATAAACATGTTTGCATATACAGTGGATAATCTGTTATTCTTTCCCAATAAACGCGTTTACGCTAAAACTACTATTTGCAGTGCAAACAGTTTGGAGCCAGATCAGACGCCGGGTTAACCGGCGTCTGATCAGGCTCCAAACTGTTTGCCACCAAGATAAACATGAAATATCAGAATTGTCCAAAAGTTGTTCTTTTCTACGTTTTAGCGCTGTGCGTTTGCGTACGTTTGCGTTTAAACGGGAAAGAATAACAGATTCTCCACTGTACATGAAATGTACTCGGGGTAAGGCAATGAAGAGGCACAGTGGAGAAAACGTTATTCTTTCCCAAACATCCGCGTTTACGCTAAATCTATTATTTCCATTGTAAACAGTTTTGAGCACAGGTACTTGACACATATATCTAGATCTATTAAACCCCTCCCCCTCTTTTTTAAAAGGGGGGGGGGTTAATAGATCTAGATGTATGTGTCAAGTACCTGTGGTTTGGAGCCAGATCAGACGCCTGGAAACCAAACTGTATGCCACTCATGTTAAGATAAATACATGTATGTGGAAGTATCCAGAAGTTGCTACATGTATTTTCTTCTTCGTTTGCGTTTCGTTTCCGTTGAAAACGGGAAATAATAACGTTTTCTCCACTGTAAGTCCTTATGCGTGTTACATGTGATATTAAGATAGCTTTTGTAAATACATTGTATTACTAAACAGAGGTCTAATTGATTGTATAGAGGACATGTTACAACTTAAGGCAAGGTGACAGTAAAACAGAAAGCTGCTTTAAGCAGTCAAATGTCTGAAACAGTTGATAACTAAAACAATCTAACCCTTTCATTGCCAACACTTTTGTGAGATTTTTACCAATTCCTTGTTTCATTGTCGTCTGCTTCATTGTTGTTGTTTGCAGTATCGTTTTAAAGTAATATTTAAAGTAGTATGACTTCAAACGTACCGATTCGAGTGTCAAATAGTTTGGATGCTGATCAGACGCCGCGTGACGCGGCGTCTGATCAGGATTTTAACTTTGGGCAGAGCGCTTTCATGCGTCATTCATAGTTAAAGGGTTACATTGTAATAATGGTCGTAACAGATCAATTTTACTGTACATATCTTTCGAAAGGCTTAAGCTCAATGAACTGCTGTCGTAAAAGAGTAACTACTGACCTGATTACACGTATTTGGCATTAGAAAACAAACGACCAATGAGAGTTGATAGTAATCTCATTAATGCCTGATTTAGATAGGATTAGTCCTTTACTGTACTTGCCGCCGGTACTTTTGAAGTTGCGAACCGTTTGGATCCTTACCATGGCAGACAGCATGTAACTTGTTGTCAGTTCAGCATCTAATTTGTTTCGCATCGTGGCGAAAGTTTTATTGTTTAAACATCTAAAGTCTGAATTTGTATGAAACTTGGTAGCGCCATTTTATAAGCATGCGTCAACGTGGCCTTTAAGGGATAAAAACCATCAGTGAGGCACGCGCGATAATTATCATTGTTTCGTTGGGACCAATAATAAGAACGTAAAACAGTAGAAGTTGTTTTCAGCAGATACGGTGGAGAAAACGTTATTCTTTCCCAATAAACGCGTTTACGCTAAAACTACAATTTCCATTGCAAACAGTTTGGATCCAGATCAGACGACGGGTAACCCGGCGTCTGATCAGGCTTCAAACTGTTCGCCACTTAGGGTAAAACAGATACTCACAATTATTAAAAAGTTGTCATTTTATACGTTTAAGTGCTTAGCGTTGCGTTTAAACGGGAGAAAATAACGTTTTCTCCACTGTGTTTGATTGTTTATGGAAGTTAATACAAAACAGTAGTGTCGCTGCCATGACCACTCAGATACAGACTGTTAACTCTTTGCGTGCTATAGTACAGTGGAGAATCTGTTATTCTTTCCCAATAAACGCGTTTACGCTAAAACTATTATTCGCAGTGCAAACAGTTTGGAGCCAGATCAGACGCCGGGTAACCCGGCGTCTGATCAGGCCCCAAACTGTTCGCCACTCAGATTAAAATAAATTATCAGAATTGTCCAAAAGTTGTTCTTTTCTACGTTTTAGTGCTTTGCGTTTGCGTACGTTTGCGTTTAAACAGGAAATAATAACAGATTCTCCACTGTAGCAAAACCATTATTACCTTTGCAAACATTTAGGATCCAGATGAGACGCCGCGCTACACGGCGTCTCATCAGGGTCTAAACTGTTTGACTCACTTGTCGGATTTGGAAAATAAACTTTAAAGACATTATTTCAGAAAAATTGGGTTGTTGCAGTCGACAATATTACTTAATGAGAGTAAATGACACAGCTTAACCCCTTCACAATCATGACGTAATCAATCTTGAACAATTATCGACTGTTTTTACATGTAAAATCTACAGTTTTGGTATTTTAATGGAAGAATATTTAATATTGAAATTGATGTCAAAAAGTTTGGAGGCTGGTCAGACGCCGCGTAACGTAAATAACTAAATTGTATTCTGGATAAGGCACTTAATGGGTTAAAGGAGCATAACAGTGACAGAAATGACGTAGCACGTACAGTGCTCCGTCTCTACAAAGACACCAAATGGGAGACACAGATTGCGTGTCTAGTTCGGAGGGTGCCGTTACATAGAGGGAAATTAAGGCTTGGTTTACATTTGCAAACAATCAAGATCAGACACCGCGCAAAGTGGCGTCTGATCTAGATGCAAGTTCTTTGTCATTCGTTATTACACATATTCTATCAAAATGTCCACTTATATGTATTTTTTAAGAAAAAAGAGCAGACGACTATTTAAGCAGACGCCATTGCAGCAAAAAACGTAAGACATAATTGTCCTGTTGAGAGAATTTAAACAGACGTCGTTGTACAAAAAAAACATGTAAGGAGGGAGCTGTTGTTGGGAGGGCCGTCGAAGGGAGAAAATACCGTACAGTGGAGAAAACGTTATTATTTCCCGTTTAAACGCAAACGAAACGCAAACGCATCGCAGTAAAATGTGAAAATAACAATTTTTCAACAATTCTGACTATTTTTTTAATCTGAGTGGCACACACTTTGGAGCCAGATCAGACGCCGGGTTACCCGGCGTCTGATATTGCTCCAAACTGTTTGCATGGAAAATACTTATTTTAGCGTAAACGCGTTTATTGGGACAGAATAACGCTTTCTCCACTGTACATGTAACAGCTTATAGCATGATAAAAACTAACAGAAACATCATGAAGAAGCTTCCTGGCGTGATTTCATTTAGCCCTAACTGTAGCACGTTTATTTTTAAAATCTTGAATTTTATGCATTTTCGTACAATGTACTTAATAAAGAGATTGACGTGCAACAGTATGAATACCGATCTGACACTGTGTGTTAAATGTACAGTGTAGAAGACGTTATTCTTTCCCAATAAACGCGTTTGCGCTAAATCTATTATTTCCACTGCAAACAGTTTGGAGCCAGATCAAACGCCGGGTAACCCGGCGTCTAATCATGCTTCAAACTGTTCGCCACTAAGTAAACAATGAAAACTCAGAATTGTCAAAAAGTTGACCTTTTCTACATTTTAGCGTTTTGCGTTCCGTTTGCGTTTAAAAACGGGAAAGAATAACGTATTCTCCACTGAACCTTTTTTTACATGTTAGAGATGTCAGGCTTTCCCGTAAATGAGGTGAAATGGTTGTCGAATCAAAGTATAGTAATAACTCGATCTCGTTTCCTTCGAATAACCCATGTTTTAAAGCATTAGTTGCTATAATCATATCAGCTCGCATACCATTCGAGCACACGCGGGTTTCAATGTTGCAATGTTGTCAATACGACGTGCAAAACAGACTTGCTCAATTTAAGTATTTTCGACTTATCAATTGTTCTCTGTACCATAACTGTAGGAAGCAGGTCGCGTTAATCCAGGATCAATAACCGTGCAAACAAACTATTATGCTCTCGTAGACAATAAAACATTAAAGTTCAAAAGGAAATAGAATTGAATTATAGCTCTGAACGTTGTCACCGGGGACAGAAAACAAAAAAAGGTTTTAAAACAGACAAACAAAAAAGGACACCGCATGTCACTTCAGAGAAGAAGAATTATTTATGCTTTTCGGTGGATTACCACGAAATAGCAGTGGATGATCACTTGGTTATCCACTGCAGTGGATTATCACCAATCGCTTTTTATTATGAATTTTCCCCGTAGGGCTCCCCAAGAATCGTAGTCAATCGTGTCTTATCGTTAAATTCCGGCAGTCCGATTTGTCGCGAACTACTTACCGGAAGAGCACGAATCCAAACTCGGGAGCAACGAGTGACGTCATTATACCGCCAACTGTCACGCGCATGTGTTCGACATAAAACGTGGGGCTCAACACGGGATAAATAATGTACGTTCGCTTTCAATTTTTAAACAATTTCGTTTAAAAAGTGGCTTAAAAGCAAAAATAAATAGAATAACTGTGTTTTTTCAGTGTAAGATCGAATTTAATCCATTTCGTGAACATCAGACTGTTATATTTTCACTCGTGGCTTCGCCACTCGTGAAAATATAACGTCTGATGTTCACTCAATGGATTAAATTTCGATCTTACACTGAAAAAAACAGTTATCCTCTATATAATCAATGATGATAGTGAAAGTAGGCAATATTTAGACAGCATGTGTACAGTTATATTCAACCGAAATCATGCATTTTGATGATAAAAAGAGTGGGTAAACAGGGCTGTCATATGTTGATCATGAAAAATCCTAAGATTACAAAATTTTAATTTTTTCAATCGCGTTTACGTACAGCATGTTGAAAGTAAAGCAATATGGGTCTTAAGGCGCATTCTGCTGTACTTTCAGCCTTCTTTAAGCCACCATCTACTAGGATAAAAGTTTTGAGATTTCGGAAAACCCCTGGAGAAATGGCAGCCTAGGGTCAATGTGCATACATGTTGACCCAGAAGCTTCAGTCATTTTTCATTTACAATATGCTAATCTTCAGAATACGTTTATTCGTATGCTATTAGTATAATATTATGTATGAACTCGTTCACTGCCATAGACATCCATTGACGACTTTGCAAACAGTGCAGACCCAAGTCAGCCGGGCACTCATGCAGGAGCCTTCTGATTAGGGTCTACACTATTTGCACAGGACAAAGCTTGACACATTTGAAAACACTGATAAATCCACTTTAAGAAATACAATAATTATCAAATCGGCGTATTCGACTGGTATTTGTTTAGTTAAGTACTATATTTGCGTTAAGCAACATCCCATTCTTATACACAAAGTTGCATTAAATCACAACATCTCAACTTCTCGTTATCGTATTCAATAGGAAAATTTTGAAAGAAGAGTTTCGTGGTGTAATCTCAATTGATGGAATAGCTAACGTTTTGCCAGTCGAATACGCCTACTACAGCACAATTTGGGAAACAAACACATCTTTTTAGATAGCATACATGTATAACAAAATAAGACACATCGATGTTGGCATTGCATACAGTTTTGGACCAGAATGAAACACAGCGTAAAAATATTATGATATAATATCGACAAACACTATAGTCAAGCAAAACATCAACCACCTTACAAGTTGACAGACAACTTATCACGATTTCTTTAACCCGTCCGCTCTCAATGACGCTTTAAAGCGCGTTTGCAAACAGTTAGGGGCTTACGCGGCGTCTGATCAGGACCCAAACTGTTTGACATTCTTACCGATATTTAAGTCATACAATCTTAAATTTAATTTTGAAACATGTCTCTGCAGACAACAATAATACAGCAGACGACAATAAAGCGTTGAAGGGGTAAAGAGCACCAGACAAATTTGATAATGAAAGGGTTAAAGCATCCACTGCTGAGACTTTAAATGGACAATTTCAGTTCAAAAATTAAAACAGTCCAGTTTTTATAATAATACTGGTTATTCTAACAATACCGTAATATTGCAAAAATGACAAAAAGTGTATACCATTAACCGAGGATTTGTGCATTGTTTACATTGGACACGTGTACATATCAATAAAAGTAGTAAACTAGTTGTCAACGATACGAAAACTCGCCACTGGGTGTTACAATATTGAAACAAGTCGGTGCCGAACCCTTTCATCGTCAACTTTATTGTGAGGTGTGTACTCCTTCAATACTATATTGTCGTCTGCTTCAATGATATTGTCTAAAGTATCGTTTCAAAGTTAGATGTAAGGCAGCATGACTGACGTTAATTCGCAACGAGTGTCAACCAATTTGGATCTTGGTCAGACGCCGCAATTATGCGGCATTTCACTAGGATTCAAACAGTCTGCAAAGACGCCATTGGCGTCATTGACAGTCAAAGGGTTAAAGGCATATAATTATAGTAAATTTCAAAGCTTTTGTATACATTTACTCAATATAATTATTTTCCTTAATGTTGATTCTTTTGCAAGATAACAATTCTATATAACGCCCCTAAATACAGTGGAGAAAACGTTATTCTTTCTCAATAAACGCGTTTGCGCTAATTTCTAACATATCCACTGCAAACAGTTTTTGGCCTTTTCAGACGTCGGGTAACCCGGCATCTGACCAGGCTCCAAACTGTTTGCCACTAAGATATAAATGAAAAGTCATAATTGTCAAAAACTTGTCCTTTTCTACATTTTAGGGAATGTGTAACGTATTCTCTACTGTAACCGGTTATTTTGTGGCAATTTCCCAATTGCCATGCATTACGTAAATACATTAGATGCAGATCAGACGCCATGTTACTCGGCATCTAATCAAGAGCCTATACATGTATGTTTGAAACTCGTTTCATTATATTTTTGTCAAAAACCAAATATATTAGTATCATGAATGTTAATATATTAACTTAAAACACAACATATGACCCTTTTCGAGCAAACAATAAAATGACAATGATAAATTTAGCTCATGTGTGCCTAGCGTCGTATAAAAAGGGACACACTCGTATAGTGTAAACTCATTTCAGACGTTACATACATGTAATGCGGCGTCTGAATAGGGTATACACTGTTTTCTGATTGGAATCTCAATGTAAACAAAACGAAAAGAAATTTTAGACAAGGCACCACTTACATAAAACGTACTTTTTCAGCATATGAGCATGGGATCCACTTGGCATAAATGGGTTAACCCATTTGTGCCCACGATCCCATATATGGGACATAGGCAAACATTGTTGACTCTGATCAGACGCCGCATAATGCGGCGTCTGATCAGAGTCTACACTGTTTGCTGATAGGAATTTCAATATAAAACAAAATGAAAAAGAAAAGTTTGACCAGGCATCCCTTTGATAAAAAAGGACTTATCCAATATATAAACATGGTAGAATTCACTGGGCATAACTGGGTTAATAGAAGCTTACTTACACTGTAAAGTGGTAGGCGAAGCATTTCCAGCCAGTAGGTCTCTCCAGAAAGTTATAAACTTTCACCTGCAAGGACATCTTGGTGTGGCGATAGTTCCCGTAAATGAGGTGGGGAACACTGTTGACTGTCCCCGTTTCCTGGTACGAGGCTGCCACCGCCGCTACCGCGGCTGCCTCCTCGTCATTGTCCGGACTCTCAGACATCTGGATTGGAAACCCATTCCCGGGGTTGGTGCCAATTTCCTTCTGGAAAACCTTCTTTGATATTCGTCTGTTCGTGTCTCGCGTGAAAAAATTCTTCCTTGGACTATAGTCATCCTGATAATTAAGGTCGGCCATATCAAACATTCTAAATGTTTTATCCTTTATTACATAACTGTGGTACCATGTTTGGCAGCACTTTCAAGACACGTTGCAGTCCACCTATTTCAATATGTATAACAACATTATCCTTTTGTTTGACATTGGGTGTTTTTTTAGAGTCAGTAAATCCACAATGTTTACGAAGAGTCATTCATGACGTCATCGGATTTCGAAGCTAATCGGATACTCGATGATCGGACAGTCGATACTGATGAACCGTGGTACTAATGACATGCCATTGAAATTATCCGCAACTGAAATAAGAAAGAAAAGTAAACACGTCGTTAAACATTAGCATTAAAACCACTCTGAACTCTGTTGTTTAAGAATTGCTTTACTTCTGTCTTGTTTATAATAATGTGCAGTCAACAGTGACACATATGTTACCCATTAGCCCATTAATATGCATTCGTACCACCATTAATTCATTTTTCAACTGAAGCAAATAGTACCATATCATACATGTACAATCATGAATGTGTGGCATAAGAATGATTCCAATAATTTAGCAGATTGAAGCTCAAAGCAGGTTGAAAGTAAATCAGAATGTGCCTGAATGCACATTCTGCTTTACATTCAACCTGCTTAAAATATTGTCTTGAATAAGTAGTGTTCTTTTAAAGAGGAATGCACATTTATTTAACCCATCATTCCCCAAAACCGAATATACTGATATTTGCTAACCATATAGATCCTGATAAGACGAATTGTCTAATACTAACACAAATGATCCTTTTCTTTAGAATTGTTAATGTAAAGAAAAAAGGTGACCACATGACTGCAGTGAAAATGCTAGACGAGCTGTGACGTCATATAACGACATTGAAATAGTTAACTAATGGAGGTAGACTGGTTTGTCTAACAGTATTTGCATACAATTAGCGATGATAATAAACCATTCATAATAAACCATTGCTGCTTATATGTTATCGAGATATCAGCATTGATTTTTGTTTCAACCTGTACGCCGTGATATTTACTCGTCAGATTTAACCCTTTCGCAGACAAATCAAAATGTGCTTTAACTCTTTCACTGTCAATAACGCCAAAAATTCGCATTTTCAAACAGTTTGGATCCTGATCAGACGCCGCGTAACGCGGCGTCTGATCAGAATCCAAACTGTTTGACGCTTGTTTCGAAATTTCGTAAGTCATACTGTCTTTAATCTAACTTTTAAAAAATATTGCAGACAACAATCCTGAAGCAGAAGACAATATGGCTGTGAAGGGGTAAATAAAAACTGTACAACAATCTGTTATTCTTTCCCAATAAACGCGTTTACGCTAAAACTATTATTTGCAGTGCAAACAGTTTGGAGCCAGATCAGACGCCGGGTAACCCGGCGTCTGATCAGGCTCCAAACTGTTTGCCACCTAGATAAGCATGAACTATCAGAATTGTCCAAAAGTTGTTCTTTTCTACGTTTTAGCGCTTTGCGTTTGCGTACGTTTGCGTTTAAACGGGAAAGAATAACAGATTCTCCACTGTACATGAAGGTTTTCAAAAACAGATTTAGGATGAATGACTGAAGAAGAAACGTTCGAGTTTCAAATAAGATTGATCCTTATCAGTCACCATATAACGCGGCGTCTGATCCAGACCCAAATTATTTAAAAAGTCGACTGAAGTTGTACCATTGAGGTGAAAAGGTTAAACACCACAGCTAACAGACAACATAAAAAGCGCAATTGATTATTCAAATACCAGACCATATATAGGAGACGTGTGATGTACCGTATACAGATTCATCGCGTCTGGTTTGACATTTTCGGCGACATATTTAGAAATATTCGGATTAGATGTATACATGTACAATATTTGGAATGTGAAATATATAAATGCTTGGTTGACATTAACCAAGTTGTTTGTATGCAAACCTTCACAAATTTAATTATTCATACGATTCAAAACCAGCAAAGCGCTTGCTTCCTTTGGAAGTTTTTTTCAGTTGTTCTAATGCACACATTAACTTTGTAGTTTGCGTTTTATCTTTATCAAAACTGTTTGTAAAATATTGCAAGTCAACTATGCGCGGTAACTGTCAAGTGATAATTTAACCCAGTGAACCATATTGAAGCGTGTACGTGTAATTTGCAAAATGTGTATCTGGAGAATAGATTTGTCCTATACAAATGACAAAGTCACTGATCTGATTGCTCTTGTAAGAGCCCTGTGAGCAATGTCTGCTCAGTTTATTACATTTAAATACACTGCCAATCAAAACCTACGTAAATAGTAAAACATCTTCAGGAACAAGACTGTTTGACATTTATTTCAAATTTTCTTAATTCAAATAACATAATATTTCAAATTGGGATATAAAAGCCTATTAAACTACAATGTTTTAAAGCAGTTGACGTATTGGCAGTGCAGAGCTTAACGCAAATGACGACGTGCCAGTAAAGACGTTAATGCAGATGACGTCATGACAGTAGATGTTAAAGCAGATGACGTCGTAACAGTTAAGAGGTTAAAGCATATGACGTCGTGACAGTAGATGTTAAAGCAGATGACTTCGTGGCAGTAAATAGATTAAATCAGATGACGTCGTGACAGTAAAGAGGTTAAAGCAGACGACGTCGTGACAGTAAAGAGGTTAAAGCATATAACGTCGTGACAGTAGATGTTAAAACAGATGACGTCGTGGCAGTAAATAGATTAAATCAGATGACGTCGTGACAGTAAAGAGGTTAAAGCAGGTGACGTCGTGACAGTAAAGAGGTTAAAGCAGATGACGTCGTGACAGTAAAGAGGTTAAAACAGATGACGTCATGACAGTAAAGAGGTTAAAACAGATGGCGTCGTGACAGTTAAGAGGTTAAAGTAGATGACTTCGTGACAGTAGATGTTAAAGCAGATGGCGTCGTGACAGTAAAGATGTTAACTAGATGAATTGTTTACATCTTTATGCATCGTCACTTTTACATTCCTATTGGTGTCCATCCAATTCAATTACTGTTAACCCATAGCCCGCCAAATAAATTGTTGTCTGCTATATTTCTCGTCTGCTTCAAGTTTCAAAGTGCTTCAAAGTTGTTCAAAATTGCTGAAAATGTTGTCCGAGTGTCAAACAGCTTGGATCCGGATGAGACGCCGAGTTACTCGGCGTCTCATCCGGATCCAAGCTGTTTGCATATGGAGCTATAGTCGTGAGTGGCAGGCTAAGGGTTTAGAGTTCAAGACCGATTGTGAGTGTATTTAACTCATTCTCCCCTAAAACACTAATGGATTGTTTTGTTAACAATTATATGATCTAATAAATGACTACATGTATGTACTGTTGTTTCTGCAACATGTTACAAAATTGCAAACAGTGCATACCCTGATCTGGGTCTACATTGTTTGTATAGGAATGTTGTACTCCTCAAGGGTACACGGTTTGTAAAAGACGTGTACAGTGGAGAATCTGTTATTCTTTCCCGTATAAACGAAACGAAACGCAAACGCAAAATACTAAAACGTAGAAAAGTGCAACTTTTTGACAATTCTGATAATTCATGTTTATCCTGGTGGCAAACAGTTTGGAGCCTGATCAGACGCCGTGTTATCCGGCGTCTAATCTGGCTCCAAACGGTTTGTAATAGAAATAATAGTTTAAGCGTAAACGCGTTTATTGGGAAAGCATAACATTTTCTCCACTGTATACTCGTTGTTAGAATTCAATGCATTAATTCAATGATATTAACTGGTACAGTGCTCCCTCCCTACAACGGCTCTCCCAACAACGACTCCCTCCTTATAACGACACCTGCTGCTGTTCCCCAAACAAAATATTTCTGTCCATTCTTTTCATGGCTGCAATACCGTCTGCTTAGATTTGTCGTCTGCTGTTTTTCTCAAAGATACATATACATGTAATTTAACATTTTGACAGAAGAAATATAATGACGAGTGACAAACAGCTTGAATCCAGATCAGACGCCGCGTTTCACGGCGTCAGATTTGAATTTAAGCTGTTTGCAATTGTAAGCCAATTTTCCTCCCTATAACGGCTCCCTCCAAACAACGCACACAATATTTGTATCCCAGTGGATGTCGTTGCAGAGAGGGAGTACCTAGATTCTGTCAATCGTTCAACATATTGTTTTTTTTAATTTCTTTGCAGAAATGTTCCAATATCTAGATAATAAACGCTGAAATGTTTGCAGCCTTTGCATTCGAAAATAAAAACGTATTTAGCATTTAGATGCTCACATTTTCTGGAAGATAGAGAATGTAAAATGACAATAAAAGCTTATAAATGTCACCAGAAGATTATCTTGTCATACTCAATCTTAAAATGGCTGCGTAACGGGGGAACATATAAAATATAGTAAAATATAATTATTCACCACTGACACTCTAAATGGATAATTCCATTTTCCGGTAAAATACGGGACTACCTTTTTGACTATCTAGGGAGTTTGCGGTACAAATTAGACTCCTATCTTGGATTCTTATCAGACGAGTCCTGTATAGTGGAGACTGTGTTATTCTTTCCCAATAAACGCGTTTACGCTAAAACTATTATTTGCAGTGCAAACAGTTTGGAGCCAGATCAGACGCCGGGTAACCCGGCGTCTGATCAGGCTCCAAACTGTTTGCCACCAAGATAAACAAGAATTATCAGAATTGTCCAAAAGTTGTTATTTTCTACGTTTTAGTGCTTTGCGTTTGCGTACGTTTGCGTTCAAACGGGAAAGAATAACATATCCGTGTCTCCACTTTTATAGTGGAGAAGACGTTATTAATTCCAAATAAACGCATTTACGCTAAAAGTATTTTTCAATTGAAAACAATTTGGAGCCATATCAGACGCCGGGTTATTCGACGTCTAGTCAGGTTCCAAACTGTCTGCCACTCATATTAAAGTGACTATTTTGAAATGTCAAAAAGGTGTATTTTTTCTATTTTAGTGCTTTGTGGTTGCGCTTCGTTTGCGTTTAACCCATTACCCCATAGACTGTTTCTAATTTTGACGATATGTGACCACTTAAAGCAGGTTGAAAGGGTAACCCGGCGTCTGATGAGGCTCTAAACTGTTTGCTACTCATATTAAGATAAATAGGTGGAAATATCCAGAAGTTGCTATTTTCTACATTTTAGTGCTTTGCGTTTTCGTTTCATTTGCGTTTAAACAGGAACAAATAACGTGTTCTCCACTGTAATGTATAGAACAAAAAATATGTTGAGACTCTTGAGACATAACTCGAGTTTTGCAGTCACAAGGTCTCGTTTGCCGATGCAGACAGTTTCACACATACAGTGGAGAATACGTTATTCTCTCCCGTTTAAACTCAAACGAAACGCAAACGCAAAACACTAAAACGTAGAAAATAAAAAATTTTCGACAATTCTAACAATTGATATTAAGCTGAGTGGCAAACAGTTTGGAGCCTGATCAGACGCCGGATTACCCGGCGTCTGAACTGGCTCCAAACTGTTAGCAATTCAAATAATAGTTTTAGCGTAAACGCCTTTATTGGGAAAGAATAACGTTTTCTCCACTGTATTATAAATAACTCTTATCAAAATGACAATCTTTCCTGGACACTATGAGATTGTGTCTGTTTGTTTTAAGGTTTGAAGTTGTCTTTGCTGTTTTGATTATTTCAAGTATTCGATAAGAGTACGGATAAAATATATTCTTTCACATGAAACTACATACATTTACATGTAAGTATTTCTTTGATTGGTGTCAGTTAGTTTATATTATCAATTTAGCATAGATCCAGATTAAATAAATTAAACCTCGACTTTTACTAATATACCAAATGTGGCACATATAACCAACCACCCGGTCCACTGCCATGACATCATTAATTTCAAACAAGTGTCATCCCCTTTTATTAATCCTAGTTTGGATGCAAACTGTTTGTAAATAACTATTGTACAGTGGAGAATCTGTTATTCTTTCCCGATAAACGCGTTTACGCTAAAACTATTTTTTCTTTTACAAACAGTTTGGAGCCAGATCAGACGCCGGGTAACCCGGCGTCTGATCTGGCTCCAAACTGATTGCCACTAAGATAAACATGAAATATCAGAATTGTCCAAAAGTTGTTCTTTTCTACGTTTTAGTGCTTTGCGTTTGTGTACGTTTGCGTTTAAACGTGAAAGAATAACAGATTCTCCACTGTAACTATTGTACCCAAGGTAAGGCTGTGAAGAGGTTACAATGTACAACAAATTATCAACACTTTCGAAACATCTCAATTTATACCATTCGAATACATGTACATTATTTGTTAATTTAGCAGTATTCACAAGAAAGAATAACTCTCCCAGCACTGTAAGCATAACATTTTTATCTGTCACATACCAATTACTCGCTGAACTTCTGGAGAAATATTAGCCGTCGAACTTTTGACCTGATCACTAATCAACTTATGGAACCCTTGCCATTTATTAGCTGCATAGAGCTATAATTAGTCCACAAATATCATATTCAGAATAAAATGTACACGTGTAGGCTTTGTTGTCAGAAAACCGAAGTTCGTTAGTCCAGAGCTCTCGACAAGGGGAGTGTTTAACCCTTTCATTGCCATAATGACATCAAAACACGTTTAGCAGAGTCAGTGACTTACAGTGGAGAATCTGTTATTCTTTCCCGTTTAAACGCAAACGTATGCAAACGCAAAGCAATAAAACGTAGAAAAGAACAACTTTTGGACAATTCTGATAATTCATGTTTATCTTGGTGGCAAACAGTTTGGAGCCTGACCAGACGCCGGGTTACCCGGCGTCTGATCTGGCTCCAAACTGTTTGTAATAGAAATAATAGTTTTAGCGTAAACGCTTTTATTGGGAAAGAATTAACAGATTCTCCACTGTAGCAGAGTCGGTGACTTAAAATCCTTTGCTTAAAAAACATCGGTTTTTATTCGTATTTATAAAATTTTAATTTTTAAGCGTTTTTAACTGGAGAAATATTGATACATGTATGTTTGAAAAATAGTTTGGATTCTGACCAGACGCCATGTTATGCGGCTTCAGACAAGACGGAGTAAAATTGTGTGCTTCATAAATTTCATATTTATCAAACCTATTTTGTCTTCTTTTTGTTCTAGATACATGTACCACAGACGTGGAATAAATAATGCAAAACCAAATTATCATGTTTGTTTTATATGTATTTGAAATAGAGTTTACTTTATTTTACCTTTTTCACATTCATTGTAAATAAAAAGTTCCTCATAGAAATCATATATTTTTTTAATTCTTTGATAAAAAATACAACGTTTATTAGTTTAACCTATTCGCTCTCACTGGCGCTTAAAAAGCGCGTATGCAAACAGAAAAGAAACTGGTCAGATGCCGCGTAAAGCGGCGTCTGATCACGATCTAAATTGATTGACACTCGTTTGGAAATATTTCCAGTCATACTGCCTTATTTTTTTAACTTTGAAACAACATTGCAGACAGGAAAATTGAAGTAGACTACACTGAATCGGTGAGGGGGTAAAAATATCACTAACAATTTGCCAGTTAAACTTAATAGTCACGTGACCAGCAGTGTGCTAGAGTTATTACGTCACATAAAACGTGTCTGTGACGTAATAGATTGTTCTCGACTTGTTCATAAATGTTATTTCTATGTTTACTAATTAAACATATTTCCATATACTTACATACACGTACGGGTAAAAGTGACGTACAGTGGAGAAAACGTTATTCTCTCCAGTTTAAACGCAAACGGAACGCAAAGGCAGTACAATAAAATGTAGAAAACAGCAACATATGGATATTTCCACCTATTTATCTTTATATGAATGGCAAACAATTTGGAGCCTGATCAGACGCCGGGTTACCCGGCGTCTGATCTGGCTCCAAACTGTTTGCAATGGAAATAATAGTTATTATAGCGTAAACGCGCTTATGGGGAAAGAATAACGTTTTCTCCACTGTATATTTCCCCAAATTTACATTGTCAAATATTTGTGACCTATCTAGGCCATGACCAGTTTTCAAACTATTTGACATTCTTACAGTTATTTTCTTCATTCTGAAAGCCAAACATCTACTTTTAAGAAAGAGATACATGTATACATATATAACAGTTTGGGGCTAAATAATAACGTCGCAGCCAGCGAAATAAGGAAACCTTGTAATTATGTAAATTTCCCAAGACTTCTTTCGTAAAATAGTAATTACGTATACCCTTGGTGATAGATAATAATGAGTTTAACCTTTAACGTTCCAAGTAGAATGGAGCTACGACCATTGCCGTTTGCAATTCAAACAATGCTCAAGGCAGATTTTTCTTTAAAGTCAGTTAGAAAAGAAAACATCGGAGTAAATCTGCATCGATCCTAATACATGTATATAAACGACGGGCATATCGAGTGAGCGTCAAACATTCTGGAATCTAATATACAACTTTCCCTCCTTACAACGGCCATCCGAACAACGACTCCCTTCTTACAACAACGTTTGTCGCTGTTTCCTAAAGAAGACAATTTTGCCCAACCTTTTCACTGCTGCAAGTTCCTTTGTTTAAAATTGTTGTCTGCTGGTTTTTTTTCTAAAAGTTACATATTTGACATTTTGACAGCAAACAAAAAAATAACGAGTGACAAACAGCTTCATTCCAGATCCTTCCTATAACGACTCACTCCGAACAACATACACACCTTTTGGTGTCTCCCATTTGGTGTCGCAGAAAGGTAGCGCTGTATGTGACTGGATATGCAGGGCGTTTTATAGAAAATATCAGCTCATGTTTGCCAAGGAAGTTACTTTGCCAACCTTTTCACCGTTAAATTTGTCGTGAGGTTTTTACCGCTTCACCACCATATTGGTGTCTGCTTCAATAATATTGTCTGCTTTATTGTTTCAAAGTACAGTGGAGAAAACGTTATTCCTTCCCAATAAACGCGTTTACGCTAAACTATTATTTAAATTGCACAGTTTGGAGACAGACCAGACGCCGGGTAACCCAGCGTCTGATCAGGCTCTAAACTGTTTGCCACTCAGCTTAATATCATTGTTAGAATAAGTTGTTATTTTCTACGTTTTAGTGCTTTGCGTTTCATTTGCATTTAAACGGGAAAGAATAACGTTTTCTCCTCTGTAAGATTTAACGTACTCTGACTGACGTAATTTCAATACGAGTGTCAAGCAGTTTTGATCCTGATCAGACGCCGCGTAATGTGGCGTCTTACATGTATCAGGATCATAGTTATTTACAAATACGTCATTTGGCGTCGTTGACAGTTAAAGGGTTAAAGTAGACTAAATGATATGCAAACTATTTACATTATCGTGTTCTTTAATGCCTTTGTAAGATTTACAACCGTTATTTTGAAGCATTATTCTCTAAGGAGAATTCAATCTTATTATTGGAAACGGCGGACCTGCACAAAAAGTATAAACCCTGACCAGATAGCTCCTAATGGAACAGTATTGTCAGGGTCATTGTTTACTTTGATTGACTCTCAGGGTGTCCTAGGCGAAGTATTGATACGTTGAACCCGTGCAACGAGTATTCTTGTCAATTTTAGTGTATCTGTTTCGAGTGTGCAATCGGTGTATGCTCCCTGAGAAACCATCGGTTCAGAGTCTGAAATATTTGTCGTTTTGCAACATATACATGTAGTAATAAACAACCTCTGAATAATTAAAAATGGACTTGATTTATTTGGAGATTGAACTTTACCATTAAAACTTTCAGGGGTGAATTAGTGAATAATAGTCTCCGAGTGTAAGGTCTCCTGCCAATGTCAAAGTTGTATGGCTCCCAAAGGATGTCTGCGGTTACTTGGAATAAATACCTTTTAACGATAAATAAATGTCGTCTGCTTAAAATGTCGTCCGATACGATATTATAAATTAACATTTTACATAATTGCAGAAAGACGTTTAAATTGAATTTAGTATAGATCCAGATCAGACTTCGAGTAATTTCGCATCGGATCTGGATCTGCATGAAAATGTTTGCACAACAAGAAAATTCGCCTGCGCGGCTAGCATACTATTGGTTAAAGATTTGTTCAGAAAGTATGTATTACAGTATATGTTCCGGTACAGGAATAATGAGGCTAGACATAAAGAGCTATAGATCGAACCTTTAGTCAGCCAAAGTGCAGTCGGCACATGCGTATTTAAGGTCGACAAAGGAACACCGTGTGTCGAACCAATGGAAACTGAGAATGGGGTGTCTGCGGTTAGGTCCACAGGTCAAATGACTTCACTTTAGTGTCTATAGCCACGTGAAGTTGCTCAAATACATATATTTCAGTAAGGTTTAATCCCTAAATTGCCATGTCGTCCGCCATCTGCTTAAACATTTGGCGTCTGTTTTTAATTATAAAATCTAAAACTAAGGCTTAATTATTGAGCTATTGAAATGAGTGTCAAACAATTTTGATTGTCTGATCACGATCAAAACTGTTCTCAAATAGCTATTGTATTAAGGGTAATTTAGTGAAGGGTTTAAATGAATACCAGCATGCCTTTGTCTCATTATACCATATACAGTGGGGAAAACGTTATTCTTTCCCGTTTAAACGCAACGAAACGCAAACGCAAAGCACTAAAACGTATCAAATGACAATTTTAAAAAAATTCTGAGTATTCGTTTTACTCTGAGTGGCAAACAGTTTGGAGCCTGATCAGACGCCGGGTTACCCGGCGTCTGATCTGGCTCTAAATTGTTTGTAATTGAAATAATTGTTTTAGCGCAAACGCTTTAATTGGGAAAGAATAACGTTTTCTCCACTGTACCTACGAGGTTATTGTTCGCTTCAGATTAACTCTTTGCATGCTCGGTATTTTTTATGTCTGCAACAGTTGCCGTTTGCTATTGTTTTATAAAATATAATTTTCTAAATTTCTTTCAATCGAGATTAAGTGTCTCAAACTGTTTGTACATGTATCATATTGAGTCGCCGCGTGACGCGGCTTCTTATCTGGATCCAAATTGTTTGTAAACGTAATCACTGTGGCACATATTCGCCTATAGCACTACATTTTATGTATACATGTACATGTACATAGTTGCTCTTGAAGAGCACAGTCTCTTGTAATTCTCTGAAGAATGGCATGCTCTTAATTTTAGCTGTATGTTTGTATTTGTATGTGAAGTGTAACCATGATGAGACTTTAATAAATAATGAATAAATACTAATTCTAGATAATTGCCATGTTGCACACATTCTCGTCTGGAACGATTTCAAAATTGTTTGTCTGCCGTTTCTTTAAAGTCTACTACCAAACTGTCAAACGGTTTGGATCGAAATGATATACATGTACACGGCGTCTAATCTTGGTCTACACTATTTGTAACGGTTAGATCATCCAACGTGCAGAAGGTAATATTTACCGTTTTCACATTTTTATAACGGAGATATTGGATTTAAAATATATGTACATAAAAACGTTCATCAAACAATAATGGATCCTGATATCATACAGTGGAGAAGACGTTATTCTTTCCCAATAAACGCGTTTACGCAAAAAACTATTATTTGCAGTGCAAACAGTTTGGAGCCAGATTAGACGCCGGTATACATGTTTTGGTAAAACTGTACGGAAACTAGAAATCAATTGTGAAAGTCAATAGAAAGTGCGTTCAAAAACATTTTAAATTCCAATTTTACAAGATTTTTTAAATAAAGAAGCAAAAAACACCCTCCTCGCTCACACTATATTATAACAAACTTGTATTTTTTACCACATTGAGCAGAACATTTATGTAATGGATTGAGTGGAGCTAGAGCAATAGACAGAGAGTGTACAGTGGAGAAAAAGTTATTCTTTCCAAATAAACGCGTTTACGCTAAATCTATTATTTCTATTGCAAACAGTTTGGGTAACCCGGCGTCTGATCAGGCTCCAAACTGTTTGCCACCAAGATAAAAATGAGTTATCAAAATTGTCCAAATGTTGCAGTTTTCTACGTTTTAGTTTTTTGCGTTTGCGTTTCATTTCGTTTAAACGGGAAAGAATAACCTATTCTCCACTGTACATGTAAATAACGCTGACCAGATAAAAGAAGACATACGGATAAAGCGACAAACTTCGACTATGAACCTGAAAAATGTCCAGAATCGGCTTCATTGTTCTCGCCGTTCGACCATGAGATACTGAAAATAGCCAAATGTGACCGGTATTCAGTACTTTGATAAAGGGTATTGATGTGTACGAAGTTGTTAGCAAGTAAAACATGGCCACTTTGGTTGAGACTAAGGACCTTCTGTAAGATGACTTTAGAAACCAAATCAAACAGGATCTACACTGTTTGGAAGTCCGTGTAATCGGACTCGTGATTTGAGAAATTCAGACATCAGGATCCTCAACTGTTAACGATGTAAACAATCATTCTGTCAGTTGTTAACCCTTTACTCCACAGATACACGTATTTATGCATCAGATTTATTCATAAACTGAAAAGAATAGTTCCAATTTATACAGTCATGAATATGAGTCATTGGATATATTATCTTTATTCTAGAAGATTGTAGCTGCTTTAAGTGACCACATGAAAAGATTATGGAGTAAAGGGTTAAAAGTGTGTACCGATGATGACTATGCTGATCCAGTCCTGCGTTCATTAACGAAAGCGCCTCGTGACGCCATGCCACGGCCCGCTTATCTCAGGGAACCCACAGATCCATGTGCCTTCATCATTGCATGCTATTGTCGTTCTCCATAGTCACTCCATTGCATGCTATTGTCGTTCTCCATAGTCACTCCACCTTTGTGTGCCTTGGTGTAAGCTGGCCATAGCAAAGCGCCACGAAGCGCTTTCGTTAATGAACGCAGGGCAGTATTCTACTAATTGCGTAGAATCTTATTTTGTCAGGTGTCTCGTAATTGTCTTTGAGTATTTGTGTTCGTGTCGACGCCAAAGGCAGACTATGATAATTATTATTAGATGAAGGGACACAGTTGAACAATGTCTGCTTATGATTACGCTTGCGTGAAACATAGGACGGAATTCGGTATTGTCGGAGCCTGTTTGTCCAATTCTAATTGATGAGTGGCATCATGCAGTAAACTAAAACTACTTTATATCTAAACGACTTATCGGCTCAATAATCAGTGAAGTGAATGTACAGTCGACTTAACTGACATTCGGGCTGAAGTAAACTATAACGTGGTCCTGTGGGGAATCTGTTATTCATTCCCGTTTAAACGCAAACGAAACGCAAAACGCAAAGCACTAAAAAGTAGACAAGTGCAACTTTTGGCCAATTCTGACAATTCATGTTTATTTTGGTGGCAAACAGTTTGGAGCCTGATCAGAAGCCGGGTTACCCGGCGTCTGATCTGGCTCCAAACTGTTTGCAATGGAAATAATAGTTTTAGCGTAAACGCGTTTATTGGGAAAGAATAATGTTTTCTTCACTGTACTTATTTTGTCTCAACAGTTGTCACAAATAATCTCGTAGTACACACATCAAACATGCTGCTCTTTTACAATGGAAAAGACGTCATTTTTTCTCAATGAAACAAATTACGCTAAAACTATTATTTCGATTGCAAGCAGCTTGGAACCAGACCATTGCGTCACATCAGGCTCCAGACCGTTTGCCACTCAGATAAAAATTATGTATGTAGTCAGAATGCCCAAACAATTGTTATTTTCTATATTTTATTGCGTTCAACGGGACAGAACAACGTCTTCTCCACTGTATATGATCTTTTCAGTAATATTTCATAATTAACAAAGCAACGGTCTGAAATGAATTTAGCAAAGACGAACTTAATGCCACATCAATGCTGATAGTGCTTGGTTTGTAGTATGTGATAGGACCTGCATTGAGCGTGACATTGCATTTCTAGTCTGTTAACTTCATGTGAAGACCCTAATGACTACATTACTCTAAACGTTGTTTAATCTATGGCTGACAACGGGACTTGTCGTGTCAATTAATTTGTCGGCAGCAGTGTCGCTCTCGTGTCTAAACGTAAAACTCTCCTAATTGGGCTTTTCGCATTCGTGTGTGACGTCATGTAGGCAACTATGGTAAATTGTTTCAACTCCTTCTCTGCAATGCCGTCATCAAAAAAGTGTCGTCTGCTTTTATTTCCCAAATTTAAAGTTTAGGTCATTTATGTTGAAGTAATACTGAAATACGTGTCTAAACAGTGCGGGTTCTGATCAGGTAACTGATTGCATCTCAACTGTTTGCAAATCACTATAGCAATCAGGGTAAAACAGCCGAAAAGGTTATGTCAGCACGATGCAGTGGAGAACACGTTATTCTTTCCCGTTTAAACGCAAACGAAACGCAAACGCAGTGCACTAAAATGTAGAAAATAGCAACCGTTGGATACTTCTACATTTTTATCTGAAAATGAGTGGCAAACAGTTTGGAGCCTGATCAGACGCCGGGTTACCCGGTGTCTGATCTGGCTCCAAACTGTTTGCACTGGAAACAATTGATTTAGTTTAAACGCGGTTTTTTTGGAAATAATAACGTTTTTCTCCACTGTATATGTACATGTAATAAATGCATGCGATCGACACGTCAAGGGGAGCTAGATCGCATGTATTGTTCGTGCTGTCATATTTACAAAGACTAACCACATATTCTCACGAGATAGGACCAACTTTGCTACAGCGGTTGTGGAAAAATAAAAGTCACTAAGATTTAGCGTTTTTTTTTGTTTTCGTCACAACTAATATGTTTTTATGTTGTCTGTAAAGTTTCAGCACTCAACTAAATAAACTTTTTTTCTGCACAGCTGTTTTTATACAACATGTGCTGAATTCATAAGTAAGTTACGTTACCAGTCCTATGTTTATTAATTTATATGGATTTTCAAATGGATGAAACTGCCTCGCTTTGTAGCACCAAATATTGAATTGTAGTAGTACCAAGTTTTAGATAAATCATAAAATAGTCACATTGCTTCCTGGTTCTAGCTTTTAAACGGTTTAAAACTTACTAGGTTACAGAAAGTCTCACAGTCCCCGAACATTATTATTATTATACCAGATTTATATAGCGTGGTTAACTAAAGTTTCTTTATTATTAACAATACAGACATGCTATTCGTTAATAGTCTCCTCGGTAGGGTACATTTGAATAAACTGCTACAAACAGTTTTGACCATGATGAAACGCCAAATAACTCGTATTCTCCAAATATATATAGACAAAAGCGCACAAATACCAGGATACAATGTTCCCTTCCTATAACGGCTCTCCAAACAACGATTCCCCCCGTACAACGACGATTACCGCTTTCCCCCTTAATAAGACAGTTATGACGAACCTATCCACGACTGCAATGTCGTCTGCTTAGAATTGTCGTTTGCTGTTTTTCTCAACGTTAAGCCTACACATAGTATACATTTTGACAGAAACCACTAATGAAGAGTGAAGCGCAACTTGAATCTAGACCAGACACCGCGTTACGCGGCGTTTGATCAAGTTTCAAGCTGTTTGTAAATGTAAGCCAATTGCACTCCCTATAACGACTCCCTTCGAGCAACGCACACATTGTGGTCTCCTACTGATTGTCCTTGTAAAGAGGAAGCACTGTACAATGATATTATATATTCTAACAGACTTCGCGCACGCCCCTACATAAACAAAGAAGGAACATACAGTAGCAGTGTTTGAATTCTCAATAAAACACTCACGCGCTGTAATGTTTTAGCGTGACGTCATATGGCTTCGAAAACGCCTACGCCAAGAAATGTAGCGCAGTTGCTTCGTTGGAAATTAAGGTTAAAGTATCTGTTAGAAACGAAATAATAAATTAACACCAGTGTATTATCTAACAATCGAATACGGGTAGTCGTTGAGATGCTTGTAATTAAACCACTCTGCCTAAAGGCCTCGTGACTAATTACTACGCATCTCAACTCCTACCCGTGTTCGCTTGCGCGATAAAACACTGGTATGAATTTTTTATTTATTAAATAGAAGATGCAGATAAGTAAAATCGCAAATTTGTTGTAGCCTAGGAATCTTACAGACGACACTTTACCTCTGCAAAACCTTGTAATCCATATCGTTAAAACAACCAATCAACCATTTAAAGACATTACCTAGCTTGGGTGGTTGCGCCTAGTCCTGTACAAAGTTCGAATTAAAAATGCTAGGCATGAACAAATATCTAGGCAAAGAATCAGTAAAGTCTCTCATGAGACCCGTCCCTTATTTTGATGGTTTGGTTTGAAAAGAAAGCTTGAATTTAAGCATGGTAGGGCCTTTCTAGACAACTTGAGATGGCTGTGCCATATATATTTTGCACACTTTTCTCATGCATTACAGTTACTGCCACGCCTATTGAGAACAATGAGTGGCGAACCATTGAATGGATTGGGGTAATGTCTTTAACATAAAATTTAACTGCCAATTTTAAGCCTTAAGTTGATGTCAATATGTCGGTTCAAAGATGTCGTATGCAATTTTAACACAAATTCAACTGTATGACGTTCTGATTAGAGTTATATCGATACGAGTGCTGTACAGTTTGGCTCCTGATACAGTGGAGAAAACGTTATTCCTTCCCGTTTAAATGCAAACGAAACGCAAACGTATAGCAATAAAACATAGAAAGTGACAACGTTTCGACATTTTTTTATCTGAGTGGCAAACAGTTTGGAATGGAAATAATAGTTTTGCGTAAACGTGTTTTTGGGAAAGAATAACGTTTTCTCCATTGTAAAAGGTCGCGTCAAACGCCTTCTTATAACGACTCCCTCCAAACAACACACGCAATATGTGTCTCCCATTGGGTGTCGTTGTAGAGAGGGAACACTGTTTTCCCAACTTCACTATAACAGACACACCCATATCATCAACAGTGAATGCTTTGTTCCATTATATTAGACTGAGATCAAGTAACAGTCAATACAATCACACTATTTAATTGCAGCATTAATCATGGAAAGTGTTTTGTGATTGCATTAACCCGTATCGTGCTAGGCGCGACCTGACACTCTCTTGCAAACATTTTGGATCTGGATTAGATGCTGCGTAACGCGGCGTCTAGTTGGGATGAAAACTGTTTACTGCTCATATCCTACCTTTCTGCAGTTTCAAAAAAATCATAATAATTTATGTTGATTATTGTCGCAGACGATACATTTTAGGCAGACGAAAAATTCAGCATGTCATTGATAAGGGATCGCTATATACAGCCAAACCTATGTTTAACCCATTACCCCATAGCCTATTTCTAGTACTGTACTTAAGATAGGTGACTACTTAAAGTAGGTTGAAAGAAAAAGCAGAATGTGCCTTAAGGCGCATTCTACTTTACTTTCAGCCTGCTTTAAGCTATCATGTGCTATAATATAGAAAATATTCCCCATAATACATATTCATTACTGATTAAATTGGAACTATTTTCTTCAGCGGATGAATAAATCGTATCCGCTAAAAGGCGCTTCTATTGTGGAAAGGGTTAAATAGTACTGCACAGAACCAGTGCTCCCGCCCTACAACAACCCTCTGAACATCGATGTCCTCCTTACAGAACGTCTGCCGCCGCTCACCATATACGACAATTATGTACAACCTTATCACGTCTGCAATATCGTCTGCTTAAAAATGTCGTCTGCTGTTTTTCTCAAAGTCACATATTGGACGTTAAGACAGAAAAATCATGATGACGAGTAACAAACAGCTTATCTAGATCAGACGCCGCATTACGCCAACTTCCTTCCCTATAACAACTCCTTCCGAACAAAACTCATAACTTTTGCCTAACGTTTTGTGTTGTTTTAGAAAGGGTAAAGTCCTACTCCTACATTACACGGCGAGTTGCTAGATCATTCGACGGCTGTTTAAAGATTATACGTATGTTATGATTTTTGAATACAGTGAATACCTACGAGCTGTCTGATCAGGGTTTTGTCTGAATTCACAGGACCTCTTTGACACAAATCTGCACTAGTTCCTGTGCAAACGTTGCTTATTTCATTCGCAAATGTAATAGTGTAGATAATTTATGTTAACTAGCAATGGGTAGAGTTTTATAAATGAATAGTCTGCGAGAGAAGAGCCCTATACATGTAGGTACAATTTTCCCTTTCACCTTTTACACACAACCAATTTAACCCATTTGTGTCCACGATCCAATACTTTGGACATAGGCAAACAGTGTAGAATCTGATCAGACGCCGCATAATGCGGCGTCTGATCAGAGTCTGCACTGTTTGCTGATAGGAATTCCAATATTAAACAAAATGAAAATGAAAATTTTGACCAGGCATCCCTTTGATAAAAAATGGACTAATCCAATATGTACATGTACGATCCTTAAGACATACATGTATGTATAAGAAGTACATGTATATAATATTCAAAATAAAAATGTGGTTGACTTACCTTATTCCGTGTTGCGTTTGAAGTTTTGTTAAATATAAACGCGTTTATTGGGAAATAACTAGGTATTCTCTACTGTATATACTCCCCGTCCTGGAAACGTGCTACAGTGGAGAATACGTTATTCTTTCCAAATAAACGCGTTTACGCTAAAACTGTTATTTCAAATGCAAACAGTTTGGAGCCAGTTCAGACGCCGGGTAACCCGGCGTTTGATCAGGCTTCAAACTGTATGCCACTCATATCAACATTAATAATCAGAATTGTCGAAAAGTTGTCCTTTTATTCGTTTCAGTGCAATGCGTTTGCGTTTTGTTTGCGTATAAACGGGAAAGAATAACGTTCCCTCCACTGTACACAGTGTGCAATATTTCAGGGCCATTATATCCTAGAGGGGCTCGTTTATCAAATTATCGAATGACATGTTAATATCTAGCACATCATCCATTTGTACATCGTAATGTGTACAACACTAACACTCCTATCATACGACCACATAGAACAAAACATTGAAATACTTTGAAAGCTGGAAGAATACATGTACCTTAAGCAGGATTACAGTAAAGCAGACATCCCCTGTAGGAACTTTCTGCGTTACTTTCATTCTAGTAAATTGTAGTTAACGCATAACATAAACCAAGTTTCAAGTGTGAATAGTTATATAAGGACGGAACTGTATATCAATTACTATTGGGGAATTGATTCCTGAGGTTTAATGCAGGACATTATCGTAACAATGGTGGTAATTAGGGGATGCATTACGGTCATACCGCTTTTGAGTACCCCAGCAAATGATGTCGCATGACCGCTTTTAAAGACAGGTAGCAACACGACAAAGTAATGCAAAATCTGCGTAAAAAAGTCCATGTAATGCTTCTGTCCAGCATTTTGTAGGCAGGTGGCTTCAAAGATGGCAAATCCATATTCAGAATGTTTGAACGCGTTTACGCTAAAACTGTCACAGTGGAGAAAACGTGTTTTTTTTCTTCAATAAATGCGTTTACGCTAAAACTATTATTTCCCTTGCAAACAGTTTCGAGCCAGATCAGACGCCGGGTAATCCGGTGTCTGATCAGGCTACAAACTGTTTGCCACTCAAATAAATGAGCAATGATTAGAAAATGTCAAAAAGTGGTAATTTCCTACATTTTAGCGATTTGCGTTTGCGTTTCGTATGCGTCTAAACGGGAAAGAATAACGTCTTATCCACTGTATCTACTATGCAAGACAGACCTAAAAACGCATAACCTGGCGTAGGCTCGGGCTCCAAACTGTTTCCCACTCAGGTTAACATGAATAATCAGCATTGTAGCAAAGTTGTCTTTTTCTACAGGCTCCAAACTGTTTTTAATAAGTTGATCGTATTCTAGCTACTGAAAAAATCACCCCTACAGGCTTTGCTCTAATCTGATGCCAAAGCACTTTGCCATCAAACGAAGACTTAAGTGCTGCTAAAATACGCAAGAACGAAAACAGTTATTGTTTAGAGGACTCGTGGACATCATAAAACATACGTGACGACTGAAGTAGAATAAACTTAAAACACCGTACTAGACAGTGTTTTTTCCTGATTCCTTGACTAAAATAATCACATTTGCACTGACCACATAAAACAAAGTATACATGTATGATACAGTGGAGAACACGTTATTCTTTTCCGTTCAAACGCAAACGAAACGCAAATCGCTAAATGTAGGAAATTACCACTTTTTGACATTTCTAATTATTGCTTTTTTATTTAAGTGGCAAACAGTTTGGAGCCTGATCAGACGCCGGGTTATCCGGCGTCTGATCTTGCTCAAAACTGTTTGCAAGGGAAATAATATTTTTAGCGGAAACGCACTTATTGGGAAAGAATAACGTTTTCCCTTCTGTATGTTATTGCAATACATGTAGTTATTTTACCGACTATTCTTAACAGAACATACACATTTGGTGTTTGGATTTTATTTGGGACAAATTAAAATTGAAATGAAAGAAATGCTTTTAAACCACATACGTTAAGTGAACCTTACGAACCACTAGGAGTGTGTAAGGGTCTAGTCCTTTGACTTCAAATGATGAGTGAAGTACCTTTCTTCTAGCCTTGAACGAGATAATATCTTTATGGAGACACAAATGAACCAGCGCTACACGAAATGACGATTGAGCACGAACCAGATTTTCCGTAAGTACCGTATAGAGAATCAATCGGATTTCCTGCTATCTTTAGATCCAGTGACGGCCTCTAATTGCTACATTAATTCTAATACTCAATGTGCCAAAGCCCCTCAGGCAGTTTTGTGTGTGTTTATCAATGTAGAGTTAGCCCAGGCAATAGTTTATTACATGTACATGTACCATGAATATTCATAATACTCATTCATTGCCAAGAATAACTTCACTTATTTACTCCTAAAACTCTAAACGGAAAGTTCCAATCACAAATGACGACAAGTCCATGTTTGGCTATTAAGGTTGTCTTTTATTCTATATTGTACAACAAAAAAAGACAAACATTGTATGCCCTACAGTGGAGGAGACGATATTCTTTCCCCCAAAAAGTTAAAAATCTTAATTCCATTGCAAAGAGTTTGGAGCCAAATCAGACGCCGGGTAGCCCGGCGTCTGATCAGGCTAAAAACTGTTTGCCTCTCGGATTAGAATAAATAATCAAAATTGTCAAAAAGTTTTTTTTTAAATTTAATATAATGCGTTTACGTTTCGTATGCGTTCACACGGGAAAGAATTATAGCGAGTTCTCCGCTGTTACCACAGGGCTCCTGATCATACGTCTTGCCTTGCTGTTTAGAAATGTATCTACACCAAAGGATATAATGCATAAAATACGCCATAATGTGAGTTTTTAATGTTATTCATCGGGAACAAAACCGTTTGGCACACACAGTAATTCATAAGGAGGCTTACTGTGATTTTTACTGAACATTATTAATTAAGATTGAATCAACCGGTGGCATAACTATTACAGGGTTAATGTTATATTGAATCGTGTACAATGGAGGAAACATTATTTTCCCTATAAAATGTTAAAACACCCATCGATATTTCCATCTCAGTACCATTACTGCTGGAAGGCCCTGACGTGTATATACAGTGGAGAAAACGTTATTCTTTCTCAATAAACGCGTTTACGCTAAAACTATTATTTCCATTGCAAACTGTTTGGAGCCAGATCAGACGCCGGGTAACCCGGCGTCTGATCAGGCTCCAAACTGTTTGCCACTCAGATAAAAATAGATACTGAAAAATGTCAAAAAGTAGTTATTTTCTACATTTTAGTGGTTTGCGTTTGCGTTTCGTTTGCGTCTAAACGGGAAAGAATAACAGATTCTCCACTTAAATAAGACTCAGATAAAATAAGACAATAATAATTCTGAAGTCAATGCCATTCGTTTTGTGTTTTATAGTTAATCCTTCCATTGCCATTACGACGTAATAACCTGTCAATAACATTTATTGTCATAATAACGTCTGCTTTACATGTACATGTAAGCATGCTACCTGTTACTTGCCTAAAAATGACGATGTAAGGCATTTTAACCCTTTACCTCATAGCCTGTTTAAAGTTTTGAAGACAGGTGAAATATTTTCTACATTCTGGCAAATGATGGCTTAAAGCAGGTTGAAAGAAATAGCAGAATATACCGTAAGGCACATTCTGCTTTACTTTCAGCCTGCTTTAAGCTAAAATCTGCAAGGCTATATAAAATATTTGTAATAGTAAATGTTCATGAGGGTATAAACTGGAACTATTTTCTTCAGCGGAGGAATAAACTAAATACGCTAAAAGTCGCTTCTGTGGGGGAAAGGGTTAAGTTTGAGTGAATTGCAAACAGCTTCGATCCTCACCAGACGCCTCGTTCTGTGGCGTCTGATCTGGATCGAAACTGTTTTCAAATGCTGGAATAGACAAGCTCGACAATGACAAAGTTAACCCTATTACTCTCAATGTCTGATCATGACCAAACTTTTTCACACTCTTATCAATATTTATAAAGTTATATAACCTTAAATCTAACATTGAAACCTGTCTTGCAGACAACAATAATAAAACAGACGACAATAAAGCGGTGAAGGGGTAAAAATCTCCCGAACTATTTTATAAATGAAACGTGCAAGTCAATTTGCGTGTCAGACAGTTAGAAAAACCGATCAGACGTCGATAGGCACTGTTTCTGATTTGAAATCGAATTGGCTGTGAACATTGTTTAAGTGCTATTAGAAAAAAGCACCGTGTCTATTACTTGTTATTTAAAATGTTACAGAAGAGAATACTTTATTCGTCCCTGCTTAAACAAAAACAAGGTCACACAACGTAATAGAATATACAGATCCCCCTCTCCACAACGACACCCAACGAAATACTTAAATCGTGTGCCTTGTTCGGAGGAAGTCGTTATAGGGAGGGAAATTTACAAACAGCTTAAATCAAGATCAGACGCCGAGTAACGCGGCGTCTAATCTCGATTCAAGCTGTTCGTCACTCGTCATTAAGTTGTTTTTCTGCCAAATGTCAACTATGTCACTTTGAGGAAAACAGCAGACGACACTTTTAAGCAGACGACATTGCAGTGGTGATTAGGTTGGCCTTAATTATTCTGTTTAGGGAACTGCGCCAAGGGTCGTTGTGAGGAGGGAGTCGTTGTTGGGAGGGCCGTTGTAAGGAGGGAGCACCGTAGAACATGACAGCCTTTTGAAAAATTGCCGATTCATTTCAACTGATGTCAAACATTTTAAAGCCTTATCAGAAGCCCAGAATTGTTTGTCATGATCACTATGTTTAATGTCAAAATAAACGCGTTTACATGTAATGTGAAATAGTAATGCATTCTCCAATGTACATGTACTATGTCAAATAAGTGCGCTTACAATAGCACGTTTATGGCGAATGAGTTGCGAAATTTGCAATAACAATTTCAATTACTTAGATATCGGCTAGTTCAACTACTTGAAATCCAGATCGAATCCGGATCAAAACTGTTCGACAATCCGTGGAATTTCAGTAAATCCTCTTTAAGAATTGCTGCACTCAACATTTGCTGACAAAATGCGCATAGCGTGCTGGAAATTAAGCATGCGTCTAGTTCTCTAACACGCTATTGGCACTTTGTGATAATAATACGTATCGTGGTGTTACGCCGAACAACTATTTGTCTCGTGCGGAATGAGAGCCATGTGACGTCCTTCAGATAATTTTTCCTAATTACAGTGGAGAAAACGTTATTCTTTCCCGTTTAAACGCAAACGCAAAACACTAAAATGAAGAGAATGACAACTTTTTTATATTTCTCAGAATTGTTTTTAAGCTGAGTGGCAAACAGTTTGGAGCCTGAACAGACGCCCGGTTACCCGGCGTCTTATCTGGCTCTAAACTGTTTGTAATGGAAATAATTGTTTTAGCGTAAACGCTTTAATTGGGAAAGAATAACGTTTTCTCCACTGTATCAACTTCGCTGCCAAGTTTTGGCGTCTGCTTTTACCCTATTACCGCCAAAAAATCGGCTGCATTGGTAGTGTCGTCTGCACGTTTTTAAAAGTCAGCTTTTAGGCTGTTTTGACTGAAGAAATGTCGATATTGTACGAGTGACAAACAGTTTGGATCATGATTAGGATCAGGATCAAAACTATTTGCAAATTCACCTTTTTGCGACGATTGAAGAGTTTGCAAAAGTTGCCATTGGCAAATAGTGTATACCTTGATGAGACGCCGCGTTACACGGTGTCTCATAAAGGTCTACAATGTTTGCTATGAAATATGCTTTCTGTATGGACATACACTGCGGTGTCTTTAGATCTCCCTTGTATACAGTAGATAATTTGTTATTCTTTCCCGTTTAAACGCAAACGTACGCAAACGCAAAACACTAAAACGTAGAAAAGAACAACTTTTGGACAATTCTGATAATTCTTGTTTATCTTGGTGGCAAACAGTTTGGAGCCTGATCAGACGCCGGGTTACTCGGCGTCTGATCTGGCTCCAAACTGTTTGCACTGCAAATAATAGTTTTAGCGTAAACGCGTTTATTGGGAAAGAATAACAGATTAGCCACTGTATCTACAATGCAAGTATACTGGGATAGTTCATTGCAATGTCAAGGAATATATGGGTTAAACTGCATTATAATCTGCCTGAAAACTGTAGTCTCAATTGTTCTTGTAAACCCATATTTAAGTAATATAAATCAATATGAAAATAATTATCAAACATACTGGTCTCTGATAAGACACAGAGTTGCGGAACCTCTGATCTGGATCAAAACAGTGTGCATATTCGATTGATGTCGCCTTTGACGTTGAAAGGGTTAATCAAAATGATAAACCTCAACTAAATTTTAGAACCACTTAAGACAATGTCTTGTTTAAAACTAATCATGTTAAGCGCGACTTAGCTTACATTTGCAAACAGTTTGCATCCAGATACATGTAAGATGCCGCGTCACGTGGCGTCTGATCTGGATCCAAACTGTTTGCCACTCATATTCAGCATTTCCGCAGTTGGAAATGATGAAAATCTGATTTTGATTAATTTGAAGCAGACGATATATTTGAAGCAGAGGACATTTCAGCATGGTAATAGTTAATTCTTTTATCACCTTTGCAATCAGTTTGGATACAGTTCAGATGTCGTCAATCATTCAAACTGCATTAAGTCTAAATTTGAAACGATATTGCAGACAACATTTTTTAAGCAGACGACAATACGGCGGTGAAGGAGTGAAAACCTCACTATTTATACAGTGGAGAAAACGTTATTCTTTCCCAATAAACGCGTTTACGCTAAATCTATTATTTCTATTGCAAACAGTTTGGAGCCAGATCAGACGCCGGGTAACCCGGCGTCTGATCAGGCTCAAAACTGTTTGCCACCAAGATAAACATGAGTTATCAGAAGTGTCCAAAAGTTGCAGTTTTCTACGTTTTAGTGTTTTGCGTTTGCGTTTCGTTTGCGTTTAAACGGGAAAGAATAACGTATTCTCCACTGTAAGACGGTGAAGGGGTTAACAAATTCAACGTATGTTGTCGCTAGGTTAGCAAAACTATGTTCGACCTAGAATGTGACTAGAGGAATAGCTCGTCGTATTTATTCAGCAAAATAATTGTCCGATAGCATTAGCTTTTAGTAGAAGCAGAAAACCATTATGAGAACAAAAACGTCTGGGGAAATATAGGTTGGCTGACACTGTCGTTCACAAACGTTGCTTTAAATGTTTGTTACAAAATTCTTATCGGCAAACATGGCTTATATTTTAATGTTGATGCATATTTTAAACAGAAAAAAATACCGAACAATATACAAACTATTAAGATTCATATCAGTAGCTTAGTAACATTGTGCCCAATCTGGATAAAAAGTATTTTGCAACACATGTATATTAGTCGAGTTACGTTAGGAAAACAAGGGTTTCTAACAGTGGAGAATCTGTTATTCTTTCCCGTTGAAACGCAAACGAAACGCAAACGCAAAGTACTACATGTAAAACGTAGAAAAGTGCACCATTTGGACAATTCTGATAATTCATGTTTTTCTTGGAGGCAACCAGTTTGGAGCATGATCAGACGCCGGGTTACCCGGCGTCTGATCTGGCTCCAAACGGTTTGTAATATAAATAATAGTTTTAGCGTAAACGCGTTTATTGGGAAAGAATAACAGATTCTCCACTGTACGTTAGGAAAACAAGGGTTACTAACGTAATCTTTGTTCACTTAACCCTTTCACCTCACTACCAAGAGTACAATGGTTTATTGCAAATAGTTTTGATCCTGACAGACACCGCGTTACGCGGCGTCTGATATGGATTCAAACTATTCTTTATTTCTTATTTCAAAATACATATAATTTAGATTTTGCATAATAAATGCAGATGTCATTTCGTCGCCTTATTCTTATAATGAGCTATCTACATTTTTACAGTTTCGAGAAAAACGCCTTCCAACATTCAAAGTGTGTTATTTCATTAATTCTTCGTCTTTGTTTTTTTAAAATTAAAAACATATGAAAAACCTTGCACATTTCTATAACCAAACACAATAACAATCTCATTCATCTAATAGTTTTTCCATAATTTTAATTTTAATTTTAATTTTGGAGATTCAAATTCAAAAACTGTTTTACTGTTTTGCAGTATTATACTGAGCTATTTACAAATATCTTGAAATAGAATATTATCAAGTACAAATCTGTATGCTCTGATCACATTTACGTTTACGCCCGTATTCTTCACTTATTATACCTGACATGGCGTGGCACGGAAGCTGTGGCTCAATCTTTAAGTTTGGAGATAGCTCTGTGTAATATTACAAATATTTAGCCCCTATGAAGATACCGAAAATGTGATTGTAAACATAACTGTCACGTGTTAAATGGCTGAAACGTGATTGGGTAATAGGTCTAAGGATTTTAAATTAAGTATTATAGTGCTGCAACTCCAGGATATAGCTTAGTATAACATTGAAAAATGTTTGAGAATCATGGAGATAGCGCAAGTTGTGAAGCGGTATCTTTGAAACTAGGCGCCAAATCCATATTCTGTTTGCACCTGGTGACAGTTCAATTTTAGACGAAAACAACGATGTATCTGAATATTTCAAAAAATGCAGATAGCGCACTATAAGACTAAGGCGACGATTGGTTTAGAATTGATGCCGTCATGGCATTGAAGAGGTCAGTCGTTAAATAATCTACATCTGAAGATAAAAAGACGTTCGGGCGAAGATCCAGATCAATCGTTTAGTGAATAGGAGTCTGTTCAGGCCGCAGCAATTTCCAAACTGTCTGTAGTTTTCTTTAACCATTTCACGGCCAAAACTTTTGTGAGATGTTTACCCCTTCACCGTTTCATTGTCACTGCTTCAATTTTGTTGTCTGCAATGTTGCTTCAAAATTAAACAATAAGGCAGAATGACTAAAACTATTTCAAAATGAGTGTCAATCAGTTTGGATCCTGATCAGTCGCCGCGTAACGCGGCGTCTGACCAGGATCCAAACTGATTGCAAACGCGTCATTGAGAGTGAAAGGGTTTACATGTAACAAGGGATGTATAATGAGAAGAAAATATTTATTTTCCACAGTTTTTAAGTTGACGTGGTATGTCGGAGAAAGGGTTGTAAGCGCCATGTTTGGCCTATAGTGAAAATTGTATGTGACATTGTCTCTAACAGTCATTCTCTTTAAGATAACGAACAGAGCCGAGATCGTTCAGACATTTGTATAGACGAGAGGCCATATGTATCAGCAGCCGGGTATAACCTTTAGCTATAAACAGTATGATTAGGTCATAAACACGCTATGGTGAGATTAATCAATGACTGGTCTAATCAGATAAATTAGAACTTATATCCTCATCTGGATTCAAACTGTTTGTCAGTTCTGGTGAACTTTTGAACAGAATTACTAAATCCATAAACGGCGACAAAATTTATTGGCAGCGGAATAGCAGATAACATAAAGCTTGCGTGGTGCAATAAAATTGATCAGACTTCAAGTTATTTACAATTTAAAAGCATAACGTAGTATCCCCTCTCTTACAAACACATTTGCCGGATTCCATTGTATGCATGTTTCGTTGGTAACAACATTACCGTTGAAAGTGTAAAGAAATGACGGCTGCGGTAATTCTTATTCTTGATATACTAAAGAGGACTTGTTACAGTGGAGAATCTGTTATTCTTTCCCGTTTAAACGCAAACGTACGCAAACGCAAAACACTAAAACGTAGAAAAGAACAACTTTTGGACAATTCTGATAGTTCATGATTATCTTGGTGGCAAACAGTTTGGAGCCTGATCAGACGCCGGGTTACCCGGCGTCTGATCTGGCTCCAAACTGTTTGCACGGCACATAATAGTTTTAGCGTAAACGCGTTTATTGGGAAAGAATAACAGATTCTCCACTGTACCCTTTCTAAATGACTGTTTTTGGAAAATGTTGACAGTTTAATTGTACTTTTCACTGCCATTTGAGCCAAGGGACGACTTTGCAAACAGTTTTAATCCTGAACAGACGCCGCGTAACGCGCCGTCTGACCAGGACCCAGACTATTTGACACTCGTATAGACATTTCTTTGGTCAAAACAGCTTTAAAGCTAGCTTTAAAATATATCGCAGACAATACTACCAATGCAGACGATATTTTGATAGTTAGAAGGTTAAAGCAGACGATAAAACTTGGCATTGAACGAGTTAATGAAAGTGTTTAAGCGTGAGGTAGTTGTTCAGATAACGGCCTTATTGGCGTCTTGTTTGACTCAAAGCTGTTTGCACAATGCCAAATGTTATAAAGTCTCCGAATCTGACGGACATGGCTCCCCTATGTTATTCATAAAAATTGTGACATGTCAAAGGTAAATCAATGACAATTTTCATTCAACCAAAGATGCTACTCTATTCCCCTCCCAAAGATACACCCATGTTTAACAGGAAAATGCAGAGAAAACAGTGGCGTATTATATGTACTCATTAGACGTGTAACAAAACGTTCAAGGCTACAGTGACATGACTGATTGACATAGGCATCGGCTAAAACAACGACATGTAACTCCAAACCACATAAGAACTAACTATATTGTAACCCCATGTATGATAACAAGCATTATTTATATGTATTATATAGCTTCAGTATATTACATACAAACACACAAAACAGTAATTATTTATTGACAAAATACCATTATGAAAAACCATTTCTCATGGGACTTCTTTCTACTAAACCATGTATAGCTAATTGTTGTTTCTACATGTAATAGGGATATTTTGTATTTTCTTTATTTGCCTACACTTACTCATATCTTAGTTATAGGTATAAACCAATGTGTACCCACGATCCCATATATGGGACATAGGCAAACAGCGTAGACTCTGATCAGACGCCACATGGTGCGGCGTCTGATCAGAGTCTACACTGTCTACACAGTTTGTTGATAGGAATTTCAATATAAAACAAAATGAAAATGGAAAGTTTGACCTAGCATCCCTTTGATAAAAAATGGACTAATCTACTGGGCACAAATGGGTTAAGAAGAAAACACACAGTGGCAAATGTCAAGTTCCACCACCCGTGGCATTAAAGAGACTCGCAACCAGATTTAGCATTAAAATTGTAGTTTGTAAATATGTGTCTAACGCTTATATAAACGGGTAAGAATTAGTTTAGGATAAGAAATTCTATTTAAAAATACATTTCAATAAGAAAAAATATTCAGCTCTGGTGGGAATCGAACCAGGGGCCTAGCATTGGCGGACATAAGGCAAACTAGGGAAACCACTTAGCCCACTGGGCCACGGAACTATTCATATATCTGGGATCGATTTAACGTACATGTATTTCAATGTGTAGCGGTGGAGAGTACATACAACTACATAATTCGGCTTGGGTTTATGTCTGAGCCCATGATCAATTTTTATAGCGTATTTCGACGCTATGGATAAAACGATTGAAAATATCTAAAAAACTCAGATTTGAAGACTTTTCCAGACGGTGTTTTTAGACTGGTCATATTTTTCAAATGTCAGATGAACGAAAATGCTAACCTTTTGGTTATATTTGAGTATTTTATTTTATTTTTGCAAATGTACCATCTGGTTGCGAGTCGCTTTAATAGAGAGTTAAAAAACGTTCAAGTCACAAAATTGGAAGAGTTTCACCTCTATGCATTTAATTCAATGCGACAACTAATCTTTGTTTCAGCAACATCTAGATCTTTTCGAACACTTTTTATATATCCGAAAGTGTGCGGATAACTATTTTTGAAATGCAAATAGCCTTTTCCTATAAGAAAACTATTGAAACAGCAAACAATCCCTTGATGTCTGTCCTAGATCGGAAGTTTTCTCTAAAACAAAATGCATTTGTGGCGAATTCACCCAAAACAACTCTTTTTCTGCTAAAACATATTTAAAACAAACCCTCAAGGATTTATAATATGGAATTCATGCAGTTGCAGAGCAAATACTAAAAAATGTAATTATATGTTGTTTGAAGGAACATTTTAATGTGATCACTGGTCTTGGACCGGGGTCGCAAATGACCAGGGCAGGTTATCACAGACCCTTTTAACTTCTGAGGAAAATCAATATTTTGCGGACCAATAACACCAAATCTAATGATATTCAGCCTCTGTTACTAAAGTAACTGAAAACATGTGCGTCAATCGTTTGTTCATTCCAAGGCCGACAAAATTACAAGTGAAACCCCCTTTTTTAGCCAAAATTATTACCTGTCGCAGCCTTTCACTTTTCTATCATCCTTTGATAATAAATACTCCACAACAACACTCTAAAATCAGTAAATACTAAAAATGGCGTAATTTTCCGGGAAATTTCTCATATGGCATGGGTCACAAATTCTGCCATCCTATATACTTAAGATAAATTGCGTCATTTCAAAAGTCAAAAATGACAATTGCTATATCGACCACAGATGCTACTCTATATTTTCACAAAGGCTATGCCAAGGCACCACTGAAAAATGCCGAGAAAACAGAAGGTCATGTGAAGTATATTAAGCAAAATATCATGGCTTCATTGAAATGATTGATGTTCTGCTACGTTTTGACATAGGTACCAATTCGAACAGGGACATGTCACTTCAGCTCAAATAATGTATCCATTTACCGATTAGTTTTTTAACTACACGTAACATAAGTGTGATGTATCGTTTCGCTAGCATCAATGTATAGCGACATGTGTTGGGTGCCACAATCTATACGACTATGGAAACGCGTTTTAGGAAACTGGTTTCGTTCAAATAACACACTAGAATGAACACACCGGCTGAGGAAACAAACGGATAACTGAATTGAAAAGAGCTTAAAATAGCAAATATCAAATTAAGCATAGGTTAGTTAAAGGAAAAAACGATTCTTTTACAACGTTCAGTGAGTGAGGAATTAAGTGAATGAGAAGTTTAGTGACTGAGAAAATTGAATTAGTACTGTCTGATGTTCATTTTGTTAAATATAGAACCAAAACCTGACACGATACTTTAATGTATAGAAGACAACAATTAACATATATATTTTTTAATTTTAGCATAGTTAAATTGTTTATAGAGTTTTATAAAGCATACGCTTTTAACCGTATTTTAAATTGCGTGATTTTAAAATTATGTGCATGTATATAATTAATAACAATTCTCTGTAACCATCAAACACATTGCGGCACGCATAGTCACCGATTTGCACGAAACTTACACCATTTGTACCTCTCTACATGAAATGAAAAACAATACCCCGAAAAATTATTTCTGGTATCTGGTTGCCATGGGAACGCGCAAAAAAGATTTTCGCCCAAAACCAGTGTTTTAGGTGAGTAAAATATGACAAATTCACAGACATTTTCAGTGAAAACTGTACATACGATCGTATTTAAGATAAAATGACATGTTTATGTTGAAATATGACACATTGAAAATAAAATAACATTGTAATCAAAATTGTCATATTTTAAGATGTACCCACTCTTTCATAACTAATATTTGATTGGTTCTATAAATTTTACTTATTCATGTTCGTACATTTCATGATGTATAGAAGTGATACATAAATAAAGTATATGTTTGTCCTTCTGTCTTTTACATAACAAACACAAAACAGTACACATTTCTTGCCCAAAAGCTAGTCTGAGGTCAAGCAGGTTAGAACTAAATCCCAGGGGAATTTTGTCTACTACTCAATTGAGTAGTTCGGTAATCAAAAGCTCAAATTCAGTTAGAAATTAATAATTCCCCAATATTTTCTGAATGATGGTATCAGTTTCAATGCACTTTGATACATAGTCCACGACGTATTACACCACACCTCGTGTAAACCATTTGCAACACATATAATCAATCTGCTTATTAACCCTTTCACTCTCAAGGACGTTTGACAGCGCGTTTGCAAACAGTTTGGGTTCTGATCAGACGCCGCGTCACGCGTCGTCTGATCAGGAACCAAACTGTTTGACACTCATATCGATATGTTTAAGTCATATTACATTTGAAATGACATTGCAAACAACAAAATTGAAACCGACGACAATGAAAAGGCGAAGCAGTAAGAATCTCACGAACAATTTGGTAGTGAAAGGGCTAAATCCTGAACGTCTATTGATGGTTAATTAGTCTACATACATTGATTAGAGATCGTATTGCTGACATTATCGCATATCACGAGACTTGATTAAATTTGAATCGATTTAAACCCTTACTTTAGGGCATGACTATTCCTTATTTGCGAACCTTCTAGACATAGATCAGTCAAATAGTTTATTTGGCACTTTATTGAATTAAAATTGGTTGAATTCCTATATCAATATTTTAACGTTACGGTGGGATAAAATTGAATTTGAATTATTACAGGCGACATTTGTATAGAAAACATTCTACTAGCCGGTTGAGGGTTAATTAATGACTCTACGAGAAGATACATAATTGGTGTTTCGTCTCAACGCGATTAATTTGACCTTGGAAAATATATAAAGGCTATTCCATGTTACATGTAACAGCTGTTGTTTCATTTATTGCATACAGTTACCATTTGCATGATCCATCTCAAGAGGAATATCTGCAGGAGTAAAGACATGAGGCAATACCGACGGCATAATCAGCATCTTCAACAATTTCACAAGCGATGTTTATGCAAGATATGCAATATCAATTAGCAAGATAAGAGTATCCAAAAATGAAGACTTGGAACAGTGTGACCTACTTAGCATCGACCATCTACTCTTCAAGAGCCACCAACGATCGACTTGGTCCGTTTTCCAACTGTGTGGACAGCAGAAGAAAGGAAGAACAACATGATCGAGAAATACAGTGGATAATACGTTATTCTTTCCGCTTAAACGAAACGAAACGCAAACGCAAATCAATAAAACGTAGAAAAGTGCAACTTTTGGACAATTCTGATAATGCATGTTTATATTGGTGGCAAATAGTTTAGAGCCTGATCTGGCTCCAAACTGGTTGCAATGAAAATTATAGTTTAACGTAAACGCGTTTATTGGGAAAGAATAACGTTTTCTCCACTGTACTTCTCACGAGGTACAATGCTACGCTGAATACAATCTAGGGAAGTATATAATCTATGTTGAAACATACATATATTTTGTTAGTGTATATGCGATTCATACTCGCCTCCAATCCAAAACGTGAATTGTCCTTGTTTTTTATGTTGTTTGATAACTGGTTGCCATTGCAACATTGTTTCCAGGCGTGAATTAAAATTGTAACTTTCAAATGTAGAACGACTTTATGAATTTCTGTTACAAGGCCAATGTTGACCCCTTGTGAACTTCGTCCCTCGAAGAGCTATAATTTTGACATAGATTCCTAAGTAATCTTTGCCCATGACAGAAAGCATCCAAGACATCATTGCGATCGAGACTTGAAGGCATTTTAGCAAGACAGTCATTTCCCTCCAGAGCAATAGGAACCACAAACAGAGTCCCCTTTTTCCGAATCCTATATTCCATACAGCAAAATATATTCGCTTCCATATAGAGACCTGCATTGGCTAATCTGTCTGTCTGCTCATCTGTCAAATTCGACAGGAGAATCCATCTTCATGATGTATTCATTACAAGCGAAATATGTCAACGGTAGATGATGAAGTTATTGTAACCTATTAAACAAGCTTGTGCTGAAACAAATATGCGCATTTAATAAACCCATTTAAGTCCACGATCCCATACATGGGACATGGGTAAACAGTGGAGAGTCTGATCAGACGTCTGGTCAGAGTCTATACTGTTTGCTGATAGGAATTTCAATATAAAACAAAATGAAAATGAAAATTTTGGCCAGGCATCCCTTTGATAAAAATGGACTAATTCAATATATAAACATAGAAGAATCCACTGAGTATAAATGGGGTAACGAAAAGCTTGTTTCCATGCACTGAATGATTCAGTCTATATTTATCTGCATTACTCAGGCCAAACGACGGATCACATGACTAACACTAGTTGAAAAGTAAGTGCTGACCAAGAAAGTGAGATACATTCGGAAAATAAACATGTAGGACGTTACCGCTCTGAGTTATGGATATATTGCCCTAGAATGAATGTGTTGCCAGATCATGTGCTGACCAACTCAACACTTGAGCTACATGTAGCTCAAAAGTCTTGTGTCATTCAGATTTAAAATCGCAAATATTATCGACATACCGCAATTTTCAACGCTTAACTGCACTACATCTGTAGCGCGTTCCAGTACGGTATCGATTGCATCGATTGCATCAGAAAACGGTTACAATTTTTCTTAAACGACCGTTTGCACGATATCGATTGCGAATGACAAGAACGGCATCAGAGGAAGTGAGCCAAAGCGAACAATAAAATCAAAATGGCGACCAAATGAATTTAAAACAACCAGCGAACAGTCCCGACTTAATTTCTCATCAATAAACCAACATTTTCCGATACTTAATTTATCAAACAAAGCAGCTTACATCTGAGTAGCTAAATCTTATTTTTATATGCGGTAAAATTGATGCATTTCAGTTGATTAGTACACTTTTGCTTTTGTTATTTCGAACCGTACATAAATCGTTCATACCCTTGAAAATTAAATAAACACGGGGCGCAATGAGATATTATTGAAGAGTATTGGTGAACGTCAGATGTCGTGCCATAAGGGTTGTTTGCATCGGTTAACGTTGCTGTTCGCCGATACGGTACTTGAACGCGCTACAGCCTTTCGTTGCGTTTAAAGGGAAATTCACGTATCCTTCTAATGTACATGTATGTTTTATAACCGATGAAGAAACAAAAGTGTAGTGTCACTCTATTCAACCCATTCGCTGCTTTACTCCCAAGTACACTGGTTTATTGCAAACAATTTGGATCCTGATTAGACACCACGTAACGTAACGTCTGATCAAGAACTAAACAGTTTGACACTCATTTTAATATTTCTTAAGTAAACATACCTAAATTATTTTGAGAAATAAAAGCAGACGGCAATTGTTAAAACTTGATGAAGTCATTCAGTGGAGAAAACGTTATTCGTTCCCAATGAACGCGTTTACGCTAAAACGTTTATTCCCATTTAAAACAGATTGGAGCCAGATCAGACCCGGCGTCTGATCAGGCACCTAACTGTTTGCAACTCAGACTAACATGAATGGTCAGAATTGCCTATAGATTGTCCTTTGATGCGCTTTATTGCGATACGTTTGCGTTTCGTTTGCGTTTAAACGGGAAAGAATAACGTTTTCTCTACTGTAGCAGTGAAAGGGGTTAATATTTTTACCATCATTGAGCGTCATCTGTACTAGTGTCTTTTTACCAATAAATAGATCTACTTATCACATTTACAGTGGAGAATACGTTATTCTTTCCCGTTTAAACGCAACGAAACGCAAACGCAAAGCACTTAAACGTAGAAAAGTGCAACTTTTGATAATTCTGATAATTCATGTTTATCGTGGTGGCAAACAGCTTGGAGCCTGATCAGACGCCGGGTTATCCGCCGTCTGATCTGAATCCAAACTGTTTGTAATAGAAATAATAATTTTAGTGTAAACGCGTTTATTGGGAAAGAATAACGTTTTCTCCACTGTATCACATTTATAGCATATAAATACATTAGGTGGATACTGTCTGCAAACAGTCGGATCTGGATCAAGCAATGACAACCAGGAAGCTATTAGTTGAACATTTCTTTCAGGTTAATTCAAACAAAAGGACATGCCTATTCACAAATAAAGTGCTGATGGTAATTGTGAAGCAACAATTGTTCTTTGTTGTTGATTATTTTTCTTCAGAATAGCTGCAAACTACCGGGGGTATATTAAGGGCATAATATTTTCAACAATTGTTACTAAATGAGCTATGCTATTAGCTCGCCATTAGGTAAAACATTATATTATTTAAACATTGATTTACATGTTCTCGTAATGAAGTGTTTAATGGAAACAATTTGTATCCGGAACAGAACACTGCTTGAGTTGAAATGGAGATAAATGGGCCGTGCATTGCTTCAACTAATGGAATACTCTCTCGCACAAACATCACATACATGTACTCATTTGAACGACATAATATTAATAGAATTAAAATAATATCGACATCTGAAAGTGGGTTGATGCTAAATACAGAGCTTACATAGTGCAGAAAGCTCCTATAGGAGCTTTCTGCACTATGTTAGCCCTGCATTAAGTTGCAGCCTGCTTGTAAGCCCACACTCAGACATGTTATGATGGTTGCCCTTAAGAGGTATCTCAGTAGTGCTAAGTACATCATATAACGGCGTCAATGGTGTTTGAATTAGAGTTGTATACAAATTGTCTGACTTTATGTAAGGGGAGAACAAGTAGGGATACGTGGTTCTGAAAAGTTTAAACGACACTAAGCGAAGTACGATGCAATGAAGAAAATTGAAGTTTCTTTTTTAAATCTATCTGACAGATAAACAAGTTTGAGCCTGATAAGACACTGGATTAAATTTGTGTCATAAATGAGGGATTTGTTCAATTTTAAACTCAAATTACAAAATGAAAGAATGAAAGGAAATCAATATTTTAAAAGACAATTTCTAAATCGTCGCTACTGTTGCTACATTGTACTATTAATGTGACATCTGTTTTAAAATCGTTTTTGAACTTTCCCTATGTAGTTGCTGGAATATTCCAGTAAGGATAAACAGTGGATAACATGCTATTCTTTGCCGTTTAGACGCAAACAAAACGCAAACGAAACGCAAACGCAAATCTTTAAAACATATAAAGGTGCAGTGTTTGGACAACTATGATAGTTCATGTTTATCTTGATGGCAAACAGTTTGTAGCCTGATCAAATACCGGGTTACCCGGCGTCCGAGCTTGCTCCAAACCGTTTGTAATGGAAATAATAGTAAGCGTAAAAGCTTTTATTGGGAAATAATAACATTTTCTCAATTGTACAAGGGAGATCTACATGTACATATCTAACGTCACTATAGTGTCTTTTTCATACCGCTGCTTATGTCAACAGAATTGGCAAACAGCGCAGACCCTGATCAGACGATGTTGTCTTATCTGTATATACAGTGGAGAATGTATTATTCTTTCCCAATAAACGCGTCTGATCAGGCTCCAAACTGTTTGCAACCAAGATAAACAAGAATTATCAGAATTGTCCAAAAGTTCTTCTTTTCTACGTTTTAGTGCTTTGCGTTTGCGTGCGTTTGCGTTTAAACTGGAAAAAATAACAGATTCTCCACTGTACACCATTTGTTACTGTCTACTATTGTAGACAATTGAATATACATTGATGGGTTAAAACAACTACGGTAGAACCTCTCTTTTACGACCACTAAGTTGTGTCGAATATTAGTCGTTTAAGATAGGTGACTGCTTTAATCAATATGAAAGTATAACAGAAAGCTCCTACAGGAGCTTCCTGTTTCACTTTCACATTGCTTTTATCTGTCACCTGTCTTTTATACAGACATTTGACCTTCATTTTAGTGGTCGTAATAGAGAGGTTCTACTGAATGTAAAATGTATGTCTCGTGACTGAACATTGGACACAAAATGACAGAGCAAAGCAGTTGTAAGGCTGCAGACATAATAGCATATGTGATGACGTCATACCAGTGAAAGGGTTCAAATGAGGTCAATTTATACAGTACATTGCATGGATTCCTTTCAAATGGAGAAGAATGACGTCCGTTTCACTGTAATTATCGAACATATATTAAAGAAAGATATATAATGTCGATATTCTATAACATTGTATGATATTTGATATTCTCCAGTGGTTTGGATGTCTGTACATGTACATGTATGTAAGGAAAATCAAATAAGGACTTTCAATTTAAGAAAATCAACCCTAACGACGAGTATACCCGACATTAATAAACAGCTTACAGTGGAGAATCTGTTATTCTTTCCCGTTTAAACGAAACGAAACGCAGACGCAAAACACTAAAACGTAGAAAAGTGCAATTTTTGGACAATTCTGATAATTCATATTTATCTTGGTGGCAAACAGTTAGGAAAAGAATAACATTTTCCACTGTAGGTCCGAATAGTCATTGTGAAAAGAGTGCGCAAGTTCGAGGTTGATTTTCGCAATACGTTTCTAAGGCGACTGTTAACAAGTAAGGACGGTTAAAAAATGCGAAATAAAACTTTGTGCAATAAAATGTTCTACCTTGTTTTCCAGACCACATCAAAAAGTCCGATAATGCAACGGTCCATTGTCAATGCATACAATGTACTTTTGAGTCTTGCTGTTGGAACATATATATACAGTGGAGAAAACGTTATTCTTTCCCGTTTAAACGCAAACGAAACGCAAACGCATCGCAATAAAAGGTAGAAAAAGACAACATTTCGTCAATTCAGACTTTGCATAAACATCTTAGTGGCAAAGAGTTTGGAGCCTGATCAGACGCCGGGTTACCCGGCGTCTGATCCGGCTCCAAACTCTTTGTAATGGAAATAATAGTTTTAGCGTAAACGCGTTTATTGGGAAAGAATAACGTTTTCTCCACTGTAACAGCATCAAATGGCGTCAAGACATAATTAAATGCGACAATTGACTTTGGCATTTTCGTTCTTTTTACTGTTTTACAGTACTGAACTTTAAATTAAATTGATAATCGCAAGCGAATTTCCATCGAATTGCCATCGAATCGCCATCGAATCGGGCGCTTCAAAAAACAAATCCTACGTTTGAATATTTTTACGCGAATTTTCCGAAGCGGTTGTGACAAAAAAGGAATCGAAAAAATAAACGAAGACATATTTGCGAACATTTGTGAGATACACCATTCAAGAAAACTTACCCGAGTATAAAGTTAGTATTTTGAATCGCAAGTGAATCGCCATCGAATTGCAAGCGAATTGCCCTCGAATTGCAAGCGAATCGCAAAAATTGTTAATTTAATAAGGTTCAGTACTGTAAAAGGTCGCAAGTCGTTGTTGATTAAGTGTATCTACAGGATACCGTAGTGGACAGACTGTTGGTAAAGATCGCATGTCATATAATGATTAAAATTGACATCATCAATGCGTCTCTCTTGAATTGAAGATTCGACAAATATTGCCTTTTTAATTATATATAAATTATTTGATAGGGTTTTTTATGTAGACATAATAGGATTGTTTCCATGTTAAACGACAATATTCAGCATCTAGTCTAGAATTGCCCATGCTGATGTATCAGAGGCGAACTAGGAGAGGATCGTTCTGATAAGGGATTGCGCCTTTTAATCAACTGCTATTTATTTAACTATTAGTTCTATGTTGTTAACCCATTTATGCCTAGCGTCTAATATGCAAACAGTGTAAACTCTGATCAGACGCATCATTATGCGGCGTCTGATCGGAGTCCATATTGTTTGCTGGTAGACAATTAAATATAAAGCAAATTAAAAGTAAAAAGTCAGACCATGTCCCTCTTAGATAAAACAATGAACTAACATTATAATATATGTGTAAGCATGGAATAATCCACCAGGCGAAATAACTTAAAGGTTACAGTGGAGAATCTGTTATTCTTTCCCGTTTAAACGCAAACGTACGCAAACGCAAAACACTAAATCGTAGAAAAGTACAACTTTTGGACAATTCTGATAATTCATGTTTATCTTGGTGGCAAACAGTTTGGAGCCTGATCAGACGCCGGGTTACCCGGCGTCTGATCTGGCTCCAAACTGTTTGCACTGCAAATAATAGTTTTAACGTAAACGCGTTTATTGGGAAATAATAACAGATTTTCCACTGTACATGTACATGTAATTAGGACTATCTGTCACCATAAAATGGACACCCTTTAAAAGAGGAAAACAGTGCTTCCTCTCTTCAACGGCCCTCCAAACAACAATTCCCTCCTTACAACGACCATTGCTGCTGTTCCCTAAAACAAGAAAAGCATGTCCAACCTTTTCACGGCTGCAATGTCATCTGCTGTCTATGCTTTTCTCAAAGTTACAAAATGGACATTTTGACAGAAAAAAACTACATGGCGAGTGACAAACAGCTTGAATCCAGACGTGACGTCTGATCTTGATTTAAGCTGTTTGCGAATGTAAGCTACAGTGGAGAATCTATTATTCTTTCCCGTTTAAACGAAACGAAACGCCAACGCAAAACGCTAAAACGTAGAAAAGTGCAACTTTTAGACAATTCTGATAATTCATTTTTATCTTGGTGGCAAACAGTTTGGAGCATGGTCAGACGCCGGGTTACCCGGCGTCTGATCTGGCTCCAAACTGTTTGCAATAGAAACAATTGTTTTAGCGTAAACGCGTTTATTGGGAAAGAATAACGTTTTCTCCACTGTAATTTTCCTCACAATAAAGACTGCGAATAATGCACAAAAATTTTGTCACCGCGTGGGTGTCGTTGTAGAGATGGGGCGCTGTAGTACATAGGTAAACCTCAGTATAAAAGGGTCACATTTAGACACATATGTGACGCAATTTACTCTACCCCGACTGGAAGAGATCGTTATTTGTCTAAGACTGTCTCGTCAGTCAGATTGATCATTACAGAGAATCGGAGACATATATTTTGGGAAAATGTCAAAAGAACAACACATGTAGTCTATAACAGTGTCGTCAAGGTCAGAAAACAGTCAATAATTGGCAAATACTGGAGGGCTTGTGTACAGTGGAGAAAACGTTATTCTTTCCCGTTTAAACGAAACGAAATGCAAACGCAAAACACTAAAACGTAGAAAAATGCAACTTTTGGACTATTCTGATAATGCATGTTTGTCTTGGTTGCAAATAGTTTGGAGCCTGATCAGACGCAGGGTTACCCGGCGTCTGATCTGGAGCCAAACTGTTTGCAATGGAAATAATAGTTTGAGCCTAAACACGTTTATTGGGAAATAATAACGTTTTCTCCACTGTAGTTATAGGAGACACAGTTGATGTGAATTTTGGAACAACCGTATTTAGACAGAAAGTTCAATAAAATGTCCATACAGTCGAAACAATACAGGCTTGACATTACTTGTACAGTGGATAAAATGTTATTCTTTCCAAATAAACGCGTTTACGCTAAAACTCACATCTCCAGTACAAACAGTTTGAAGTAGCCCGGCGTCTGATAAGGCTCCAAACTGTTTACCACTCAGCCTAATATCAATGGTCAGATTTGTAACATTTCCACATTTTAGTGTTTTGCGTTTCGTTTGCGTTCAAACGGGAAAGAATAACGGTTTTGTTCTACTGTACACGTATCAGTCACATTTACAGTGGAGAAAACGTTATTCTTTCCCAATAAACGCGTCGACGCTAAAACTATTATTTCTATTGCAAACAGTTTGGAGCCAGATCAGACTCCAAACTGTTTGCCACCAAGATAAACATGAGTTATCAGAAATGTCCAAAAGTTGCAGTTTTCTACGTTTTAGTGTTTTGCGTTTGCGTTTCGTTTCGTTTAAACGGGAAAGAATAACATATTCTCCACTGTACGTATCAGTCACATTTACCCCTTCAGTTCTTTACCCTGAGTACAATGGTTATTTGCGAACAATTTGGATCCTGATCAGACGTCACTGTTTGATTTTAAGCTTTATATTTCTTAGGAGAAAAACAAGAACTTTAAATTTCCGCAAGAAAAGCTCACGCAAAGTAATTAAAGCTGATAACGTCATGGCAGTGAAGGGGCAAACAGATATTGAATAATAGACGTTTATTTCGGAAATTCCCTTATCCCTGAAACTGTTTAACTCTTTCCTCCCTGAAACTTTAAATGGACAATTCCAGTTTCCATTTTAGTCTAGTTCATTTCTGACTTTTAAGGGTTGTTTTTGTCAATGTTTGGCATGATGACAAACAGTGAAGACCCTGATCAGAGGGCTCCTAGGAGCCCTCTGATCTGGGTCTTCACTGATTGCACAGGACAAGTGTACTATTCACATGTACACTGTTTGAAAATGCGGGACTAGGGTTCAAAGGGTTAATATATTGCCACCACGTTGGATGCAATTAACAAATTAAACAGCGAAATATTTGATATACCATATAGTCTGAAATAGCAGCGAAAAATATCCCTACTCGTACATGTAACAGAAAACGAACATTACAGCTTTGATAGAGGTCCAGGGTTATAAAGCATTTGAGCCGAGTCTGAGTGCGTTCTCAAGCATTTGATTGGTTAGATTTGAGCCTAGGCTCAAATTCTGACCAATTAAATGCTTGAGAACGGCTTTAGACTCAACTGAAAATCTTAATAACCTTGGACCCATACGCCGATTTCATTAAAATCCGTTTAGAAATACTCATACCTGTTTTGCTCTATAATTAAACACGTATTCAACCCTCCAAGATCCATAACACTTACATAATTAAGCAAACAATTTAGATCCAGATTTTTTTCATTTACAGTGAAAATAACAAAACTTTATCCATTATAAAGAAGCTGTTTGTCACTTATTTCTTGTCGACAATAGTTTCAAAGCAGACAATTTAATAGAAACGATTAGACAAAGGCCTGTTCATGCATTTCAATGTTGAATGCATCACATGCATGTGGCATGCTGTTTTTCTACTATACAGGATATAACCCACATTTTCCTAATTTCGGTTTACCCATGCTAAGTGACTGAATTTGATCTAGACGGTTTCCAAATTCGTCCGTTTAAAATAGGCGATAGGTTCACAAGTTCGCAACGTCTAGTATACTCTGGTATTTGAGTGCAGAGGAAACATTTTGTATCCTTAAGTCAGTCAGAATAACTGTTTGCCTTTTCGTTTATATTCACTAAATGCTATCAGGAAATAGCCATTTAGTAAGTTTACGAATAAAAACAAACAATAGTGAAAGCCCAAACTATTTTTTATAGTTAAAAGGGTTAAAATATTACCATTCCTATCCGTTAAGGGCGATTTAATCTTTTCAGCACAGCTTCAAAGGGAAATACATACTTTAACACATATAGTTCAGAACATAAACTAATATACCTGATGACTGCAGATCACTTACAATCTAAGATTGCATCATGTTTACAGAAAATGATGACTCGTAGAAATTTATCAATTGTTTAACCCAGGTGTGCCCATATTCCTGCTGAAAAGGCCCGGTACATGATTATACAGCTCATTCAATACATAGCAGAAGCAAATAGTGTAGAACCTGATCGGACGGCTCCTGTGGGAACACTCTGATTGGGTATACACTGTTTGTTTACGTCCAAATTAAAGGACAATGGGCATAGACGGGTTAAATATATCTTTATGTTTTTGTATCACTATGTTTTATAAATACCGATATGAATAGTTAATTTTTACCTATGATATAAACAACTTTATCCTCTATTGTATGTGGAAAGTGCTAAGCTGTTTATTTAGAATCTGATTCTAGATAATACATGATCTCATAAAAATTCTTTTTACTGTATGCGGTTGCGTTATATACAAAAGTCAGAGTTTTAAAGATAAATTTCTTTTTAAATAGCTTTTATATAATTGAAAAATTTTCACCGGTTTTCCAATCATACCGATTAGCACTTACTACATTCATTTTAATTGTTATATTATGTACATGCATGTGATAATAGTGTCTCATAGGTCGACTAACGGCCGAGTATAAAAGTTTACCAAGAAATATTTATTGTAATTGAATAATGTAACTTTTATATGTGACACTTTAATAAATGATAAAAGTTGAAAAAAAAAAGTTGAAGTTTAACAGTCATTTTCAAACAGTTTGGAACCGTATCACGCATTGAGTAGCCCAGGAACTGAACAGGAATATAGCTGGTTGGTACATGTATTCGTATTGACATATGTATAAGGTTGATTGGAACAGGATAACTGTAGATAGCCACAACACTGAATTGTAATCCATGTTTAGCACGTGTGTATGGAAGGCCGGTGCGCCATGCTAAATGCTAAATGCGAATTGCTATATGCGATATGCTAAATGCGAATTGCGAAATGCTAGTTTAATACAAAACTCTTAAAATGCTAAATGCTGATTGCGAAATGCGTTTTGCGAAATGCCATTTGCTAATTGCAAAAATGCTAAATGCGAATTGCAAAAAATGCTATTCGCAAATTCCTAAATGCCAAATGCGAAGTGCTGTACTAAGGCCAAAAAAAAAAAAACATATGTTTTCGGTAACCCGACCGACCCTAGTTTTTCCCTCCGATCCTAAACTTTTTTTTTCATTTTTCGAAATTAACCATTGACATTTTCAACAGGCAGACAACACATTTTATTGACATATTTGACAAACATACAACACATTACAAAATATTATTAATTCCACCTATCATATATAAGCCACTACTTTGCCGGTTTGGTATCCCAATATTGGTTAACAATCATACCAGATTTCAATGTTTAAGGTAAATTTGGTTTTGGGGCCTATCAATTAAATTAATAACAATTTGAATATACGTAATTATATAAAATACTCCATCAGAGAAAGTTAAATATATCATCATTATATGATTGTGTTAAAAAAACTAGGGTCGGTTTGGGTACCGGAAACCGAGGTATTTTTGTTTGGTCTTAGTACAGCAATTCGCAATTGGCATTAAGGATTTGCGAATAGCATTTTTGCAATTCGCATTTAGCATTTTTGCAATCCGCAAATGACATTTCGCAAAACGCATTCGCAATCAGCATTTAACATTTGGCATTTTACAAATAGCATTTAGCATTAAACACCCCTAATAGAGTTTTGTACTTAAATAGCATTTCGCAATTCGCATTTAGCATTTCGCATTAAGCAATTCGCATTTAGCGTTTAGCATGGCGCACCGGCCTTCCATAGTACTATTTGTTTTGTAAATAGAACGATGATCTATTAATAGAATTGGAATAGGTATAAAATATTTACTCGACTCGCCCGATACCGGCGACAAATTTGAAATATTACGGTCATTAGCATAACAATCATTACAATATTAACTTTCAAGAAGTATAAATGAGTACTGGTTTAATCACGAAATTATGCACTTGGTATGTGCATAATTCCGTGGTTTAATATAATTAATACTTCACTCAATTGTTAATAATATTCCTATATTCATAATAGATTCACCGAATATTTATAAACGTGTTTCCTTGACAAATTGTGAATTAGTATGTATGGGACTGTTCTCATGTTTTTGTATGTTACAAACTGAGAGTGAAATAAATAAAACTGAAAAAAACTGAAACGGAAGAACAACATTTAAAATTTCTTTGCAGGCGATTAACACATTTACCCCCTTAAACTTTAAATAACTATTTCTATATCCAATTAAGGTTAATCCATGTTTGATCATTTAGGGTTGAGTTTAACAGTACATTGCAATATGAAAAACAGTACAGATCCTCCTTTAGGAACCAATTGGTCAGATTATACACTGTTTCCTAAGACAAATGTACTACTTAAATAGTCATCATTAATTTTGCTAATGATGAATATACTTGTCGCTAGGGTTTTCGTGTTGAAATATGCAGTGCTCGAGCATTTCATTGTTGTACAGTGGAAAATACATTATTCTTTACCAATAAACGCGTTTACGCTAAAACGTTAATTTCCAATCCAAACAGTTAAGTGCCAGATCAGACGCCAGGTTATCCGGCGTCTAATCAGGCTCCAAACTGTTTGCCACTTAGACTAACGTGAATGATCAGAATTGCCTAAAGATTGTCATTTTATCCGATCTATTGCGATGCGTTTTCGTTTTGTTTGCGTTTAAACGGGAAAGAATAACGTTTTCTCCACTGTACACATCAAATGCAGGGCTACAGGAAATGCTTGGTAATGACATGCTGTATTTCCGCTCTACGGGATATAATCAACAGCCTTTTATGTTTTCTCTGAGATAATTTAGATTCATTAGTGCCTGCCATTGAAACCACAAATACTGATTTCCCAAAACCATATATTTCAGAAGTCCTCATTCATACATTGTAATTAGTGGTTCGCCCTGGTTTCATTACTCTCCCTCCATAATGACGTCATCTGCTTTAAAAGGATTGTCGTCTGCCTTTATTTCTAAAATAGTCTGGTAGCAGATAAGGATATTTTAGCTTAACCTTGCTTGGAGTTGTATAGAAAATGTTTTTGTGGTTTTTGGTAGAATAGACCCTCAGCATCAAGGATCCGATGTATGACCGCCGGTCATCCTTGAGCGTTTCCAGATATTCAAGATGGCGTCCAAGATGGCCGCCAGCATGTATCTGGCTAACTGTTAGGTTTGATTCAATAAGCTATAACGGAATTTTCAGCAAATTATAGTTCAATTTCATCTTTGATGACATAATTAAAGTTCAAAATAGAAATAAAAATAATCTATAATTCAAAATGGCGTCCAAAATGGCCGACAAAGACCATTTTTATGTGAAATAAAATGAAAATGACACTTTACAAGGCTACGATTTGCTCCAGTTTTTTCCCGTCGTGATAATATAATTGTTCATAATTAATAAAAAAAAAGTGTGAAAAAATCAAGTTGGCAATTAACTCATTCATAAATGAATTATCAGAGACTGTCACCAGAATACAGTATGCATAAAAAACATACAGCTTAAGTTTTCATTGGGTTAGTTCAAGCATAACGATGTAAAATGACAAGCTGTTGGGTTTGATTTAAATTTTTCAGCAGAATATAGTTCACTTTCATAACGTTTGACATTATTTAAGTTCAAAATAGAAGTAATAATAATAATGCTTTATTCAAATTGGCGTCCAAAATGGCCGACAAAGTATTAAGGTGACATCCAAGATGGTTGCGAGAATAAAAATGAAACTGCTGTCAGTTTAGATTAGGTAATTGTCAACTGTAAACAAAATTAAAAGTAGTTCAATACTTCTTCGATGTTTAAAAAAGCAAACAGAGAAAAGTATACTGTTAATTTCAAAATGGCGTCAAAAATGGCCGACAAAATATGCAAAACAGATGCTTGTCTCTTCAATATTATATAATAAGCAAAAAAACCCAGAAAATAACCACTTTTGTATTCTTAATTATCAGCGTCTCATACATAAACTTATCATTGTGGCTAAATAACTGGCGCATTGTATTGAAAATGAAAAGGTCGATAACTCTTTCCGGAAAACAGCATTTTTTATTATAAACTTTCTCCATAGAGGAGATACAATGGTGCTCATATTCAGCTGCTAGAACATTTGCTTAAAGAAAATAAAATCGCATTAGACTTTCATTCATCGCAATATTCACGGCGTTATCAAGACTAGAAAGTCTTCAAATATCAAATTACCTCCCTTTGATTTGAAATAAGAATATACCTTGTGCGTTTCATTTTCGTTACATGTGTCGTTTAATATAAATGTTTTACTGGAATACATTGGTGAACGTATGAGCCCTAAAAATCTAAAACAAAACTTGAGTTGATGAAGTACTTCAAAAGATATGGAGCCTGAACATTTACCTAATGTAAAATAAATGTAAAAAGTGAGTATATAATCTATCCACCAAGCATACCATTCTTTTTAGCCTCTTTTTAAGACAAATGAGTGTTTTTAAGAATTACTTAGAATTATGAAATAACTGTTTTCAAAATTTGAGGTTAATTTAGTTTGAGTCACCATTGATGTTTGTGTTTTGAACATGAATTATATGTTTCGTTTTCTAAATGGCAATCAGAATGGCTGCCAAAGTCAGCGTTTTTGTTTTGTTTGTTTTTCAAGAAGTAATATTATGTGAGATGTAATATAAATTGGATACTATTCCTGTTTCTGCATGTATTGTGAATTTGAAAATGAGTATGTCGCACACAGCAACCTACTATGTAAAGGAGTTAATAAACATATTGGTTTCGATATACAGTACGTTTATAAATTAGCACATGCATATTGTACTATTATATAAATGAATATTCTTATTAGTAGGGAATAAAATTGCACACTATAAATGATATTTAGAAACAAAAGGTCATGTCAGGTTTCTAACATAGCTTGCAATTAAGTTAGTTGTACTTGACATGATCCTGCGTTTATTTCTCAACTGCTGTGGCTGTCCTAGCAACTCAGGTAGTCTGAATGTGGCTAGAATGTCCTCAAACCTGATTTATATGCTCCTCTGACACGCAGGACCTGGTCATCTCTTCCATAGTCTAACCATGGCGATGGTGATCTCTTACTAAGTCTAAAGCGCAGAATGGTCCTCCTCGTTATTGAGCTGATGCATGAAGTGGCACACTCCACCTGTCCAAAACATCCCAAACCTTTAGTTCTCATTACTTGTATCTGTGGGACCTCCTCGTCCTGTTTAATGCCACAGATCCAACTGTCACAGGCTCAATTTCTGCAAACTGTCTGCAAGTCTTCGGCAGACGACATTAATGAATAACCTCCATATTAAATGAAAAAATAACAAACAGGTGTTGAACACAATTATACGAGTCTCAAAGGATATAATTGTGCTAGGCCTTTCTTTGAAATGTCCTGTGATTATGACAAGCTCGAATCCTCTTCTAGCAAACACCATGTTACAGAAGCTATTCTAGGCACCAAACGTAGCCCCATCGACACCTAACTGAGTAACTGGTCTTCCATCAAAAAGACAAGTTTAGTCCTGACGTCATGGGCATACAAAGTCTACACTGCTTGTAATTTTACAATTAATGTCACATAACTACTGTAATTGAATGTACTCCAATCTGACAGTCAGCACAGCAACATTCCCTACAGTCTCGAAGAAGACCAAGCCAATGACTACTCTGAGATCATGAGCCAAGAATTATTCGTGTTAACTCTCAGTCAACTCGGTTTGATAACATCCTTCCATCCACCTTTTTGGGTTACCCTGTCAGTGAATTTGTGATCACAGAAAATTGTGTACAGAAGCGCCAATGGACCACCTTTGCTAGACTCTTATGACAGAGCATCATACACTAGTAAATCAGAACATCAAGCACTGGTACAGCAGAGGGTTGAGATCAAATACCTAATGCAAACCATACACAAAAACTTCACGTAGTACTGCCCGCTTCATGTAAGCGGTTTTCAAACTCTGTTTGACATGCAAATCGCATTCCTCAAACCAAAAGCTCATTCTTGGTATTGAATCTAAAGGCTTTCTCCAGATCAACCAAGGCCACAAGCAGAGGTTTGATTTCGACCTTTTACTTGTGCTATAGATGGTACACGGTGAAGAACGAATCAATAGTATCTCTACCCTTAACAACGCAAAACTACATGCATCAATGTTGATAATCTCACGCACAGAGGTATCTTTTTAATCGGTTCATCAACTTTATTGTTTGGTCCTTGAGCTTTACCACATGATAAGTGTCGCTCATACGAGCTTGTTATTCACTTTTTTATTGTTTATTGTTTGAGGATGTAATTTGCCTCCCTGTCCTCAGAGATCACACAATTACTGAAAATCGCATCAGTCAGTCGTCTTCAAATCTCAAACTCCTTGTTCTCCGAAGCTGCTTTAATCATCTCGGTTATCACTCCTGATAGGCCAGCGGCCTTGCAGTATATCATCATGTCAAGAGTTATGCACTTCTTATACAAGATGACCACTTTTGTAGTGACTGACTTTGACAGTAACTGTACCAAAGTTCTGTTTACTTTGGTAATTCAGGAGTAAAGATGTGCAATTTTTTATATTTGAAATTATATGTGTGATGTCATATTTTCTTATTCTAATCTATGGTTAAGCCAAAAGACTGTTCAGTCAAGTGTCTGTGTAGCCATGTATTTATTCAGCAATATTTCAAAGATATGATGATTCTTTGCAGCAGCAGTACTAGCTTAGAAACTCACAGAATACATGTTAAAAGGCTTGATAAAAAGGAATACTGAACAAAGTTTTATACTGAAAGATACTGTACACAGTTATCTGGTTTCAAAGAGGTGCCACCACATCCTCAGGAAGAATTATTGGTATCCATTCTACCAATTTATTTCCCTGTTCCTAAGAAGCTCACATGTAATTTAACTATTTAACAAGAAAGGTGACATGTGGTGACAAATGTCACAGTAATGCAAACACAGAACTTTACTTTTGTACGATAATTTCAGCATTCTTTGCTTACAAAACAGTGAAATTTATATATTTTTGACTTGACTAATTACTTTTCTGTTAATCTGAAATATTTATTGCATTTTACATCGTTATGCAAGAACTATCTCAATGTACACTTAAGCTGTATGTTTTTATGTATACTCTATTCTGGTGACAGTCTCTTATAATTCATTTATGAATGAATTAATCGCGATCTTTTCACGCTTTATTATTAATTATGAACAATTATATTATCACGACGGGGAAAAAATTGGAGCAAATCGTAGCCTTGTAAAGCAACGCACATACATTGCATTTTATTCTACATAAAAAAGTACTTTGTCGGCCATTTTGGACGCCATTTTGAATTATAGATTATTTATTTCTATTTTGAACTTTAATTATGTCACAAAAGATAAAATTGAGCAATCATTTGCTGAAAAATCTGTTAAAGCTTATTGAATCAAACCTAACAGTTAGCCAGATATATGCCGGCGGCCATCTTGGACGCCATCTTGAATATCTTAAAATGCTCAAGGATGACCGGCGGTCATTCATTAGATCCTTGATGCTGAGGGTCTATTCTACCAAAAACCACAAAAACATTTTCTATACAACTCCAAGCAAGGTTAAACGTGTCCGCGGCCGGACTAAAATGTCAATTTTAAGTAAACTGACTTTACAGTGCTCTCTCTACATACAACGACACCCAACGGGAGAGAAAAATGCACGCGTAGTTCGGAGGGAGTCGTTTTAGGGAGGGTTAATTGCTAACAGCTTGAATCCAGATCAGACGCCGCGAAACGGAAGCTGTTTGTCACTCGCCATTTAGTTCTTTTTCTGTTAAAATGTCCAGTATGTAACTTTGAAAAAAACCCAGCAGAGGACAAGTTTAAGCAGACGCAATTGCAATCGTGAATAGGTTGCACGTAATTGTCCTGTTTAGGGAATTGTGGCAAGGGTCGTTGTAAGGAAGGATTCGTTGTTGAGCGGACCGTTGTAGAGAGGGAGCACTGTAATAGTATTGTAACGAGCGTACAGTGGAGAAAACGTTATTCTTTCCCAATAAACGCGTTTATGCTAAAACTATTATTTCCATTGCAAACAGTTTGGAGCCAGATCAGACGCCAGGCCCCAAACTGTTTGTCACTCAGCTTAATATCAATTGTTAGATTGTCGAAAAGTTATAATTTTCTAGGTTTTAGTGTTTTGCGTTTGCGTTTCGTTTGCGTTTAAACGGGAAAGAATAACGTTTCCTCCACTGTAAAATAGTTTGGGTACTCTTCTGGGTATAGTGGAGAATCTGTTATTCTTTCCCAATAAACGCGTTTACGCTAAAACTAATATTTGCAGTGCAAAGAGTTTGGAGCCAGATCAGACGCCGGGTAACCCGGCGTCTGATCAGGCTCCAAACTGTTTGCCACCAACATAAACAAGAATTATCATAATTGTCCATAAGTTGTTCTTTTCTACGTTATAGCGCTTTGCGTTTGCGTACGTTTGCGTTTAAACGGGAAAGAATAACAGATTCTCCACTGTATGACATACTTGGGAGTAGCGTTATAGTCCGCACAAGAAGTAATTCCATCCCTCGTACCTCTATCATTTGGAACAATTTTATCTAGAAGCTAACCCTAACCTTATCCCACTAATTACATATACCAGAGGTTATTGTCACCAGAAATGGCCAGGTTAATGTAACAAGAGATGGTCACGTAAATGTCACGAGGGGTCGCTAATAAATTTCTACGAAAATGCCAAAAACGACCCGCGGATAGATTCTAAAGTCTAGACCAAAGTTGTTTAGGTACTAATACGTTTATTGGGAAAGAATAATGTATTCCCCTCTGTTATACAGTGTTCACTCTTTATACAGTGGAGAAAACGTTATTATTTCCCAATAAACGCGTTTACGCTAAATCTATTATTTGCAGTGCAAACAGTTTGGAGCCAGATCAGACGCCGGGTAACCCGGCGTCTGATCAGGCTCCAAACTGTTTGCCACCAAGATAAACATGAAATATCAGAATTGTCCAAAAGTTGTTCTTTTCTAAGTTTTAGTGTTTTGCGTTTGCGTACGTTTGCGTTTAAACGGGAAAGAATAACAGATTCTCCACTATAACGGCCCTCCGAACAGCGATTTCCTCCTTTAAGCAATGCCTACCGCTGTTCCCCAAACCAGACAAGTATGCCCAACCTTTTCACGGCTGCAACATCGTCTGCTTAAAATTGTCGTAATCTGCTTTTATCAAGGTTAAATAATGGACATTTTGACAGAAAAAAACATAATGACGAGTGACAAGAAGCTTAATATGGATTCAAGCTGTTTGCAAATGTAAGCCAGTTGCATTCCCTATAACACCTCCCTCCGAACAACACACACAATCTAAATATACCAATGGGTGTTGTTGTAGAGAGTAGAACTGTAATGCGTTCCCCTCTGTAATAGTGGGTATTTACTTATGATCACTCAGACTCAATATGGTGACTCGTATATTGAACATACGTGGGCGTATTGACACCAAATATCCCAACAGCAAGCCATTCTATGAATATCTGATAAAATGTTTGTCATATGACAATAGGACTAGACGCTGCAATTAATGGCTGTAGACTGGGATATAAGTTTGATATTACCCTATATGAGTCGAAATCAATGCCCGCGCCTATTTGATATGAACGTAGTAATAAGTACAGTAAAACCTCTCTATTACGACCACTAAATTATGTTAATTATTAGGGTGTTTACGATAGGTGACCGCTTAAAGCAAGGTGACAGTGAAACAGAAAGCTCCTATAGGAGCTTTCTGTTTCACTGTCACCTTGCTTTAAGCTGTCACCTGTCTATTATACAGCCAATTAACATTTGTTTTAGTGGTCGTAATAGCGAGGTTTTACTGTACATTTAGCGCGTTTACTCATATCGTAGGGTAGGTTTGAGTATTAAATCTCTTCACTGCCATGGCGTAAATTGATGTCTGCTTGCATATACCAAAGGTTATTTTTGGTAAAGGAGTATGAAAAGTTTGGATTTTCGTCAGACCCCGCGTTACATAGCGTCTGATCACGCTAAAATATTTGTCAATATCCATTATACTCCGGGTAAGACGTTTTTCGCCTTTGTTTAATAAAATTCAAACATAAATTCAATAAACAAATGTAGAAAGTGACAGCTGGTTTGAGCGTTTCGACGATGGGTCTTTATCTGAGTATATGAAGTACAGTGGAGAAAACGTTATTCTTTCCCGTTTAAACGCAAACGAAACGCAAACGCAAAGCACAAAAACGTAGAAAAAGACAACATCTCGTCAATTCAGACTTTGCATAAAAATCTTAGTGGCAAATAGTTTGGAGCCTAATCAGACGCCGGGTAACCCGGCGTCTGATCCGGCTCCAAACTCTTTGTAATGGAAATAATAGTTTTAGCGTAAACGCGTGTATTGGGAAAGAATAAAGTTTTTAACTCCTTTTTTTAATTATTAATAATTGCTTTTTTACCTGAGTGGCAAACAGTTTGGAGCCTGATCAGACGCCAGGTTACCCGGCGTCTGGTATAGCTCCAAACTGTTTGCAATGGAAATTATAGTTTAAGCGTAAACGCGTTTATTGGGAAAGAATAACGTTGTCTACACTGTAGTAGTATTGCAAGTAGTGCATGTAGTATCCAGGTACCACCATTATTCGAACACCTAAGCATCTTCGAGTCAATTACAAATTTCTATGTGAATAAAAATAATTTTTTACAAAGATCCTGGATAAACTGGTCATTTTCAACTTATAATACGATGGGTAAGTTATTGCAACTCAAATCGGTTCTCTAACAATGTAAACAAAGCATAGTGACCCGCTTACCTCATTCTCAGTGAGATGTCAACCTAAATTCGAACAGCAGGTTTGACACCACGAAATGTTTACTATGTGTAGTCCAGGGTAAGTGTTTGTTCATGAAATGTCAGACAAAACATAAAACAGGAGTCTGTAACCTCATAAAAAGTAAAGTCAACTTGTTTTTACATTTAATTTACAGTAGTTTAGACATAAAGTATCAATTGCTAATGGCTACAGACAGAGCATTCGAAGGGGTCTCCTTTTTGCTTTGAAATGCATCTAAAACATAGAAGACATTTCTTAAAGTTGTTGAACATATTTTTCTAAATAAAATACTAGTGTACTGGAACCTGTAAGATAAACTGTAGTTTGTTTACTCCCTGTTACTTCTTATATGAAACACAATTAGGAATTTAAAAAAGTGAAAAAAGTGATAAGGACCCCTAGTTTCAGATTTGATCAAATTTAGTGGTCTCAACCCTCAATATCATTTATCCGGACCTTTAGGAATGAGGTAAATGTAAAAGTTTTGCAGCCGATATTCAATCATTCAATCATTTATTGCATAAAACATACATCAGCATGCTTAGAGCAAGATCAAATATAACAAGCAAAACATGAATTTACAGAAGAGCTATATAGTCGTGAACGGTTATGTATGATATACCACTGGTCATTTTTGTTGACAGAAAATGTAGTTTGTGGCATGATTATGCATATGGAATTTTGGGGTTAGTTGTAATTGCATTATTTATACTCAGAGAAGTTCAACAAATGCCCTTTTACCTGTTTACTGATCTTTTTTGCCGATTTTGTGTTCTTGACGTCTCTACCGGTGTTACTGTCAAAATGTCACGCACGGTTATGCAAATTTGTTTGTAACCATAGATATCACGCGAAATGATTCAAGTGTTCGATTTTTGGTTGTGTTCGAATAACGGTTGTAAAGGGATACATGTAGTTGTATTAGTAGTATCGTTATTATTATTCTTTTTATTTGTAGTAGTACTTGTAGTAGCAATGGAAACATTTATTTTGGCAAAAACGTGTTTTTGGGATACCAGATTCATACATTACAACAGTACATGTATGTAAGTAAATATGAAAGTTGTTAACATTTTCTGCGCTACTTCCATCCTGTGTGAAGCCAGCCATTAATGTCGATCAAAATCAAAACGTGCTTAACACGATCAGGGTTAACTGACTAGCACTATTATTCGGTCAGTATTCAATATTGAACCATAGGTTATAATGTCATTCCCACGTGACCTACTCTGCAATTGACAGGTCAATCTAAATTATTAACGCCCTTGTGCCTTTCTTCTTTCAAAATCCATGAGGTGAAACCAATCAAATATAGTATGAATGAACAACAGATTTTCCGGACATTTGAACTGATTGGCAATATCGGTCACTTCATGAAATAATCAAATCCACTTTAACACGTGTACACCAATATTTGCAAGCAGTTCCGAGGTATTATTCATTTTCTAGATTTTGATCTTTTATGATTTTACAATGATTGCAGAGCTTTTCAGTCATATCGCGACGTCTAGCTAATTCCAGGTGGGGAAGACCAAAGAAACCCCTTTATGCACTGTTTCAGGCAAAAATCGTCATTTGGGTAAAATCCCCGACTTCAAATAAGCCAGCTGCAAGGTTCCCAATATGGACAATCCGAATGACCAGACCGGGTAGCAGTGGAGAATACGTTATTCTTTCCCGTTTAAACGAAACGAAACGCAAACGCAAAGCACTGCAACTTTTGGACAATTCTGATATTTCATGTTTATCTTGGTGGCAAAAAGTTTGGAACCTGATCAGACGCCGGGTTATCCGGCGTCTAATCTGGCTCCAAACTGTCTGCAATGGAAATAAATATTTAGCGTAAACGCGTTTATTGGGAAAGTATAACGTTTTCTCCACTGTAGCCCCGCGTCAGATCAGGCTCCAAACTCAAACTGTTTGCCGTTCAGATTAAAACGAACGTTCAGAATTGTTCGCACGCTGTCATTTTCTACAATTTATTGCGATGCCTTTGCGTTTATACGGGGGAAAATAACGTCTTTTTCACTGTACAAAAGGGGAAGATAACATGATTTCAATAACCGCGTGTGTGCATTAAAATCAAACGCGGGAAGTGGGAAAGAATAAAACCTTCTCTGCTGTTACATGTAGAGTTCGATTGTGGGTTCCAAAATAGTTCGCATACAGTGGAGAAAACGTTATTCTTTCCCAAAAAACGCGTTTACACTTGAACTATTATTTCCATTGCAACCTGTTTGGAGCCAGATCAGACGCCGGGTAACCCGGCGTCTGTTCAGGCTCTAAACTGTTTGTCACTCAGATTAAAATGTACATTTAAAATTGTCAAAAAGTTGTCAAAATCTCATTTTTAATACAATGCGTTTGCGTTTCCTTTGCGTTCAAACGGGAAAGAAGAACGTTTTCCCCACTGTACATGTACGTTCTCAGTTTAGTTGAATTAAAACATTAAATCGTTATTTAAAATTCTGTTGATGTCGGCGCTTTGAAATGAGAAGTTATGATGACAGGAAAACAATAAAACATTACAGTGGAGAAAACGTTATTCTTTCCCGTTTCAACGCAAACGAAACGCAAACGCAAATCTCTAAAATGTAGGAAATTACTAATTTCTAATTATTACTTTTTATTATCTGAGTGGCAAACATGTTGGAGCCTGATCAGATGCCGGGTTACCCGGCGTCTGATCTGGTCTAAACTGTTTGCAAGGGAAAGAATAGTTTTAGCTTAAACGCGTTTATTGGGAAAGAAAAATGTTTTCTCCACTGTATCTCGCTAAAAGCCACATGGTATGCATTTGCTACAGTTCTGAAAATGTTATTCTTCCCCAATTAACGCGTTTACGCCAAATCCATGATGCCATTTAAAAACAGTTTGGAGCCAGATCAGACGTCGGGTAACCTGGCGTCTGATCAGGCTCCGAATTGTTTGCCACTCAGAATAAAATAATTAGTCAGAGATGTCAAAATGTTGTTTATTTTCTACATTTTATTGAAATACATTTGCGTTTCGTTTGCGTTTAAACGGGACAAAATAATAAAATAGTCTCCACTCTAACAGAAACGATACAGATCAGATGTCATGTGCAGTGTAACTCGAGATCAAATCAGCAAAAAGACACTAGTTTACCACTATTATTATTTTTGTTAATTCAAACAAACGTGAATTTAGTGTTTTTTTTAACAGACTACAATTCTAAATCAAGCTAATTCAGCGAGCTGAGGTTTAATAGAACTGTAACGTAAATATAGTGCTACATTTCTTCCATGGCAACAATATCTATTGTTATGGCAAAATGTTCGAGTATTTTATCTAAAATCTAATTTTTACAATCACTACATGTAGAGTCATATAACAGCGGCTGAAACGTGATGACACCATGGAAACAGATTTTTCCCCGATGATCTATTAATCCTTAACATGCTATAGTGGAGAAAACGTTATTCTTTCCCGTTTAAACGCAAACGAAACGCAAACGCATCGCAATAAAACGCATAAAAGGACAATCTTCAGGCAATTCTGACCATTCATGTTAGTCTGAGTGGCAAACATTTTGGAGCCTGATCAGACGCCGGGTTACCCGGCGTCTGATCTGGCTCCAAACTTGTTTGCATTGGACATTACAGTTTTAGCGTAAACGCGTTTATTTGGAAAGAATAACGTTTTCTCCACGGTATGTAATTGTTTTATGCAAGCTTTGACCTCTGAAATTATTACATGTATCAGAGTTGATTTATCTGCGAGTGCCTTAGAAAGAATATCAATCATCAAACAATTTAGATCGAGATGATATGCCCCGCTACTCGGCGTCTCAACTCGATCCAAACTCTGTTTGCAATAGGTATCACAGATTCGACCATAGCTTGAAGAAGGTTGATCTTTAAAGTGGAGAATACGTTATTCTCTCCCAATAAACGTGTTTATCTAAAACTATTATTTCCATTGCAAACAGTTTGGAGCCGGATCAGACACCGGGTAACCCGGCGTCTGATCAGGCACCAAACGGTTTGCCACTCAGACTACAGCGGAGAATACGTTATTTTTTTCCCGTTTAAACGAGACGAAACGCAAACGCAAAACACTAAATCGTAGAAAAGTGCAACTTTTGGACAATTCTGATAATTCATGTTTATCTTGGTGGCAAACGGTAACCCGGCGTCTGATCAGGCTCCAAACTGTTTGCCACCAAGATAAACATGAGTTATCAGAATTGTCCAAAATTTGCAGGTTTCTACGTTTTAGTGTTTTGCGTTTGCGTTTCGTTTCGTTTAAACGGGAAAGAATAACATATTCTCCACTGTACGTTCCAGCGTCACATCAACCTTGATGCAATCTCTTGCCTAACGCGGCGTCTGATCAGGATCCAATCTGTTTGCAAACGCGCTTTTAAGCGTCATTGAGAGTGAAAGGTTTAAGACTTGATGCAGTGGATCAGACGTTATTCAGGTTAGTTACATGTATTTCCTTCTGACGTTGGAGAGTTCATTTGCGAATGTTTGGCGTTGAAATGGAAAATAATAATGACTTCAATGTATAATGTTATATCTGCTCTACAATTCCACTAAGTGTACATGTATTTAGCATTCCATAGCAACGCAGCAAATACTTCACATAAAAATGAATAAAGCATGTCATTAAATTGAGATATCACTTTTAAGTTGTCAATTTAAAACCATGATTAAGTGCAATATAAAGAATGCCTGCACACAAATTATGTACAAATTACATGCTGCATGTTTAGGAAGCCCCATGTTTCACCTTCAATTGTAACAGCATGCTTTAACCCTTTCTAAGACGAAATGTCTTCTACTACAGTGGAGAATCTGTTATTCTTTCCCGTGTAAACGCAAATGTACGCAAACGCAAAGCGCTAAAACGTAGAAAAACAACTTTTGGACAATTCTGATATTTCATGTTTATGTTGGTGGCAAACAGTTTGGAGCCAGATCAGACGCCGGGTTACCCGGCGTCTGATCTGGCTCCAAACTGTTTGTAAAAGAAAAAATAGTTTAAACGTAAACGCGTTTATCGGGAAAGAATAACAGATTCTCCACTGTACGTTATTGTTTCCCGTTTAAACGCAAAGGAAACGCAAACGCACTGCAATACCGGTATTAAAACGTACAAAAACGTACAAAATGACAACTTGTTGACGATTCTGACTATTTATTTAAATCTGAGTGGCAAACAGCTTAGAGCCTGATCAGACTCCGGGTTACCCGGCGTCTGATCTGGCTCCAAACTGTTTGCATTGGAAATAATATTTTCAGAGTAAAAGCGTTTATTGGGAAATAATAACACCGTCTTCACTGTACCATTGGTGATCTGTTATGAGAGGTCAACTCCAAATTTCCGAACCACAGACTGATGAAACTTCGATACGATTATAAAACATTTTTAATCTAGATCAGATAACGCGTTACGCAAAGTTGACTTCTGTTGCATATGATTGTTAAAGGGCTAACGACAACTTAAACGACGAACAACTGGTTCTTTCTTCTTCTTCTTCCAAATAACGACGTCATGACATTGAATGGGATACAGTGGAAAATCTGTTATTCTTTCCCGTTTAAACGAAACGAAACGCAAACGCAAAACACTACAACGTAGAAAAATACAACTTTTGGACATTTCTGATAATTTATTTTAATCTGAGTTGCAAACAGTTTGGAGCCTGATCAGACGCCGGGTTTCCCGGCGTCTGATCTGGCTCCAAACTGTTTACAAAAGAAATAATAGTTTCAGCGTAAACGTGTTTATTGGGAAAGAATAAAGTTTTCTCCACTGTATCTGGGAGAGGATTTGATTCATTAGAACATGTAATTGACAAAACCAATTAGTAAATTTCCTCACGTCAACCTGACTATTTGATATACAGTTTGTAATGGAATGCTGCAGTAAAAACTGTACATGTTTTTAACTTTCACTGCAATGACGTCATACACTTTAAATATTTGTCGTCTGCTTTTATTTCTCAAATTTATACTAGAGTTAAGACTGTTAGACATATTGAAATAAGTGTCAAACAGTTTGGATCCTGACCGGACACGGCGTTAAAGGGTGTCTAATCAAGGTCCAAACTATTTGTTAATAAGCATTGTTATCGGGTAAGGCAATAAAGGTGTTTAATAAGTTAGTGATATTTTCTCTATGTGAAAATATATTAAGTAAATTTCATGCCGACCCGAATGTTCTGAACTTCTACGATGGACGTAAGTTGTTCTAGTTCAATAATAGACACTGCTATCTTTAGTCAGGGCTTTAATGATTTGAAAATGATATTACTATTAGTTATCACGTACATGTGATACAGATTGTCGATACATATGGTTTTTGATAAATAAATTGGTTATGATTTTTGGATTGAAGCATTGGTGTTCTTTAAAACTCAATACACGGCCCTTTTTACTGCGTTGGAATAAATGACATATACATGTATGAGATACATGTAACAAAACAACGTTTCAATCAGCTCAATTTATAAATATAAACTCTATACAATTAGCAATGCTCCCTTACACTGATTATTGTGAAGCTGGGTTGAGATGGGAGAGCACGTTCCTTGTAAGCAAGGGACATCAGTTTGATTTCCGATCTGGCTTCATATTTGTTTTGTAGTGGCCAATTTCAAAGGTGCATATAACCCAGTATATACCTACACATTAATACGAATTGTATGCACAGATATTGAACACTCTCATTATTACGTAACTAAAATAAAACATACAAAGTTAAGGAGAAAGCTCTAGTTTTGTTTTGTATTTACACTCCTCATGCTTAAGGTAGCGTTTTACGAAATAAATGGTAAAATAGTCGTTTTATACTTTTTTACAAATTCTGATAGATAAAGGTATTTTCTACAAGTTACCAAATTCTCTCTTGCTTTCTCGGTCATTTTACCGGTAAATCACGCGTAAGAATCCCCACTGGGTGCCTCAATTGCGTAGATTACGTTACTAGATAGGTGGTTTATTTCGAAGCTGTCAGAGGTGATTTACGACTTTTATCGTATTAAAATCGATATTTTTATATGATTGGCTTTGTTAATTTGGGGCGGAGTTTAACGAAATGGTTGATCATAAGCTGGGTCATGTTATTTGTTGAAAACGAAGGTCTTACTTGAATACCGGGTGATCACGAGAGCCTAATTGACACATCAGTCAGTTAATTGGAGTTTCCGACATTACATAATTTGAAGCAAGCGGTATTTTTGAACACCCCTAACTTTCGCAGTTGGGGTTCAATTTTCGTGCGGTTTGAAGCAGATGAAAGGGTATTATCTCCCTGAGGGAATCGTGTCTCAGAAATTGTATAAGTAGCTCCAGTGGTCCGTTATAAAGCGTAACGTAATAGTGGTCGACTTTAAACCGTAAAAAAAACTTTGATGTTACATAACACAGGTTTGAAGCGGTATTTTAAAAATCTGAGACACGGATCCCTAGATATGTTTATAAAGAGTATTTTGGGCAATTTTAATCATGTTACAAATAAAGATGACATGTTTATACTATGTTCCAGAATGTTATAGAACTTCCGTTTTTCGGCACCAGTTAACAAAGCGGAATGGACGTAACACGACGCTGGAAGTCCGGATGGGCACACATTACATGCCGCAAATGCCGTGGACGTCCGGTCTGACTTTTCAACTGTTAAAATATTTACCACGATAGTCACGGTACAATGTACCGATGAGAGACACAGTGAGCGTGTTCACCTGAGATCCTCGAGTCGACCCGAGTTCCCCGGGTTACAGGTGAACAGACCGTGTTCGTACTCGAATGACGTCATATGACCTCTGAACCGAACTCTAGGCTAACCCAGTCGCTGCGCAGGGTTATTGGAGTTTCAAAATGGCGTCCGAAAATGTTAACACAATATCCCAATAGTAAAAAGCTAAATACCGTATAATGTACGCATGTATAAGAGTGTTTTAATGAACAGTCCTGTAACCGTGCTATAAGGTAACAAATAGTTAGCCTAGGGTTTCATTGTTCGACATAAAATTGCTATTTTTGGTCCGGGTTTGCGTGGTTCCAATTTTGCTTTAGGCCGTCATTTAACCCATTACTTACTCGTCTGAAGGGTTTGTCGTTCTGCTGAAAGATGCGTGCGCATTCAGAATTTAGCGCCATTTTACGTCATTTGATGAACTCTACTGGACTCGCGAGATTCAGGTGAACACGCCCAGTAGTACTTTAAATGATACATGTATCAATCATGAAATTGGTCAGTTATATTATAGTAGACTGGTATACAAGATTAACGCTGTAAGTGTATTTCTCAAAGTTTCTTGGTAGTTTCAAGTTTAGTCAGTATATTATAACAGACTGTTAGAATACGTGCAAATACATGCAAACAAGAACAGATAAAACTCACGGCGTACATGTACAGTGGAGAAAACGTTATTCTTTCCCGGTTAAACGCAAACGACATTCAAATACATCAGAGTAAAATGGCGAAAATGAAAGTGTTTCGACAATTCTGAATATCTATTCCACTTTAAGTGGCAAACAGTTTGGAGCCTGGTCAGACGCCGGGTTTCACGGCGTCTGATCTGGCTCCAAACTGAACAGTTTTAGCGTAAACGCGGTTATTGGCCTTGTACTATATTTAGGGCAAACAGTGTGGTCGCTGCTGCCGCGAACATTGTGCAAATTTAGAACAAGGCAACTATTTGTATTAAGAAAAGACAATAATCTGCTGGGAGTAAATGCAATAGGGGAATGTACTGTTACATTCTTGATAGACGTACAGGATATAATCAACAGCTTTAACGCTATCTGGGGAAGGATTTGATTCATTAGCGCCTGCGAATTACACGATCGGTGAGAAACGGGCCAATTTAATATGCAATTTGTAATGGAATATTGCAGTCAAAGCTAGAAATGTTTTAATCATTGCCGAATTACTGTTTCCATGTCAAAGAAATTTAGTAAATATCCGGGCGTACTCTAATAAGCTTCGATTCCTCCAGGGATAGAAAACCTTCTTATGCAACAGTGCAGTATAGAAGATATTATTCTTGATACGCTTAAACGAAATTAAATCCGAACCCAATGTCCTTGAAATTGATGACAAACTGTTTTGATTTGCATTTTGAAACCTAATTAGACACCGGATTACCCAGCGCTTGATAAGGCATAAAATTAGTTGTGGTGGATTTTCACATATAGTTTTAGTATTGTCTTTTTGATAAAGCTGATACTAGATAGATATAGCTATTATTTCACTTATATAAAACACAACCATACTTTAATCAAATGAAGGATATGATTGAATTGTTGAAATTCACGACTAATACAAATGTATATACATGTACAGTGGAGAAAACGTTATTCCCGTTTAAACGCAAACGAAACTCAAACGCATTGCGCAAAATTACAGAAAATTCAAACTAGAACTTTCTTATGACTTATTATTATCTGAGTGGCAAACAGTTTGGAGCCTGATCAGACGCCGGGTTACCCCGGCGTCTGATCTGGCTCCAAATTGTTCGCAATTGAAATAATTGTTTTAGCGTAAACGCGTTTATTTGGAAGGAATAACGTCTACTCCACTGTATCTTAGTGGCAAACAGTTAGGCACCTGGTCAGACGCTAGACTTCCCTGCGTCTGATTATGTTTCAAACTATTTGCTGCCCGCTTAAAAAGAACGAACCGTGAAAAATTTCTAAATTATAATGTTTCTACATTTTATTGAAAAAAATCGAGTTTAAACTCATTTAAACTGGAAATATGTATATCTTCACCACTGTTTGTATATATACTTGTGAAGCAACTCTCTTCTCTTAATTATTTCACCAATTATTTTGTGAGATGTTTTCCCCTTCACCCTTTTATTGTCGTCTGCTTCAATTGTTGTCTGCAAGGTATTTTCAAAGTTGAAATATAAAGCATTTAACTTACGAATGTCAAACAGTTTGGATCCTGATCCTGATGCTGTTAAGCGGCCTCTGATTAGGATCTAAACTGTTTGCGAACGCGCTTTTAAGCGTCACTGAGAGTAAAAGGGTTAAACGTAAAACATAAAATGTATCATGTGATCGACGTGTGTATTGGTAAACAAAGTTCGCCTAGATAGACATCGAAAATGAGATTCAGATGTACATGTACATGTACCTGTATTTTAGCTACATGTATCACTCTCTAGTATGACCACTATTAAAACGAAAGCTAATTGGTTGTATAAAAGACATGTCTTAAAGACCTAATAGTTAACATAATTAATTGGTCGTAATAGCGAGGTTTAACTGTATTTTTTTAAGAAATGAACTGATCTTTTCGGCGTTTCAGCAAAATAAACGACAGTAAATGATCAGCATATTCCATGAATCGCGCTAGCGATTCATGGTATATTTGCCGATCATTATCTGTCGTTTATTTCGCTTATACGTCGAAAAAATCAGTTAAACTTCTTATATTTATATCATATTTGCTGAAACTTCTATTATCAAATGAATATCATATTAAAAGGCATGTATGTTTAATCCATAGAATAAAGTGTACTCTGAAAGAAAAAAGCCATAACCGCATAACTGAAGCTGTGATTCGCGGAAAATGACCCATATGCCCCGCCTCCTCTGCGAAAGATATCCACAAGTCCCACTCTCTATAGCAATTTTGTCCCTACGAATTAAATCTCAATTTTTCCAATGGAATTTCAAGGAGCGAATGTGTATATGAGAACCAAACTCATTTGGTTAAGCGTTTCCATCGACCTTAAACATGCTCTCTCCAGCAAGCACTATGGAAAGGAATCACTTTCTTAAATCCAGTAGAGCTGAGGCATATAATTATCATTGCCCAAACGAATAGCCTATTTTCATCCGCCATTATTACATGTAACCTTTTAATGATCAAATAATTCGGGAATTGTTTTTACCCCTTCAAAGCTTTGTTGTCGTTTTCTGCAGTATTGTTGTCTGCAAGACACGTTTAAAATTTAGTTTTAAGGTTGTATGACTTTATAAATATCCATAAGAGTGTCAAACAGTTTTGGTCCTGATCAGATGCCACGTTACGCGGTATCTGATCAGGACCCAAACTGTTTGCAAACGCGCTTTACGACGTCATTGAAAATGAAAGGGTTAAACTTCGCAGAGTACCCGTATGCCCCCACTTGCATACAAATGATGCGCTGGGGAAAACAGGATACCAACACATAACACCAACCAAATCAAACATTTAGTGAATTTGTTATCGGCACAGAACAGCTCATAGCAAAATGAAAAAGAAATAGAAAAACGCCATGAAGAGTTATCTGTGTAACATTCATCTTTCTTTAACTCGTTCATCCATGATCAGATGGCCCCGTTAGAAGCTCTCTGATCTAGGTCTACACATTTTGCATTGGCCAAATTAACTATTCACAGATACATGGTAACTATATGACGAGTATACTCGTCGCTAGGGGTTGTGGAGTTAATCAACCACTCGTGTTTAACTTAGAAAACCAGTCTTCTGTGGGTAATTAAAGCTGGGGAAATGTACTGTAACATTCTTTATAGACCTACAGGATATAATCAACAGCTTTAACGCTATCTTTGAGAGGATTTGATTCATTAGTGACTCCGAATGACACGATCAGTGCAGGGCTGCCATTTCTCCCGATTATTCCTAAATCTTCGGATTTTTGTCCAGTTTATAGTAGCTTAAAGCAGGCTGAAAGTAAAGCAGAATGCGCCTTTTGGCGCATTCTGCTTTACTTCCAGCCTACTTTAAATAGTCACGTATCAAAATGAAACAGGCTATGCGGTAAAGGTACGATTAGTAAATTCGCACTTGAAAAATGCAAATTTGGAAATCTTAGGATTTTTCATGTCAACTTATGGCAGCCCTGTCAGTGCGTAATTTCCTCACGCCAATCTGAAGGTAAAATATGCAATTTGCAATGGAATACTGCAACTAAAGTTGGAAATGGTAATAAAATATTGAGTAAACTACCTTTTAAAATGTCGACGAAAGTATTGTAAGTGCCTGACTTTACGAACTTTTATTCAAATACAATGTACTAGCGTAAACCCTTGTTTAAAGTATATCAAAATGGAGAAAACGTTATTCTTTCCCGTTCAAACGCAAACGAAACGCAAACGCAAACCACTTAAACGTGTAAAATCATACTAAAATGACAACTTTTAAATAACTCTGATAATTCGTTTTACCCGGCCTCTGATCTGGAAAGAAGAACGTTTTCTTCACTGTAACAAGTACACATCGGGCGTGTTCACCTGAGACTCGCGAGTCTAGTAGAGTTTACCAAATGACGTAAAATGGCGCTAAAATCTGAATGCGCACGCACTTTTCACCAGAACGACAAACCCTTCAGACGAGTAAGTAATGGGCCAAATTAGGTAGTCTGGTACCCGACTATTGGGATTTTGCGTTGTCATTTTCTGACTCCATTTTGAAACCCGACTAACCCTGCGCAGGGACTGGGTTAGCCTAGAGTTCGGTTCAGAGGTCATATGACGTCATTCGAGTACGAACGCGGTTTGTTCACCTGTAACCTGAGGAACTCTGGTCGACTCGAGGATCTCAGGTGAACACGCCCATCGTTTATAAGTTTCGTCTTAAGAAATGTATTGATTTTTTTCGGCGTTCACGCGAAATGAACTATAGAAAATTATCGGCTAGCGCGATTCATGGTATTTTCCGATAATTTTCTGTAGTTCATTTCGCTTGAACGCCGAAAATAATCTGTTTATTTCTTATTTTTACAATGTATTTGCTTCAATTTCTAATATAAGATAAACATTATGTAAGTATACATGTATGTTTAATCCTTATTAGAGGTTGATAACACGAATGTGTACCCTATCAGGAACAGCCTTGACCGAATAACTGTATCTTCGTACATTCAAAAGCAAACAAAAAGTTCCATTGTTTACATTCGAAGATCAACAATTTTGACAGTTTGGCGCGCAAATGACGATTTGGCGTCATTGGAAATGATGTCATTTTTAAAGTAGGATAAATTTATCGGGGTTTTTTTTTGGCATAAAGGAATGCAGACAGTTGTAAATAAGGTATGTCAATTTTCTTGCAATATATCTCATTAATAAAGAAGAATAATAGTCGGGAATCATTGTTTCCACGAATAGGAAGGCATAGATCGGTTAAGAACAAATTTTGAAAAAATCCGCCAAATGTTTGCTGTCCAAAGTTCCAAAGATTAATTCGCGAATGAAAGCTGCATATGCCCCGCCTCCTCTTCAAAACTATTCCACAAGTCCCGCCCTCTCGAGAAATGGTGTTTATACGAAATGAAAACCCTTTTTGTCAATGGAATTGAATGATGGTGCAAATGTAAATATTTAGCATTGAATTTAACCGTGCCATGACTTATTACATATCAAAAATGTAGTTCAAGGCCAACTGACGTGTCAAAGATGCGGCGACTGGCCTTGATCCACACTGTTTGACACCCTCATGCATCTAACGTATTTTATGTAGCTTTATTATATATGGTATTTGAGCAGTGTATACCAAGCTCAGATTCAAAATTTTGGGTGACAACGGTGCTGGGGATCTGTACAAGGTTGCAATGCAATAGGACTTGTTTTGTCATGACACGGCTCACCTATATATGTAATTATATCGTTTCGTATCGTTTTAACGGGAAAGGGCAACGATTTCTTCATGGTACATGTATGGATGTTGAATAACAGTTTTCTGGAGAAAAGAGGCTGAAGCATAACCTGTGAATATTAATTATGATATACATAATAAATGTACATGTACTAGTAAAATGCTTATTCATTATGTTTTATATAAGTTTCAAGGTCACTATTACAGTACTGAACCTTATTAAATTAACAATTTTTGCGATTCGCTTGCAATTCGATGGCAATTCGCTTGCGATTCAAAATAGTAACTATACCCTCGAATAAGTTTTCTTGAATGGTGTATCTCACAAATGTTCGAGAATATGCCTTCATTAATTTTTTCGATTCCATTTTTGTCACAACTGCTTCGGAAAATTCGCGTAAAAATATTCAAAAGTAGGATTTGGTTTTTGAAGCGCCCGATTCGATGGCAATTCGCTTGCGATTATCAATTTAATTTAATAAGGTTCAGTACGCATAACGTGTTCAAAACATTTACCCCCGCACTGACCTACCCGAGTACAAAATTTATTTGCAAACAGCTTGGACCCTCATCAGACGCCACATAACGCAAATGATTCAAACTGTTTGAAACCCATTTCAATATGTCTTATGTCAAACTACCTAAAAACTGAATTTAACAAAAAAGCATTTTTGTTAAAGTTGATGCGGTCATGGGTATGTGGGAGACACGAAGGTTGTTTAAACACTTGAGGATGCGGATCAAGATATAAGGTAGGTAATATACATGTACTTTCAATAATCTACACGAATGTTTCGCATTCTTGCGTTAATCGGATTTGCTCAAATCACACTGGTATGGCAAAACGAACGGGCTCCCGCGTTAAGCGGGAGTCCGTTCGTTTTGCCATACCAGTGTGCAAATTGGCTACAATGGAACGGCTACGGACATCCGTTTCCTTCCCTATTAGCCCCAATATATAAAATCATTCAGACTAAAGCTATATACTGTGACAAGTATTTAATGTCGTCAACGAATCGTCATTTGAGGGCTGGGCCTGGGCTGCCATTTCTCCGGAATTTTCCTAAATCTTCGGATTTTTTCCCCAGTACCTGGTACAAATGTAGCTTAAAGCAGGCTGAAAGTAAAGCAGATTGCGCCTTAAGGCGAATTCTGCTTTACTGACAGCCTGCTTTAAGTAGTTGCATGTCAACAAAACAAGAAACATGTTATGGGGTTAAGGTACGATTCATAAAATCGCACTTGAAAAATGCAAATTTTGAAATCTTAGAATATTTCATGTCAACTAATGGCAGCCCTGGTACATGTATGCTGGTGGAATATGTAGAGGGTTTTCAACCGTTTGACCCCACTCAGTCTTGATAAAAGTATTGGACACGCACATGCATATATATATACACTAATATAAAATTCAAATACTCTATTACAGTAAAACTTCTCAATTACGACCACTATAGTGTATTAATTATAAGGCGTTTATGACAGATGACTACTTAAAGCAAGGTGGCAGTAAAACAGAAACATTATGTTGCGTCTGATCTGAGTCTACATAGTTTACCTATGTCCCATTTTTGGGACGCTACATGTAGGCACAAATGGGTTGAATTTAAATGTGCCCAATGAGCGCTTCTATGTGACAAAGAATTTAAGAACAAAAACACGTATTCCTGCTGTATCTTATGGTAGAAATGCCGCATTGTCGTCGGGCCTTTACTATCCCATAAAGTAATAACTCGAGTAATAACTGGAGTATTTCTTCCTTCCTTTTCGCCTACAGCAAGTGTTTTCAGTACACCGGAGTGCCATAAAGTGTGTCTTTTGACAGTTATTACAAATATACTGTTTACAAAGCAGTCATAATTGAATACAAAAATACGGAGTATTACCTTGTTATCGTTTCCTGGGGGACACAGACGCGTACACAGTAAAACAGTGGAGAAAACGTTATTCTTTCTCGTTTAACCGCAAACGAAACGCTAATGCAAATCGTTGAAGGTATAACATTACTTGTTTTAACTTTCTTATTATTGTCTGTTTTCATCTGAGTGGCAAACAGATTTGAGCCTGATCAGACGCCGGGTTACCCGGCGTCTGATCTGGCTCAAAACTGTTTGTAATGGCAATTATAGTTTTAGCGTAAACGCGTTAATTGGGAAAGAGAATTGATTTTCTCCACTACAGTGGATAATCTGTTATTATTTCCCGTTTAAACGCAAACGTACGCAAACGCAAAGCACTAAAAAATAGAAAAGAACAACTTTTGGACGATTCTGATAATTCTCGTTTATCTTGGTGGCAAACAGTTTGGAGCCTGATCAGACGCCGGGTTACCCGGCGTCTGATCTGGCTCCAAACTGTTTGTATTGGAAATAATAGTTTTAGCGTAAACGCGTTTATTGGGAAAGAATAACAGATTCTCCACTGTATATACAAATATGCGAGATACATTAAAATATCATGTACAGAGGAGAAAATGGTTACTCTTTACTTTACAGATACGCATTTTTACGCATATTATTTATCCCACTGAAGAAAATACTTCAATGTTATACAGTAATGCATGTTCAAAATATAATCATTTTCTATATTGTAGCAGATGAGAGCTTAAAGCAGGCTGAAAGTAAAGCAGAATGCACATTAAGTGTATTCTGCCTTACTTTTAACCTGTTTTAAATAGTCATCTATCTTCAATGATTGAAATAGACTTTGGGATAAAGGTTTCATATATCTTCCACGAATTTAAACGCAAATAAAATATTCCAGATCCTTATCAGGCTTGACATTACTTGTACAGTGGAGAATGTGTTATTCTTTCCCAATAAACGCGTTTACGCTAAAACTGTAATTTCCAATGCAAACAGTTTGGAGCCAGATCAGACGTCGGGTAACCCGGCGTCTGATCAGGCTCCAAACTGTTTGCCACTCAGAGTAAAACGAATACGCAGAATTATTTAAAGTTGTCATTAAATATACGTTTAAGTGCTTTGCGTTTGCGTTTCGTTTGCGTTTAAAAACGGGAAAGAATAACGTTTTCTCCACAGTAATATACCTATCTCGAACTCGATTAAGCCGATAACTAGAATGTTTGGACACTTCAAACAGTGTTTGCCTTTGATCAGTCTCATTCAACCAATATTGCACAACCTCAACTTGACCTTGACCTTGACCTTTTGGACTTTTGAATAATTCTTCAGGGTTATTTCTTGTTTAAAAATAGTTACCGTTTCGCCTGATACCGACCCCGCTTGCTAGACTGTTTGGATATACATGATTATGTTGCTTCGACCATTCCCCAATATACTTACAATATTAGTTATAAATACAGTGTATATGAGGATTTCTTCCAGGTTGAATTATGTTGCCCGAGTCGTTAGGCGAGGGTAACATGATTTTACCAGCCGGGAAGAAATCCTTATGCACACTGTAAAGAAACTGTATAACGAATTTATTATACTGCAAACGAAAAAATTTGGAAGTTGTCGTGTACAGCGCTCATAGTAAACTACATGTATAACAAAATTGCGCCAAAGCAGATAACGATGAACGCAAATGACGTCATGTTTCTGACGGTTGTTATTCGTAAGAAAAACGGGCATACATGTACTCGTAGACTTCGGCGACAAACTTTCGCAGAAATAAGGCGACTGTTGAAAGATCCAAACATCGATTTGTTTTTAGCCGAAATGGACTTAAAACGGAGGATGCACGATTGAATGCACTCAATCTTGTCGAGCAGTTGCCCATCTTATTTTCTGCAAAGCAAGACTCAGGGACCAGTCAGCCAATGAAAACGGCTGCATTTCTACGTACCCTGTCAGCTCAAGGGATACTTGGGATCACGTCTAGGGCTCGGTACCCAGTCAAAAGTAAGGATTTTACTTTGCAGTATACATTGTAATAAGTAAGAACGTACATGTATATCACCCAACCTTGGTTTGACATTGACTTATAAACGATTCTGAATATATATTGGTAAGGATACCATAGAATACATTAGCGTTTATTGCACGCAGTCTTGTTTTGTATTTCCCCGAGTTTCAAATGTAACAGACAGAAATGTAACGAAAGCATATACTTTCTCGAATAAGTTGTCATTGGAGATGAGCTCTTATTATTTGAGTCTGAAACAAATACAGAAAATATTTAATTACACCACCTTTCTACGGGTTCACTAGCAGTTTCCCCGACACATTTAATAAAAATGAATCTCAAATATCAACATACTGTGGAGAAAGCGTTATTCTTTCCCGTTTAAACGCAAACGAAACGCAAACGCATCGCAATAAAACGCATAAAAGGACAATCTTTAGGCCATTCTGACCATTCATGTTACTCTAGGTGGCAAACAGTTTGGAGCCTGATCAGACGCCGGGGTTACCCGGCGTCTGATCTGGCACCAAATTGTTTGCAATGGAAATACACGTTTTAGCGCAAACGCGTATATTGGGAAAGAATAACGTTTTCTCCACTGTATGTCACATTTCCACTTGATAACAACAATACATTTCAGGAACGATTGAAAGAAAAATATCAGATATAAGACACTACTCCCATGCCATTGTTTACCCTAATTCTGTTGAAATATCGTCTAGTTTGAAATTGTCGTCTGCACAATTAATCAAACGCAAATTTATGCATTTCTACTTTAAAGAAACTTAAAGTCGAATGTCAAACAGTTTGATTCCAGATCAGACGCCGCGTTACGCGGTATCTGGTCTGGATTCAAACTATTTGTAAACAATATTGAAGTCGGGATCGGCAGAATAAGGGTTTATTTATTTTCTGGAAAAAACGCACTTACAGTCGAACCTCGACAAATCAAAATCGATTAAATCGAATTTACAATTATTTCAAAGTTTAAACGTTTCCCAGTTAAACTTTGAAATACGAGATTCAACTGTGTTTCGTAAAGAACTAATGTGGTGTCTCACTAAGGCAAAACTTCGGTACAGTGGAGAAAACATTATTCTTTCCCAATAAACGCGTTTAAGCTAAATCTATTATTTCCATTGCAAACAGTTTGGAGCCAGATCAGACGCCGGGTAACCCGTAAACTGTTTGCCACTCATATCAAGATGAATAGGTGGAAGTATCCTAAAGTTGCTATTTTTCTACATTTTAGTGCACTGCGTTTGCGTTTCGTTTGCGTTTAAACGGGAAAGATAACGTTTTCTCCACTGTACATGTACGCGCAGTTCAAATAACCCGTAGAAAAGGCATTATTCTTTCGAAATAATGTATTCGCCGATCAGTATTTGTACATGTATGCGTGTGTACGTACGTACTATCGGTGTTTCATTGCACATTGAATCGAAAAATTCAAAAAGCTGTTTCCCAATTAAAGCTGTTTTGTACGCTATTATTCCTAATAGACCATATAAGACTTTTCCTGAAAATGGCTGAAGTTAATATCCTTCTTGTCACCATCCGACCCCATAAAATCATAACTATAGCCAAATTAAATGCTCTGTTGAAACTCCGCCAGGAATTTAGATAATACTCCCGAGTTCTAATTTATTTGAGTCAGGGGATAGGGGAAACTGTCACACAAGCACCCATGGATACAGTGTTAAGTTTGCTATGTTATATTCTATCTGTTACAACACCTCCTTTTCCATTTCATCACCAAGTCATCGTGAATTGTGTACTCCTTCACCGCCATATTGCCGTTTGCTTCAATAGTGCTGGTTTCAAAATCGTTCCAAAGTTAGAGTTTAGGCAGTACATGTATGACCAACGAAATGTCGAAACGAGTGTCAAACAGTTTGGATCCTGATCAGACACCCCGTTGTGCGGCGTCTAATCTTATTCATAATTGTTTAAAAATCGAATTTAGTCAACGTCGACTTTGAAATGGTAAAAATGACAATAAGTTGTGTCTATTCAGCACATACAGTGGGGAATCTGTTATTATTTCCCGTTTAAACGCAAACGAAACTCAAATGCAAAGCACTAACACATAGAAAAGTGCAGCTTTTGGACAATTCTGACTATTCATGTTTATTTTGGTGGCAAACAGTTGGAGCCTGATTAGACGCCGGGTTATCCGGCGTCTGATCTGGCTCCAAACTGTTTGCAATGGAAATAATAGTTTTAGCGTAAACGCGTTTATTGGGAAAGAATAACGTTTTCTCCACTGTAATTGTCTCTTTGACAGTGTGCATGTGTACGTCAGTCAACACTTTCGTTAGCATGAGCGACATCAGTCGACTAAGCTAACTGTTCGGATCCTTTCTGACGTCGAATTACGCGGCATCTGATCAGGATTGAAACTGTCTTACAATCTTTTTGATGTAATTATTTGTTCCGAAAGCTTGCCTGAAACGAACTTCGAACATAACAGAATATAATGTTTACAGTATTGAAACACGCTGAAGCTAAAGCAGACAATATACAATTGTTTCATATGTACTGAGGGAACAGTCAAGTCATTGACCCGAATTACAGTTCATGTAGCAGAGAATGCATTGAGCACTGTTGCCCGATGCCACAGCAAGGGGCAACAGTTCTCAGGGTATGGGACAATGATTTGACTTTCCCCGAAGTAACTATGAAACACAAGATTGATTCCTGACACTCTAATTAAGGGGTTTCCTGCATTGTGCAAGGCTGAATGCATAGCTTGATCTCGATCTACATGGTTTAACCCTCATCCGGACCTTTGGGTCCATTGGACCCCAGCGGCTTTATTTTTGCTAGAAAAACGTATTCAGCCTAATGACGCTTATGACGTTTTCACACATTGTTCCTATGGCTGTTTTTGACACTTTTTGTGAAATACGTACTAAATAGGTCAATTCGCATAGATTTTATTTTCAAAACACATCTGGGGTCCAGCTGGACCACAGAATTCTAAAGGTTAGTAAAATGTATTCCAGGCCATTTTAAAACCGTTCTTTGTTGTTTACAACTCGAATAATGGCATTTATTGAATACTAGATATCATCGACAATACTGTTCCTCCATTGCACATATCAAAATATATCTTTCAAAAGCTTGTGATTGAGTTATTTCCCTTGGATATTATGACCCCGGAGCGCAAACCGCGCGTCCAAGGGATTCACACTGTATGGAACGAATACAATTCTATCTGACCTCAAATTATGCAAATGATTTCAAGATTCAAATAGATGTACTGTATTATTTTTGGTTCTGGTCCTTTCTGGAAGTTTCCATAGCAGTCATGGGCCAAGATTGGTGACCTTGCCCTTTGCCCTTGACCATATTGAATGTTGGCTAACGAGGTCTGATCGGTCGGTATTAAAGGCGTCTATTTCAATGCTTCATTGCCATTTTTCATTATATCAGATTCAACTATTTAGTTACAGGGGGAGAAAAACATACAACACACAAACATGCTGCAATTAGGATGTTTGGCAAACGCTTGTTCAGCAGTGGCTAATGTTTGATACAATTTCTTGTTATTTCATTCATGAATCAAAAATAATGTAATAGATGATGATCGCAGGAAACCTCAAATCATAATTCATAACATTGATACAAAAATCTGGTTTAGACCATTGCCAAACACCGACCTTGGTTACACCTGTAACTGCGTCTAGTACACTATCATGAAGCTCATCAGACATGACGTGAAGTAGACATAGTTATGAGTAGTACTCAAGACATGATGTTAAGCAATTGATATTCAAAACTCTTATATCTTCACCATTTGAAGTTATGTGTGTACATGTATTACTTTAATTACATGTGTTTACCATACTTAAATTTATCACATATATTTGACATGCCACTGTCTCAGTGTCAGCGTTATGAATCCTGCACGGAACTAAGACATGCACGGTTTCAGGTCAAATAAATTGGACAACTATTGCCATGAAATAATTGGAAGCATGAACAAAGCTTAAAATTTGACGATATTGATCAGCTGGGAAGCTGTTTTGGTTACATATGTTCCACTAATAAGGGGTTTAAATCAGTTGTGGTTAAAAGTTGTACAGTAACCCATGTTAATATGCATAAAATATTAGTATTTGGGGTCCACTGGACCCCAGCCATAGTTTTGTCATTTTCTTCCAAATGTTTACATAGTTCTGTAAAAGATACACCATTAATGTAACAAAATGTATATCTAGTCATAAATATGTCCACATTTCCCCATCTGTACATTTTCTGCACAAGTTATTAGATAAAATTCGATTTTACGACCAAAAACGAAGTTTTTTGTGTTACTATGGTCACTGGTTGCCATGGTAACAGTGACATCAACGTTTCGGTTTCATCACTACCATATAGCATAACCACACCAATTTATAATGCGGCATCAGTTATGTCACAAATGCCTTACTTGACTTAGAAAAATAACAAAAATGGACAATGGACCTCAAAAGTCTCAAAACGGAAGTTTTTGCAAGGTCCGGATGAGGGTTAAGCAAAACATATAGATTCTAGAGATAATTTTATATTCCATCTTTGTTAAATGCAATACAACAACTGAATGTGAACATCACTGTGTTGTGAACAGATTTCTCTTAATATATTCTTTTTTTTTTCAATTTAGATTTGAATTGTAAACATTGTTTCTTATAATTGACTAAACGTGATTGACACTTAGTTTTGTTTACGTCATTACGTCATTTATGTTGACACATTACGTATTTTATGTTGTAACGTCATAATTTGTTTAAAAAAAGAAAGATTTTAGATCTACAAGCTGTTTAATCGATTCGGAGACACTCTTACAACTATGTTGATTTTCAAGCCTTTTTAGAGGTTTGTTCGGGAGAGAAAAACACCCGAACAACACCGCAAACGACCATATCTACATATTCAATTCAATTCAAATACTCTTTATTATTAACTGGTTTAATTCACATATACCGTAGATCTAGTTTTGATAATATTCAAATTCTTAAAACAGACAAAACTCTGTATCATAAAGACGCCTGATTCGGTCCCGCGGTGCAGAAAATATTTGCGCATCATTTTCGCGTATGCAACAGAGCTGTGCACCAGTGAACTATTGCACCCTGCCAATGATAAGTAAAATATGCTTAATAAACACTTAAATAGAGAGTCAGGTAATAGATCTAATAATATTTAGTGGCGCAAGGACATAAATGACAATAAAAGGGTTAATGCCATAAAATAGCAACATATATGGCACTTTACGGAGCTGTCATGTTTGATCACACCATTCACAGCTAAGTCGTACTTCATTAACCCCTTCAATGTCTTACACCGAGTACAATGGATATTTGCAAACAATTTAGATCCTGATCAAACGCCGCGTTCAGGATCAAAACTGTTTGACACTCGTTTCAATATATCTTAAGGCAAAAATCCTAAATATTAAATTTGATAAATAAAAGCAGACGACAATTTTTAAAGCAGATGACGTCATGGCAGTGAAAGGGTTAAACTTAAGGGACCACTCAAATCAGCATTATTTTCGGGATTTACAATAAATAGTTATTGAAGAATGCTAAAGAACGCCCCTTAATGAACCTTTTCATAGTTTCATTGTGTTCTGTCAAAATAAAATACATTTTCTACGTTTTAGTTTTTTGAGTTTGCGTTTCGTTTCGTTTAAACGGGAAAGAATAACGTTTTCTCCACTGTATCGAGAAATGCGACAGTTTCGTAGGCGTTTACACGTCCGAAGGGAACTCATGTGTCTGCAAAGTGTTACGCTAATGTATTTCCATTCCCTGTCTCAACCTTATACGTCAAGTGCATTTACTTTCGCCATGTATCTATTCAACGCATGTTTTTCATTTTTGCATTACAACACAACGCATCATAGCTTTTACTACCATATGATTACTTAATCGCAAGAAGGTGGTTATACATATGACACCTAAAATGACGTTTAGTAGATTATTCCAACTCACACCAAACAATCGTCTGTTTGTTGCAGTTAATCTTTACTATGTAATACGCACACATGCTATACTGTAATTTCATTCAAAATGCAAACATGAAATTATGAATACATAGAGGATAACTGTTTTTTTCAGTGTAAGATCGAAATTTAATCCATTGAGTGAACATCAGACGTTATATTTTCACGAGTGGCGAAGCCACGAGTGAAAATATAACAGTCTGATGTTCACGAAATGGATTAAATTCGATCTTACACTGAAAAAACACAGTTATTCTATTTATTTATGCTTTTAAGCCACTTTTTAAACGAAATTGTTTAAAAATTGAAAGCGAACGTACATTATTTATCCCGTGTTGAGCCCCACGTTTTATGTCGAACACACGCGCGTGACAGTTGGCGGTATAATGACGTCACTCGTTGCTCCCGAATTTGGATTCGTGCTCTTCCGGTGAGTAGTTCGCGACAAATCGGACTGCCGGAATTTAACGATAAGACACGATTGACTACGATTCTTGGGGAGCCCTACGGGAAAAATTCATAATAAAAAGCGATTGGTGATAAACTGATAATCCACTGCAGTGGATTACCAAGTGATCATCCACTGCTATTTCGTGGTAATCCACCGAAAAGCATAAATAAAGTGGAGAAAACGTTATTCTTTCCCGTTTAAACGAAACGAAACGCAAACGCAAAACACTTAAACGTAGAAAATTGCAACTTTTTGACAATTCTGTTAATTCATGTTTATCTTGGTGGCAAACAGTTTGGAGCCTGATCAGACGCCGGGTAACCCGGCGTCTGATCTGGCACCAAACTGTTTGCAATAGAAATAATAGTTTTAGCGTAAACGCGTTTATTGGGAAAGAATAACGTTTTCTCCACTGTAACACATAGAAATAAACGTTAACGTTAATAACCCATTCACTACCTTACCACGGGTACAAAACTTTGTTTTGGAATAGCGGTTGCAATGCAACCTATTTATTTATCCGTCTTAGATAAAGTAGGGTCAGGGTTCGAACCACCCCACGTCTTGTAATAAAGTATATACTGGTAAGTAGATTATATTTTTGTCGTGGCGCGGCTCATACGTATATGTATTACATTAATTGCGCCGAGGAGTTGGTCGTATTTACTTGTCACGTGACTACATCAACTTTACGAGAACGTCCAACAATTTGAGGACTAATTCAATATATAAACATGGAAGAATCCACTGGGCATAAATGGGTTAAAAATGTGTTAAATTTGGAAAACTATTAAGCGAAGCTAAACGCAATAAGGTAAACACTAAATTTTACAGATTTGTTAATTGAATGTTCAACAGTCGAAGTTGTACTTTAAAAAGATTTTTAATAGTTCAGTGTTTGACCATAATCAATACTAATGTCAATGGACAAAACTGCATTACATATAGCACCTACATGTATACTACTCTTTGAGAACAATATTACTTTATCTAGTGAGCGTACGGCAAAACAAAAGGTTAATGTTTGAAACTCTGAGGTTGCTAAATTGTTGTAATAAATCATGTCTACAACATATAAGCACACTTGTGAAACAATAAAAGCTTTTCCATACTCAAAATATCGTTTTGAACTCTTTTATCGGAAGTATATTCATCTGCCTTAAAACACGACCATAATATTGTCTGCTTAAATAGTTCGTTTGATTTCATATTTCATATTTTTCTTCTTTTTTGGGGACAGTGGGGGGGGGGGGGGGTCGGTAAATGGGTTTAAAGGTCTCATGGGTGATGTCTCATGGGTGATTGGGCTAAGAAACACGACGTGTAAATATTCAAGGCTTAAACACTCATCTTTCGATCGTAATATTACTTCACCCAGGTGATTTAAATGGGTACCTGAGAGGGAAATAAGTCAATGTGTCATGGCTGCTAGTAGCGCCATATGTAAATGGCCGACTTATGACTCGATGTACAGGGAGGTAATTGTAAAAGTCGGTAGAATATGACATATAAATTTCAGACTTGATAAACCCATACCTTTACCTTTTACCTTTTTACTTTTGGGTGAAAGTGAAGCATTTGAATGCATGAAGTGAAAGCGTTAATGGTCGCAGCAGTTCGATTACTGTATGGCTTGCTGATTAACAGTATGACTTCTGTGCAATAAATGCCTCATTTACGCTTCTTAATGCTTGTTAGATTTGTAAATGTTATGCTATTTACATAACTTCTAGCCATTATTCCGTAAACCGGATTGCACGTCATACATTTTATGATCTTGTGCAATCACAATGAACATTTATCCTGCTATGGGCGAATAGTTGATAACAATTGTTCATTGTATATATTTTAAAACTATACATGTACATGTATATGTCGCCAAATTATGCAGTGACAAACCTGGATTCAAACCGCTTAAAATGTTGATGATAACGTGGAAAAGCAATGTGTGATACATGTATATCACTAGATGTAATTCAAGCAAACGACAATTAATGTTGCAGACCAAAACTGTATAATACAAAAGAGTAAAACTGGATCGGGCAATCAATATTAGAAAAAAATCGTGATTATTTACAATGAGTTAACAATAAACGCTCTCCATTACGATCAATTGAAATAAGTCTACCTGGTTGCATTAACTCTTTCACGCATGAAGCCTTTGATGGGTAATTCCATTTTCGAATTAAGACTTATCCATTGTTGTCTATTATACTTGTAGGGTTGGGTTCTAACAGAATACAGAATACAGAATATTTTATTAGGCATACAATGTACATACATTCATAGCCTTAACAATATACTGAAAACAGTTTGGAGGAAGAAAATATTTTTTTATATTTTTTACACAAGTTTTAAATTCAATGTATTTATACTTGTAGTAGTGAGGTAAGTATAGAGTTGGTAGGTATACTGTAATGTTGAGTATGTGATAAGTGGATAGGAAGGATGAGTGAGTGAATAGTTCCATTGTTAATTATCAGTTTTAAGGATGGCATTTATCTAACATGCAACTTATTTGCGAAATATACAAATTTAGCGACTTTATTTATGATATTGCTGGATGTAGAGGTCATTATGCTGATACATTTGTTGATATTCGGCCATGAGCAGTATTGTTTTGGTAGATAACGGTCTCGTATTTCTCTATATTTTGGGCATACTAGAAGAAAATGATATTCGTTTTCAACAGTTCTCATATTACAGTTCGGGCAAAGACGGTGTTTTCTGTCGATATTGGAATATCTTCCTGTCTCTATTTTAACTTAAAGGTTATGTGAAGATACCCTGAACCGGGTTAAGGTTATTGTAAACGTCTTGTCTGATATGCATGAGAGATATTTCTCTGGTTCGAACTGGTGTTTGAATAAACTGTATGTTGATAGTTTTGGTGAGTTATTGATTTGCGAGTACCATGTTTGTTTGTATATGTCTAGTAATCTTTGTTTTATGATAGAAAATTCATACGTTGTTCCAGATATCTGCAAGCCCTATGTTTTCAAGAGTATTTTTAATTTGCGCAGCCCAATTCATACCGTTATACATGTTGCCGTTTACAGCATCTTTAGTGAGCATTTTGTAGGTATTGGTCATTAGTGTATTTTTAGACTTTATTAATTTTATCCAATATTGAAAAATGATTATCTGTCTAGCAATTTTCATTGGGTATTTACCCGTTTCCCCATATAGTGTGTCAAGGTTCGTGGATCGTTTTACTGCTAATATTTTTCTTAAAAACTTACAGTGTATTACCTCAATGTCTTTTGATTCATGATTTCCCCATACTGCTGCGTTATAGTTTAGAACAGGGCCTACTAAGCTGTCGAATAGTTGAATTTTATTTGTAAGTGACAATTCTAGTTGATTGAATGCAACAAATAAGTTATGCAGGGCAAATTTAGCATGTTGTGCAATATTCTTTTGGGTTCTGCACCATGATCCATTTTTATATAGATGTGTACCTAGGTACTTGAACGCAGTAACGGTTTCTAAGGGTTTATTGTATAATTTAAAGTTGTTGGACTTTGTATGTCCCTTTTCGAAAATAAGTATTTTCGTTTTGTCTGTGTTTATCTTTAATCCCCATTCATTACAATACATTTCTAAACCATTAAGCATTTTTTGTAGAGCCTCGGCTGTTTCAGCACATAATACACAATCGTCAGCAAATAATATCAGACCTATCTGCAAGTCTTCAACAGTAAAGACACCTTCAATATCATAACAAGATATTGAAACATACAAAATAGTGCATATTCCTATCAAAGGACTCCTTTCACATGTATACTATTCTTTTCGTGCGATATTTACCCCTTCACCGTTACCTTGTCGTCTGCTTCAATTTTGTTGTCTGCAATGTCGTTTCAAATAATTCAGTATGGCTGAAGAAATTTCAAAACGAGTGTCAAACAGTTACGCGGCGTCTGATCAGGATCCAAAATGTATGCAAACGCACTTTTAAGCGTTATTGGAAGTGGAAGAGTTAAAACTGATGACGTGAAGGCAGTGAGGTTTTGACATGTGTGCTGCTGAACACGACTTCATTTGTAATTACAAACAACGAGAATCCAAAACAGAAAGTAGAGTACGTAGGTATCTGATCAAGATAAAAACTATTTGACAGTCGTCTTCAGATGTCATAAACTCAAAAATGATTATAACTTAATTGGGCAAATCAAGCAAACAATATTGCAACTACATGTACATGTAGTGTAGAAAGAGGATCGCTTTGTTATTAGATCAAATAGGAACGTTAACAAGGAAGTTACGTGAGACAAATCAGTTCTCATTCATTCACGAATGACCAAGGTATGTATTCCACATTTCCTTATTTCCTTCTCAAAGCAATTCGAAAGCAAAGAGGAAGCTCCCATGCATTAAACATCGAAAAATGACTGTCGTTTAGTGGCCGTAACATACGGATTTGACTGTACAGTGAAGAAGACATTCTATTCCAATAAGCGCGTTTACGCTTAAACTATAACAGTCGAAATTCGATATCTCGAACTCGTTTAAGTCGAACATACCCGTATTTCAAAGTTAAAACGCGGCTAGCCGCGTTTTAACTTTGAAACGCATGTATGTTCACCAAAACCAAGCTTGAAATAAGGCAAATTCATGTTTCGAAATATCGGATAACTTGAGTTGAGCGAGTTCGAGATATCGAAGTTCGACTGTATTTCCATTGTAAATACTATGGATATACGAGAGACACTGGGTAACCGGACGACTGATAAGGTCCCAAACTGTTCGGCATTCAGATTAAGAAAAATCGCTAGAAAATGTACATGTAAAACACATAATTTAACTTTCCTACATTTTAATGTTTTGCATATGAGTTTTTGCGTTTCGTTTGGGTTTAAACACGAAAGAAAACATCTCACTGTTCTAGATTCCTTACCACGTTCAATCTACAATATCCAGTTAATCATGCCCAATGCCAATGGTACGGGCATCTTGTTTTGTGGTATTTAAGGAAAACAATAAACACTAATTCGGTTATTTCCCAATAACAGTACATTTGTATGCCTCGTTTTAAATTTAGCATTGTGGACCACAGGGCTCTTGCAAGTACATGTAGTTTGGATTAAGATCAGAAGCAGAGAGATTCGACGAGTTATCAATTCTTAAACTGTTTGACACTTGTATCGATATCAATTCAGTATAATAATTTTATACTTCCTTAAATCTGACATTGATGGAATTTATGCAGGCACCAGTATTAAAGCAGACTGTTTTGTACAGTGGAGAATCTGTTATTCTTTCCATATAAACGCGTTTACGCTAAAACTATTATTTGCAGTGCAAACAGTTTGGAGCCAGATCAGACGCCGGGTAACCCGGCGTCTGATCAGGCTCCAAAGTGTTTGCCCTCAAGATAAACATGAATGATCAGAACTGTCCAAAAGTTGTTCTTTTCTACGTTTTAGTGCTTTGCGTTTGCGTACGTTTGCGTTTAAACGGGAAAGAATAACAGATTCTCCACTGTAGCAGTAAAAAGGTGTTTACCCCTACACCCTTATTGTGTCGTCTGCTTCAATATTGTGTTTGCAAGATCGTTTCAAAGTCAGATATAAGGGTGTAAGACGTTACGCGGCGTCCGATCTGGATACAAACTGTTAACAAAGTGGACATTATGCACCTCCGGCATAGAAAGGGTTAAACCTTATTTAAATTATAGTGGTAAAAGATTAAAACAGTCGGCAAATACTATTGTTTTTACAAGTTAATTCTTATGATTCAAGGACGCGGTTTTCGATATAACGTAATTACAAACACTAATCCATAAGAAAATACCAATTTAGTTCCATTGCATTCCAGTCGTGAATATTCATTATAACAACATCGTCCACATTCTAGCAAATGGTAGCTCAAAGCAGATTAAAAGCTAACCAGAACGCGCCATAATGCGCATTCTGATTTACGTTAAGCCATTTCAAGAGATCACTTGCATGCAGAAACAGACTATTGAGTAAGGGGTTACGAATTATACATTTATAACATCTATAACATCTTGATATCATTTTACCAACTGAAACACCTGCATAAGTATAATATACTACTCAAAGTTTGCTAAGATCCAAGGTAAAACCTCCGTATGTTACTATCCATTGCACTTTCTCTCATCATACATTTGTACCCTCCAACAGTTTCGTTCGATTCCTTACAAATTTATAGACATTATTGCAAAGGATTTATTTTATGGATTCTGATAGTTTGTATACCTGTCTTCGTCATCAAACCCGAGGAAATAATCAAAATGTGAAATTTCTTAGAACTCACCAAAATTTTCAAATCCATTGAATTCTACATTTTAATGTTCATAGAGATGTTATTCGTTGGTAAAACAAATCTTTAACCTTTCAATGTTCAATTGAACCCATTTTAACAGCGGGGAAGCCATTACCCATTCAAAAATTAACTTTTTGATAGTCTCATGTTAACTGCAATAAGTATACACCCAGATCAGACACAGGGTGACTCGGCGTCGAAACAGGATCCACACTTACTTTTATCGTGTTTTGATTCGTTTAAAATACAAAACCAGAAGCACTTTAATTAGAGAAAAAATAACATGATACGTTTTATGAAGCCGGTGACATTGGCTCAAGTATGGTTAATGATGCATTATCATTATAGCCACATATAAGTTATAATGAAGGCATACATGTACATGTACAATGGAGAAAACATTATTCTTTCCCAATAAACGCGTTTACGCTAAATCTATTATTTCCCATGCAAACCGTTTGGAGCCAGATCAGACGCCGGGTTACCCGGCGTCTGATCAGAATCCAAACTGTTTGCCGTCCATGTTAAAATCAACATTACGAATAGCGGGAAAATTGACATTTTCTACGTTTTAGTACTTTGCGTTTGCGTTTCGTTTGCGTTTAAACGGGAAAGAATAACAGATTATCCACTGTAATAAGAGTCTTGAAGTTAACTCCTTCACTGCCTAACACCCAGTATAATGCTTATTTACAAGCAATTTGGACCCTGGTTGGACGCCTCGTCACGCGATGTCTGATTAGGACAAAACTGTGTGACACATTTCAATATTTCCTAAGTTAAAATGTATCAATTCCGAACTTGCGAAATAAAAACAGACGACTATTTTTCAAAGCATTTGAAGTCTTGGCTTCGAAATAGTTAAGGTCACTGATGTTTGATGTGATCACGTGACTAGTGTTTGTTAGTTATAAGATTTAAGGCTAAATTGCTTTCATAAAATACGTTAGCAAGGCAGAGACTCGTGAGTACAAACAGTATGTAGTTCCAGTTTAATATACCTTAAACTTTACAGTCAAGGGTGTTTTTACAGTGGAAAATATGTTATTACAGTGGAGAATCTGTTATTCTTTCCCGTTTAAACGCAAATGAAACGCAAACGCAAAGTACTAAAACGTAGAAAAGTGCAACTTTTGGACAATTCTGATAATTCATGTATTTCTTGGAGGCAAACAGTTTGGAGCCTGATCAGACCCGGCGTCTGATCTGGCTCCAAACGGTTTATAATAGAAATAACAGTTTTAGCGTAAACGCGTTTATTGGGAAAGAATAACAGATTCTCCACTGTATTTCCCAATAAACACCTTAACGCTAATACTATTTCTTTCAATATGGACAGTTTCGAGCCAATTCAGACGCCAAACTGTTTGCCATTCGAATTTTTTAAAAAAAATAGCCATAAGTGTCTGTTTCTACGTTTTATTGCAAAGCATTTCGTTTGCGTTGAAACGGGAAAGAAACACAGTTTTTCCCATTGTAAGAGGGCCACCTCTGCAATAAACAATTATTAAATCTACAACAGCCCTCCAAATAACGACTCCCGCCTTACAACGACTTTTGCCACTGTTCCCCTAACAGGACAATGTCTAACGCTTTTACTGCTGAAATATCGTCTGTTGCAAATTGTCGTCTGTTTTTTTTACTCAAAGTTACATTTTGATTGAATAAATATAAAAACGATTGACACACAGCTTTAATCCAGATCAGACGCCGCTTTTGGATGCAAGCTGTTTGCAAATGTAAGCCAATTTCCCGCCCTTTAACGACTCCCTCCGAACAACGTATTCAAGTTTTGTCTCCCTATGGATGTCGTTGTAGAGAGAGAGCGCTATATTACAATTTGACTGTTAAATGCAGAATAAAGTTGAAACTGCTTCCAGTAGCTTTCCGCTAGTATTGTGTTTGTATTACATGTGCCGGAAGCCCCTTCACTGCCTTACCAGGGGGCAATGTTAATTTGCAAACAGTGTAAATCCTCACCTTACACCGCGTAACTCGGTATTTGATATAGTTGAGAAAACGTTATTCTATCCCAATAAACGCGTTTACGCTAAACCTTTTATTTCTATTTCTATTTCTATTGCCATTCAGATTAAAATAACGTTTAGAATGAATTGTCCAAAATAATGTCAAAATCTTCAGTTCATTAAAATGCGTTTGCGTTTCGTTTGCTTTTAAACGGGAAATAAAAACTTTTTTTTACTGTAAGAATCCAATTGTTTGATGCTCATTTCAATATATGTATATCTTTAAGGACCACAATGGAAACTAGGGAATCTTTTTCCTTTTTTGTGTTATCCTTGGGTTCTATTGCGCATTACATGGCCCTTATATGATTGCTTTAAGTATGCTTTGCTCTGTTATGTACACTTTTTTACCGAAATAAATCTATCTATTTATCTATCTGAGGCTTTAGATTTAGATTTACACTTAGAATTAAAAGCAGACGTCAATTGTTTTAAATTGTAGACGTCACGGTAGCTGCATTCCGCTAATAAGGCATGATACACGTTTTAGCGTCGCATTAGGGCTTACGTTTCGCATTATTGAGAAAGAAATCTATTCTACAGTAGACAACACTTGCTGGACAAAAACAAGCATTTCCCCATGGGTACTTTGAAATAAATTGGTTTGACATTTTCCTCTTAGATAAAACTTAAAACACAAAACACCGGAATGTGTAAGGTTAGTTAACCCTTAAAAACCAAAGTCCATTAAGTCGACTTTGCAAACAGTTTGGATCCAGATCAGACGCCGCGTAACGCGGTGTCTGATCTGGATCCTAACTGTTTGACACTCGCATTGATATGTTTTAAGTCATATTACATTAAATCTTACTTTGAAACTATCTTGCAATCAACAAAATGGAAGCAGAAGACAATGGAACGGTGAAGTGGTAAAAACCTCTCGATTAATTTGACGATGAAAAGGTTAAGAACCGTATATCTACAGGCATCCTTGAAACCTCTTTTACCCGCATGCTACTGAAAATACTGTCTGTCATTAAAAGAAAAGATACCGTCTGAAAAACTAGACTAATAGCTATAACTGGATATTGACCCTTTGTCGGCTAAATTCGACTTAGAATTTGCCAACAGTTAGGATTCAGATCAGACGCCGAATGGTCATGATTCCGACCTAATGACTCTCGATTTCATTGCATTTACGTTTAAACCGGAAAGATAAACAACGTCTCCACACACATCGGTTGCTTACAGTCTACATGTATATATGAAATTAACCTATTTGCGTCAAGTGGATTCTTCTTTTATGAAAGGGATGCCTGGTCAAAATTTTCATTTTCATTTTGTTTTATATTGAAATTCATATCAGCAAACAATGTAGACTCTAATCAGACGCCACATAATGCGGCGTCTGATTAGAGTCTACACTGTTTGCCTGTGTCCCATATATGGGATCGTGGGCAAAAAAGGATTAAGAATACAGCATCCAAGAACGCTAAAACTAAACATCATTATGAGTGTTATATATGTTGGTGTAAACATACTTTATTGCAATAATTTACATGTATTTCACAAACATACAACAAAGTTCAGGATTGAAATGAAAGCAAACGAGCGTATTTTGTTTCTCATGCCTGTGTATAGTTTAACCCATCCCATATATGGGACATGGGCAAACAGTGTAGACTCTGATCAGACGCAGCCGCATTATGCGGCGTCTGATCAGAGTCTACACTGGATGCATCGTCATGCTGAAAAGAAATCAAACCAGAGCTGAAGATAAGTGGGATTTTCAAAACCTAAAATGCGTATGTCTCAGATACATTCGTTATACATAAACCAATAATACTACAATATATGTTACGGCTTTTAATGCCGCGATAATGGCTACCTAAACTGGCCGGCAGCATTCTTGTTTGAATTCAGATTTCAGCTATTTTTGGCCGACTGTACATTCATACGAGTGTCAAACGGGTTTACATCCTAATCAAACACTGAGTAACGCACCGGCTATTGTTTGTAAATACAGTGTAGGAGAAAACGTTATCATTTTCCAATAAACGCGCTTACGCTAGAAATATATTTTATATTACAAACAGTATGGAGCCAGATCAGACGCCGGGTAACCCGGCGTCTGATCAGGCTCAAAACTGTTCGTCACCAAGATAAACATGAATTATCAGAATTGTCCAAAAATTGCACTTTTCTACGTTTTAGTGTTTTGCGTTTGCGTTTCGGTTTGTTTAAACGGGAAAGAATTACGTTTTCCCCACTGTAGCAGTGTCTTTACGCGTGGTGGTGAAAGGGTTCAATACCAGCATTTCTGTCATCCAGCATTAATTTCTGAATAATTAGAATACAATCCACTTTCAGGGTTTCTATAGTAACAATACCATACTGATAAGATTATCTCCTTCACTATAGTGGATAAAACGTTTTTCTTTCCCGTTTAAATGCAAAAGAAACGCAAACGCATCGCAGTAAAATGGAGAAAATGACATTTCCACAATTCTGACAATCTATTTAAATGCCGACGATGAATACCTTGATCATAGAATATCTACATGAGCCCTCTGATCAGGGTCTATACTGTTTTTCATTGTGTAATATATACTTTAAACAGCGTTTTATCGATTTGTGAGTAGGCAGAACACACATGTATATAAGTGATCGAGAATTGACTCCTGTTTGTACAGTGGAGAAAACGTTATTCTTTCCCAATAAACGCGTTTACGCTAAAACTATTATTTCTATTACAAACCGTTTGGAGCCAGATCAGACGCCGGGTAACCCGGCGTCTGATCAGGCTCCAAACTGTTTGCCACCAAGATAAACATGACTTATCAGAATTGTCCAAAATTTATACTTTTCTACGTTTAGTGTTTTGCGTTTGCGTTTCGTTTGCGTTTAAACGGAAAAGAATAACAGATTCTCCACTGTAATTTCCAGTTTAGTGAAGCTACGTTTTTGGAGCTTACACTGTGTCTCCACTTTGTGTATGTATAAAATTACTATTCTGTAAATTTTATACGTGCATGTCAATTGATGCAGATTGGATACACAATAAATGACCGTTTTCTAATTACTCAAGCGTTTATTAATGTATCATACAGCGCTCCCTCTCTACAACGACACCCAGGGGGAGACAAAAATTGTCTGCGTTGTTCGGGGAGAGTCGTTATGGACGGGGTAAATGTCTTACATTTGCAAACAGTTTGAATTCAGATCAGACGCCGCGTAACGCGACGTTTGATCTGGATTCAAGCTGTTTGTCACTCGTCATTACCCCTTTCCATGTAAATATGTCAAATAATGTAACTTTGAGAAAAGACAGACGACAAATTTTATCCACGGTATTGCAGCCATGAAAATGCTGGACATAAATGTCTTGTTTGGGGGACAGCGGTAAATGTCGTTGTAAGGAGGGAGTCGTTGTTAGGATGGCTGTTGTAGAGATGGAGCACTGTATTACAGAATGGTAGCAGCTTGAATAAGGTCAATACGGGTTAGCACAAACGTTTTTGAGTGTTTCAAACCTTTGAAACATCATTTTTTAGTCAGAGGCGGGTTTTAGATTCAAAGTTAAAGTTTCATAGTTAAAAGATTTTGGCTCAGTCCACATCTGCTCAAGAAATTAAAACCCGATAGCGGATAATAATAACCACAAAAAATGAAAATTGAGTTTACTTTGAGATATGTATTAACCCTTTACCCAATAATCCGTTTATAACATAAAATACAGGTGATCACTTAAAGCAGGTTGCCTTTACCTGATAGCATTGTTTCTAGTATTGAAGATATGTGACAACTTAAAGCAGGTTGAAAATAAAGCAGAATGCGCCCTAAGGCGCATTCTGTTTTCCTTTCAGCCTGCTTTAAGCTAAAATCTACCAGGCTATATACACTATTTGTAATGGTAATTGTTCATGAGGGTATAAACTGGAACTATTTTCTTCAGCGGAGGAATACATCATATTCGCTAAAATGCGCTTCTATAAGGGAAAAGGTTAAAGCACATTCCGCTTTACTTTCAGCCTGCTTTAAACTACTATCTGCTAGGCTATATCAAGACTTTTTTTTGTAATTGTTCATGAGGTTATAAACTGGAACTATTTTCTTTAGCGGAGGAATAAATTAAACACGCTAAAAGTCGCTTATATGGGGGAACGGGTTAAACGAAACAATGAAAACGATTTGAAAATGTCTAGTGAATAATTACTAAATTTTGAAGTTTTACATGATATATAAAATTATAAAATTAGTAGAATCTACTTTCACTATCTTTTGTTTACGAATAATTTGGGGACCAGAGAGTGGCATACAGTTTTGAAATGCGGCGTCACCAAGGGTTGTCTATATACATGTAGCGGCTTTTGAGACTCTTTAATGGAATTCAAGGTCCCTAATTATCTAAAGTCTCCAAATATGCCTGTATTAATATTTACTATTCATTTTATTCTACATTTCTGCGTTTAAGTTTGAAACCCTCACCAGTACTTCCAAGTAGTTTAACCCATTTACACCTAGTGGATTCTTCCATGTTTTATATATTGGATTAGTCCATTTTTTATCAAAGGGATGCCTTGTCAAAATTTTTATTTCATTTTGTTTTATATTGAAATTCCTATCAGCAAACAGTGTAGACTCTGATCAGACGCGGCGTCTGATCAGAGTCTACACGGTTTGCCTATGTCCCATATATGGGATCGTGGGCACAAATGTGTTAAGTATTGTTGTCACGTTCAATTTTCCCCTATTTCAAACATGTCGTCTACGAAGCCACTAAACGTTTCCCTTATACAGTGGAGAAAACATTATTCTTTCCCAATAAACGCGTTTACGCTAAAACTATTATTTCTATTGCAAACAGCTTGGAGCCCGGCGTCTGATCAGGCTCCAAACTGTTTGTCACCAAGATAAATATGAATTATCAGAATTGTCCAAAAGGTGACATTTTCTACGTTTAAGTGCTTTGCGTTTGCGTTTCGTTGCGTTTAAACGGGAAAGAATAACGTATTCTCCACTGTACATGTATGTTATAATTTACATGTAACATTCATCTTATTATCCCTACGCGAATGAGAATAGTTCCAACCTACAAGGTCCTGCCCTTAAAACGACGAAGGCATTACCTAACTGCAGGTTGAAACAAGAAAAAACCAAACATGTCCCTGTGAATAGTACACTAAGTCGTGTCCTATGCAAGGAGTGAAGACGCAGATCATAGGACGCCTACAGGAACCCTCTGTTCAGAGTCTGCATTGTTGTCAAATGCAATACATTTACCACAAAACTCTAGAGATTCAAAAAAGACTAAATTTAATCCGAAACAGGAAGTGTCCATTCGAGGTTTCATGGCGGAAAGTGTTAGATAGCTCAAATCATTGATGTAAATTGCAAATGTAAAGGTTAAGTGTAAACAAGCCTATACATTCAGCAACAGATTCATGTTTGACAACAACACTTATTTCCCTAAGGAATTGTAGAATGTTTGAAGCTATTTACAGTGTTCCCTTCCAACATCGTCCCTCCAAACAACGACTCCCTCCTAACAACGACCCCTGCCGCAGTTCCCTAAACAGCACAAATATGTCCAACCTTTTCTCGCCTCCACTATTTTCTGCTTAAAATTGTCGTCTGCTGTTTTTTCTCAAGGTTACATGTAAGCAGACATTTTGGTAGAACAAATATAATGACGAGCGACAAACAGTTTGAATCCAGATCAGACGCCGTGTTACGCGGCGGCTGATCTGGATTCAAACTGTTTGCAAATGTAAGCCAAGTCTTAATTTTCTCTCCCTACAACGACTTCTTCCGTACAACACATACAGTGTGTGTCTCCCATTTGGTGCCGTTGTAGAGAGGGATAACTATAATAATAATTCCAAACGGTATTTTAATTCGCCTCAAGGTATGTTAGATTTTACAATACATGTAAGCATACAAATCTAAGTACATATACAACGAAGCATTTTGCGATTCCAATAAAACTGTGTTTCATTACCATTTTACCGGCAGCTTTAATCTATTCAACGACAAAATATCGTCTGCTTTAGTAATATTGTCTGTGCATTCTTTACAGACCCAGGTCAAGCCCCAAATGTGTGCACATACGTTTACCGAGACATGATAATACAATAAAACCTCTCTATAATACCCACTAAGTTATGATATGTGTAAGGTGTTTACGACAGAGAACCGCTAAAAGCAAGGTGACAGTAAAATAGAAAGCTCCTGTGGGAAGTTTTTTTACTGTCATCTTGCTATAAGCTGTCACCTGTTTTTATACAGTCAATTAACCTTTATTTTAGTGGTCGTAATAGAGAGGTTTTACTGTATTTTTCAAATGCATCTAGAAAATTCCTAAGATTTACAAGGTTCTATTTTTCAAGCGCAATTACTTAAGGCAGGTTGAATGGTTTGTATCTGATTAAAAACTCGTTCTGCGTACTCGTAAAATTATCCAGATAACAACCCATTCTCCTGATGTATTTTTCATATCAATTAAAATAAATTAATTACTAGTATCCTCTATTTCTTTACCAGTATATGTACATTGGAAAAGAGGGCAATAGCCCATTTACATGTATCTTAGTCTTTGCAGTTCACAAATGACAAGTGCACTTGTCACAAGAACGATATTTGTAAAGGGCGCTTGTAGTCGTCAATTGTCTTAATGGCTTGATAAAAAACGCTAATTTTGAAGATAAAGATCTATGTAAAGATGCAATATTTCGTCTGTGATCGATAAAGATAATACTTACATGTACACTGCAAACTTTTCAGATTCACTGCTCAACTTTCTAAATAATGACCAAGCATTTTAGTGATTCTCGCTGGATTTATTTTCTAATTGCTCAAACGTATATTAACCAGTGCATACCCTAGTAAGACAGTTCATGTAAGATCCTTCTAATACGGATCTATACAGGCCTGCCATAAGTTGATAAAAAAAATCCTAAGATTTCAAATTTTTCAATTTTTCAAGCCCGATTTTCCTGATTATACCTTTAACCCATAGTCTCTTTCTAGTTTTTAAGACACGTGGTGCTTAAAGCAGGTTGAAAGTAAAGCAGAATGCGCCTTAAGGCGCATTCTGCTTTACTTTCAGCCTGTTTTAAGCTTCCATCTGTTGGAATAAAAATCCGGAGAAATGGCAGCTCTGTCTATACTGTTTGAAACAAATGAATATTATCATTTTCCGCACATTAATGGTTAATGAATATAATTAGATGAAGTACTGTTAGTCTCACAAGGCTACGTGCTAAACAGTGCTAATGTGTTCTGTATGTTCTTGTAAATCTCACGCTTTCACCGCCATAGTGTCGTCTGTTTAAATTGTATTCTAATTGCATCTGTTTGTTTCTTCCAACTTTGCACTTTTGACTTGATAGTAATGTTTGACCAAATATCTAACAGTTTGGGCTAAGCGGCGTCTGATCTTGGGTATAAATGCTTGCACAAGATAGTTGAATCTCTAATGTCAGAGTGAGGGTTAATTCGATAAGAGGATACGGTTCATATAGAGGATGGTTTTATTCAGTATACATGTAGGATATAAATTTAATCCATTAAGTGAACATCAGACGTTATATTTTCGTTATATTTTATCAATCAGTTGTCCTGTACAGCCAAAGTTTCAACTTGCGAGGGTATAAAATATGTCAAAATTAGTATGAATCTTTTAACCCTTTCGTGATCAAATCATTCGAGAAATGTGTACCCCTTCACCGCTTTATTGTCGACTGCGTCAGTATTGTTGTCTGCAAGACACGTTTCAAAGAAGTTAGAATTAAGTTTGTATGACTTAATAAATATCGATAAGAGTGTCAAACAGTTTGGGTCCTGATCAGACGCCGCGTTACGCGGCGTCTGATTAGGACCGTAACTGTTTTCAAGCGCGCTTTATGACGTCAAAGAGAGTTAAAGTGTTAAAATGACTATACTAGGACATTTTCTAGATTTTACTGCATTGCGTTTGTGTTCCATAACGTTCAAAAGGGAGAGAATAACGTCGTCTCGACTGTAATACTTAACATGCGTTTGCTCAAATTATCACTCGCTGTTATAGTTCTACTCTATGTATAGATGTAGTCTAGTTCCCTGTCTCCTATATCGCCGATTAGGATCTATGAAATAATCAACATCCGGGGACCTGACTATGCATAGGTACACTGTACATGTATAGGCTCTCAATGTTGCTTCCCTGCATTCAAAGTGTGATGTTAAGTATTAAGCATATATGACACTGTACTGTACGCCAAAATGAGAACAGTGTTGACTCTTGAATAACGGGACAGTCTTTGCTCGAGGAAAGTTTAAATATGTCTAACTGCTACAACTATTTAGGTTCTACATGTAGCTGGCACGCTGAGTGACACGTTTCGTCTATATCCAAATTATCTGACAGTTTGATGAGTGTTTTCTATAATAATATCTATTTCAAACACGGTTCGGAACCTACGGCATATTTATACATGTACGACGGAGAACTGTTCTCTAATACATGTACATGTATACTGCACACGCGGCATTCAATCGGCTGTTCCGTGAGCCACACACATATAATGTATGAATGAAATAACTTAAATCACGTGATGTAAACGCATAGTAAATTTAAATTAGTCTCAGTTCAACTTTAGTTAAGGACGAATGTGGTTAAGTGATACAATGTACTTGCGGATTGAGAAAGATCCAATTTAAGGCAACAACTGTAAAACTATCCAAATGAGTGAGCATGATTGATGCTAGAAGAAACACCACAGTCATTCTGGTTACACTAATAAGCACGGACACACGGGCGCACGGACGTTCTTACGGGAGGATACTTATGTGGCTATTTTCTATTGTTTTCTTTTGCGTGGCTAGTCACACAACTGACATTTTCTTTTTGCTCTTACATGTACTTGAAAAATAATGATCTGGAGGCTAACCCTTCCCCTAACCATATGTCCCACAACTGGCCAGGTTAATGTCACAAGCAATGGCCAGGTTAATGTCACAAGAGACGGCCAGGTTAATGTTTTTCAATTATGGGGCTAAGAATTTTTAGCCACGTAAGTACCCTCTCGTAAGCACGGACACACGGGCACATGTGCATCGATACGGCAATCACTATACACGTATGCCTCGGCATCTATCAGCTATGTACAGTGGAAAAACGTTATCCTTTCCCGTTTAAACGCAAACGAAATATGAACGCAATGCACTACATGTAAACTATTGAAAATAACATTTGTTTGCCATTTTGCACGATTTATATAAATTTGAATGGCAAACAGTTTGGAGCCTGATAAGACGCCGGGTAACCCGGCGTCTGATCGTGCTCCAAACTGTTTGCATGGGAAAAAACAGTTTTAGCGTAAACGCGTATATTGGGAAAGAATAACGTCTTCTCCACTGTACCGGGGGCATGAAGAAATCACACAGGAGCTACATGTATCCTCTGTTCTGTCCGCTTGTTTGAAGCAGACACCAAAAACAAAACAGAATAAGTCCATAGTCAGTGGTGGTAAATGCGCATCATAATACATGTACAATAAATCGCCTATATCGTGGCCGTATATATATTTCCCGGTAAAATGTAGCAGTATGTTATCTAAGTAACTATAGAAACCGCGAAAGCTAATCTTATTTGAATTATTTGCGTTTCCGTAAAAATATCACTAATAGTGACTTCTTCCTTCGCGTTTACTCTCCAGCAGGGGCCTGTCGCGGTTATAGAGTGTTTAATATCTCCCAGTGGATATACGGTGACGATGTTTTAAGGAACCTTCTCTCACACGCAAGGTTGTGAATTGTAAAGGAAAGCCTGTTCATGAGATGTTTCTGTGGTTTTCTAAACCATATACAGCGCTCCCTCTCTACAACGACACCTAATGGGAGACATAAAGTATGTTCGTTGTTCGGAGGTAATCATTATAGGGAAGGAAATTAGCTTGAATAGGTTGGGCATAATTGTCCTTTAAAGGGAACAGCGGCAAGGGTCCTTGTAAGGCGGGAGTCGTTGTCTAGGGAACCGCTGTAGAGAGGGAGCGCTGTAGTGTCTGACAGATTGGAACTTGATCGGACGGACTCTGATCTGGTTCTACACGGTTACCAATAGAAAGAATAAGTTAAGCACTAAGATATTACCCTTTCACTTTAAATGATGTCTGATCAGGATCAAAACTATGTTAACACTTGTTTTGAAATGTCTTCAGTCATACTGCCATTTTTAAACTTTGAAACGACATTGCAGACAACAAAAAATCGAAGCAGACGACAGTGAAACGGTGAAGGGGTAAAAATATCGCGAAAAGTCTGGCAGTGGAAGGGAAATAATGACGTATTTTTACATGTGACAGTAACACTTATCTTGAATTACATAAAACAAAGTCACAATGTCGGTATTTTAGAAAGCCGATAGCTTCACCCATTTTCATCCAGTGGATTGGTCCATGCCTATATAATTGAGTGGTCCATTTTTACATTAAGCGTGCCAAGTCTAAAGTTTTTCTTTCTTAATTCATCGACAGTTTATTGACAGTTTTCATAAATCAAGTGGGCTTGAAATCAAATGAGGGAATAGGAACCGTTACATAGTTATGTAATGTTTTAGTCAACAATGTAGACACTTACATGTATCAGAGAGAATGTTCTTTTGTATTACAACGTTCCCTCTCTACAACGGCCATCCCAACAACGATTCCCTCCTTACAACGACCCTTACGGCTGTCCCCAAACAAGACAAAATATTAAACACTTTTACCGCTGCAATATCGTCTGCTTCAAATTGTCGTCTGCTGTTTTTTCTCAAAATTACATTTTGATGAAATAAATATATTGACGGGTGACAAACAGCTCGAATCAAGATCAGACGCCGCGTAACGCGGCGTCTGATCTGGATTCAAGCTGTTTGCATATATGTTAACCAATTTCCCTCCCTGTAACGACTCCCTCTGAACAACGCACACAATATATTTGTCTTCCATTGGATGTCGTTGTACTTTCTATCTACATTAGGTACATGTAACCCTATGTGTTTAAAGAGATGTCAGTATTCCTTTCAAAATGATAGAATAGAAGGAGGAAAACCAGAGTTTATGTTGAACCGTTAAAGAAGATGTAATTCTCTAAAATGAAACGCAAGTAAAATGCACTAAATTGCAGAAAATAGCAATTTCTTGAAATTGTTAACGATTTATTTTTAAATCTGAGTGGCAAATAGTTATATAGCTTCTGATCTGGCTCCAAACTGTTCGCAGTTTAAATGATAATTTAAATATAAGGTTCGTGTTTATTTAGACAAATTAAAACGCCTTCTACCCTGTATGTTAACACTTTCACGGCAATGGCGGCAAAGGAGACTTTGAAAACAGTTTCGATCCAGATCAGACGCCGCGCACCGCGGCGTCTGATCAGGATCCAAACTGTTTGACAATGGTATCGATATTTCTTTAGTTTAAATAGCACACAGAGCTGATTCATAAAATATTGCCGACGTCATTATCAATACAGACGGTATTTTGGCGGTAAGAGGTTTAAAACAGACGATAAAAATTGACAGTGAAAAGTTTAAATCGCCTCAGTAACAATCATTTGTTCCGGGCATTGATGAGTGATATCAACTTTAATTATTATTTGACAAGTTTTTTGTAGACAAGAGACTATTAACCAGATGGGGACATTGTCAAATTTTGAATAAAACTTTCAGAATAAAAGGAAATCAATTTATTCGAGATTTGCAAATTAAAAGTCCTAGCACATGCTACTGAGTCTCAATTACTTGGTATCCTATTTCATATTCGTTTGCCACAGGTTTTATCCGAAAGATATACCTTATTATTGTTCACTACTCACTAGTGATAACTCTCCTTGGAATAAATAGGTGTTCTATATCTTTCCTAATGATCTAAACTCGTAAAAAATAAGATTTTTTAGTTCGATTTAAAGTTTATGAAAATAAATCAGAACGCGTGACATATTTCTCCACAGATATGTATTTCCACGCCTTTAACCCTATCCCCCATAGAAGTGACTTTTAGCGTTTTATTTTGTTCCTCCGCTGAAAAAAATAGTTCCAATTTATACCCTCATGAACAATTACCATAACAAATATTTTATATAGCCTAACAAATGGTAGTTTACAGCAGGCCGAAAGTAAAGCAGAATGTACATTAAGGCACATTCTGCTTTACTTTCAACCTGCTTTCAATGATTACTTGTATTTATTGTTACAAACGGGTTATTGGGTAAAGAGTTAATGTACAGTGGATATATGCTACAGTAGAGATGACGTTATTATTTCCCTTTTAAACGCAAACGAAACGCAAACGCAAAGCACTTAAACGTAGAAATTATCAACTTTTCGACAATTTTAACAATTGATATTAAGCTGAGTGCCACAAAGTTTGGAGCCTTATCAGACGCCGGGTCACCCGGTGTCTGATCTGTCTCTAAACTGTTTGTAATTGAAATAATAGTCTTATCGTAAACGCGTTTATTAGGAAAGAATAACGTTTTTTCGCTATATATCTCTCTAAACCGAAAACTCTTTAAGGGACTCTGGGAACTTTTATGATAGGGGACCGCTGAACGTGTGTTAGAAAAAGTTTTCTCTACATAATGGTTGACCTACTAAACTTTTTCACTTTAGTAAGTAGCTTTTTTCAGCTGGAATACATATATATTTGTTTCTTTAAGTCTCATCATGGTTACAATACATATACAAGTACAGACATACACCTAAAATCAAAACCATACCATTCTTTATAGAATTACCAGAGACTGTGCTCTTTAAGAATAACTAAACATATAATACATGTATGTACATGTATCACATGATATAATATATAGATCTACACGCTCAGGCTTATCTATATGAGCATATTCGATATTGAGCGGATAAAAAGCAAACAACAACAGCTCATCTTACAAGGCAAACGCTTTGATACGTTCTAGACACATCAAATCTTCTGCTCGTTAAAATCTGCTTTAAATGCCCATTTAAACACTGACAGAAAAGGTAAGCCAATAAAGCAAGTTAAAAAACGGTGTAAAAAATCGAATATCACCCACAATCAGATTTTTGATGAACTGATTGAGATTTGTATACAGACTATAACAAGGTTTAACATTATTTACATAAAAATGAAGATCTTCTATTAAGACTATTTAAACAGGGTTTGGCACTTATACATGTACATATAGCTTCTAACTAAACAGATAACCCCAGAAACAAATTGTAAATCCGACGGTTTTGAAGCAGATGAAGGGTTAACATATTTAACACTTGTGACGAGAATAACAAACATTCTACCAATGAGAAATATACTGGTCCTATGCAGACAGTGTAGAACCTGATCTGAACAGCCTTGTAGGGACCCTGTTATTAGTGTAAAAAAACTGTTAGTCATTTTGCAACACTTTGTTGAAATCACCCATAAGTCTGTAAAATGGGCTAAACTTAAATGAACTTTACAACCGGAATTGTCCGTTGACGTAATAGGGTTGAATGGGTTTAACGCTTTCCTCCCTGAAACTTTAAATGGACAATTCCAGTTTCCATTTTAGGCTAGTCCATTTCTGACTTTTAAAGGTTGTTTTTGTCAATGTTTAGCATTGTGACAAACAGTGAAGACCCTGATCAGAGGGCTCCTTTCGGAGCCCTCTGATCTGGGTCTTCACTGTTTGCATAGGACATGTGTACTATTCACATGTACACTGTTTGAAAAGGACGCCTATATGCGGGATTAGGGTTCAAAGGGTTAACATGTAAACAAGGACTGGTCGCTACGATGACCTTGCACTGTGGTGAAAACGTCTTAAATTTTCTTCTAAGATAACTAATATGTAAATTGTACATATGTTTGGCACCAGATCATATGCCAAGTACCACATCCGGCTCAAAACTGTTTGCCAAAATGTACTGTCTACAAATCTAGATTCTACATACACCTTATTTTATTCATTTTATCGCATCACGGTTAGTTAAAGAATAACGTCGTTTCCAAATGCGTGACAGTAATGGTAAAGTCTTGATTTTTATGAAATCCATTTTCGTGTCATTTGCTTCTACACGTACCAATTATGCAATTTTACGAATTAATCATATTTTCTTTCTATTCAAATTAGATTGAGACCTTAAACAGACCGTGTTGATTCAGCTGAACAATGTCAGTTGTATACAAGTAGACTTTAGTTGGTTAAGAATATATACAGCGAAAGAAATCCCTTTTCCCGGTATAAAATAAACTAAACGAAAATACAGTGTATTAAAATTTATAAAAAATTGCACTTTCTATTGAAAATATTGACGTTTGAATACAATTTGATTAGCCAACGAAATGTTACAATGGAGACGTTATTCTTTCTCGTTTAACCATTTCCCCTATAGAAGCGACTTTTGGCTTATATAATTTATTCCTCCGCTGACGAAAATAGTTCCAGTTTATACAGTGGAGAATCTGTTATTCTTTCCCAATAAACGAGTTTACGCTAAAACTATTATTTTCAGTGCAAACAGTTTGGAACCAGCTTAGACGCCGGGTAACCCGCCGTCTGATCAGGCTCCAAACTGTTTGCCACAAAGATAAACAGGAATTGTCAGAATTGTCCAAAAGTTGTACATTTTTACGTTTTAGTGCTTTGCGTTTGCGTACGTTTGCGTTTAAACGGGAAATAATAACAGATTCTCCACTGTACCCTCATGAACAATTACCATAACAAATATTTTTATATAACCTAGTAGATGGTAGTTTAAAGCAGGCTGCAAGTAAAGCAGAATGTGCCTTAAGGCACATTCTGCATGACTTTCAAACTGCTTTAAGTGAGTACCTATATTTAATGTTATAAACGGTTATTGGGTAAAGGGTTAAAAGCAAACAAAATGCATTGCACTTAAAATGTTGAAAACTACAACTTTTTGACAATTCCGACTGTTTATATGAAACTGAGTGGCAAACAATTTGGGTTACCCGGCGTCTGATCTGTCTCCAAACGTTTTGCAATGGAAACGATAGTTTTTAGCGTGAACGCAGTTTTAGGGAAAGTGAATGTCTTTTGGGGTCTGATCTAGCTCGAAACTGTCGGGAATGGACATATTTAATTTTGCATGAATTTGTTAAAAGTTAAAACACATTCTACTCTGAAAACGAGTACACTGGCTCTGAAGTTATGAAGCGTTTTAGTTGAGTCTGAGTGTGCTCTCAAGCATTTGATTGGTCAGATTTGAGGCTCAAATCTGACCAATCAAATGCTTGTGAACGAGTTCAGACTCAAGTTAAAAGCTTTATAACCTCGGGCCGATGGTGTTTACAGTGGATAATCTGTTATTCTTTCCCAATAAACGCGTTTACGCTAAATCTATTATTTCCATTGCAAACAATTTGGAGCCAGATCAGACGCCGGCTAACCCGGCGTCTGATCAGGCTCCAAACTGTTTGCCACCAAGATAAACATGAATTATCAGAATTGTCAAAAAGTTGTACTTTTCTACGTTTTAGTGTTTGCGTTTGCGTACGTTTGCGTTTAAACGGGAAAGAATAACAGATTCTCTACTGTAACACAGTCTATTCTAACAACGAGTATAATCGTCATACACAAACATTGTACACGTGACGAGTATAGTTGTCCTGTGCAAATACTGGAGGTCCAGATTAGAGGACTCATGCAGGGTATGCATTGTTTTTAATTTTGAGATGTTTATTGTAAAATACTCTTGAATAGTAAATAAGAACTAGTATTATTTGAGTCTCGAATGTTCCATTTAAAGTTGTAGGGATGTATGAGTTTAATGAAACAACATAAAGTGATATAAGGGGACTTGCAACTATACGACAAGCAGACTCTATTATATTTATAAAATCGTGATCAATACCCGTTTAAGAATACATGTATACTAATAGAGTGCTCCCTCCTTACAAAGTTCATCTGAGCAACGGTTGCGGTGGAGAAAACGTTATTCTTTCCCAATTAAAGCGTTTACGCTAAAACAATGATTTCCATTACAAACAGTTTAGAGCAAGATCAGACGCCGGGTAACCCGGCGTCTGATCAGGCTCCAAACTGTTTGCCACTCAGCTTAAAAACAATCCTGAGAAATATAAAAAAGTTGTCATTTTCTTCATTTTAGTGTTTTGCGTTTGCGTACGTTTGCGTTTAAACGGGAAAGAATAACGTTTTCTCCACTGTACCTCCGAACAACAATACTTGTCATTGTTCTCCAAACAAGATAGTTATGTCAAACTCTTTCACTGCTGCAATATCGCCTGTTTAAGATTGTCGTCTGCCATTTTTCTCAAAGTAACATAAAGGACAATTTGGCAGAAACAACTATAATAACAAATGACAAACATTTGAATCCAGATCAGACGCCGCGCTGCGCGGCGTCTGATCTGGATTCAGGTTGTTTGCAAAAGTAAGCCAATTTCCATCCCTATAACAACTCCTTCCGAACAACAAACTCAGTATTTGCTTCTCATAGGAGGTTGTTGTAGAGGAGGAATACCGTAAAGTGGAAAACATGGTGATATCCCGAAAAAGCGGACACGTTCTGTTCATTTGAGAGTAAACATTTCTTGAGTCCGGCGCCTAAAATGTTCCCAAATGTTTAGAAAAGGACATTTACGTTGCACTTTCAATGCGGACGGTGGGATAGCAACGGTTAATCCACATGCAAATATCAAAGAACACGGCAAAGCTGAATCAATGTGGCTTGTAGCACTCGTTATTGCAGAGTAAATAGAATTGTTTGAGTAGATGAATGAATGTTTGAAATTCAATGAATTGAACAATGCTGTATTGACCAACAAATGCATTGTCAATTAGAATGTAAACTGAGCAATGCCAAATACAGCGCTCTCTCCCTACAGCAGCCCTCCAAACAACGACTCCCTCCGTAAAACGACCCTTTCTCAGTGTCCCTAAATAGGACAATTATGATTTACACTTTTACTGCTGTTCAATCGTCTTCTTAAAGTTGTCTCTGCTGTTTTTCTCAAAGTTACATATTAGACATTTTGACAGAAAACACTTAATGACGAGTGACAAACAGCTTGAATCAAGATCAGACGCCGCGTTATGCGGCGTCTGACCTGGATTCAAACTGTTTGCAAATGGAAACCAATTTCCTCCCCTTTTACGACTTCCTCCCAACAACGCGCACACCTTTTGTCTGCCATTGGATGTAGTTGTAGATAGGGAGCGCTGTACTGGCAATTAGCCCCTTATAGAAATCTTAACCCTTTGCCTGCTGGTCGCGACTTTATTGATTTTTGCAAACAGTTTAGATCCAGATCAGACACCGCGTAACGCGGTGTCTGATCTGGATCCAAACTGTTTGACACACTCCTTTAGGTTTCTATACTTAATAAATGTATATATCTAAATTTAACAAACTTTGCAGACGACAATTTCGAAGCAGACGACATCACCGCAGGATAAGGGTTAAGAATAATGATCGTGACGTGACTGATATTTGCAAACAGTTTGGATCCATAGCAGATCCGGTGCCTAATCATAATCAACGTTTTTTGTCATAAGTATATAGTTTGTTTTTAAGTACTGCTGTTTCTTAATTCAAAATAATAATAGCCCTACTTCAAACTAACATTTTAGAAAAAATAGCAATCAGACCATGTTGCAGCAGTGTAAGGGTTTATTCAATTGCAGCAGTATTCTTGTTTGTCCAATGGTTGATTATGCAAATTAACGATGCTGAGTGTAAATAAGGAATTATTATGTTTGTGATCAACACATTTGACAATACATTTGTACAATATTTAATGCAAATACAGAATAGGGTGCTCATTTTTCTCGCACACTTGTGAGAGTTTTGTTTTGTTTTGTAGTGCAAGAAGGTCAATTGGGTAATGCAAATATAGTTCACCAAGACAAACCGCCCACATGAACTGCGTCTACACTGTCAGACACATGGGGACCGCCCTATATAACGTCGTACGACAAATGTTGTTGTCAAAAGTCAGATTCTAAGATTCTTAATTATCATTCATTTCTCCATTTAATCCTGTCTTGTGACATCTCTTTGGAATCATCTTTTAAATAGAGAAGTAAGAAATGATTTGTGTTTAAAGGGTTTGCCTTACCACCATTTTTGTCGTACATGTAGGAAGTTTCGTAAAACGTTTCAAGCCATATTAAACTGATTACCTTTCCCCTTTCACAGCCAATTTTATCGTGCGATTTAACTACACCCAACGCTCTTGTCACCAGCCTCAGTATTGTTTTCTTCAATATCGTTTCAAAGTTAGATTTAAGGCAGAATATCTAACGAAATTTCGAAACGAGTTACAAACATTTTCGATCAGACGCCACGTTATGCGGCGTCCGATCTGGGTCCAAATTGTGTGCAGAGTCTACTTAAGTCGACTGTAGCAAGGAGAGGGTTATTACAGTGGAGAAAACGTTATTCTTTCCCGTTTAAACGCAAACGTACGCAAACGCAAAACACTAAAATGAAGAAAATGACAACTTTTTTATATTTTTCAGGATTGTTTTTAAGCTGAGTGGCAAACAGTTTAGAGGCTGATCAGACGCCGGGTTACCCGGCGTCTGATCTGGCTCTAAACTGTTTGTAATGGAAATAATTGTTTTAGCGTAAACGCTTTAATTGGGAAAGAATAACGTTTTCTCCACTGTATGCGGCGTCCGATCTGGGTTCAAATTGTGTGCAGAGTCTACTTAAGTCGACTATATTAAGGAGAGGGTTATTAACATTGTCAACTGAGGCTAGACGTCCGGGCTCAAACGCTGGACATGTATCTGAACAATGTGTACAAGGTTTGCTATTGCATAGGAGAGACAATCGTTTATCCATGGAAAAGCTAAGCTAGTTACATGTAATTAACTTTTTACTACCAAATGTTACCGTCTGCGTTAACACTCCTACCTCCAAAATATCGTTTGCATTTGTAGTATCGTCTGAAGTATTTTTAATGTCAGCTTTAGGGACGTTTTTGCTGAATAAGTGTCGATATGAGTGTCAAACAGTTTGGATCCTGATCAGACGCCGCGTGACGCGGCGTCTGATCAGGACCCAAACTGTTTGCAAAGTCGCGTTTTTGCACCATTGGTAGTGAACCAGTTAACGAATTAGTTTCTACATGGCAAGATTTAGCCTTTTAATTAAGCCATAAACTCTTAGTGACGCACTAGCAAATATCTCATATCCAACGAATCCTTGAAGAATATAAGATGTTATTGCACAGAAGCAATACTATTATATTTCTTCAAATGCATTTTAACTCCAAGAAGAGATGTTTAAATATATTTCACGTTCGAAATACATAACTTGATAATTCAAATCCACTTAAGTCGAACTGAAATATGGCATAGCCTCGTTAAACTTTGAAATAAGGGTACGTTTGACTTTAGTGAGGTCTAGTTACCGTACGTCAATTTACCCCCCCCCCCCCCCCATAGAAGCGCCTTTTTAGCATTAAGTTTATTCCTTCACTGCAGAATATAGTACCAATTTATAAGTATGTATCATACGATATATTTTCTATAATTATTCTAGCAGATGGTAGCTTAAAGCAGGTTGACAGTAAAGCAGAATGCGCTTAAGGCGCATTCTACTTTTCTTTCAACCTGCTTTAAGTGGTCACCTATAAACAATACTAGAAACAGGCTATGTGGGAAAGGGTTAAGAAATACTACGCAGATAGACTTAAGCGAGTTCGAAATATCGAGCTTTGGCTGTACATGAATTTTAGAAGTAATTGGTAATCTGGTCAGGCTCTAAACTGTTTAGCGCTTTGGTATGATAATAGTAAACATTTGTAAAATGTATATACAGTGGAGAAAACGTTATTTTCCCCAAAAAAACGCGTTTACGCTAAATCTATTATTTCCATTGCAAACAGTTTGGAGCCAAATCAGACGCCGGGTAACCCGGCGTCTGATCAGGCTCCAAACTGTTTGCCACTCATATCAAGATGAATAGGTGGAAGTATCCAAAAGTTGCTATTTTTCTACATTTTAGTGCACTGCGTTTGCGTTTCGTTTGCGTTTAAACGGGAAAGAATAACGTTTTCTCCACTGTTTGTGTGTAGTTTCGTTTTGAATACCCTTTTATAGATAAAGGGGGCTAAATTCGATTTCCAAACGGTGTAGATCATGATTAGGATCAACATTGTTTGACCCTGGTTTTAATATGTAATCGGTTAAGTTGTTTTAGAGTTTACTTAGAAATGCTATTTTAAGCAACATGTATAAAACCATGTTGCGGTGAACATGGTGAATGGGTTTAGACAGACATTAACATTTTGCAATGAGCGGGTTAAACACTAAAGAAGTATGTTTGATCCATTTCAATTACAATAAAATCGTACCTCACAAACTGCACCGCTCTCTTTATATTCATCCATTAATCCACATGCGTCGATGGTATTCCAAGAAAAACACACATCTTTGTTTACAAAATTATTAACTTTGTAAATACCGTTCTGAACACTGTTCTGAATCCTCGTTGCTTAAACTTACATTGTAGCACCTTTCTATTAAAATGATCAGTATGAATCTCAATAAATTACCGTTTGACGAGACATGGCTGCCATTTCTCAACAATATTTCGAAATCTTCGGTTATTTATCCAAACAGATGGTATATTAAAGGAGGCTGAAATTAAAACAAAATGCGCCTTAAGGCGCATTCTGTTTTACATTAAACCTGCTTTATGTAATCACGATTGAAACATATAAATTTGAAAATCTTAGTATTTTTTAAGATCAACTTATGGCAGCCCTGACGAGAAACTAGAAAGTCATTCACATCTCCGATAACTTTACAATATAAGTACATGCCGATTAATGATCCTTACAGCAGAACTATACCATTCTATTTGTCAATACAGACAGATCTGACAGTGTATGAGATTGGCAACTCGTGTCGCCAATGACGTTTGCTCTATTGGTGACAATACCGTATTCCCCACTACTGTAGTTCCATGCCACTATCAGCTAAAGATAACAAAATCAATTTCGCTCTTGTGCTAGCTGTCCTCCTATATATGCTTCAGTTTCTATAAGATCTACAAAGTCTTACGTAATGGTCTTACGGGAGAGACTGTTATGAATATGTCGTTAATTTGTGTAAATCAGGTTGTAATCAGAATACAACTGTCTTAAATGACAGCATGAATAATTGTATGAAACTGCTACTTATCGCTTTCGCTGCCAAGCTTTTATCTTCTGCGAACACCCTCTTACCGCCAAAATACCGTCTGCATTAGTAGTGTGGTCTGAATACTTTTAAATGTCAGCTTTAGGGCTGGTTTGACTGGTAAAATGTCGATACGCGTGTCAAAAGGTTGGGTCCTAATCAGACGCCGCGTAAAGCTATATACAAACTGTTCGCAAATTCGACTTTATGCGACTTCGGCGCCAAAAAGGTTAAAATAGTTTCTTTTTGTAGTATTTTATACTTTTGTTCGTAAACTGCAGATTAAAAGTTAAACAGATAGTTCCTATTAGCCTATTAGATGTGTAGTTTTGTGATGCACTTAAGTAGATGCATCAGTAAAGCTTATAAGACTTCTTAGGACTGCTAAACACACGTTTTACTATAATGAACCGACCACAACTGTCAGCTTAAATTCATTTGAATCATAAACATTTTAAAAACAAGAGCGTGTCCCAGTTACACGAACAGGGAGGGGAATCCAGACTATCAAACGTAAAAGTAAGAGAGCTGAAACTGTAGTGGAGCGCCATTTTGAGGACTTCAAGGGCCATTACTCCAAAGGGCCTAGCATAAATTGGTGCCGCTGGTTATCCAAATTGGTCTCCATTTTATGTCAACAAACATTTTCAGAAAGTTTGGTGATGATCCGATGAAAAACAATGTGTTTGTGAAACACAAATGCCCCCAGCCAGCATCATGTTCTGTAATGTAATGCTTATTTGCAAAAGTAGGTCAAAAGTCATGTTCGTAGGGTAAATGAAACATTGGCATGGATGGAGAAGTCTTAACACAAGAAACATATATAGTATGAAAGCTCTATGCCTACTGGTTCAAATGTTATAGGCGTATAAAGATTTATACAAATATAGGTCAAAGGTCAAGGTCACAAGGGCAAAAACGGTATGGTTGGAAAGGTCTTGACAAAAGAAATATATAAACAAAATATGAAAGCCGTAGGCCTACTGGTGCAAATGTTATAGCCATTTAAAGATTTCAACAAAAGTAGGTCAAATGTCAAGTTCACAAGGTCAAAAAGTTTTGTATGGTTAGAAAGGGAAAACACCTGTCAAGTATAAAAAGCCAAGGTGCAAAAATCCAAAAGTTATATCCAAGGTTAAGGTTTTTGGTTAAAGTTTGATTAAATAGGTCAAAGATCGAGGTCAAGGTCACATGGTCAAAGATGTTGGTATGGTTGGAAAGGTCTTGACACAAGAAATATACATACAAAATATTAAAGCCCTGGGCCAACTGGTGCAAATGTTATAGCCATTTAAAGATTTTTACAAAAGTAGGTCAAATGTCAAGGTCACAAGGTCAAACAGTTTTGTATGGTTAGAAAGGGCTTGCCATGAAGAATACACATGCCAAGTATAAAAGGCCCAGGTTCAAAAATGCAAAAGTTAAAGCCAATGTTAAGGTTTTTGGTTAAAGTTTGATTAAATAGGTCAAAGGTGAAGGTGAAGGTCACATGGTCAAATATATTGGTATGGTAGGAAAGGTCTTGACACAAAACATATACATACAAAATATTAAAGCCCTATGCTAACTGGTGCAAATGTTATAGCAATTTAAAGATTTTTACAAAAGAAGGTCAAATGTCAAGGTCAAGGGCAAAAAGTTTTGTATGGTTGGAAAGGTCATGCCATCAGGAATACACATGCCAAGTATAAAAATCCCAGGTGCAAAAATGCAAAAGTTATAGCCAAGGTTAAGGTTTTTGGTTAAAGTTTGATTAAATAGGTCAAAGGTAAAGGTGAAGATCGCAAGGTCAAAGATGTTGGTATGGTTGGAAAGGTCTTGACACAAAAACATACATACAAAATATGAAAGCCATCGGCCAACTGGTGCAAATGTTAAAGCCATTTAAAGATTTTTACAAAAGTAAGTCAAATGTCAAGGTCAAGGTCACAAGGTCAAAAAGTTTTATATGGTTGGCAAGGTCTTGCCATGAGGAATACACATGACAAGTATAAAAGGCTGAGGTTCAAAAATGCAAAAGTTATAGCCAAGGTTAAGGTTTTTGGTTAAAGTTTGATTAAATAGGTCAACGGTGAAGGTCAAGGTCACGTGGTCAAAGTTGTTGGTATGGTTGGAAAGGTCTTGACACAAGAAACATACATACAAAATATGAAAGCCCTGGGCCAACTGGTGCAAATGTTATAGCCATTTTAAGATTTTTACAAAAGTAGGACAAATGTCAAGGTCAAGGTCACAAGGTCAAAAAGTTTTGTATGTTTGGAAAGGTCTTGATACATGGAAGACACATGCCAAGTATAAAAGGCCTAGATACAAAAATGCCAGAGTTATAGCCAAGGTTAAGGTTTTTGGCACAGACAGACGGACGGACGGACAAACCAACAGACATGACAAAAACTATATGCCCCCGAATCGAATTTGACGCTACACCCACTTTGCTTTTCCGATACAGTGTCTGTTTTTGTTTGTTTTAGCAATCTCCATGACTATCAAGGTCAGAGAGAGGGAAAAGCAACAGAGTCGGAAACAAAGACAAATTTATGGTCTCCTTACACAACTGTGTCCCATATCCAAACAAGATGGAAACATGGAGCACTGGACGCTGTAGATCCAATCTCAAGTGAACAGGACTTCAGTGAGAATAGGAGACATGGAACGTTAACCCTTTCCTCCCTGAAACCTCAAATGGACAATTCTAATTTTCAATTGAGTCTAGTCCACTTTTGACTTTTTAGGATTGATTTTTACAAAATATGTCAAAATGACAAACAGGAGCCCTCTGATCAGGGTCTACACTGTTTGCATAGGCCAAGTGTACTCCTCACATGCACGCTGTTTGCAAATGACGCATATATGCGTGACAAGGAGTTACATGTAAGTCGGTCAAAATGAAAATATATGTACAATGGAAACAAATGAAGTTGCTGATGGAAAAGTGAAGTTCAACGTTTACGTTGTCAGACATCTAGAAATACCAACAATTCCCCATCCGATTGCTGATCAAGATTCAAGCTGTTTCTTATGTCAAAATGTCCATTAATATGTGGAATAACTTTGAGTAAAACAGTAGGCGACAAAGAAACGTGCTGGACAGTTTGCCACATGAAAAATAAATACGAGTGACAAACAATTTGAACCCATATCAGTATCAGCGTTACGCGGCGTCTAATCTAGGTTGCAAACCGTTTTCAAATGTAAGCTCTGCTCTCTAATGATATGAATTTCCGCTCCTTATAACAACTCCCTCCGAACAATATAAACACTATTTGTATCCCATTGTTTTTTGTTGTAGTGGGGACTCGTTGTATTTTGTTCATATGATAGAATTGATTGGATACATGTAACAGGCGTTAGTTTACATCCAGTTACAGTAGAGAATCTGTTATTATTTCCCGTTTAAACGCAAACGTACGCAAACGCAAAACACTAAAACGTAGAAAAGTACAATTTTTTGACAATTCTGATAATTCATGTTTATCTTAGTAGCAAACAGTTTGGATCCTGATCAGACGCCGGGTTACCCGGCGTCTAATCTGGCTCCAAACTGTTTGCAATGGAAAAAATAGATTTAGCGTAAACGCGTTTAAATAAGCCATTTTCAAAAAATGTACATATTTCATGGGTGGAACTTGCAAAAATTAAAAATGTACATAGTAACGTTTTATGTACTTTATAAGCTTCTTTCAACTTTCAAGAAACAGGAACAACTGCAAACAACAACACACTTAACTCAGAAAACTTTTTAGTTTTACTAAATAAATGTTTTGTTAGATATCACTGTCCATTGTGTTACCTAATGTATGAAAACAAATATCTTTTTTGAAAAATGAACGTTACTATTATACCTTGTACCTATTATATGGTATCAGCATGTATAATCCACACCATGTATTTAGTTCGATAGTCTTTATTCCAATCCCAATCTATTGCATGTAAATTTTTGTTGTATCAACCACTGTTGTACAGACAAAAGTATGATGTTTCATTTCATTACTAATTTCAGAATCAGACATTCAAGTCAGTATATCCCGTTCCAGATACAATACAGTATAAGGAAAGCTGTAATCAGAATCTTGCAAATAAGTTGCCATACACCAAAGACATGCAGTTCAATATGTTGTGGTAACACCATGGACATCATAAATGTAACACAATGGACAGTAAAGTAACAAAATGGACTTCAGACCAAAAACGTTTTGTTTTAACATTTCTATAACTTTAATAAGCTAAATGACTACGAAGGTATCATTTATAGACATAGTTGTTCAGTGACAAGGTGAAATTTGCATAATACTACAATAAGACCCTCAGATATTATGGTACGTTTTCTTTGTAAGTAACACGAATGACCTGAGGTATAACTACATGGACAATATTAGGTAAAGTTGAGGAAATCAGTTCTTTAGACAAACTATTGTCAAAATTACACAGTTAACTATTATATTAAATAACAGCTCTATTTTACTCATTATACTACAGTTAAATAATATCCACGGAAGAACTTGTTTATTGTAGACAATTTGGCTGTCCTATGTGTAACCTCGTGTCATTCGTGTTACTGTTCCATGAAATGAGATTGAATAATATAGCGAAGTCACATTTAATACAATGCACTATTAACATTGACGTTAACCGCCTCGATAGCTCAGTGGTAGAGCGTCCGCTTTCGAGGCGGGAGGTTGTGGGTTCGATCCCCGGCCGGGTCATACCAAAGACCATTATAAAAACGGTACTAGTAGCTCCCTTGCCTGACGCTCGGCATTGAAAGGGTAGTACTAGGAAGGTAAATGTAATGCCCAGGTAAGTATGCATGTTATTCGATACCTTGTTTGTCGCAATAAAAGCTCTACAGAGCTTATGTTGATTGTTTACCATATGCGACGTTAAATAAAGCTTGCCTTTGCCTTTGCCTTTGAAGTCGGTTATATATGTGAATCGTGTTGTCTTACTAAAGACTATGCTATAAGGATTAAGGTCATTCGAGACACTATATCAATTGATTGTCCATTTCATTACAGCAATATAGTTATTTGTGTTACACAGAATTGCATATTCTTACACACAAGGAAGTTAAATATTTGCCAGCATTCAACTTTTGCGTATTTAAATACCCAGAGCACTAATTTATATTGCTCTTATTTGGATCAATAACTAATGCATATATTTCTGTATATGAATATGCATTTTGTGTAAATTTGTCCCTAGTGTTACCATATCATGTTATTTGTGTTACAAATCTGTGTGTCATCAGAGCATGTCATTCGTGTTACCATTTTGCGTGTCACTGTCTCAAGGAATAGCATCACACTTTTTGTTAATTTTAATACTTGTATAGTGAAACAAATTTAACATTTCTACTTATCAAACCAAAGTTTGACATTCTTCATGCGTTTCCGAAGAATAAATCAATAAACATCTTTAGCTGTCCTTCAACAGACCAAACATGTCCATGTTGTTACGTAACACAAAGGACAGTAACACCAAGGATATATTCCATCTAAATTAAAATTATTTCATAAAATGATTGAACCCTAGCAGCACATGTATTTATAGAAACATTAGCACACCATGATAGTACAGTTATGCCATTTTCAGCAACCATAAGTCGCCAAAATGTCTTTGAACATACAGTAACAACATGGACATAGAAAAAATATATTATCTGTTTCATACATACCTTTTGATACATTTTTTCCAAAATTAAAAATGCCGTCTCATGGTTAACCTTATTTTGACATCACAAAAAGTGATGTCATAAGGAAAGGCTGCTAAAAGATATTTTTGACTTACTCATAACTATTACAACTCAAATAGATCAAATAGTAACACCGTGGACACGGCGGTAAGTTACATATTTTGAAAGTTTCATTTCAGTACTTTTATCGCTGATGAAGGAATAATAATGATTTTAGCACAAACGTATAACTGGAAACATCATATCGGTGTAGTAAGCAGTATTTAAACTGCATAGAACTGACTAAATTTTCTTGCACAACATAAACACATGGCCAAGTCACAACATAGTATAGCGTTTTAGAAGCTATTACAATGTTATTTCTATTTACATTAAGGTGTGCACAATATGTACTAGTTGCTGGTTTTATTGTATAAGCTAACACTGATAAGATGAAAACATAAAACTTTGGGAAATTGACAAAGAGGCTTTTGAAAATATGTATCACTGAATTATGTACATTTTTTGAAAATGGCCCTTTATAAATATTCAAATTTCCCTCAGCAAACAGTGTAGACTCTGATCAGACGTCGCTTCATGCGGCGTCTGATCAGAGTCTTCTTTGTTTGTCTATATTCCTTTTTTAGAATGCTAGTCACAAATGGGTTAACCCTTTACCTGATAGCCTAGTTCTAGAATTGAAAATAGGTTACTACTTAAAGCAGGTTGAAAGTAAAGCAGAATGCGCCTTAAGCGCATTCTGCTTTACTTTCAGCCTGCTTTAAGATATCCTGTTCTAGAATATATAGAAAAATTTCCCTATAATATATATTTATGACTGATTAAATTGGAACTATTTTCTTCAGCGGAGGTATAAATCATATTCGCTAAAAGTCGCTTCTATGGGGTAAAGGGTTAAGCTGTCATCTACATGTACCTTTCTTACATCGATCGATTTTTTTAAATCGTTATGGCGCGAATTTACACCAATGCTAGAAGCAAATGTGCCACCTATAGCTAGAGTTCCTTTACTGAATTAGACTGATGGATTTGTGGAGAATACGCAAGTTTATCGCCTAAGGCGAAAACGTGGTAATTATGTTTAACGAAGTGAAGGAGCACATTCAAAATGGCTTACATGTAACCCATTCCCTCATAAACTGTTTCTAGTTTTGAATACACGTAAATACTTAAAACAGGTTGAAAGTAAAGCAGAATGCGCCTTAAGGCGCATCCTGCTTTATTTCTAACCTGATTTACGCTAAATTGTGCTAGTGTATATAAGGTTTCTTAAAATACACATGGATGACTGTATTAAATGGAATTAATTTCTTCAGTAAAAGAATAAATTACAGGTGTAAAAGGGCATCTTTATGGGGAAACGAGTTAAAAGACCATTCAACACAATGTACATTCACATTCTACTTTTCCGGTGTTCGCTACATGTAAATGCACGATAAAATAACGAATAAAAGCTTTCTGCATTATTTTGTATCCTGCATTTATCAACCATCTTATGATTGGCTAGAAACATATTCATTTCTGCTCAGTGTGGTAATTAACCATTTCGCTCTCAAAGACGCTTAAAAGCGCGTTTGTAAACAAGTTGGGCCCTGCTAAAACTCCGGGTAACTTGGCGTCTTATCAATATCCAAACTGTTTGACAAACGTTTAGCAATTTCTTCAGTCATGCTATCTTAAATTTAAACTTTAAAGGCTAGTGCAGACAAAAATATTGAAGCAGACGGCAATATGGCCTTGAAGGGGTAAACATATCGCGATGCAATTGATCATGAGTTGTCGAAAATGGCTGATCGGTGTTCGAAGAGTACCGATTTAGGTCCGGTCTCATTTAGAGTTCCACAAACATATTTACAAAAATGTACACTCCCCTTTTTCAATTCCATTAAACAATATGACGTTTAATTTATAAAGACGCAATTTCTCTAGGGGCGGGACTTGTGGATACCTTTCGCAGAGGAGGCGGGGTTTATGGATCTGTTCTCCGCGAATCATTTTGTTGCGTTGCTTCAGTAATACCGTTATGGCTGTTCCGTTCAGGGTACACATTATTCGTGTGAACAGTCTCTAATATTGATTAAACATACATGCATACTAATAAAATGTTCATTTAATATTAGAATATTATGTAAATCAAATTGAGTATTTCGGCGTTTAAGCGAAACAATGGGCAACAAATGATCGGCACATTTATTGTGGAATTTACCGATCATTCAGTTCATTTCTTAATTGACACAAATTTGACAATTGATTGTGGAAGAACAGTGTAGCAACTAATTAGTGGCAAAGTATATGTACAGTGGAGAACACGTTATTCTTTCCCAGTAAACGCGTTCACGCAAAAACTATTATTTTCCATTGGTAACCCGGCGTCTGATCAGGCTCCAAACTGTTTGCCTCTCAGATTAAATTAAATAGTCAATTTTTTTTCAAAAGTTGCCATTTTCTATGCTTTATTGCTATGCGTTTGCGTTTCGTTTGCGTTTAAACGGGACAGAAAAGCGTTTTGTCCACTGTAGTAGTGAGGAAAAGTTTCTTTTAACCCTTTACCATTACCCTGTTTCTAGTTTTGAAGATTCTGCTTTACGACCAGTCTGCTTTAAGCTATCATCTGCTTCAATATAGAAACATTTCTTGTGATACACAATAATTCATGATATTATAAAGTCGAATTATTCTCTTCAGGGGAAGAATAACTTAAAAGCTTATGTTTACTCCATTGCATTATGAGTCTTTTATCGATTTTTTGTGTGCTTCGTTTCATTTCAAATGACGGAAAACAACGTGTATTTTTTACATTCTTAAAAAATAAACAGTCAGGTAGCACTATATTATCAGAATTCCGATTGTTTGTATACACACTTTGGACTATAGGAAGGTCGTTTTTCATTTTTGATTATTATTCACGTGTCCCCAATTCTATCAGACGCTATCGCTTATCTAAATTACAGTGGAGAATACGTTATTCTTTCCCAATAAACGCGTTTACGCTTAAACTATTATTACCATTGCAAACTGTTTGGAGCCAGATCAGACGCCGGGTAACCCGTCGTCTGATCAGGTTCTAAACTGTTTGCCACTCAGATTAAAATGTACATTCTAAATTTTTAAAAAGTTGTCAAAATCTCAATTTTAATACAATTCATTTGCGTTTCGTTTGCGTTTAAACGGGAAAAAATAACGTTTTCCCCACTGTGCGAATTCTGTAAAGAATGCTTTGTTGTCAAGTAACTATGGTTACAAGATAGAGTTAGAAACAAACTGAAAGAAATAAATTGATTTCTGTCACTTCAATTACACCAAGAAGGGTCCTTCGAGAACAATGTACTCTCAGAGAAATGATGTAGGAAAGAAACAATGATCTTAAGAAATGTTCCATTTCTGTACTTATCTTTCATAATGTAGTTTGATTATTAAAGACAGTGAGGTTACTCCATCTAGATTCATTCTGTTCTAAGCGAAATTCCAATTATACAAAGCACTTACCACTCGTAAGAATATACAGTGGAGAAAACGTTATTATTTCCCAAAAAACGCGTTTACGCTAAAACTATAATTTCCATTGCAAACAGTTTGGAGCCAGATCAGACGCCGGGTAACCCGGCGTCTGACTAGGCTCCAAACTGTTTTCCACTCAGGTAAAAAAGCAATAATTTGGTTCTTTTCAAAATGGTGATTTCCTACCTTTAACGAATTGCGTTTGCGTTTCGTTTGCGTTTTAACGGGAAATAATAACATTTTCTCCACTGTACTCGTATGTGAATGTCCACGTTTTAGTGACATTAAACACAGATGAAATACACTAAAACTGTAAAACATGCCATATTTACATCTTTTAGCGATTTACTTTTATCAGAATTGCAAATTGTCTGGAGTCAGAGATCTGGCTCCAAACCTGTTGCAATTAAATAATTGTTTGAACACAAACGTTTATATTGATAAAGAATCACGTCTACTCCATTGTGCATGTTACGCGGCGTCTGATCTGGGTTCAAGTTGTTTGAAAATGTAATCCAATTTCCCTCCCTATAACGACTCCCTCCGAACAACGAACATACTTTGTGTCTCCCATAGGATGTCGTTGTACATGTAGCGAGGGAGCGCTGTAATTGATAATGTTAGTTTTGTCTATGTTTTTGTCTCCCACCGGATGTCGTTGAAGAGAGGGAGCGCTGTATACCTAATCTTTAATACACGTTCTTGTTATTTCATACATGCCTCATAATTAAGACAATTGCTGATGACCGCAAAAAAACGTCAAATGATTAAAATCATATTTTATTACAATAATAAAAACAGTGGAGTTGACCTTGTGGCTGAAATGGCATATGTTTACACCTGCAAATGTACAGTGGAGAAAACATTAATCTTTCCCAATAAACGCGTTTACGCTAAAACCATTATTTCTATTGCAAACAGTTTGGAGCCAGATCAGACGCCGGGTTACCCGGCGTCTGATCAGGCTCCAAACTGTTTGTCACCAAGATAAACATAAATTAACAGAATTGTCCAAAAGTTGCAATTTTCTACATTTTAGTGCTTCGCGTTTGCGTTGCATGCAGCTCCTCAGACATGTGAAGCTGCAACTTTTATAAGTGATACTCAAGACATGGTGTTACATGTAAGCAACTAATACAATGTAGTTAAAACTGTTAAATCTTAACAATATGAGTTTGCCATACAAGTTATATCACATATATTTGACCTGTCACTGTATCAGTGACAGTGCCATGTATACTGCACATAGCTTAGACGTGTACCGTGACATATCGCATAAATTCGACAAAGCTTGCTATAAAATAATTGGAAACATATATAATGCTTCACATATTGACCAGATTCATCAGCTAGGAAGCTGTTTGGTTACATATGTGCAAGTAAAAAGGTTTTTAAATCATTTGTAGTTGACAATTGTATAGTAGCCAATGTTAATGTGCATGGTAATATTTCGGGACCACTGGACCCCAGCCATACCTTGGCCATTTTCATCAAAATCTTTACACATTTCTGTAAAATGTACATTGCTCCCTCTCTACAACGACACCAAATGGGAGACAGAGGGAGTCGTTATAGAGAGGGAAAATAAATACTTGGCTTACATTTGCAAACAGCTTGAATCCAGATCAGACGCCGCGTCACGCGGTGTCTGATCTGGATCCAAGCTGTTTGTTACTCGTTATTAAGTTTTTTCTGTCAAAATTAATTCGGCATTTACTATATCATAAATGCCTTTCTTGACTTCGAAAAATATCAAAATACACAATGGGGTCCGATAGAACCCAAAAGTCTCAAAACGGTAGCTTTTGAATGGTCCGGATGAGGTTTAATATAATACTAAGTGTCTTTAGTGACGCAGCTGTTATATAAGGAAATAAATATTCACAAGTAGATCTATGTTGCAATTTTATTATCTAATTCACAATGATAGTTTACAAATAATTTCAAAATTCGGGTATTCAACTCCAGCAGCAATCGGCTCCGAAATCGGCGGATGCAGTCCCGGCTTTTGTCCTTGCAAGCTTGGTTGACCCGCAAAGTCCATAAACCTAGTCTTATTTATACCAAAAAGCATTACCTTTGATGAACATCTAAAGTGTTCTCGAACTATAAACTTACCTTTAAAAAGAGTCGTCAAAGTAACAACCAACTCCTCTAGGGCAGATTTTACTATAATATAGAGCTATGATTTTCGCAGTTTGTTCTTTTAAAACATTTTTTTTTCATTTCGACTTGTTCAGAAAACTGTCTTTATAGTGGTTAGATACTTATCACATGGTATCTGTAAACTTTATTTATAGTGGAGAATACGTTATTCTTTCCCGTTTAAACGAAACGAAACGCAAACGCAAAACATTAAAACGTAGAAAAGTGCAATTTTTGGACAATTCTGATAAATCATGTCTATCTTGGTGGCAAACAGTTAGGAGCCTGATCAGACGCCGGGTGACCCGGCGTCTGATCTGGCTCCAAACTGTTTGCAATGGAAATAATAGTTTATTGGGAAAGAATAACGTTTTCTCCGCTGTATGTGTGTAAAAAGAGAGGGTGTGTTGGCGGAGATAGATTACATAAATAATAAAATGCAGGATTATAATCAAGTTTAAAATCAATCATATTGCATAGTAAATAATTGTTTGTAAAGTGTCCGTAATCATAAATACATTTGTCAACCACCATTCATTTCATAGAAATGAATGTTGCTATAGCGACGCTCTGCGAGAATTTAATTAAAACATTTTGTTCTGATTTGTTGTCGAATTGATTTTCTGGCATGAGACAAATTCTATCTGACAAGTGCTAGAAGCGTTCTGAACTCAATTTCCTATGGGAATGTCTCTTTAATTATTGTTTCGGTTCAAAGAACATTGCATTTTGTCTCTTAACCCCTTAACAGCCTTATCCCAAGTACAATCGTAATTTTGAAGCAGTTTCGATCCTGATCGTAGAGGGGACTATATTATGGGGCTACACGTCAGTCTGTCCGGATACCTTGTGCTAGAAATACAGTGTTCTTTACCTACAACGGCCATCCCAACAACGACTCCCTCCTCATAACAATACTTGTCGCAGTTCCATAAACAGGATAATTATGACAATGTTTTTACTGCTGTAATATCGTCTGCTTAAAGTTGTTGTCTGTTGTTTTTCTTAAAATTATATATTGGACATTTTAACAGAAAAAAATAATGACGAGTGACAAACAGCTTGAATCAAGATTAGACGCCGCGTGACTCGGCGTCTGATCTTAATTCAAACTGTTTGCAAATGTAAACCAATTTCCCTCCCGATAACGACTCCCTCCGAATAATGCACACACTATTTGTCTTCCATTGGGTGTCGTTGTTGAGAGGGAGCGCAGTATAATTAATTATGTGATTAAAGCTAGGTAAAATATTAGCTTGTGTAGATACTTATTTCCTAGGTTTAGTTTGCGTTTGAGGTCAAAAGGTTAACTATAATGGTCACTTACTTAAAAAAATATTTTGGACTACATGTTGGTTTTCGGAGAAAGAACTGCCCAGTTAAGCACTAATTTCAGCAGCTAGACGGACACAACTTTATATGTTTATTCACATTTATGATTACAGTTTCTCACATAACTACCCTTGTTTTCTATAGCGAACAACGCTCACGAAAAGCCTTGTCATTAACATGTGTGAGATCAATTTGATGACATTACTATAACGTCACTATTTATAAAGGCATTTTGACGTCACCGGGATTAAAAAAAATGCCCATTGCTTTGAAAAATAGCTTAAAATCGTTGGTTATGTGAGAAAAAGAATATGTCACTCGTCGGTGTTCAAGACAAGTTGATCTCAAACTCGTCTAGAATAGAAAAGTTATTAAGCTCGCCAAGGCTCTCTTAATAATATTTTAATTCTAGACTCCTTTGAGATCAGCTTGTCTTACACATCGACTCATGACATATCCTATATATCTTGCATTGCATTTTTTTAACTTCACTTATGATCTGGATGTCAGTGACTTAGGTTTTTTCCTTGCGTGATGGTCAGTTACGAACTACAGAACAACCTCTCTGTTACAACTAAAATGAAGGCTAATTTACTGCATAAACAACAGGTGACAGCTAAAGCAAGGTGAACGTGAATCCTCTAGGAGCTTTTTGTTTTACGTTCATCTTGCTTTAAACAGAAACCTGCATTGACCACCTGATAATTAACACAACTAAGATGTTTTACTGTAAAGACTACAAGAAGGGTCCCAAGTGTTAATATGATAATGTGCCTAAATGTGTACAGGTTGTTGCTATGCAGATTTATGACATTAACCCTTCTATATTGGTTAACATTTTGTCTTTCTTACTATCTTTCAATACATTGAACAGTTGCAAATAATAAAGACTCTGATCAGAGGGCTCATTAAACTCTTTCGCTCTCAAGGACGCTTGAAAGCGCATTTTCAAACAGTTTAAATCATGATCAGACGCCGCTTCACGCGGCGTCTGATCAGGATCCAAACTATTTGACACTCGTATCGATATGCTTTAAGTCATACTACATTCAATGTAACTTTAAAACGATCTTGCAAACAACAAAAGTGAAGCAGACGACAATGATACAGTGAAAGGTAATAACCTCACGGGAAATTTGGTAATGAAAGGTTTACGAACCAACGAATCAGGGTCTACACTGTGTACATAGGAAAGTGTACTATACACATACACACTGTTTGTTTACTTTTCTGAATAAAAATAATAATATTGGCGATATTATGGGGTTTTATCTGACGATATTAGAAACAGACACCAGATTACCAGGATAGCGGCCAGGATATTTATCACATTCAATCCTAGAGACGAATACGTTCGTCAGTCACAAACAGTGTACATGCGCGACGTACATGTGTCCTATACAAACAGCGTAGACCCTGGTCAACGGATTCTTTAAAGCGCTCTCTGACTAGCGGTTGAATTATTTGTGATTTTGAAATACATTGTGAAATCAACTCGCAAAAGAAAACAATGGACCAGACTTAAACACAATTAACCCTAGCGACGAGTATATTCGTCATTTACAATATATCTACCTGTGCGGATTACATGACTGTGTCCCATACAAACAGTGTAGACCCTGACCAGAGGGTTCCTTAAGGAACCCTCTGATCAGGGTCTACACTGTTTGTCATTTTAAAATATTTTGTAAAATCAACTCTTAAAGGGACTCGCAACCGGATGGTGTACTTGTCAAAATAAAATAAAATACTCAAATAAAAGCAAATGTGTGGCATTATTTGGCTTCTGAAATTAAAAAAATATGATCAGTCCAAAAAAGTCTCAAGAATCGTCACCAAATCTTAGTTTTTTAAGATATTTTCCATCGTTTTTCTATAGCGTTAGCTAACGGTATAGTTGTTGTTGTTGCTTCTCTACACGGGCTCAGACATAAACCCGAGCCGAATATGTACTGTCAAATGCAACCAGTGAAGTACGTTAATTCGCTGCCATATAGATAGAGAGCGCAAGTAGCCGCGTGGTTAAGGCGTTTGTCTGTATTTTTCATGTTTGTCTCCGCATGGAGGGTCACGGGTTCGAATCCCAACAGAGCTTCTTCTTTCTTTTTTTTTGAAATGCATTTTTTAACAGAATTTACTATCCAAAATTAAATCTTACCTATTTATATAAGCATTTGACATATATTTACAAATTACTATTTTTAATGCTAAATCCGGTTGCAAGCCTCTTTAAAAGTAAACAACGGACCGGACTTTAATATAAACTGGAATTGTTCATTTGAAGTTGGATCGATGAAGAAGTTAATCAGTACGGTAGCTGATTTAGATTGACTCTCGTATTTAACGAGTTAAGTCCTCCTGGTAGGCGAATACCTTATACATTGTTTATGGAAAATGTACATTTTTGCTGGCGCAAAGGGAAATAGTGTTGATGTCTACGTATTTTCAAGCAAGAGTGTTCTCCCTTTTTGTTGTACGCGAACTAAATATTTGTCTGACCATTTCTGGATTAGTAATGAAGTACATACATGTATACTATACAACATACATAATCAAGGGGAGATAATAGCCATACATCAGTAACAAATACAGTAACAGCTCTCTATTACGACCACCAAATTGTGTTTATAAGTATGTTTTAAAGGCAGATGACCGCTTAGAGCAAGATGACATTAAAACATAAAGCTCCTTAAGGATCTTGAAACTGGCACATCTGTTTGATACAATTCATTCACTTTCTGTAGTGGTCGTTAAAGAGAACTTAAACTGTACCATAAAAAGCACACTGAAAAGAAGAATTATCCATTACATGAGATACAAATAATGGCTAAAAAGCACGATGAAATTATTACAGATACAGGGGAGAAAACATTATTCTTTCCCGTTGAAACGCAAATCAAACGCAGACGCATCACAGTAAACTGGAGCAAATGATAATTTTTCGACAATTCTTACTTTCCATTTCCATTTGAGTTGCAAACAGTTTGGATCCGGATCAGACGGCTCCAAACTGATTGCATTTGAAATAATATTCAGCGTAAACGCGTTTATTGGGAAAGAATAACATATTCTCAACTATTGTTAATTGTTTAAAGCAAGGTAAGCCTTTAAGCAAAGCCTGTCTTAAACAACTTATAGTTAACACAAGTAAGCAGTCGTAATAGAGGGACTCTATCTTATAAACTAGTTCTATAAATAAGAAACTTAAAACGTGTTTACACATGCAACAAATTTGTAAGATTAAACGGATAAAATTTCGAGCCTGAATGAAGTTATACAAATATAATCCCGATCAAGTCAGCATGCGACCCAGCATTTAAAACACATAGTTCGCAATTGGTTTACAATGGTACCACAGTCACAAATCAGACTGAAAAAACAAGTCAGAATGTCTAAAAAAATCTCCGTTTTATTGCAATGCGTTTGCGCTTAAACGTTGAACAATAGCGGCTTCTCCATTCACGGTAAGAGTTATTTTTTTCTATCCAATCTGTTTTAGAAATATATGGCAGGTTTAAAATTAATTTCAAAGTAGAAACATTGGTACAATGTTAACGCCAATGCATATAAAAGCTGTACGTTTTATTATATTGCAACTAATTCTCTTCTAATTGCACAGAAATGTATCCACTTAAACAGTTGTAAGAAGGTTGTTAGTGAAACAGGATGACACTGTCATATTTCAGTAGATAATATACATTGTACCAGTAAACATAGAAACAGCTTGTTGCTCATGTGTTTAGAATTGCCATTATCTTATAGAATGTCTCTTATTTCTTGAACAAATTAAATCTTACAGCTGAGAATACGTTATTCGTTCCCGTTTATACGAAACGAAACGCAAACGCAAAACACTAAAACGTTAACAAGTGCAACTTTTGGATAATTCTGATAATTCATGTTTAGCTTGGTGACAAACAGCTTGGAGCCTGATCAGACGCCGGGTAACCCGGCGTCTGATCTGGCTCCAAACTGTTTGCAATAGAAATAATAGTTTAAGCGTAAACGCGTTTATTGGGAAAGAATAACGATTACTCCACTGTACACTAATTGGTAATATACTTGATACATGTAGGTGTGCCTTATTGGTGATTTTAATTCTTTCATCTAGCCCATCTTTTAAAAATGACAATCGTTTCCTGAAAATGTCGAACATAAATCATCACCATTTGTGTCTGTCAATTAGACTGCAAGGAAAAGAGACATCAGTCAAATATGATATGTCAATTAAGGCCAATGGAATGACGTCAAAAGTGTCTTAAATGTTGGAACACATTAACTTAATACATTATGTCTGTTCAGTTTCTAATGATATTGGTTTAAAACAACCTGAAACCCAATGTTACGTAGATATTTAACGTGTTACCAATTTTCAGTACCAAAAGCAGATGGTTTCTTGATACATTTTAAAAATAAAGCAGAATATCCCTTAAGGAGAATGTTGCTTTACTTTCAGTCTGTTGTAAGCTACAAGGATGTCGGAAATATTTATTACGGTGGTGCGTCATGATTGTATAAAAGGGGAATACTTTTCTTCAGTTGAAGAATAAATTAGATGTGTAAAAGCATAGCTATGGAGTGATTGGTTATATCCAGTTGTTCACAAACTGATTTCTTTGCCAGGGCTGTAAGTATACATTGTGGAAGTTATTGGGGATATTCTATATAGCAATAATGTCGAGAATGAGCAAAACATGTGTCACAATGATCTAAATTGAAACAAAAATGTTTTAAAGTAAGTTTATGATAAATCATAAAACAAACAAATTGCCCATCAAAGCATATGTTAGTGTATAGTTGTTTGCATTGCGATAATTTGGAAAAGGTGGGTCAATTTAGAAGTTATTCGAGAGATTTTACCCCTTCACCGTCTTCGAGACACGTTTCAAAGTTGTATTTAAGGTCATATGACTTAATAAATATCGATACGGGTGTCAAACTGTTTGGGTCCTGGTCAGACGCCACGTAAGGCTGCGTGGCTTAGTGGTAGAGCGTCCGCTTGCAGTGCGGGAGGCTGTGGGTTCAATCCCCGGCCGGGTCAAACAAAAGACTTAAAAATTGGTAGTAATGGCTTCCCGCCTAGGAGCTCAGGATTTCGGGTTAGTATTAAAACTGGTTCGTCGGTGTCAGAATAAAATGACCGACCGGGTACAGTCCCATTGGTGCACCTAAAAAGTGCCCCTGCTCGTAATACCCGAAAGGGGCGTGTAGCAGTATATAGAGAAAGAAAGAAAGTCTGATCAGGATCTAGACTGTTTGCAAACGCGCTTTAAAGCGCCATTGAGAGTGAAAGGGTTTAATCCATCTCAAATGAAATTAAACATGATAATTTTGTTATCTATTATTCATTTTCTGTTTATGGAAGTATTTTCACATGAAGAAACTAAATCACAACAAAACATACACTATCCTAGAATAATGTATTACATGTAATCAGGAGGTCACATCCATTTGTATAGAAACTTCTTTTTACACTACATGAAAAATGCTAAAGTCAAGTAGTGAAAACAGAACTTTCTATACATAAATAGGCACTCTATTTAAACATATACAATGAAACCTCTCTAAACCGGACATGTGTGAGGACAACAAAAACATCCGGTTTAGAGAGGTTTCCGGTTTAGAGGGGTTTTAACCCATAGCTTGTTTCTAGTATGGAAGGTAGCTGACCACTTAAAGCAGGTTGAAAGTAAAGCAGAATGCGCCTTTAGGCGCATTCTGCTTTACCTTCAACCTGCTTTAAGCTATCATCTGCTAGGATATAGAAAATATTTCTGATGATATATGTTCATGAATGTATTTTCCACAGTTAAGGAATAAATCAAAGGCGTAAGAATGGTTGAGAAACGGGACCAAAGTTTTTGTCCGGTTTAGAGAGAATTCCGGTATTTAGAGGTTCCGGATTAGAGGGGTTTTAATGTACAGAGAAGCTCTCTTATAACGAAGTCGGCGGGACCGTCTGATTTCTTTCGTTATATCCAAATATCGTTAAATTAGATCCGTTTTGTTTTGTTATATCAAATATTTCGTTATTACCAATTTCGTTATTTACAGTGGAGAATGTGTTATTCTTTCCCAATAAACGCGTTTACGCTAAAACTATTATTTACAGAGCAAACAGTTTGGAGCCAGATCAGACGCCGGGTAACCCAGCGTCTGATCAGGCTCCAAACTGTTTGACACCAAGATAAACATGAATTATCAGAAGTGTCCAAAATTTGTACTTTTCTACGTTTTAGTGCTTTGCGTTTGCGTACGTTTGCGTTTAAACGGGAAAGAATAACAGATTTTCCACTGTAAGCGAGATTGATGGTAAATCTTTAGACAAATGGCAGCTTAAATAAAGATAACAGTAAATATGAAAGCTGAAAAATATGCTTTCTGCTTTACAGTTATCTCGCTTTAAGCAACCACTTGCCAACGGATTGGTACATTTTATCATATGTTATAGTCGTAATATGTATAATATTAATATGTACTGTGGATTAGTCATACTCAATTGACAAACATCCAGGCAAAATGTCATCTAAATGTTCCCTTAAAGGACAACGACAAATTAGTGCTTGCATAAAGCCAATTAGCTATACAAATTGCTGATAATTATCTAGGCTGTTCAATGAGCTACATAATTGGTTGTATTTGTGAAAAAATAAAAGCTCCCCCGGTAAGTGGTATTTTGTAATACTGCTGTTTATTTGGTTGAATATTCATTCAATTCAAATACTCTTTATTTTCTCAGTTTGTATAGAAAACATACAATGTGCATGAATGAAACGATTGCAGAAAATTATCAAGACTAAAATTAATAGTATGATATCCGTGACGAAACATAATACATCTTTAACTACATCGCTCCCTCACCACAACGGCCCTCTCAACAACGACTCCCTCCATACAACGACCCTTGCAGCAGTTCCCTAAACTGGACAATTATGTCCAACGCTTTTACTGCTGCAATATCGTCTGCTTAAAATTGGCGTCTGTTGTTTTACTCAAAATTTCATACTGGACATTTTGACCGATAAAAAACTAAATGACGAGTGACAAACAGCTTAATTTCAGATCAGACGCCGCGTTATATGGATTCAAGCTGTTTGCAAATGTAAACAATTTCCCTCCCCATAACGACTCCCTCCGAACAACGAACACACTTTTTGTCTCCCACTGGGTGTAGTTGTCGAGAGGAAACACTGTATTAAATCTTAGAGACAAGTAAACACGTCATAATATACAAACAGTGGAAAGATTAAACTTATCCTTAGTAAAAAAGTGTAGACCCTGATCAGAGCGCCGCGAAAGTTTTTTTAATACAATCATTTTAAAAATATAAAAAAGGAGGCATCTTAACCAACCACCATATAGCCTCGTTCTACCTTTGAAGACATGTGATTACTTTAAGCAGGTTGAAAGTACATGCAAATCAGAATGCGCCTTTAGGCGCATTCTTCTTTACTTCCAACCTGCTTTAAGCTACCATCTGCTAGTATATAGGTAATAATTCTTATGATTATATGGTACATGCTCATGACTGTATAAATTGATTTTTTATCATCATCGGGAATTATACTCGTCGTTTACATAACATGGTGCATGTAAAAGGATCATTTGTGCTATGTTTGCGGTGTTTGTAATTATGTAATAGATATCAGAAAACAAAACGTTAATGTCATAAATGGACAAGCATTAATTAGAAACTAGCATTGCCAATAATTAAAAGTTGCAGGAATCAATGGAATAACTAGTTTACATTCATTCTTAAGGGTTAATTTAGACTGATAAAAACCTATGGCAAATTGTGAAAACTGTTATCAGAGGTTCCCTTAAAGAAACTGTTTTCTGACAATACTCTGTTTGCAAACTGTATTTATACTCGTCTCCTACATACTAAAGAACGTTTGCAGTTTGACCTCAGGAATAGATACATGTACGAATTGAAATTATATAGCAAACTGACGAAATATTCCACTGCTGAACTTTGGAAATATTGTAGCGTAGTCTACGTTATAACTCAGGTTCGTATACCTTCTTTAAAAAACCCAAATGTTTTGTCTCACTTTTATTTACAAACCTGTTCCCTGGCACGGTTTCTCTCTATTCCAGCCTTCCTCTCGGCCCCTGTCACGACTGTCCTAAGCCTGACATACTTCATCCCTGTATTAACTTCTCCTCTAAAGAATCTTTACATTTCACTTAGTTCTTCACTCTCGCACCCCTACTTATTGTTTGTTTCTCCCTTATTAATGCCGCTACCTCAGAGCGCGCAATATTTTATACAGTATGTGCGACCTCGAATTAATAATCACGTGACTGTCGTCAGAGGTAAGTTAGCAAGTTTTAGCCACGTTCTAGCAACATAACTATCATAAGTCTTAATTAATCCTTGCTCCTTATATGGAAAATGTACCCCGACTCATGACCAAACATTATGTTAACGTAGGTATTCGACGTAACAGCCGTTGTTATGGTACACTTATCGAAGAAGATACCAAACACGCTGCACAATCTGGGATGAAGTAGTGCAATAAGCTCGTATAGGAGCTTTATGCGGTATTTAATTCTGCATTTTGGAGCTACATACATGCACGGAAAACAGTATAATGTCCTACATGGTACGATTAAATTAATATAAGATTGACGGTCGATTTATTGGCCTTAAAAACTATTGAAATTGAAACACTGATTGGAATAAATGATGTTGGTTCCACATTTTAACACTGACATCAACGACTCTATATTGAAAAAAAATCTTCGATTTATGTACGTATATCGATGCAATACATATTGTGTCTTCCTATCTATTTGGTACCAGTCATAAAGACCAATCGATTCAGCCATACATGTAGTTTACATGACATATATACAGTAAAACCTCGCTATTACGACCATTAAACGAAGGCTTATTTGATTGTATAATAGAGAGGTGACAGCTTAAAGCAAGGTGACAGTGAAACAGAAAGCTCCTAAATGAGCTTTCTGTTTTATTGTCACCTTGCTTTAAGCGGTTACCTACCGTAAACACCTTAATAATTAACATAATTTAGTAGTCGTAATAGAGAGGTTTTACTGTATGTTTTATGTTGCTTTTGAACGTTGACGAAATACTGTACATATAAGTCAAAAAACAAAATGTTCTTCTATGTTCTATGTAATTTGCATAACGGAACTGCTGTGTGACGAACGTTACCATTTTGGGATGAGGGCAGTTGCCAAAATTTAACTAATCAGTGATGTAGTTTGACCTTTCGTAATCCCCCGCTCATTCTAGAAGGCGTTAGGGAGATTGAGTAATAGTTTAATTTAGTAAAGTAATCCTACACATACTGTATCGAACTGAAAATGATTCGGCAGCATTTTCCTTCGGGTGCTATAACGTAGTTATTTTACAATATTTCAGAAAGTCTAAAGGTTAAACAAGCAATGTAGGCATGTATTAGTCTAGTTAAGTTTTATATAATAAGGGTTGATTAATAATAGTATACTACAAAATGACCAACAGTAATATTCCCTGATCAGGTGGCTCCTGCCGGACCCCCTTGATCCAGGTTTTCTAAAACGTAGAAAAGTACAACTTTCGGACAATTCTGATAATTCATTTTTATCTTGGTAGCAAACAGTTTGGAGCCTCATCAGACGCCGGGTCTGGCTCCAAACTATTTGTAATTGAAATAATAGTTTTTATTGGGAAAGAATAACGTTTTCTCCACTGTATGTGACCTATATTGTGTCGCAGTGCTGTACAATCCAACTCGCAATCTTTTCAAAATACACCAATAACCGTCTCTAAGGTTAAATGTTTAAGGTACCCTTTGATCAGGTTCTACCCTATTATCAAAATAAACAATAAATGTTTCCAGCAGATAAATGATAAACCTGTCTGTCATGAATGATCATTTGCAATTAACGTCTGTAAAAAATTACAGAAAAATAATCAGGAGATGTCTATTACAGTTCATGAATATGACATCATTTGTGTCTAAAGTACACTTTAACATTACCTCAATCAGGGCTCTAGATAAGGGGAGTGTTTCAAAAACTAAAATCTTTATTTCTGCTTTAAACCCTATGGTGTAACGACTCATTAGAATCGTCTCGAAGAGACGATTCTAATGAGTAGTAACACAATAGGATTAAGTGCTGTATGAGTGAGACAATGATGAATTTGTTTGGATGACTTCACCTTATCAGGAGTCCTGCGTCAATGTACTGTATCTGTTTCAGTTTATATGACATCTTACATACTAAGTAAACTAAGTACACAACTAAGGCACTTAGAACATTTCGTTTCAAGGTAAGGAATCCTTTATTCACACAAGATTTGGTCCGTTCGTATGTTACTTATTGGGTAGTACATGAATATTTTATATCTACAAACCAGGCGTACGTGTTCCGACTAGAGTACCAGGGGTCGTGAGTTCGATCATCCCGCCAGACCTAAGTCCTTCAGATGAGTTTGTATAAAAACCGAGGTCCGATATATCCGTTCTTTACACTGCTAATAAGATCAAGGCATCGCGCCCGTCATTTGTGTACCCGCTCCCCTCTATCCGAGGCGTCCGATTACCCTATAGAGGGCGGATATGTGTATTAACTCTTTCCTCCCTGAAACTTCAAATGGACAATCCCAGTTTCCATTTTAGTCTAGTTCATTTCTGACTTTTAAGGGTTATTTTTGTCAATGTTTTACATTATGACAAACAGTGAAGACCCAACCAAACCCCCCAAGTATGGTGAATTGTCCTGCTGTATTATCGCTGACTTTGAAATTATCGTCTAATTTGTAGCACTAATTTTCTTTGTACTTTGAAACCGAAGAAACTAGCCAGCAATGTCAGTGACAGAATAGGTATACGCGATATATGTCATAGGAGATGTCAATTACATTAACATGACGTCAAATGTATCCAAAACTAAGTGACACATTACTTACGTGTACCATGTCTGGTACAGTAAGTATGTCATTTTACAGCTGAGGCATTTAGAACAATGCCTTATCCCAAGGACAGTGGTTATTCGCAAACAGTATTGAGCCTCATCAAACGCCACGTGACACGGCATCTGATCTGGAGCAAAACTGTTTGACGCCAAATGATATATTTATTAGGTGAAAATACTTCAACTTAAAACAATAAAAGCAGACAACAACTGTCCAAAATTTTCACTTCGCTTCATTTGTGACTTAACCCTTTGAACCCTAGTTCCGCATTTAGGCGTCCTTTTCAAACAGTATACATGTGAAAAGTACATTTGTCCTATGCAAACAGTGAATACCCAGATTAGAGGGCTCCTAAAGGAGCCCTCTGATCAGGGTCTACACTGTTTGTCATTTTGACATATTTTTTAAAATCAACCCTAAAAAGTCAAGAATGTAATATACTTAATTGAAAACTAGAATTGTTCATTTGAGGTTTCAGGGAGGAAATGGTTAATGGAACAACTGGAAACAGTCTATTCCACAGTCCAAAGCATTAACCCCTATTTTCCGTATTTTCGATGGCTTTGAAATTTTCATCTGCAAACCTTGTAAATGTATTGCCGGCGACATCAACGGAGACGGTAGTTGAAATAGGATGAAAAGTTATATTCAGATTGATTTCGTGCACTGGACCAAACATTATTATGACCGAGAGCTTGTTCGTCGTACAAAAATCTGTAGTATAGTTTGTTATACAAAAATCAATAACAATCTGTACTTGTGGATATAGTTTGTTCAATATGTACGAGACAATTATATATAAATAAACTGGCAGGTGTAATTTTATTCAATTTGGTCAATAAGTTTTTTCATGGTCAAACCTTTTTTTAAGTTAAACGTCGATCTTAAGCATTTATCCTACAGTGGATAATCTGTTATTCTTTCCCAATAAACGCGTTTACGCTAAAACTATTATTTGCAGTGCAAACAGTTTGGAGCCAGATCAGACGCCGGGTAACCCGGCGTCTGATCAGGCTCCAAACTGTTTGCCACCAAGATAAACAAGAATTATCAGAATTGTCCAAAAGTTGTTCTTTTCTACGTTTTAGTGCTTTGCGTTTGCGTACGTTTGCGTTTAAACGGGAAAGAATAACAGAGATTCTCCACTGTATAAACCAAGTGTACGAGTACATGCATCGACATGTGAGAATTGCCGTACGAGTCGTCTTGTTCTACATCTAAAGTAATATCTAAGCCTTAAGGGGAACATTATATTTGTACAGTGGAGAAACTGCTATTTTTTTCCCACTTACCGCGTTTATGCGTTTACATGCGCATATAAACGCGTTTACTTCGTTTATAAACGCAAGGGAGATCATCCATGTCGGTCAGACTTTCCCATTCAGATCTTATTCCTTATTTCAGCAAAAATAGCGTTTTGCCATCTTTTATATACACCTGAGCTTACTTTGATCTATGCACAGTAGTTACTTGTCGTTATACATTGTTAAGGAACAATATCTACCAGTTGTTTAAAAAAAATAATTATTTAGCATCATTTCGTTCACTTAAACGTGTTACATGTATACACTTTGTTTCAACCTAAACTCCCGCAGATGTTAAGCTGCTGAATATGTGTCATCTGCTTTACTTTTCGTCATTAAAAATCTTTTTGTGATTTATAAATGATAATTTCTGCGCTGTAAGATCCAGATCATATACCGGACGAATGATATTATTTGAGATATTAAATTCTACATGTACCTTCTGAAAAATAAATCCATAAAGCTCTTTAAATGACACAATGTATTCTAACACTCTAAAGGTACCCACTTTAGCCCTTAGGCACATGTACGAGGGGCAGTCATGGGTAACTTCCTGTCATATAATTCCTACTAAGTTGCGCAATAAGCCTCCCGCTGGGATTTTCTCGCTTTATCAAACAACTAACTGCCGCCTGATAGGTGATGCAATTAAGACGGTTCATAGCAGGGAGAAAATTTTCAAACCGTATCATTGATTGGAGCCAGGTCAGACGCCGAGTTTCTAATCAATTGATCTGAATCAATGCTTGGATCCATATCAACCGCCGAGTCACTAAGTTTTTGGTCTGAATCAATGATTCGATCTGGATCAGACGCCGAGTTACTAAGCATGGCTGGAATGTCAATTATTGGTGAGCGAATACCTTTCGGGTTTTTTCAGTCGTATAATTGATCGGTCTCGATGATAACAAAGGTATCCAGATTGAAATGCATTTATAAACGGAAAATCCGCGTATAAACGCAAAAATTCACTTATAAACGCAAAAATCCACTTATAAACGCTAAACGCGTTTATCGTTTCGTTTGCGCATCGTTTGGACATGCGTAAACGGGAAATAATATGAGGTTATTTAACACTGTTGAGTACAATACTGAATTCTATTAGACGAGTACACAGCAGTCATAACCATATTTGGACGAGGCGATAGCCGTGTCCAATATGGATTATGACTGCTGTGTTCGAGTCCAATTGAAATTAGTATTGTACTCAACACTGTTAAATTACCTCTTTATTTCACACCATAAAATTATAAAATGACAAAAGAAACCACATGCATTTTTTCCTATTCATTCTAGCCTAGCCTTTGACTTCGAAATTTCCAAAAACAAATTACTGTGTTCCTTCCCTTCCCCCCCCCCCCCCCCTTACAACCAGTAGATCTATTTCAAATCTATAATCGTCTAGATCTACAGGTATTTTCTGCTCTAGATCTAATTTTTAATCATTTACTCCATCAAGATACTCTTTTTAAGCACATTAAATGTGTAAGAAGTCTAACAAAGGGCAGTTTTATAACGAACTGTATGAATTACCTCCCTTTAATAGTGAAGAAACATAGATATCTTAAGAGACTAGATCGGCCACCTAGCGCTGAGCTCCCATTGGTCGACGGTCAGAAAGACGCCATTTTGGTACGTGTATCATACACTTTCCCTCCGGCGACAAAATGTGATTTACTTTCATTTAAGAATGAATTCGTACTACATACATCTTGTAACATATATATGCAACGTAAAACGACAATCAAACGATAATAAGCACAGAATGATGGTAATTCCTATTTAACTAACTAAAATCATCGGTTAATCATAGCAACTATGGAACGCTTCTTAGCAACTTCTGTAGTCAATGACGCACCGTCAACGTAGACGGGATTACTGCGCACAGCATGTAACGTCATAAATCTACCGCAATACGACGTGCACCAGACCATTGGAACATGAATAGCATACACTAACCAAGATGGCTTCTCGATGACCGTCGCTGATTGGCCTGTGGCCTATCTAGGTTATTTTAAGATATCTATGTGAAGAAACACCTAATTTTATTCCTCAAAAGCATTTTTATATTTTTTATTTTGTTTGTTACCATTATAAAACTTACTCATGTTTAGAATTTCAGTCCAATAAGGCATAAATTATCTATATGCATTTTGAAAACTTACATTCGGATAAACAAAAATTATATTCATAACTTGGAAAAAAAACTTAAAACGTCAAAAACGTTATTTACTGTATAATTTATGACGTTTGAACGTTAACGCACCAAAGCGTCTACAGCATTTTGTTTATCGTTACGTCATTAAATTAGATAGATATTGCAAATGTAAGCCAAATCTTATTTTCCCCTCCCTATAACGTCTCGCTCCGAGCAACACACACACTATGTGTCTCCAATTGGGTGTCGTTGTAGAGATGGAACACTGTAGCAGACAATGGTGAAATACCAAGGGAAGTAACCCTTGACAGAGTGTCGGAAGAGTTGTCCAGTCCAATATGAAAACAATATAGATTTTTTGGATCCGAGTCCTATATGAGAAAAATATGGCCTTCTGGGATAGCTTTTTTAAATTCCGGTACAATATAGGGTTCTCTTGTACCGTCATGTGGTAGAAAGAGGGGCTTTCGATTGGTTTAATCGATGTAGGTGTGATATAATAACAGTTTCTCCACTGTATATTCATGTTAGCTGATCGATCTGACAGCCGATGCCATTTCTTATCGATAACCGATGCGTTGGCACATCTGCAACCGGAGCGTCAGGTTGGAGCCTGTTCGTTTTTACGTAACAGTGTGATTAAAAGCTCTTATTCTACAAGAGTACAGTCTCCGGTAAACAATAAAAGGAACTATTCAAAATAATTGAAAGTACTGATTATGGTTCAAACTGAAAACAGAAATATGGAGTGAAAAGGAAACCAGGAGATTTTAATACCTCGAAGTGAAATTTCTGAGAGAACAATATTTCTTTTTAAATGTATTTGCTAGTAGGATTTGAAACTTTTTTAAATAAGGAAACTGTATATATTTTTTATATATGTATACAGAGAATTTGAAACATTGAATAACACTGTAAAGAGTCCGAAAACCGGATTTGTCCTAAACCTTTTTTGTAAATGATTTCATGAAACACGTGAATGTTTGTTTAAGCATATTTTTATATTACTATACATATATAATTTATATATCAAGGAAGCTTTTTCAATAGCCATAGAATCGACCGCACCGACATCTTACTGAGGGACGAATTATCATTACCCCCATCACTGCACTGACGTCATAAACTGTCGTCTGCTTTTATTTTTCAATTCAAAAATTTATGGTATTTGACTTAAAGAAATTGAAGAGAATTCTAAACAATTTGAATCCGGATAAGACACCGGTACCGCCGCATTTCAAAGCAGCGTTCCAATGTCCTGGTCCCGAAATTATTCGTACCCAAAATAAAGTGAAAGTAGATTCTAATGATTTTATGATCATCATATTTCAGAGTGTAATTTCATTAGAAGTTAATTGTTTTAAATCGTTTCACTGTTTCTTCAAATACAGTTGTCAAATCAATATAACTTTCTTTTATCAATGTTTGCTTTCTTGCGCGGAGGAAAACTGAGAAAATGTTGGAAAAATTTAATATTATCTCTATGTAATCATACTGATTTAACCCATTACTCAATGCCATAAAACACCTGATACCGCTTACTATTTTCGTCACCGAGGGGAAAGTCTATACCTATGAAGTCCTGAACAGACACGTGCAGTCAAAAGACATTTCTAGTATCTTTCCAGCTATCAGCTTAAAGCAGGTTATAAGTAAAGCGCAATACTCCTTAACCCATTACCCAATATAGCCTGTTTCTAGATTTGAAGACAGGTGCCCACTTGAAGCAGGTTGAAAATAAAGCAGAAAATGCCGTTAGGCTCATTCTGTTTTACTTTCAGCCTGCTTTAAGCTATTATCTGCAAGGATTTAAAAACTATCTCATTATACACTTTCATGACTTTAAATTAAAACTACTTTCTCCAGAGGAGTACTAAATAAAAATGCGTATTTACGGGGTAATGGGTCTTCTTTAAACACAGTTATTCACTATTTATGTTCAATTTTTTCAATTCAGGTAGCAATTAAATTCAAATATTTTGTTATTACACTAAATAAACTATATAACCTATCTTTAATATTGATCTATTTTTAAATTGGATCCTTTCCCTATGTCGTTTAACATTCTGCATGCTATGTAATTGTTCTTTGCAAATTTTGTCATATGTAAAATATTCACTGAATTAATCAGCATTTTCTTAAAAAACAATCAGAATATCAAACCGTTTGGATCCAGATAAGACGCCGCCTTACGCGGCGTCATATCTGGATTCAAACTGTTAGCAACTGTTAGCAACAGTTATCATGAATTCGACCGTAGCGTACAGGAGGTATTTGTTATATAATAGTCTCAAATTGTCAATAGATGGTTAGCCCGAGGCTGCACTGTGCTGATATGGTCACGTGATCGTTATCGAGCAGCCGATATCTGGATCATAGGAAAAAGTAAAATTGAACACTTTTCAACCTAAAAAAAAGGACAATTTCCAACATATTCACAAAAATAAAAATTATATCACATAAAAGAACGAAATGTGAACATTTCAAATCCACTTCGAGCTAAGCAATCTGATGATTGAAAGTATAAGAAAAATTCACGTAAACATCACCAGGTTTGCCACCGTACACTATATTCTATGTAAAAAAATGGAAAAATAGGGGTTATAAAAACTCTAAAAAAAGGACAATTTCTTATAAACATAAAAATATGAAAAAAATATCAGCATAAAGATAAAGAATTGAATTTATATAATCCACTTCGAGCTAAAGGTTTACTTTAACGGATTTCCAGATTTGAGCGCGTAATTGAAATGACCCTTCTTTATTTCATATAGCGCAAACGGCCAGGTAAAAAATTGCCGATGACGAATATTGTTCGACATGGTCGACGCCGACTATAGATGGAAAAATGGAAACAATCAAATTGGCTGATGGTTAGAAATTACAGGGGAGAAATCATTATTCTTTTCCAATAAACGCGTTTACGCTAAATCTATTATTTCTACTGCAAACATTTTAGAGCCTGATCAGACGCCGGGTAACCCGGTGTCTGATCAAGCTCCAAACTGTTTGCCACTCGGATAAAAATAAAAAGTCAGAATTGTCCAAAAAATGACATTTTCTACATGTTAGTGTTATGCGTTTGCGTTCCGCTTGGGTTTATTTTGGAATAACGTATTCTCCACTGTATATTGGAGGCCAAACATCTCCCTATACTTACAAGATTGTTTTATGGAATAAATACGGATATCCTTTGTAAATGTTCGAGTTTCAATCAGACGCTGAGTATCTCTGCGACTGATTAGACCGTTAACTGGTATTGATATAAAACAAAATACTGACGATTATAAAATGACTGCCATTGTTAACGCGTAGTTTTCCATTTTCAACATATTTTCGTTTCATTTCTTAAAAACAGTATGATTAACATTTTCTCTGATCTTGCTGAAGGACGAATTATCATTACCCCCATCACTGCACTGACGTCATAAACTGTCGTCTGTTTTTATTTCTCAATTTTAAAATTTATGGTACAGTAAAACCTCGCTATTACGACCACTAAATTATGTTAATTATTAGGGTGTTTACGATAGGTGACCGCTTAAAGCAAGGTGACAGTGAAACAGAAAGCTCCTATAGGAGCTTTCTGTTTCACTGTAACCTTGCTTTAAGCTGTCACCTTTCTATTATACACTCATTTAGCCTTCGTTTTAGTGGTCGTAATAGCGAGGTTTTACTGTATTTGACTTAAATATTTTAAAAAGAATTCCTAACAATTTGAATCCTGATAAGGCACCGCGTACCACGGCGTCTGATTAGAATCAAACTTGTTTGCAAATACATATTGTACTCAGGGTAAGGCAGTGGAGGGGTTAAATACCCGTTTACCGTTTTATTCGCATAGGAATCTGAACAGCTCGTTTTTAATTCTCTTCAAGAGCGTTGTAAATATTGGAACTGATAACAGTTGGAAATATCTCAATAACCAAATAAGGATCGTATTTACATTATATCGACGTTGTTCTTGTTGAAGAATATTAAACCAAAAACACTTCCACGTACAGTCGAACTTCGATATCTCGAACTCGCTTAAGGGTGTATCCAACACATAAGCGATTTTTTCAAAGTATCAAACTTTTTTCTATCATTGTTTTTTTGGAAGAGCTATTTATAATGAATGAAAAAATGAAAAAAAAAATATGGTGGTGTCCTTTTTTTTTTAGCTACAGCGATTTGAAAAAGGTATGTCAAATTTGGACTTTTTCTCTCAAATTTTACCCATTCAGAGTACAAGCTTCAGTAAAATCTATTTCAAAACAAAACAAACATGGTAATTTGGGTTTTCATTATTTATTTCATGTCTATGGTGGTATTTGCACATATAGAAACCAAATTTAGTCAAAGCAGGCACTAGGTTTGAACAATATGGATCCTCGAATATAAAAAATATGCTTTTTATAGGGCATGATTTTATTAGATATCTTATTTTATGAAAAAAAAGTAAAAAAGTTTGAAAATGAAATAGTTCTAGTATTAAACTTTTTCTTATATTCTACCAAATAAAAGCCAGTGCTAAGGCAGTTCAAAATATGAAAAGAAATTGAAAGGTCAGTGTTGAAAATTCTGAGTTATTAAAGTAAAAAGAGTTATCTCTCCTTACAAAATTTACAAAAAAGTACCATTTCGATGATATTTAGAGCTGTATAAATTACGTATTTGGTGCCTGTTTTTTCTTAAATTCGTGTTTTGTATGAAGAAAATACTACGATAGATAGGAAATAAATACCAAATTATCATATTTGGTTTCATTTAAAATGGATTTTATTGAAGCGGGCTGTTTGAAAAGGACAAAATAAGAGGAAGTGGACGGGGTAAATTTTGCATGGCCATGGAGCCAACTGTTGTTCACCAAAATGTAAACTTTTTCTATTTTTTCATTCATCTTAAATAGCTCTTCAATACAAAACCATCATAAAGTGTTTTCATATACTTTGTAAATTTCTTAAATTCATGACATTGATACACCCTTAACTCGAACTTTCCGATATGTCGTCACATGAACGGCATTATTTCACGCTCGGTTATGTCAGACATACCCGTATTTCAACGTTAAAACGTGGCTAAGCCACGTTTTCACTTAAAATACGGGTATATTCGAGTTAAGCGATTTCGAGATATCGAATTTCGACTGTACTTCTTGTAACACGTTCAGTCCTAGCGATAAGTAAACTCGTCATTTGCAAACAGTGTACCTGTAAATATTACACTTGTCATACGCAAGCAGTGCAGAACGTAGCGAAAGGGATCCTTTACAAACAAATCGTAAACGCTTAATAATCATGTGTCCCGGTTTTGTTCGATATAATACTGTACTGCCTATTATATTACCGCATATAAGAGATGATAATATATATATATATATATTCATCGGCGCTATATGACCTATTCAGTGTCGAAATGTCGTTAAAACCCATCTCATCTATTCTATATCATATACCGGTATTGCGTTTGCGTTCAAATTTGTTTTCACGGGAAGGAATACTTTCTTCGCAACTGTTTCTACCGGTTTCTACGAGCTTTTTGCGTTGTGTGCCATCCTTGGAAAAGAGCTGTACGCAATTCCATTTTTGTAACTTTCGAGATTGGACCCTGTGCACTGTGATATAGAGAGTTAGTTAACCGAATTTTATTGATTTTAACAACGCGTTTGCAAATTATTACAAAACATGTTACCATGCGTTTCTTTATACCTTCAGTATATTTGCAAACAGTTTGGACCCTGATTAGACGCCGCGTAATGCGGGGTCTGATCAGGAACAAAACTGTTTGAAACTCATTTCAATATTTCTTAAGTCAAAGTACCTTAATTTTAAATTTGAAAAACAAAAGTGGACGGCCATTTTTTTTACATTGTTGACTTCATGACGGTTAATGAGTTATCTGTATTACTAATCAATTTATTTAATGTCATTGATGCATATAAATAAATAATAGAAGCGAATTGTTTATTCCAAACCAATATCCGAAATTTACTAGTTTACTACCACAGCGGTAAAGGGCGAAATTGAAAATAGTCTTGATTCTAATCAAACGCCACGTGACGCGGCGTCTGATTAGGATCAACACTTTTGATACTCATATCAACACTTCTTCAGTCTAAACAGCCCTAGTTTGTACTATAAAATTATGGAGATGACACTCTCAATGTGCACGATATTTTGGCGGTCAAAAGGTTAAAACAGAAAAAGATTGGCAGTGAAAGAGTCAAGCTAACCATATCTTTGCGGATTACAGTTATTAAGAATAGAACTGATACAGTGGAGAATCTGTTATTCTTTCCCGTTTAAACGCAAACGTACGCAAACGCAAAGCACTAAAACGTAGTAAAGTACAACTTTTGGACAATTCTGATAATTCATGTTTATCTTGGTGGCAAACAGTTTGGAGCCTAATCAGACGCCGGGTTACCCGTCGTCTGATCTGGCTCCAAACTGTTTGCACTGTAAATAATAGTTTTACCGTAAACGCGTTTATTGGGAGAGAATAACACATTCTCCACTGTATACATGAATACGAGGGCTTTGCTTATTCTGACGCATATTGGCTCGATATATTGAGTTAAACATATTGTATTATTATACTAACATATGGGAATTGTGTTTCATGAATTGTATACAAAATGCTAAAATTGATTAAGCACCAACACTAAAGAGAGGGCAACTCAGGACTAACGATAAAGAAAGTTAACTGAACAAAAAATCCAACAATTTCTTACTCATATCAGCACTTAACCCTATGGTGTTTAAATGTCATTTGCATCGTCTCAAAGAGTCGATTTCAATGAATAGTTACACAATAGTGTTGACTACAGGAAAACGTATATTAGTTTTTTATACACTCCTTATCAGGAGACCTGTATCTTATCAGGATCAAAGTGAGTTATCATTCATACCGATATTTTTTCAGTCTTTTGATATTCTAATCTAATTAATAAAGTTATCTTTGTGTCAATTTCAGTACACGATGAAACACCAACCAATGTGGTATTTGTTTTATATCAGACAGTTGATATTTGCCAAAGGTTATATGCTTATTTTAAATGCTTTTTCTTTGTCGTTTATAGTTTTAAAACTGTAGCAACATATTCCGTTTGATAAAGATGAAAACTGAAATAACAACGTTTGCAAATTATAGTTTGAAATAGCTTGGACACCTCCAATAGTTCGGCAGTTGAAATCAGTAGCTAATGTATGGCATCATTTCAGTATTATGTCAAGAAATAAAATTGATAAGATGGTGGCTTTAGCCTTTCTGTGCTTACAGCGTGGTCAGTATTCCATGTAAACAAATGGTATTTTGCAGTTAAAACACAATTTATAGCATGTAAGAACAATGCTCCCTCGCTACAATGACCTTTTGATCAACGATTCCTACTTACAACAACGATTGCCGCTGTTCTCCAAACAAGATGATTATGTACAATCATTTCACGGCTAGAATATCATCTGCTTACAATTTTCGTCTGCTGTTTTTCTCAAAGTCATTTATTGGATATTTTAACAGAAAAATACATAATGACGGGTGAAAAACATCTTGAATAAAGATCAGACGTCACGTCACGTGCAAATGTAAGTCAATTTCCCTCCCTTTAACGACTCCCCCCGAACAACGAGCAAAGTCATTGTCTCACATTAGGTGTTGTTGTAGAGAGGGAACACTGTTCTGCGAGAGAGTATTGTGCCAAATAATATAATCAGAAAGAGATAGAATATAGTTTAACGTCTGTATACGAGTATGTAAACGAATAAACAGCTACGGTCTATAGAATTAATGTAACAAACGTGGTCACTAATTATAGAGTTATTACGCATTGTACAACGCACACATTGTCGTTGAACAATATTGAAAGCATATATTGCCAACCAAACATAGATCTGCACTCTGTAAATTTTGATGTGAAGTAGCACAAATTAGAACTGAGAGAGGGTGGTTTTAAAAATTTAGAAATAAATGACCGTTTTTGTCACTTTTGTGAGGAGATTAATTCAGAAAACCCATCTACTTTTTCATTGTCCTATACAAACTGACCTACGATTGAGTATGGTTCTCACTATTTCTGTTGGGAATGCATATTTTATCTCCCTGTTAGATATCGAGAAGTTGTCATAAACCATATCACACAAAGCTATGATAAGAATAGTTTCCAAAACCTATTTCAATATACATGTACTTAACTTCTTTTTCGATTGTTTTGATACATGAAATACTGTATATAATATAATGTTTCATTGTAGACAACTTCACTAATGATCTTTTATGTTTGTATACAGCCTCTATTTATAAGGTTTTGAGAGTTGTTCTACTATTAGACAAGTATTTTTACCGATTTAAAATCGTCAGCCTCTAAGCACTCCACTGCTTTAAATCTGTTGAGTTTACCAGTTTACTATTTCTCATTTTGTGCATATGTTAGGCAGTTGTATTAATGAAAGTAGTATATTTCTTCCTTTTCTAATTCTTTTTATATAATAGTTCTTTAATTGAATTTATATTCAAAGTTGTAAATGTAAATAGAAGATACTTGTAACAAGTCTCTCATAATTCTTTACGAATGACATGGCCAAACACTGTTATCAGGATTTGTTTATGCACAGTGCTCCCTCCCTACAACGGCCCTCCTAACAACAAATCCCGTCCATCAGCGACACTTGCCGCTGTTCCCCAAACAAGACATTTATGTCCAGCTCTTTCATGGCTGCAATACTGTCTGCTTAAATTTGTCGTCAGCTGTTTGTTTTTCAAAGTTACATATAAGTGGACATTTTGATTAAATAAATACAATGACTAGTGACATACAGTTTGAATTCAGATCAGACGCCGCGTGACGCGGCGTCTGATCTTGATTCAAGCTGTTTGCAAAAGTAAGTCAAGTTTGAATTTTCCCTTTCTATAAACGACTCCCTCCGAGCAACACACACGATCTGTGTATCCCATTGGACGTCGTTGCAGAGAAGGAGCACCGTATAGTATGCTGTTACCGTGCTGAAACTATAACAGAAAGAGTAAATGTTCTTTTAGGGCGCCACCGTTTAGTACTGACATTTAAACACATACAAAAAACATACCTAATTAATTAGCAATTGTAATTTTAGGGTTTGAACCATGATGCTGACATGTGTTGTGAAACAAATATCACAGACTAATTGACACTTAAGCTTAGCTATTAACAAAATTACGTGTAACACATAAATGTCAATGCCCGTATGGTAATGTTATACATTGCCTAATCGTCGGACATATATTACGCAAGTCATCAGCAAATACGATGAATGAGGAAGCTGAAATATGTTTCGAAATAACTCTTACTCTAGAAAATGAAAGTCATTTGAACAGTTCGGATACACGGACTTAGATCTTGTGTTTACAAGTTCATCATATTGCGGAAAAAGTATGCATGTATAAATTCGCGTGTTATACCTGCTTGATTGAATTATTGCAAGTAAAAGCAAAACTTTTACTGCCAAAATATAATCTACTGAAAAAGTTGTCTTGTACAATTATATGCCAAATTGAAATTAATTCATTTAATGTTTGATTGAATACACATTGATACGAATGCCAATCGGTTTGGATCCTGATAAGTTATCATTTTACGTGGCGCCTTATCTGGATCCAAGCTTATCGCAAACAAAGATGATGTCCTTTTGTAGTGAAATAGTTACCTAATATTATCAAGTCTCGAACGGGCAGTTAGCAAATTTTGTTTAATGACAGAGACTGAAAAGTAACGAAAAGTCATATTCAGATTAAGATTAAGCTAAACCTGTACCTCGAATAAGGTAGTATAATAATATATTGAAGATAGTTGATTGATTAATTCAGACACAGCGCTTATAAAACGTTTGAGTTGAGTATAAATTCGATCTCAAGCATGTGATTGGTCAGATTGGAGCCTAGGCTCAAATCTAACCAATCAAATGCTTGAGAAAGATTTTCGAATCAACTCTAACGCTTTATAAGCATGGACCTATGACAAAGGTATCGCAGAAAAGCTTGTCTGCATTACGTTTGGCCTCAATTAATCGACCGACTATCAATAGTGATCTAAATATATCAAGTTCTAGTGGTTGCATTATCCATTTTGACTTTGCATCTTAAAATGCGTTAACTGATGGAGGAAAATAGCGTTTACTCCATCACTTAAACAAAATAGACCCAACAGTTACGATGGAATTTAGACTTGGGATAAAGCAGAAACCAGTGATTGGATTATTCCTGGCTAGCATTGTCCTAATATTGCTACAGTCACTAGAATCAGGTGAGTATTAACCTCAAAATATATCACATATATATTTAATTGATAGTTTTTGTTTTATTTGAGAGAATTTATTCGCCTTGTTATCTAACGTCTTATTTATCTATTACATGACTATATGTTTGCTCTACCATTTGCAACAAACAGTACACACACTATTCTTGCAGGTTAAACCAATTATTTGCCATGCCGTTATCACTTTTAAACATCGTCGTTTTCAGCCATTTTGAAAAATTAATATTAAGGTATTTAGACTTAAGAATTATTGTAATGGTTGTCAAAATGTTTGATTTCTAATCAGACGCAACGCCATGCGGTGGTTGATCAGGATTCAAACATTTTTCAAATAACAACTGTACTCGGTGTAAATAAGTGCATAGATTACAAAAAAGTAACCGTACTTTTCGAACAACCCTTAACATAATAATTCACAATAATAATTTGTATTGCAATGGTAGTAGGGTCCGATATAAAGACCGGTCCGCTATTTAGTATTACGACCAATCCCAGAACAAAAAAACAAACAAGTGTTGTTTTAAGGTCCGCTATTAAGGGCAAGGGTTTGTGACATAAGCCATTTTGAAACTTTTACAACAAACACTGATTACTTTCGGGCAGAGTTCAAGGCTAAATGACTGAGGTTTCAACCAGGGGAATATTTAGAGAGAAGGTAAATAGATATAGGTGTATGTTTGATGAAGGCAGTAGTTGTTAAATGTCTGAATTACTAAATTGTGTCATGTAACAATTATTTATCTCGCATTAATACAGAAACAAAGGTTCTATATAGTCCAATGTTAAACTGACCGCAGGTTCGAATCGAGAAAAACAAGACTTTCAAGTGGTCTGCTCCAGAAGCATTTCATATTTGAGATATACATGTATTAATGTTTTTATTGACTATCTCGAACGGCACTTTTCGTAAACAAAACATCAGTCATCTAACTCAGAAGAAGTATACCCATAAAGCCGCCTTGTGTGCAAAGAAGGCGAGGAAAAAATAAGAAACTTAAAGGATAAAATTTATAATAATATCAGCAATGTATATATATCAGTCATTCCATCTATCCATCAATCCATCCATTTATCTATGCCCACACCACCTCGCCCATTTCAACGGTCTCCGTACTAAGACCGACTCGATATTAACCCTTTACCTGATAGCCTATTTCTAGTATTGAAGATAGTTGACCACTTAAAGCAGGTTGAAAGTAAAGCAGAATGTGCCCTAAGGCACATTCTGCTTTACTTTCAGCCTGTTTTAAGATAAAATCTGCTAGGCTATATAAAATATTTGTAATGGTTATTGTTCATGAGGGTATAAACTGGAACTACTTTCATCAGCGGAGGAATAAATTAAATACGCTAAAAGTCGCTTCTATGGGGGAAAGGGTTAAGACCATTTTCTTTCAATACCGCAGGTGGTCTTCATAGCGGAACTTCACTGTATAACAATGGAGGAATCTACCAGTTTAGTCATTCTATAGACAAAAGTAATTTAAATCAATGAACGTGATTGATATTTGTATCAGAACCGTACTCCAGTCATATTGCTGTAAAATGATGCAGTACAAACTTAATATTATTATACTAATATATAATATATGTAAACATTCATTGCAAAGCGGATTTTATGTATTTGGTAGAATTTGCATTTGGACGATTACTTCAGATAAGTTGCGTTGTGAAACATAGAGGCATAAATCATGCACTACTTATCGATTAAATATTTTCTGACAGGATCCAACATAGACAACTCGAACGGGTTTAAGTCGAATTTACTCTTACGTTGAAGTTAAATCGTGCCTGTTTCAAGTATCGACATCTCTTTAATGGACATAAATGGTCGCAAATGATCAATGATGATGCACTGAGATGATGATGGTATTAGGGAGATCTTGTCGACTTATCTCATTCGTTGCAAGGCAGAGCATGTGATCAAAACCACCGACCTATTTCATTGTAGTTCTTGGCAGAGGAGATGCTCTCTGTCTAACAAACATAAACATTTCCCAATGAAGTAAGCCCCCAAAACCACGACAAGGTATGAGGTCTCTGGAGAGAGATTTACAGGAACAAATATGAGTTAACCATTTACCCATTAGAAGCGCCTTTTAGCGCATTAGAATTATTCCTCCAATGAATAGAATATTTCAAATCTATACAGTCATAAACATATACCATAATAATTATTTTTCAATAACCTAGTAGAAAAACGCTTAAAGCAGGCTGAAACTAAAGCAGAATGCGCCATAAGGCGCATTCTGCTTTACTTTCAACCTGCTTTAAGTAATCACCTATCGTCAATAACAGAAACAGGTTTTGGGATAACGGTTTAAGGCAATGCACTGATGTTCGAATGATGGAGGTGGGACTGTTTTACATACCGGTACGCTCCTTTATAGGTTTGAATAATAAGCATTTTTAAAATTCATTTTAAGCGAAAACAGCCAGTTTGCTGATAAAGTGGAGAGTCTGTTATTCTTTCCCGTTTAAACGCAAACGAAACGCAAACGCAAAGTACTAAAACGTAGAAAAGTGCAATTTTTTGACAATTCTGATAATTCATGTTTTTCGTGGAGGCAAACAGTTTGGAGACTGATCAGACGCCGGGTTACCCGGCGTCTGATCTGGCTCCAAACGGTTTGTAATAGACATAATAGTTTTAGCGTTTATTGGGAAAGAATAACAGATTCTCCACTGTAGCATGTGTTGGAATTGTTTAGGTTTATACAAATATTTGTATTCATTTGCTTAGGCTTCAATAAGTTGATTTTGAACAATCCTTAAGACTTTCAAATTTTCTATTTCTCAAGCGCGATTACTTAAAGCAGGTTGTAAGTAAAACAGAATGCGTGTTAAGGACATGGCACGGGGATAGTCGGTTAAGGGCATATGTAATTTAGTAAGAGCGTTCTGTATAAGGATGTCACTTGTCTCTAAATGTATACAGACTTCCGAAGTCTGCCATCGCTTGATACATGTTTGGCTACTTAAGGTTTGACTATGAATATATTTACTAGCCTGCATACAACATAAACAATTAAGTCCAGTGTAATCTACTGTGACCCATTTCTTGTTAAAAAATGCATGTGACCATAGTCAACTTAACTAGTTCTGTTGTATTTCCAAATGAGGAGTTAACGGTTAAATCTCACAACAACATTCAATATAGTCAATTGTTAGAAAAGAGGCTTTACTCTGCGTTTCCTTCATTGTGCATCAAGTTTTCTTCAACCCGACAGTTTCAAATATAACAAGACCGATTATAAATGATGGTGCTCTCGTGACTGCAAGCTATGTTTATGAACGTTTGCCAGTCAATTATCAAAACACATGGCATCATCATTGTTTTGTTGAATGCATTATACTAATCCACGATACATTGTATCTACATTCGCCCCAACTACTTCTATTGAAAACAGGACGTTCAATTCGCATTAACCCTTTACCCTATAGCCTGTTTCTAAATTTTAAAATAGATGATTATTTAAATCAGGTTTAAAGTAAAGCAAAATGCGCCCTGATGTGCATTCTGCTTTACTTCCAGCCTGCTTTAATTTACCACATACTAGAATCAAGAAAATATTTCTTCTGATACATTTTCATGACTGTATAGACTGGACTTATTTTCTTCCTCGGAGGATTAAATGGAATGCGCTAAAAGGCGCTTCTATAAGGTAAAGGGTAAATTGATGCAATTGTTCGAGCAGGTAGACCTGTGGATATCTTTCGCAGAGGATATAGAGCTTACGGATCTTGTATCCGCATTTTAGTTCTTGTTCTCGGACAGTAGACATTCAGCAGAATTTTCAAATGCGCTTCCTAACCGATTTATGCCTGCCAGTTAGCGGAACCAATGATTATCATCTTAATGAGACAATTTTCAATGAATTTGAAATACCTTACTAACAGCATATGACTGCATTTATTTATGTTAAACTAATCAATATGATTATCCTAGTTTAAAACTGAGGTTATTTCAAAGGGACACCAAATCGGCATTTTCGCGCTAAATGTCAAATTAATGACGTTTAGTGTTTACAATGAAGCTTTTCTTTATTGCGTTTGAATAATGAACAGCTCAAGCGCAATGCGGTTATAGCTGTTCCTTTCAGGGTACACATTATTTGTGTTAACAACCTCTTATTTGGATTAAACATACATGCATACTAACTACTTGTTCGTTGATTTAGAAATTACAGCACATATAAAGTAAAGGTAAGAAATAAAGTGGTAGCGCGATTTATGGAATTTGCCGATCATTGTCTGTCGTTTATTGCGCTGAAACGACGAAACAATCAGTTCCTTTCGTAGGAATATGTATGAGATGGTGTAACCTATGTTTACCCATTTCAGCGCAAAAATAGCGACAGTATCACTTGCCCTTTTTCAAATATTTGGGAATGTTGACTTAAAACCCTATTTTACGAACATCATTTTGCAATATCAGTACAATGATATTGTACCATACAACACTAACTAGTACTGTCCCATTCAACACATTTATGCAGAAATATGGTAGCTTACATCATAACATAAAGTATGAAGACATTTCTAGACAGAACTATTAAATACATTGGTTTATTCTCTCTGAATTGATATAAGATTTATCAAAGGAAAAAGGAAAGCTGGAACTTGTAGGAAATATTGAGCGCACATGGTTGTATCCATCTTAATTCAGAAAATGTTATTATTTGGTTAATCAAAACAATTAAGAAGAACTACGGTGTGTCAAGTTTGACTCAAATTATGTATTTCTTGCGAGCAGTGTTTCGTTTGAGAAAGTTTTAAAATAAGATATTGATGATTTGAGTTCGGAGGTTCGCAAATGGTTGCGTTATATTTTACATGTTTTAATATCAGATTACTTATATGTATGCGAGAGAGAGAGAAAGAAAGAGAGAGAGACTGGATCAAATAACTCATGACCCACGATATAAAGTTACAATCCGTCACGCAGGTAGCTAGAATACTCTTCATCCTAACTGACAAAATGATCAAATGAATGTTGCCTATGTATCCCGTCAATTGTTAGTCTATTGTGCAATATTTTAATCTAAACAAAGCACCATGTGGTGTTGATTTCAGTCATGGATATCTTAAAAAGTTCAAGTTAAAATATATTAGACCAATCTCTAAATTTTCAGTGTAAAACAGCAAATGGCTCGCCAACTTCTGTTTGTCTTTATAGGTGAATATAGGAGATAAGTGTGAGGTTGGGCGCCCCTAAACCCAGGTTTAACCCCCCCAGTGGTTGTTAATAATTAATTAATTTATAGTTGGTTATTGATTGCTACTGACCGTACCAAGGCGGGCTCCTATATTCACTTTGCTTTATGTTTGTCTTGCGTGTTGTTTTCTATTTAGTGTGTAGATGAAGGAATGGTATTGCGTGTGTGTGTGTGTGTGTTTGTTGTGGTATGACTGTGTGTGTGTGTTCTGCTTGAGAGGTGGGTGTATTGTTTGTGTTACGTTTCCTGCTTGAGTCTTTTATATTTATTTATTCCAGCCTCCCAATATAAAACAAAACTGTATTTGTTTTTCTCTCTTTCAATGCTTCTTCGCTATATTGCTTTAGATTGGTATTGCGTCTAAATATGATCATGATTTAAACGTTTAACATGAGATACAGGCACATGTGTACGTTTAATTTTTGCTGATTTGGCGTTGGTTGTTTGAAAACGAAATAAATGGTTTGGATTATTTTGCCACCATGAATTCTATTTTTCAGGCACTAGTGAGCTGCATACATGTAGTAACAATGGAACGTCCTTTCCCAACAATGAATCCTCGTTGGAATGTTTGTGTCCAGACAATACTACAGGAAGCTTTTGTGAGAACATAAGTAAGTGTTGTTTTTTTATAAATTTCATTTCAATGATGTGATCCCCTGAACAGTTAAAAGAAACATATAATCTGCCTGTTCGTATGTACATATTTTCTTCTGTTCTAGAGTACAAACACACATCTAATCACTTTTCTCGACTAGAAAAGTTATAAGCTACGACAGCTTTTAATTATATTACATAGTCAAAAGTAGATTTGCATGATATATGCGTGCTTTTGCCGAGTCTTTTCCGCAGAATATAGCATATAACAATGCCCCAATACCGGATTATACTAAATTAGATAAAAAGATTGCGAAAAAAGCAGTTTTTAATATTTATTTGAAACAATAATTTCATTCTACCGGTTTCAATACATTTTAAAGAGGAAGTAACAAAGTTGTGTAAAATACATACAAAATACTATATGTACTTGTTTTCTCAATATTTTCATTTAATTTAGCATATCACATATTTCAAAGTATATCATTTGTATTATAAGAGTGTGGTTGTTAAAAATATGTACAACATGTGGCCATTAATAAACGGAATGTTTTCCACAAAAACATGATACCAGTTTCGAAATCTTTGTGAGTTTCATTAAGATTGTTGCATAATTGACAAATATATATCGTAATAAGATCAAACGTCAACACACAGCAGTTTGATACTTTTCAAATAAGATGTATGTCAATATTTGTTCTATAGAATCATATACGAACAATAAAGCTGAACGCATATGTGATCGCCTGAACATGACTTTTGTCTAAGTCTGCATTGATTTTACTACAACCTTTGTACTAACTGTTGGATGGACAAAATGGCTGATGGACTAATACCAGAGAAAAAATGCAGCTTAAAACAGAAACTTGTTTGGGACACAATTTTATGAAACTCAAAATATTGAACGTCAATTATTCGTGCACAAAATCCGACTCCTGAAGAGACAATATAATATGAAGATAAGGGAACGACACATGCTATGTATTTACAATTTCAACATTTTATCTTTAACCAAATTGGGCAACATTTTTTCAAATTTAATATCATATTACCTACAGTATAATTTCTGAAATTCGTATTTACGTTTGACATAACTTAAAATGGTTGATTTACTTTCAGATTGTTCGTTATTTGAATGCTACAACAATGGAACTGTAGTCAACAAAGACGAATTTTGCGAATGCATTTGTCCCTTTCGATTTTTTGGACTTTTGTGTGAGAATGGTAGGTAGAGCAGGTGACGAACGTAAGCCATTCTTCAACCTATTTCATAGATGTGCTTAAGAGCGGACCAAATTTGTATATACTCCTACGCTTTCCTATGTCAATGAATCCACAATAGGATGCATTTGTAAATGTATTGCTATCAGTGAGCTTTACCTGTCCGTACAATATATTTTGGAACATAAATTAAACAGGACATAAATTATATGAATTTGCAAGAGCGTGCACAAAGGGCACATACCTCTGTGTGTTTATGGTAAATCGTCCTAACAGTGTCCGTTCCTATACTCTACCGATTCGGGTTAAAGCCTAGGAAATGCCCTGATATAAGAATGCGATTTCTTCATTGGTCCGGTTTTTTTAAAACAATATTTGACATTTGTCCTTAAGAGTTATACAATATCCCTCAAAATGACTGATTGATGGCAATGTAAAATGGAAAAGCGAGGTTGTCCTTTTTAGAAAGCGTCTGTACAAGTACATAGGTTTTATTGTAAACATGAACTTCCGACAGACCGCTAGGTAAAACCAGCACACCGATGATCAAATTAGAAATTATTGTTATTATACAATGATATGCTATAAAACATATTTTCTCAACTTAACATCAAATAGGCAATTCCTTTTTTATACAGATTGCACATGTGCATATGTCGATTCATATGCACACCTTTTTTATACATGAGGCAGAACAGATGAATTATAATGCGTTACGCCTATACACATTTTCTATGAATATGTTTCGACAATTTCCTTGCTTTGCTTTCCATTCCCAATACAATTATACAGAAACAGCTCTGCATTGCTTCAAAAGGTTCAGTATTGAGAAGTTCCGGATAAGGGAGGCCTGCAGTCAATAAAAGGCATGCATTAAAATCTAATATCGGTTATGGCAGGTCGTCAATTTATATACCAAAATTCTAATCACTATTAAATTTACGTTAGGAGTTTTTCTTTGTATTGATTTCTGAAATAAGCTTTTTTTGTCCTATACCTATAAAATGTTCGTTACCGATATATATATTTTTGAACGCACAACTCCAGTGTGAAAAGAGCGCTATATAAATCAGGTTTAATAATAATATTTGTTTGACATTGTAACACAGATGAAAGGTCCCGATTCGTGTATATTGATTAAATAACTATCAACACAAATACGACGTTTACTATCTGAGTTATGCTTTCTTATGTCAGTGTATGCACCCTTTCACTGTCTAACCACGAGTACAATACTCACTTGCAAACATTTAAGAACCTGACCAGAAGCCGCATTACGCAATGTCTGGTCAGGAACCAACCCGTTTGACACTCATTTTAATATTTCGTAAGTCAATACATATGTATATCTAGAATTTAAATTTGAAAAAAAAAGCAAACGATACGTCATTAAATCTTTACCCGATACCCTGTTTGTAGTTTTGAAAAAAGGTGACTACTTAAAGCAGGTTGAAAGTAGAGCAGAATGCGCCCTAATGCGCATTCTGCCTTACTTTCAGACTGCTTTAAGGTACCACCTGTTAGAATTAAGAAAATATTTGTTCTGATACATATTCATGACGGTATAGATTGAAATTATTTTCTTCAGCGGATGATTAAACGGAATGCGCTAAAAAGCCGCTTCTATAAGGCAACGGGTTAAAAGTGATGACATTATGGCAGTGAAGAGGTTGATAATTATGTTTTTCTGATTCAGAACGTCTTCCGAGTATATGGCCGGACGGACCGTATGCCCTTCTCATGCCCGTGAGTGGATGTCCGGAGTCTACAAACCATGGATGGGGAGCTGGATTCATCCACTTTACAACCAAACACGAAATGGAAATATGGAGAGAGTTTAATGATTCCAATGGCGATGTAAACAGATCACGTCTTGCTGAAACTGCATCGACACTTGCAGGGCCATTCAAAAATTATTCTTTCAGGCTAAACTTTTGTTTTAAACACGCCAATTCGTGGGTTATAAACGATACGATGTGGCCTGAGATAAATATAACTGTTTTTGGTGACAGTGAGGGATGTCCACCTGGTATGCTTTTTATATTATCTTACATTGCTAAAACCAATGCACAGACAAAACATCGCCTCAACTTTGTTTTCGTCTTAGACTATCTATAACAAGTCATTATAGCGGTGAAGATAACTGTAACAATCTTTGACTTCAAGAAACAAGCACCAACATTGGCACACATACTCCTTGGGGTTGCTCTTTTGAAAAAACCCGCTGGCCACTTGAAATTCTTAAATGGCCGCCATTTTCCAACATGGCCGCCAAGGCATATACTGAAATATTGATTTCGCCATAAATGTGCAAAATCTTGTCTATTTCCATGGTCTGTGTGTCAAATAATACGTTTTGACTATGTAGTGTTCAATTTGGAACAGACACTTGAAATAGACAAGGTTTTTCATATTTATGGTGAAAATCAATATTTCTGTATATGCCTTGGCGGCCATCTTTGAAAATGGCGGCCATTTCGGATTTTCAAATGGCCAGCGAGTTTTTTCAAATGAGCAGCCCCCAAGGAGTATGTGTGCCTATTAAGTGCCTGTTTCCGGAAGTGATAGATTCTTCTGATATTTGCGATTTTCTGCTGCAATATTACTTCTATTGAATTTGTATTAGTTTTAAAAACCTGAAATAATTCTATATCGAACCGTGATTTGTTGCTAATGGTATTTTTAAGAAATGTCTTTGAACACTTCCTGCGCTTAAGCTCATTAATCGATTAACTAAATTGTTGTCTGTTCAATTTTATCGACTCGGAAAGACACTCAAGTTAGTTCTTAACCCTCCACCCCATAGAAGCGACTTTAAACGTATTTAATTTGTTCCTCCGCTGAAGAAAATAGTTCCAGTTCATACCCTTATAAACAAATACCATTGCAAATATTTTATATAGCCCCGCAAATTTTAGCTTAAAGCAGGCTGAAAGTAAAGCAGAATGTGCCTGCCTTAAGTGGTGACCTGTCTTCAAAACTAGAAACAGGCTTTGAGGTAAAGGGTTAAGCATTTCACCCTGACAAAAAATTAAAGATGAGTCACAAATAGTTTGAATCCAAATAGACACCGCATTACGCGAATTCTGGTCTGGATTCAAACTGTTTGCGAATGTTACCAAATTTCCACTTAGCACGATAATGTTTAAGAGTACCTATACATTGTATTAAGTTCAATTAACTACACAATGCGTTTCTTTTTCAAGGGTTCGATGAAAATAACAACAGCCTTCCATTGCCGCAGTTAGATTCGTTCTGGTATGATGGGTATTTGCCATATTTTGAAATACGTAATGACGACAATGGTGAGTCTTCAGTTTTATTACTGGGTGGTATAAAGATACAATCAACGTTTACTTTTTATGGTTACGTCTGTAAACGTATTGTTAAATGTATTATAATTATTGTGAAGACTGATTCCTGGTTATTGTCCACCAGCTATTAAGTTTATCTCGTCTGTTTGCTGACGATACATCGCTTGCATTTAGTTCACGTAATATTCATGATATAGAAGCCATAATGAATCAGGACCTCCGAATTGTATCTTCCTGGGCTAAACAATGGTTAGTTACGTTCAATCCGAACAAAACTGAAGCTCTCTTCTTTTCTCTTAGCTCTATTGAAAATCGACCCAATTTACTCTTTGATAATGTTCCTGACCAGTTCGTCAACGATCACAGGCACCTAGGTCTTACTTTAAGTGATAAAGGAAAATGGCACACTCATATTGATACTCTAATCACTTCTGCTAATAAACTTCTAGGAATGATGAGGTATAAAATTCACTATAAGACGTAAATCACTTAATCAAATGTATATTTCTTTTATACGGCCTACCCTTGAATACACTTCAGTCGTTTGGGACGGTTGCACTGGTTACGAAAAAGGTGCGCTAGAAAAAATACAACATGAAGCTGCCAGAATCGTCAGTGGTTTAACGCGATCTTGTTCATTAGAAAATGTGTACATGGAAATAGGCTGGTTGTCACTAGCAGATAGACGCAAATACCACAAATTTGTTTTAGTCCAAAAGGTAAAATTAGGTATTACACCTGGTTATTTAAATGATCTATTTCCACCTTCAGTTGAAACGTCAACAGATTATAATCTAAGAAATTCAGAAAATTTCAACGTGGTAAGCAGACGAACAGAACTATTCTCTCAATAGTTCGTTCCGTCTGCAATATTTCTTTGGAATTCACTCCCTTTTGATATCAAAGATTCACATTCTCTGTCAGTGTTAAAAAACTATCTAAATAATGCCCTTTTCAAACCTTTTATTGTGCCCACTTACTATGGATCTGGTGAAAGAAAGCTCTCTGTTATTCATGCCAGACTCCGCAATAACTGTAGTAATCTTAATCAAGACCTCTTCCAAAATCATCTAAGAGTTCAAGGAACCTGTGAATGTGGTTTTGAAAAGGAAGATGCTGAGCATTATTTCTTCCAATGTCATCTCTATGTAAACGCAAGACTCACACTCTTCCGATCAACCCACAAGGTTTCATCCTCTAAACCTTCATTTACTTCTTGCAGGCTCTATCAATCTCAGTGACGACGAGAATCGACATTTATTTTCCTCTGTTCAGACCTACATTAAGGATACGAACAGATTCGCGCCCTCCTAAGTTGGCGTAGCTTACCCCTTACCATTAAGACAGAACAACCATCTATCCCCTCTTTCTCATTTCTTACTTCTTCTTTATTTTAGGAAATAACAAAAATGATTATTCAGTTGTCTATATCTGGAACCTCTTATAACATTGTTTCATTGCCTTTTGTTTTCTTTTTCAATGCTATTTTTGTTTTCATATTTATTGTCTTTCAACAAAATATAAAATGTAAAAGCAATTGTAGACAAACACACGTCATAATAATGATGTAAACTTATTAGAAGGGGAGGGCTGTTACTAACGTTGTAAGAACTTGTAGCCCGACCCTTTTGCACATATATTTGTATGTAAGATACCATTATTTGTTAATTTGAATTGTTATATCAAACTTCGTACAAATATTGGGCAATAAAATATGTTTAAACTGGTTATACGCCAAGTTACTCTGCATCAGATGTGGGTCCAAGTTATTGCAACGGCCATGGTTTCCGACATAGGTGGTGAATCTGTTAAACCTTTAATTTGCACAATACGTTTGTAAACAATTTATATCTCAATTGAAACAGAGTAACTTTCGGCACGGATGAAACAAATTATATTCTATGTTTTTCTACTTAAAGAAAAAGCCATACAACTAACATAATAATGATGAAGAATATTTACCATTGCATCGAGTCTGTACCTCTACATAATAACCCGTTTTTCCAAGGGTAAACAAAGAATGTTATATATCAAAATATTAAATACAAGTAAGTAGGTTCTGAAACTACATGCTGCTTATGTCATATATTAGGACCAACATTGCAAATTCAAGATAACGCCCAGGCAGGTCGTCAACAACATAAAACAAGAGGGCTAGAATGGCCCTTGATCGCTCACCTGACCATGGTGACACTAAGAAGATTTTTGAAGTTTTCATTGAAAGTCTATTTTTAGCTCTGGTAATGCAGATATGTAACAGACAAAATCCAATTCAACATTATATATGAAGGACCTCTGGAAGTTACACCATGCCCAACTATCAAAGCTCTGGCCATATTGGTTTCTGAGTAAAATATGTTTGAACATTTCACTATATAACTCTATGTAAAACGGTAGCCCCGGGCGGGGCCAATTTGACCCTGGGGCAAAATTTGAACAACTTTGATAGAGGACCTGTACCAAACGCTATGTGCAAAATATCTAAGCTCAGTGTACTATGGTTTCAGACAAGAAGATTTTTGAAGTTTTCATTAAAAAAATTTTTTTTAGCTCTGGTGACCCAGATATGCAACAGACCGGAACCAATTCAACAATATATGTCTAATACCTCTAGAAGTTACACCATGCCAAATATCAAAGCTCTGGTCATATTGGTTTCAGAGAAAAAGATGTTTGAACATTTCACTATATAACTCTATGTAAAACGGTGACCCCCGGGGCGGGGCTAATTTTGACCCCAGGGGCAAAATTTGAACATGTTTGATAGAGGACCTATAGATGATGCTATGTGCCAAATATCTAAGCTCTGGCCCTTGTGGTTTCAGACAATAATATTTTTTAAGATTTCCTTATTCTTTCACTTTGGTTGCCATGGCAACCATAGTTCTGCATTGTTTCAAATTCTTTGAACAACTTTGAAAGAGCTTGGCCCGAGGAACATTCCTGTGAAGTTTGGTTGCAATCAGGCCAGTGGTTTTGAAGAAGATGTTTGAAGAAATTGTTGACGCACGACGCACGCCAACGGACGCCGGACAAATAAATACGAAAGAAGACTCAAGCAGGAAACGCAACACAAACAATACACCCATCTCTAAAGCAGAACACACACACAGCCATACCATAACATAAAGACCGACCACAAAAGCTCACCTTGAGCACTTTGTGCTCAGGTGAGCTAAAAAACGAAATTATTTATCATTGCACTTCCTTGTTGTATAACTGACAAACATAGATATCAATACACTAGCTGACGTGAACGATGTCTTAGTAAAGAGTTTTTAATTGTCCCCTATGACAGATAACATTATAATTTACAACGAGTAAAGACATTCTTTTAAAGATGTTTGAATAATGCAGTATGCATTCGTTGGTAGTGTCCACAACCAAACAGTGGGAAAATTGACCCTCATGTTGAGAAAACAAAGTCCGGGAGCACCAAGAGCCGATATGTCGATGTCTCAAAAATTTAAAATCACCCACTCTCTAAGAATTTGAACAACAGTGTGCCGAAAAAAGTTCAGAATTCATTAAAAGGTCACAGCTATCACTATTGAGAGCAATTGACAACACTACTATATCTGAGACATATGCTACCATATTGGGGCACAAAATACCTATAACAAAGAGACTTTCTGTATATACCTATACCTAGAAAAAATCAGAGGAGGAAAATGCTAAAGAAAACTCTTCCGGATTCCAAGTCACCACGATCAAGAAAAAACGGGCTGCTGAGTTTTCACAGGAACAAAGATAAACAGACAAAATCCTCAGCTAGGAAATTCAAGTACATGTAACAGTATATTGACCAGCTTGCAGAGAAAGTACACAAATGACTGTGCATAACTCGTTTTGGTTGAAAACTTGAAAAGGCAGTCAATGTTTATTAAGCAATGAACACAATCAATTAACTTTTTCTATGTGAAATCTCTTATACTTGTACTAAGATTTCAGCATTTCTTTTTATAAGCTACACATTTTTTTTATACGCACTTGCAATGTTACCTAGATTTTGAACGACAGAAGTATGATGCCTTTTATGAATTCGAAGTATAAATGGTACATTAGTTGCACAGCAGACGGGACGAACTTAGACACGTGTGCCATTTTGAACGTTCTAGACACAAATCAAATACACGAAATGGTCTACGATGTTGTGTTCAACTGGAAGCCAGTGAAGCTCCTTCAAGACTGGAATGCTGTGATTGTACCGATGAGTCTAGATAATGATACGAGATGCGGTATTTTGCACACGCTGTAGTTTTCTATGTGAGCTTTGGGGAATCCCATATAGCAGTGAGTTGAAGTAGTCAATATTCGATGGGACCAAAGAATTGACCAAGGTCTCTGTAGCTTCAGGGTATATATACTGTCTAATGACCTATTTTCCGCAGCTGTGCGTGGCTTGACCTGCACACAGCGTTAATGTGGTGTGTCATATCTATTTGGGAATCAAATTTAGTACCAAGATTCTTCACACACAATGATGGTTTGATTTTAGAGTTGGCCACCTGAACGTGAATGTCTTCAAGTATTTTAATCTTTTTTGTGCGAAACAGTATGACCTCTGTTTTGTCAGTGTTCAGCTTCAACATATTCTGGTGCATCTATGAGACTTTGTCTTTTAGCCATCCTTCGACTTTTAAAAGGGGTACTTGTTGGAAAGATGTGTATTTATGCTTACTGACATTTAGTGTAAAACAGAGACACCAAACAGAACTGTGATAAGAATATGTATGACTCAAAGAAGAATCAAGTCCTGAGGACTAATTCCACCATCCAAAAGCCAGTTATGATAAGTGGACGTATCGGAGAGTTTGTTACATTGGATTCAAATGCCGAAAAAGGTTAAACCCAGGACTAGTAACACCAATCAAGCTTTAATGTCAAATTTCAAGTTTTCAAGAGCGCAGTACTAAGTGTCGTTTTTGCATGAACACTGTTGCAACGGAAAGAACATTCTATGTTTTCTGGAACAAGACCTTAGCTACAAAGTGATCCTACCTTTATCACATTTTTAGAGAAGACCTAATTGCCATACGTAGCTGAAACAATCCGTCCATGAAATTTGAGATGGAATCGCCATGAATGCATTATGAGAAACATATCAGGTTAAAAAATATATCCCTTAGATGACAAAAAAACAGAAGCTTAGAAAAACAGTACAATACTTTTTAATTTACCAATAGTTATGCACTTTAAAACACGTTAAACTTTAAAGGACGAACTTTAGCTTTAACAGATGACAATGTTGGTCAAAGTATGATTCATAGGGTCCACATACATTTTTGATAATGATGTCTCTTTTGTAATGTTCAAAGGACATTGTCATCACTTTAAGTCGAAACAAAAGAAAACTATTGTTATTGTTATTATGTTTGGGATATTTTTTTTGTTCTATGGCAGCCATATTTGATGCAATCATCTTGAATACGAGATTTTGCCCTCAGATATTAAAACTTTAGCCTGCTTGTACAAATATTTTGATATATAACATCATTTGTTTACAGAGAGAGACATTAATTGATTCCGTATTTGAGCATTTGACATGTTGCATATTTTGGTGAACAAAAATTATGAAAAAGAAGTAACATGGTTTCAATATAGTTATTAGATATATTTTTACTTCCGCGTAAGGTATACAACGTGAACAAAAAATTACTGTAATCAAACATACATCTTGAAAGAAAGAGTGTACATTTAAACATTAGCCTCACTTTGATTGAATTGTAATATTTATTGTGTTTGGGATATATTTTGTTTGTGGCTGCCATCTTGGACGGCATATTGCATAACGAAGTTTGCCCACAGAAAAAACAATATCATCATGCAATTTCATAATCTACAAACGTGTTTAAACATTTTGGTATATACAATCCATTGTTTTCACAACTAGGTTGATGCCAGATTTAAGTATGTGACTCATTGCATGTTGTTTCGTTCATAAAATTAATAAACAATAGAGAGGTTTCAATTTCTTATTTGTACGGGTACGGCTACATGGGACAACAGAACACGTACACGTGCAAAACAATTCCAAAAAGAGTTTAAATTTCTTACTTCTATGTGAAAGTGCAACTGATTTATTTCTGATTACTTATTATTTCAGTACATTACTAGAAATGGCAGACTTTGAGTTGCTTCAAGCAGGCTAAAATAAAAATATATTGAACATTTTAATCTATTTCTGTCTGAATAAAGCAAAGATCTGCAAATATGTAAAGTAAAACCTTTATACGACGACCACAAAAACAAAGGCTTATGGTAGGTTTAAAGACAAGTGACAGCTTCGAGCATGGTGGCGATAAAATAGTCACCTGTCATGAATACCTAATTATTGACACAATTTTGTGATCGTCATAGAGGGGTTAAATGGTACAGGAACAATTTCTTATGTTGCATATTTATGACTGTGTCAAGAGAAACCTGTTTATTTCTATTTCCGATTGGTGCTTTCACTATTGAAATCTAGTTGACAAATAGAGTAGACCGTGATCGGAACCTCTGGATTCATGTAAACTGTTTGCAAAGTACATGTCTACTCTTAACTGACACTTTACTTTCAATTGAAGAATTTAATCTTAGGCAGGGCGTAATTTGTAAAAAGGCGTGAAAGGGTATGAGTATTAAGTGATGACCTAAAGTACAGTGAAATTATAGTTCAGTATTCAATTGATCTAACAACTGGCACTCAGATATATCACAATTTCATTCACTATTTGTATTCAGTAATAGCAAAAACATAAGAGAGAAAGAGAAAGAGAGAGAGAGAGAGTGAGTTTGGGAAAGAGAGAGAGAATAACGATAAATAAAAATACTATAGAGAGAGACAGACAGAGATAATGCGAGAGACAGAGTGAGAGACAGAGACAGAAAGAGAGAGACGGGAAGGCCGTGAGTCGACGGTCGGGCAAACATGCAGATCCACTGATACAACCGGAGATACAGACAGAGAGAGAGAGAGAGAGAGAGAGAGAAAAAAAGAGAGAGAAAAAGAAGGAAAGAGAAATAGACGTGACAGACACTCAGATGAAAATGTATACATGTATATTTGCATTCTTCTAGTACTCGGGGAAGGCCTACACCTATCATTTTATAGGATCAGATCATGATATTGCGATGGTCTGAAACGACTGTTTGATCAGTTGATTATAACGTGTAACCGTGTCACCTTAAATGATATTTTACTCCTTTAATTTCAATCAATCAAATCAATTTTTACACACAAAACGATAAGTGAGGTTTGTTCCAAATCAATTTTACATCAGCTGTACAAAAGGTTGGATTAACACGATGATAAACTTACACGTTATACTGATACGTGTAGACTACATTCTACACGTTATCAACTTGTAAAATCGAAATATAGGTGCGCATGCATTTGTAACATCACAAAGGTATTCTGTACAAAAAGCGAGCTGCACGTACACGTTCCCGTGCAAGTAAGAAATCGAACCCAATCTAATATCTAACATTATCCACCGTAGTTATTAGATTCGTTCGATTACTAACTTGTAAAGTTTACCGAGTGAGCAATACATTACCTTAATCGAACAGACCTTTTGTTTCTACATTCCTCTCCAATAACAATGTATGGAAGGACTACGGTGTTAATGAAATTATATTTCTGTGTAAACGATAGCCATTTTGTACGCGATCTTGGAATAAGGCGTAAACATTTCATTTCTAGCCTTAATTTGATTATTCCATTGGTCTTCTCGTAGCGAATCTATTAAAATATTGCTAAATGGCGGTCACTTTGGATGCCATCTTGGATGTCGGACCCTCAAAATGAAAATTACACCCTATTTCTTTTGAAGAACTTACGAACCTTCTTACAAAATCAGTTGAATTTTTGCTTATAAAAGAGCCTACACTTTTATCTTTAACTAGCACCTACGAAATCGCTCTGGCAGTGTGGAACCGTTTAGCCGATAAGGGTTAGCACGTACTCGCACGTAAGTCGGTTCGGGTTTAACGCATCGCAATAATAGAGAGCAATTATATTATATAAACTAGACAATTCAGCGCTAATGGCCGTGTCCGATTGTTCCGACGATGGAATGTAATGTTATGCCGACTTTTGCATACTTCAACGCGATCGTTTTGGGAGCGGGGTCAGTTATGGTAAGATATGGTATAGGGCGGTTTTGCTTTCTAGTATTGCTTTCCTTTATCGTTATTGAGTGAAATGTATATGCCCAAAAATATAGGAAAATCAATCAAGGCCTTCATTTGATCCCTATATGGCATATTAATGTTAAAACAGGATAGTTCAAGATCCAATCTTTCCCATGCCAGTATACAGACTATTACAAAATCATGACTTAGAGTTTATAGACAATTTCCAAAAACCCGAAACCGGAAAATATTAATCGACGCTTAGGTTGACGTCAAAACCCGCCGCACAATGTCAACAACCTACGCGCAGTACTGTGTGGAGAATGTTATTACATCCATGCTGACATAATTAAGCTTGCGCTCTCAATGCGACATCGCTGCCAGGCAGTCAGTATTGCAAGCGGCGGTCATATACAATGGAGAAAACGTTATTCTTTCCCGTTTAAACGCAAACGTACGCATACGCAAAGCACTAAAACGTAGAAAATAACAACTTTTTGACATTTCTCACTATTTATTTTAATCTGAGTGGCAAATAGTTTGGAGACTGACCAGACACCGGGTAACCCGGCGTCTGATCTGGCTCAAAACTGTTTGCAATGGAAAAAATAGTTTTAGCATAAACGCGTTTATTGGGAAAGAATAACAGATTCTTCCCTGTATGCTTCTGCTTATTGACTTGTGAAGTCGACTCTACCTTATTGTAATTAACATCAAACCATCAAATTGATATTTTCTGTCCAGTATGCCGATTTCAAAAGATTTGCAAATAAACCAAAATAGAAGATTTAAGCGGACTACATTGAATCGATAAAACGTATGTATGTCGAACTTCATTGAATATTCTCGACTGAATATTTGAATGGTACTTTCAGAGTATTTCAATGGCTCATCGTTTCCTTTTCTAAGCTTACGGTATTTCGATATATACTTGTTTTCTGAGTACAGTAGAATCTCTCTATTACGACCACTAAATCGAAGGCTAATTGATTGGATAAAAGACAGGTGACAGCTTAAAGCAAGGTGGCAGTAAAACATAAAGCTCCCATATGAGCTTTCTGTTTTACTGTCACCTTGCTTAAAGCAGTCACCTGTCGTAAACACATTATAATTAACACGAGTTATTGGTCGTAATAGTGGGGTTTTATGTTTGTTATGCGTGTTGTTTTCTATTTAGTGTGTAGATGGAGGAATGGTGCGCGTGTGTGTATGTGTGTGTTTTGTTATGGTATGAATGTGTGTGTGTTCTGCTTGAGAGGTGGGTGTATTGTCTGTGTTGCGTTTCCTGCTTGAGTCTTTCATATTTATTTTCTACTGTATTTACTTTGGGTTCTGTATACACCCCACCTAAATCTTATATGTCTGGAATTGCAAATGGAGCCTTTAGATTTATTTAAAGTATCCAATAGAGTTCTTTTAGATATCTAAGAATGTTAATTATTCGTTGCTGGTTATTAATCAGTTTGTTATCTTCTTCATTTTCAGAGTCGCTTCTTATAACTAAGCACTGCGTCTTCACCGAATCAGTGTTTAGCAAAATTAGTCCTGTGACAAGCAAAAGTCGCTTTATCGTAGTAAAGGTAAGTCTCAATTTGTACATTGAACATTAGAATGTACACATGTTTGTTGCTACATTACATTTCCCTTTCTGAAACTTCAAGCAGATAATTTCAATTTCGGATTCAAACTTCCAAATTTAAGATGACTTTTCAAGGGGTTGCAGTAGGGCAAACAGTGCATACACTTACCAGAAAACTCTCTAATCTAGATTCATTCTCAAATTTATTACAGGATGATGCGTATTTTCGTGACTAGGCTTAAACTGGTTAAAAGACATAGGTCGATAAACAGTATGCTTATATTAGAAACCTATGGTATGCAAGAAAAGATGTAACACAAAAAACTGTTGACAGAATAGATGCTTTTTCATGAATACAAAATCAAACATATCACAGCACAGTAAAGTTTTCACGAACGATTCTTATACTGTATGAGGCCTGGTCAGTAATAGAGTTACTTGGCATCTGTTCTTACCTCAAACTGTGTGCAATTACAGTTGTAGGGAAAGTATAACGTCTTATTGTCATGCGTACCCTAAGAAAATTGGAAAGTGAACTGTGTTATGGTGGAGGCTTGTAGTTGATTGGCTCCATGTCTGCAAGTGGAAGCATTCAATATCACGTAAACATTTGCAAACTGACATCCTTTTTATGACGACCTGAATCATAACTTTTTTCAAATCAGAAATAAAATAAAGTTCAGTTCAGATGTACCAGACTGCCATCATCTTTTAAAATTGACTGTACTGTTTAACAGTCTATCTGAGGCGTTCCTGCTGATTTTCATTCAAATATTCAAAATCGTCTTCTGAATTGTACTTGTTGTCGCTGAAAAAAAAAGTTCGATTCCAGAATTATGTTTTGATCATTGTGAAGCGACTACTTTTGTAATCCCGCTTGAGTTTATTTCGTGATAAGTTATATCCATGTTTTCAAATACATTCAATGGTTTGTCTAAATGGCTACTCAACAACATGTTGTTGTTGTTTCAGTCTTTAAAACAATGGACAATTTAATACTGAGCAAATTGAAACTATGCCTCTTCAGTAATGCTTTGTTTTGTTTCCTACATAAAGGTTTTATATTTTTAGGTGGCCAATTGATTCTTCATTATGTTGCCGTTCAAATGTTACCGTTTCTAGCCCGAATGTTTTAAATTAGCTACCAGCTTAAGTCACTTATTTACTTTAAACCTAAAGTTAATGAATGTATCTCTCCTAATACAAAGTACGATAGTGAGCTATTTTGACTGCCCTGTGTCCATCATCCTTCGTCGGCATCCACCGTTAGTCGTCCGTCGTCATTTTCTTTTCGTTACAGAACTTATTAAAAACATTAACATTATTTCATTAAAACTTCACAGGCGTGTTCCTTGTAGAATACTGTGTCAGTTTTGTTAAAATATAGGTCATCCGATTTTTGCCATGACAATTATTTGATTTTTATTTCAACAATGCTATTGTAAAAAACTACTGATCCGAATTGATAAATACCTTACAAAATAAGTACTCGAGTAGACTTCTATCAGATGTTTCGAACTAGTGTTCCTATATTAATCAGAATGGCCACCAGATGGCGAGGCAAACTTTTCTTACATGGCTATATAGTGAAAACTTAAATAGTTGTTCTTGTCTGATTCCACTGGTGCACTAGTGTGCTTTGACAATACTTTCAGATAAAACACCCTTATGTGATTTTCTTCAAGATTTTTAAAAAATAAAATCCTAGCTCAAAAACCGTGACCGACAGATGGCGAAACATGTTTCCCTATTGTAGCTTATATAGTGAACTCACACCTCCTCCTCTAAAACTGTTGGTCCAAATAGAAAATAATTACTCAAATAATTTATAAGTGACGCTCTACAAGATTTTTTAAATAATATCCTAGTTTAAAAATCATTATCGCCGCAAGTGGTTTGGGAAATTAATCCTTATATGACTGTTAAGTAAAACCTTATAGGATCTTCTCCTCTGAAACTACTTGTCTGAATTACAGAAAAATGTACACATAATGTTAATTGGTAAACCTGTGCCAGATTTCTTCAAATAACTAAGCTAAAACAAACTTGGCCGCAAAGTGGATGGTACATGTTTGCGTATGCTGGTTTATAATGAAAGCTTAAAATCGTCTTCTCTTAAATCTTTGGTTCAAATTGAACATAATGTTACACAAAATATCTACCTGTAAGCCTCTTCCAACATTATATGACTAGTTATCCTCTTTTATAAACCGTGCCGACAGTAGGTGGGACAACTACCCCTTATATTGGTATAAAGTATATAACACTATAAAGTTCTACAGAGTTGTTTCTTTTTAGATAATTTTTTATAATCAGGGGTTAAGCACAAGCATAAAATGAAACCAGGTGAGCATTAGCAGGCCTTTCAATGCCCTCTTGTTTATAAAAAGAAGACACAATCATTCGAACGCAATCGGTATTATGGTAGTGAATAGTGTTGACGGTTTTTATCAAAATTATTGCAGTACCGCCTTCACTACTTGACGTTATCTAATATAAGCAATTGACGTCCATTTTATTATTTAGATTCAATTGCAAAAAAAATACTTAACTGGGTGTCAAACTGATTAAGATCTGATCAGACGCTTTATTACACGGCGTCTGATCAGATCCAAAACTGTTTGTAAATAACCATTGTACTCGGAGTAACTTAAGTGACTGTATCTGACGGCTTGTCGGTCTTTTAAGCTCACCTGAGCAACAGGTTCAAGGTGAGCTATTCTGATGGCTTTGTGTCAGTCGTTCATCGACGTCCGTTGTGCGCTATCGTTAACGAATCACTTGACATACTTCAAATGAAGTCCTGTATCCTAGGGTCAAACTCTTTCAAATATATTCAAAGAATTAGAACTAATGTAGCATTCTTCTTTCCATTGCAGCCTAAGTGAAAAAATAAAGAAATTTTAAAACGTCTTCTTGTTCAAATTACAAGGGTCAGATCTTTGATATTTGGTAGATAACGTCATCTACGGGTCCGCTATCCGAATAGTGCAAACTATGCGCCAGTGGTTAAAATTAGCCCCTCCCTACGGGTCATAATTTTACATACAGTAAAATAGCTAAAACTGCAGACGTCTTCTACTCTAAAACGAATATAGCCAGAGCTTTCATATTTAGCATTGTGATACTTCTAGGTGTCCTTAACACATATTGTTTAAATGGCTTCGGTCTGTCACATGTCTACGTCACAGGAGCTAAAGTCATTTTTTAAATAAAAACTTAAAACTGTAGCGCATAGATCTAATGTATTTGGCACATGGCATCATATTTAGGTATTCTATAAATAGCATTCAAATTATATCCCTTTGGTCAACACTGGCCAAGCTTTTGGGGCCAACGTTTGATATAGAGTTAATTCAAACATCCTCTCCTCTGAAACTAATATGGCAAGAGTTTTATTATTTGGTAGGGTGTCAATTCTAGATGTCCTTTACCAATTTTAAAAATGGTTCAAGTTTGTTGCATCTCTAGTTCACATGAGCTTAAACAGATTTTTGAATATAAACTTAAATGATTTTCTTGTCTAAAACCATCGTAAGCAGAGCAGATAATTTTGGCACATAGCATCATCTATACATCCACTATGAAAGTGTTTAAACTGTGCCCTTTGGTAAAATAAACCCTACCTGGTACACCAATTATCATTGTCGTTTTGTCAGCTTTTCTCAGGTGAGAGAAATATGACCGATGGGCATTTTGTTATACAGCGTTCCCTCTCTACAACGACATCCAATGAGAGACAAAAATTATGTGCGTTGCTCGGAGGGAGTCGTTATAGGGAGGGATTCAAGCTGTTTGTCACTCGTCATTAAGCCTTTTCTTTCCAAATGTCACTAATGCAACTTTAGAAATCAGCAGACGACAATTTTAAGAAGACGTTACTGCCGCAGTGACATGGTCAGAGACAATTGTCTTGTTTGGGGACGAGCGACAAGGGTCGTTGTAAGGAGGGCACCATTGTTGGGAAGGCCGTTGTAGAGAGGAAGCGCTGTATAAACAATTTTTTTCTTTAAGACAACTGTGGATCGATGCCCATCTGTCAAAAAAGGGTTTGACGTGGAGGAAGAGACATTTCATTTTGAATCTGTAATCGGCATCGGAGACACGCTACAAACAACTAATCTAAGTTTTTGTATCTTCACGGCAAAGAAAGTTGATGGTAAGCATTAAGTACTATGTGTTTGTTTAAATGATAAATCTCAAAGATGTATGCATTTAAAACAGCATAACAATAGTAAGATGCACAATTTGCTTAAATTAGTTAGGTTACTAGTTGTGTGTGTTTTGTTTGTAAGATAGACATGACCGATTACATACATACCCATTATGTAGTTGTCCTCTTGCATGTTTTATTTCTGTATTTTACAATTTATCGAAAATACAGTTAACCTTTTCGATTAAAAATGTTAAATCAATATTTATTTTCGCATTTCGTTTGTAAATATTTTATTCAAAAGTTGAAAGGAACGTTAGCAAACAAAAGTACAGTAGGACGAATATCACATTATCCCCAAACATGTTGTTTATTTTTTCAATAGTTTCCTCTGGAAGTAAAGCCATTGGTTTGTTCCTATTTGCGATATAGTTTTATAACAGTCAAATCAACATATCAAAAATAAAACAATCTTGTAGAATTTTACACAACACTAGTGTGGTTTTTGTCGGTCAAATATGAAATGCATGGACATCACAGCCAAAATGATGCAGGTTGAACTCAAGATGAGTAGGCTTGACGATATGTGCATGCGCATTGAAAATCATAACTCGATCACTACCTGACATTACTATTTGGTAAATCCATTGTTGCTATGGCTTTTAAAAGAACGATCCTTACGACAAAAGTTGACCCTTTCAAACGATTTATATTGCGGGTATAGCAAGCACTATGCCGTCGCTTGGGATATACAAAGCCGGACCTTCCCTCTAGGAGCATATGGACATTGGCCTTTTCATTGTATTTAGTTTTATATATACAATAGACAAGGTAAATATTTTAAACCCGATCAAAATACAACCACTTGTAAGTAACGCTTAAAATGACAGGGCTGGACAAATATTTTTCAGGGCAACGTTCCCAGGGCCAGCTGCTCAAAATTTTGGACTTGTCCCATATTTTCATCTTGGAATATTGATCACGGTTAGCGACAAGGCTGATTATTGCTGTGTTTGATTGTTAACCAAGTGCAACTAGATAATAGGTTGGTTTATTTACATTTTTTCAAAGAATTTAAATTTTCCCAGATTGGAACATCGAACATCGAACGTGCCCAGGGCAATTCGCTGTCTGAATCGGACTTATCCAAAAATAATCTGAGATTGCCCATGGGACGGTCAAGTGAAACTTGTCCAGCCCTGAATGGTTTATAGTCAAAACTTTGAGTTTTTCCCTTCGATTTCTTTCTGAACATTTCATTTGAGAAAGTGAAGCCATAACGAAAGTTGTTGTGATCAACTGACTGTGTCATATATTGAAACGCTATATTTCCTTGGATACTGTTTAACCTACATTTTGGTTCCCATGTCTTCGTGCCGATCAGAGCTCGCGTAATTAGAACGAAATACAATTGTTGGCGTAAGTTCCCTATGTCTTGGAGACTCATTCTCCGAACAACAGAACCGCATGCAAATCAGTAACAAGTGGCATTTACTGCACTGATAGAAAGTTTCAGACAGTGGAGATTGACTAAAGATTGCACAATTCAATTCAACACAGGCAATTAACCTTCGAATGTCAGAGAAGCAGGACTGCTGATGCTATCGAGCTTGCGGTTATTGGAAAGTGATCATGAAAGCAGGGAACAGGTGTTGCAGGTCGCTCATAGTTACACATATTCAAAAAGTTGCCGTTCGCTCACTAAACACCAGGGTAGATGCATATCTAATCAATGTATGTCCTTATTAGCACATACTATGTGATCGTACCTGCCAGGTTATCAAACACTGTCGTCGAAAAAGAAAAACCCTGACAAAACAAAAGGACTCTACCGATAAACACTGTGTGCGATCCGATTAAAATTTGTTAATGCCATTTGGATTTGTTTTAATTTTACGGCGCTTTAACAGTATTTCAGTCATATAGCAAATAAATACGAAAGACTCGAGCAGGAAACGCAACACAAACAATACACCCACCTCTCAAGCAAAACGCACACACAGTCATACCATAACACACACACAAACACACACACACACACACACAATACCATTCCTTCATCTACACACTAAATAAAAAACAACACGCAAGACAAACATAAAGCAAAGTGAATATAGGAGTCCGCCTTGGTACGGTCAGTAGCAATCAATAATTGATTAGAAATTAATTATCAACAACCACTGGGGGTTAAACCCGGGTTAAGGGGCGCCCAACCTCACTTTTATCTCCTATATTCACTTATAAAGACGAACAGTGTACAAAAATATAAACCCTGTTCCACAACCTTACAACCAAAAAGACCGCCAACACAGTAAGTAAAACATCTAACAAAAATTCTATGACAAGAAGATTATTAGTAACACGGGAAACCCTTTGTCGTTAAAAAGCCAGTTTGGTAAACTAAAACAATATTATAAAGTATTGTTAGCTCTGTGTACTCTGTTTAAGAATTCTTCTTAATATCACGGATAGGACGGTACCTTAACTGATGTTTACAAATATGGTTGTGATGTAATCCTGAATGATTGACTTCTTTGCTTTTGAATAACAATATTGATCCCAAGCAGGTAGAAAATCATTGATATGCTGTTAACTGTTTGTCATTTAAAAAAGAGATGTGGGTAATGTCCAGAGAACTTGACCGTGCTAAAACCTTTCAATACTCTCATTCAGAAGTTCATTTCACTTATCATTTCTTTTGACGTAGGCACGCAAGCAAGGTTTTTAGACAACTGGGGATTTTTTTATTCATTACTATTAAACAATGGAGTGGAACAAAACCATATCCTAGATCCGACAATTGTTATTGACGCAATCCAGTTTTGTGACCATATACGTCATAATCATTGTCAACATATTCTTAATTCCAAAAGAAACTGTTCACTTTTTAAATTCAAATATTTTAATAACTAGCAGACGAATCGATTTAAAAGTTCGCATACAAAATCTCATGTAATTTTGCCTTCCATCGATAACAAAATGTATTACTTAGTTTGAGAAAATTTGTAGTTTATTAGGAAATACGCTATTTTGCATGTTTTGCATGTGCAGCTCAAAGAAAATATACATGCCACCAAAAACATGCATGCGTGTAATTCGTATGCCTTATACAAAACACATTTTTCACCACATTGGTCAACAACGAACTTGCTGAGATTGAATGTAAATATGTACAGCGTCTAGTTCGACAAGACAGCACGGTATCAGCTGACAGACCGTATTGTGTTGACCCCGGCAAACTAGGATTACCATCCGGTCTAGGGGCCCCTTGTGTGATAGATGCTGACAGCACGTCATTTGGCTGCTATTTTGCAGCGAGCATGACGTAATATCCGTTTGGTGCGACAATATTGGACTCGTGTCTTTTCTCTTTTAGGTCTAATAATAGACTTAGTCACCATGATGCTCGCACGAGGATCTTATGGGGAAAAGACCTTATGATTTTGCAAATGTCCTAACTCAGGGATAAGATAACGCTTCATATCCGACGTCATTGTTAGACGTTACGTTAGGTCTACGCGATGTATCATTGCCACTTGCATCATGAGTAAAGATGGCCACATACGATACTGACAAAAATAACATAAGATTACAACTTAACTGACATAAACTTCGCAACTGAGCGCAGTCTGACTCTCAGAGTTACTTTGCAACTTTCTTACCACTTCGTTTTTTCTCGGTTAAAAGCATTCACTTTTAACTACCGCATCTCAAAATCTGAAATAACTACCATATCGTTCGTTAACTGATCGTAAGTTTGGTACCAACTACATGGGCTTTCAGGAAAATAGTCAATGAATAATTACAGAAAACAAAGTGCACAGTTTCTTTTGGAATTGAGTATAGTTCAATCTCTTTATCTTGTAAAGACTGAAATTTAAGGCTAAAGTATTTTAGGTTGGCCATTGAGAAAGGACTTACACATATACACGTAGGTATAAAAGATTTGAACCCTATTCAGAAACCAGTTTTTCCACCTTATATTAAACTTATTGTGAAAGATGCTAATGGTTCAAGATCCATCTACAAATGCTTAAATAGAAATACAATCCAGGCGACCTGTAAACAAACGTGGGATAAAACATTACGAACGAAAATTAATAAAAATGACTGGAAATGCATATTTGAGTTACCTTTTATTATAACAGAAAATACAGATATACAATGGTTTCAGTTTCGAATTGTTCACAGAATACTTGGCACAAACAACCATCTATACAAAATGAATATTATTGATAGCCCATTATGTACCTTCTGCAAAAAAGATCCTGAAACTATTGACCATTTGTTTTGGCTATGCCCCATAAGCAAGAAAATAATAATAAATTTATTTTCACCCCAAAAACACGTTTTTCATAATCTTGATATGGAAACAATGCTATTTGGTTTTAGAAATATATCAGATACGGTTAAAAATATTATTCTTATCCTTTTTAAAATGTATATTTTTCAATGTAGATACAACAAATATCTACCTACAGTACTAGGTACAAAGCATTTCTTATCTTTTAAATACAAATTATTTAATACAATAGCAATTGAAAAATATTATGAAGATTCTTTTCATAATCAATGGGACCAGTTTAAAATTCTATTTGAAACTTAATATTACCTAAAGCAATACTTATCAAATAAGATAAAATATTTCGATATACATGTTGATTTGTATATAAATGTATAGAAGACAATAATGTCTGTTTTCATATAAATATGCATACACATGCAGAACTACATTTTTCTGTTATGATGTTTACACATGCCTGGCTACAAGTACTTTTTTTTTCGGTTTATCTTTTTTTTAATGTTCTTTTCTTATTATTTTTCATATACAATTAACAGTGTTCAGACCTTTGTCATTGTTGAAATATTTAATACTTGTAAATATTTGTATACAACTGTGCAATTCATAATTTTTGTAAGGTGTGTAGGCGGATGGTTCCCCGACCCCGACACACCTATGGGGGGAAATAAACGAGGTCCTTCATTGACAAGGCCTGAAAAAAAAAGTATTTGAGGCTCTCGTTTATATATACTGAGCTAAAAATGTATAATCATGTATTAAATATGCAAACCGCGTCTGCGTGGTACAATTTATCACTCATGTTGCATTGTGGCATACGTAACTGAACGTCACAGAACAGAGAGAGATATCGACTGTGTTTTAAACGACAGTGTATAAGGAGGTTACTCCCCTTGTATTGTTACTGGTTTAACAGTCATAAACATGATTTCAGTCATGATTTTCCAATGCGATTGAGGTATATGTTGGTGAAATAGTTAACAAATATCCAGCGTTTTGGAGAATCATTTAATAGCACTGTGTGTATAATCTTCTGTTGAAAAGGGCCACTTTTCATATAACCTCCATTTGCATTGAATCGAGAGTAAACTTTGAACAAAAATAATGGTCCAATTTACATTTGGTTTTCACCAAAATGTTTCTCAATGGATAGACTTTAAAAGTTGTTACAATAATTATGATCCGTCAAAAACATGGCCGCAAAGGGCGCGGTCATTTTCGGTGTTGGGAAAAATCAAATTAAAAGTTAAACACCTTCTAGAAGTCATATGTTTGGCTATATCTTTATGAGATTTTGTCAGTGTCATGAACTTGATAAAGTTAGGTCATACTGGAATATGGGTCATGTCGGGTCATAAACTAGGTCAGTAGGTCAAATCGCAGAAACAGCATTTTGCCATTCAAGAGGCCATATTTTAACCCAATCTTCTTAAAACTTGCTTATAATGTCTTGACAAAAGCTGAGCTTTGTGTGAATATGGGTTACATAAGGTTCAAAAGTAGGTCAGTAGGTCAAAACATAGACAAAAGCTTTCAAACACTGTAGGAGACATATTTTAGCTATTATAACTTGCTCAGAATTATCACCTTAACAAAAACTAGGCAATGTAGTGATATGGGTAACTGGAGGTCAAAACGTAGGTCAGTAGGTCAAATTATAGGAAAAGCTTCAAAGTATTCTTAGGCCCCACATCTTTTGCCCTATATTCACGAAACTACTGAATTCAAAAAATCTAGTCATTTATTAGTATGGGTTATGACTGAAAAAAAGTAGTGATGAGAGTTGCTCAAAAGAATTACCTAGACAAATTCTAGGTAATGTATGAATATGAGTTATGACAGGTCAAAAAGCAGATCATTACCGGTAGGTCAAATCATAGAAAAGGCTTATAAACCCTCTAGTTCATATGTGGAGTACACACATCAAACATTATCGTGACACATTGCTTCTTGAGACTATGTGCTAGTGGGGGTATTAAAATTCTTGAGTGATAAAGTCTAGTTAAATCTTAAAACTTTGTACTCTGGTGAGCACCTTAGAGCGCATTGTGCTCTTGTTTATTTTCTGCTGTTCCATGTTTCTGTGATATTGCTTTCCATACGTACACAAAACCGGGAATGTTGTGTATGGGAAAGCCCCTGTTAAATAACTGAACAATTTATTTCCGCTCAGTATACTTTCTTCCTATTCTCAAGCCCTACTGCTACTATTTCCATCAATAATACTGAGATGATTATTTTGGACAATAATTGTGTTATCTGAATATCATGGTGTGTATCGCCCAAGGCATGTCCTTCCTTCGTTTGACTTGAAAACGCCTCTGTCAATTACATGACACCATGTTTCTTACAAAAAGTGATGTATATAGAGCCGCGGTCTTATTCCATATCCTCTACTGTTATGAGATTTTGACAACTTGTGAAGAAATGTCAAACAGTTTGAAAATTTTCACAAGCATACTTGTGCGCAAAACTTTAAACATCAAACGGCAAGTGGTCAAACTCAATCTTTTTAACCCGTTACCCAATAGCCAGTTTTTAGTTTTGAAGACAGGTAACCACTTAAAGCAGATTGAAAGTAAAGCAAAATGCGCATTGAGGCGCATTCTGCTTTACTTTAAACCTGCTTTAAGCTACCACTTGCTAGAATAAAGAAAATATTTCTTATGATTCATATTCGTGACTGTATAAATTGGAACTATTTTCTTCAGCGGAGGAATAAATTGAATGCGCTAAAATGCGCGTCTATTGTGTAAAGGGTTAAACAGTGTGTCATACTCAGCATCGAGTAACTTCTCATTAAGCGCTAACTACCTTGGACTGGGCACATTACCCGTATGGAAGACACATAAGTTGCTACAACGAAAAGAACCTATACCAAGGAATAGTTACAATGACGCACCGAAGTCAAATATGAAGAGCTGCAGCTTTGACACTAATTCCTGAGGAATCTTGGATACTGGATATAATAAACTATTATTAGAAACAGGATGTGAACATATTGCAGCAGGGTTTAACCACTTACAGTCAAGTCAAAAAAGAAAATATCCAGTCCCTGCAGGACTCTACCAGATGCATTGACTGCGAGAGATTATATGCTTTATCAATAAACATTCGCTCCGAAACGAATGCCCAACATATGTGAATGATTTGTATGTCCACATTTCTGTTGGACCCGACAGGAGAATTCATAAACTCGGGCAGCTGTTCTAAGAAAGAAAGTACCGATATAAATGTATTTTTTGAACAGTCAATGAATCTTTTGAGCACCACTAAAACTCTTTGTTCTGAATGTGATAGTAGATTTGTAGGTTTTTAACTCCTATTTTTCAACATCAGTCGCAGTATCATATAAATAAATATTTATTATCAGACTTTCATCACAAGTTTAATTGCTTTTTGTTTTCTTTATAGATTTACAGCCAAGTAGCTGGCCAAACGGACCTTATGCATTGCCGATGTTAAATACGGGATGCCCTGAACCACTGGACCACGGATGGAAAATTGGTTACCTCTCCTTTTATAATGGTTATTACGGGTTTTATGACACAGCTCCTGTTGATGAATGCAATGCTTTTCAAATGTTATCGAACATTGTCGAACAGTATTCCCCTGAATATAAAAGGTTTTACTTTTGCTATAAATATGGACAACAGGAGCACGATAATGAAGTTCAATGGCCACGTGGAAATTACAGTATCTTTGGCACGGACAACGGTTGTCCTGAAGGTAAGAATGTCTTAGTTTTATACTAAATAAATAGGGGCAATGTAACATTGGTTACAAAAAGCTATTGTATGTAGAAAGTTAAAATGTTGACAGACACTTTGATAGCATTGTGTGAGCTGAACTGATTTCACCTTTATAACGTTTGATAGCACTATACACATGCCACTATACACACATTGGTAAATATTTATACATATGCTTGATTTGTATGCTTAAAAATGTGTATTTTATGACAACGAATAGAATATGTTTAACTATTGGAAAAGTTTACGATAAGACAAACTTGTATAATTTCAAGTCTCAGCTATCGGACACAGGTGATATAATAACTAACTGCTCATTACAAGCCCTGCAAACATTATCTACATTAGATAGATGTTTACCTCTTCAAACATTACATACTACATGTAGTTCATTTGAGATAAAACCGCCGTCTCAATCGTCCTACAGGGAGAGAAATCAGAGAGATAATGAAAGAACATTTGAGTGATATAAGGCATGATAGAAAAAAAGCCAATTAATAAGCATTTTGGAGTCGGAGGTCATAGTAGTGATGATGTTAGGTTTGTCATTTTGAAAACGATGTTTAATGGAAGCAGAATTGAAAGACATATTAATGAAACCGATTGGATTTGGAAACTGCTAACGTACAGACAATTTGGCTGTAATGTTAAGGAGAATAATGCGCTAATGCATGTAACAAAAATGTGACGTGTGTTTTGACGTGATTTTCTTTAAAAAAAAAAGGCCCTTAGAGGCCGAAATATTAGAATAGAACAGTTTATATATTATTACAAAAGTACTCAATCAAGTTGCTAAAGCTGGCAATAGTAGGAATGACATTCATGCAACACCAAACATTAGACGCTTCCAATTACATAAGCACTATTAAACAGACAAGCGTGTACTATACACTTATCATGCAACTTTAGATGAATATATAATAATAACATTACACCCTAAGATTATACACCTGTATCTAGAAATACACCAAAATATGTCACTGTGAAAAAAGAAAAAGTTATATCAAAATTACAATAATACATTTTAAAGGCACTTACTACATGTAGAATAGTGTGCCTATAACAATGGTTGAACATCTTCATAAAAAAAGGAATTATGTCCAAACTACACCACTGTAAACTTAGAGTTATTGTCCTGAAATAGTTCACCATAGGCCTAAAGATAACAATGAGTTTGAGCCCGTCACATCAGTATAATTGGATTTTATTTATACACGTATTTTACAAGTCAGCAAACAGTGGACATAAACAGAGGGCTGCATGGCCTGCTAAGCTGTACCAGAGCAATATAAGACAGTTCAAATGATAATATATATATGACACATTTGCAAGCCTTAGAATGTAACACACTAAAAATGTAGAAAAGGCTACACACAATTACAACACAATAACACCGATAACATGAACTTTTTCTTTCTAAAGTAGACCCTTAACGACCGAATTGTTCAAATTGAAAATAGGTCACAAGCCGTGTGCTCTTAAAGATTAATGACTATAATCATGTTTGTTGAATTGTAAACGTTATGACGCCTTTGCTATAGAAAGAAAGACGAACATCTCAATAGGTAGATATACCATCCAGAACAGTGTCCTTAGTAAATGATAATAAAATGATAATGCTCCTGGTAATTTGTAGTAATAATTCAGAATTTGAGGTTCAATGTAAAACAAACCTAAACTGGTACGAGAGGGTTTCTGGTCCCTACATGCACTCGCACACCTAATGTGGTATGCCTATCTCATTTCGTTGCGAGATACCGAAACAGAAACAATTTAGCTAAATACATCTCAAATTCGACTCTACTGAGTACTCGCTAGACAGTCGGGATAGATAGAACTTATGTAAAATGCTGTCGTGAGACAGTATATTAAAGCTACTGAATCTATATTATCTTCTACAACATTGTATGACCATGATGTTACCGTCAGCTGGTCTGGAGCGCACTGAGTAATGCCAGTTTGGACACGTAGAAGGAAGACAGAAATCTCATGCAGATTGTGTGCAGGAGTTAGTTCGTGCAACTCAACTTTCTCGCTCGCTCTCTATCATGCTCTCATACACTGATGTATACGTGATATGTGGATATATACATGAATATTAAGCAATGTATAGCTGATAACAATATGGAACTCTTGTGTCCACATAACTAAAGCAGACTGCAATTTAGCAATAGGAAACCCTAGTTACACATACATATTCTTATATATCTAGTAGATCTACTGAATATGGTGTCTTTAAATGTTCGTGAATCAAACAACAAAGCTATTTATATAATCGATCGGATGCGATGTGCATACTATCCGGGGTTATCGTAACATGCCATATCTTTGTATGTGTTTTGATTTGCGATCCGCAAAAGTGTTTCACTGCCCGCACATATGATAAAATTTGTGCTTTATTCATTTAAAGGTTTTATTGAGATCAACATGACATTTACCGGGAAATACGATTTTCATTCGAAGAAAGAACCAGTGCCTTTTGTCGTGGTTGATACCAACAAAGTTGATTATGGTAAGTTAAACGGTGATATACGAGCGTGGCATAGTTCAATGACCATGTTTTATAATATTCATCTCTAAAGATTATATCCATTATTATCGAAGGTAAAATGACAGTATGATAATAGTATTGAGATATGTACACTGACCAAAAATGAATTATTAACATAGAATTCTAATGTTTATATAACATGCATTTTGTTGATTAATCTATATTCGGGGTTACTACTTTTGGTAATCGAAGATTCAATGCCATAATAATTTATCTGTATAATTTATTGGTATAAAATAAAATATGTTATATTGTTGATAACTAATTCAGTTGAGAGGGGTCGAAATGAACATTTCATAAACAATTAAGTAATAGTTCGGGTAACAGAAAGATCACGTAAGTAGTCATGGTGATAACGCGAGCATTACGTTACGTTACAGCACATACGCGGCTTGATATTGTACTATCTCTGACACTTCCGATAATCTTGTACTGGTTTACTAGATTATGAATAGTCAAAAATGATTATAAATAATTATAAGTCACTGTTCCGGTGTATGTCTGTCCGTCTGTCTGTCCGTTACTTTTTGTGTCACGCATCATAACTCCTGTTCAACTAAAGCTTTGAAGATGAAACTTCATTCATGGAAAAAACTTGACAAGTGGGGGTGTATTGCAAAAGGTTCATAACTCTTGTATCAAAATTGTGAGAGTTATTCCCCTTTTCAAAACTTGCATTCCATACAGATATCTTCTGTTTTACTTAAGATTTTGAAATGACATTTCTTTTAGTGAAAGAGAATGTTATACTTATGCTTGTTGGCAAGTGACACACATGTTCCAAAAAACTCATCTGGGTTTTTTTGTTTTATTTTGTTTAGAAAGACGCAACATCACTGAATGCAAACGTTCTGTAAAACAATTTAACCTTTTTATCAATACTGAGCAGCAAATGAATACTTGTCGGTGTAACACATGTACTTGCTCAACGTTTTGCAAGCTTGAAGGCATAAAGAGACATCGACTTTGGAAAACAATGGCATAATCATTATCCGCAAAGAAACCGTGATCACTATTAGTAAAGCTTACAACAACATGTACGCTTACAAAATAAATATTCAAATAAATAAGGTGTAAATTGGGTCCGTATATATTCTTATCCACTGTGATTAGTGAAGATAAATGCCAAAAGGAATACAAGAAATCCTACACAGCGGTTTTATGCCTGTAGATATAACGGACGCGTAAAAGATTCATCATGTCCGTTTCTCAACAATTCAATGTGTCTATATTTATTTTGTCCGCATCATTCTAACCAAAGTAAATATATTTAAGCAAAAAGAACGTCACTTCAGTGTATTCAATAACAATGTCTCGATACCAATCGACAACAAATTTTGAATTGCATAGCTGTTCATGTGTGACAGCCTTCGGTGATTACAGTATTAATTTATCAAATCATACACAGCAGAAAAACACCCAAATGAAAAACAGTATACATGGCATTCCAGCAGCAGACCAACCATCCATTATCGTTGAGACTACTTTTTAATATCAGACAGTTTCTTTAACCCTTTCCCTTATAGAAGCGACGTTTAGCACATTCGTTTTATTCATCCGCTGAAGAAAATAGTTCCAAATTATACTGTAATGAATATGTGTCATATTTAATATTTTCCTTATTCTAGCATTTAATAGCTTAAAGCAGGCTGAAAGTAAAGCAGAATGCGCCTTAGGGCGCATTCTGCTTTACTTTCAACCTGCTTTAAGTAGTCACATATCTTCAATACTAGAAACAATGCTATCAGGTAAAGGGTTAAACTGCGTTCAAAAGGCAGATATAAAACATGACTACAACACTGACCATTCATTAATAAATATATCGGTAGATCTGACAAAAGTCGATAGGCCTTTAAACTAAACAAAGTATTATCTTTTAAAGAGAATACAAAAACCATATCACAAGAAGCACAGATGATATAGCATGCATCAATAAAGAGGCGATTCATAACACACTACGGGGGCTTATCAAAGGGATAATCACAAACGAAACCATTAAATATACAAGTGCAAAAGAGAAAAAAGAGAAACAGAACAAGAAAACAAACTAAAAAGTAAAATATTAAATGCTGAAAATGCAATTGCAAATACAAGGAACAACATAGAGCTAAAAGAAACAAACAGATGCCTTATATATATAGCTAGTTCGTCTTCTTTAAGAACTGCAAACATCTGCTACTACTTGATGGCTTCCCATGATTGAGACTGAATATTTCAAACCTTTATGACACTCATGCATGCATCCGTGAAATGAGGCTGCGAATAACTTATTATACTTATTGCACCAATGGCTAGTAATCCATAACGTTGGCTATTTAAGAATTGTGCGAGAGGCCGTCATTGTACGGCGTAATATACATTGTCCTGCCATCTGATTTCTGGAATTCTGCTGAGACACTGGTGGTTGTAAAACAGCATTTTTCTTCTTATAGGCATTAGTTGTCCAGGAATCACTACCGTAGAATAAGGTGCTAACAGACATCGTAGACATTTTTTTAGTATGGTAAGATGTCTCCCCACCTTGTTTTTTAAGGTTTGGAGTGGGCTAATGAAGCTTTGTGTATGGGCTTATCTAGCTCATTCACCATTCGACAAATAGTCCGATGCAGTAGGCCAAATGAACCTTAACTGTTTACTAACTTCCAGTTCTTTTCCTTTTACTGTAATAAAGGAAGGCTCGGATGTGACTTGACTCATGATCTGTCTTTTCTGGCGACTAATTGTGAGTTCAAAAAGGTCGCATGAATTAGTTGACCTGTACAAGAGTGTTTGGAGTCTTTGTTTTGGAGATTGAAAGCAATTGTAGCATCACCTTCGAACAGCATGTCCCGGAGTACCTTTGTTTTTCTTTGTCTTTAAAAGAACTAATGATTTACCTAGCCGTTTGGTATCAATTACAAGCACGCTATGCGAACCCTGACACGTTGCATCACCGTTGTAGTGAAGTGAGGCCATAATTAATATCGATAAGTGCAAGAATTTAACGTATTAAAACTTTAAAACGTTTTTTAATGAAATGAGATGATACATAAAGTTTTAAAAGACCAATAAACTTAATTATTTCGTTTATCAACAAAAAAGCAACCAATTATGTTTTAAACTTGTTTATATATATATATATATTTAGGTGCAGACAGAGGAGTACGCATGCGGTTGTGTGCCAAACGTGACGAGTATATGGAATTCAGCTCCAAATGGAAGAAGCCGTTTGCTGTTTTAAAGGTATGTTATTGTGTGGAGCATGGTAATTGATCTAAAAAAGCATACGTGTGACAAAGTCGAATGTGCATATATTACAAAAGTAATATTTAATAAGACAAACCTTTTTATTAAAAAAAAGTGTGCATTGTGAAATCATTTATAACTCGTATAAAATTATAACGTTTATTTCTGAAACATAGAAAAACTGATTTTATTTACATAAGAAACGGTAACAGATATATATCTGTTTTATTTATTTTAGTCATCTGGTTCTTCCGATGCTAACTGTATTGACAAGATCAAGGGGGTTACGCTACAAACAACATCCTGGGATGAAATACCATTGTGTATTTACATTCCTGTGGAAGCACATCGAACTGGTAATTGCTCATATTACCTGTTTTTAGTTAAAAAAAAGCAACTGATAAGTTCGTTGTATTACTTGGTTTAATATGTTTTCATCGGCTGTTAATTGCAATTATACCATACGTATTTTAGGCTAACACTATACCTAACATTTTTACTTAACCAAAACATCAAAGAACAACATATGTCGCGCCTTTTTCATACATGTATATCTGTCCATCGTCGACCGTAGTTCATTCGAGCGTCGTCGACAAATATTAAAACGACACCTTCTCCTTAATTATAGGATATATATTAACCAAATATAACAGAAATGATCATTATATGGTCCTCTTTCTAAGTTGTTCAAATAGTTCCAGTCCGTTGCATATCTAGGGCTAAGGAAATAAAAATATATAATTTAAGAAATATTCTTGTCTAAATCCACAGTACTCTTGGCTTAGAGATTTGGCAAAATGCATCATATACAGGTACTCTATCAAACTATGTACCTGGGGTCAATAACGACCCCGCAACGTGGGTCAAACATCTAAAATGATTTTATTTAAGTAGTGACATCCTGAAACATGTCATTCTCTGAAACGAATATGGTCAGGTCTTTGATATTTGGCATGTTGATATTTCTAGAGGTACTTAACCAATATTGTTCAAATGGTTCCGGTCCATTGTAAATCTAGGTCTCAGAAACTAAAAAAATAATCGATTTAATGAAAACTTCAATACTCTTCTTGTCTGAAACTACAGTACCCTGAGCTTAGATATGTGATAAAAAGCCTCAACAAAAAGGTCATCTATAATATAAAAAGAGTGTTCAAATGATGTCCGTCGGTTTAAAATTGACTCGGCCTCTTGGGAAAAAAATTACATTGAGTTATATATTGAAACTTCAATTTTTTTTATCAGAAACTGTATAGCAGAGCAACAGATAAGGGGAGTATTTCAAAAACTAAAATAACCATTTCTGGAATAAAACCTATGGTGTTACTACTCATTAGAATTAGAATAGGATTTGGTGCTGAAATGAATGAGAAAATGTTGTATTTGTTCAGTTTGTTCCCTCTTATCTGGAGCCCTGTATATAGTCAGTGCTTTGATATATGTCATTGTATAAATTCTAGAGGTAGTTTACCAACATTATAAAAGTGTTTATAGTTTGTTGTATATCGAGGTCACAGGAGCTAAAAACATGTTTTTCAATTTAACTTTAGATATGTGCTTTTTTAAACGCTTCCTAGCCGATTTATAATTTCCTATTAGCGGATATAATGATTCTCATCTAAAAGAAAATTAAAATATTTTATATATAGCAGGTGCCTGCATATATTTATGTAAAAATAATAAATGTATTTATCCTAGATTTAAAATGACATCCTTTCAAATTCATGACGGTTAATGTTTACAATGAAACTTATTTAGTTGCGGTCAAATAGTAAGCAGCTACAGTAATTCGGTTATGACTGTTCGTTCGAGAGTTAACATTATTTGTTCTAAACTCTATATGGATTAAACATACATGCATAATAGTAATATTTTCGTCAATTTTAGAAATAATAGCATTACATAATATAAATAAAGGACATGAGCTTATTTTTTAGCGTGTTAGCGAAATAAACGACAGAAATTAATCTGCAAATTTACCATAAATCGCTAGCAATGTCTATCATTTTCTTTCGTTTGTTTTGCTTATACGCCCAAACAAATTAGTTTATGTCTTAAAGGCTCAAATCAAGGTCTTGTCACTTCTGATTGTTCACATTAGGAAGCCTTTCAGCTGGGTTTCGGAACGTCTGTGATTTTACCAGGTTGTCGAGTGACCGAGTTATTCTTTAGTCCGTGCGTAAAGGGTATTGTTCGATTTTTCTGACCTGTCAGAGTAATTTTTAGAACAGAATATTTCATAATGGTAAATAGATAACAGGGTAACATCGGATCTATATAGTCGTACACTTTCCAACTTGAGATAAACATGATCCTCGTGCAGCACGAGACAGCTGCGCTAATTTTACTGATATGTTATTCATTCTCAATAAACTTGTTTATACTAAAAACTATTATGTCCATTGCAAACAGATTGGAGCCAGATCAGACGCCGGGTTACCCGGCGTCTAATCATGTTCCAACATGTTTGTCACCCAGATATAAATGATACAATTAATTTTCTACAGTTTAGTGCATTGTGTTTGCGTTTATTCGGGAAATAATAATAATATCTTCTCTACTGTACATTACACACAATAAATACAGCTTTCCGTATCCCTTGCTGACCGTACGGAAATCAACGAGTATGGTACTCATCCCTTTTAAAATTTTAGAATGCTCTAATCTAAAAAAAACTCTGACAGGTCAGAAGAAAACATTTTTACTTCCTGTGATTACCTAGACGTCGCGATATGACTCAGACACTTTTCGAGTGACGTATAATCATTTCAACTAAAAACCATCCCCTTACAAAAAAAGCTTTGAAACAGTACGTCTTCACACACCAAGAGGACGTCAACCTCTCTATTTCTTTTTTTTCTCTAAACATAAATATGCGTGACTCATTTTATACCAATATGTACGTCTTTTGTCCTTCTGACTGTCTGTCTAACTGGCCATCTGCCTGTCCATCTCGCTCACTGTCTCCGTCTCGCTTTGTCCCGATCTCTATATGTGCGTTTTAGAGAGTGTTTCTCTAGATACAACATCATTTAAACCTCTTACGCTGACATTGTATATGTAATACACTATCCACGATAGGACAATGTAACGTATAAATGTTTACAATGGCGTATTACCTCCCAAGGAAGACTCGAAACTCTAGTTTGACAGATCCTAAAAGATGAAAGTTGAGATCCATTATACAACTCTAAGCGTGGCTTCATCTAGATCTATATTGTTTTGAAAATGCGTCGATATACGCTACTATTAGCGTACATCGCTGTTCTCAGGGAGTTCGTTTATAGGGAAATAAACGTGTATTAACGATGCGATTCACGGGAGCAGGTGCCGTTAATGTTCGGTTATACTTTTGTTTGGTCCGGGCCCAGTAGTAACAATAACGATGAGGATTTGAACAGCGTTCATGCCAAACATCAGCCGACAATGCCACTGCAAATATCCTAAAAAAAGGAATTACCGTGCGCTAAATACACAAAACGGTCATTAAGTACAGGCGAAATACGAAATGTCCATACTGTAATGACCTTAAGTATTGGGACAGACAATGGTAAGCAACGATGTAGACTCCTGCAAAAAAATTCTGGTCAGAATATAAACTGTTTCCTTTTCAGATTGCCTCTTTTGAACTCCTTACTATTTGATAAAAGCAATTTATTCAACATTTGGCCTTTTACAGCAGTAACACAGATTGTTATAATATTTTTAAAGAATTTTACGGTAGATATGAAATATTTCGCCAATGATACCTGTCACTCTTCTTCTGTTTATGTGCCAGACCGCGCTATGGAAGTTAAGCATTCACGCACATTTATGTGCATGGGTGACGGAGGTTACCGAAGATTAAAATCAGGATAAAACAGTCATCTTGTATATTTACATCTTGACAGCCACGATGCCAGACTTAAAGGTCTCAAAGCTGGGAGCTGTCACAAGGCTGACTGGAAGGCCTCTCCAGATCTCAGCCTTGGTCGGGAAGCAGGACTTCAACATCGCAGTGATCCTGAAGAAAGGCTGGATGACCCGTATACCGTGGCCTCTTATACATACCTATCGACGATGGAGGTAGGAGGTCACGTCGATTGCTACGAGTCCGATCATAATTCTGTAGAACATCACCGTTTTGGCCTGCAGCCGGCGCTGCTGAAGTGTGTCCAATCCAGCACAAATCCTAGGTTGACGGAGGGCAAGATAACATATTCAGTCTGAGAAAGGCAAATTTGTTGCTCGCTTTGTTGGCCATCTGGTCGTTATGAGCATTTCGTGTCAAGTTTGGAGTGAACACAACGCTTAGGTTGTTCGCCGTCTTGGCCAGTTGTAGTGTCTGGCCGTGGATACTGTAGGGGGCTTCAATGTTGTTATGCTACGCATACATATCTTATTTGTTTCAAAATCTATTTTAAGAAATAGATATTAGAGAAGACGGTGTTTTACGTCTCCCGTTTAAACACAACCTTCTATTGACAAACTGTTTGGAGCCTGATCAGACGCCTGGTTAACCGGCGTCTAATCTGGCTCAAAATTGTTTGCAATGGAAAAAATATACTCAGCCAAAAAAGAAAGTAGATCTACCCACTTTTGTATTCTAAATTCTTGGCGTCTCATACATAAACTATATTCAAATTTTATTGAATAGTAAATACCAGATGACATGAAATCATTGTGGCTAAATAACTGGCACATTGTATTAGAAATAAAAGAGGTATGTAATTCTTTTTCCTGGAGACAGCATTTTAGCTAAGAATTATTTTTCAATAGAGGCAAAACAATTGTAGTCCTTTTCAACAGCTAGAACTTTTTTCCTTAAATAAGATCACATAAGACGTTCATTCATCACAATACTTACAGCGTGACTTAGACTTCAAATTGAACAATTTGCCTGCGTCGTTAATACAGCGTTAACATGGTTACGTCAACAGCTATGCACCAATTTGTCAAGGCAATTAAGTAACACTGGGTGTAGTTAAATCCTACATGCAAATATCGCAAATATGCAAAAAATCGCTAACCTTGATTTAACTGAAGATATTTTAGTATTTTACGGTATTCATATACACAGATTATACAGTTCGAGTACAGTGAACAAGATGTAATGGACAAGATGTTTTTAAAGTGATTATGTATAGTGACCAATATAATACGTCGTTTCATTGTAATCTTTAAGTCAGCCATATTGGATTTTCTTTTTCCGTCAAGTGTGATTTGTTTATTAGAAAATAGATTTCGGCTAGTGGAAATTACTATAAGACGATGAATGAGTGAAGGAACACTTTAAATGAAAAGTAAAACAATTTTGTTTAATTTTGTTTTCTTCTTCAGTTACTCTGTTTCCGCGGACATATTAATATAAATGAGAATTCTGACAGTTTTCAATCTGTGTTTCTTCTCTTGCGATATGCCTATTTGTATGTGCAGGAAGCCTGCTGCATGTTATATCTAAATGACGTATGGGGCCCACAAATCAAATTTATACCACCATTATGTGTACACTTTCTGAAGACTTGTGTGTGCGGTTTACAGAATATGTCAACAACGTTAACAACACAATTGCCGCGAATATTAATCACGACGTTAGTGACGTTATTTTCGTCGCAGTCCTTCATTACGGTATTTGAGCTATGTTTCTGGTAAACAGATACGACGACGATCTTTGAACAACGAGTCGCTATCAAGTTTGTGTCAAATGATTGTCCAGGACTAAAGTTATAGAATATATGACGAATGCTTGTCGAGATGCTGCTTCGAAAAAGACTACAAGCTATGTAAACGCTTTGAAGAAGGACTGGAAACATTGAATACCGACTAGCGCGGCGGTCGCCCTCAAATGTTAACATCATCAGACGCGGCGGTCATCTAGAAACTGCCTAACAAAGGAAGACGAATCACACTGAGGGGAAATTCAGCGTACTAAATACACATTGTTGGTATGTTTAAGTTTTATAATTATGATACAAATAAATTATGTTGTGCGGAATATTATTCAATATTTTTAGTTAATCATAGCGTCTTATCCACCATTTTTAGGTTCAATGAAGGCATTTTCTCTGAGGGCCATGAGGAAGAAGAGGGCCTGTCGCGGAAAATATATCGGACAACGCCCCATTACGTCGGGAAGCGACAACACAGAAAGAACTCGATCAGCTGGGGTTGTTCAGTCCTGACCTGTCACCAATATACTTTTTACTGTTTACCGTCGTAAAAAGATATATCCACGGGATACATTTTGACGATACAAACGATCGCTCCGTTGCAGTACAGGCCGCCATTGCTAACATCAGCGTTCAAACATTCAGGCGATATTTTATCAAAACGTGAATATAACGGTGCAGAAAGTTTATTATGGTCAATGGGGAGTATTGTGAAAAAGATTAAGCTCAATGCCTTGTTTGCATCGCTATATAACAAGGAAATGACGTCGACGTCAAATATTATTGGACCGGATACCATTCAGTGACGTAGCCATAGATACTTTTATATTTCAGTTTTACCCGATTTGAAAAGAAAATTGCCCTTATATATATGAATTGGATTGAGATATTTTTACTTTCAGTTTCATTTGTATCGTATGTGAAATAAAAAAAATAGTAATATTACGGTTCCTCCAATTATGTGATCACCCGTCCTTTATAGAGTAAATGAGCCAATTTATATGTATCTATGCATATCAATAATTGACTTAACATATCTTAGCAAGGACATGTTATTAAATAATTTGAATATCTGACAGATATGATTATACAACAGATTGTGGTCATCACGAGTTTCGTTGTTCAGATGGGGGATGTATCAGACTTGTCCATAGATGTGACAATGAGAGAGACTGTGTCAGTGGTGAGGATGAGAGAAACTGCTCTAACAGTACGTATACATCCTTTTCTGTACCGTCTTGCAATGGTTGTTCTTTGTATAACAGAAGAGAAATCAATTTGTGTACGTATTTGATCATCTAAATCCAGTTCTTAAACACATTTTTTTACATATTGTAAATGTTATACATCGTAATTTATTTCTACTATTTATTTGGAGTATCTCCTTGTACACATGACGTGTAAAGACATGCCGTGTTGTTCTTATTATGATACTGATACACCTATAACTTATTTTTTTATATAGGCTGTCACCAGAACCAAACTTCATCTTGCAACAAAAGCCACGTAAGCTGTGATGGTGTTGATAACTGCACTAGAAATGCAAACAATCTGGAATACAAAAAACAGGGTAGAAATTCATTACTCGTTGTCAAGAGAAATTATATAGCTGCACCCCAATGTAATTTGTTCTGAACGTCTATTGCCAAGGTATGTAATACCCGATATGGTTATATTTTAATCAATTAAAAGATGTGTCGACATTGATAGGTTTTATTCACAAAGCTTGGCTTTCGGTGCGCTCTCTTTTTCTCTCTGTCTTCCTCTGGTTCTCTTTATCGTTTTGGTTATGTATGCGTGTGTATGTGTGCGTCCTTTCTTCCGTTTTGACTGTTCCTCTTTATCCAGATCATACTACGTTTTACACCAGACAGAATACTAATTGGAAATTGCGTAGCATTTCAAACCATATTCAGATAATATTGAGCTTGACCATGGCATTTGACCTCAATAACAGGAAAGATGAAACAACCAGTCCGGATGGGTATTTTGCTTAACAGTACCAGGAAGCTATTCATTGTTGGAAAACATACAGGAATGTTAGAATGTTCTGGTTTATTTTCAAGTCGTTCTTTGGTGATCCAGCTATTCGAAATCACTAATAGAAAAATAAATAATGTCCGGAGCATAATTCGCTTACCTAAATTAGTTTACATTTTGAATACATATGATAAAACACAGTGTGCCATACTACAGTGAATATTACCTCGAGCTAGTATTTCAATCAGTGTAACTCTAGTACTACCACATCAACCGAGTGAGTAAACATGGGATTTGCGGAGAGATTAATCACTCGTACTGCTTTGCAATTAGCATATACTTTTAACTCTGATTTCAATAATAGAAATGGCTTTTCTTGAGCTGTTATCGTAACCAACATGAACTAGAGATACTCAATTCCGTATGGTAGTACATCTTGGTGCGTTATATTATGTTAAAGGTACCCGGTAGTGTGATCTTGACCATGACATTTGAATTCAAAAACAGTTAATAATCTCCAAAAAAGAGGCTCATTTTAACTTCAATCTTAGAAAAAGCTTGTCCCGGGCATACTTCCTATACCTCCTCACCTAGGAAATCAACAATATAATTGTATGTGTGTGAACTCTTTTTCAGATGGATAAGGTAAGGTATGTTTTACGGAAATGTGGTACAATATACGTCATATAGCGCCAATAAATTGTGAGCTGAGATAGAGATGATCAAGGAAGCTTCAGGAGGAGGATTCTGGCTAATTTATTCGCTACAAAGCAGCGCGTGGGACCAAAGCCATCGACCTGCCTTTCTTTGTGTTTTGGCAGAGAGAATAATATTTGTCAAATACACAGAAACATCTCCTATGAAAATTAAGCTCAAGAATCGCGACAAAGTTTGAGGGTCGCTAGGGTTTATGATGGCGGAGAGTCGCAAACGATTTAAGTTTACACGTGAACACAAATATAACACTAACATGCCCGGTCCCTTAATCCGATACCACATCATTCAAAATATCAATAGCTAGTGTTTGAAACCATGAAATAGTGGCAAGTGTGTGAAAACATACAATAATTTGGGGTAGTGTCTCTTAATAGGTCATTATCTATTCGACCTCGCATTTAGAAAACACTTGTTCATAGCAGAGTACATATCACATCACAAAAAGGACTGTGATTTATTCCGCATGTCTCGTATTTCGTCGGACTTCTTCGGATTGCGCATTTTCGCCTAAACTGTGACAATTATCTTTTCTAGAGCTAAGGGAACGGAATTGCGATAATGAACATACGTTCGTATGATGGAGTGCAGCGTTAGTTTGTAAACTTCACATGTTTGACTATTCAAGTAAACTGGCCCGACAGGACTGCAGCATCATTGATCAAATGCGTTAAAGATTTGTTTGTACAGTTTAAATTCACTGTACTCTCCACTTACCTTATTTTGTATCATTGGTCGTATTCGAATCAGGACAACTATTGCGTTAGCTGGAATAGCTGTCAACAAGTTCTATTCGAATCACCGATTGATGTTTTCAGCTGACAAAATGTTGTCAAACCCTCAAATCAAGCGTTGATTTAGTCACGTGACCACTTTAGTGTAAGTAACAAGTGCTAGTCAATGAAAATCATCTCAATCAATCGAATGGATCAAGATCACATGCCATTATATGCTTATATAAATATTGGGGGCGTTACGATTGTTTTTAACGGGTGTTTTATTCATTTCCATTCGTCCGGAAGTACAAAGTTTTCGTTGAGGAACAATTTCTATTCGAGTCGCTGCGATATCGTTGTCAGCGGTAAATCTTCACGCATTTACTCCGCCCACTTTTCGTTGTCAACGAAGTCGATGATTCGAAAACGTCCATTGTCATAGTACATATTGTTTAACCCGTGTTCGCTCATCCACTTGTTCGTTCTCAGACTGTCTGTTTCTCGATTCGTCCCAATATTGAGTACGAGCCCATCCAATTTCTCAAAGAGTTTGCAAGCTAGATTTGCAATTTTTTACAGAACGTTTTGGCATTTATTACAGATATGCATATGCTCAGGTGGTTGATTTATCTCAATTTCAGTACCATGAATTTAGGTTGCATCATAATTATGTGACTTACAACAGACAAAAACCCACGACTTTTATTTGCACTATTGTTTACTATGTTCTTGCTATTTTTGTTAAAATATTCTACTGATATCTAACAGTATGAAAATCCAATAATTATTGCCCATCTCTCTTCGTGTAGAATGCTTCCATTACGAGTTTAAATGTGGTTCCGGTGAATGCATAAAGAAGATACATATCTGCGACAATACAAAAGACTGCCAAGATGGGAGTGACGAGATGTTTGACAATTGCAACAGAAGTATATCTTGATACTCACATTTAGAATTTTAGAAAGAACTTGAAACACTTTTGTTTTTATGACAAGTACAATTGATATAATTTGGTGATTTAAGATACAATTTATCCATTCACTGCAAAGTTGTCTCCAATATCCGCCTGACAGGGTATTGCTATTTGTTCATGTCGTTTAGTAAGCAGTGATACAATTTTGATGTTCAAACATGTGTAATGATGGAAACCAGAGTTAAGATAATATAAATATTTAATTACTAATTTATGTTTAATCTCCATTTCATCTTATGTTGTGATTATGTGTTAGCTAATTTTCTTCGAGGATAGTTGTAGTATATTTGAATAGTTGATTTGCATCGTGTTTATTCTTGATCGGCAGCAATACGACGATTTAAATAATATAATTTATAATACAATGGTTTATATTGAAAAAATAGTAGTTACAAGTATATAATTTCCGTTTATCCTGTTTAACTCTATACTTTAATGTTAGATTGAATATACAATTAGGGCATTAGTACATTTTAACAGTTGATCGATTTATTGTCATTATGTTATGTTATTTATAAATATGACAATTTCAGCTGAAAAAACTCTTCTTCCAATTCGAATCGAATATCACTTTTAACAGGATGCCCAAGAGGTTCCTTTGTTTGCCATTCAAGAGGCTCATACAAATGTATGATTAGAAATTGGGTTTGTGATTCATATGGAGATTGCCGTGACTCAATAGATGAATTAGATAGCAGTTGTAGTTTAGGTAGGCATAATTAAAACTCTTGTGTCCCATTACATAAACAAGTAACAGAGACCCTTTAGCATATGATGCAGTTATATCATGCATATTTAGTTTTATTAGACAGTAAAACACATTTTTTATGAATATGTGTATCTAGTATTGACGTATGTGTAATAAAATACTGACTAAAATTTGATTAAATATGATAGTTGCCATTGATTGTGCCGTACAGCCGAGTACCGATGTTTCAAATTCGCTCAAGTCAAATATATTTAATTTTCAAATGACGGTTAGTTCGACTTACACGATTTCATTCATGTCCGAGTGTAGAAGTACTTGTCAATTAATCTTATTTACAAAAAAACATCTTAATCACAAAGTATTCTTTTGATTTTCAACGTACATCTGTGTCATAGGCCACAACTTCAAGAACCGTCATTGTTTGGCAATTACACGTAGTCGCGGATTCGTGGTCGAGCGATTATGCCCTTGACTAGTTACACATATGAGTCGTTGGTTAGGTACCCCGCCGAGCCAAATATTTCTACTAACATTTGGTAGGATGAGACCTTAAAAACCGAGTGTCCGTGTATCGGTGCCATAGAATAACCATGTAAAGGAAACAGTGGTGTTTTATGCAGCGAGGTACCATTGTTATCCTTGCATGAATGAGTGCTTGCAAAACATGCCGTTTCATATTGAATGCTTCACATGTGGTTTCAGTTTAACTAGCAGTTCACAACTACGCGGAAGTAAAGTGAGGATACAAGCACATATGATGATCGGACGCCGTGTTATACACGCGAGTATGAAATAACAGGAAGAAATAAAATAAGAGCGTTAACTGCTTGAAGAAAGGCTCTCGATTACAAACTTCAGTTTTAGCTAAATTATGCTCTTTAGTTTCTATGTTTATAAATCCTAAACAGCGTGTGCAACAAACGAACTATATGTGGGTAGAAAAGAACAATGGGGCCGGCAAATGTCGTATTGTATTCCAGTACGAGACGACAAAGATCCAAAGACAAGACTTGCACTTGATCTTGGTAAGTGCGTATGCTAGAACCATTATATTTTTTGTCGGTTTACAGTCTAAGCATTCCGTGTACCTAGTCAAAGTTGGGTGAAATGTTCAGATGTCAATTTATGTAGGTCAATGTAGTGTATTGTAGACCCGGATAACGTAGAGCCTTTCACGAATTGACTAGCTATGCAAATAATCAGGATACAAAACCTAACATCTACAAGACTACAAGAGATTATCATCATGCTTACAAGCATTAGTTTTCATTATTTACTGTAGCTGATAGCTTCTCATATTTAACACAAAAATGCCACAATTATTTAATTCGTATTGTATAAGAGACATCATTTTCACACCAATTACTTGTTTGAGTAATTTTAAATTTTTATGACTCTATATATGATAATTATGTCTTATGCAAATACATGAACATTAACTACATGATCACTTACGGCAAAAACAAACCTATAATCAGAGACCATTTGACTATTTTAGTAGTGGCAACTGATCAATAGCTTTATTATTATAAGTGAAAAATGCATGTGTGTTATATCATTTGAAAGAGCAATTAATTACCGACACGATAGCATAGATCGATAAGTCAAAACATGAATCTAAATGATCCCTACTTCAGGACACTAGAACATTAGCACTTGTTAGACATTATCTTTTTACGTAATAACATTTTTATTTTTTAAAAATATTTTTATTAGAAAATATATCAGTTTATGTTTTTTAATGTAAATAATTGTCATTACCATTGGGAGGATTACCTGCCATTTATATACGTATATGTTTAAAAAAGAAACATTTCTAATTTTGCTTATGAAAAAAATCGTCATGTGTTTTTCGAACGCTATTAATATTTTCTAGATCAGCATATCTATATTTTAATTTTAAAACATGAAACTTTATTATTTCTTGATGCCCAATACTTAGAGCGATAAATTCTTTACCTGTTGAATTTTAAGGAAGTTTCACACTTCCTTCGTCGGCACTAACTATACAACTTGTGCTGGTCAGGTTACCTGGTTTGGTCACCTGACCCAACGAGAGGCGCGTAGACAGAGGGTAGCTCCAGGACAAAACCACTGTTCAGTGATGGTTTCCGCTGCCTAATTGTAATGGCTTCCTTTACTTATCTTTTCATTAAGGTGTTCTCATTGGTCAAGATATTGGTAATGTCTGAATTTAAGTTGTGTCCGGTGTTATTGCAATATTCAAAAAAAGCTGAGGAGTTTCTGCCAGTTTCCCCTTTATAGTCTTTCTTGCAGTTATTACATTTGATATGGTAGCCAGGTAACCTGCCCAACACTAGTTGAATAGTCAGTGCCGACGAAGGAAGTGTGAAACTTCCGAACATTACACAGGAAAAGAATGTATCGCTCTGAGTAATGGAAATCCAGTAATAATAAAGCATCCAGAGCGTGAAAACAACCTTTGTATTTGTATAAGAAAGTGTATTTTTATAGTTTTTTTATTTTATCTATTATTTATATTACTTCATTATATATTTTTATTTGTAAAATGATAGTGTGTGCATTATCGTCTGATGTCACTCGACAGATAGTTTCATAAAATTATTCAAAATAATAAAGCCGAAATAATAATTATAGTATCAAATTTTATTCACAACATTACCTCAAAATACACAAAAAGGGTCCAGTGTCTTGTAGTAAGGGTCATTTAGGTTCATAATGTGACTTGTCGACGTATGTGATATCAACATGCGTTAGTAATATTTAGCAATATGTTTTACATTTTTGTTTTATTTTAGAAGCCTTCTGCCAACACAGGAATCGATGTACAAGGGTGAAAGATTTGTGCGATGAGTTAGTACCTTTAAAAGCCCTAGCTAATGGTAATACTCAACGCGAGGTTTTCACGTATCGTAAGTACACATTATCGTCCCGAACTGTCAAAAAATAGAAACCTTGTCAAAGATTACAAACAATACTTTTTAGAAGCATACATGTTTTTTTAAACCGTTATTGCTTATTGTTTAGTATTTACTTAATCACTATTGTCTGATCAATATATTTTCTCGTATAAGCCAGTTTAGATCATGTTTGATATGTGCTTCACCTCTTAACCCTTTCGCTCTCAATGACGCTTAAAAGATTGTTTTCAGACAATTTAGGTCCACATCAGACGCGGCGTAACGCGGCGTCTTATCAGGATTCAAACTGTTTGACACTCGTTTTTAAATTTCTGCAGTCATACTGCCTTATTTCTTATTTTAGAAACGACATTACAGACAACAATGAAGCGATGAAGGGGTAAAAATCACCAGAATAATTTGATCTTGAAAGGGTTAAACAATGCAAAAATGTATTGTATGTGTTTCCATTATTTACTGTGAACATCTGTATGTCCGTTTTAGATCGCATGGCACATCAACATAACCTACTTATATGTAAACAAAACATATCCGTATGGTTGTTCTCGTTCAGTATTATATGTTTACGACCCCAGCACTAAATGTAGAGTGACGGTGGCCTAATGGTACAGGCAGAGGCGTTTTGAATGAAAGGTCCCCAGTTCAAATCTCGCTGACGGATGTTTTTTCCTTTTTCTTTTTTTCATTTGCAAAATCATCTTTCAGTCAATGTAAATCATGCTGGGTTTGTGCCTTGTAGTACTCCTTAACATAACATATTTGACTTGTTGCAGCTATGACCAAAAACACTACACAGCCCGTCGTTCTAAATACGCAGGGAAAAGAAATTGTTAAAAATGTAATACATGTAGATTATTATACAGAGGAAGCTTAAACTTGGGAACTAAATAACCCATTAGTGTCCCCTATGGTACGGACACGAGCGATGTCGAAAGTCCCCAAAAGAACGTTTTTTCGTGCAAAAAAAAGTGCCAAACAACAAGAACTTATCCAACAAATAACGGAAAGTCAGACGAGTCAAAATCATCATCGGTTTTCCATTCCAAATATAAACTTAAAAAAAGTGTTTGCCCATAGTGAGATTCGAACTAACAATCACCATGAGCAATAACCTGTGCCATTATAGCGGCGGATACTACCTCGGGATAACAGGGCAATTTACCTGTATAGATTGGTTTTAACATCTTTGAGTATGTCATTGTACCTGCAATGTTTTACCTGTAAGGTTTGTAATCATTGTGAACAACAGGTGTGCCAAACGATCTTATTTTACCTGTATATCAAGCACCAGAATTTCCACTGCAATTATTGCTACTAGTCCGAATAATTCTACTGTCTGTACTTCTCTGATTCTTCCATTCCATGTCTATCAGCTCGGACAAACAGTTTGTTAACTCCGTAAATTTGCGAACAGTAGGCACATGGTTAAACAATGAGATCCAGTCACAACGTGTAAATAATATTCACGATGGTTGACCGTGTAAAAAAATACTGAGGATCTTTACCAAGCTTGCTGAAAATGACTGTTTCAGCCTTGTCCGCTCGCTAACTCAAACACTTTTTTTTATCTTCACCAAACTTGCTATAATGTTTATGTATGTATATCGAGAAATAAAATATTAAGACAAAAAATTAAAATAAAAAAGTTTATTAGTATATAATCTAGGTCAGGTTTAATAGCTAGCACAATCGCATGAGGCATGTCTGAGTTATTGCCCTTGAATTATTAGAAAATGACTGTTTCAGCATGTTCTGCTCTCTAACACAAACACTTTTTATTGGATCTTCACCAAACATGCTGACAATGTGTATTGGTAGTAAATCTAGGTCAAGAAAAACATCGAATACAGTTGAATGAAAATACTTTAAGAGGTAAAGGAGAAATGGAGTGGTCGTTTATTACTTAACTTATTACCAACATGGCTAAGATGAAGCACATGCAACCATTGAATAAATATTTGGCTAAAATAGAACAAAAGCTGGTTCTTTTACAGAATGGACAGGGCAAAAATAAGGATAAAATAGCAAAATTAAAAATGAAGAACCATAACTCCAACATGCCTTCGGCGATTTGTGTATTTATAGCACTGGACCAAGATTTTATACAAATATTATTTTCAGCAAATTTGGTGAAGATCCATTTAATTCTGTTTGGGTCAGAAAGCTGACAAGCCTATAGTAGTCAATTGTTAGTCATTCAAGGGCAATAACTCCAACATGCCTTGTGCGATTTTGGTAGTTAACATGATTGACCTAGATTTTATATTAATAGACATTTTCAATAAATTTGGTAAATATCCGATAAAAACTGTATGTGTTAGAGAGCAAAACATGCTGAACATTCATTTTTAGTACTTAAGGGCAAACACTCAGACATAGCTTTTGCGATTTTAGTAGTATTCAAAATAAAACCTTGATTTTATATAAATAAACATTTTCAGCAAGTGTGGTGAAAATCACAAAAAAGTTATTTGTGTTAGAGAGCGAAAAATGGTAAAACAGTCATTTTATAATACATAAAGGACAATAACTGAGACATGCTGAAACATTAATTTTTAATAACTAAAGGGCAACAAACTCAGACATGCCTTATGCGATATTAGCGTTATTCGAACTGGACATATATTTTATATTAATGAACATGTTCAGCAAGTGAATATTTGATAAAACTGTATGTGTTAGAGTGCAAAAAAACTGAAACAGTAATTTTTCAATAATTAAAGGACAATAACTCAGATATCCATTATGCGATTTTAGTAATATTCAAATTTAACCTTGATTTTATATAAATAAACAATTTCAACAGTGTTTGTGTTAGAGAGCAAAAAATGCTGAAACAGTCATTTTTTAATAATTCAAGGGCAATTACTCCGAGATGCCTGATACGATTTTGGTAGTAATCCAACTAAACCTAGATTTTATACTAAAGAACATTTTCAGCAAGTTTGATGAAGATCCAATAAAAGTATTTGTGTAAGAGAGCAAAAATTGCTGAATCACTCATTTTTAATACTTAAATGGCAAACACGCAAACATGTCACATGCGATTTTAGTAGTAATCAAACTGGACCAAGATTTTATACTAATGAACATTTTCAGCAAGTTTGGTGAAGATCCAATAAAAGTTTTCGTTTAAGAGAGCAAACAATGCTGAAACACTCATTTTTTATTACTTAAATAGCAAAACCTCAAACATGCCACATGCGATTTTAGTAGTAATCAAACTGGACCAAGATTTTATATTAATAAACATTTGATGCAAGTTTGGTGAAGATCCGATAAAAAGAAATTTTGTGTTAGAGAGCAAAAATTGCTGAAACAGTCATTTTTAATAATTAAAGGGCAAATACTCCGACATGCCTTTAGCGATTTTAGTAGTAATCAAACTAAACCTAAATTTGATATTCATGAAAATGTTCAGCACGTTTGGTGAAGATCATATAAAATATTTTGTATTAGAGATAAAAAATAAAATGCTGAAACAATCATTTTTTAATACTGAGAGGGCAAAAACTCAGACATGCCTCATGCGATTTTATCAGTAATCAAACTGGATCTAGATTCTATATTATTAAACATTTTCAGTATGTTTAGCGAAGATCCGATAAAAACTGTCTGTGTTAGAGAGCGGACAAGACTGAAAAGGCCATTTTTTTATAATGCAACGTAAATGACTCTGACATGCCTAATACAATTTGAATAGTTATCGAACTTGGCCTACATTTGATACCAATACATATTTTCAGCAAGTTTGTGGAAGATCAGATAAAAATATTCGAGTTAGAGAGCGTACAAAAAAGTGTGAAAGTCTGACTGACTGACGGAGGGACGGGCAGGGGGACGGGCAGGCGTTTACTGTATGACCACACGGTGGGCCTTAAAATGCGCATATTGCGCGGTGTGACGAAATTTGACTCATTTTATAGCAATATCGTAGATACGCTCGCAACTGTGTGTGTCCTGCTTGAGTCTTTCGTATTTATCCCAGCTGTACCACGTGACACTAATCCGTGTGGTAATGTTTATGTCAGACGTTCTACTTTCGGTTTGTTATGGTTTTAAATCGCCTTTTTTGGTGATTTAGGTCTGTCTCCAACATTTCATAGATCAGTTTGGTCCATCAGAATGTTCAAGCATTATTATTAAACGTTATTGTATTTTGGACATGAAAAAAGGTCTGAAAACACAATGGGACTTTAAGTCTTGAAGATAGCACTAACAGGTTGAAGAAGTTGGAAGATAGAAAATAGGGTATTTATCCTTATCTCATTGTAATAACTTCTTATATGCTTCAAGAGCATTGATTATGAGAAGGGGCACTTATGAGGTGCGCCAGGGACTGTACCCGGCCGGTCACTTTATCCTGACATCGACTAACCAGTCGTTATGCTAACCCGAAATCCTAAGCGCCATTGAGAGAAGTTATTACTACTAATTTCTACTTCTTTGGTTTGACTCGGCCGGGGTTTGAACTCGCTACCTCCCGCACTTCAAGTGGATGCTCTACCACTAAGCTATGCAGGCAGTTTCTGAGAGGGTATCCCAAATAGCATTACTTAGTATGACAAAGTTATCAATAGATACAGATAAAGATAAAAAGAACGGAAATCCTAACAGTAACAAAAAAAATAGGGACAAACTAAATAATATAATACAAAATAACGATGTAAATGATATATGGAGAATTTTAAATCCAGAAACAGAACAATATACATGGCACTCCAACAATAAACCAACAATATTTTGTAGACTAGATTTTTTTCTTGTTTCAAACAATATAGTGAATTCAGTAACACAATGTAAAATTACAACTGGGTTACGATCAGATCATTCGTTAGTATATTTGAATATAAAATTGGGTAACCAACCAAGGGGGCCAGGGTTTTTTAAATTGAATAATAGTGTTATTCTTGAAAAAGACTATCAGGATAGGATAAAACGGTCAATTCAAGATATTGCATATATTAATAAAGAGGCAAACCCTAATACGTTGTGGGAATTAATCAAAGGAACTATAAGAAATGAAACCATTTTGTACACTTCAAGGAAAAAAAAGAAAACAGTAAAAATAGAAATGCAACTGAAAAATGACATTGATGATTTAGAAAGAGAACTATCACATAATCAAGATAATGAAACCCTATTAAATAAACTTAAAGAAAAAAATCGGAATTAGATGACATTATAAAAGAATATACTAAAGGAATTTTACTTAGAGCAAAAGCAGAATGGATTGAAGGAGCAGAAAAAAATACAAAGTATTTTAGCAATTTAGAAAAGAAAAGATCTGAAAATAAAATCATAAAACGATTAGTTAATAATTCTGGAGAAGTAACTGAATCTGCGGACATTTTAGAAGAAACTAAGTTATTTTATAAGAAATTGTATAGTAAAGATATTGAATTGCAGAACGATGATATATTTTTAAATAAACCATGTGAAACTGTTTTAAACGAAATAGAAAAAAATTAATGTGAAGGTTTGATTACTGAAACAGAATGTTCTAACGCTTTAAAAGAAATGAATAATGGCAAAAGCCCAGGTTCGGATGGAATAACAGTTGAATTTTATAAAATATTCTGGAATACAATCAAATCATATTACATTAATTCTATTTAACTACTCTTATCAAAATAATAATTTAACAACTATGCAAAAACAAGGTATAATTACCCTTCTGCCAAAAAAAGACAAAAATTTAACATCATTAGGTAATTGGAGGCCAATAAGTTTACTTAATACTGACTACAAAATGGCCACAAAAACATTAGTAAATAGAATGAAAAAGGTTTTTACATAATGTAATCAACAATAATCAAACAGGATTTTTAAAAGGAAGATATATTGGAGAGAACATAAGAACAATTTTTGAAGTAATAGAGTATCTAAATGATGAAGACAAACCAGGGCTTATATTTTTCGCAGATTTTGAAAAAGCATTTGATAGTATAGATCATAACTTTATGTTTAAAACTCTGGCACATTTTAACTTTGGCGACTCTTTTATAAACTGGATTAGACTGTTCTACCATGATACGCAAAGTTGTGTTGTTAATAATGGATATATGTCAGAATTTTTCGACATAAAAAGAGGAGTAAGACAGGGATGCCCACTATCACCATACTTATTTATACTGTCTATAGAAGTTCTATATATGTCTGTAAAAGCTGATATTAATATAAAAGGCATAACGATTTATAACAGAGAAATGAAATATACAGCGTTTGCAGATGATGCAACCTTTATGATGGATGGGTCATTTAAAACTTTTGCAGCCCTAATAAAACAACTTAATACTTTTAGTAAAATATCTGGGCTTAAATTAAACAATAAACAATCTGTTATTTTAAGATCAGGTTCACTAAAAAACTCAACTGAAACTTTTGATACAAAATGTGAATTTACATGGACATCAGAAGGATCCAATACATTAGGAATTGTTTTTTCCAACAACAGAAGCAAATATCACGAGTTAAACTTAATACCAAAAATACAGGAATTTTCAAATTGCTTAAAAAATTGGAAGAAACATAACTTATCAATTATTGGTAAAATAACTGTGATTAAAACCTTTGCTCTTCCAAAACTAATATACCCGCTAACAGTTTTAGAAAGTCCAACATCAGAGCTAATTAAAGTTATAAATTCATATATTTATGATTATTTATGGGATGGCAAACCAGACAAAATAAACCGAAAAACAATCATACAAAATTACGAAGACGGAGGACTTAAAATGATAGACTTCAACATATTTACAAAAGCAATCAAAGCCGGATGGGTGAAGAGATTAACAAATAATGAAAATGATGGCGATTGGAAACACATTTATATCAACAAATTAGCCAAAGTGGGTGGGAAATTGATATTTGAATGTAATATAAACGAAAAAGACACTACAAAACCGCAATACAACTCCTTACCAAATTTTTTGAAAGATATAATACAAGCTTGGTCAAATATAAATTTCGACAGTAAACCAGAACAAATGAAAAAACAGATACTATGGAATAACTCATTTATAAAAAACAGTAATAACACCTTATTTTATAATGAATGGTACTCAAAAGATATCAAATGCATAGAAAACATTTTTGATAATAGATACAAGTCATTCTACACCTTCCAGGCTCTAAAAACAAAATACTCTCTTCAAACCTCAGATTTCCTAAAATATTACACTTTATTAGAAAGCATGCCGAAACTATGGAAACAAAAGCTCAAAACAGACAACATAACTGATAATGAAATACAGGAAAATTTAATACAACAATTCCAAAAGTCCAACAGTAATAATAAATTTCTGTACAATAAAATGATAAAGGAAATACAAAATAAAAACATAATAAAACCTCATATTAAATGGGAAGAGGAAAACACACATATCAACTGGAAAAGTGTGCACAGCGTACCATTCAAAGCCGTAATTGATACAAAAATACGAGCTTTTCAATATAAATATATAATGCGAATTATACCAAACAATAAATTCCTGTACAAATGCAAACTAGAAAATTCAAGCTTGTGTGACTTCTGTGCCATGCACATAGAATCAAATAAACACCTTTTCTGGGAGTGTCAATATTCAAGAGCACTGTGGACTAACCTAGAGATATACCTAAACGATAAACAATTAAATATAAAATTAAACTACATGCTAATATCATTTGGATATACCGATTGGAGTAGTTTCTCAACTTTATTAAACACCATACTGATTTACGCAAAATATTTCATTTATAAAAATAAATATGCAAAAACAATTCCTTTATTCCAAAATTTTATAAAATATCTGAAACATGTTGAAAACATAGAGCGAATGATTGCAACAGCAAAAAATAAAGTAGAACAACACATCGGAAAATGGGACAAAATACAATTGAACCTTTAATATTAACAAAACGACTGCAAACTAAGGAGTGAAACTTTATTCTATTCCCAAACTTTCTGCCCTTCTCTCTCTCGCGACTCTTCTTTTCTGACTATATATAAATTATTCCTTGTTGTACATAAACAGAAAGAAAATACATTAATTTAGAACTAATAGGTATTATATAGAAATGTGTCATTTTGTTATTTGTATTTGTTTTGTATATGTATATCGAGAAATAAAATATTTAATAAAAAAAAAAAAGTTATCAACTTGTACTTTTACTGTTTGAACATTAAATCCCTATGTAAGCCACACACAGTTCAGCTGTATGCACTCAGACGACAATGTATGAATTCAGCTACTACTTTAAACAACAAATATTGTAATTTCTACTACTGTTCTGTTTCAAAACCCTTTGAGTGCTGCTATTTGTCTTTAGGTTAGTATGAATGCAATACATCCACAAAACTGCATTTGATAGTAACACGACTGAAAGGCCTTCAACATATTTGCCATGTACTGTTAACTGCTAGTAAATTGCTCAAATGGAAAGTAAAGGTACCGATTACATTATCTAAGCTCGTCAAACAACAGTGAACAAAGAAATGTTTCTAACTAAGCATTTATTTACCAATGAATACTTACCCCAAATCCATAAAGTCGTAATCTGAAAAAGCATGTGACTGTAACCTAATAATTTATTGTAAATTTTCTGTCGTGTATCTTAAAGTTACATAAATCTCTGTAACACTACCACTGCTATTACATACATCTAAATTGTTTAAAACGATATTTTTACTTGGTTATAGCCGTTTTACTATATTAACCCTTAGCCTGCCAGTCACGACTATAGCTCCATATGCAAACAGCTTGGATCCGGATGAGACGCCGAGTAACTCGGCGTCTCATCCGGATCCAAGCTGTTTGATACTCGGACAACATTTTCAGCAATTTTGAGCAACTTTGAAGCAATCTGAAACTTGAAGCAGACGAGAAATATAGCAGACGACAATTTATTTGGCGGGCTAAGGGTTAATCTCTGCAACAATTGTCTAAAGAGTATTGCAAACTTATAAAGAGAACAATTTTGTTCTCTTGACCTTATTCGTCTCTGTATACAGACTTGAATAATTAACCCTTAGCCCGCCAAATAAATTGTCGTCTGCTATATTTCTAGTCTGCTTCAAGTTTTAAAGTGCTTCAAAGTTGCTCAAAATTGCTGAAATGTTGTCCGAGTGTCAAACAGCTTGGATCCGGATGAGACGCCGAGTTACTCGGCGTCTCATCCGGATCTAAGCTGTTTGGATATGGAGCTATAGTTGTGAGTGGCAGGCTAAGGGTTAAGGATCGGGAGAAAAGCTCCAATGTGCTTAACTTATAAAGCTAAAAACACGCAGACGTATAAAAGACAATCAACCTATTCTATACATCGACATTGTTTTTTACTGCGTCTAGAGTTTATAAAACCTTGTATGTTGCACATTGTTGAGTCGGCATAAGCACTCATATATATCCATGTTCTATAAATATGACTGTGTTATTTACGAACTATATTATATATATGCGCGGCTTACAAATACATAAAACATGGTCGTAAATACAACCAATGTTACATTAATATTCTAACAAAAAGAACTTAAATTCGTTGCTAAAGACTGCCTAAAGCAAGTCTTACACATGCAATATGTTTCTTCTAAAATCTCTCAAGTGATACAAGTTGACTTTTACTCAGTCTCTCCGATGATATGAAATATAAAAAAAACGTCGATCTATTTCGTGGTTTTCATTATAATTTATTAACACTTGCATTCAAATGTACAAGACTGGCATAATAGAAAATGTTTCGAATTTATACTTGTTCGGGTACATTTAGATGTATTAAAACGTCAGCTTTACGTCGTCATTGTATGCGTACATATCTTCGGAGTTACACGTTGTAAAACTATAGATACTAGCCTACTCTTAACAGTAAATCATGTAGATTTATCATTATTTTATGCCTAATTCTCATATTGTTTATTACAATATATGTTGACAGGTTTTAATACTACGCTTTCGTATCGTGCCGCGTGTGTTGCTTCTATCAAAATGAGAGAGCAAACAGTCATATTAAACCATTCACAACCGTTGATTTGAGCACATTTATATCACATGATAAGTAGACCTATCCTGATGAGTTGTTGTTGTAGCTAATTATCAAGGTTTTACGTCCAACCAAACACTTAAACTTGCATCTTCGACCCATAATCCATTGCAGTGACAGTCAGCAATGGCCGATTGTAGCGGAAAGTTGAACAATGTTAAAGGGTCTATGTGTGTCATATGTTGTAGTTTCGTCGCTATAACCTTTACTAGAAAAAAGTATGTCGTGGTGTTTGGCACTCCTCACTAATTTCTAGAGGATATAGTTGCAAGTTTAATCCACGGATTACACAAAAGTTCATATAGATTGTTTGGTTTGTTTGTTAATATCCGTTTCTGCTATTTATGGGCTAATTGGAAGATCAACAGAAAAGGGTGGATACGGAAAACTCGAAGTGGATGTACATTCCGTATCATCGATATGCGATGGTCTTGGTACTGATTAATCCGTATATAAAGTATCATCCGAAGGACTTGTTACGGAATTAACGAGGCTTGTCTGAGTGCGTAAGCACTGAACCACACCCTTTGGTCGTTAAAATTCCGGGATCTAGCTTCTTTGTTATTATTTGGTACTAAAAGTGCACTAGTACGAAATATAGTCGACCCGATGTCGGTCCGTAATATGACAGGGTATGGTATTATCTCATGTGTCTTTCTTTCTGAAGTAGACATCGTTGCCATAATGATCTAACTGAAATAGAATTTAAATATAAGTTTGGTTAGATGATCAGTCCAACTCACTCACTCACTTGATCTATTGGTACTCTGACTGATAAAATATTTATCCACTATCAGAAACTGGGTTTTGGATGTGCGGTGGATTCAAAACGAATAAGGCATGATAATGTCGTTATATTAACATTCAATAATTTTAGCCTGTCATTAATTCCCGAAATGATAGGCGAGGGGTGAGCGTGTATTAAGTTGGTTGTTTGTGTATATTTCATTTTTCATATGGGTAGATCTCTCTCTGTCTGGCTCTGTTTGTCTCTGTCTGCCTGTTGTATATGTCTGTCTGTCTCTCATTTTCTAACCTGTCTCTGGCTCCGTTTCTATTTTATTCTATACCGCTCGTTCTCTCCTTCCCCCTCTATATCTCTCTCTCTCTCTCTCTCTCCCGTCGGACGTCGTCCAGTGGTAGCCCAATCGACTTCGGAGGGATTGTGAGGTCAATACCCTGCCGGAACAAGTCTTTCAGATGAGATTTCATTAACCGTTGTCCGATATATCGGCGCTTTACTTTGGAATCCTAAAGAACCACATAACTCGATTATAAGAGTAGGGCATCGCGCCTGGGGTTTCCGTTTCCGTCTCTATCTCTCTGGGGCTCCTAATTAGCCCATAAATGACAGAAATGGACGTTAACAAACAATCTCAATTATACTTCTCTCTCTCGTCTTTCTGTCTTTCTGTATATGTCTGTAAGCCCCTTTGTCTGTCTGTCTGTTGCCTTCCCCTTTCGCCTCGTTTAAACATTTCTGCAAGAAACATAGTCAAACCTAAATAAAGTACAATGTACAACTAACGAGTTAAGCTGCCGTATTAGCGTTGTACTAGGGTTAGCTTGTATTACTTCAAATATCTACATTAGTTCACAATCAACAAAACGCCAAAAGTGACTCTCGTGTGAACACATGCGAAGACGACATTTATTGACTTATCTGTATAAATATAAATCTAACGTCCAATCTATCAGTTAAAGAATAGTGCTGCTATGATTTTATTTATTTTTAAGATTGGATATAGTATATTAATCTGTGATTGATCTATCAGACAATCTGTCACTCTCTTCAACCTTTTTGTTTTCCGCCGTTTTGTTGTACCCTCATGTTGGGCTAGGTTGAAAGAGAGTAGCGGTGAAGAGTCACATCACAAAAGTAGGAAACCCGTGCGTTTTTTGCAACTATAGTAACAAAACTTTACCCTAGTGCGTCAGATGAACTCGCTCTATGTCGTAAACTGACTGATACTACATTTTGGTACGGATTTTCAAATTATGAAACACGCATTTTAAAATGCATGAACGTGTACGTGTAGTAATAAGTACTTACTACACGTACATATACACTAACTAGAAATTGAAACCCCTCTTTTACCTGCAAATACTTGTCATTACTGGTTTGTATGTTATCGTTATAGCATGGCCTTTTTTGACAGAGCCAACGATTTCTTGTCAAAGAGCGGTTGGATTTGTAGATGGCAGTATCGCAGACCCTCGGTTGCTGGCATCAAGTTTCGAGGAGGGACACAGTCCACAGATGTCTCGTCCTAGTAAAAGAAGTTGGTGTCCACTTACCAATGACACATTACCGTATCTTGAGGTAAGGGTTTTCAAAACAATAAAGGTATTCACCTGATCTACATATTTCTCCATTAAACAGTTGGAAACTAGTACCTTTTAAATATGTGCTTAACATACATGATAAATTGATAACGAGTTATTAGCCGCATTCGACTATAACTCAGATAACTCATGCTTTATCGTAAAGCAACACCACACGTCGAATGCAAAACGTTCTGTTAAATCGCTTCCATATTTAACGCAAAATTAAATGTTGAGAAACAGACGCTAAACATAATCCATAAGAAATGTTTGATTTGTAAGAATTGTTTCTTGGTGTACTCTCAATTTGTGGAATAGCTTACATTTTGCAGTTGAATACAAAAATGTTGGTTCTCAGCTTCTGAACACATAGGGGATAACTGGGTTTTTTTCAGTATAAGATAGAAATTTCATCCATTGAGAGAACACCAGACGTTATATTTTCACAAATGTCGAAGTAAATGTAACAGTCTGATGTTCACGAAATGGATTAAATTCGATCGTATACTGAACAAAATACAGTTATTCTATTTGTTTCTGTTTTCATCCGCTTTTTAAACGAGATTGTACGACAATTGAAAGCGAAAGTAAATGATTTACCCCTTGAGGACCCAAAGTTTATATCGAACAGATTTTCATGGCAGTTTAACATACAATGACATCACTGATTCATTGATTCGACGTCATCGGAATTACGTCGTTACTCCCGATTCTGGATTCGTGTTTAGTGGTTCGCAACAAATCGGGCTGCCGGAATAAAACGATGGGACACGATTGACTATTTTTCTTGGGGAGTCCTACGGGGAAAATTCTTCAAAGAAGCACGCACGACGATAATGCCACTGCTTAAAAATATGAAATGATCAAGTGATAATCCACTGCTATTACCTAGTAATCAACCGAAAGGCATAATGAATTACAGTTCGCCTTCGGAAAACCGTGACATATTCACCCGCCTTGCCAGATAATATTTCTAACTCAAAGTTAAGTCGCAAATATTACACATCCTGTCAACTTATCAGGCAGCTTTTTGTGAGCTGTACAACGAATTAGGTGAGAGGCCATTGTCGGGCCGTTGATCGAAACCACAAAATGTGGGTCAAGTTTCATTTTTGCTTCAAAACAGAAGTTCTCTGCTTTTTTAACAAATCGGAGAATGTAGTTCCACGTAAAAATGTTCAGTCGATGATTTAACTATCATCGTATGCTCCATTATTGCGATATTCCGCCCAATTTTCATTCGGCGCAAACGTTACACGATCATGTTCAAACCAAAAGTGGTCTAAACACTAACATTTATGTGCATCAATGTGCAATGCACGAATTCATCATGCATCTAATGCAGATTTATGATGCACATGAACACCATTGGTTGTTTGGTGTACTTTATATGCATCGGAACACACAACTATTGATATAATGTGGCAATTTTCTACAAGAGGTGCCTTGAAGGTTATGAGCTGCCTGATAAGAGCCGAACAACCTTCTAAGAGGAGATTTTGTGTTGAACAAATTTAAAGGCTGATATTGTTAAAAGTTGCAGTATTTTAAGTACTTACTTTTTGAGCCGAGGAAGGGTTGTTGTCTACATTCTTTTGTGTAAAAAAATCTATTTGAAAATCAGAAAATTGTTCATATTCCAATTTGCTAACACCCAGTCCTCTTTATATCCGTTTCATTGCATTTATATAAAGCCGTATTATTCCTTTGAACCTCACTTGGAATCATTGTAGGTCATGGTTTCGATGAAATATGGCAATGTTTAACAATATCAGCCCTATATCTGTTCAACAGAAAATCTCCTCTCAGTAGAATGCTCGTCTCCTATCAGGCATCTCTTTTAGAAAATTGGCAAACAATATCAAACGTTGCGTGTTCCGATGCACATCAAGTATAATAAACAGTCAATGGTGTTCGTGTGCATCTTAATTCTTCATTAGATGCATGATTAATTCGTGCATTGCACTTTTATACATATAAATGTTGGTGTTTTGGTCACTTTCAGTTTGAAAAAATGATCGTGTAACGTTTGCGCCGAAAAGAAATTGGGCGGCATATCGCAATAACAGGACATACAAGTTGGCTTCTTTAAAAAAGAAGCCAGGGAAGCCGAGCAGTTTTAATGAAGAGACATGTATATATGGTAGGAAACAAAACTATATAGGGTTTTGGAAAAGAGTAATATAGGTGAAAGGTATACTTGAGATATTTGAGAAGATATTTTATGTACAATGAACCTCTCTATATATAGCGACCAGTAAATTGCGTTAACGCCAATTCTCGTATTCTCAGGGTTTCTCATAATCTCGTGCCTAACAAAATCAGATGAAATGGGCATTCCTGACATCCAGAAATATACAAACTTTTTTTTCTCCGATAAATTTCTGTTGGAAAAGACAGACCCTTTTTTCATCAATTGGATTTGAATTCTCTCTTTTCGAAATTTCACATGTAAAATCTGCTGCACATTGTCATTTTTTTTATACTTGTGCATAGTTCAAATCTCAATAAACAAACAAAAAATGATGCCACAGATGCAGAATTTTTCCATATGATAGATTTAAAGTGACTCTAAAAATACTTATCTGAACTGAAAGAGTTTACCCCCTCCATAGCAAAAACCCTTGACAACCAATCAGACGTTTAAACTAAACTAAGGTCCGAGAATATGGGGAAACATTTGACTGATTTAGATTATTCAGGGTGATGTATTCAAACGTAGAAATGCCCTAGATACGATTTTTATTATTGATGTTATACTTTATTCAGAGTTTCTACTGACTTTTAAGCCACAAAGAAGAATTATTTATAACAATTTATGTGCTTTATATATATTCTAAGGCTTTGCCCCGCGAGAATAGGAGTCACCCGTATAACTTTTGTTTTAGACAGTTCGTTGTTTAACAAAATGCTGCTTATAAGACAAAGTGAAAGTAACTAGAGAACTCCAGTAAAAGGTTTCAATTTTACTTTCACCTTGCTTGAAGCTGCCTACTGTCATTCATACAATCAATTAGCGATAGTTTAGTAGTTGTAAGCGACTTTTACGGCCGCCGCACAAACATTTAACATCTTATGTAGTGAAGGTATGAGTTTTATTCCTTATCGAAGTGATAAGTTCCGGTCGGGTTTTATTCCTAATCACAATATTTAATTTTCGTAAAAATTGGTTGCTGCGTTAAATGTATGCAACCTAGTTTCAGGCATGCGCAGACAATGCATTTTTGACAGGTTGTACAATATTGCGCCAATTATCTTCACCGTTTCGCAATAAGCACAAGTTCCTACTAAGAAAATGGCTACATTCAACCTAAACACTAACGAAGCCCCTGAGGGGGCTGATTTTTATAATTCACAACAGCAGATGTTAAGTGCTTGTGTGGCGGCTGTAAAAAGTCGCCCCGTACTTCATTCTCAGTGTTGTTATACTTTCTGGTCCTTTGGAATCATTGACTTCAGCGCATTTACAGTTGAAAGTTGAATTCCGCTTAAGCCGGTGCTAGGGGGCGTGAGCACTGTTGCATATTTCAGTATTGCTCATGAACAGACTCAATTAAACCGAGTCTGCAATTTTCAGTATTTGCTTTGCTTTGTTTTCTGTGATTTCAAAGGATCTCCCCTTATTAAGATTTTTTCCAATGATAATATGATGATAACTAATTCATCGACTGGACATTTTAACATTCCCCGATTTCTAGAAAAAAGCAGAAAAATCCAGTTTTGAAGCAAAACCGAATCTTGACCCAACTTTCTGCCATTTGTTTTTGTGGCCTCGATCAACGCCCGGAAATGGCTTCGCTACCAATTCGTCGTAGCTCACAAAGAGCTGCCTAATAAGTCGACATCGTGTGTAATATCTTTTTTATTTGTTTACATGTTAGAGAACACGCATCACATCTATATGCTAACTCAACCCTCACTCCTTTTCATTTATTTTGTATGAACCGTTTTACCAGCATTTTGTAAGATATAGTGTTTGAATTCAGACGTTACATCTTTCAATAGTTTAATAAAGTTTTTTATGACTTAGTTGCCACGAAAAGTGTTGCCATTTAACTCCTAATTTAAATATTTTTCAACATTTTTCGGCAAATGTCACTACTATGATTACAATGATAAAACGTATATTGTGAATATGCATATTACTATTAGACGGTGCAGTTCATGCCAATGTATTCAGGTCGAGGCGTTTTTCAAGAGAAACAGTCGATCTAACACTGATGAAAACATTGCCCTCTAGTCTGTCAGCAATTTGTTATGTGTGTGTTATACGCCTTCAATGTTCATCACCAGCAAATAGATACCGTAGTTGTTTCAATTATTTCAATTATTTTATATCCACGAACAGTTGACATTTATAGCAGACCAATAGCAGACCAATAATTATTGTATACATAGAATTAGGTCAAAGTAAATTACAAACAGCAACATTAAGGGAATTTGATATAAACGCCTGTATCTTACTCTACTAATACACGCGATAAAGTTCAATTTAATTGGAGGCATATACTAATAGGTAATTTCATTTTGATTCTTCACAGGTATCATTAAACTACGTTACTGTCATTGAGGGCTTAATTGTATACAACAGCATAGAGGTAGGAGGAAAGACTGTGAATAAATCATATATTCCCGATGTAACTCCTGTCGGATGTGGAGTGTTTACGATCCAATACGCACTGTACAAAAACAGATTCAGGAAATATTTTAACCAGGTACAACAATAAACTATTTGGCCTCTTTGAAATGCTGACTGTTCTGATTGGTCACAAAGCTTTCCATACTTTTTTCTGAAATATTGAACTTCACTTAATGTCTCTGTCATCCAAGTGCCAGCAAGTCGATGCTCTGACGCACGAGTATAATGTCGTTTTGTTCGCACTGCTACAAAATTAGAGTCTGATAAACTCTAAATCAAGCAGATATTATTTGTTCTGAGTAAACTTGCACATTGACTAACATGTGATACCTATAGAATAGTTGTTAAGTGACCAGCAATATACATGTTATACAATATTTTGCGTGTTTTCCTTTTTCAAACTATTGTTGTCAGTTCTTACAAACACCGAGTAATTGTGTGCTGTATTCGATAAGTATAGGTTAGACCATGGTTGATGCGAATAAACGATATAGTTCGAGGGGGCGTAGCCCCCGAGAACTATATCGTTTATTCGCGCACAACCATGGTCTAACCTATTTAGCACTGGCTTGGGCTCGTGGGAAACAAGAAGACCCTTCGTTTCTGCTTTTTGTTTTAGACGAAAAATTCATTTTATTTGTAATATTGTACTTATATTGAAAGGTTATATCAATGTGTAGTTTGAGACATTCAGCATGCTTTATCACCAACATAAATACCGCTTATTGAAGCTCTATATGTAAACACAATTCATTATTAATTGCTTTAAAAATTTAGGTCTCATTGTACATAATATGACGTCATCAAGTATGTGCAGTTCCCCTCCGATCTCAGTTGTTTAGTAAAGACAATCTAGACATGCATATCCCGGTTTATACATCTACAGCTGAAACAATGCATATATCTAGCTCCAGAGGGATGGGGTATATCTAGATCTATTATTGATACTGTAGAATTACCGTATTGCTTATAGTTTAAATCCTTGATCTGGTGTTTATTCCGATTATTTATCGTTAAGCCTACAGTGCAGGCAAAAGGTTTTCGCGGTGGCTCGCTCGGAGGATTGCTAGGGTTGTGACATCAAATTGCCTTGAGATGACGGAAGCATGGAATAAGTGAACAGTGTGTTAGTTATTTCATGGTTTTGTTCAATTAAACGATATATTCACAGGTTTTTGAGGCATCTGATTGGCCGAGAGCTCTAAGCCATGTGCAAAGAATAATTATTGAGAATATGGTATTGTCGCTCTCTTACATATGGAACTATAAGTATACTTTTACGGAACTTGATACGGGTCTAAATTCATAGAACGTCTAAACACAAGCTCATTTAATTGCATATTCACTGTCGTATTATCTAATAAATGCAATTGATTAAACACCGTCGATTATTTACCGCAAAAAGATGTAATCTAGTGGGTTTACAGTGGGTTGAACCCCCAAGTGGTTGTTAATAGTTAATTTATAATTAATTATTGATTGCTGCTGACCGTACCAAGGCGGGCCCCTATATTCACTTTGCTTTATGTTTGTCTTGCGTGTTGTTTTCTGTTTAGTGTGTGGATGCAGGAATGGGATTGCCTGTGTGTGTGTTTGTTATGGTATGACTGTGTGTGTGTTCTGCTTGAGAGGTGGGTGTATTGTTTGTGTTGCTTTTCCTGCACGAGTCTTTCGTATTTATTCCTTTCTACATGTACTTTATATTACAGTTACCCACTTTAGAAAACATGGCAGTGCATTGTGTAATTAATGCATGATTTATACGTGTATTTGTTCAGCTGATCACTGAAATCAGTAGACTTCTACACTAGAAAATTGACAAGTTGAATATATATGTAAATACCGACTGTTTAAAGTCCTTAAAAAACACTGGCACTTTTAATATATTATTTCACACACAATCCAATGATTCTATCAGTATCCAACCTATTCACAGGTAAGCGTTTAGTACACTGATGACTGTCTAAAGTTCAAAGATAAATAGTGAATTTTGAGCACTTTATATACATGAACGTTGTTACCTTTCCAGAAAATTTTGTAACCAGCTGTTTACTTTATACGTATAAAAAGAGGATTTAGGTCAACAAAACCAGATCACTTGACTTAACTTGTTTATGACTTAATATAAAGTATATTCCAGTACTTTTCTTTCATATTTTTAATAGTCCATGCTATTCTTAAATATTCAAAGTCCTTCTAAATGTTCTGAAGATAGAATAGTGCATTTTAAAGCATCTAAATAATATAAACATGATGACTATGTTTATTTTTTCGTAAGCTTCAGTAAAACAAAGCAGCCTGTATACAGAACCAGTTTTAAGGTGTTACTTCTTAACAGTCTTACTAGGAAAGTGGATGTAAGAAGCTGATCTAAATAGTGTATTGACGTTAGCAACGGGCCACTTATGCTTTAAATAGAATGTTGTGAATAAGAGACGTTTCGAAAGCATTCAAAACTAAGCAAACATGGACAATTGTAGATTCTGTTCATGAGCAATACATGCCTAAGCGGAATAAATTTAACTGTAAATGCACTGAAATCAATGACCAAAATAAAATAAAAGTATATTATAATGAAGTATAGGAAGATTTGTGTACGAACGTCACACAAGCATTTAACATCTACTGTTGTGAAATAATATGTAAAAAAGAGGAGTTCCTTCGAAAGCTTCAAAAACACAGGAATTATGGGATATTGTACATTCGGTTCAATTGAAATGAGGGTTTCTTGTCGTACTTATAGACAAGAAGTTACTTACTGTGACTGTCTGACAAAGCAACAAAGGGTCCTCTTCGTCAGACTAATTGTCACTGTTTGAAATTGTTTTAGCATTCCACTATGAAGCATGATTTATTGTGTACATACTATACTTAACACTGGATTTATTAATTAAGACATGTTTTATTGAAACATTCATTGCAGAAATTCGAAATTGACGAATCCAAAAATATAAGTGAACCTCAGACGTTTACTTTTCTGCAACCATTCTTGGCCAGATATGTACGGATATATCCTCGTAAACCAATTCTAAATGGTTTAATGTGTTTAAAATTGGAATTGCTCGGATGCCCACATTCAGGTAATAACATTGCTGCCTTATTTACTTCTAATGCTATATTAGATTACAGATATACTCAAGGAATTTGAAAACTTTGCATAGTTGAAAGAAATTCGTTCCAAATGTCCATCTTTCAAAGTGAGCTCACGTAAAAGCGCGTTGTTCTGGTGAATAAAGTATGTAAAATGCATTGGTCACTCTTTATATAAAACGCGCGAATATTTTGTTTATCAACACATTTTTATTCATTTTGATATAAATTGATTAGGACACACATTTTTAACGGGACATGCAACACATTTTCAATGTACACTGATATTTGAGATGTATGTTAACAAAAACACAAATAAGGCTTGTTTTATCAACTTCGACGGCGGTGCAACGGCTTTTTGAAAGCGCACACTGTATGTTAGAGACTGGAATGCAACAAACTGATGTTTGAGATCGATCTGGCATTCATCGTAACACCATGTCGTTATTTTGGAGACGTTATCAACACAAAAGTAATACTAGGGAGTGCCCGTGATCAAGGCGACAGCAAGTGACATTCCGTCGACTAGATACGCATATTCGAGTTACAGCCTAGAAACTCCTGGATTTCGTCTTATCAGCCAGAGAGAACAGTGTAGAATAGATAGCAAACATATGGAATCCATCTGCGACGTCCTATTGTAAGCAATGTTTTGACGTGAGAACCGCCGTATTGTCCTACGGCATGACAATGCCTGCCCATTTGCTGCTCGCATTGTCACGGACTTTCTACAAGACAAACACATGGAGGTATTAACCCTTCCCCCATAGAAGCGCCTTTTAGCACATTTAATATATTCATCCACTAAAGAAAATGGTTCCAGAAAAGAGCACGGTTTAGGTGAAATTGAGCACGTTTGCGACGTCTACTGAAACAGTAATCTACGTTGGAACAGCTGGCTGATTGTTTAGACCAAATATAGAATGATACTTTGCAACATTGTTTTTCAACGTTGGTGAGGTCCATGCGAAGAACATGCCGTGCTTGCATTCAAGCAAACGGAGGACTCAAACGATAACAAAGTCATATTATTTTTAGTTTGTTGTTGCTAATCCCAACGTACATTTTTTAAATTCCGTGAGTATTTTAGTCTATCCAAAAGTGTGTCTCTAGGTAGCACATTTTATAGGATTTTTGAATAATGAAATTATGTTTGGCTTGACTTTGAGTATAATCGCATTGTCTCTTTAACAGTATAATACTGTGAAGAAACTAAAATAACAGAAAAACATTATAGAGTTTAAGAACATACGCTCCAAAATGAAATCTCCGTAGGATCTCTATTAAAACTTCTGCATAGGGTTTTCGTTTATTTATTTATTTCTTATGATATTTCGTCTCTTTTAACAGTATTTCATTCATATCACGACGTTCAGTTAATAATAGGTGGAGGAAGACCCCAAAAGCCCTTTTAGTAGAGGGCATTTAAAAATTTGGGGGGAAAAAATGCACAGGAATGATTTTTGTGTTTTCATATGCTCTAATATGTACCGAATAACAGAAAAAAATCTAGGAAAATCAAACGATGCGAAATCCGACTTTTTGGGGAAAAATGATTGAATTGATAAACGAAAATGATATTTTTGGGAATTTCCATACAGTGAAACTGCGTATAAACATAAAGGCTCCAAATCTACAAATTAGATTGACAGTGATATCAACTGTGGGTTAGTATTAATTTGGATGAAATAAATTTTCAAAAAATGGTTCTTTTTGGGTGAAAATCATGAAATATTAAACAAAAACCCAATTTTTGGAGATTTTAGTAGATATTCCCTGGTGTCAAACATCCAAATAAAGGAAAAGATGCACAGAAATGGTTTTTGTGTTTTCTTATGGTAGAGCATGTGCCAAATAACAGAAGAAAAATCTAGGAAAATCAAACTATGCGAAATATGTTTTTTTTTTAGGCAAAATTGTTGAAATAATAAATGAAAACGCTAATTTTAGGAATTTCAGTACTGTGTCGTTGGTTATCAATATAAACGCTCCAAATTTACAGGCTAGATACTTATACATCTCTATTGTGAAATGGTACTATTAAGGATAACTAAAACATTAAAAAATGAATTTTGGGGTAAAATTGTTGAAATAATAAATGAAAACGGGAATTTTTGTGAACGTGGATATCAATATAAATACACCAAATATGCATGTTAGACAAACAATCATTTCAACTGTGAAATGGTACTAGTAAGGATAAATAAAACTTTCCAAAATCACCAATTTTGGGGTTAAAATGTTAAATTATTAAACCAAAATCACCAATTTTGGGGATTTTCATAGATAATCTCTTCCATCAAAATCAAAGTTGATTTATGTGATACCATATGCTTTAATATGTACAAAAAATAGAAAAATAATCTAGGAAAATCAAACAATACCAAATATGGTTTTTTGGGGGGTAAAATCGTTGAAAAGAAAAATGTAAATGAGCTTATTTTGGATTTTACTACAGTGATGGTGGCTATTAAAATAAAAGCTCCAACTCTACAGGTTAAACAAATATTCAATTGCGCTGTGAAATGGTACTTATAAAGATGAATAAAACTGTCAAATAGCTGATTTATGCAGTAAAGTTGTTATAATAATCAAACAAAAAACACCAATTTTCGAGATATTAGCAGAGATCTCCTGGCCTTAAAATTCCAAATAAAGCATTAAGCCAATAAAGGGAAACGTGTTAAAAAATGATTTATGTGTTTTAGTATGTTTCAAAGTGTATTAAATAACAGCAAAATAAAAGAAAATCCAACAAAGCCAAATATGACATTTATGGGGTAAACTGGTTAAAACAATTAGTTTAAATGTGAATTTGTGGTATTTCCACAACATGGCTTTTGGTATAAATGTAAAAGCTTCAAGTTTATAGGTAAGACACATTATACTTTGTACTGTAGGCTATAAATCACTCTGGTTTGGGTCCTCACTATTTGCAAATGATATATTCTCGATCCGCATACAATTAGGGTTAAGTAACAACCTATGTTCGTATCGCACACAATAAGGGTTAAATGACAGTATTTTGAAAATTAAACCACTGTACTAGCTTAGAGGCAGCATTTAAAATGCCGCTTGTCAAATCAGCGTGTGCACTGATAGGAGACAATAAGCACCACAAAAAGAATATTGACTGTTATTGACTTGGTTATATATATTTGGGGGGGGGGGGTATTTTTCCAAAACATAATATATTTTTGAGATTGTTATGTGTGATTTTGGATAAACTAGTTACATATCTCATTTAAAAGACTGTGTCAAGCCTATGGATTTGGAATTTTTATTTTTTTATTAATTCATATCCTCCCCAATATACAGATATTCAAAATTTGCGGTTTTATGTATATTTTTTAATGTTTTCCTCAAAAAGTTATTTCAAACTTTGTATTTATCCTAATTAATAATCTGTTGTATTGGAAAGAATATATGACTTATTTTGCATTTGAAGCTTTACTGGTCCTATCCACAGTTATATAGTCAAACAACTAGGCTTGACGTGTCGAAGGTCAGCAGAGTCCATTTTTTAAGGAGAGCAGCATTCCGCACTCGGACTATTTTTATACAATCAAGATTAGTATAATTATTAGATACAAATGAAGGCCATATTATTGTCAGTACTTTTGCGCAGTAGGTAAAGTGTAGGTACATAGAACGTATTGCAATAAAATTATTATAATAAGCGTAGGTTCGAATCCCGCGTCGACCTCAACCTTTTTTTAATCTAGAATGAATTATCTAATTTCATACTGTATGACTTTACTAACCATTTATGGACATGTTCGTCAATACTGGGGAAGGGGTGCATTAGTTTGATTTCTAGCGGCATATTAGTCATAACAAAACAAATCGATGATAAAATGTGAATATCAATATAAGTTTTAGTCACTTTCTTCAAGGGGCTTTCTGCATTACCTTAATGCAATATAATTATATAATCCTTAATATTGTTTTGGCAAAAGAATATCATACATGTAGGTTGCTGCGAGATTCGATTCCATGCTTGATAAAATGTTGTCCGATCATATACTTCTACCTACCTCTTATCCACTACGCTATGTTTCCAATAACTGATTTGCGTATTGTTTGTACCTATAACCAAACTTTTTTCTTTACAAACATGACATGAGGACATCTGAAAAGCTGATATACCTTATAAATGGAATCGGCCACCCTGTGAGACGTCATACCTAGTTGTTTGACTATAGTAATGCATGTCAAAACAAATTTAAAATGGTAGTTATCCTTACTTATAAAAGTCTCCATTTATACATTTGTCTATATTTTTCAGTTTTATATTCATGTTATATTGCTGTAAAAATGTACTCAAGATATTGTATTTTTGTTTAACTATTTAAGTTATACATGTATATTATTTCATTGAAACTAATATATAATTATGCTAACAAATACACTGTAGGGCCTTGATGGTCACATCCATTGCCACTGTAAAAATCCTCAGTGAAAACTGTTTTCGTTTAATTTATATCTTATCACCAAAAGTTTAATAAATTCAGAAATCATAATTCATTTGTACTAGTGCTAGGCTTTATTTTATGGTGCCTGTTGCCTTTCAAATTGATTGGAGCTTTTCTAATCATATTTAAAGTCACAATATATACTTAAAAATGTGCCTTGTTTAAGTGTTTACCATTTTTACTTAAATTATAATCTATTAAACTCTTTGATTTATCTTTACTTGAACTAAGCTACATGTACATTGAAATGGTGAATGTGTGTAATTTATAGGCTTTGAAGGTTTAGTTTCATATCTAAGGTCACAGTTGTGAAGTGAAAAGATATAGGTTTTCATTTAATGCTTTATTATTGTAACCCAGGTTGGGTTTGACTGTACTCTATTATGTTCATTTGCTGGTACAGACTATAGATAGTGTTTACATCATGCTATAGTCTGTATCACTACTCAATATTCCTGCATGTATTTGTAACTTGTCACTTGTCCATGAGAGTTAGTGAGTGAGCTTGGTGAGTGAAATAATGCACGAGTGAGTTGTTCTCTGGTTGTCACGTGACACCAAAGCTAACCTGGAAGACCTCTGCACCTTACGCTATCATTCTGGCTCTATCTCTCCTTGCAAAAGGAAGTCATCTATTAAGTGCTCTATATTTGAGACTTTCATATTAATTCTCTTCATATCCGACCAGCTGGTAAGTTACCTAATTGAATTGGCATTTAATTTATATACATGTATTTCGGGAATATTACGGATTTAGTATTTAGCATCAATTGAGATTTGTATTATTTAGAATGTTTTACCATTGTATTCATTATCTGTATATATTTCATTACAGACCTTTCGTCTATATAATAAAGATTACACGAACTCGACCCGGGTTGTACTTCCTTTACCTGCCACTCGGGTTACATTTGGCGACCACGAACGATTTAGGGAAGGTCAGTTTGGCGGATCCGGAGACTGATTGATCTCTTTGGACGGAAAACCACGATCGGCGGAATCTACTCATCGGAGAAGGCAGATCGGGAATCATAGATTCTGGTTTGAATTATGGCTCAGAAGTTAACTGATGAGAGTTTAGCTGCCATTATTGAGAAAGGGAAAGAAATTACTTCGACCCCACCCATTGTAAACAAACCTTCGGTCCCTGTTTCAACCACTCCCAGTGTAAATAAACCCCCGGTCCCTGTTTCACCCCCACCCAGTGTCAGTAAACCACCAGCCCCTGTAAGGAATATTGACAAGCCTGGTGTTAAATTTAATTTTGATCTCCCTTTAGCAGCATCTACACCATTTTCAGCTATGGAGAAACAGAATGCAACTGTTTATATGTCTTCCCCGTCCATCCCTAAGGTCCCTTCTTTTTCAGGATATAATCAAAAAGGGGATGTATCTTACATAGAATGGAGGTTTGACATCAGATGTCTGGTTATGGATCCTGAAATAACGTCTCATGTAGTTTTGCAAGCTATCCGTCGCTCTGTACGTGGTACGGCACGGAAGATTTTAGTCTCTCTAGGAGAGTCTGCATCTGTTGATGCTGTTCTCCATAAGTTTGATTCCTTGTTTGGAGAAGTCTCAACTCATGGAATGCTTATGCAGGAGTTTTTTAATGCATTTCAGTTGCCTGATGAGTCGGTCACCAGTTTTGGGTGCCGTCTCGAGGGAATTTTACAGTTAGCTGAGGATCAGGGGCAGTTAACTAAGGGATCAAAGAATGATCTCTTACGTCATAAGTTTTGGACATCTCTGTCTTCTGACAGGCTTAAGAGTCAAACTCGTCATAAATATGACACTATTTTTGAGTTTGACAGTTTACTCAGAGAGGTAAGGGTAGTTGAGAAGGAAATGTCATTATTTCCTGGAAGTTCTTCTTCCTCTTCTGCTGCTTCTGCTTCTAAGAAGCCTACACATCAACCTGTTGTTGTTGATACTGACATGAAACAGTTAGAGTCTAGGATTGATAAAAAGTTGGAAGATTTAGAGAAGAGATTGGATAGCAAGTTGGATGACAAGTTTAGTCAGATCCTTCATAAGTAAGATCAGAAGCCTAGTAATTTTTCACACTCAGGACACTATAACAACAACAACAACAGATCATACAACAACAATAACTACAATCCACACAACAACAACAACAGGGGTAACTCTAGAGGCAGGGGCAGAGGAAGATCTTATGATGCTTCGCAGGGCAAGAAGGAGACTCCTTTAAACGGGTAGATGCCTCAGTAGCTGGCCATACTGAGGCAGGGCATGTGGAGCAGAGCCAGTATCACAAGTCCAATTTAATTGGCAATGCCAATGAGTCATTGGTTTATTTACATGAGCAGGAGGCAACTGCGCTTATCGACAGTGGGTCTATGATCTCTACTTTTTCGGAGTCCTTTTACAACTCCTTAACAGATAAGCCTCCTCTACAGGACTTACAGATCCTGTTGGACATCTCTGTTGCAGATGGATCCAAGTTGAAATATCTTGGATTTATTGAAACATCTGTTTCAGTACCATTTTTATCGGATTTTAATATGTCAGTTCCTGTTCTGGTAGTTCCAGACACTCATTTTAACAGGAAGTGTCCAATAATTATTGGCACAAATGTTATCAGGCCTCTGAAGCATAGGTCTTCAAAGTCTGATAAGGGTGATATTCCCAGTGAGTGGCAACTTGCAATGGATTGTTTGCAAGTTGACTCTTTTACAGTTAAGGCGTGTAGCCGAAAGCCTATATCTGTTGAGCCATACCAGACTGCAGTAGTCAATGGCTTCAGCAGAAATATTGACAGTTCTGTTGCAGAAGCTGTAACAGAGAACATTGCGGCTTCATCTTTGTCAGTTTGTCCGAGAGTAGTCAAACTGCAAAAGCATGATTATTGCAAAATATCAGTTAAAGTTTGCAATATGACTGCAAAGCCAGTGATTATTAAACCCAGGGCTAGTATATGCCAGATCACTGAGGTCAAGGTCATTAATGACTTAGCATCAGGCTCTCAATCGTGTAAACCCGAATCAGACCAGCCTTCACCTCTGGAGGAATTGGGTATCAAGATTGAGAAGTCCAAATTAACTGATGACCAATATTTAAGGGCTCAGCAAGTTTTGGGTAAATGGGATCATATCTTTTCTAAAACGCCCAATGATCTTGGCTGTACTAATATTGTCAAGCATAAGATTGTCTTGACAGATGATACCCATTTTAAGCATCCATATAGGAGGATTCCTCCTGGCATGTATGAGGAGGTAAGGCAGCACCTTAAGGATATGCTTGCGGCAGGAGTTGTAAGGGAGTCTAAGAGCCCTTACTCTTCTAATATTGTGCTGGTCCGGAAAAAGGATTTATCCTTACGCTTCTACATTGATTATAGGACGTTAAACGCTAAAACGCGCAAGGATGCCTATGTATTACCTCGCTTTGACGACACCATAGACACCCTTGCGGGTTCAAAGTACTTTAGCAAGTTAGATCTTCGCTCAGGTTACTGGCAGGTTGAGATGGATGAGGAGGATAAGAAGAAAACGGCTTTCTCTGTCGGTAACCTGGGATTCTACAAGTGCGAACGCCTCTCTTTTGGGCTTTGCAACGCCCCGGCGATATTCCAGCGCCTCATGGAGAAGTGCATGGGTGAGCTGCATTTAAAGGAATGTCTCATTTTCATAGATGACGTCCTCATCTTTTCAAAGACATTTGGAGAGCACCTCACAAGTTTAGAGGCAGTATTTGGGAGGCTTGAGCAGCATAACCTGAAGCTCAAACCCTCCAAATGCGAGTTCTTCAAATCGTCTGTCCTTTATCTAGGACATATTATATCTGAGGATGGTATAGCTACAGATCCTGACAAAACAGCAGTTATTTAGAACTGGCAACCACCCTGCAATGTCAAGGAACTGCGTCAGTTCCTTGGGTTTGCAGGGTATTACAGGCGTTTTGTCAAGAACTTTTCTTCCCTTGCCCAGCCTCTTAATTATTTGCTAGTAGGCCATTGCACACAGGCCTAAGCAAAAGAAGAAGGATGGAAAGAAGTCTAATAAGCCTACAGAATGGTTCTGGGGTGAAGAGCAGCAGTTAGCCTTCAATACTTTGAAGGATAAGCTTGTTAACCCTCCAGTTCTGGCTTATGCAGACTACTCCTTGCCATTTATTATCCACACGGACGCGTGCGGTAAAGGGCTTGGAGCGGTTCTGTATCAGCACCAGGATGGAGCAGATAGTGTCATTGCCTATGCTAGTAGAGGCTTGCGTCCAAGTGAACGCAAATATCCAGCACATAAGTTAGAGTTCTTGGCGTTAAAGTGGTCGGTTACAGACAAGTTCAGTGATTACCTTATGGGTAATACATTTGAAGTCATTACAGATAGTAACCCTCTAACTTATGTGTTGACCACTGCTAAGCTTGATGCCACAGGGCACAGTTGGATATCCTCACTTGCCAACTACAATTTTACTATCAAGTACAGATCAGGCAAACAGAACACAGATGCTGATGCTCTTAGTAGATTGTTTCCTGATGCTGTACAGACAATCTGTCAATCTGTTACTACTTGCTTTCCTTTAGTTGAAAGCTTGTCTGAGGCTGACAGTTCTCATTCCGCGGATGAGGGATTGTCAGGTTCAGACAATTTTGCTAAGATTGACTGGCACTTGGAGCAGACCCGTGACCCTGTACTTGCCCGCGTTATACACCTGCGGAGCAGCTGTCCTCGTCCCAGGGAGAAGGCATTTCAGAAGGAGTTGTCAGCCGTGCAGAAATTTTTGCGTGAATGGAGTAAACTCCATTTCATTGACAATATTCTGTATCGGACTGCAACTCTGGACGGGCAGTCAGTGGAACAACTTGTCGTCCCAAGCTCTTTCAGGTCCAGAGCCATGAGAGGCGTCCATGATGACACTGGTCATCAGGGTAAAGAAAAGACCCTATGGCTGGCCAAGCAGCGCTTCTTCTGGCCTGGGCTTGAGAGGGACATTGGTTCGAAGGTTGAGTCTTGTCCGAGATGTATTCGGCGCAAGACACCAGTAAAGCCGGTGGCTAAGCTGACGCCCATTACCAGTACATATCCTATGGAGCTTGTCTGTATAGACTTTCTGTCATTGGAAAGGTCCAAGGGAGGCTATGAGCATATCTTGGTCATTACAGACCATTTTACCAGATATGCTCAGGCTGTCCCTTGCAGGAACTAAACTGCTCAGACCACAGCAAAGGCCCTGTATGAAAAAAGGTACTATTGCTTTCCAACAAGGCTCCATAGTGATCAGGGACGCAACTTTGAGAGTAGGGTGATTAAAGAACTCTGCAGGCTGGCTCTCACGGGAAAAACAAGGACTACTCCTTATCATCCCATGGGAAATGGTTCTGCAGAGCGCTTTAATCAGACCCTACTCAAGATGCTAAGTACTCTGGAGAATCACCAGAAGCAGGATTGGAAATCCTATGTAGCTCCTCTTGTGCAAGCATATAATGCTACCAAGAGTGATGCTACAGGGTACTCCCCACACTTCCTCATGTTTGGCTGGCATCCTAGGCTTTCAGTTGATGCTTATCTTGGCACTTCACCAGTCCAAGAGGAGGTTGCTGCAGCACCTCAAACTTATGGCAGTAAACTGAAGTCTAGGATGACATTTGCTTATGACAAAGCAGCCAAGCATGTAGGGAAGATGCAACAGAAAAACAAGCGGATCTATGACAAATCTGTGCGGGAGTCGGCCTTGGAGCAAGGAGACAGAGTTCTCGTTAGGAAGGTTGGAATACAGAGGAAAGCCAAATTAGCTGATAAATGGGAAGAAAACCCATATATCGTCACCTGTATTCCAGATCCTGCTCTGCCTGTTTATAAAGTTAAACAGGAGAATGGCTCCAAGGTCCGCACTCTCCACAGAAATATGCTGTTACCCTTTAACAGTATACCCATTGAATCCGATGACCATACATCTGTCACAGGTGGACATAGGCGCCGGCCTAAGTCTAAGCCTGAATCAGAGCCAGACAAGTCTCAGTCTCAGTCTGAGTCTGACTCTGATTCAGACAACTCATGTTCGGATGTCTATGTCATACCTCAGAGAAGGCAGAGACAACCAGCTAGGAGTTTACATAGAGACAGCTCTCATTCTCACAATGAGAACAGGTCTAGGTCTGTTCCAGATATCTCCGGTCAGACTTGACAGTCCTATACCTCTCCTATACCCAGTGTAACCCCTGACCTCAGCCTAAGTCAATCAGGAACCAGACAATCTGATGGCCATCATTCTGTGTCAGATACATCAAATTTCAGTGAATCTAGGTCTACACAGTCTGCATCTAACCAGTCTAGGTCTGCACAGTCTGTGTCCAACCAATCCAACTCTGCACAGTCTGCATACAACCAGTCTAGGTCTGCACAGTCTGCGTCTAACCGGGATAGAGGGTTTGAATCCCTACCACCAAGTCGTCCGGTTAGGACCAGAAGGGCCCCTGATAGGTATGGGGAATGGGTTGCCCCTCAAATAGTCTGGCATAGCAATGACTTTCAGTCAGAATCTTTTATTTAGTGTAAATTCTCAGTTTATCTAGTCAGTTTAGTTGCTGAGGGAATTTTCTGAATTTCATTTGCTTTGCATTTGCTTAATTTTGTGTAATTTGCTTGGTTTCCTTGTACTTGAGTTTGACAAGTCTTCTGATGAGTGAAATTACTTTCATTAATCAATTTGAGCCAGAATCAGTTGTCAATTTCATGTTCCAAGTAATTTAAGTAATTTATTTATTGACCAGTGTAGAACCTGTTAGTTTAGTTCTTGGTTGAACAGTTGGATTTCATTTATTAGTGAAACTTATGGCAGTTTCACTGTAATTATCATTCAACTAGTATAGAACTTAGTGTTTCAGTTCTTGGTTGTTAATTTTATGTATTTGGATATGAGACTTGTGGCAGTTTCATTTGCAAATACATATATTGTCTTACAAGCAGGTATTTTTCTACATTTGTATTCATTGCAGTTTACAAATAGGTCAAGTTTGTGTTGACTTACAATAGTGTAAGTTTGTATTGGTTTTAGTTAGTAGTTTCATTCTACTTGGATGGTAATGGAAATGTTTTATTCTCATTTTGCGCATTATTTATTTATTTTATCTGAGTTTTGCAAATGTCAGGAGCCATTTAAACCTAGCAGGGGAGTATGTAACCCAGGTTGGGTTTGACTGACCTCTATTATGTTCATTTGCTGGTACAGACTATAGATAGTGTTTACATCATGCTATAGTCTGTATCACTACTCAATATTCCTGCATGTATTTGTAACTTGTCACTTGTCCATGAGAGTTAGTGAGTGAGCTTGGTGAGTGAAATAATGCACGAGTGAGTTGTTCTCTGGTTGTCACGTGACACCAAATCTAACCTGGAAGACCTCTGCACCTTACTCTATCACTCTGGCTCTATCTCTCCTTGCAAAATGAAGTCATCTATTAAGTGCTCTATATTTGAGACTTTCATATTAATTCTCTTCATATCCGACCAGCTGGTAAGTTACCTAATTGAATTGGCATTTAATTTATATACATGTATTTCGGGAATATTACGGATTTAGTATTTAGCATCAATTGAGATTTGTATTATTTAGAATGTTTTACCATTGTATTCATTATCTGTATATATTTCATTACAGACCTTTCGTCTATATAATAAAGATTACACGAACTCGACCCGGGTTGTACTTCCTTTACCGGCCACTCGGGTTACATTATTTTAAACCTTAATTCATCCTAATAAGTACAAGGCTACAATGCACATCTTACCTGTAAATTTGTAGCTTTTATTTTCCTGTCTAAGGCCCCAGTGTGGAATTTCCAAAAACTCGCATTTACTCTAATGGTTTAAATACGTTTACCCCAAAATTTAAATTTGGCTTTATTGGATTTTCCTAGATTATTTTACAAACAAGAATTGGTGATTTTGGTTTAATATTTTCACAATTTTACCCCAAAAAACATTTTTTGAAGGTTTTATTTAACCTAACAACTACAATTCCACACCTGACATAAATATTTGTCTAGCCTGTATATTTAGAACTTTTATATCGATATCCTCGATCACAGAGGGGAAATCCCAAAATTAGCGAGTTCAATTATTATTTCAATCATTTTACTCAAAAACATATTTTGCCTTGTTAGATTTTCCTAGACATTTTGTCTGTTATTTGGTACATATTTAAGCAAATAACAACATATAAAAAAAACTCTGTGCACCAATTCCTTTATTTGCTTTTAGATGTCAGGGTCTGTTTGAAATTCTCAACATTTGTGATTTAGGTTTAATATTTTGACGATTTCACCCCAAAAATCAGTTTTTTGAATTTTTTATTATTTTCAAAAGTACCAATCCACAGTTGACATAAATATTTGTCTAGCCTGTAGATTTGGAGCTTTAATATCGATATCCTCGATCACAGAAAGGAAATCCCCAAAATTAGCGATTTCAGTTATCATTTCAACCATTTTACCCAAAAACATATTTTGCATTGTTAGATTTTCCTAGACTTTTTGTCTGTTATTTGATACATATTTAAGCAAATAATAACACATAAATAAACTCTGTGCACCATTTCCTTTATTTGCTTTCAGATGTCAGGGTCTGTTTAAAATTGTCAAAAATTGTGATTTTGGTTTAATATTTTGACAATTTCACCCCTAAAATCAGTTTTTTTTAAAGTTTTATTTATTTTTACAAGTACCAATCCACAGTTGACATGAATATTTGTCTAGCCTGTAGATTTGGAGCTTTAATATCGATATCCTCGATCACAGAAGGGAAATCCCCAAAATTAGCGATTTCAGTTATAATTTCAACCATTTTACCCAAAAACATATTTTGCATTGTTAGATTTTCCTAGACCTTTTGTCAGTTATTTGATACATATTCAAGCAAAAAATAACATATAAATAAACTCTGTGCACCATTTCCTTTATTTGCTTTCAGATGTCAGGGTCTGTTAGAAATTCTCAAAATTTGTGATTTGGGTTTAATATTTTGACAATTTCACCCCAAAAGTCAGTTTTTTAAAAGTTTTATTTATATTTACAAGTACCAATCCACAGTTGACATGAATATTTGTCTAGCCTGTAGATTTGGAGCTTTACTATCGATATCCTCGATCACAGAAGAGAAATCCTCAAAAATAGCGATTTCAGTTATAATTTCAACTAATTTACCCAAAAAACATATTTTGCATTGTTAGATTTTCCTAGACTTTTTGTCCGTTATTTGGTACATATTTAAGCAAATAATAACATATACATAAACTCTGTGCACCATTTCCTTTATTTGCTTTTAGATGTCAAGGTCTGTTTGAAATTCTCAAAATTGTGATTTTGGTGTAATATTTTGACAATTTCAGCCCAAAAATCAGTTTTTTTTTAAGTTTTATTTATCTGAACAAGTACCATTCCACGGTTTACCTGAATCTTTGTCTAGCCTGTAGATGTCGAGCTTTTATATTAATTTCTACCATCCCAATTTGGAAATCCCAAAAAGTCGGGCTTTCACCTATTATTTTAGCCATTTTACCCTAAAAATCATATTTCGCATCGTTTGATTTTTGCTAGACTTTTTTCTGACATTCGGTACATGTTGTAACATATGAAAACCCAAAAATAATTCTGTGCATTTTTTTCCCTTTATTTCGATTTTTGACACTAGATGCCCTCTATTATTTATGCACCTTTTCAGGTCAAATTCGGCAACCGGGTAGTACTACCGACCTTCCCCAAGCCAGCTGAAAGGCTTCCTCACATAAAAACTCCGAATGACCAAAGTGGAATTCGAACTCATAGCGATGAGGAGCTTAGTGATGTAAGTCACAGTGACTATACCACTAGGCAACGGAAGCCCCGTATAAGTTTTTCAAACATATCTTAGTACCATGGTAAAATGAAAATGTAGGTTCTAATGTTTTCATCTTGGCTATTGACATTTGAAATGTATAATGTATCCAGTCTCGACAAAGACTCGGCATGCATTATGCAGGCTTTCTAAAATGATGTAAAGAAATAAGTGTCACAAAGAAACATTAAAACAGTATAAAAGTAACACTTACTAAACGTATGATGCAAATTATAGTTTGTTGCCTGAAAAATATGCATTTTTATTAATTGTTTTTGGCTCAAATTCAACTCACTCTACCGAAAAATATCCGTTAGAAATTCACACATTAAATGCTTTAGGTGTTAATACTCGAAAAATGGAAACAAACAAAGATATCTCACTTTGTATTGATATACAGTCTATGCATTGCAATGTTATAACACGGCTCTAATGTCAAATTATCACTGAAGGTTTAGGTTAAGTTTCAAGCTGAAAAACATGTTTCATTTTTTCAAGAATTTTATATGTGAAAGTCTATAAATTAACCACAATATTCATTACAATATTCATCACTAAATTATCTGCTTTACACAGCTATTTGATAAAACTTCGAACATCGTGAACACATCATAGACTAGTAACAATAATACAAATACAAATATTCAATTGATCCTACTAATAATAACATAATTACAATATCAGGCAATATGAGTCAAAGTAACCGAGAACATATATAAAATAGACTGATCGTGTGCGTCTTAAGGCAGCATTTTCAGTTATTTCTGCTATTAAGTCTCTTGGAAGCATATTCCACCATTGTGGACCAACCACTGCAAGTGACCGTTCAACGATCTTCGTTACATAACTAGAGAGTGGAGATAAGGAAAGCCGCCTATGAAAGCTGTGTCTTCTAATTTGTTCAAATAAAACTGGAATATGTTTTCATTTAATTCAATTGATTTTCCTTTTTAATATATACAATTCTTTTAAATGTAGATACAAAATAAATCAGTTTCTAGTGGTTTTAAGTGGTGTAGGTTCTAGCCTGTTGACAAATATGAAACATTTATTCTGACACCTTTTCAAGTAAATACAGTACTAGGTAAGTAAAAACAGTGCATTTAGAATATTAAAAGATTCAGCTTGAATATGTCTTTGACCCATCTTTAAAAATATCGAATGCACTTCAAACTGTCAAAATAGTATCGCTAATATGGTTTATAACAATACAAACAAGTTGACAGTATAATCGGAAACGGGGAAGTGTGAAACGCATCGGCCATTTTCTGGAATCGCACATACATTAGTAATATGCTCTACGCATGTAGCCGCTGAAGCATACCAAGTGATATAAAATATATTTCTGCTAATAAACCAACCCGTGCTACAGACTAACCGATCGCACGTGCATATGACACTGCGACACTGACTATGCTATAAAGCACCAATGATCTGAAGGGAAAGAAATGTTCTTTTCCGTAAACACAGCCAACGTAAATGTTTATGTATCTGGGGCCCGTTTCAACCATCGTAAACCTATCGTAAATTTGCGATTACATAAATATACGATATTTTCCATTTACGACAAGTATGCGTTTCATGAAACAAAATTTTACGTCCGATTACATAAATATTTGACGTAAATCTACGACAGGGTAGGGGCTCTCGTAAATATATACGATAGCAAAAAGGAACGTTTCTGATGGCCGCCACCTGTATCTGTCGACTAGATATTTAAGGCTTGCTGATGTGTTATTGAGGCCAGGGTTGAGCAGATGACAATAAATGAGACATAGATATGATGTCTCGCTATCATTTAGACAGAAAAGCTATAGAGTTTCTGCTGTATAACGACTTCAAACGAACCGTCCAGAGGATCAAAAACCATCCCGCCTTTCTCAAAGGTAAATATTTTACTGCTATGCTTGAAAAACATGGATCTAAACGTTTAGACGGTGTCACCATCAATCATAATATAATTTACGTGTATCACAGTCAAAACTGTACTTTGATGATTGATGATTGAGTTACTTAAATATGTTCACTTGTTATCAGTGCATGTTGCAGCTTTATGCACGATATTGATCAGTAGGCAAATGCACAGAACTTCCTTTGTTAAACAACCATCGTTTATGAGATATGTAAACACAGATGACAGGGCTGCCATCTCCCTGGATTTTAGCACATTATAGCTTAAAGCAGGCTGAAAAAAGCAGCATGCCCCTTGCCACGCATTCTGCTTTACTTTCAAACTGCTACTCATGTTAGAAATATAGAAAATTTGGAAATCTTAGGATTTTTCAAGATCAACTTATGGCAGCCCTGAGATGACTGCTTAATGCAATGTAATATACAGGATAAAAAATGCAGAAAGCCATTTACATTTTAATTTTCTGCATTCAGCAGTTTGATTGTATCAGGTTAACATCAGTAGTATTGTTAATTGTATATCTGTGCCAGGATTATGGATTGTACTAGCTGTTATCTTGCATTAAGCACCACTCTGTGTTAATCAATTACCACACAGGTACTTGCAGAATATAATTCTCTATTATATGTTACATAGACTAGTAAAATAGTGACTATAATATCCTGTTTCCGGTATTAAAGATATGTGACCACTTAAATCAGGTTGAAAGTGAACCAGAATGCTCCTGAATGAGCACATTTGTATTATGCATTACTTTCAAATGTTTTAAGCTATCATCACATCATCTGCTAGGATGTAGAAAATATGTCTAAGACTATAAAATTGATCTATCTATATCAGTTTAAGATCATTAAATTCAAAGTATAAAAAGGCATATTGATGAAGTCATGGGTTAAAGACAACAAGTCTATACATGTGATTAATCTATGGGATAGTTGGCTTGCTTAATTCAAGATTGACAGTAATTTACCAAATGTTCTGAAACTACTGAACTTCAGCATACAAATTTATTTACATAATACATTATTTGTATTTACATTTATTTCCAGATTTACTGATGTAATCTAGTACCAAGATGGCAAGCCTCAAATCAAGACAACAGCTGAACTGCAATATTTGATAGCTGTGGATTAAAGGTATAGTTATTGGATTTGTAATTGTATTTATATATATATATATATATTATTACACAAACTTTAAATAAAATAAGCTAAACTCTGATGTTTGGCATTCTGAAATAAGTATGGATTATTATTATGGTCAGATGGTAAAATAAACTGTATAACTAATTGATAGGTTGTAAATTCATTTCAACCACATGATGCAAAATTAATGGTATATGGTTTGAATTTTGTAGATATTTATTACATTTCAATGTTTAGATAAATCGACTATTTTATATTTAAAAAAAATGTTATTAAATTAATTTAATAACTATTACACAATCTATTAAAAAAAGCTAAAATCTAATGTTTGGCATTCTGAAAGAAGTTTGGAATATTATTATTGTTTTTATCATTATTATTATTATTATCATTAATTCTATAATTATTATTATTATTTTGATAGAATAAAGTTCAATAAACTGTATTTATATTAACTTGTTAAGTCATTTCAACCACATGATCATTGCAATAGCATATGGTTTAGTTTTTTGTTAAACTTTGTCAAATTTCAATGTTCAAATAGATATACTATTTAATATCTAAAAAATGAGACATGCTGTAATAACTACTTCAAATGGAGAATTCCAGTTTTCAAATACTTTCAGTCCATTTTTGACTACCGGAGTGACCTGTATTGCAAAATGACAAACAGTGAGCCTCTGATCAGGAGGCCACAAAAGGAGACCTCTGATAAGGATCTGCACTGTTTGCATATATAAGAAAAGCTATGCTTTAGGGCTCAATTATCTTAAAGTTTTTTTACATGTAGAAATAGCTCTCTAAAAATTGCCAATGAGATATTTCATTCAATTTCAGATGTCCTGACATATTGGAGGAGTGTTATTCTTACCAGACACATTACCAAGACTGAGTTGGACATGCATGAGGCTGCATGACTTGTGAATGGATTGGAATATTCCATAGCTTCAATAAACAGTTAAAGTTCATGATAATGGTCAACCAGCTATAGTAGTCTACTGAACTTGAAAGAAAGTCTAGTTTAGAAACCAGACAGGCCATTGTTGACCTGATATTTGCATTACAGTCAATATTTTGTTAAGCCACCACTCCACTAAAGTAGCAAGGTGAATTCTTTTAAAACAGGTGAAAACCTACTTAAGGTTAAAAACATAATGCCTAAAGCTACTATTAATTATAATGCTTTCTGCATGGTTTTTATCCTGCATTTAGTAACCTAATGTAGTAATTCTATTTAGTGGTTCCTATATACATGATTGGCTGTATTATGTGATTTAATCTTGATTCTGGTGACAAAATATTTTAGATGCCACTACCTTTTGGCATAAAATGTTTGATAACTAATGGTTCTTGTCCCTTACAATGCTAATATTTCAAATAGACTCCCCTTTTGTCAGATAAATGACAAGTTTATAATGACTCTCAATGAGTGTGTCACACAATATTAAAAATTATGACAATGTAGACCCATGTCAGGTGGCTCAGTCAGGAGCACTCTGAAATGGGTTTGCACTGTTTGGGAAGGATTTATATCCCTGTTCAAACACTGTAAGGATTAAAACTAAATGTGAATCCAGACATTTGTTAGTAAAAATTAATTCTTAATATCTGTTTTGATATTTCAGCAATTTTAAAATAAAATTAGGACAAATAGAGAATCTAAAACAAGACAAGTACATGGCTATTTTAAATTGATCAAAATACAGGTAGATCATTCTGAATTTGGTTATATTGTTATTAGGGTTTTAAGTTATATGGACAAAATCAAAACCTACCTAACCAACATATCTTTCAGGGGTAAGCTTAAACAATTCATTAATTGAATGCATAAGAAAATCAATCATTTCAGTATAATAAATTCAGACAGTCACATGTCACTGTCAATACTCTTTCCTTAATACAGTCAACCCTGTTATCTAAGCAACCTTTCTTTGAAAAAGCATAAAAGTAATCAAAGCCTAAGACAGTGGACCATTAAATGCTTGTTAAAATCATACAGACACCTCCTTGTTTGAACTTTCTGCATCATTTTTATCCAGCACTTAGCATGAATGTGCATACTATTTTGAAAATAGTCACTTAACTCTTTGAACCCTAGTCACGCAAGTACGCGTCATTAGCAAACAGTGTACCTGTGATGAGTACACTTGTCCTATGTAAACAGTGTAGACCCAGATCAGTTGGATCCTTAAGGAACCTTCTGATTTGTGTCTACACTGTTTGTCATTTTGACATATATCTTAAAATTCAACCCTAAAAAGTCAAAAATGGACTAGACTTAATCGACAACTAGAACTGTCCATTAGGTTTCAGGGAGGAAAGGGTTAATAGTTGATACAGGGTTGACTGTAGCATATGTTGACAGTTTAAACCTAGACTTGTGTGTATATATGTTTATATGCTATCAATTGTTTGAGTATGTAATTTCTGAAATGAAATAACACGGTTGAACTGTTATTAGAAGCCAATTGTTGTTTGTTTATCCTCTTCATTAGAAAGTTAACTAGCCCTAATCAAACATGTCCAGTTGCCATAAGCTGAAGCAGTAAGGATATCTCAAATAACTGGTGACTGAATTAAGGTAGTACAACTCTAATGAGATTGGTCATTGTTGCTACTCTATGTAGAAAGAGTGTATACAGGAAACAACTGATCATCAATATCTACCATGGTTTGGTACAGTCCATCTGTTGACAACACTGGTTGATTGGTGTATGTAGAATTCTGATGAAAACCAACATAATAGTCCAATCTCATTTAGAATTGTTTTAACCTATTGCATGACAAGATAGTAGCTCTCATATCAGATTGAGGCAAAGGTACGAGAAAGCTTACTTAACCCATTACCACATAAATACATTTTTAATTAATGCCTCTACTGAAGAAAATGGTTAAAATTTATACTGTCACAAATAGAAATCATGAGAAATATTTTCTATATTCTAGCACATAATAACTTTAAGCATGCTGAAAGTAAAGCAGAACCTGCTCCAAGTGGTCACATATATTCAAAACTAGAAACAGGCTATGGGGTTATGGGTTAAAAGGTCACTAAATAAAAATCAGATTTGCCAATGATTTCAGTTTTTGCCATTCATTTGATTACTTTTTGAAGCAAACTTTTTAATACCCCACTCATATATAGTGACTGATCTGTGCAAATGTTGATGAAACGGGCACCGGGTTTCTGATTTGTCTAGGAAAACTGTATTTGCAATTAACCAAGCTTTTCGTGCAGATGTTTTCCTCCCCTTTAAAAGCCGACTTATTAATGAACAAATGGTAAAAACAACAAGTGATAAATGAATTGTTACGATTTGAAAGTGCATAATATATTGTTCAAATGTATGCTGTCGGATTGGCAATCGTTACAACGATTCTATAGCAAGATCATTGATGGTTAATGGCAAACAAATACGTTTGCAGAGATAAACTGAGGATAATCGTTCTGAGCTCTCTGTGAGTATTCGTCACATCTTGAAGTTCATTATTTTTCGTTATAATTGTTGCAGAAAACAACTTGTATCATCTATATCAATTTAAAAAGTGTCATTTTGACCATGACCTAGACAATTGAAATCAGTACATACAAAGTTAAACTTGCCACTCCAACTTTAACTAAACCGCACAACAGCTGTAAGCATGTTTTGTTGACGGGGTTGCATGTATCAATTCCATTCTATGGGACTGACTTTACCTTAGAATTTCATCTCAGTAATAAGAAGGGTTCTTCAAAGCGTATTTCAAATACCGTACCAGCTACGGATGCCAAATTAGGGTGATGTCTACATTTTAAATGACGGAATATTGCGTTACTTCCAGGGGTCAGTGTTAACATAACCTTAAATGATGACGTAAATTATAGAAACAATGTGGGTGGAACGTACCTCTTAAACTATAAACCAATGAAATTCAAAATTCTGTGTGCGAATTCCTTTTTAGATTTTTCAGATATGCATACCATTTTCGGACAATGTGACTTCGAACATTAACATTAACTATGTACAGGAAAACCGCTGAACATATCACGTTTTTATACAAAATTTAACTCGGGATGGACTATTGTTGACGGGATGTCATAGCTTGGTTGGCGGGGTGTCGTCAACAATATTCAGATGTCATTCATTGACCTTATTCATAGACGATGGCATGTCAGTAATGTGTATCCTGTGATAAATAAGCTAGGGATACAAAGTTTGGTATGTGCGTACGTCGGTAGATGATATAGTAAACGTAAATTATAGAGTGCCGAATCCATCCAATGTACAATTTACTAGGTTCTATATGTTGATTGTTGGTTTTGTATATGCCAGGGCGTTATTTTAACATCGTTGAGACAAACATAAACCACGTACTTGTGTTTACATGCGTTGTGCGAATTATATCTGCGAATGATAATGCGAGGAACATTGGAATTCCTGTCACATGTAGGTAACTCAAATAAATCCGAAATGGTAGTGATGTTTCATAGATTGCGTGTAATCGATTAAAATACATCTTTAAAAACAATTGTTTTATTCAAACTTACGCCCTGGACCCTCTTTTACTTACATGAATAGTTATTAATTCAAATGTCACTTGAAAATACCGATTGCTGCTTTGGCAACTGAGAAAATAAAGTTTGTTTTATGTTCTAGGATTTGATCAGCCGCGAATAATCTTGAACAAGATTGAGGAATTCAACCTGCTGCTTTCTCTACCTCGTGAATTGAACAATATGATATTTCCGTCTGACAAATTTTACACGTGGAATATAACTGTGCCGGATGGTGGATATATCAGATTGTCATTTTTGACTATCAACTTATACAATCAGTCGGTTTGTATTCGGAATGTGATATTTCTCCATTGTAAACAAACGTTGTCAAATTAAGTTATGTCAAACTTATTTTGTCATATTTTCTGGAGACTTAACTAAGCAGACACACTGATTTTACCTCGGATAAAAGGGACTTGTTCTTTAATTTCTATCATATGCTTACATGGACCAAAGGCTAAATGTGAGCTAGTGTGATGGTTCTGTGTCCGTAGTCAGCCGTTATCCTTTGTGCATCGTGCTTCGTCTGTCGTTGTTAACAATTGCTTGAAATGACATCTCCTCCTATACTACTTTACATTACTTTACACTTTACATATTTCAACTAAAATTTACCCAACTGTTCCTTGGGTCAAGCTCTTTTAAATGTGTTCAAACAGTACACTCAATGCAGGTATCTGGTTTCCATGGTTATTAACCCTTTCCCTGATAGAAGCGCCTTTTAGTGCATTTAATTTATTCCTACACTGAAGAAAAAAGTTCAAATTTATACAGTCTTGACCCAGTAAACCATCTGACGTTTGCAAAACGTATTGGAAACGCCTGAATTGAAAACATACTGAAGACGTTTTCAAAACCCCAAAAGCGTTACATTTTGAAAACCTGACGAACGTTTCAACGACGTTTTTTGATGATTTTTTTGTCGTTTTGAGAGCCTTAAGAAAACGTTATAAAAACGTTTTTCAACCGGAGCAGAGACGTTTTCACAACTTCACTTAAACGTTGTCATTCGTTTTCAAAACGTTATGGAAACGTCTCCATGAAAACCATCTGACGTTTGCAAGACGTATTGGAAACGTTTGTTTTGAAAACATACTGAAAACGTTTTCAAAACCCCAAAAGCGTTACATTTTGCAAACCTGACGAACGTTTGAGTGACGTTTTTGAAGGTTTGCAGTGGTTTTAAGAACACCAAGAAAACGTTATGCAAACGTTTTTCAACACTGTTTTGAAACGTTTTTTAAACAGAGACTTTTCCACAACTTTACTAAAACATTTGCAATAAACTGTTAATTCGTTTGCATAACGTTATAGAAACGTGTTTTTAAAAACATACTGAAGACGTTTTCAAAATCCCAAAAGCGTTACATTTTGAAAACCTGACGAACGTTTGGGTAACGTTTTTAAAGGTTTTTAGTGGTTTTGAGAGCCCCAAGAAAACGTTATATTAACGTCTGGTTTCAAACAATACTGGAGACGTTTTCAAAACCCCAAAAGTATTACATTTTGCAAACCAAACAAACGTTTCAGTGACGCTTTTAGGGCATTTTGGACGGTATATACCGGTAATTATGGTTCTTTACATGGCATTAAATGAACAGACCAGTCTACAAGTAACGAAACATAGTTTTGCATTTATTTCTGTATAAACTATTAGAACACTCAAGTTTAATGCTTACCTTATTTGCATATTTATTAGTTCTGTGACTAATTTCATAAAACAATTCATATACTTGCTTTAGGGACTAATAAAATATACTTTCATACATGTTTCTTTTTTTCTTCGTACTGACAGATACGAAAATATGTCGGGGTTTGTTAATTGTTTGTGATAATGTAGTTACATTGAAGATGAACGTAAACTTAAAATGACTTGCAAACTATTTTCTGGAGAAACATAATGGTAAGCACATTTATAAATATCTGAAGCGATCATATGAATTATTATAATCATATGGATAATTATAAAGGTGGTGCACTAGTTAATAGGCAAATAAGGTATGCGGCAGGTGCAATCATACATAACAGTTTGAGTTTGGAAAGATCACGAACTTCAAATATAATAGTACCAAGTTCAAACTAGAACTGCCGCCTAGGAGCATCTGTGTCCTCATCCTCTTGTCCGATCTGAATGTCTCGTGCCTCAGCAAGCGAGTTAACCAGGTTGCTGCACGACATAAGTTTGAACTGGGTCCAGCCTACATGACCGACTGGTGGAGATGTGCACATCTCTACAGCATTTTTGTAGTTCAAAGATGCGGGTGGCCGCAACACTGCAACGACTCTTAGAAATCCAGATTTTGGGAATAACGTCACATCTGGTCTGCTTATTTTCTGCCAAAATAGCCTTCACCCACCTCTTGTTCAGTGGATCTGCCTGTTTTGTATGCTTGAATATTTCTCTTCCTTACCAAAACCCTTCTTTGCTCCTCTGTAGGCCATTTTTTCTGGACTGCAAGATATGAACAAACAAGAATCTTAACTCATTCAACCCTAGTGACGAGTATGTATACTCGTCATTTACAAACAGCGTACCTGTGAAGAGTACATTTGTTCTATGCAAACAGTGTAGACCCAGATCAGAGGGCCCCTTAAGGTGTCCTCTGATCAGGGTGTACACTGTTTTTCATTTTGGCATTACATTGTAAAACACCCTTAAATAGCGAAAATAGACTAAACTTAAAAGGAAAATAGGGATTATCCAATTCAAGTTTAAGGGTTGAATGCGTTTTGAAGACGCGTTGCACACGTCTGGAAGACGTTTTCACAGCCTGATAAAATCATCACCCAATGAACGTTATAAAATGTATGAAAGCGTTTTTAAAACGTTTTCATTTTTAAAGTATGGACACAAATAATTAATGCGTTTGGAAGACGTTTAGAAAACGTAAGTTTTCCCATCGTTTTAAATACGGTTCGCAAACGTCTGGAAGACGTATTTGCTGTCTAATAAGATCCTCTCCCAGTGGAATTAAACATTTTATAGAGGCGTTAAATTTAGAAAAAAAAAATTGAATTGTTGCACCATGTAGACAGACGGGCGGACAGACATACAGAAACACAGATAGACTGAACAGATTGCTATTCTACTAACATCAATACAAGAAAGGTTTTTACCAAGCGTTTTAAGACGGTTTGCAAACATTTGGAATACGTTATCGCAGCCTGGTAATATTATCTCACAGTGCTATTCATACAATGTATAAAATCGATTTAGGAACGTTTAAAATGTTTTCATTCTAACGTATGGACAAACAATTACCACGTTTGGAAGACGTTTATAAAACGTATGGAATCCATTGTCGCAGTACAACATATCAAATACTGCCACACTTAAATGTATTCAAGATAACTGTCCGAAATCGATTTTAAAATGTTGAGAAAACAGTATAACTTCTATACATGTACATGAAAGGCATGGCTAATACCAACAATCTTTTTAAATCATTTTTGTACCGACGTTGAAACTGATGGGTGCGGCGAGACTAACACATTTCAAAGCGTTTGCAGATCGTTTGCAAAACGCTTTCGTGCCTTACAGATATTTGTTTTATTGGATTCTTGACGAAATTCTTTAAAAACACTTTCAATAAAATGTATCAAACTGACATATTAGTATACACATCTTCAACCACAAAAACAATAACTAAAAAAAGAGAAGTAGCATGAAAACATTATGCAACGCTGGCACAGCGCCATTCACACGACACTGGCAGCTATATTATCGCTAAGGAAAAAGTACACTTACCCTCGCAAGTTCGGAAATTCACATAAAATAATAGAAAAATATATTACGGAGTGTTAGATTACATTCTTACCTACTAATTGCCTAAAAAATCATTGCCTTTCTTTATTTGTCTGTTCCTGTTTAAATTTTAGCGCCACAGAAAGAAAATGGCCGATATCTCGCGAGATCGCGTGTTCGTCGAGAAAAACACCCGGAAAACGTAGTGCAAACGTTGCAAAAACGTCTTTACTTCAAAGCTTCGAGAAGACTTCTGCCAAGCAACACGAAAACACAAGCATAAACGTTATGCAAACGTTTTCTAAACGACCTGGCTTTAAAACGATATAAAAACTTTTCCAAACGTTTTCCTCAGTTTTAAAAAACGTTTAAAAAATCAACACTTTAAAACGTTGCATGCTTAACAGTTTCGTGCCACAGAAAGAAAATGGACGATATCTCGCCAGATCACATGTCCATCGAGAAAAACACCCGGAGAACGTAGCACAAACGTTGCCAAAACGGGTTTACTTCAAAGCTTCGACAAAGCCCCTGTGAAGCGACACGAAAACAGTAGGTAAAACGTAGTGCACACGTTGCAAAAACGTCTTTACTTCAAAACTTCGAAAAAGCTTATTTGAAGCGACACGAAAACTCAATGAAAAACGTAGTGCACACGTTGCAAAAACGTTTTTACTTCAAAACTTCGAAAACACTTCTGTCAAGCGACACGAAAACACAAGGAAAGACGTTGTGCAAACGTTTGCCAAGCGACGTGGCTTTAAAACGTTTTGAAAACTTGTTCAAAACGTTTTCATCAGGTTTACCAAACGATTTAAAAACCAAACCTGTTGAAAACGTTTCCAAAACCAAAACTTATGGTTTACTGGGGATTAAGAAATATTTTCTAAATCCTACCAGATAATAGCTTAAAGCATTCTGCTTTTCTTTCACCCTGCTTTAAGTAGTCACCTATTTTCAAAGCTAGAAACAGGCTATGGGGTAAAGGGAATAGTAAAAAATAATGGAAATTTTAAAAGATCTTCTTTCTAAAAGCTACAAAGGCCATAGCTTAGATAGTTGTTACATAGCATTATCATAATGTCCACTATTTGGATTGTATACGTTCTGTCCCTTTGTTTAATTTTATAGGGCATGCCCCGGGGATCACCGTTTTACATAGAGTTATATAGTGCATTTTTCAAACATCTCCTATAAAACTTATATGGCTAGAACTTTGATAGTTGGCATAGTTATACTTCTAGATGTGCTGTCCAAATTGTGTACAGTTGCCTATGAATGTCACAGTAGTCAAAAAACATTTTTGCAATGAAAATTAAAAACATCTTCTTGTCTAAAACAGTAGATCACAGAGAAAGGTATTTAGTACATACAACCAAGTAAAGGTTTCCCGTCAAGATTGTTTAAATAATGCCCCTTAGGTCCAAATAATGGCCCTGCCCCGGGGTCAAAATTTAACATACAGTTATATAGTCAACTTGTCAAACATTTTCTATTCTGAAATTAATTGAGCCAGAGCTTTGATATTTGGTATGGTGACATTTCTTGATGTTCTTTACCAATATTGTTTAAGGGGTTTCCGTGTGTTGCATAGCTAAGTCACGGGAGCTAAAATAGACTTTTAAATGGAAGCTTAAATATTCTTCTTGTCAGAAACTACAGAACAAAGGGATTGATTTTTTGGCACACACATCATATACAGGTCCTTTGTCCAGACTGTTTGGAATATGACCCTTGGGTCTGAGTTGTTTGTAATACGACACAGGGGTGCATAGTTTTAGATAAAATTATATAGTGGAATATTTAAACTACTTCTTCTAACAAACACCAAATCTAGAGCTTGAATATTTTGCATATAGCACCACCTACAGGTATGCTATCAACATTCAACAAATGATGCCCTTTGAGACAAACAGTCTAACGTACACTGTGGTTACAGCTACTCGGTTAGAAACAGATCAACAAATATACTCAGGTGAGCGATATAGGTCAAATTACCCTTTTATTTATATGTTATTTGTTCGCGTCTGTGATACAACTGCAAAACGATTAGTTTATTGGCAGTTATGAAAGTTGATCCGGAATGTACCATATAAACGAACCTTTGTTACTATATGCGTCCATTGCTTTCATAATTGTTATACTAAGAATAAACGCCGCCATCTGTTTTATCTCATCAACTATATAGGCGTCCTACTTTTTAACAGTAGTTGTACTTACTACTAAATAACATGTTTAGAATGACATCCGCAAACCACCCTGAACCTCTCCCAACTACTGAAAATACACTTAAGAACACTCCACAAGTTCCCAAATATCTCATTAAAAAAAGCTTATAGCTCATTTAATAGGGAGAAACTCGTTTAAAACGTAAATAGCTAAATACAATTACTTCCCTTTGGTACTGGTGTTACAAAGTTAGTTTAAATAGCTCCGGCTCCGAGGTTATAAAGCTTTTGACTTGAGTCTAAACTCGTTCCCAAGCATTTGATTGGTCAGATTTACGCCAAGGCTCAAAACTGACCAATCAACTGCTTGAGAACACACTCGGACTGAACTAAAACGCTTTATAACCTCGGAGCCTGTTCTTACGTTTTATACAAATTCTGTTTTCTCTTTATCATCCTTATACCTATTTAAAACTAAACAAAAACAACACTTAAAAGCTTTATTTAAGCAGATGTTATGGATTTTGTAGCAGTTTCGGTTTTTAAGTAGTTTAGGGAGGTTTAGACAGGTTTCAGATGGTTAAGGGTCTTCAGACGATCTGGTCCTATTTTCTCACATAAAATGTAAATGCAATCTTCATATCTGAAATACTCATATCTTTAAAAAAGATATTTCAAAACAGCAAAAGCAATCCAATATTACATTTCAGGGGTACTTTTACTAATATAAGAGTTCTTTTATCAACTGCTTCAGGGTATGGAAACAGAAGAATGTCGATACGATATGATAACATTCAATTCGTTGTTTGAGCCTGTATCTGCCCAGCACAACGGCCTTACACCAATTTATCCGACAGATAAATCAACTTTACTGATGACATTTATGTCATGTCTCCGTGAGAAACAGGGAAATTCAACATTTGCATTACGTTTAAACAAGGAAAGTAAGTTTGTGTGTCAATGTTCGCCTTATACAGAGTAATAGTAACCACTAAATGCATGAGATTGAGACCATTTAATAAAGCCCTTCAGTATTAAGATTTACATCATTGATACAAGCACTTCAATAATAAGATGTACACACTATTTATACAGGCTCTTTAATGATAAGATTTATACCAGTTAAACGAGCGTTCTAATACTAAGGCTTTCATACCGATATCCAGCATATCGAACATGGACAACCAATCAATTTCAAAAACAGCAAATTCACATTTACCAAATATAGGCCGATTTCTTGACCTGGCAGGGCCGAGTTTAGATTAGGACCTTTGCATTTAAACTTATGGGGCGGAAGCATGCTCTTTCATTATCGAAATTTACCGTTGTCTTTTGTTCTGAACATTACATATTAGTGGTCATATTGGCAGAAAGAATATAATAAAGAATGACAAACATATCGAATCAAGGTCAGACGCCGCGGCGTATGATCTGGATTCAAGCTGTTTGCAAATATTAACCAAATCTTAATTTTCTCTCCCTATAACAACTTTCTACGAACAACACACGCAATATTTGTGTTCCATTGAATGTTGTTGTAGAGAGGAAGTACTGTACACACATATTTAATGTGAATATGGCTGCACTCTCATGTCTTTCTTCATTTTGAAAGTATCGGAAAATAACTATTATATATGGAACTATCACTATACCTATCACCCTAAAATCAAAGCAAATTATTTTATCTTTGTCCTACCAGGTGAAAACTAATCGCTCTATATATAAAAACTTATTCATAGTAGAATCGTGTTTTTCAGTGTAAACGTTGGACCCCTATTTTACTTTTCTAAAACAATCCTCACATATTTGATTGGTATGCAATATTTGCCTATGTAACGTCTCTTTTCAATTGCAACACATGGTTGTCAAGTCTTATAACCCTTTCACTCTCAATGACGCGTTAAAGCGCATTTGCAAACAGTTTCGGCGACTGATCAGGACCCAAATTGTTCGACACTCCTTAAGATATTTATTAAGTTATACAACCTTAAATCTTACTTTGAAACGTGTCTTGCAGACAACAATACTGACACAGAACACAATAAGGCGGTGGGAGTAAATATTTCCCCAATATTTGGATAATGAAAGGGTCAAAGGCATTTGTAAAAGAAGGAGGGTCGCATAAGCGTGGCGAAGCTTAGGGTCTTTTTCGTCGAAAATTATTTTTTAACTCGGACAGTAGGATTATTATATACGCATTTATTCTTACTTATAACTCTTCAATTTTAATCCGATACAGTTTGTTAGAAGAATGGAATGTATTATGTAAATATTATTTTTGTCATAGGTATTTTTATCTAAGATTAGGAATGTATCTTATATAAAAAGCATCCAATCAGCATTTTTGTGCCAAAATGTTATCATGATTAAGTTAAGAGTTTGGAATTTTTTTATTTTTTTTTTTGGCATTCGGAGTGAAAACGGTTTAGTTATTGATATTTGTGTCCGTTCATAATTGTTTGTGTTAACGATATTCAATGAGGATAAAAACAGTAGCAAATTTATCAATAAAACTTTTCACTAGTTAACGACACTACATGGACTCTAGTCAAAGTGTTTTCGGAGTTTCTGCAAAATAAACGACGACAGAAAATGATAGGGAAATAAACCATAAATCGATTTAGCAGTTAATGTATTTGTCGATCCACTTCTTTCTTTCCCCGATACACGTCAATCTGTTTCCTAATTAATTCTTAATCTCAAATGTTAGCCCTCAGTAGTCGTTTGACTACAGGGTCCAAGGGTATAAAGCGTTTGAGCTGAGTCTGAGTATGTTCTCAAGCATTTAATTGGTCAGATTTTAGCCTAGGCTCAAATCTGACCAATCAAATGATTGAGAACGACTTTAGACTCAACTGAAAAGCTTTATAACATTGGACCATGTCCGTTCAAAGGCAGTGCGGATATTGGCTGCGCTATATATTTATGTTATAGCTACTATTTCGATTGCAAACTGTTATACTCATAGTTATACCCAACTCTTAAAATATATCTTTAGACTTGATATTTAAGTGAGTGTGCAAACATTATTGTTAAAATAACAATTAGTTTCTTATTCTTATATTTTGTTTAAGTATGATTAACTTTTTATGTAATATTTCAGCCGTTCCTTATATTTGGGGAATGATAAAAGACAGCCATATCATGGAGGGTAAATTGATAACAGTCGGCTTGCTTGGTCAATTCATCAATTTGGAGGGTAGACAAAGATGGATTCTTAAAAGCTTTGTTTATGGCCGGCCATTTGTACTAACGTTCACATCTTTCAATATTCCTTGTGACCAAGGTTAGTATTTAGTAAACATAAATGGAAAGCTATACGCTCAAAGTACCGACCGGTGAACCGCCAACTTCTTTTACTGTTATAATGTCATTTACACGTCTTATATCCACAATTAAGTCATTGAGAAACTGTATATAAACGGCGAAGTTCTGTCAATTCTATCAATATAACCATAACGTTTCGTCTTGTTCCATAACGATTTGCTTTGTATTAAAATAATTTGCATAGAATGATGTTCGTAGAGATATATTCACAAGCACAAACTAGTTTTATGGCATATACTGTGAATGTTGCTGTAATAGCACGTTACAGAGGCTCATTAAGGAACCCAGTGAGAATTAAACAACAAACGATGCAGATAATTCGACAACCAGTCCCTTTATTTACGAACACTGCAATTATACTTGTAGTTATTTTTATTTCCCCGTGGCAATCGGGCCGGAGGTCAGATTTTTACCCCTGTCTGCCCGTGCGTCTGTTCGTTTGTCCGTTCGTTCGTACGTCCCATATTCAGTAAAAACATTGTCTACGGCTACAACCGTATATCTTGTCAGAGAGTTTATACATAATTCCAAAGATGGGAAGGTAATCAGGAATTTGATCTGCTTTATTTTCTTACACAATTACAGTCAGTTGAAACAAGTCAGTCCCCCTTTTTAAAAAGACTTTCTGTGTTTACGGTACATTAAAAGGTGAATTATAGCATAGGTCTACAAAATTCGACTGCCGCTTTATTATAAGTACTGAAAACTAATCATCTGAATAATAATCAGTATGAACTGACAGAACGTTTACAATAGTATCAACAGGAGCTTTCTCAGCAACAGTGTCAAATACTACCTAAAGAAATCCCAACCATAGGGCATGTATATTACATAATCATATTCAGACTTTGACAAAGTGTGCATTGTGCATGTGCCACATATGTTGCAGCTTATTAGTGGCGACTAATTTAAAAATGATTATTTATGTAATGCTAGTCCCATAATGCCGAACAGATCAACCAGGTCATCCCCGATCAAGCAATTTAGGACTGTTATTCTTTCAACCCTTTTGGTACACAATAGGTTCGCTCGAAATTTGTATTCGAGACAGTCTACCTCACCTGGAATCACATGGGCTTTCTACCCGAATGTGTTTGACGCGTCAACATGTTAGAGTAGAAGACGAAAAACCGAGCGGTCGAGAAACGATCGGTTATTAGTTGAGTAGAGGTCGAGTTTATCTGGAAACGATTGTTTTTCGGAGATCTAGTTTGGTAGGGATTGGAAAACTATTTAGCGTAGTCCGACATTTTAATCCATTTAGCGTTGTGTAACCAAGGTTCATGGATCTGCTTAATAACAAGGCAAACGTTTCTGTCTAACTTGTAATTCCTAAACTGTACCAGGCACGGTCTCTATATACCAGCATTTCTAACTTCACCCTACATCCCTTCAATCCCTGCTTAACGTATCTCGACATTTTGCCAGTTCAGGCATTTACATTCAGTACAGTTAGCCTTTCTTATCCACCCTCGCAGAGCGCGCACGCTCTTTATATACAGTTTGTACGAGCTCGAATGAATGATCTTGTGACTTAACGTCAGAGCTACGTAAGCGCATTTATTTCAGCCGCGTCCTAGCAACGTATCCAGTATGTTTTACCTGAAGCTGACTCCGAATACGGCAACATGCCGTGCTTAGACTAAATATATAATTAACGTAGGCGATTGACGTACCATCAATTGTTTTGTTATTTGCATAACGGAAACGTGATGTGACAGGAAGTTGCCTTTTCGGAATACGAGCGGCTACCAAATTCTTACTAATCAGTGACATAGTCCGACTTTTTGTAATCGCCCGAATATTCCCGAAGGCGTGACGTAGATTGAGTAATAGTTTAATTTAGTAACACAATGCTAAAGATACAACCGAACAGATAATTATTCGCTGCTGCTACCGATCTATACACGATCATTACGACATGTCCTTGAGTTGTACCCGATCGATTCCCAATCAACATTACCTTATTCGATGTGACAGCCGGACCAACTCGACCGTTACCTTCTTGTACTTGGCCAGTTTCCGGTACTCGATCAGTTCTCGATCGCTTCTCGATCGTAAGTCGACTAAACACGAGCTCATACGATCAGACCACAATTAAAAAGGCGTGTAAATTTCCCACATGCTGATTAGAAATCAAAAACGCCATTTTAACGTTTCTTATAGTCCAAGAATATCGACTTTAAAGACAGGCCACGCCCATTGCAGCTTTGATTGTTGAAGAAGCTGGGACCTCATCTCATGCGCCATATGACAATTTTATGTGTTACGGAATTGTGAACCCACACTCAGTAGTAGCATAATAAACCTAGGTTTATATGTATAGTAGCAGGTTTATCTGTAAAGAAGGTGTATTAATAAACCGGAACAATATTGCTGAAGTTGAGATTTTTCAATTTAAAAAACAAATAATTAGAGTAATAGCCTAGTAGGTCTTGTTAATTTGCAGCCACGGAAAATGTTATAAATAGTTAAACTATCATTTAGTATATTCATAAAACCGTATATAAACAAAAATGATCTGAGTGGGATTCGAACCCGCAACCTCTTGCTTCGAAGTCGAGCGATGTTTGTGATTGGCAACGGCGCCGTACACTATTCATTTTATTTGTAAATAAAGTTAGCGTATTGACCCGTTTAAAAATATATAAAAAATGAACTAATAAACGGAAAAAGGACCATGTTTTAAACAAATCGAGCAAAAACAGTTTACAAACTCATGTCCATTCAATATTTCCATTTCGAGTAGATCTTCTCTGTTATAGATCATTCGTTTCTAAATTCTGATTTTATCTTCTGCTAAAGCAATACGATAGACAAGATGTAGCAACAATATGAAAATATACTTTATGTAAGCTAATAGACAAAACAGAATATCAGATTTAGTAGCTAATTTAGACATAAATACTGGAATGGGATGCAGAGTCTAAATCTGAGGAGTCGGAAAAGAAACTGTTTCAAAACATTGAGCGACCTTGAAGAACAGCGCGAAAACTGGTGACAATTTGCAGTCGACTTTTTAAAAAAAAATATCTTATGAGATTCAGCATAAAGTGTTGTCCATTTGAGTTCAAATATATCACTTTTCAAGTTTGTTGCCAGTTTTTCACTCACAGCGTTTTGTTGTAGTCATTTTTCTGTTAACTAAGCGCAGTTCGGCTGTGAGGGTTATTATGTTTTTGTTTGTCAGAAATTACGTGAAACATGTCTAATTTAGTGTTATTGTAAATTTGAAGGGCAGTTATCATTCAGTGACGGGATAAATCGAATATTTTATTACATGAGATAGGAGGGGTTTGTTCTGCTCGAGGAGAAACCATCTAGTACTCTATGTCGCGCTAAAGGGTTTCTCCTCTCGCAGACTAAACCCCTCCCATCTCATGCAGTGACAATTTATTCTCTTTTAAATGTTTATGTGGTAAGTTTAAAGAGTGTGACAATTACACCAATTCCATAGAATTATTGAAGGTGGACTACGTTCTCAGTTGAAACTATTTGACTTTAAGTTAACAATAAAATTATGTCTGCATAATATTAGCATTACAAATGGTTGGACCACCATAGGGGAATAACTTAACTGAAACGCAACTAATAGCGTTTACTGCATTTCGAAGATTGTTACGAAGTTTGTTTTATATGTTTGGCAAAATATGGTTATTCTTTCAAACTAACGGAAACTGTTACAATTTCGATGTGAAAAGGTGTTTTTATAAAATAGTCTACATCTTTTTTAAAAAGTTGGTTACCATAGTTACCTGTATCATTTCATTGAGATAAAAAATGGGCCAATAGTTGCCATAATACAAAAATCCAATTGGCCTATGTCTATATATGTCTTTATATAATAAACGGCTCTTCATTCAATTAAATCATGTAACGTGTTTCAATCTAAACAAAAATGTTTTCTTGTTACATCAATACAGATATAATTTTTGTATAAATCTATATTTACAAAAGACTTGGAAAGCCTAATTCAAAAATCAAACATCATGCGTGTTGGAAAAGCTTTAAATGTAAGTGAGTTGTTTTGAAAAGGATTAAACTTTAAGAAACAAGCACGGGGGTTCTCCTGTTCTACTTATTATGACATAATAACTGATTTTAATATATCATTGCAAATTTACTTCAAAAGGTTCACCTATTTCCTCAAACTACGTTACCCTACAGAAAAAGCGACTTTTCATGACATTCTTTCTAATGACAGTGGCAGAGTATCATCAAAATTCGTAACGATATTAAAATATGGTTAATTTAAAACAGAAATATAAAACATAGAATGTCATTACGGGTCTTTTTGTCAGACCACGACTTAACTGTTTTACATAGGACAATAATATCTGAGAACTATGAAATATACGTACAATGATACGAGAAGGTATGTGTTTACATTTTCAGAATACGATCTGTATATTAAGAGCGAAGCCTTCCAGGATGAACACTTATGTAACACCGGCAGGAGACCTAGACACATATATAAAGCTTGGACTTTACAGATCAATTACAAGTATGACAAAAGCGTTACTCGGTATGACCCAGAAGGTTTCACAGCCGATTTTAAAATAGAACCAGTGCCCCGTCAGCATGCATGGTTTAAAATGAATGAAAGTAAGTAAATGTTTATTCTTAATTTTTCGCCTGACAGAACATGCCTATGTCAATCTCCATCAGGGAAGAATTCTGTACATTGTGAGTTCGTGTTACTTCGATTTCACGTATAAGAAATGCCTTAAATTAGTAAAAAAAGATTAATGTGTTCAGTTGAGCCATAAAAATACATGTTTTTCTTTTTTATGAGTACTACATAAAGCAACCATATATGCTTTAGATAATGCACTTTGTTCAGTTTGACCATTGACACACGTATGATGTCACATGTATAGTAAATGTCGAAAGCAAGCTATCAGAAGATCATTGCTTATTTTGAGGAATTCAAGCATATCAAATCGAATTTGCACTATATGCTTACACTGTAAGTAGGCCGGGTGACTATTACCATTTAATGGCAAATATTCAGTCTTGTGGAACATTCTATTTCTGGGGGAGACTTGGACTTATGCAGGTCAGCTCATCAGGAACACTTTTGAAATTGTGTACTCTGAAGCCCTATGAAATGTTTTCACAAGTTAAATTATATAAAAGTAGTCTGACTTTGATTTAGATAAATGACAGATCTTTATTTTAAACATGTATATACTTAGATATATCATTAAGGGCTTATCCAGGTGTTAACTATGCAGGCAATTATCTTTATCTAACATAGCTTCATCTACGATATTTCATTAATTGTTAATAAAAATATCATTATAATTGATATTAGACAATAATATAATTATAAAACTAGTTTAAGCAGATCTAGCATGTTTTTAAGATTTGATCTAAACATTTATTGTTTTTGGTAAAAGTATCAATGCATTATAGATGTAACTGTCATTCGTTAGAGATCTGTTTTTAATCATTTGCTTTAAATTAACCTCGAAACTTGACACTAAACCTGATACAATGGTTTCTAGTTAGCTGAGCAAACAGACGGAAATATGAGTCAACAGGTGTAAAAAATGCATAAACCTCCTATGGGAGCTTTAGGTATTACTTGTATCCGGTATTTAACTACAATCTGGCTTATTAATGCACACTGTAACTCTATAAAGCAATCGTTTAATACAAAACTGAATCTGACTGTTCTACAGATAAACATTAAAAACATGTTAACATTGAACTTTACTGGCCATTCCAGGAAACGGCTTTATCATCAATTCAAGACAATAGTCAGATTGAATTGAGTTTCCACAAAACAGGTTAACCTAAGGTAATTGTGTACCTACAAACTAGGAACAGCGCAGTCATGTAATGTTGCAACATCTTAAGACTGTTGACTGCTTAATGCAGGGTTATGAAATGCAGAAACCTCCTATAGGAGCTTTAGGTATTATTTGTATCCGGTATTTAGCTACAATTTGGCTTATAAACGCACATGGTTACTCAAAAGAATAATCGCTCAATACAAACCTGACTCTGACTGCTACATAGATAAACATTGGAAACATGTTAACATTATACTTTACTGGCGATTTCGTGGGTGCATTAAACATTTTGTTACTTTACTGAAAATATAAAGTTTAGTTATACATTAAGAACGCAGACCACGTCTTTGTTGTAAATTTCATCACTCATGTTGCATAATAGCAAAAATGACTAAATGTTAAAAAACATAAATAGATATCGATGGTGCATTAAACATTTGTTTAAAGGGTGATAACTCGCATTTTATAGTAACTGCTTTTTATGTCATAAACAAGATGTAAGTTATGATTTTGTCCTAGAAATTAACATTTATGTTTCAAAGCAGCCAGCAAAGAAAGCCGCCATTTTAGAGAAGCATTGTTTAGCAGTTTGTGTACACTCGTTCTTTGAAAAGGCATGTTTTCAAATGACCCCCTTTGCATTGAAAATAATACTAAACTTTGAACAAATAAAACTCGAAAACCAATTATTGCAAATGAAGTCTCTCAATGTGATCCCCATCATTAGGTGCTTATTGCTATTTCCACTGTTCGGTATGTCTTTGATACTGCTTTCGTGATCTTCACAAAACGGAGAACGTTATCTATGGGGCATACCGTGTTAAACAACTGACTAAACTTTAATTTTTCAGTAAATAAGAGCTTGAGTTGTGATCTAAAGTGTGTCATGTTTTTTTCATAAAACGTGTGTTCACATAAACGTCAAAGCGAAGCTAAAATAGCGCGACCTTTGACCAGCTGTCTGTTGATATTGGATATAGAATGAGTGACACTGAATGAAAAGCAGGTCTTTAGAATTCCGTTAATTTCCTTATTTAATTAAAAATAATCAAGCCAAATTTTGGTGAAGACGGGGGTTTTCTATACACTCGGTTGGTCTATTCCTGTCAGACACTCGCTAAAGCTCGTTTCCAACTGGGAACAGACCAACCTTGGAAAACGAATACCCCGTTTTTACAAAACAACGTGCTTGATTCTTGTAATTGTCATCAATGCAAGACAATTGTCATAAATGTTTCGACACAACAGGTAAATATGTGTGCTTTTTAGTAAGTCACCATACCTGGTAAAAGTAAAAAAACGATTTTTTTTACTTTTGATACAGTACGCATGACTATTTGTAGATCAACTTAAACTATTCAATATTACACCAATATTGTATGGTGAAGCCTGCAGACGAGTATAATTGACCGTTACAAATAGTGAACTTGTAAATTTAGAAAATGTCCTAAGAAAACAATATGTAATCTTATTAGTAGCCCTCGGATCAGAGTATGAAATGATTGTTGTCATTTAGATAACGTTGTCAAATGATACACTTATCAGGGACAACACTTAATTAACACTTAAGATTTCGATTTAAATGGTTAGGTTTAATCAATATACTACACGCGGTTAGCAAGTTTATAACTCATGTCAATTAGTTGTATGACTAGAAACTTCTAATCATTCTAATTATTTGCCAGGTTATGAACCACCCGATGAAATCGAAAATCTTGGCGTATACACAGGTATGCATCTCTTTTTTTTAAAGCCTATTCATTAATAAATCATAAAAGATATATATTTAACCCCTTCACTGTCATTAAATTTGAACTATTGTCGTCTGCTTCTATTTCTAAAAAACAATTTTTAGGTATTTTGACTGTATTGGTGCTTGCCATTTGTTAACTGTTGGCTCCTACATGTAGAACAGATGGTTAGTGATACGTAGTCGGGTCAGGTTCAAAAATGTTTATTTTACATATCGGTGTTTCTTCAAAAAACTATGTCTAAATTCAATTTTGAAAACTTCTGAAAAAACTATGTAGTATAAGCAGACGCAATATTATTCCATGGTGTTGTAATAAGCTTTTAACTGTCATGACGTCATCTTCTTAAAAAAATTATCGTCTGCTTTTATTTCGCGAATCTAAAACGTAGGTATTTCGACGTAAGAAATATTGAAACGAGTGTCAAACAGTTCGAATCCTGATCAGACGCCGCGTTACGCGGTGTCTGATCAGGATCCAAACTGTTTGAAAATAACTACTGTACTCGGGGTAAGGACGTGAAGAGGTTAACGGCAAACTATTTCTCAAATGCAAAATGTCTTAAATGTGTTCATTTTTATGCATTAAAACTAAGTGAAATTGGCTATAACATGCCTGAAATATGCCTGTATATTATCATGAGTCATACATTAAAGAGACTCGCAACTAGATTTAGCATTAACAAAAGTAATTTGTAAATATGTGGCAAACGCTTATATAAACGGGTAACAATTAGTTTAGGATAAGAAATTATGTTCAAAAAATGCATTTCAATAAAATAAGATATTGAGCTCGGGTGGGAATCGAACCCGGGACCCGGCATGCGCGGACAGTAGGCAAAATAAGGAAACTGCTTAGACCACTGTGCTACCGAATCATTCATATATCTGGGATCGATTTAAAGTATTTAACTGTGTATCGATGGAGAGTACATACAACTACATAATTCGGCTCGGGTTTTTGTCTGAGCCCGTGACCAATTTTCTATAGCGTCTTTCGACGTTATGGATAAAACGACGAAAAGTGTCTTAAAAACTAAGATTTTAAGACTTTTCTAGAGGGTGTTTTTAGACTGGCCATGTTTTGCCAATGCCAGATGCACGATAATGCTACACTTTTGGTTATATTTGAGTATTTTATTTTATTTTTGCAAATACACCATCTGGTTGCAAGTCGCTTCAATGTGTCAATTTTCTATTGAGATGGCTAGCAAAATAAGCGATTCATTTACATAACAATTATTCGGTCTGACTCCCGAGAATTTTCGTAAGGATAAGTGATCTATACGAGCGGCGACAATACATATACATTGTATGTGCCGTCATCAGCTTGTGTGAATTTTAGCAAAACAATAGCGATTTTTGTCATTTGAGAGCAACATTAAGGCTTTAAAGACAGAACATTACCGTTGTTTTACTTAGACTTCAGCATACACGCTCATCATTATTAGATGGTATTGTCGATGAATTTTGAACTGGCACTCATCAGTTTCCGTCAACTTTCGTCGATGAAGTCGGGACTTTCCGTATCTATGTAAAAACCAATACATACAAATATACTTAGAAACATATTAGTTTCAGGGCTCACTAGACCCTAGGTCTCCCCCTAGCCGGACTGTATAAGACATATATCATGTTAAAGGTTGAAGTATTCCCTTTAGAATGACACTTGTTGGATGCTAAACGGCCGCCGGATAGGTCGAGAAATTAGTATTGATTATCTGCCCCTGAATGCTGAAATTCCTACTTCTTTTCCCCAGTATACGCACCTATTTGTAGGGATGCTAAGTGTGTTTCTCTACAAATTATACAAAATAATTTGAAAAAAAAAAACATCGCAAAAAAATGCATGTATGTAAAGTACTATGGCAGGGATCGAACACATGACCCTGAAATTGGTAGATTCTAGTGGGTCGATTAAACCACTGAGCTATTGTCGCAAGTTGTAACAAATTATGATGTACAAGTATTTCTCCAATATTTTTCTTATATCCAATATTTCAGTAAGATACAAATAGCTTACGGAAAAGAACGGAATATGCATAGGGTGCCAGTTCAAACATCATCGACAATAACATACAGTTGAAAACATAAACTTGACGGTGCTATTACGTAAAGATACAATTCATGACTAACATAACATGATCGCGAGATTGCACATCATTAGAACCCTACATCACCTGGGTACACGGTTAGGAAGCCTTCGAGCCGAAACCGACCCAAGGTATTTGATCGGTAAGACTTTAGCAAACGCTCAACTCTGACAAATCAAAGGCCAGAGAACGGTTTTAGCCTCAACTGAAACGCTTCACAACCCTGGACCCTAATGATTGCCTACAATGTAAAAAGTGTATCATTTTTAAATTTAACGTTGTGGTGCAATAGGGTACATCTTTGTTTAAGACTGTTTTGTTTTATAATTTCAACCAATTTATAGATGTATTCATGTTCTGGCGAGGTGAATAAAACATTTGTATTATAACACTTAAGAGCCTTAATGGCGAAACATGTTTGTTTATCGGATTTTCGTTCTCCAGAAACCATTCTTCTTTGTGGCAGTTTTGGGGTTTTATTGTCAATTGACATCATTTTTATTCATTAGACCGATATTATCCCCTCTGCCAAAAACTAAAACGAAGGCAGGTCGGTGGTTTTGATGCCATGCACTGCTTGATAACGAATGAGATTAGCCGCAATCCTCCTTAAATCATCCATTATCTCATCTTGCCATCCCTTTTTACTCATCGGCGGTGCCGTAACACCCATCTATCTTGTAATATTTTATTGATAGTTTAACGAGAAATATATATACACACAAAAAGCATCTAAGTATAAATTTATTTATTTGTTTTAAAAACCAATTGTTATTATTATCATTATCATTTTACCAGATGTATATAGCGCTCTTGTCACACAGGGTTTGTGCGTTCAAACGCGCTTCACTTGAAATTACATAAATGTACCTACAAAGCGAGAACAGAAACATAACTACAGTTAGATCTTAAATAAACATGATACATTATGGTTTTACATTGGGCCTGGGTTAAGTTCAACATCGTTCGAGAGTGCTAGCAATAAAATACTTAGATAAAAACAGTAATGGATTTTCTGTTTGTTATCAGCAAAAATACAACGAGAGATTTTATTTAAAATAATTTCAGCCAATTATTCTCTACAACATTAATGTGACAGCCAGTTGAATATTGAAATCATACGATTTTACACCGTGATATTTGTTTAACACTTTCGGGTAAACAGAGCACTGACACAGACTCATAAACGTACTGTATTACTAAGTTCAGTGGTAGATAGAATTTGGAAACTTTTGGATATACAGTAAAACCCCTCTAAACCGGACATATGTGGGGACATCAAAAACGTCCGGTTTAAAGAGGTTTCCGGTTTAGAGGGGTTTGGACTTGTTTCTAGTATGGAAGTAGCTAACCATGAACTTAAAGCAGGTTGAAAGTAAAGCAGAATGCGCCTTAAGGCGCATTCTGCTTTACTTTCAACCTGCTTTAAGCTATCATCTGAACGTACAAACTATTTTCTTCAGTGTAAAAATAAACCAAAGACGTAAAAAGACAAATTTATGGTGTAATTGGGTTTAAATAAAGAATGGATGAAAACGGGACAAAAGGTTTTGTCCGGTTTTGAGAGAATTCCGGTATTAAGTGGTTCCGGTTTAGAGGGGTTTCGCTATATACTTTCTGTTCACCTATTTACTGTTATGACGCCTTCTTCTTTCTAAGTTGTCATCTGTTTATCTTTCCAGAGTTTAGAAACTTTAGACTGTATGTTAGTTCGAAAATGTAGTATTGTGTATTTTGTCAAACAGATTGAATCATGATCAGATACTTCGTTAGGTGACGTCTAATAAGAATCTACATATCTGTTTGTAAATAACTACATGTACTGTACTAGGAGAAATGCTATGAGAGGTTTGAGGTTATTGGTGTTACTGGCAGATTGATTCTGAATTCGCACAAGATTTCAAAGACAAAGTTGTAGTTTTATATTATTGTCTCGTTTTAAGGTTGTTTGAATTGTTTTAAGGCTCTTTGGCATATTTAGTGTATATTGTATTATGTTAAACAGTATATTCGGACACGGCCAAGAAGCGCTATCGCTTTAGCTACCGAGCGGAATTTGAAGACTGGGTTTCACAGGCTAAATATTGTCAACAGTTCAACTATAGCCTTGTGGTTATGCATACCAGAGCTGAATTGGAATTCCTGCAGTCCTGGATATTCTATCGAATGAGTGAACTTTATACAACAAAGAAGGGACGGACAAGTTTAAGCCTACTGTCAACTAGCGCTTTTAACTGGAACCCACACATACCGATTTACATTCACATAGGTATGACTAAATATATATTTTACAATTAAACTCTTCGGTACAAGGTTCAGGTCCCGATATATGCAAGTGAATATAGCAGGGAATTAATTTGGACAGCGATAAACTAATCAATGTCATGAAAACAGGTTTCTATTGAGAGTTGATATAAGACATTATGTACACGAATACATTGTTGTAAATGTAAAGCGTGGATTTTGTGTTGAGCTAAAAATATTTCAGAATTGTCCAAAGTAATACGTAAAACAGATGTCTGAACAAAACAGCAATCTGAATATTGGCCATAGCATGCACTGTAAAATATACAAGATACTAACAGTAAGTCTACTGACTGACTTTGCGCTGATAATGTGTTTTAACGGCATTGCTCATATAAAAATGACTTGTATATACGTTTAGACTCTGAAAGAGGTATAAGGAAATAATTTTAGAACGTACAAACTATATTTATCAGTGTACGAAACTGGGAATCATGTTAAAACAAGTGTAATATCCAAAAGTCATCGTAGTGCGTTAGCAAAACTTAGATGTGGAATTGCTTTACTAAGTTAACAATTAGTCAAAACAGAGGTTTAAGTTAAGAAGAACGAACTTGGTTTAACTGTAGAGATGAGATTTAGGATGAAAGTCATATTTTGATAATATTATATAGAGAAATTAGAAATAGCCTATATATTAAGATATCAAAAATCAATGCTTCTTTCAGAATGTTTAGTGACACTGAAAAGTTTACATTTATTCTTTCATAACCTAATATTGTTAAACATACTGCCAAACCCTGCAATGTTATTTGTTATTTTAATGTATAGACGAAAACAGTTACATGTATATGAATAATTCTGTGATGGTGTATATAATTAACATATATTTTAAAACTTGAAGCATCCTCTGATGAACGTTTTTTTGTTCTTAGTATTCTAGAAGCGTACGTTAAGTTGCATGATTTTAGGTTAATAAATCTAATTAATTGTCTTATTTAAAGATTTACATTGTCTTTCATAACTCATATTTGAGTGGTTCTGTACATTTTACTTATGAATGTTTGTATATTTTATTATGTATATAAGGAAGACATAGATATAACATCTGTATGTCTGTCTATAAATTAGTCTCGAAAGAAATTCATCAGAATAGCACTATACCTTATTAGAGGGCTTTCCAGTTCAGATAACCCATTACCACATAGTTTGTGTCTAGTATGAAAGCGAGCTGCCCACTTAAAGCAGGTTGAAAGTAAAGCAGAACGCTTTAAGCTATCATCTGCTAGAATATGGAAAACGGTTTTGATGATACATATTCACTTATGTATAAAGTGGAATGATTTTCTCCAGTGTAGCAATAATTAAAAGGCGCAAATAGCGATTTTATGGTGTAATGAGTTAAAATATAGAAGGGTTTGAAACGGGACCAAATATCTTAAGATAGAAGTCTGGTAAATAGAGGTTCCGGTTTAGAGGGGTTCCACTGTAATAACTTCTTAGAGGGAACGAAGCTAGTGGTGAAATGGTTACGGTGATATTAATTATTATAACACAATACATACAATATAAAGTTGGTTACAGGTTTAATTCGATATCGTGGAATCGACGGTTTAAAGCACATTTGGCAAGATGGGACGTCTCTGTCATTTACGGCATGGTGAGTTTACCACCGCTTTCCAACAATTTGGTCGATAAAGATACTTTATCCCGTCACTACAGCCTCCAGTGTCATAATAAAGGGGTAGCATAATAAACCTAGGTTTATCTGTACATGTGCAAGTTTATGTGTATAGTAGTTTTATGAATACACCAGAACTATTTTTATTTTGATTACTCAAAAGCAAAAATCGGAAAATTTTATTGTTAGGCGCCAAAATCACAATAAATATGTTTGCTAACCATTTAGCATAAACAAAAAAGAAAAAAAATCATTTAGAACGAACAAAAAAAATTGGATCGAGTGGGATTTGAACTCAGGTTGCCGTGGTGGAAATATGTCGCCTTAACCATTAAACCACGTAACATGATCACGTGACGTCGACTTAAGTTGTATATAAAGTTTGTATATTGACGTGTTTTTTAAAAAAAAAATCAAATTGATAGCAACAAACCATGATTCTGAATAAATATTGCTTTTTGATTGCCAACTAAAAGTAAAGAAGAATGTATCCCTTCATTGTTTGTATTCTCGTAGAGATCTACGCTGTAATAGACCATTCAACAATCGTTTCCAACTGTCTTCTGGCTTTGCTAAAGCAATACGGTACTGTAGCAACAAGTTGACAGATATTTTAGGTAGGCTCATAGACAAAGCAGTATGTCAGATTTAATAGAAAACTTCGACATAAACATTGAACAAGATGCCGAGTTTGAATCTAAGGAGTCAGAAACTGTTCCAAAACAATGAACGACCTTGATTAGCAACGCGAAAACTGGTGACACTTTTCAGTTGATCTTTTTAAAATGTTATCTTATGAGATGAAGCGTAAAGTATGGTCCATTTGAGTTCAAATATATAACTTATCAAATTTGAATCGACTCACTTTTCCAGTTCTTTGCCTTTACTTCACTATAAGCGTTTAGTTTCTGCATTTTTCTGTAGGTAGGATTAACTGAGGCGTACTTCGCCGCGGGCTCCCTTGCGGTCATTTATGCGGTATGTGAGAGTTTTCTTCAAAATATGAAAAACTTGTCAAATATGGAATAATATAAGTTTGAGATGCTAAAATCATTTAGTGACGGGATAAATCGAATAATATGTCATTGCATGATATGGGAGGGCTTTACTCTGCTAGTGGAGAAATCATTTTTATCGCTCGGTATACCTCGCGATAAAATGATTTCTCCACTTGCAGAATAAAGCTCTCCTATCTCATGCAATGACATATTATTCTCTATATCTTGCAGAACCAAGTACGCGTACATGCACGTTCACACGCACCCACACTCGCGCGTGCACACACAGTGTCAATATGGACAATTTTAAGGAAAGCTGTCACAGAGATCTGTGGTCTATCATTAACGAATGCTAAATGTTTATAGTTAGATGTGACGCGCGATGTTCGTACACATTTTAAAATGACGCTTACTGTATCAGTATAAAAATCAATAAGAAAGTCAATTTTACCTCGATATATTTGATCTATACATCAAATTAATCAGCAGAAAGTAAACAATAACATCACACCATTTATCTAATGCTAATTATTTTGAATGTTTTTCAAAAATTAAGTTAAAATGTAATTTCTACCAAAAATTGGCGTGTCACACGTAACAAAAATACATTTCCCTTAAGTTTTACAGGCGTATATCTCATATGTTTTTCATCCAAATGCCTTCAAAATCTTGCGGAACAATGTTTATGTCTACATTTATCAATTAAGTAGTTTTGGTTAAATTCAAAGTGCATTTCCGCTTCCGGTCGAAAAAACAAGTTGAGTACAGAAAGTGTCACACTTAGAGGAAACTCCACGGTGCAGATACAAAAACACAGATTATTATAAAAATATTAACGAAGTAAGAACACATTCTCTACCATATAAAAGTTCATTTGATGCTGATTGTAATTGCACATGAAGATATTGATGAAACGTTGAATAGTTCACTTGATTTATTAAGGTTGAAAAAATGTCACACATGGCATTTTTCAGTGTGTTTTTTACGTGTATCTGTTTTAATGTCATTTTAAAGTAAATGTACACAACAATAAAGTGCAAGAAATATTTTTATTAAACGGTTTATTATCTAAGCTTTTAAATGATACAATTTTCTTTGCCGTGCGTTAAACAGTCTTAGTTTTATAAGTGTTTTAACAAACTTGAATTTTTGTCACACTTAGACGTCGCGCACGATATTCGTACAAACGTCCAGATCGACGTCCAAATCTGACGTTTATATCGGGTTTTTGAGTAGCCTTTCAATTGTACATTGCGATACATGATCAGAGATACAATTTCGAATATAGCTATAATATACCTCTTTACTATGACATTGATTAGCTACAAATAATGAGACATACGGTAAACATTTTGTCTCTTTAAACCAAAAAAACAATCGCACGATTTCTAGCGACCCTTCTAATTGTCTAGCTACAAAGAATGTAGTGCTGAATGTGTTCTCTTAATGTTATGGTTCTCTTTTTTGGTGTAAAGTACGTGTACCTCTGGCACAAACCTGTTTTACAGATAGAGCTAGCGCTGTTAGAATTATCAGAGTTAAACGTGTGGTAATTATTTTGTTTTGTCTCTATCGAAGAACTGTTCCCATATTTTCTGAAGACTAAACTTATTTGGAAATTTTGCACTTGATGTTCTTAATGTTTTCAAATAGTGCCAAAACGGCTTATTTAGTGCGCAACTCTCTGTTAATTTAGTTTGGCATCGCTTTACACAGGTTTAACTGTAGATTCCCTTATGTAAACAGGCATGTCGTGATGTCATGATCATACGTCATAAATACGGATGACGAACACTCATGACGCGTCGACTATAATGAATGCATTTGTAAACACAGCAGATTATGACCACCCATTGCATCTCGCAAGCGGAATGTAATGATTTGAAGATCTCTAAAAGAAGACCATCGCTTAGTTATTTACCGATTATTCTGAAAGCAGACTTTTCAGTTCAAACGTTCGTCTCCTTCAAACTGGTCAAAACTATCGTCAATTCTCGTATTCTCGTGGTTTCTCATAATCTCGTGTCTTACGAAAACGGATTAAATGGACACTCCTGACATCTAGAAATAAGTCAAATCTTTTCCTCGGGTAAATTTATGTTGGAAAATGTTGTAAAGACCAATAAAACATCTTTTATGTTTGAATTATCTTTTTCCGAAATTTCAAATGTAAAACGTGTTGGATATTGTAATTCATTTAATACTAGTGTATAGTTAAAAATAAATAAACAAACAAAAATTGATGCTACAGACCAGAAATTTGTCAATATGATAGATTTAAAGTGACTCTAAAAACACTTCTCTAAACTGAAGAGTTAACGCCCTCCATAGCAACAAACGTTGACAACCAATCAGAAGGCACGAGAATACGAGAAACATTTGACTGATTCAGATCCTGTAGGGAGGTGTATTCAAACGTAGTAATTACCAAGATATTATTTTATTATTATTATTTTTATGGATGATATACTTTAGTCGGAGTTTCAACTGTTTTTTAAGCCACAAAGAAAAATTCTTAAAAGCAATGTATGTGCTTTATATATATTTTAAGGCTTAGCCACACGAGAATAGGAGACAACAGCATAATTAGTTATTAATCAGAAGTTTTAAACCGAGTAAGAAAGGAAATTGAGCTAGATCAAACGCAGGGTGACTGCCAATCTAGTATGACAAAAGTTGGCTATTTCCATATTCTATCACAGAGGTAAGCAGATTATAAAATGTTAATTTGATATTCATTGACTGTACTTATATATAGCCATACTGATTCTTTTCAGGCCAAAATTAGTAGGACACTGTTTGCAATTCTAATTGATCTCTCGCCACATATCGCGAAAATGTGAAAATCGAAATGCCTCGAAAATCCAGTGCCAATTTCTTCACATTAATAAATGTTTTCGCATTTCGATAATTAGTGTCCATATTAAATAACTGTTTAAACTGCGGAACGTTCTTTAAGGTCTCTTTTCCTTATTTATATTAATATTACGTCAACGTCATGTTACACAGATGTTTACGGACATCGCGCGTCACGTCTAAGCATTTTATATTTCACCAAAATAAGTAAATAGTGATAATAAATGAAATTAAATTAAATTAGCATACCGAGTATTCGGCTGCAAACGACGATATGGTTTAACCCTTTACCTCATAGTCTGTTTCTAGTTTTGAAAATAGGCAACTACTTAAAGCAGATTGAAAGTAAAGCAGAATGCGCCTTAAGACGCATTCTGCTTTACTTTCAGCCTGCTTTAGAAGCTACCGTCTGATAGAATAAATAAAATGTTTCTTATGATACATATTCATGACTGCATAAATTGGAACTATTTTCTTCAGCGGAGTAATAAACTGAATGCGCTGAAAGGAGCTTCTATTGGGGAAAGAGTTAAAACCATGCAATGACAGCAAACTTGTTCGTCCATACACTCCAGCTAGCATAACACATTTGCTATGTATCAATCATCTTCCACACCCCTCTCCCCTATGTACTAAATCCAACTCACAAAATATGGCTATTTCCATAAAGCTGATAGTTTGAGGGTACAACTGTTCGATTATATCACAGAAATCGTGTAATAGCGCCATATAACTCTTGTATCCTATTTGAACTTCCACGATAAGCATTTTGATTTCTAAGATCGACTTTTTAATTCCACTTCATGCAACGACAAAATATTCACAATATGTTGCGAACACTACATAGTGCAAAGGTTGACAAGCTTCATTGTCTGTCTTTGTAGCTCAGTTAGTAGAACATGTGGTTAGCAATCAAAAAGCTCAGTATAGGCCCTGATATATAATAATACAAATAGCCTGATAGCATTTGGGGCTTTAAATGTTTTATTGCAATTTAGTTATATAATTATGTCAGACTGTTCCAGACTATTATCCTATCAGGAAATAACTTTTGATTGCAATCTGCAAGGTTTGATTTCGTAATTTTGTTGAAAGCTTCTACCACGAAGCAACTTTTCAATCCAGTTACAAGCAGGATTTGCTTATATCATTAGAACACCATGCAACTAATTAACCCATTAACCCATAGCCTATTTTTAGTTTTGAAAGTTGGTGACCTCTTAAAGTTGGGTGAAAGTAAAGCAGAATGTGCCTTAAGACATATTCTGCTTTACTTTCACCCTGCTTTAAGCTACCATCTGCTACATTAGAACACATATTTCTTATAATACATACTCGTGACTTTATAAATTGGAACTACATTCTTTAGTGGAGGAATAAATTAAATCCGTAAAAAGGCGTACAATGGGTTAATGGGTTAAGGAATATAAACACGCATTTACAGTCGGCGGTGCGATACAGGGCCATATATTCAGCTTGAGATGCTGTCGACAGAAACAGCCGATCTGAAGAATGCTTTGGTGCGAATCTGGTTGGCTGTTTCGGTCTAGAACGTCGAGAGCTGAATACAACGCTTTGTAGCACACCGCCAACTGGTGTTGTGTTTTATATGCCTTCCATATACACCAACAACAATTAAGTAGTTGATTGAATCATTTATTTACAAAAAACATTTGATATTTGAAGCAAAACAAGAATTTATATTTGCCACGAGGAATACAATACAGACAGTACAATACAAGTAGTAAGATACAGACTCTTGTACTGTAAAGATACACGTGCACAATCTCGACATCACACACATACATATACTTATGTCGGGTTTTTCTTATATACTGTTTTTAACTTTTCAATTTATACAGTCGAACTTTGACGAAACAAAATCAACTTTTTCAAGAACGACCTTAACTTGTACATGTAATGAAATTCATCATAAATCATAAATAATTGACTGTTTGCTTCAACGACCAACCAGTAACATACCTTTATATTAATTTATTGTATACCTTACTATAAATAGTAACATACTTACTTTGATAAGAATGCAGTACGTTCTTGTTGAGCGGGCCACTAAACGCAGGCAGTCCAGTAACCGGTTATCGGACTGCATCCGGTTATAGGTTCAGGGGCAACGTATCTTATGCACATGAAACACGTTAGCAATGTAACGTTCAAAATGACCAACTTTCGATGAAGATGACGTCATTTGGTTTCTATAGCTGCCTTGCTTTTGTAAACTTTCAAACAATCTACATATTCGATGGTTTGAACCAGATATACAATAAAGAAGTAATTAAACGGTCAGGGCGGACCGCCGTTGCTTATTGGCACTCGTTAGTCACATAGGCAAGGCCCGAGTGCCAATATGGCTAACTTGTGCCAATAAGCAACGACGCCACCCCTCCCCTGGCCGTTTTATAAATATACATTCTCTACTCAAGGAACACCAGTGAGCCGAGGAATATATCAAGTAATAAATGTACCGGAATGCACGTAAACATGACAACCGGGCAGGGGCACTGGGTTACAGTTGCTTGCAAAGAGGACCCCGTTATGAAGCCGGACTTTATGTCTGTATCTGTTTGTGAAACAACAATAGGCGACAATCCGCCAGGTGTGTATACTAGATGTTTTAGTACAGTAAAACCTCTGTCCATTCAGAAAGAGATACTTTTTCATTTTAGAGAGGTTGCCGGTTTTGGTTAAACGGCTATTCGAAAGAAGACTAATAAAATGAGTCGTTTCAATGTGTGGTATTTGCAGGATCCGTTTAGAATTCTTTATACGCCTTCGTAAATGAAAAGTGAGAAAGTATAATACTGGCATTAAAAAACGCGCAAAGGGATATATGCAATCGATTGTGCATGATTTGGCCTCCCTTAGTTCGATTTTGATATTACGAAACTACGACACAGTAATTACTTATCCTCAGCTTGAATAATAATATTTAGATATAATAACTTTATGTGATTGTTTATTGTTCGAAATTAATAAGTACCCTGGTTGGTTAAAGTTCGGAGTAAATCCAGTTCAGTTAACTCAATAGATGTATTCATGCGTAATGCTTATATGTTCTATGCTTGTAATAAAATAAAAAACGGCGGAATTAGATATTAAATTCAGATAATATTCAGTATAACATTCTAAAACAGCTGCATTTAAACCAAAGGTATGTGTGTATTGCGAAAAGAGTATGGGTATTTAATTCGTACCGGTAAGAATTTGTAGAATACACCAACGAGAGCACCGCAAACGGTACATAATACGCCAATGGGCAAGTTGATATATAGTTAAATCAAAACTTATCCAAATTTTAAGACGCTAGAGCATTTATGAAGTTTAATCAATTCGGAAATAAAGCCTCTTCTAGCATATTTGAGGGCAGATAACTCTTGACGAAATGATCCGATTTCAATAATAGTTAAACCTTTTACATAAAGCTATACTTATATAATTAAACTGTGGGCAAATATAATCAAAATGCATTCGACACTGTAGTTGCTTAGTGTGTAAACACTGTTAAATAGTATAAATATAAATAGTATATATGAGTACATGAATGGCACATAACTCTGTAACGACAAATCGAACACACATCAAGTTTCACTCAGTTTCAGATATTGATGTATGTAAGATTTGTGTGTAGTTTCATTAATATACTTACATCAGTTTTTCGAAAAAGCATATTTGAGTACATCAAGGACAGATAACTCGATAACAATAAATCAAATGAACCTCAAACTCAACTCTCGTTCAGATCTTGATGCATATAACTTTTGTGTGAAGTTTCATCAATATCTTTTTGACAGTTTTCAGAGAAAAGTCTGGACAAATTTTATTTTAGCATGGAGGGACGGACGAACAGGGCCACGCTAATATACGACAATCTCTAGAGGTGGGCGTATAATAAAAACAAACATTTGAAATCATTGAACAAAATGTTGCATACTGTGTGGACGGAAAAATGAAAAACACTCCGACAATCTTTCATTACAGATAATTTTAATACTATTATAAAGTCGCTTTAAACAATCATGCATGCTAATAAGCTATTAGTAGTCAATATCAGTGTGTAAGTTCATGGACTGTTAATGTGTTTTAGATCAGAAACTAAGTCACCGCTGTTATAAAGTGACAACAATTCCAGTAAAGCATACATTGTTTTTTTCTGTTCACTTTTCAGCCAATAATGGCAATCACAGCACAATTGGATTAAACGGTTTAAACTCTACAGAACTACACGATGTTCGACTTCATCGCTGCAATAGCACAGAGTGGATATCAAACCTCGCAACATGCGATGGTATTCCAGATTGTTTTGATGGATCTGATGAAGACAAATGCAACCGAAGTAGTAACAATGAGTCATGTTTTTCTAATCCATATTTTCAACCCTCCAACCGACCTATCTACCTACTGCTCTTCTTGGCTACCTACATGCTTTCATACCACACGTATATATACGTACAGGCGTTTACACACAGAACATACACACACATATTTGCGAACGCAGGCATAGACGCTCGTACACATAAACACACAAGCATTCTAACGTATACACCATCGGCGATCGCACAGCCCCCAACACATGCACATTTACTCAAGTTCACTGTCCAGATAGTTGACGTCTATCAACACTTTTCGCTTTGATACTGAATCAAACACCAAACCAATTGATTTGGATTTATTCTATTGTCTTTAATGTAATTTCATTTTGTTTGATAGGTTATTTTAACTTGTTTTTCACTTGAAATAAAACAACGAAAATGAAACTTTAAAAATGACATTTTTATCACAGCGTCTCTGCATGACACCACGAGTTTTTTTAAAAATAACTTGGCATTATTGGGGATAATTGTCCTGTTCAAAAACAAAAATAAAATATGGATCCAATATATATACACATACAGTTGTACATCCATGTTGGATCAATATTTATATATTATAGAGTTTATTCAGGTACCACTATGCATATCATGGCAACCAACAATAAGTATACACAGATTAATCAAAAAGTAACAAGTCATGTTTACACATAAAAGATTCATGATAGGCACACCAATACCAATGATAACACAAAAAAGAGAAAATTAGTTTCCCTTATTTCCATTGTGATCCAGATTATATAGATTAACTGGTAATAAAATAAACAGCGTAAGATGGACAAGAATAATACGATGACCTGCAATATAAATGAAATTTCATAACCGCCATTTATGTCATCTTCATTGACCAGAATACAAAGTACGCTCAAATAACACATTTTTAATTATTTGAAAATATAAATCGACAATTAAGACTCAATTTGAATGTGCAGCATATTTATGTGTTGTTGTTTTTTTGGACAATTGTTACATATACAGGCTGCATGCATTGTTTAGCCTTTGCATTTATATTGCAAAAGGTTGTCGTGCGTAATAACAAAACTAATATCATGTAAGTGTACTTCATTGAAATACTCATAACTTTAAAACCTATGCATATTTCAAAAACAAAGTTATTTAATTTGGCAATAAAAGGCATATATTAAAGTATATATTTACCTTTTAACTAGGATTCCTTTTGTTTTAGGGTTGTGACACTACGTAATTATCTGATAATATATGTCTACACTGAGAGTATATTGATAATGTAAATATTTTACCTATCGTAATAATATTGAATCATTGTTAGGCCGAAATCGCGTCGTATCATATGTGTTTTAATTCTAGATACTTGCTCAGACGACATGTTCCAGTGCAATAATGGAGAGTGTATTACTATAGGACAGGTGTGTGATAATATTGATGATTGCCCAGACAAGACTGACGAATATTGCTGTAAGTTGTTCCTTCATCCTTGATCAGATAATTATGTTTCAATTGTTATAAAAGCCAAAGCAATGAAAATTATTGAGTGGAATAATGAGTTATTTGGGTTTTACGTCAACAATACACCGTAAAGGTCAAATAGAACCTAAATCATTTTCTTCAAATGAGATGATTTCAAGGGATGAATTCGATAAAATGATTTGGGCCAATCTAATTAGCCGCTAAGCAGTGAAATGGATAAAAGGCAATGACCTGTCTCTATTTTAGTTCTTAGAAGAGGAGATAATCTCGGCAAGAAAAATAATATTCCAAAAATGACAATTTTACTAAAAGGAAAGGCCGTAAGGTTGGGAAATCTCTTGAGAAGGGTAGATGGGAGATCGCTTTTAGAAACATAACTTTACCATGATTGGGTGGTTACAACTTGTCCGGTTAAAAGTTGTCAAAAAGGCATAAAAATGCGTAGCCGTTTTACGTATAATTTTGCTTTGAAATTGATTATATATTAGAAAAAAGAAACTGGTGATGAACAATAATAATTTCACACGCGCAGGATTAAAAAACATCTGATAAGAATAATACAGGTGTATCACAAATGAGGTATGTATTGTCTATGTTTACGATAATATGTGTCTATTTTTACGATAATATGTTGTGCCCTAAAATAGGATGAAAATAAAGAAGCAGATTTGTGTAGATATCTCAGTTTTACATTTAAACTGTTTTAAATTGCAACTTAATAATGACACATTAAATCACTAATCTGTGAAATGACTTCTACTCTGATGCAATTGTTCACCTATAGCGCAGTTAATGCATTCTGCTATACAATTAACAGTACTAGTATTTTGTGAAGTTGGTTTGGGGATTTTTCTGTTCAAACGGAAAACTTTACTCAGTGTTATAGTTCACCTTTTTCAGGAACAATTTTTACATATTGCCATGTAATTATATGAATAACTTGTATTTTCAATATTGCAATGTGCGCTCTCGTATAAATGGTAACGAAGTGTTCCGAATCTATATTTAGAAATGCAACAAAGTGTTCAGATATGCTAATAGAAGTCACCAACGTAAGTTCAGTGTGTCCGGACTACCGCAAGTAATGATGCACGCCTTTTCCGTGGCTGTTTTTGTGCAAAATAGTTGATAGTGTACACACCTGAACAATAAGCAAGCGATAGTCCATTATCTTCTGAAAGGCTACTGCAATGCTTCAATGATTCATTATTGATGAGTGCAGTTAAATTTTTCAAATGTCTTTTCTACATTATTTTCTATTCATCAGCTTATAAACTCATGACCTATTGGTCCCCAGTGACGAGTAACTCGGCCTTTATATTCAGTGTACCGGTGAAGAGCTCAATGGCGCTACGCTAGCAGTGAAAACACAGATTAGATTGCTCATAATAATCCCTCTAATCAGGGCATGCACTGTTTGAAATTTTGCAATAAATTGTAAAAGTCAACCCTTAATTATCAAAGATAATACAGATCTAATTGGAAATTGGAAATTCCCATTTGCAAAATAATGGTCAATGAGTTCATGGCGGAAGTAATCCGAAAGCTGCATTACGTTAACCATCCTTTGAAAATATTTTATGTGCGATTGTTTGTATTTACGTGATTGTTTAACTTATAATTGAAAAACTTTAGTAAACTAATGTATTATCTAAATAACTGTTTGAATGATTTCCTAAAGATTGTTAATTTCTGTATTAAATATCTGTTTACGTAACTCTATATACCTTTAGTTTCTCCCTGTGTTTCGTTTCGATAGGGTGCGACCGTGCGACATAACAATGTACTAGTATAAGTATTATTCTGACATATACTTTGTTTACTAATTGAGACAGCTACGCTACAACCAGTGTAATTATTTTAAACGTCTTATCTACATAAAGCTCTATTCATTAACTCATTGATCCTTAGTGACAAGTAAACTCGAAGTTAAGCATCAGTGTACCCGTGTAGAGAACAGTTGCACTATGCTAGCATAGTAAACCCAGATCAGAGAGCGCCCGAATAAGCCCCCTGACCAGGGTCTGCACTGTAAGCATTCGTGCAATAAATTGTAAATTTCAACCCTTAATAACCAAATATAGTATTATATAGGCCTAATTGGAAATTGAAAATACCAACAAGCAGTTACAGACATCTTCCGAAATGCAATAGAGTTTATAGCTGTTTGAAATGATAAATGTTTGTATCGTTACGGGTGCATGTATGTGTTTGAGGGTAACGTATATATGCACATCGGTTTGTATGTGGCCGTTGATGTGTGTTCATTCAAATGGAAGAATATATATATATATGTTAGTTTGTATATGTATGGCGAGTAACGCCCGTAAACGCTGTCAAGTTTGAGCAACTTTACTTCAACGCCATTGAGTGTATCTGATACATACGTTGTTGGCATCAAAGAAGCCTATTATTAGGGTAACGTTGGATCAGGATAGGGCGCACAGCAATACATCGCTGACGCAAGCGGTTGCTTCGGGCTGTTTGTTGGTGGTTTGATCCCATGCACTGCTTCGCAACGAATGATGTTTGCCGAACTCATCTTCCGGAACTCATCCTTCTTTTTATTTTTATTCATCGGCACTATATGACATGTTCAGTGTCGCAGTTCGATACAACATTATAACTCAGCATTATAACGGTCAATTCCTTTGAACCCATACGATACATGTTGATCTTAAACAACGGACTACGGTTTGTAAAGAAAAATTAAGAGTGAAAGTGTCGTGTTTACGACTTCTTTTACGCACAGTTCAAGCTTGCATAATCTGCTATTTCTTGATTTTTCTGTTGGTGGTTTTTGTATTGTTGTACTATTTACAACTAAATCTACAGGTTTTTGTCGCAATAATTAGAGGCCTAATCAGATTCTAAATTTAAGATTAACACGTTCGGGTTATGTACGCTTGATAATCCACCAGACAGGTGTACTGACAATGCACTTTACTCCATGCGGTCGATTCAATTTGAAAATACATAAATCGTTCTACACTAGAGCAAAACTCTTGCAATTTACGTGTGTCTTTGACCTACGACATTTTCCGTCATCAAATTAAACACGGACATCTGACTGGTATACTTCTTGCAACGTATCCAAAATATGCTTACGTTATATTAACGTTCGTTGTTGTGGACGTCGTAGAGCTTAACATTCATGATTACTATCGTCTTAGATTTTTTCGCGAAATCATAAGTAAGGAGAATATGCAAAGCCCATGAATATGTTGTCGTCTTTGTCGTAGACAGACTTTCGAGTGGTTGTTCGACCGTTTGTGATCGTAGATTATGAAACACACACGTTTACAATACGATAAGAAGGCCGAACAAACGTTATTCATATGTTTTTGTATGATGTTATTAGTACAGAAAGCAATATGTTTCTTATCGGTTATATTTATGACGTGGATGTATCCGATACAACATTCATGTGTTTATTCCCCTTTCGAAGTATTATTTTGCGCAACCTTCTTTTAACCATCATAAACTTAGAACATTATAATATATATAAAATTTATGTTTTGGGGAGCATTTTACAATTTAAATTAAACGGTGACTATGTGATAACTATTGAGACTTTCTGTTCGGCAGTTAACACAGGGATCCGCAAACCGAAGGCAGATGACAGCGATGATAACACTTGTTTTACGACGTCGTTGTCAACGTACACTTCATGTTTAGACTATTGGAAAGCTGGATATGATGAAGATGTTTCCATCGACCAAAGTGGTATAAACTACTCTTACTGTACATGTTTTATGTTAACTAAGTGTTAGAAGCACAGACATGATTAGTATGTATGGCTTTAAAACTACACTACTACTTTAAATTTCCAAAAGCAACTAGAAGTAAAAGGCACATACATATAACAGGTAGTGTATTCCTTATGACCTTATATATAACTGATATAGTTAGCATTGGGTAAACATAGTCTGATCTAGGAAAGCGGATAAATCCACTTAACCATCATCCGGACCTTTAAAAACTTTCGTGTTGAGAATTTTGGGGTACATTCGTCCCCATTTTACATTGTTGTTCTTTTTCTTAATTAAGATAGATATATGTGATATAACTTATGCAAAATTATTTATTGGTGTGTGTACGCTTCGTATACGTGATAACACCTAAACGTTGTTCTCACTGTTACCGTGTCAACCAGAGATCATAGTTATATCTAAGTTTTTTGCAATAAAATCGGATTTTATAAAATAACTCTCGAACAAAATGTACAGATGGGAAGACATATTTATCAACGGATATATATTTTGTTACAATTGCAGAATTATGTAAGGATTTTGAAGAAACTGGCAAAATTATGGTTTGGGTCCAATGGACCCAAAATAATATTTTGCATATTTACATGGTTTTCTATACCATTTTTTTTAGTTGAACATAATTATGTAACCAAACAGCTTTCAATCTGTTCAATATAATCAATAGTTTAAGTTTTGTATCTGCTTCTGATTATTTAATGGCAATAGACGTGTCCATTTTGTTGCAACGGTACACGTCTAAGATCCGTGCAGTATGCATGACGCTGGCACTAAGACAGTTACCAGTGAAATATATGTGATAAAACTGGGATGGTAATTCGTATAACAACCTTATCAATCACATACGTTCAAAAGGTTATGCTATAAGGGTTTTGACTATTAATTACTTAACACCATGTCTTGCGTACTGCTCATAAGTGTCTGCTTCACATATCTGATGAACTTCATGAATCTGTTATAGACGTAGTTGCAGGTGTAACCACTTGCCGTGATGGTCAATGGTCTACACCAGTTTTAGTATCTTTGTACTGATGGTTAATTTGAGATTTCCTGTGATCATCATCGATTGCATTAATTATGATGCATGGATGAAAAACAATACATTGTATCAAACATTAGGTTAAGCAACTGCTTAAAAAGCGTGTGTCATGCATCCTAATTGGAGTATGTTTGTCTGTATGGCATCTTTCGGCTCCTGTAGTTATAGAGTTAAATCTTATGTAATGGACAATGGCAATGAATAAGGTCAAGAGCATAGATCATGATCACTAAACACGGCTCATGACTGCTATGGAAAATCCCAGAAAGGACCAGAACCACAGGGGGTCAACTACGTATTATCATCAAACTGGATTGGTACGACAACCTACATAGGTATTATAACACATTTGTATTGCTACGAAGTCAGGGTATACAATGAGAAACGTTTGTCTACGAAACAAAAGTGCCTTTGTAGCAATACAAATTTGTTATAGTACCCATATTAGTTTCCGTAGCAAAAGTATTCATCGTAATACCTAGTTGGCCCGCCGTGAGAACCCAACAGAATGTAGTACACGTATTTTATTCTTGAAATATTTCATCAAACTATAAGGTCTGGTGGTGTTGTGTTCCTTCAATAGAGTGTGAATTCTCTGGGACTCAGAGTTTGCATCCCGGGTTATCACTTCAGAAGGAAATAACTCACTAATAAGATAATAAAAGTCTTGAAATATATATCTTGATAGATGCAATTGAGAAACAGTACTTTCGGTGATTTTTAGTATTCAATAAATGCGATTAATATAGTTTTAAGCAACAAGGAACGGTTTTAATAATGTCCTGATATACATTTTACAAACCTTTAGAATTCTGGGGGTCCGACTCGACCCCAGACGTGTTTTGCAAATTACTTAAATTCAGAATGACCTATTTAGCACGCATTTCACAAAAGTGTCAAAACAGCCATATAAACCATTTCTAAAAACGACATACGCGCCATTATGCTGAATTCTTTTTTCTTGCAAAAATAAAGCCGCTAGGGCCGAATGGACCCCAAGGGTTCGGATGAGGATTAAATAGACAAATCCTTATTTTTCAAAAAACATTCGCTTCCACGCTAGAATATATAAAGTAAAACAACATATAACTGATAGAAAAGTGTCAATATAGTGCAACCGTATCATTTATATGATGTCACAAAATTGATATAAGAAACTATTGCCACACGTATATCTAGATCAGATAATTAATTAAATAATTGTAAACAACTTCACTGAAGTATCAGATGCAGGTTTGATCTGGATACTTGCTACGTTATAGGTATGCTAATAAGATTATATATTTATGTGCGGTGTAGAAAGAAAATAAAGCAGTGTGTATATAACACTTACACTTGGCATATTCTGAAATGTTACCCCTTTTTCTAGACCAACAATACACGCTTGTCAATGTGGTAAATGGGGCCCTATTTGACTTGAGTGTATCAAACCCTGACTTCCATATAGCTTATCCAAACCTTGCATTATGAACACGTTTGGCATAATTGAGATATATTGGAAATGTTTAATTTGCTTGTTCTGATCTCGATCCTTGTTTGCAATAGCGGTATCTTTAAAAAATTTAAATACCCCTTTCAGATGTATATGTTGTATGCCGGTTCAATGCAACTAAACATACACTCCTTGTCACGACCTTTGTTGATGTGAAAAGAAAATGGGATAGTAGTGACACCGACGAAGAGCGCTTGAAACTCTATGTGGCCGACTTCACTCCATACGCTCCGAGGCCGGATCTGACTGATTTGGCTAGTGACATTTATAAGGGGAGTTTGCTTAACCTAAATGAGTTACTTTCTACAGAATCGTTTTCTAAGTGTGTGATAAAGGTATATAAAGAGCGTCTCTTAACCGACTTTCTTGTATTTCAATAGTGTAGTCATACAAAAGGGTAATCAATTTCATATTTAGTTTTCTTAGTATGGATCGAAAATACTACTCTATTTTAGTTTCGGTGGGATGGTTTTATCTGGAACTTTTCTCTTTAAATAGTTAATTTATCTTTTAAAAGAAATCTCGTTTCAATACTATTGTTAATTCAGTCATTTTGACATAGTGCGGCCAAATTTCATGTGTATATGCATATTTTGGTTTCGGTAATATGAATTTTCCTTGAGATTTTTCCCTTAACATACTTAATTTATTACGGCTCAAACTGTTTTCAGATGATACATGCTGCTTTACCTCTGTTTGCCGTATTGGACCCATATTTCATATAAAGCTTTCTTATTACACAGAAATTTGGTTTTGGTACATGTATGTATGATGACTTTTATTGGAGATGTGCCCCTTTTTATGTTTTTTATTTTATAAAATAGATACTTTATCAGGACAATAACTTTCGTTCTATATGAAGTATTATTACCAAACTTAATAGTATGCTTTTACATTAAACAGGTAAAACACCTGCTGATTTTGGTTATGGTCTGATGATTTTTATTTCAGTTTTTCGTCTTTACATACTTAGAATTTTACAGCTCAAACTGGTTTACAGATGATACACATACCTCTACTTCTGTTTGTTTTATTGAAACTGTTTGTTTTATTGTCGTACTTAGCATTCTCGTCATACTGGAAAGAAACATGTTGTTTTTGGTTCTGGTCCTTGATTGTTTTAGACATTACTACAGGACGTGACGTGCGTATCATATTTCCGCCTGCGGTTGTCTCGTTGTATAACGTTTTGAAATTAACTTTTGTTACATGGTGGGCATTTAGATTTGGTTGGGGCTTAAGAATGTCTCTTAGGCCAAACACAAAGTACCTGTGTGTCCTATTATGCCCAAAATAATTAGGGAAGGTAGGTCGGACTTTTTTAAACAGAATAATACATTTAACTCTCTTTATGTAGTTATATAGTTATATTAATAGAGGAAAATATATGAAAGTATTTAATTGTGCCGATCCCTGTGGTAATTCATAAAAAATACTTATACATATTTATTCAAATTTGTATTCTATCGGTAGGTCCAAACACCAAAATTACTTTAAAATTCTAAACTGGTATCATTGTTGTTCAATATTGGAATACCAAAACCACAAAGTAGTGACTTATGTGATAAATTGAATAAATTATTTTTTGTTATGTGCTGTATGTATGTCAAATGTGTCAATGAAATGTATTGGGTGCATGTTGAATATTTAAATGGTTAATTCCCTAGCAGATCATATATGCAAGGAACGTACTTTATGACAGATTAAGGGCAAATTTAAAAATTCGTTGATACATTTTTCGATTTTTTTTAAAAAAAGGGTCGGAGGGAAAAACTAAGGTCGGTCGGGTTACCGGAAACACAGTTTTTTTATTTTGCCTTATAAAAATGGTGTCGTCTTGCACGTTGCCGTACCATTGCCTAGGCAAAGTTCCATGGTTATTCTTGATCAGTCAGTCAGCCAGCCAGTCAAAGTAACTTCCAAATCAGCAAATTAATCTTCTCAGCACTGAAGTGGCATTCTTTGATATGCGTCACTTTTATAGTTTGAGGTAAATTTTCATGCGGTTAAAAGCAGATGCAGGTATATTTTTGTGCCCGAGGGTACTGCGCTTTATAATTTTACGTTTGATTTGGCTTTAAAAAAATCAGATAAAGCATCGTTAAATACAATATTTATATAAAAAAAGACAAAAAAGAACCATGCATCATGGTAACCTCTCCACAGCTCAGTGAGATAAATAGATAAGAACTATTCGCTTGAGGAATTAAAATGAGTTCAAAATCTTAAATCATTTTACATCTGCAAATGCAAACATTCAGCAAAATGAAAAGCTAAGGTACTAAAACGTCGCTGATTTGCAATTGTAGTCTCTATAACGAAAAGATAAAGCTCTTGACTTGCGACATCCATTATATTTAAACATGTCTGAGAAATATTGAAATCTTGTTTATTTGATCATTTCACTTGTTAATATAAATTACATGGACATGGATTAAAATGGATTACATTACTATTATGAACATGCTTTTGAATCGTTCCCAACACATCGTCTTAGTGCTGAAGAATACAGTTTTTTATAACAATGTAAGGACTATGCTGTACATTATCTATGTATTATAATGTTTAATCTAGATTTCCGCCATGTGTCCAGAGTACAACAGACAGAGCGAGTGTGATTTAGTGGTGGTTGAAATACTCTTTTCAAACAATCGGTATGTTTATATCGCACGCAAAATCCGTGTGCGCTTATATACTCGAACGCAATGAGAACGCACTACTCGTTAAATATAGATACATTTTCCAATAAGGTTTAGTATCTGAGTTTTGTTATCTAATCAAGCTTATGACTTGCCTACTACACACTGCTACTGTTCTTTTGTTTGTAACATAACAACACAATGACGTCAACGTGCCGCCAGGGCAAATGACCATATTTGTTTTACCATTGTATCATACATGTTTATTGATTCGTTGTTGCCCTAGAACAAACTTCTGTCTATACATGAATAAAAGTACGCAAAAATTGGATACCGGCGTCATAGAAATTGGACATTAAAATGACCCAAACGTCAAAGTCACCCTTACTTCATGATTAAACAGCACTATAACGCAGCAACGCATTCAACTAAAGCGACTACAACGTCTGTAGCCAATAACAACATCATTATTCTTCACAGGTCGGCGTTTTCGCCTGATCCGAACCCAATGAGTATATTTGGGACCAGTTTTGGCGTCGTGTACACAACGGCTTTTCTGCAAATTTAGAGCCGTCATTTTCTGATTGACGTACTAGTATATGATTTGAATGGCATTCCACAATACCGAATACAGTATATGGTCCGCCGTACGCGCACCGGTATTGCTAGGCATTGGTTAGTGCAGCTTACCAGAAACTGACATTTGTGACTTTTGAAATGTTACCTATCTTGTTTAAGACATTACTTTGTAGAGCTTGCCATGGAATTCACAGGTACTGTTGTGACAATGTGTGTTAAATTCATTCACCATTCTCTTATTAAACAATTTAACTGACTTTTTACGGGTGGTGCGTTTTCATTGCGCTTGAGAATATCTTATGATAACGTATACTGCGTTCCTTTCAAGTATTGATAAAAAGTGAATATCCGAAAAAACATACTAAATTCGGATTTGTTTTTCAAATGGAAGCGATATTTTTTCGTAAAAAATATTTTTTTACTTTACCCCATTTAAACAAAGATATTATTCTTGCGGGAGACTTTAACTGCCCAGACATAAACTGGAACTGAAACTCCGGGGTAGCTAAAGGCCCTGACAGAGAAATACAGCAAGGTCTTATAGGCATGATGGAATCAAACTCTCTAACACAAATCCATGAATCGCCTACTAGAGAAGATAATCTTTTAGATCTGTATCAAATCCAACACTCATAAAATCATCAACGAATGTACCTGGCATATCTGACCATGACATAATTATAACAGATATAGAGACAAAAGTCCAATACCAAAACTCTGCACGTCAGAAAATTCTATATCTACAGTAAAGCCGATTGGGACTCCATCAATGAAGACTTATCAAACATTAAAACGACGATCGGAAATGAACACAACAAATGGAAAAAAGTACAGAGACTATGGGATACATTTAAAGACATACTCTTCAGATCAATGAACAAAAACATACCCAATAAAGAAATCAAATCTAAAAATAATGCACCATGGATAAGAAAAAAAGAACAAAAAATGATCAAAAAGAAACAAAAACTGTACAACCAAGCTCGTAAAACAAAGATATGGTCAAACTATAGGGCATTCCAAAAAGAGTGTAAAAGACACATGCGGAAAGCTGAAAATGACTTCATTTACTCAAATATCATTGAAGGCTTAAACAACAATAACACGAAACCATTTTGGAAATGAGAAAAATCTAAACGACAAGATGTTGGGGACATTGCTCTTCTAAAAGACGGGACATCACTGGTATCAGACAGCAAAGGGAAGGCAGAACTCCTTTTAAAACAATTCAAGTCAGTGGTAACAAAATCATCATACCAAGAACTTCCATACATGAAGACAAAAAACACAATCAATCCGATCCAAATTGACAAAATGGATTACAAAGCTTCAGGCCCCGATAACATACTAAACCGCTTTCTGAACAAATGTGCACCTCACCTGGCACCAATACTAAAAACCATAATGCAGGCTTCACTAGATACCGGTGAGGTCCCGGACGACTGGAGATCAGCAAATGTCTCCAGTATCTTCAAAAAGGAGATAAGCATCTTGTCGAAAACTACAGACCAGTATCCTTGACATCTGTGATTTGTAAAATTTTGGAGCACATTATATGCAGACATCTAATGACACATCTAGAAAAAAACGAAATTCTCACAAACCTAAATCATGGCTGCCGATCAGGTTAGTCGTGCGAGACACAGCTTTTGACCACACTAAATGACTTCCTCCAAGAACATGACAAGGGACACCAGACAGACGTCGCAATACTAGACTTTTCTAAGGCCTTTGACACAGTACCACACGACAAACTACTGCACAAGTTACAATACTATGGAATCCAAGGGAGTATCCATACATGGCTGACAACCTTCCTTATAACTCGTAAAATGCATACCATAGTAGAAGGTAGTGGACTCAGGAGTACCCTAAGGAATAGTTCTTGGTCCAATCCTGTTTCTGTGCCACATGAACGACCCCAGACTGTTTAAAGTCATCTGTAAGACTATTTGTGGACGACACTATTATACAGAACCATCAAGAACAATTCAGACCAAGAAAAACTACAAACGGACCTAACCAACCTGGAAACCTGGGCAAAAACGTTGGGGTATGACATTCAATGCAAAACAATGCTACATACTTTCTATAAACAAAAAACTTTCCAAATTCTACCAACTTAATAGTCACTTCCTTCAGGAAGTACAAGATAACCCATATTTAGGCATACATATATATATCCAAAGAACTTAAATAGAATGTGCACATAAATCAAGTATGCAAAAAGGCTAATGCAACTCTTGGGTTCCTAAGAAAGAACCTTAGAAGTGTACCGGAAAATTGAAGAAAAACGACATACATCTCAGTAGTGAGATCAATTTTGGAGTATGGCGCAACAATCTGGAATCCATACCTGAAGGGAGACATAGACAAACTAGAGAAAGTTCAGAATAGGGCTATTAGGTTCATAAAAAGAACTACAAGGACAGAGAGACAGGAATTATCTCAAGAATGAGAGAACAACTGGAACTGGAGACGCTTGAAGACAGGAGTCTGAGCCTCAGACTAATACTAATGTATAAGATAGTAGAGGGCCTGGTACCAGCTCTGCCAATATCCACCTTCACTAAACCGGCAGAACCAAGAAGAAACATCAAAGCAACCAAATTCAAAGATTTCAGTACAAATAATATAATAGAAAACCAAGTATGCAACAATAAAAAAGGGTTCACAGTACCAGATAGCAAGACCAATCAATACAAACACTCGTTCTTTGTAGACATAGTGATACAATGGAACAAGCTTTATAGGATTCTACGACGTATTGATACAAATACAGATAAGGCTAATGCCAGGTTGCTGTTTAATAGAGGACTTTAATAGTCCTACATTAGTGTTGATTTTGGTATGGAAGGTGTCCCCTGAAGTTTAGAAAGACGAGGCTTACTGAGTGCTTGTGTGAGTGATCTGACCCGAAGGGAAAGCATTCCTATCCTACATCAACAAAACGCGTGGTTTATTTTTTCCCAAATAAAAAACTACTTTTTGTCACATATTGTATTTCCTTGGCCAGTGCCATATTATAGATATCATTACCACTTATTACATACCTATTTATAAATACACGCAAAAGACGGCCCAGCAAACTTTTCCCGTTTCAGGGACCCGTTTTACTAAACTACTTACACAAAATTTATATTTTTTGTTATCACCTGTTACAAACAGCAAATAGCCAAACGTTTATGATCGAAAAATAAGAGTAAAACGATTTTGACTTACGCAAATATTTTGCGTAAGTAGTTTAGTAAAACGGGCCCCAGGGTTTGAAGCAAATGGTTCATAAACTACGCAATGTTGACTAGGCTTTCTGTTATTTTGTACAAGTTATGCACACTCTTATATAAAGAAGCTATGCGCATGGCGCGTTCGGAATGCCAAGTTTTGATGTTGTTGGTTTGAACGTTTAAAACCTTGCGTTTATGAATTTTTGAACATTTCGTTTCTGTTTGAAGGGCGAATAATCCAAATCACTCACATTAACTGTTTTCCTCCATTTGATAAGCGTTTAAACGTTTAATTTATACTCAGGTGGTGTTACTGTCTTACTGCATTGTCGAACCAGCACATCCAAAATGTGCTCGATGTGGTTAAAATCGGGTGACAAACCGGACCAAGGCAAGACGTTAAAGACATTATCTGCCCAAAGTATCTTGTAATGTGTGAACAATACATGGACGACGGTCGTCCATGTATTGTTCACAGTAAGACAGTAACACCATTGGTGACCTGGAAAACGTATGTTAGCTTGAATTGCAGCGCCTGTATAATAACGCCATTCAACGTTATGTGCACTCCGTGAGACGACGTATTCTAGGATTATTTTAGGTGCATTGAGGCCATGGCGGTTATTGACTGTGAAATGAACACATTTCGTCAAAATATTCAATGTTTCAAGCATTTCCGGTGAAATTCTTTCAGAGCTTTTTCTCTTAGTTTTGTTTTTCATCCTTTTAAACTTTAATTAGTCAGATGATGACATTGACACCAAAATCACACACTTCCCTACAATGTCTTTTAGCTTACGATTTTTCTAATACAATAGACATTGCATTATTGATTGATTGGGAGGAACTATAAATAAAAGGTGGTTTAAAGGTTTGTTTTGGGGTGAGTATAGTTAAAATCACCAGTGTGTGTAATCTGGGTTCTTGTATCAGTTCGAGTCGGTTTGTGTATTCCAGATCACACTAAAGCTCCCGTGTGATGTGGAATATACAACCAGTTGGGACTGATACAGACACCGGACCACACACTGTGGTGATATTCCATTGATATCAAATACGGCCAAACATAATAGTGTGTATTAAAAGGAGGTAGTATGTATGCAGTTTACAGTCCACTACTCCGATCAGTCTGTTTTTATGCACGGTGTGTCTTAGCTAGGCGCTGCTGCCGTATCCAACTGATTGGGGTTGTTGACATTATAAGAGTGGTTTACTGCAAACTCATGAGTTATCTTGATTACCTCCTTTTAATACACAATATGGCATTCCCCTCTCGCAAAGTTTGCAAATCGACATACTGTGCCAGCCTGTATTGTGTTGTGGTATATCCCCCCTTATCCGTCTCTCCTAGTCAACTGATTAACATGACAACTCACGACATACCAACCAAATACTACACGGTATATAAGACACTGTTTGCAGTCCTGTAAACGTACTCTTGGCATCTAATTTTATGCTTGATATTCATTTGATATACTTCACAGTTGCAGTAAACATATGATATGCTGAATAAATTGAAAGTGATGATTTTCGACACTAGTAGTTTTCAAATATACGGAAACTCGCTTGTTATGTTACGTTTTTACATTTTTATTTGAGTGATTAACATATTTTCAGTAGTTACACATGTGGTTTATATGTAGCAAGGAGCACAATACATCTTATACTATTCCTGAATAATTCCCAGATTTGCGGATGGCCCCTTCGCTAGTTTTATAGATGGTACTGCCGAGCATTTAACTATCAAAAGACGGAAGCTGGACAAGAAGAAACATATCAAAGTATTGCCTGCAGAGTGCAGATCACGTAAGTTTATATTTATAACAGAAAGTTTCAGACGTTTGGTAGAACACCAATCGATCTGATAAACAGTTAAACGCTTGTATTCACATCTGTTCTGAAACAAAAGAAATTAACCGCATCTAATTTAACACACTTAACTTTTACACCATTTATTTGAATGACAACCTTACCAACAATCATAGTTGGTCATTTTACAAATAGCTTACGACAAACTGTGTTTTCTCAAATTAGTGTCGAGAAATAAGAGAATCCGTTTTTATTAGGATTACCGCATTTATAATATTCCTACAGCTTGACACCGCGAACGCTAATATAAGTAGTTAAAATTACACGACTGTTGCAGGCACTCTGATGCTAACTAGGCCAGTGCGTAAAATGCATACACGTTAGCAATGTCAGATACTACAATATGGTTAACAAGACAACCATGTTCCAAGAGTCTATAACACAATAGCACTGATATTTTCGTTACAATAACATGAAGCCTCTAAACACTGGCTCCTGAAAAACAGTAATCTTAAAACCCGCTTCTACTTCTCGGTTCTAAATGTATACATGTAGTCTACTTGCATACCAAGCCAATAACGACCAGGACTATAGAGTTAAAAAGGCATGCACATGTGTTTTGCGGCTGCTCTTAACTAATTGAAATATCGGTAAGCAGATTTATTGTTGACTGAAAATGGAATGGGGAAATATACAGCACATCACTCCACGGAAGCCGGATAGTTCCATTTTAAAGTTAATATTTTGAAAAATCAAGGTGAGTTCTTTGAAAATTAAGTAAAATTTTAGTGTTGTTTGTGTTTGTTAATGTCCGTTTCTGCTATATAATGGATAATTTGATGCCACTGAGAGAGAGGAGCGGACACAGAGAACCCGGGCGCGATGCCCTACTTATCTGATCGACAGAGTTATTTTGTTCTTATAGATGCAAATTGTAAATTACTAGTTCATCGGACCTCGGTTTATAAAGTCTCATCCGAAGAACTTGTTCCGGCGTGGGATAGAACTCACGACCCCTGAACCCTTTTTGAGCGCTTTACCTATATACTACGTAAGCTGGTATATAATGTTATAACTTTTCAAAATAATAGCTTAAACTTTTAAGACAATATTTTACTTTTCAAGAATAAAACACTTATCTTGAATTTTCAAGATAGTATCTTCCATTTTTATAGACAATAACCTAAATATTCAATATATTATTTTGAATTTTCAAGTTAGCATCTTAAATTGTAATGATACTATCTTTATTTTTCAGGATAATTTTCAAGATAACAACAATATATATAAATAATATAAAAACCTAAAGGTGGCACTATCCGGCTTCCGTATCAATCGGATACGACATTTTAGCGATACACTTATATGTTGATATGTCATGTCATTGATTCCAGAACGTTGATTTATTAACGTCTGATACATGTATATCGTATGTTATACTCACAAACATATTCACTGCTTAAGCATGATTCAGAAAATACTTATCACAATTTACTTGCAACTGAACCTCAATATCACAAACGTAATTGTTTTGCAATTATTCGTATTTGTACAGTTCAATTTCACTTTGTTTAATATAGCCGCTTTTGAATGCGCAATTCCTCCATTGAATAATGCGCCATATAAATAGAGGATCTTGTATGAGTGCTCTTTATTTATCCTTTTTAATAAACTCGTTGACTAAAATAATATGACGCGAGCCTTGGCGAGCGTCATATTCATTTTAGTCAAGGAGTTCATTAAAAGGGATAAATAATGAGCACGAATGTGAAATTCTATTTATCACATAAATTTTAACAACTATTAGATTGATTATAGCCGCACTTTGTAGACCCTTCGCTATATAGATTTTCCGCCAAAATGTTACGTTGTTTACGTTAACGTCGTCGCAAATGACGTCATTTGGCGTCCCGCTACATGCAGCGCTTGAGGACGAGCAGGTGTAGCCGGAGCCCAATAAACGATATTCCACTAGTGAATTACGATATTTACATGATGGCTTTATGTCACTCCAAGACCGCAAGTTATGTGATAAATCTAATATATTTATAAAGTTACCATATTAGGAAAGATAATGCGGTTAAGTTTAGATATATTCCCCTTTAAACAGTTCGTGATAACGTGGCTCTATTGTTTTTCTTTACATCTATTTCAGGACAATATGACATCGGTCAGATTATACGCTGTGGGGACGATAAAACAGTGCTGTCTGGTCGTAAATGCCTGTACGATATTGATAAGTCTGGTACCATTGATGGATGCCTGAATTTCAGACACCTTGAAGACTGCGGTTAGTATGTTTTAGGCATTTAAAGGCTTACTATTTTGCAAAGTCGGAGGGAATCTGATCCCTGTATAGCCTGAGTCACGAGAAAGTGCAGAAGGATGCGTTATTCATTTCCGTTTAAAGGACATTAAACGTTACCACAATTTAGTACAAATATGAAATAAATAACAGATCATAAGCTGCAGACGATTTATTGACACCCAATCGTAAATGGATTGCGTACTTACGGTGTTCACGAGGTTAAGCAAAGCAACCTCATAAACACTGGATGAACGTCATTTGTTGCTAACATTTATATTTCATAGTCAACCGGTATCAATAATAACATGTGGGCGGACTGGATTTGTAAGCTGTAACAATAGCCTCTATCGTTACCATGCCCGTTACTACTCGTGGTGCGATATCTACATTATATGGTATGAAAAATTGACACTAACACATACGACTATTATGAATATAGAATAAATCCATTTTGTATATCATGAATTGATACGAACCACATCTACCAGAACCCATTAACCCGAGCAGAAATTCCGATCGTTGTAATTCTTCTTATTTGAATTACACCTGCTGTTTTTTGGGGTTTTTTATTTAAAAACAACTATCTTATGTAATTGTATTAAAGCTATGCAATTAATTTTAGCCAAAAATGCTTTGTTTGGCAACGACAATTCCGTTATAGAAGAATGATATAAATTCCTATATGATTTCCTTCATATAGTCTAGTAAAAAGGTGTCAGAAGATTGATACCTTAAATAGACTAAATGTTATACAACCGTAACATTCTATATATGCAGTTTAGTTCTTATTGTTTAATATCTACATTATTTTATCACATAATTTGCGGTCTGTGAGTGACATAATCCAGAGCACCAGATAAGGGTAGTTTTTCAAAAATTAAAATCTTTATTTCTGAATTAAACCCTATGGTGTCACTACTCATTAGAATCGTCTCGAAGAGACGATTCTAATGAGTAGTAACATCATAGGATTTGGTGCTGAAATGAGTGAGATATGTTTGATTTGTTGAAATAACTACCTCTTATCTGGAGCCCTGATAATCCAATTACATAATTATCGTATTTCACTCGTGAAATATCTTTTTTTGGAGTCCGGTGAGACCTGTTCTTCCACAAGCGATGCATGTAGGGGACACCAAATGACGTAAACAACGCCGCGTTTTGGTATATACAGCGAATGTACAACATAATAAGTTTTGATTGATTTAAAATGTGTTTAGAATTGTTATGTGATAAATAAAATTATTTCCTTATCATTTCCAGTAAACTCGTTGATCAAAATTAATATGACGCTCGCCAATGCTCGCATCATATTAATTTAGTCAGTTCGGTTTTTATAAATAATGAAAAATGAGCACTCATGTAAGATCATCTATATATACGATCTGTTATTTTGTATATCAAATATCAATCGATATGATAATCGATATTGTGACATCCTTGTTAGAAATGGTTATCACGCACGAATAGTGTGTGCGTTTAAGGGCATAGCAATGGTCACACAATAAGAGTTGTATTTTATTCACAACCCCAACCAAAACCAATTATTATTTCAAATTTAACATCAAAAGGAATGCTTTTTTAACGTGAGAATGTTGATTTATCGTCATTAAAGTATGACGTCATATACGATGAATACAAAATAACAATAATCTACTACATGAAACCAGAGAAATAAATCTGAATAAGGAGAGATCCTTTGAAAGCACAGAAAACAAAGCAAATACTGAAAATTGCAGACTCGGTTTAATTGAGTCTATTCATGAGCAATACTGAAATATGCAACAGTGCTCACGCCACCTAGCACCAGCTTAAGCGGAATTCAACCTTCAACTGTAAAGTCTGCTTTTGTAAAAATTATCGTAAAAGATTATTATAAATATTTCTTACATTAGAAAGACAATCGAACATTCAAATGTCCATAAACTGTCACTTTCATAATAATAGTCCGCTAGAAGTGTATAATTCAAAACAAATTCAATGACATTTCTAAACAGATGGTGCTGTAGTCGATATGCGTCATGAAAGTCTGAAACAAATATGTTCATTGTTTCAAACTTCAATTTAAAAGTGAATATGAGTTACAGCTTACGTTTATCAATGACTTACTAGTACTCAATTCCCTTACAGGGAACCCCCAGCCATTGTCATTCTTGACATTTGTATGATATATTGTATACTGTCCTTTTCACAAAGCTCTGTCATTCTTTTTGTATTTGTATTATTTCAAACAATTTCAGCTTTGTACCTACATGAGACGTTCAGATCTTTTTATGCTTCCATTTAGGGGGAGCATATAGTCGCCGCTTTGTCCGTCCGTCCGTGTTTCCGTCCGTCTGTCCGTCTGTCTGTCCGTCCGTCCGTCACGCTTTTTTGTCCGGAGCATATCTCTTGAACGGTACACCGTAGGTTGATGAAACTTCATACAGTGATAGAGAATGACAGGAGGAGGTGCAGTACACAAAACCCGTAACTCTCTCATCTCCAAATTTTGAATTATCTCCCTTTTTCTCATAAAAGAAATCAATTTTGTCCGGAGCATATCTCTTGACCGTTACACTGAAAGTTGATGAAACTTGTAACAGATATAGAGGATGACTAAAGGAAGTGCAGTACTCTGTCATCTCCCAATATTGAATTATCTTCCTTTTTCTAAAAATACAAAACAATTTTGTCCGGAGTATATCTCTTGACTGCTATACCGTAAGTTAATGGAACTTGATACAGTGATAGGTGATGACATAAGGAGGTGCAGTACACAAGAACCATGACTCTGTCATCTCCCAATATTTAATTATCTCCCCTTTTCTATATAAAAAAATCAAATTTTTTTCTGGAGCATATCTCCTGAGCATTGTATTTTAAGTTGATGAAACTTCATACAGTGATACGAGATGACAGAAAGAGTGCTGTACTCAAGAACCATAACTCTGCCATCTCCCAATATTGAATTATCTCCCTTTTTCTACATAAATCAAAATTTCTGCCGCACTGTAACTTGAACCTTGATACTGTGTTAGCGGATGACAAAAGGAAGTGTAGTACACAAGAATTATAACTCTGTCATCTCCAAATATTGAATTGCCTCCCTTTTTCATAATAAATTCATTTTTGTCCGAAGCATATCTCCTGAATGTTACATCGTAAGTTGATGAAACTTGTCACTGTGTTCACCTACTAAACATGCTATACCTTGGGCTTTTTCTTTGTGGGGAGCATCCATCGTTGGAAACGATATTCTTGTTTTAAATGAAATCACATATCTAGACTGTGAGTACTGAGATATCCTGCACAATATTTTTGTTCTTATAGTTACCCTGCATTCAGCTGTGTTTGCAAATTACCGTTTATTGAAATGTGACATAACTGCGTAAATCGTCAAGAACTACAGCGCTCCCTCTCTACAACGACATCCAACGGGAGACAACAATTATTTGCGTTGTACGAAGGGAGTCGTTATAGGGAGGGACATTCCAAACAGCTTGAATCCAGATCAGACGCCGCGTAACGCGTCGTCTGATCTGGATTCAAGCTGTGTGTTACTCGTCATTAAGTGTTTTTTTCTGTCAAAATGTCCATTATGTAACTTTGAAAAAACATAGCAGGCGTAAATTTTTAAAAGACGACATTGCAACCGTGAATAGGTTGGCCATAATCGTCCGGTTTATGGAAACTGAGGCAATGGTCGTTGTAAGGAGGGAGTCCTTGTTGGGAGGGCCGTTGTAGGGAGGGATCATTGTATTCCTTTTGTCTGCATGTGGCACTTTTCTTGTGAAACATAAACACGTAGAATTCTAGATCTGCACTTTTGTGTAGCATTACATGATTAAAACTGTGCGTAATATCAGTGCCAGTTAAGCTAAATTCGAGGCAGTGTGTTTACGCATCTACCTTATTTCTGCATTAGTAGCCATCGCTCTTAAAAACCACAAATGATTTCTTCCTTATCGAGTGCTCACATTTATAAGACCGAGTCCTATAACGTACAAATCAAATAAACACATGTTTTACATTTCATTTATAGCACAATATACAGAATAAGGCGTTCTTACTTGGCTGTAAACAAAAAAGAATTAAAAGACGTAATAATATACTATATCTAATTTAGATCAATCACTAAAAAGGGATTCAGCTCTAGATCTATAACATTTTAGAAGTATTTTTTAAAACATGTAGATCTAAGTGTAGGCCTACATGATCTGGACAGCAGAAGTCAAAATTTAATTGATTTCGTCATGAATACAGAGGTCCTAATATGTACATAAAGGATAGCAATTTGACTTTTACTTCGTGTTTCAATATTCTGTTTAATAAAATTTAACAACACCTCCACAATTATAGTGTGGACATCTATTTTCATCTTTGTTTATTTTTTCATTACCATTTACGGAAAAACAATATCATTTTTATGTTCATTAATAGGGTCGTTCGGATTTTTCATGTGGGGAAGCCTTCGAGATGGCTTGCGGGAGTTCGGTGGTTCTAACCAGTTGCCGATTTGTGCCTGAAACAGTGCATAAAGGACTTCTGGCGTCTTCCTCTACCTATAATTAGCTGGACGTCGCGATATGACTGAAATACTGTTGAAAGCGACGTACAATCAAAACAAATCAAATCAAATGTATCATTAAGCCTTCTCCAACTCCGTAAAAATCAACTGTCCCATAATGTCACAAACTATTCCTTGACAAACGAGCCCATCGTCTCGTGCAAGTTAAAAGCTTACATTGCTTAAAATAAAAATAAATTTCGATACAAATAGAGTGACAGAAGCATTGAACTTATATTCTATTCTCATAAATGCTTTGTTATGTTTCTAGCTTACAAATAGAATACTTACAAATGATAATGAATCTTTAAATATTAAATTTTAATCATAATCATGGATGCTCTTCAACGTTTGCCGCGAAGACTTAACTTGCATCTATGTAAAATAACTGCTGTATGCATTTATCTTTTAATTAAAATTAAAGATTTCGGTAGTTTACTGTAAGAAATGTAGACATAATTGTCAGACGCGGCGTTATGTAGCGTCCGGTCAATATCAATACTTTGTGCAAATAACAGTTGTTCTCTGTTTAAAGCGATGAAAGAGTAAACGAAGTGACCGTCTTAAGAAATTTACTATTAAATGAAGATTACAGTGACAGTAATATCATCGGTGCGCTGGTAAGCTCGTTACAGCATATATGTCACTGTATTCAATCATATTATACTATTTTTGGCAAATGTGTTTCTATAAGATATATCAAAGAAACTGTATGTTCGTTTATTTATCGAAATGGTACTTTCTGTATAGAAAGAAGCCCTTTCAAAAGTCGAAGGGTGTCTAAAAGACATAGTATCATGGATGCACCAGAACATGTTGAAGCTGAACACTGACAAAACTGAGGTCATACTGTTTCATTCAAATAAGTTTAACGTTCCTGGAGATTTTCACGTACAAGTGGGAAACTCTAAAATCAAACCATCAGTATGTGTGAAGAATCTTGGTGCTAGATTAGATTCCCAAATGGATATGGCACAGCACATTAACGCTGTGTGCAGGTCTGGCTACTCACAGCTGCGGCAGATAGGTCATATTAGACAGTACCTTTCTCCAGAAGCTACAAAGACCTTGATCAATTCTCTGGTCACTTCAAAAATTGACTACTGCAACTCACTGCTGTATGGGATTCCCCAAAACTCATTATGCAAACTACAGCGTGTGCAAAATACAGCAGCCCGCATCATTACCAGGACCCCTCGGTACAATCACATCACTCCAGTCTTGAAGGATCTTCACTGGCTTCCAGTTCAACACAGAATTGAATTCAAAATTCTGACACTCACATACAAAGCCATGTGCAATGATTCTCCAAGGTACATTGTCAATATGCTTGACGTGTATAAACCTCGAAGAGAGCTGCGGTCTGCAACTAAATCAGTATCGCTGGTTGTACCGAGGAGTCGTTTGGTGAGGTTTGGAGATAGAAGTTTCATGCATGCAGCCCCAAAGCTCTGGAACAGTCTACCATCAGACATTAGAGATGCAAGCTCAGTTGCAGTTTTCAAAAAGCATCTGAAAACACATTACTTTAATATTTGTTATTAGAACACTGCTACCTATGCGATATGTTCTTGCTGTAGATGTTGTTGGTCCAAATGGGAGTTTCTGGAGTATTATCTGGTTTTCGGTCTCTTATAGAAATTTTAGTTATTGTCGCATGCTATTTTTCCTAGTTATGTTACATTGGGCGGCCTGCATTGGGCGTTCTGCTATTATTTCTATCAGTCGGCATAAAGAAGCCATTTGCTTCGTTGCTCTCGATTGTTGAGGTAGTGCAATCGCCGTTTTGGGGGCTGTCTTCTGTATGTTTAGTGGCCTTCATTGGGCGCTTTACTGTTATTTCTATCAGTCCGCATAAAGAAGCCATTTGCTTCGTTGCTCTTGATTGATGGGGTAACGTGATCGCCATTTTTGGGGGCTGTCTTTTGTACGTTTATTATGTTTATTTTATATCTAATTGTAGTTATTTGTCTTTTCCTGGCGGCCTGCATTTGGGCGCTCTACTATTGTTTCTATCGGTCGACAATCAGAAGCCGGTTGCTTCATTGCTGATTGATGGGAGTAATGTGATCGCCATTTTGGGGGCTGTCTTTTTATATGTTTATTCATGTTTATTTTAGATCATATTGTAGTTATTTTGTCTTTTCTTGTTTGTAGGTACATTTGTGTAACTTCATGTGAAGCGCTTTTGAACGCACAACCCCTGTGTGAAAAGAGCGCTATATAAATCTGGTATAATAATAAATAATAATAATATAGATTTTTTCGTAAGAAAAACTTGAAATGAGAAACTGTAACAAGGATCTGTATTCAGCAGGTTAAGGATGTAAATACCGTAACAATGATACTTTTATGTTGTTCGTACGTTGCCATAAAACACTTTGTCTGAAAATGATTTCATCTATTTCATAGAAAAGTTTAATTGCTCCATGGGCTACTTCAAATGTCCGTCTAGTTTCTGTTTGGCGACACGACTTGTATGTGATGGAGAAAGGCAATGTCAAGGGGGAGAGGACGAACACAACTGCTGTGAGTATTGTTACATATTTTCGAAATTGATATTAGTCTGTCAGATCAAACTGTTTTTTATCGGTTTAGTGCGACAAAATTCGAAACCTCTGTCGTTAACTATGGTAGAAAGCTACAACCAAATCTAAAGTCAAAGCTCAAAACGTAGGTGTATGTTTTTCATATATGCAACACTTTCATTAACATGATTAGCAAACGTGTACTTTAAAATGTGGCCGAAACAATTATACAAAGCATTACATAAATAAATATTTAGTCTACTTAGTTCCAACTATGTAACTTGTATAAAGCGGTTTGTGTATTGACGTGTTGCAAATGAAGCATAAAAAATCTCTCTAAGCTGACACATTTTTGTACCACTATACATATGTAATTATGTACTCTTTTATAACTTATTGAATGAGTATTTAACACAAGAACGTATGAAAATATATGCACAAGCAAAAGTAAAAGACAATGTCATTAACATTAATCATTCTGCAAGGGAGTACGTTTCTTATTCCAACTGCTGACAGTTTTAATTTAGATTAAACCCCGAGTTTCATATACCGGTAAGTCAAATTTTCCAAGGGAAATTTAAAATAACTTTACGCCATGCATATATTACTGTTCATTGTAGATTATTATAAACTTTAATTGTCTTATACACATTTACGTTGAGTATCAATCTAACAATACATAACATTAACATCGCATCTTGAATTGCACTGATTACAGGGTGTAACGACAGAAGTGATACTATTGCTGTTATATACAACGAACAAATCGACAGAAATGCTGTGCCATTCATTCACAAGTTTGCAAGACAGCTGTACTCCAGACAGGCTGCATTGTACTTAGTCCCTTACTTTTACAACGACAGTGATCACTCTTTCCTGTTCCGTAAGACGCAGCTCCACCCTTACAGCGAAGGTTTACACTTGGACGAAGTTGACAATTTTACAGTAGCAACAGGCAAGTTGTACGAGGAGATTTCAAACATATTCTACACATCGCAAGGAATTTCTATTATTAACATTGAGCAATATGATTATGTTAATTTGAAGGGGACATTCCCAAATTCTTCGTTCATCGAACGCGTCTACAAAATTATTATAGACTCAAACATCACCAAAAAGGCCTCAGTAATAACAAAAGGACAGTATACGGAAATGAAAGTGAGCAATTTGGAACTATTGGCCAGTGTGGGATCTGTAGTATTCCCATCATTATGTCAAGGTATGTATTAGATAATAAAATCACTTTTTCTGTTGTTTTTTTATTAACATGGTTAAAACGGTCAATTGATAGCATTGCTTCTTGTATACGTTTACCATACGAGTAGCTTACTCACTGCGCCAAAGCGACACTCACTGAAACTCCCGTACACATGTGTATGCATCCACACTTGCATAGTACTACAGCGCTTCTTCTCTACAATCCACACACCTAACGGGAGACAAAACAATATGTGCTTTGTTCGGAGGGATTCGTTATAGGGAGGGAAATTGGCTTACATTTGCAAACAGCTTGAATCGAGATCAGAATTCAAGCTGTCTGTCACTCGTAATTTTTTTTTCTGACAAAAAATGTCAATAATTTAACTTTGAGAAAAAACAGGAGACGACACGTTTTAGCAGATGGTTTTTCAGCCTTGAAAAGGTTGGTCAAAAACATCTTGTTCGGGGTACAGTGGAAAGGGTCGTTGTAAGGAAGAAGTTTTTGTTGGGAGGGCCGTTGTAGAGAGGGAGCACTGTATATGCATTAGTATAGTTGAATGATATACATACTTGCTAATATAAAGTACCTCTGTACTTCAAACCGAGTTCCTATGTATTGGATTTTAAATTTATACCGGGAATGTCAAAGAACCGGTTGCTTCTCTGGCAGTGGAAATCCATATCAGTGTACATAGGCCTATCCCCTTGCACATCCCCTAAAAGCTTAAATATAATCAACCTATGATGTGGGCGTCCCAACAATAATAAGTCAATGTTGATCTAGAAGGACGTAAATCACGTTTATAAATTTTATAACAAAACCTGACGTGATTCGAGAATGATATATAATATCGTATTCGGGCTCCTTTTGAAGTTCTATGTTGCCCCTGTCTGTTTTAGTGGTGAGATGTTTGTCTTAAAGATGTTTGACTTTTCATTTCTGATGGTTTTGAAGTCCGTTTTTTATATTTTCGCAAACCAATATATCTAGATAGTGATCTACCGTCAAGTTGATTTATTGAGTGGGGCTTCACGTCACCCACAGGCATAAGTTGGTCATAAGTGTAGCGCCAATCTATGTAACTAACAGTTTTTATAGAATCTTTGCAGACTGCACATTTTGTCATTTTTCACGTCTTCTTCGATATTGATTTTTTAGCTCTTTTTATTATTTTTTCCGAGTCCGACAGAAACGCAAAGCTTTCACTGGAAACCATAGACTAATCGAAACGTTATGCAGTTCTTGAAGCATCAGTAGTAATAGCTTTCTTAAATGTACACTTAATTATTGTTTTTTTCCTTTTATATTACGTAATAAAATAATGTCAAATTAATTGTTAAAAGCTGTCGGACTTATATTTGATAACTTTATAAAATATAGAGCCTGTTTAATTGTAAATGTAGAATTGTTATAATAAATTTATACTCATATCAATGAAGTTCGCCAAATCGCGCTCAGCAAGGCTAAATATCCTACAATAATGACCGCTAATTGTTAAAACGCATAATATGAGAGCTTGTAGGTACTGTTTACATTTTACTTTTGTTCACGACCGCCATTTGTTTGCGTAGAGTTACGCTTGAATTCACGAAATAATGTAGCTGCGTAAATGTTAGTAAAACTCCATATCCTAAAGATACGCGAACACTACACGAAATAGTAGAGTTACTCAAGCGATAGTATGTGTAAAGTACTGTAATTTCAAGCGTAAGGACAATACCGCCTTCGATCCACCAATCAGTCAGGGTCCCTTTCCTGATGAGGTAAATTTATGTTCCTTGCTTTTTCTCTACACTCGTCTGTTTCCGTCATTGAATTATACAGTATCTTTCGGCTACTTTATCACTAATATTAATGAAGTTATTGATCAAGTTGCATTAATCATGAAACACCCCTCGTAGAAGATAGTCAATATTTAGTTTATCTTTAAGTGTTAATCCCCCTGGCTTTGAATCTGTTTAATTTTTATTTTTTTTTATTCTTAATGTACCAATAAAGAGTTGCATGGCTTCTGTTTTTAGCTAATTTTAGTAAGAAAAGGTTATATGGAAAACATGAAAGACCAACTCTAGATTGCGTAAGAAAAGTTTGCCTTTTTGAAAAGTATGTGTTCACTTCTTAATATATTCCACCCAAATATGCTTTTGATTTGATTCTTAAGTTTGGCATAGATTTTGGGTTTTTATTTTTGGTTTATTCGGAGGGAGGGGTTAATTGTGGTACTTTTTTATCCATTGTTAAATAAAAGTAGTTGATTTCAAAATGGAATAAGAGCAATCAAAGTTTATGTGATAAATAGAACATTTAATACATGTGTTCGTTAGCTTTTCAGTTATGAAACTCGTTGGATCAAATGATATGTTAAAGGCTCGCAACATACTATTTTATCAAACTTGTTCACTCACTTCAATACTAAAAACAATCCTGTGTCAGCTTAGAAATACAGTGTTCTCTCCCATAAACGGCCCTTCAAAAAACCATTCCCTCCTTACAACGACCCTGGTCGTACGACCCTGGTCGTTGTTCCTCCAAACAAGACAACTATGTCAAACCTCTTCACGACTGCAATATCGTCTGCTTAAAATTGTCTTCTGCTGTTTTAGTTAGAGTTACATATTGGACATTTTGACAGAAAATACTTATGACAAGTAACAAACAGCTTGAATCTAAAACACACACCGCGTATTGCGGCGTCTGATCTGGTGCCAAGCTGTTTGCAAATGTTAACATATTTCCCTCCTTTTAAGGACTCCTTCCGAACAACGCAAACAGATTTGTTTCCCATAGGGTATTGTTGTAGAGAGGGATCGCTATATGATCAGAAGTGGACATAATGCTAACATACGTCGTGGTGACAGTTTCATTGTAAAAAAATTAAAATGTTTAAAGGTTTCCAACATCCCGTTTACCTTCATTCAACCTTTGTGTATCATTTATCAAATGGACTATTATATTGACTAATTAAATAAGAAGAAAACCACGGCAGAAAAACTACAGACTCGTGCCAAACAGATCCTGTCAGGAAAAATAATGCCAACCCTGACCAGAGAGTTCCTTACAAACATGTCTTATTTCGGTCAACATAGATTTTTCAAAAAAGGTCAAGAAAGTTTAAGCCAAGATGAGTGCAGTAGTTTATCATGAAAACAGGGCTGCCATTTCTCCGGATTTTTCCTAAATCTACGGATTTTTTTCTAGTACATGGTAGCTTAAAATAGGCTGAAAGTAAAGCAGAATGCGCCTTAAGGCGCATTCTGCTTTACTTCCAGCCTGCTTTAAGCAGCCACGTGTCAATAAAGCAAGACACAGGCGATGGGGTAAAGGTACGATTCGTAAAATCGCACTTGAAAAAAGCATAATTTTATTTGGAAATCTTAGGATTTTTTATGTCAACTTATGGCAGCCCTGTGAAAATGGGATCAGCTATATGACAAAAGACGCCGTACAAAATTTATTATATGTTCTCGTATGATACTAAGCTTTTCAATATACTATAAGTTACAATATTCTGGGCCCGTTTCATAACACTTACTTACTACTATAAGTACGTACTACAAAAACGGTCGTAAGTCAAAACTTAAACAGATATGTAATTTCTCTATATTATCCTGTCTTGTGACATCTTTTTGGAATTGTTTTTAAGACAATTTCAAAACGTTGTTACAATACAGGATAAGATGAAGAAATAAATAATGAGTGAGACTTTTATAATCTGACTTACGACAACATTAATTTTGTCGTACGAAGTTTTATGAAACGGGCTCCTGTATTTTACTCCTTGCATCGTAGCCTCTTGTATTTTTCGGATCTCGTTCTGTAAAATCGTGACATCAACAAAACGTTACAAGTTCCGCAATATTCTCTGTGGCATCAAATATAATTCAGGATATGCAATGATTTAAATAACTACTTTATATATTTTTGGTTGAAAGTGAAGGAATACAATAAACACATTACCAGTTTGTGGTTCGCTACAGGGTATGATTTTCAGCCCTCGACATTCTTGACGGTAGGCCTATCACACTTGTGTTAAAGGCGCTCGTGAGACGTCTCTGACTAAAACATAGACTTGCATTACCTGTGTGCTGTTTTAGCCAGCCACATGACGATAAGACCTATAAATCATATTAATAGAATGTTTTGTAGGGAAGTAGACCAAATATTAGGACAAGTCCTCAGTTGTTAGAGCTTTTTTGGTTATTAAAGTTATGACTTTCAAAGACATACGAGATACTTAGAAAAATACTTTCATTTAATTATTCCTGTATACTCATATACCTACAATTTATGTCTTTATTATAATATCTTCTATTTTAGCAAAGCCGATGCCTACTTGTTTGAATCAATTTCGTTGTATGTCATCGAAAGTATGCATTCCCTTGAATCAGATCTGTGATGATATTCCACAATGTCCGTTCGGAGATGATGAAGAAAGATGTGATTTCCAATGCCATCCTAAATGTAGATGCGAATTATATATAATTGATTGCAAGTCCATGAACATCACAAAACAAGACTTTAGTAATATAAATGAAACTGTACGAGTATTAGATTTGAGCGGAAATACAATTTTTGAAAACGGCAAGCTTGTCATACCTAAGAAATTTCCTTACCTCTCAAAGTTGTTTCTTAAAAAGTGTGGAATCAAATCTGTTGAAAGAGAAACATTCATGAACGCCAAGAATATGAGACAGTTAGATCTAAGCTTTAACCAACTCCAAGTCATTACAAGTTATATGTTTGAAGGACTGAAACTGCTAGAAGTGTTGGATTTGACAGGAAATAGAAACATCGAGAGTATAGAACCGAAAGCATTCAAGGTATTTTCTACTTTGTCTGTTCTATCTTTAACAAACACGCGATTAAGAGAAATACAGACGGATACGTTTTGGGGCCTAACGGTCAATATCTTAAATATTTCACACAATAGAATTTGGAAGATGCATAGCCGTCCATTTAACGAATTATCCGCAACTGAAGTCTACTTTCATGATAATGAAATTAAGGAATTCAAACGTGGCATTTTCGATGGTATCGATAAACCGAAACTAAAACTAATTCACGCGTCTGCGTACAAATTCTGTTGTGAAAAACCAGACACATTACCAGACGATGGCTGCTACCCACACCAGGACGAGTTTTCGTCTTGTGAAGATTTGATGCGGAACTCAATTCTCCAGACACTTGCGTGGGTTGTAGGAGCGGCAGCGGTGGTGGCAAACGGGTGTACGATATTTTATCGACTGTGTTACGACAGAAAGTCTATAAAACAAGGATTCAGCATGTTCGTAACAAACCTGGCGGCGTCGGACTTCCTGATGGGTGTCTACATGATCATCATTGCCGTTGCTGATATTATATTTCGTGACAGGTAAGTGTGAGCGTTGTCTATGCGTGAATTTGTGATTTTATTTGGTACAATTTAACCCTTTACCTTATAGAAGCTCCTTTTAACGCATTCTGTTTTATTCTCCGCGGAAGAAAAAAGTTCCAATCTATACAGTCATGAATATGTATCAGAAGGAATATTTTCTTAATTCTAGCAGGTGGTAACTTAAAGCAGGCTAATAATAAAGCAGAATGCGCCTGAAGGCACATTCTGCTTTACTTACAACCTGCTTTAAGTCGTCACCTATCTTCAATACTAGAAATAGGCTATCAGGTAAAGGGTTAAAATAACTCGTGTTTAACTCGTTCAACACTATGAACATGTTTAAATTATACTGAATACAGAACAAAACAGTGTAGACCTGGTCTACATTGATTTCAAAATTATACAAATATTTATTAATCTACGAATGGTTCCAAGAGGTTCGTAGTTTTGTAATTCAAACGATCTGCAACAGAATTTACTGAGTGATGAAAGAGTTAGAGCGGAAGTAGATATGAGCATCAGGTTTAAGATAAGAGTGAGTTACCCGATAGTTTGCTTTGATGTCTCCTACAGTAGTGAATCTGTTATTCTTTCCCAATAAACGCGTTTACGCTAAAACTATTATTTGCAGTGCAAACAGTTCGGAGCCAGATCCGACGCCGGGTTACCCGGCGTCTGATCAGGCTACAAACTGTTTGCCACCAAGATAAACAAGAATTATCAGAATTGTCCAAAAGTTGTTCTTTTCTACGTTTTAGTGCTTAGCGTTTAAACGGGAAAGAATAACAGACTCTCCACTGTATATTTAACCAAACAAAAAACCTTTGTATTGATGTACCATTAGAAAGGTCTCAATAATTCTCACAAACATGAGTTGATAAAACATTTTGAAATAAAATAAGTCTGTGAGTACATTATAGTAAGTATTTAGAATACTCAATTTATCTGGAGCTCTGAGTTGTGACACATTTTTAAGAGATTCGTTGAGATTTAATTACCTCAGTACCAAGTTAAACACACTACTATGTGCAAACTGTTTGGATCAGGCTTTTAAGGCGATGTAAGGAGTCGTACGATCAGGATCAATACTAGAAGACTATTATATAAAAACTTTTATCTCGAACTCCCTAACTGTTTTAACGTGTGAAGGGATAAGACGATGTAATTGAAATAAAAGGGTTAGCTTAATATCTCCAGGCAATGCATGGATGGATATCAACAAGGACAACAACAATGTGTCGCCTGCTGTCATTAAGGGTGTATCCAACCCATAAGCGATTTTTTCAAATTATCAAACTTTTTTTCTATCATTGTTTGTTTGGAAGAGCTATTTATGATAAATGAAAAAATGGAAAAAAACTATATGGTGGTGTCCTTGTTTTTGAGCTACATCGATTTGAAAAAGGTATGTCAAATTTGGACTTTTTCTCTCAAATTTTACCCATTCAAAGTACAAGCTTCAGTAAAATCTATTTCAAAACAAAACAAACATGGTAATTTGGGTTTTCATTATTTATTTCATGTCTATGGTGGTATTTTCACATATAGAAACCAAATTTAGACAAAGCAGGCACTAGGTTTGAACAATATGGATCCTCGAATATCAAAAATATGTTTTTTATAGGGCATGATTTTATTAGATTTTTTTATTTTATGAAAAAAAAAGTAAAAAAGTTTGAAAATGAAATAGTTCTAGTATTAAACTTTTTCTTATATTCTACAAAATGAAAGCCAATGCTAAGGCATTTTAAAATATGAAAAGAAATGGAAAGGTCGGTGTTGAAAATTTTGAGTCATTAAAGTAAAAAGAGTTATCTCCCCTTACAAAATTAAACAAAAAAGTACCATATCGATGATATTTAGAGCTTTATAAATTTCACATTTGGTGCCTGTTTTTTCTTAAATTAGTTTTTGTATGAAGAAATACTACCATAGATAGGAAATAAATAACACAAAACCAAATTATCTTATTTGTTTTCATTTAAAATGGATTTTATTGAAGCGGGCTGTTTGAAAAGAACAAACTAAGAGAAAGTGGGTTAGTAAATTTTACATGGCCATGGAGCCAACTGTTGTTCACCAAAATGTACACTTTTTCTATTTTTTCATTCATCTTAGATAGCTCTTCAGTACAAAACCATCATAAAGTGTTTTCATATACTTTGAAAATTTCTTAAATTCATGACATTGATACACCTTTAATACAAGTACTATTTATCCTCGCATTACAATATTGTATGGCCCATTATCCTTGTCTGTGTCCACGTACATGTCTGTAACCGTATGCCTGTTCAAAAAACCGGGTTTCCAAGATTATAGAGCTTTTCTGTTGAGTCTAAAGTCATTCTCAAGCATTTGATTGGGTAGATTTGAGTCTAGGCGCAAATCTAACCAATCAAAGGCTTGAGAACAAACTCAGACTCAACACAAAAGGTTTATAACATTGGACCCGGGTTTCCATCGCTGCAAATACTCATTGTATGTTTTTGGCACAACTATTGATTAGAAAGAAAACGAAACAAAAGAAAAACGAGAAAGAAAGAGGGGTGGATACAAACACACACTCACACACGCAAGTAGCACAATACATGGACAGCGTGACAGAGAGGCAGATACAGGAAGAGACACATACATATAAATAGGGAGACAAATAAAGAATAAAGAAATATATATACAGGCAACCAGGCAGAAAGAAAGAGACAGACAGAGAGGGATACATACATAAAACATACAAACATGTCTAAACAGGGAGAGAGATAAAGAAATAGAGAAAGAGATATTTATAAATTAACAGTGAAACTCGTTTAAAACGAAACTGGTTGCGACAAAAGTACTACATGTACCTATAATAAAACAAAACAATGCCCCAACTACTTTTTTATTTACTTCTGTGTATTTCAGAGGGTCCGTCTAAAGACCCCAAACCTCCCCAAACCACTCCAAACCTCTCCAAACCTGCCTAAAACACTTAAAAACAATCCAAACCACTAAAATTCCTCAATATTTAATCAAAAAGAGCTTATAAATGGCAAATTTAAGCTAAAACAATGAAAAAATGTTAATTTAAAATTAAATATTCGATGTTTTTCTTTTCAAGGGGAACAACCTCGAACAAAACTTAAGATCACTTTACACAGTTACCTCTAAATATTAACTCACTATCCTAATAGCCTGTTCCTGTTTTTGAAGACAAGTATTCTCTTAAAGCAGGTTGAAAGTAAAGCAGAATGCGCCCTAAGGTGTTTTCTGCTTTACTTTCAGCCTGCTTTAAGCTACAATCTGCTAGAATTATAAACTCTTGCTTTCTTTTAAAAGTGGTTTTGGGAGGTTTGGATAAGTTTGGGGACCGTATTTCAGATTGAAAATGTACTAAGGATGAGATAAAAAAAAATAAAGTAAATTACACAGTTATAGGCTACTTTCAGTCCGAATGACCACTCAGCCGACGATACAGTCACTCCACTGATTATTGAGCCATCTTGCATAAAATATTGAGCACTGCTAATATATGGTGCGTAGGCAGCCGCAGTATCGGCTCATACCATTCACATGTTCCCATTTTAACTGCTTGGTAGAGAGAAGAAACTCGAGGTACAAGTCTTGCTCAAAACATTCCTGTACATCATCGGGGTTTCGTGAAAAATTCCCTAGTCAGGCAGCTGGTCCGGCTGAGATCGAACTCACGACCCCTGGTACTGTAGTCTAACGTGTAATCACTGGACTACTACCGCCAGTAGGATAATACATAGTTCTGTTCAGATCCCGATCCTAGATTATACATGAAGGATTTGCCTGTTTAGGTGGATCACTTGTGGGCACCGCGCATCTCGAGTTCCGGAAGTGCTCATGGTTTTCACAAGGACTTATCGGCACGTGCTTATCCTATACCATTTACATAAAGAACTGTTTGGTGAGCTTCGATGTCTTTATTGACAACTCAGTCGGTAGAGTACTTGAGGTCCTAGTTTCGAGTCCCATTCGATTCAAAACTTGTTTTCTTTTATATCCAATTTTATTGACGTGTCAGTCCATTACGCAGCGAAGAGTTCGTTAGTAGAAATCAGTATCCACTATATAGCTTGGCCACTAACGTTTTGATTAATTACTGACACACAAAACTGTGTGGTTTTATAGCCTATAGAACAGATGGCAGCTTCACACATGACAAGGGAAATGCCAAACAATAAAAATGCTAAAGGAGATTTTATTCATTACTTTTGTAATGCATTAAGTGGTCCCCTGTCTTTAAAAATCTACATGCTACCATATTCAATGGTCCCTTGTTGCAGGTTTCACTTATAATTTCAAGCTGAAGTAATTTTAAAAGTGAATTTAAGGGAGGTTAATTTGTTTGTGTTAATATTTTGTTTCTGGAAACCATGTATAAAAAGTAAAGTATGCTTTAGATGTTCACCATTTTTATGTGACAAGTACAATTAAGTTATGTCTATCTAATAGTCTAAACTCAGTGTATGTCAAACATCTAGATATTTTGTAATTTTCAATTTAGTAACATTTTCTGATTTTGACTTTTTTAAAAAATTGATATTTCCTGTTAATATTGAATGAAATACCATTGTTTGGACAATAACTCATATTTTCTGTACAGTTTACTTGAGCATTAAGAGATAATCGAGTTATATTATTTCATAAAAATGTTTTTCTGTTTATTAAAAATGAAAAATTTCTCTAAAAAAAACCCGGTCCTGTCAGAAAAAAATCAGTGCTGTATTTGTTTTTTATTTTTACAATTCTTCACTCGCCATATGTTATATTTCAATTCAATCACGGTTTCAATGAGGTTTGACAGGGAACAAATAGATCGCGAACCACCTTAAAGTGTATCATTGTCACTGTTTGACAAGAACTATCCAAAGAAGTGTCATTTAATTGTCTAATTTGTCACTACCTCTAATTTGTGATGTATTCATGCTACAATTCAGAAAATTCAAAATAATGATGGGCATTATATCTCTTTGGAGATAGCTCAGAAAAATAATGATATACTGGGCATAATATCTCTTTGGCGATACCTCAGACACCTAGCAGCGGGATGTCAGATCAGAATTCAATCTGTTTGACATACTAAATGTTTAAGAACGTAATAACTGCAAAAATATATGAGGCTTAATATCAATCAAATTAGGTTCTTATTTCATAGACAAACCTGTTTTCTAACCACTCGTTTTTATTTGGTAAAAGTAAAAAGGTAAACTGTTTCTTTGCCTTGTAACCTTTCCTTCTTTTCAGTTTTGATTTTAGAATTTAGTGTACACATAATGCATTGTTCAATTACAGTTATGAAAACATATGCCATAAATTCATGACGGCATTTGAAATCCTTCTCCTGTGTTTATGACGTAATAACCCGTCTAACATCATCTGCTTTGAAATATTACGTCAGACTCTGTTTTTATTCATAAAGTTAAGAATATAGGCGGTTTGACTTTCAACCATTTAAATACAGTAAAACCTCGCTATTACGACCACTAAAACGAAGGCTAATTGAGTGTATAATAGACAGGTGACAGCTTAAAGCAAGGTTACAGTGAAATAGAAAGCTCCTATAGGAGCTTTCTGTTTCACTGTCACCTTGCTTTAAGCGGTCACCTATCGTAAACACCCTAATAATTAACATAATTTAGTGGTCGTAATAGCGAGGTAATTATAAAACAGTTTGGATCCTAATCCAATGCCACTGTACGCATAGTCTTATTTGGATCAAAAACCGTTTCACATCTTAGCGTTATAAAATTGGACAGCTAAATGGTTAATGTTTTATGCTAACTGTTCCAGTAACTTTATCTTGCAGGTATGCTAAAGAGGATGAGGACTGGCGGAACAGCGTATGGTGTAGTTTTGCAGGTGTATTAGCAACCGTGTCTTCAGAGGCCAGTGTTCTGTTTATGTGTTTGATTACACTTGACAGAATTCTCGCAATAAAATACCCATTTGGACAATGGAAATTTAATAGCAAGTATTCAAAATGTGCAATGATTGTCAGCTGGGCTATTGCTTTTGTCATTGCTCTTATTCCAATCATAATACCAGATTATTTTGAAGGAAAGTTTTACTCGACATCCGGCGTGTGTCTAGCGCTTCCGCTCACACATCGTCGACCTCCAGGATGGCTGTATTCGTTCCTGGTTTATGTGGCCCTGAACTTCGTTGCTTTCATCTTGATAGCTCTTGGACAGCTGATTATATATCTAGAAATCAGGAAAACGTCTAACCGAATGCGGAAGGTCAGATCCCAAAGACGAAATGATGTCAGGATTGCAAAGAATCTCTTGCTAGTTTTGTCAACTGATTTCCTGTGCTGGTTCCCAGTTGGAGTAATGGGTAGGAATTGTGTTCAAATGAATTGCGTTTAAATATATTACCTTTGAGCATGCATCAGCTGTTATTGCATTGCTAGACATAAAATAAACATATGCCTTACGATGGAGAAATCATTTAAGTCGAAACTGCATGCTAAAGAAAATTCCAATGAGCTTTATCAGGATTTGATATCAGTAGTACCGTAATGTTTCCGTTCGCCTTTTTAGCAACATTTCAAAATAGCCAGATGAATCCCAAGTACTTGCATATTTATCTAAAAACCAGTACATGCGAATACGACACTTATCTAAAGCGATCAATGTAGACCAAGATCAGAAGGCTTCGAAAATCTTTACCTTTTGCACTGAATTGCTCAATCAAGTTAACATGTGTGATATATGTATAAGATAAGACTAAATTGGAAACTGTAATTGGCTTTTTGATGTTTGGAATCATTGAGATTAATATTGTATAAATCCAGTTTAAAATCGTACATATTTGGCATCAACTATATAATAGCTTTATTGCCTCACCCCGAGCACAACAGGGTTTTTTTGCAAACAGTTTGGATCCTGATCAGACGCCGCGTTACGCGGCGTCTGATCAGGATTCAAACTGTTTGACACTCATTTCAATATTTCTTCAGTCAAAATAGCAAAAATTAAAATTTAAGAAAATGAAAGCAGACGACAATTATTTATAATTTATGACGTCACGGCAATGAAGGTGTTAAAATAAGAAAGTATAGGTAGGGTAAACGTAACATTGACCAAATATCTTTAATTTCAGCGATAATGGCGGCAAACGGATACGTTATCCCCGGAGAAACGTACGCCTGGACAGCTGTGCTGATTTTGCCAGTTAACGCAGCTTTAAACCCATTCCTCTATACTCTGTCTGCAGTTCTGCAAAAACGGGTTAAGTATCTAATACAATCAGCAAGTTTGAGGCATGGAATACATGTGCCTAGTGAGTGCGAATGGTCTATAAGAGCGTTTTCATGACGCTCATATTAGAAATATTATTTAACGTCTTTATGAGTTGTTTTTTTCATTTCATATTTCGCAAACAAGTCCCGATGGTATTAAGATTTGAGTCAAATCTACGATCGTTCTTAAACATTTGATTGGTCAGATCTGAGCAAAGGTGAAAACGTTACCAATCAAATGCTTGACAACTAGCTCAAACTCAACTATATAGGTATTGTCTGTTATTATTTATAAAAAGTAATAGAAATTTTGTTAGATGTTTTACATCTATTTACTTACTGCGTTGGCGGTCTTTTTTATTGTAAGGTTGTGGAACAGGGTTTATATTTTATGTACACTGTTCGTCTTTATAGGTGAATATAGGAGATAAGAGTGAGGTTGGGCGCCCCTAAACCCATGTTTAACCCCCAGTGGTTAATAATGATTATTTTATAATTAGTTATTGTTTGCTACTGACCGTACCAAGGCGGGCTCCTATATTCACTTTGCTTTATGTTTGTCTTGCGTGTTGTTTTCTATTTAGTGTGTAGATAAATGAATGGTGTGTGCGTGCGCGCGTGCATGCGTGCATGCGTGCGTGCGTGTGTGTGTGTGTTTGTTATGGTATGAATGTGTGTGTGTACTGCTTGAGAGGTGGGTGTATTGTTTGTGTTGCGTTTACTGCTTGAGTCTTTCGTATTTATTCATAGAACCCGACTACGTACCGCTACGGACAAACAGGAGTATGGTATTGTGTATTTAAACATATCAGTCATATGAGATCTGAGCAATCAAATGCTTAAAAATGAGCCAAGTCTCAACTGAAATGATGTATCTCTTTGGACACACAGAGTAACTAAATTGGCATCGCCACTCCGAAGATAAGATTTATAGAAGCAGTCTTGGGTTTTATCAGACCAGGGAAGGTTGGTCTGCGAAGTAGCTTTGTTTTCAATTTTTGTTTCAGGCTGACCAGGCCTCTTCTCAAAACAACACAGTTGGAGACCGTATTGCTTCTAAAGGTGCATATTTCATTATGTTATATAACTTTGACATAAGTAAACTGATATTTCATAATTTGATCATAATTATTTTACCACATCAGTTCTTCTGTTCTATCACTTATCAAAATTCCTCAGTGACATTTGCAGAGACGGTCATTATACTTTTCATAATCTACTTCCACCCAGAGACCTTCCTATCTTGAAGCGCAACGTTTTTGTCACAATTCATTTGACAGAAGGTGGGATTTGCATGCGCGTTAAAAGTCTTCCTCCAAAGTTTAAAGTTAACGTCATGTTGAAAAGTTGGTTAATCGGTAGACAGCAGAAACGGAATAGCGTGGTCACATGAAAAACAAACATTTCGCTGTTTAAAAGCTGAAAGAAGTAATACAGATTACTCGTGTCGGTACGTTCTTCATTGGTTGTCTTATCATAATGTAACATTAAGGAACGATTGTCTTTAATTGCCTCAATAGATTATCAAGTAAAAAAGCAGTGCACATGGTTAACATTGCATTGGTGGTCCATTTTATGTATTTTCGAAAAGCAAGATATGTGTTTGATTTTCCGCCGTCCATCTAAATGAACTGTATGTTACAAATATAGGTACTTAATGACGGGAATAAACATAAAACATGTCTCAGAACGTTCGCTTCCATTAGTCGGGTGTACTTTGATATCTTCTTGAACCAGCTTACGACTGTTTGGGAAACAGATCAGAGGAATTTCATTTATTGTCGCAAACTTTATTTCTTAGTTTATCTGCCTTAACCGAACATTCCATAGATACGCGGTTTTGCCTTAAATTTGCCCATCCATAAACATCATTCAACTTGAAAATCATAAATGAGCCCGTCAGAAATAATTTCTACATCCTAGCAGTTCGTAGCTAAAAGCAGGCTGAAACATAAGCTGAATGCTGCGAAAGCAGCATTCTGCTTTATTTCGACTTTGCTTCATGCAATAATCTGTCTTCAACACTGAACACAAACTATTGAGAGAAAGGCGTTCTGACAAATATTGTAACGTAGTTACTATATAGCAGCCGACAGAAAATGCTATCTGCACAAGCATTATCTGTTCGGGATGTATTTTAACATACGTTCTTAAAATAAATTATTACTCAATCTACGTCACGCCTTCTGGAATGTGCGGGGTATTACGAAGAGTCAAACTACGTCACTAACTAGTAAGACTTTGGTAAATCTGAATAAGGGGAGATCCCTTGAAAACACAGAAAACAAAGCAAATACTGAAAATTGCAGAATCGGTTTAATTGAGTCTGTTCATGAGCAATACTGAAATATGCAACAGTGTTCACGCCCCCTAGCACCAGCTTAAGCGGAATTAAACGTTCAACTGTAAATGCGCTGAAATCAATGATTCCAAAGGACCAGAAAGTATAACAACACTGAGAATGAAGGACGGGCGACTTTTTACAGCCGCCACACAAGCATACTACGCTTATCCTACAAAAGGCATTTCTGTCATCCCACGCTTCCCTTATGCAAATTGCATAACAACGGATGTTACGTCAATCGACTAGGTTAATATATTTGGTTATGAGCCGGTGAAAGATTTCTATATTTGGGAGCCAGATACCGTAATACTACGCCTGATTACGTTGCTAGGACATGGCTGGAATGTGTTACGTAGCTCTGGCGTTATTCTTTCGAGTTCCTACAGACTGTATATAACGAGCGTGCGCGCTCTGTTAGAGAGAACTGAGGTTGAATTGGAACTGGCAAGATGTAGGGATACGTTAAGTATAGGTCTTGGAGAGATGTAGGAGTGAAGTTAGATATGCTGGTTTATAGAGACTCTGCCTGGGAACACTTTAGGAAATAAGAGTCATAGAAAAAAATGGTTGCCTTGTTATGAAGTAGATCCATGAACCTGGGTTACACAACACGAAGTGGATTAAAACATCGGACTATGCTATAATATGGGTGGGAATTGAGGTAAAACTTCAACAAAATTAGTTTGTGGTTAAACATCAGATGATTCGGTTAAACCTATCAATTATAATTTGGCGCAAGCTTTCCTTTTAAAAAGAATGTTTCATTATATTTTAATTGGTTTAGAGTATTCTATATACCACGAACTGAAAAGAAGGCACGATGATTGTTTCGATCAAGTGAGCTGTTTCGCATTGAATACGATTAGCCAATTCATCTTTCTGAAATTCATCTTCCTGAAATTTATCTTCCGGAAAATAAAATGACCCTCCATCTCATTGCTCGTTCGTCGGTGCTTTAAAGTCTTCGATGCAGATCAAGAACTCAGAATGAGAAAATCAAGCTTATTTTGTTTTCCTACATTCTGTTCGTTACGTTTATGTTTTTCGATAAATAACGGCTACTTTAGACTTTAGCATAAAGTGCTCAGTCCGACAGATGTCCATGCTCATGACTTTAATCGGATGTTTTTTGCTCTAGATTTCAAAGTCCAATGTAACATTGGAGTTGAAGGAACTACAAAACATGACACTCCGACAGTTCTTCGAAATATACCCCTGGCTGAAGTAAGACCAGAACATATTTCATTTGAACCGGTGGAAGTTCTATCGACGTTTATCTCAACGACAAGGACTATGGTGGCATTACACGAGACCAACCAGGTATATGGCGGCTTTAACATTGAAGATGTTTTATGCAGCAGTGACAAACAAAGGGTGAGCATTATTTAAACATTACAAAAGGTTACATATTTGATAAATGATTACAGTAAAATATTATTCTTTCAGAAATGAACTGAACTTTTTCGGCGCTTAAGCAAAACATACGCTAGAAAATGGTGGGTAAATTCCATAATTCGCACTTTATCTTATATGTAACATCATATTTGCTGTAATTTCTAATATGAAATGAACATTTTATTAGTATGCATGTATGTTTAATTAACTTTAGAGATTGTTAACACGAATAATGTGTACCATGAATTGAACTGCCATAACGGCGTTACTGAAGCAATGCAACAATATTATTCGCGACGAGTATATCCATAAGCCCCGTCTCCTCTGCGAATACATCCACAAGTCCTGCCCTCTCAAGAAATGAGGTTTACACAAAATAAACGTCATTTTTTCAATGGATTTAAATAGGTCTAATGTAAATAGTTCCAAAAATATCAATGCTACTTATCCACTGTGAATACTTTCAAGAATCTGTTAATTTTTATATTTCATTTTCTTGACTGCGTTTTATGTTTAATAATCGGTAAAAAAAACTTAATAATATCATTCTCAAACTGAAATGTGCTGATATCGCCAATTTTGTATTTCAACAGTGTAGTTGCGTTATCTAAATGACGACTAATAACTTAGGAACATGTACACCGACGTCATTACAATCACCTTCACCAAGTTTTCTAGAAACAATCATTACGATTCAAAAGTTGACCAAAATTTTTAATCTGAGTGGCAAACAGGTTGAATGCATATGAGGTGCCCATGGCTCAATAGCTTGGCTGTCTTCAAACTGTATACATCAGTGAGTTAAATATTTGTACCTGTTGGTTATTGTGAACTTGTTCGCAATGAGTAGTTCATTATTATGTGGATAATAGGATAATTTAGCCTGCGGTTTAGGGATCTACTTCTTCCCAATGCCATCTCCATTCTAGGAGTTTATCCACAGTGATTTAGTGGCACGGGTATATTATTTTGATTCTAGAAGGAAAGTGTTTCTAACACCGAAGTAATACACAAAGACGTAACGTCAAAAGCTCATGCCCCCTTTGAAATATACGCACATGACCGTTCATTTTGCTTTTCAAAGCATGTAAAGATTTAGAACAATACTAATGTTATATATCAAAATGAACGTCCCAGATTGCTCAATGTCATGATGCATTCATATTTTAGAAATATACAAAATGCGATTAAAATGAGTCGTCATTACTAGTAATAATCAGTAAAAAATCCAATGTCCCATGTTACATTTGCATGCAGCTTTTTGTGAAGAAACGTGTGTGGTCCGTTCAAACGCGAGTAATTGCACACATTTCGTCTGCAGCGTTGACGGAAATTATATCCGGATATAATGCACACATTTATTTGAAAATTCTACATTAATGGAAGACAGATTGGGGGGAAAATCAAAGTAAGAGAATTTGTCCCATGCACCAAAAAAAGTGTAAGCACCGTTTTTAATCAAATATCTGACATATAAATAAGTTATACTAGTTCATTAATTCTTGTTGACAAAATACACTTTTTGTCCTGTTTTGAAATATAGTGTCGTTTTACCAAAAAGACTTCAGATATTTCTGTAATCTGTGAAATGGATTGTCCATTCAAATGTCCCAATGTAAGAAATCAATGTCATATTTACTTATTCCGAAAAACTGGCGCTGTTTTATTCAAATAATAATGAGTTTTAGCCATAAAATAGTCAGATAGGAAAAATACACTTTTTCTTGCGATTATTTTGATATATAAATTATTGTACCTTTCAATTTACTAATTTTGTAATTTAACAAACAAATTGTCCCTAAGAAATGTCCCAGACGCTAGTTTATGCCGTAACTTTGACGTTCGAATACTGAGACGTTTAAACATTTTTCGGGGTTGTGTTTGTTTGTTTGTGTTTGTTTATATTTAAAGGAAATTTGCAGATATAAAAAAGAAACTTCCGTGTAAATTGAAAAATAAACTAACTGGTATATTTGTAACAGAAAAGAACACCGGCGTGTCTCTACAGAAGCAGAATGAACATCCGAAAGAACGCATGTATAAAATATGAATAACAACAGTTTTATATTGACTAGCTTTACAACTCTAGATATCCAACTTCGAGTGACTTTCAAATTATAAAACGTAGCAAACTGTGGAAACAAAGATACGTTACCACATTGAAAATGCCGCAACTGATATTGGTATGCATGGGTCTAGAAAACATGGCACGTAGGCCTACCCATGAATTGTAAACAATGTAGACCTTGATCAGACGCCGCATTTTCATACCGATGTTGACCTGAGACTGATTGTCATATTCTGTACTCTAAATAGATGGACTCATTTACAATATGCACAACAGCTTACATTCAACAAACCAAACTCTGCTTTCCTCTTTTATTTCACCAAAGTCTCGACAGTCTGACTCTCTTCATTGTTCAACTCCTCAAAAACATTGAATATAACTAGTGCACCAACTGGGGTCGTGGGGAAAACCAACCTACCAATATAGCCAATATTGATTTTTCATTGGGAAATTGATGTCATAATTGACGTCACTAGTAGATACGAAATGTGCGGTGTACAGAGCTGTGGTCCTGAGTGCACTTCTGTATGGTTGTGAGACCTCGACACCCTACCGAAGGCACATTAAACTACTTGACCAATTTCACCAACGCTGTCTTCGCAGAATTATGCATATCAAATGGTTTCATAGGGTCTCAAATGTCAGAGTACTGCAGCAAGCAAAGATGCCAAGTATGGATGCACTGCTTACATTATCCCAGTTGAGATGGTCTGGACACATCGTGCGCATGTCGAATGATAGATTACCAAAGCAACTCTTCTATAGTGAGCTGTCACAGGGCAGTAGATCAAGAGGGAGACCAAAGCTCCGCTTCAAAGACAATCTAAAGCGATCACTCCAGAAATGCAGCATTGTGGTTGCTGATTGGGAACTCAAGGCACTAAACAGGTCTGTCTGGAGGCAAACTATCAGGAGAGGATCAGCTATGTATGAACGTTCTAGACAACTGACAGAAATTGATAAACGTGCTTCATGCAAGGCCATTAGTATAGCCATAGAACGCTCAACTGTGTGTAGCACACGTGGCCGTCTATGTGCGTCTGACTTTGGGCTTAGGTCCCAAATGCGGACACACAGATAAAATCCCACCCATGCGCTAGGTTGGACTTTATCGATTACGATAGTCGTCCATATATATATATATATATAGTATTTGTATATCTACGTCATCAGTGAAAAGAAAAACACGATATGGAACATATATGGGCGGTTCATTAGCCTGGTACTAGTAGTGAGTAGAACCGTAGGCTATTCGACGTCATGTACGTAACGCCTTGGGGCATGAGCTTTTGACGTTACGCCTTAACCAAAAACGGGAAGCGTTTACACAAGCGGCAGTTGTTTTGCCTCTTCAATGTTTCTGTCGGTATCACAAAATGTTGTAAAACGATTCGAAACGTTTGATTGCGATGCTTTGTTAATGGTTAATAAGTTAAACTAACGTTCAAACGGAATTGAAAAGTATATAACATTTAAACATATGTAAACATATTTCATTTAACAGCCAAAATGATGTATTTCATTATTTTTTCTTAATTTGAATGTTAAACGTATCAGCCGTATATACGGCGGCATACGGGTTGCTTATACAGTGATTTATCTGCAGGATAAACACGTTTCCTGACGATCGTCGTTTATTCATGGGAGCGAAACACCATATAATAATATGTGTTTTAACGTGTATATCCGTTTTCAACTATATTTGTCGTTTTATTTTCAAAACAGAAAAACATAATTTTGTTTCGAAAACAAGCTATTTTCGTAACGTTTGTAATGGTGCATATATATGCGGTCAATATTTTTTAAACTTATCACGATGTTGCTTCAGAATTATCAGGGCTTGTTTTTCAATGGTCGTCCCTTTGTGTTTATACACTATTGTATTGTACACTCTTTTTAGTATACTCTTGTATTCGCATTTCAGATTCGGATGTACAATCCAAACCCATTCCGATCTGGATCCAAAGGTGAAAGGCAAAACGACATTTACGAATTTGGACGTGTGTTGGAGCATCTGCTAAAGTTTACGAAGCACTCCAGCAGACCGGTATCTGCAGAAACTGAGTAAATTGCCTTAACACACTGTTTAGAATGTGGCATTTTCGTACTGATGAGACCTTCTCAGAGTTTTGTGATACTGTGCAAAACACTAGGTTATTATTTTACGTAAGTGTTTCCCTTCCCACGTTCACCCTTTACCTTATAGAAGCGACTTTTAGCGCAATCATTTTATTCATCCGCCAAAGAAAATAGTTCCAATCTATACAGTCATGAATATGTATCAGAAGCAATATTTTCTTAATTCTAGCAGGTGGTAACTTAAAGCAGGCTGAAAGTAAAGCAGAATGCGCCTTAGGGCGCATTCTGTTTTACTTTCAACCTGCTTTAAGTAGTCACCTATTTTCAAAACCAGAAATAGGCTATCAGGTAAAGGGTTAAGTGAATTTAGGCAGAATTGCATAGGGTTAGCATGTAAGAATTTACGGAAATTTTAAACCAGTGGATTATTTGGTCTTCTTCTACTTTCTTTTGTATTTGATGAACATCTGCCACGCTGTATATTTATTGATTAGTAACATTTAAGTTGTGCCATGCTTATACGATGTTTAACCTTTTACCCCTTAGCCTGTTTCTAGTTTTGAAAATATGTGACTAATGTACTTAAAGCAGGTTGACAAAAAAGCAGAATGCGCCTTCAGACGCATTCTGCTTTACTTTCAGCCGGCTTTAAGCTGCAATCTGAAAGAATAAAGAAAATATTTCTTATAATACATATACATGAATGTATAAATTGGAACTATTTTTACAGTGGAGGAATAAACTGAATGCGCTAAAAGGCGCTTCTATCAGGAAAAGGGTTAAAGCTATGAGGCACATGGCTAAAATGGTGGATCGCTATAAGACAAACCTGACTGTAGACGTTTGATATAAGTTTTAATTTCTAATTTGAACTTGTACATTACGTTTATTCATCCTCTATAAAAATCGATGTTGTATTTTGTGTCTATTAATTTGACAAAAAGCAATAAATAATGTTTGAGGAACATTCCGCATAAAGTAAATCGCTGGTGTTACAACAACAAGCGGTATAAAATAAAGAGACAGTAAAGCCGAAAGTTCCCGCTCGCAGTACTCACCTACCTTAAACATCGAAATAAGCAGTATGTTGATTGATTGATTGATTGATTGAGTTGGGTTTTACGGCACCGCGACACATGAAATGGCCATATGGCGCCGACAAGCAGTATGTTGAGCAGTGATTGTAACGGTGTTATCCCAGTTAAAATAAGCCCATATGTACTGTATCTATGTTGTTACTACATTTGTAAAAAAACTTGTATTTGGTAGTTTATAAATATTTTAAAATTATTACATGTTGTGTAATGTGTTTTTATGGTATTGTGATATATACGAAATTCAAACAACAGTATATTAATCATTCCACTGCTATAGCGGAATATATATACATTATAAAATAAAAAAGTTGGAGGCCGGCAAGTCTTCGGGTTTTTAGTTTTTTAATACAGTTCCCATGCTGCATGACACTCCTACAACCGTATATGTTCAGTCAAATTGTCTGCAATCTGAATGAAATGACTATAGTAAAACACAATCTAAACCAAACGATCTTATAGCAGTGGAAGGATTAATTTATTGCAAGAGTGTAACATGTCTGAGGTAGCCTTTTCCAATTGACGAATCTGGAAACATAAATGTCGTTTATTCCATACGTCACTCAATTTTGTGTTTTTGGTCGTCAAGTGAACCTAACATAAATCTATATCACATAAAAACAATTTTAATAAATAATATCAGTGGAACCAATGTTTTAGGAACAGGATCCAAGCTTATTCAGCTTTCGAGTTGAGTCTGAAATCGTTCTCAAGCATAATAGTAGTCTACCTAGGCTCAAATCGGACACATCAAATACTTGAGAAAAATCTTAGACTCATCTCTCAAGCTTTTGCTTGGTCAGCTTTGAGCCTATGTTCAAATCTGACTAGACTAATTCAATGCTTAAGAATAAACCAGACTCAATTCAAACGCATTATAACCCTGGAGCCTGTTCATATAAAACTATGATATGATGAGATTTGTCACGAACCAGCACTCATATAAGTCCCAGTAGACATGTATTGTTATTTTATAGTTTTACCTGAAACGATGTTGTGTGGTTTAACAAATTGAATGACCTAATCCCTTTTCTGTCAAAGCGACCTAGATAATATATAAAAACAGTTTGGAGCCAGTTAGGTCACGATATTGCATGTAGTTGTAGAAAGGCCCGCATTGATAGTTAATAGTTTAAAAGTATTAAATGTTGTGTTTTATGTAGTATTTGATATATACGAAATTCAAACAAAATATAAATAATCCTTTCTCAGCTATAGAGACCAGGGGCCTGTCTTACTAAACGTCGTACGACAAATGTTGTCGTAAGTCAGTTTCTAAAATTCTCAATTATTACTTATTTTCCAATCAAATCCTGTCTTGTCACATCTCTTTGGAATCGTCTTGAAAGACGATTCCAAAGAGATGTAACAAGACAGGATACGATGGAGAAAGCAGAAGTTAGGCGTATTTTAATGTTATGACTTTCGACCAGTTTTATCGAACGACGTTTCGTAAGACAGGCCTCAGAGGCCCGTCTGACGAAACGTCGTACGCCAAATATTGTCATAAGTAAGTTTCTAAAATTCTTAATTATAAGTACTTATTTCTCAATCTCATCCTGTATTGTGCAATATCTTTGGAATTGTCTTGAAAAGATTATTCAAAAGAGATGTCAAAAGACAGGATTAGATGGAGAAATTAGAACTCAGATGTATTCTATAAGTTTGACTTACGACCGTTTTTGCCGTACGACGTTTCGTAAGACGGGTCCCTGATTAATTAATCAAAAAGAGTTGGAGTCAGGCCAGTCTCTGAGTTAATTTGATTTTTTATCAGGCTCCGAGGTAATAAAGCTTTTTAGTTGAGTCTGAGTGTGTTCCCAAGCATTTGATTGGTCAGATTTGAGCCTCGGCCGAGGCTCAAATCTGACCAATCAAATGCTTTGGAACACACTCAGATGCTTGGGAACACACTCAGACTCAATTAAAAAGCTTTATTACATCAGAGCCTGGTCCCATACTGCCTGACACTGTGTTCAGTCAAATTGCTATGTTAGTGATGGATACAATAAGTCTATAGTACATGTAAAACAAGTCATAAACCAGTTGAAGGATTTTCTATTATATTGATTGTTACATTTGTGCAGTGCAAAGAAAACCCGGACTTACTTTATAACAAATATCCGCTAATATTTAACCATTTATTCCATATAGGCATGCTTCTTGTTTTCGAAAATATATATTGTGGCATGTTGAACGTAAAGCAGAAAGCGCCTAAACGTGCATTCTACTTTTCCTAACCCTGTATTAAGCTACCATCTGCCAGGATACAGAACTTTATTTTCTTGTTGTACGGTTTTTCTTGTATCTCACAATTTAACCCCTTCACTTCCATAACGTCGTCAATTTTAAACAATTGTCGTCTGATTTTATTTCTCAAACATTTTGTTTTGGTATATTGACTTGGAAAATATATAATTTAGTGTCAAACAGTTTAGATCCTGATCAGACGCCACGTTATGGCGCGTAACTTCTGATCAGAATCAAAAATGTTTTCAAATAACTATCGTACTCTGGGTAAGGCAGTAAAGGGATTAACAAGTGATAGTTTAACCCGTTCATCGCAAAAATTAACCTCCAAATTTTACTATTTAGCATAAAAATATAGTTTGCTAAAACTTGTTTTCTGCAAAGTTATGTCGAGTTCGATGCCTTGATGTTCTGGTTTGATATCTTTTAGAACGGATGCTAAGGAATTTGGATCCTGATTAAAAGCCGTATTTGATCTACATTTAAACTGTTTGCAAATCCGTCTTTAACCCTTTCCCCCATAGAAGCGCCTTTTAGCGAATATGATTTATTCCTCCGCTGAAGAAAATAGTTCCAATTTAATCAGTCATGAATATAATTATATTATATGGAATATTTTCTACATTCTAGCACATGATAGCTTAAAGCAGGCTGAAAGTAAAGCAGAATGCGCCTTCAGGCGCATTCTGCTTTACTTTCAACCTGCTTTAAGTAGTCAACTATCTTCAATACTAGAAACAGGCTATCAGGTAAAGGGTTAATAATCGCTTGTTGCAATGAAAGTGCTAAAACATACAGTTTTGTTGCAGTATATTGCTACAATTTAGCCATTTTATAAGATTACCTGGCTTAATACGTTACAAACAGTGTAGACCAGACCAAACGCTGAGTCAAAGACGTGGCAGCTGGTCTTGATCTACAGTGTACGACACTCACATGCACATGCGTCTTAAGCATTTGTTTGCAGCTGTATTATATACGGTATTTGACAGTGTAGACCAAACTCAGATACAGAGACTGGGATGACAATGGTGATTGGTTTGTACACTTTTGCAATACAATTGAATAGGCTGGTTTTGTCATGCCATGGCTCATACATGTATACAGATACATTGCATTGTAAACCTTCTCATGTAATTTTGTTAGTACAGTAAAACTCTGATATAGTGAACTCTGATACAGTGAATTTCTTGTTATAGTGAATCGAAATCGATTCCCCGGCGAAAAGCCTCTATAGCCTATACAAAATTTGATGTTTATAGTGAATTTGGTTATAGTGCAGTTTTGTTTATAGTGAATCAAATCTCAGGTCCCGAAATGATTAAAATTGCATAAAATGCCTGCGTTATAGTGGAGTCGAACCTGGAGACATAATAAGTTCAGCATGTGTTAATTTTCGCAATACTTATTTGTTTTATGTAAATCTGCATATATGTGATAGCTATGTGTTATTCAATAAATATAATAAATGGAATAATTTGAATTTAGTAATAAACTATGAATTAAATACAATTGAAATAATCTGTAACCTGAATGCATTTGAAAAACATAATTTGTTTATGAATGTCATTTCCAACAAACATTTTGTACCTAATTGTAAGCTTGCAGCAAATATGACAAGTATGTTTTTTGCATACTTTGATATTTATTCTTCATAGTTCGATCCTCGAACATATAGGTCACATGATCAATGTATTGTCTATTTGACCCTTCACTGCCTGACTTCGAGAACAATTGTTATTTGCAAACGGTAATGCGGCGTTTGATACAGGGCTACCATAAGTTGCTCATAAAAATCCTAATATTTCAAATTTTAAGCGCGAGTTTAGGAATCGTACCTTTTACGCTTTCGCTGTTAAGTTCTACATAATTAAAATAGTTATGCAAACAGTTTGGATCCAGATCAGACGCCGCTGTCTGATCTTGATCTAAACTGTTTGACACCCATATAAATGTTTCCCAGGTAAAGAAAGCATAAAAATCCAAATTGTAAAAGTCAGAGAAGAAATCCAAATATTTCGGTAAAAATCCGTAGGTCCGGAGAAATGAAGAAAAATCCGAAGATTTCGGAAAAATTTGGAGAAATGGCAGCCCTGCTGATAATAATCCAAACTGTTTAGCACTTATTTCGAAATTTCTCCAGTTAAAAAGCCTAAATTTTAAATTTAAGGAGAAACAAAAAGATGACAACTCTTTACAATTCGTGTCGTCATGGAAGTGAAAGGATTGATGCTTGCTTTACCATACCTTATCAGCCCAAAGTCCTCAAGAGCAGGTACTTGAGGCCTTGGTCAGTGTAAAGTTGATATTTTGCATATTTTATTAATTCGTTTTTTATTGTTACTACTTATAGATACAAATGTACATGTATACTCAATAGATGTAAAACAAAAAGAAGAAAAAACAGTAGTACTTCGTTTGTTTATTTCCTTAAGTATGCAAAGCATTCCCGAGTTCAATTTTACCAGTATCTGACATAAAATCCTAAACTCGTGACCTTTTAACTGCTTCATTTAGTTATTTGAAACATTCTTAATCAGAGCCATACTTCGCGTGAGGCCGGGTTTGATAAGGATCAAAATACTCATTACGGCGTTGTGATAACTTAATTGCATCTAAAGTTGAACAAAAGAAATATACGTCATTTGTTTTTATGGAATATGGGGTCATGATGTTTAAGAGATGGGGTTGTAGCAGTGACGGGGTTTGCTTATTTATGACATCTATGGGAAAACTTGTATATTCCTGTTATTATCGTACATTCGATTTGCCTTTGGTTCAATTGTTGAGTTTCAATTTGAGATTAAAGGCACAGGGATTAAATCATACAAACATCGATTGATAAATATGCTACTTTCCTATGAATATAAAATGTTAATATAACTTATGTTTAAACTTGATTCTGCTACACAGTGGAGAAAAGGTTATTCTTTCCCAATAAACGCGTTTTGAAGAGTACACTTGTCCTATGCAAACAGTGCAGATGCTGAAGGAACCCTCTGATATGTTAAATGAATTTAAGTAGTTTGGGTTGGTTTTAAGTGGTTTTCTTGTAGGTCTGGAGTTATTGATGAGGTTTGGGGTCTTTGGACGGATCCTATAACACCTAGTAGCGTACCACAAACTGGTGCTTAGTTGTCATATGTCTTCAATATACACCACAAACAACTGAATAGTTATTTAACATATCTGGACATATTAATATTAGAAGAAGAATGCAACTAGTTATTTATCACGAAAACAGATAATAACTAGAAATGTTTCGTATTACCAGTTATTCTAAAAGTAAAAAATTGTATTCGGAAGACTGCGACAGTGACTCGGCAGTAGAGACTATCTAATTTAGATAAGTTAATATGAAAGTTTTCAAGAAAAGTTTCAGTTATATTATGTCGTAACAGTATGTGGCACTTACAGGTCATTTGACGCGATACTATAATTATCAGGTTTTCACGAACACATTCCACTTTCCAGCTGTACGATACTTCAGATACTCAGCTTTATTATATACCTACCAATGTTCTGTCCGAAATATTTTCGTATTTTATCGAACAAATACACCTTGACGGATTGAAAATTCCGTATTACCCATGTACCTTGTGTAATGGGAAAATAACGTTTACTGTGTAGTCGGAAGTTAGGAACTTCTTCCACGCGTCATCACCCGAAGTGTGAAGTATGGGAAATCCCGTTTATTTATAGTAACGTTTTTGTTTCCTGACCGCGACATTGTGTAGAATCTATGCAAATCTATTTTTTTAAGAATATTGAAACTATATTGGGTATTTCCAAGCTAGACCACAGGGCCCCGACACGATTGCGTTTTGAGAGAAAAATTCGTCAGAAGGTATATATAGAGACAAGGGGTACAACTGATTGTTAGTACATTCTCACCCTATCTCGACAAAACTGGGCATATCATGAATAATAATTGATGAAACGACACCCTTTTTGCACTTCTGTCTAGCTAATATAATACCCTTCCATAAAAACATAACATAAAACCAACTGTAAGCATGCACTTTCAAAAGTAATTGCATTTACTCACAGAAATCAACGACTTTTGGAAAACGGGACAGGTGTTCGTTCACAATGCGTCAATAATTTCTCTGCGAACAGCACCCTGACAAATTCAAACCAACCACATCTCAATCGTTTGCCAAGAAAATCTCACAAAAGATTTCCAAATTACAGTTCAACTTTTGGTCCAATCCGTTGTCCGATTTATATTTAAAAAAAGACCAATTCTGTCAGTTATATTAGAGGTTTTCAAAACAACGTTCACAAATTCACGAAACTGCACCTTAAATCTAGATCTAGTACGGTAGACTAGTCCACTGAGTAAATCTACTGTTGATATTAAACGCTGATCGAGCTAGCCGAGTTAGTAGCACTCCAAATCGAGAAACATCGCAGGAGCTTACCTATTACTGTCACAGATCTATAGTGAAAGTGATTAGAATCCATGGCCTACGCTCCAATCCAATGTTACTGTTATTCCAAACACTTTAATCCTCCGTTGTTTTGCTGAATCGACACATTAAGCCTGCCGCCATTTTAAAAGATCCGCCGATTTTTCTATGCAGTTTTATATGCACATATTCATGCGCATTGTGTAAAGGACTGTTTTCACTACAGGGGTATAGAAAATAGCTCGAAACATTTCCATCTTTTTTATTTTATTATCATTATATGAGGTATATAATAAAAGGAACATTACTATACTTTGCATATCTTATGCACCGGATCACTCTCGTTGTGTGTGTAAAGGCTATATCCAACTCGACCTTCGGTCTCGTTGGATATAACCTTTACACACACAACTCGGGTGATCCGGTGCATAAGATATGCAAAGTATAGTAATTTATTCCGTTTATACTTCAGTAACCCGGCGTCTGATAAGGCTCCTAATTGTTCGCCATTCAGATTAAATCGAACATTTATAAATGTCAAAAAGTTGTCATTTTCTAGGCTTTATTGAAATGCGTTTCCGTTTCGTTTGCGTTTAAACGGGAAATAATCACGTGTTCTCCACTGTATAAACATTAACTTTAGATTAAAAACGATAGCTTGTTCTGAACGATACTTCAGATACTCATCTATACTTCAGTAGCCCGGCGTCTGACCAGGCTCCTAATTGTTTGCTATTCAGATTATATCGAACATTTATAAATGTAGATCTAAAAAAGGTTGTCATTTTCTACGTTTTATTGAAATGTGTTTCCGTTTCGTTTGCGTTTAAACGGGAATGAATCACGTGTTCTCGTCTGTATAAACCTTAACTACAAATTAAAAACGATATTTGTTCTGTTGATATTAGTCCGGGAGTCAAAGGCTGATATTTAGCTGAACCTGGAAATGCCGGATGAACTTTTTTTCTCTGCAGTTTTCAATAGTCAAGGGGGTCCTCATCAAGATTCAAGAGGGTGCCCGGTGATATCCCTTGAGCATTTCTCAAAATATGCTAATTAAGTCCGCCATTACTGAAATTCCGTTATTTGGCCATATGTCAATTAGTATGTATCCTACCATGATACACTAGGTGTCTATAATCAGGTTATCAGGGTCTACGAACATGATAAACCCCTCATTTGAGGAATTAAATGTTTTGAACATATGCAACTTATGCAAATCATGCAAATGAGGTCGGCCATTACGGAAATTCCGTTATTTGGCCATATGTCAATTAGTATGCAACCTACCATGATGAAATTGGTATCTATAACCAGGTTTTCAGGGTCTACGAACATGATAAACCCATCATTTCAGGGATTAAATGTTTTGGACATATGCAACTTGTGCAAATGAGGTCGGCCATTACTGAAATTCCGTTATTTGGCCATATGTCAATTAGTATACATCCTACCATGATGAAATTGGTGTCTATAACCAGGTTATCAGGGTCTACGAACATGATAAACCCATCATTTCAGGAATTAAAGGTTTTGACCATATGCAACTTCTGCAAATGAGGTCGGCCATTACTGAAATTCCGTTATTTAGCCATATGTCAATTAATATGCAGCCTACCATGATGAAATTGGTGTTAATAACCACGTTATCAGGGTCTACGAACATGATACATCTGAATAAGGGGAAATCCTTTGAAAGCACAGAAAACAAAGCAAATACTGAAAATTGCAGACTCGGTTTAATTGAGTCTGTTCATGAGAAATACTGAAATATGCAACAGTGCTCACGCCCCCTAGCACTATCAGGAATTTAATGTTTTTGACATATGCAACCTATTCAAATTATGCAAATGAGGTCCGTCATTACTGAATTTCTGTTTTTGTGTTACATATCTCTTTAAGTTAAATTTCATTTAAGTTCATGTGCTGCCATTATTTATAGTTGCTTGATAACAAAAAACAGTTGATTAGAATCATCTGTAGTGATCTAAATGTAGTGAGATTGTTCCACAACGGCAGCACTGAGAAACACAAGTAAGTTGTCACTGGACCCATGCCCCACTGAAATCAAGAATGAAAACACCAGCATCAGATATGATCAGGAGACGTATCACGAAGAAGCCGATACCATTATTGTGCAACACGTCTTGAAGGGTGCCAGTGAAGCCAGGAGACTTGCTGTGGTATCAGATGACACAGATGTGTTTGTTCTGTTGTTCACCATTATGAGGAGGTTAAGCTGAACCTACCAATGACGATGGAATCACCTAGTAAAGGGAGGGCAGTGATAGACTAACAGCTGACCGTCAAAAATCAACGCGACATCGTGAAGCACCTCCTTCTTGCACATGCTATTTCTGGTTGCGACACGGTAGCATGTTGCTTAAGAGTTGGAAAGGGCTCTGTTTTCAAATCGCTGAGAGCAGGACATAAGCTTAAGATTTCAGGACGTTTCGCTACCTGGATGTTCGCTTCCCTAGCATATTCGCTACCTTGTGGTTTTCGTGGCTGGTCTTTTCGCTACCTAGACTTTTTCGCTACCCAGTGTTATTTTTCACACTTTTATCTACTAATATGCAGGCGCTTCGCCCACATAGTGGATTTCTTTTTACTGATCTGGATCCTAAACTATAGCTAATGTACATAAAATTAGAAGAGGATTTATTTACCAATCTGGGTCTATACAACGAACAGAAATAAAAACAAATTTTGGTAAGAGAATTGCACATACGTCACGCGTCCACATAATATATATTTATTTATTAATCCGGATCCAAACCAATGGAATCATTATATTTAAAAGTGATTTTTATTAATCAGGATCAAAACTAACGGACAAAAATCAAATCAATTTAGACTCCATGCGTTCACACCAGACATTTTTATTCCTTTATCTGGATCCAAAAACCAAAGGAATCACCATATAAGTTAATAGTCAGGATCCATTTACTTACAGACATAAATAATTACAAGTTGACAAAATATTTGCGCCGACGCAACTTTTATTTACTAATCTAGATCCAAACCAATGCCGCAGCTAGCTCAATATAAGAGATTTTATTTATTAATCTGGATCCAAACTAATGGAACTTAAGGGTTATTTATTTATCTGGATCCCAACTAACGGACATAAATAGAAGAGATTTTTATATACTAATCTGGATTGAAAACTAACCATGGCACATATAATCATAAGTCAAAGTTGACGAAATATGTGTGCGGATGCCATGTGTCACCATCAACGATTTATATTTTATTGATCTGGTTCCAAACCAAGGAAATCTCCATAAAAGAAAATTCTATTTATTTACTCTTCTCACTGCGGAAAATGATTGACTGATTGGATTTTTGCAGCAGCTGATCTGAATCACACATAGAAAATGTTGATCTAATGCCATTGATGTGCCTTTCAAAATTGACAGCTGCTATAATTTCATTTTCAACTACAAGTTTCAGATCAATAAACTTTTTAATTTAATTATTTTAAATGCACATTACTAAGAGTAATTAACTACGAAAGGTCAGTAACAAAAGAAAAATGTTTTTAGTTCTGTAATAAAAATAGGAGGTAGCGAAAATGTACGGGAAGCGGAACATCCTACCCTGGGTAGCGACATGACAGGCGCGAACGCAATAGGGTAGCGAAACGTCTTATAACCTAAGCTAAACACTGTTGGGATCGTAGATGCATCGTTTAATGACGTCATAGACCAAGCTACCGATATCATATCTGCCTGTTATGGTGTGAAGGAAGCAACAGACATGTCACAAACCAGGCTGTATGGATGGGGAAAAAGGGAATACAGCCACACAGAGGCATTTGCAGAGAACGTGAAGAGGGCTCATTATTAGGCAATCCTGTGGCGTACTCTCGACACAAAAGATTTACCTGAACTGAACATGGAGAGCTACGGATGGGAAAAGGATTTCAGGAACAAGTCACTGACACCATCTGACATTTCGGATGGTGTTAAGCTTGCCCCTAATTACATCATAGAGATGATCGGATGTGACTGCAAGAGCAAGACCCCTTGTAGTTCAAAGAGGTGAAGTTGCACAACCGGTCATGGATCGGATTGCACTATCTTCTGTGCATGTTACTTAATAGGATGCGCTCGAGTAAAGTAGTTTCACCATTTGCCATAGCAGCATTACCTCATATGGCATATTAACCACCATAAGAATGCAACTAATACTATTGTCGAATTATTTGAAAGACAGTCTTTGACAATCTAGGAATGGAAATTTACATTATGACATTATGTCAAATATTTCCAGCGGTATTCCAAATAAGCTAGATTTCATGAATGATATCCGATCTAATTAGCATAATTGGTGTAATTAGTCAATTGCGAGTCATTAAAATGCAAAACTGATGTGCTTATAATGTTTGTAGACCCTAAAAACATAGGTGAAGACACCTTTTTTAGGAGGTTACCATGTATAATAAATGTGTTACAACCAATAAACGGAATTTCAGTAATGGCCGACTTCATTTGCATGAATTGCATAAGTTGCATATGTCCAAAACATTTAATCCCTGAAATGATGGGTGTATCAGGTTTGTAGACCCTGATAACCTGGTTATAGACACCAATTTCATCATGGTAGGATGCATACTAATTGACATATGGCCAAATAACAGAATTTCTGTAATGGCCGACCTCATTTGCATGAATTGCATAAGTTGCATATGTTCAAAACATTTAATTCCTGAAATGAGGGGTTTATCATGTTCGTAGACCCTGATAACTTGATTATAGACACCAATTTCATCATGGTAGGATGCATACTAATTGACATATGGCCAAATAACTGAATTTCAGTAATGGCGGACTTAATTAGCATATTTTGAGAAATGCTCAAGGGATATCACCGGGCACCCTCTTGAATCTTGATGAGGACCCCCTTGACTATTGAAAACTGCAGAGAAAAAAACTTCATCCGGCATTTCCACGTTTAACCTCTTGATTCCCGGACTATATGTGTCTTTTTGTTCTTAGACTTTATTCAATACTTATAAAAGTTATTCTTTCCCGTTTAAACGCAAACGTACGCAAACGCAAAGCACTAAAACGTAGAAAAGAACAATTTTTTGACAATTCTGATAATTCTTGTTTATCTTGGCTCCAAACTGTTTGCACTGCAAATAATAGTTTTAGCGTAAACGCGTTTATTGGGAAAGAATAACAGATTCTCCACTGTAGGTCTATTAGGTGAATACCTTTAGACAAATACATGGTTTGTTGAGGTTTTAAGGTTTGACCATTACGGGAAGACTACCTTAAAAGTTCCAGCTGTTCAGGCCGTTTACTGTGAAACTCGACTAGAATACCTCTACATTTGGGCACGTTAGCATGGATGTCAGAAACGACATAAATGTACGTACTGTGGCGTTATTTGAATATTAAATCAACTTATTCTCTCCTGTAAAGCAGATAATACACTTAGCATTAACAAATTTGCCACAGTCATGTAAGAGCACATGGATACAAAGCATTAGCGGACTGTATTATTAATCAGTTTGAAATGAAATTTCAAAATGGCGTGTCGTTGCATAACACTTTGTGCAAATGTGACGACGTAATTTACCCCCTGTCAATGCGTATATGTTTAACCCATTACCCCTTAACCTTTATCTAGTTTCGAAGGCAGGTGACCACTTAAAGCAGGTTGAAAGTAAAGCAGAATGTGCCTTAAGGCACATTCTACTCTACTTTCAGCCTGCTTTAAGCTATTATCTGTTAGAATATAGACAATATTTCATATGATACATATCCATGACTGTACAAATTAGAACTATTTTCTTCAGCGGAGGAATAAACTGAATGCGCTAAAAGGCCTTTTTATTGAGCAAAGGGTTAAAATTGTGTGCCCATTACTAACAACAAACTGCGCACACTTTGCTGATTAACCCTTTCATGATTAAATTATTCGGGAGAGTTTTACCCCTATACCGCTTTTTTTGTCGTCTGCGACAGTATTGTTGTCTGCAATACACGTTTCATAGTTAGAGTTAAGGTTGTTGGATTTAAGAAATATCGAAATGAGTTGCAAACAGGTTGATTCCGGATTAGACACCGCGTGACGCGGCGTCTGATCAGGACCCAGACTGTTTGCAACGCGCTTTAAGGCATCATTGAGAGTGAAAGCGTTAAATTAGAATGAATTGTCAAATAACTGTTCTGCTTGCGTTTTTTTCGTTCAAAGGGTAACGCGCCAATCGACATAATTACGAATTGTGTGAAAGCATGTGTATCAGTTTAAAACAGTTTGAATATGTAAATAGTTTCGAACTTGATTTCCTTAAATCATGATTGTGGAGTGTAGTCGGAGGAAGTCCTGGTCCCGTTCCTTTAACATACCTTAGCTACGATTAAACAGAAATATAACCACTCAACAAAATGTTATGTTTCTGTGTTTAACCCATTTATGCCAAGTGGATTCGTTCATTCTTTATATTGGATTAGTACATTTTTTTATCTAAGGGATGACTGGTCAAAATTTTTATTTTCCTTTTGTTTTATATTGAAATTCCTATCAGCAAACAGTGAAGACTCTGATCAGAGTCTACACTGTTTGCCTAAGCCTATGCCTATGCCTATGCCTATGCCTATGTCCCATATATGGGATCGATGGCACATATGGGTTAAGGCATGTGATTGATTAAATCAGGATGACAGTATACCAGAGGTACCTTTAAGAAGCTTTCTGCCTACTTACATATGCTTTAAGTCGGCACTGCGTTTTACATCTCCATTTGTTTTATTGAGATTGGTTTACCTCTATAACGCCTATAGACGAAGTAGTAGTAACACCTTCACCGCCATATTGTCGTCCGCTTTAATATTGTCATTTCTCCATGGTGTTTGCAATATCGTTTCAAAGTAAGATTTAAAGCAATATGACCGACGAAATTTCGAAACGAGTATCAAACAGTTCGATAGCTAATCAGACGCCGCGTCACGCAGCGTCTGATCAGGACCCAAACTGATTACAAACGCACTTTATAGCGTCATTGCGAGTGCAATGGTTAATATTCTGGTAGATCTATGTGAAACTTGTAAAATCAAGCTTTATTTATATTACAGTAGAACCTCTCTATTACGACCACTAACAAGAAGGCTTATTGTCCGTATAAAGGACAGGTGACAGCTTAAAGCAATGTGAAAGTGAAACAGAAAGCTCCTGTGGGAGCTTTCTGTTTCACTTTCACATTGCTTTAAGCAGTCACCTATCTTGAACGACTAATATTTGACACAACTTAGTGGTCGTAATAGAGAGGTTCTACTGTATTTACTTTAACAAACATAGGATAGCAAAACCCCTTCACTGCCTTACCCCGAGTACAATTATTGTTGCAAAGAGCTTAGAGCCTGATCAGACCCCACGTCATGCAGGGTCTGATATGGATGCAACCTCTCTGGCACTTATTTCAACCTTTCTTAAGTGAATATACATGTACCTATATTAAAAATGTTTAAAGCCGATGACGTCATAGTTAGGACTGCTCAGGTAATTACTTGTTATAGACGCGTGGACGTAAAGTAGTTTTAATTTAAAATAAGTAAAAGGATTTGGTTCCGCTGGGGCTCGAACCCAGGACCTTCTGCGTGTAAAGCAGACGTGATAACCACTACACTACGGAACCAGCTATTAACTTATTTAACTAAGTTGTTTAGTTAGACCGAACCAAATTTTTCAAATACGTTTTTGCAGTTAGCTCTGCGCATGCTAGCGGCGGGCATGAGCCACGGTGATTACCTTTACAATCAGTTTGGATCCTGACGAGACGCAGCGTCATACCTTTACGACACGTCTAAAAGAGATGGCGTCACGGTATTGAAGTGGGGTACATGTAGGACTGCTAAGTGAAATAGTAGTAACAGATATGTTGACTTAATGAACCCAGGAACCTTCTTACGTGTAAAGCAAACGAGATAACCACTACACTACGGAACAAGTTATTGACTTTGATACAGTGGAGAATCTGCTATTCTTTCCCGTTTAAACGCAAACGAAACGCAAACGCAAACCACTAAAATGTAGAAAATAACTACTTTTTGACATTTTTCAGTATCTGTTTTTATCTGAGAGGCAAACAGTTTGGAGCCTGATCAGACGCCGGGATACCCGGCGTCTGATCTGGCTCCAAACAGTTTGCAATGGAAATAATAGTTTTAACGTAAACGCGGTTATTGGGAAAGAATAACGTTTTCTCCACTGTATCTAATGTTAAAGGTTGTTGAGTTTTTCGAATCTTTTTTTTTTTTTGCATTTAGATCTGTGCATGCTAGTAGCGGGTATGAGCCACAGTTATTACCTAAATACAAACAGTATGGATCCAGATGAGACTCCGCGTCACGCGGCGTCTCATTAGAATCCAAACTATTTGACACATGGATCCTGTTTTGTTACGAAATTCAAAAATTCTATTTCAAGAACAATAGCAGACGACAATTGTTGCAGAAAAAAATTCTTATGCCTGACAATGCGATATATCATCACCGTTCGGCGAGTAAATTCATGTTTTCCATTACGGTGGTGTTCTAAAAAATGTTGCTAACAGTTTGGATCCACTAATCTGAGCTCATGCTGTTTGACTCATGATTCTGGCATTGTCTGTGCGAAAATGTAGATATAAAAAAGAAACATTATTATTGTGGGGAAATCAAAATTGCTTCTGTGTTTAAAATATGTCGCTGACAATTCGGAAGAAAAAAAATAAAAATAAAATAAAAAACTGGTTCCGCTGGGGCTCGAACCCAGGACCTCTCGCGTGTGAAGCGAGCGTGATAACCACTACACTGCGGAACCACACACTCCCCATGTTACAATTGCAGCTTCAGATTTTTTTTTTCAAATAGGTGTTACGCTAGCCAAATGTAGTACAATATTGACACTTTGTCTGACGAAAGATTTATCTTAGAATATCTAGATCTTTATGAAGTCTCAGACTTTGTAAAGTCAAGTTGTTTTGCATTTTCAGGGGGAAAACTTAACCCATAAGCCCAGTAGATTCTTCGATCTTTATATATTGGATAAGTCCATTTTTTATCAAGGGGATGCCTGGTCAAAATTTTCATTTTTATTTTGTTTTATATTGAAATTCCTATCAGCAAACAGTGAAGACTCTGAGCAGAGTCTACACTGTTTGCCCATGTCCCATATATGGGATTGTGGACACAAAAGGGTTAAATACGTGTGACAGTTAAACCCTTTACTGTCATTACGTCATCCGCTGCAAACAATTGTCGTCTGCTTTTATTTTCAAGCAATTACAAAAGAAACATAGATACGAGGGTCAAAAGGTCTTGATGCTGACCAGAAGCCGCGTGACGCGGTATCCGATCAGGATTCAAACTGTTTGCAAATACCCACAGTACTAGAGGTACTTGTAAGGCAGTGAAGGGGTTAACTGTTTACCTAAGTGAGGCGCAAGTAAATCGGTTTGTCCGGTCTTAGTGGTCTGGGCCAAACCGTTTGCACTATCCAGTTAGTCTTGAAAGGCAAACAAGGCGTTTATAGTGGAATGGGACGTAGCGTAGGTTTTACCGGTAATACAAGGGCGATAACACATTCTCCTACTCGTTGATACTTCATGTAAGAGTTAGCCCGCTTATTATAGCATTTTGTTTTTTTATCTATACATTTATTGCTTCACATTTCAAAACATATTTCCCCAGTGAATATGCAGTAAAATACGACCACTAAATTGTGTAAATTATCAGGTGTTTTAAGCAGGTGACAGCTTATAGCAATGTGACTGTAAAGCAGAAAACTCTTTCGGAAGCTTTCTGTTTTACTTTCACCCTGCTTTAAGCTGTCACCAAGTCCTGTATACAATTAATAAGGAATCCTATTAGTGGTCGTGATAGAGATGTTTTACTGTTTTATGCCTACGGTGCCGGGCGTAAGCTGTATTTTCGGCTGACTGGTTGGTCTCTGTAATGCAAAAAGGCTCTCAACGAGCTGTACTATTTCTTATACAGTGGAGAAAACGTTATTCTTTCCCAATAAACGCGTTTACGCTAAAACTGTTATTTTCAGTGCAAACAGTTTAAATCAGTTAAGAAAATCTAGACAAAATAAGATCACCACTAGGGTTTTAAAACATTTCCAAGTGTCCTAAAAACATTATCCCGAGCAGTCCCGCAAACTCAGGCTGCAAATTAGGCTATGTAGAGCTCTGTTTATAACATTGACTCAGACCGTTTTTCAAATTTAGACCTTACAATGATAATGACGTCGTGTTGTTATAACGACGTTATTTGAAAACAAAACTTGAATCTAACTGTCAAATGATCAATTTTAGTCAGTTAGAACAGTTTTAAATTAAATATTAATTTAAAATTTGAATATGGTATCGGAGAAGTCTTTTCGCAACACATTGATGTTGATTTTCTTCGTTTTAGCTTGGTAGGTGTTTTTATCTACGGATGAATAAAACCGAATAACACCTATTGCGAACCGTTTTCCATATCATAGCATAGCATAGCATAGCATAGCATATCATATTATATTGTTCAACCTCTGTGTATGGAACTGCATGGGATTAGTTATGCTATCATTATATATGATATATGATATATAGAGGATATTGAATGAGTGTTTTTTCAGTAATGAATTTATTGAACGAGTTGGATAAAAATGATATTGTGCGAGCCTTGGCGAGCAACATATCATTTTTATCCAACGAGTTCAATAAATTTATTACTGAAAAAACACGAATTTAATATCCTATTTATCACATAAACATCAAATGACTCGAAAATCCGAACGGTCTTACTTTCACTTTTGCCCTCGGCTCTATGGAAAACGGTTCGCAATATTTAATTTAAAACTGTTCTAACTGACTAAAATTGATCATTTGACAGTTAGAGTCAAGTTTTGTTTTCAAATAACGTCGTTATAACAACACGACGTCATTATCATTGTAAGGTCTAAATTTGAAAAACGGTCTGAGTCAATGTTATAAACAGAGCTCTACATAGCCTAATTTGCAGCCTGAGTTTGCGGGACTGCTCGGGATAATGTTTTTAGGACACTTGGAAATGTTTTAAAACCCTAGTGGTGATCTTATTTTGTCTAGATTTTCTTAACTGATTTAAACTCGGCGTAGTAATACAGTATTTTGGTGATTCGAAAATTAGTATAAAATATATGCCCAGTGGGCCATACGATTTTTACGGCCCTCTATATTTTGCACGTTAATGTGATAATATATTTTATTTCACACCTACATCGATTAAACCAATCGAAAACCCCTCTTTCTACCACGTGACGGTACAAGAGAACCCTATATTGTACCGGAATTTAAAAAATCTATCCCAGAAGGCCATATTTTTCTCATATTGGACTCGGATCCAAAAAACCTATATTTTTCATATTGGACTGGACAACTCTTCCGACACTCTATTAAGAGTAACTTCCCTTGGCATTTCACCTTGTTCCATCTCTGCAATGACACCCACTTGGAGACACATATTGTGTGTGATGCTCGGAGCGAGTCTTTATAGGGAGGGAAAAATAAGACTTGGCTTAAATTTGCAATATTTATTTAATTTAATGACGTAACGATAAACAATATGCTGTAGACGTTTTGGCGCGTTAACGTTCAAACGTAAAATACAGTAAATAACGTGGTGACGTTATAATAAGTTGTTTTTCTATATTATGAATATAATTTTTGTTTATCCGAATATACATTTTAAAAATGCATAAGATAATTTATGCCTTATCGGACTGAAATTCTAAACATTAGTAAGTTTTATAATCATAACAACAAAAGAAAAAATATGAAAATGCTTTTGAGGAATAAAATTACTGTAGGTATTTCTTCACTTTTAAAGGGAGGTAATTCATAAAGTTTGTTATTTCATAATTTGAAAAAACGACCCTTTGTTAGATTTCTTACACCTTTAACATGTTTAAAAAGAGTATATTGATGGAGGTAAATGATTAAAAATTAGATCTAGAACAGAAAATTATGCAAAATGATACGTGTAGACGATTATAGATTTGAAATAGATCTACTGGTGTGAGTAATAGCATTTTGGAGCTGTTTATAAGAGAGTTACGTCCACTCAGAGTCATGCGTGTAAATGTATGAATTTAAAAGTAGTCGCCTCGGTAAGATTGTAGTTATAATGTACTGTTAAGTGTTAAGTGATCTACACTATTGTTTATTTTTCATTGCAAAATAGAAAAATGGCGAATGCTTTTGGAGCGGAAAGTGGGGGTAATTCATATAGGTTATATCAAGTAGGCCTAAGGATTAAACTTAAATGCTTCAAATCAAAGGTAACTTTCCGAATAGCGGCAGTCGACAAATTTAAGCAGATGGTATTGCAGCCATGAAAAGAGTTAGACATAAAAAATATTGTCCTGTTTAGGGAACTGCGACAAGAGCCGGTGTAGGGAGGGAACACTGTATTTTGTTTTTGGAAATTGCGAAGTCAAAGGCTAGGCTAGAATGAATAGGAAAAAATGCATGTGGTTTCTTTTGTCATTTTATAATTTTATGGTGTGAAATAAAGAGGTAATTTAACAGTGTTGAGTACAATACTGAATTCTATTGGACTCGTACACAGCAGTCATAATCCATATTGGACTCGGCTATCGCCTCGTCCAATATGAATTATGGCTGCTGTGTACTCGTCCAATAGATTTCAGTATTGTACTCAACACTGTTAAATAACCTCTTAATATTATATTATATTATATTATAATATTTTATCATAATATGAAGTATTTGTTTATTTTTATTCAATCTGTCTAATTGATACAGTAACAATATCAGTAACACATCAATGATGGTGGTGCTGAGTTAGACTTCACATAATTTATCATTCTATTCGTCAAACATTGTTGTGCAAACCCAAAGGTAACAGTGAAGAATACGTTATTCTTTCCCGTTTAAACGCAACGAAACGCAAACACAAAGCACTTAAACGTAGAAAAGTGCAACTTTTGGACAATTTTGATAATTCATGTTTATCTTGGTGGCAAACAGCTTGGAGCCTGATCAGACGCCGGGTTACCCGGCGTCTGATCTGGCTCCAAACTGTTTGTAATAGAAATAATAGTTTTAGTGTAAACGCGTTTATTGGGAAAGAATAACGTTTCTCCACTGTATGATATATTTCACACGTGTACTAACTTGCATAATTATAACACCTTAATTCGCATGTTGATGTTTGTTGCTTTGACAAAATAATGAACTAGTGCCGTCCAATGAATCAAACATAATAGACGTTTCCGTAAAACACCTTCCAGAATGTATTACTTGATTTGCATAAGATTATGCTGTTAGAGTTGACAACTCTCAGAATATAAAATTATACGTGCAATTATTGGATGTTGCTGTTAGATAAAATGTATTATAAACCGATATCTTATAAAAACATGTACATGTTTTTGCAAAAAGTAGTTCCTATTGTTCAACAACCAATGACTAATTGGTTTTACCCGAGAACCAGCAACAATTCTGAGTGCATTGTACTCGCGTTATATGATGGTTTAAGTGTATTACACCAATATTCAAGTGAGTAAACCCTTTGTACGCTACATGCAGCCGACACAGTGAAAACACTTGCAATCAGTTTGGATCCTGATGAGACGCCGAGTAACTCGGCGTCTCATCTGGATACAAACTGTTTGACGATCTGATGATATTTACCGAAAGAAATGCCTTAAAATCAACTTTTAGAATTGTTGCTGACTACAACATTTGCAGACAACAAGTATACAGCGTGCGGAAAGTTCACAACTGCAAAGAAGAGATACGTATCCAGACGGACCTAGGGTGCCTTCTGAGTGAAGAAACATAATCATGGCTGTAAAACGAAAAGGCATTATTTTCCCTAAACCATTTCAATACAACATTGTCCATGAGTTTTTTACCCCTTCACCGTTTCATTGCCGTCATTGTGCTGTTTGCAAGTTCGTTTCAAATTCAGATTCAATGTGCAAGTAGTATGACTTCAAACATATCGATACGAGTGTCAAAGAATTTTATCCTGATCAGAATCCAAACAGTTTAACACTCATTTTAAACATTCTAACTGTTTGCAACGCGCTTTTGGGCGTCATTGGGAGTGAAAGGGTTAACTGACCTACCCTGAGTAATATACAATGTAGTCATTTACAATTAGATTGGATCCTCATCAGACGCCTTTTTACACGGCGTCTGATCAGAATCCAAACTGTTCAACACTCATTTTAAATATTTCTTAAGTCAAAATACCTAAAATTCAAATTTGAGAAATAAATGCAGACGACAATTGTTTAAAATTGATGATGTAACAGTGAAGAGGTTCAAACAAACACTGCCATTGCAATGCAATATGATATGCAAACTGATATTTGCGGGATATAACAAATAGGGACTATCTATTAAAACCTAAATGGCAAACAGTTTGAAACATGCTCAGAAGCCAATCGTGTTGAAGCATGGTCCGACCCGAAACTGTTTGTAAGGACATACAGTACATGTACATGAATTTGGAACTCAAACACAGTTTTGTTGGGTAAGTATGCCATTTTACTCGTTGTACAGTATTGAACCTTATTAAATTAAATTGATAATCGCAAGCGAATTGCCATCGACGTTTCTACGTTTGAATATTTTTATAGGAATTTTCCGAAGCGGCTGTGACACAAATGGAATCGAAAAAATTAACGAAGGCATATTTGCGAACATTTGTGTGATATACCTTTCAAGAAAACTTACCCGAGGGTAAATTTAGTATTTTGAATCGCAAGCGAATTGCCATCGAATTGCCATCGAATTGCAAGCGAATCGCAAAAATTGTTAATTTAATAAGGTTCAGTACTGTAACAGGATTTAGTCCATGATTGTATTGAGGTCTGAACTTATACTATGACACACCACACACGAATTTGTGATTAGGATACAAACATAAATAATTTTTCTTGACTTCAGCTTCAAAACTGTTATACACCAAACATCCAAATTCAATTTAACCCTTTTACTCTTAATGACGCTTGAAAGCGCGTTTTCAAACAGTTTGAATCCTGATCAGACCCCGGGTTACGCGCCGTCTGATCAGGATCCAAAATCTTTGACACTTTTTGTTTAAATTTCTTCGGTCATACTGCCTTAAATTTAACATTCAAACGACATTGAAGACAACAATATTGAAGCAGACGACAATGAAGCGGTGAAGGGGTACCATTTTCAGTGGCAGTGAAAGGATTAAATGTCGTTTAACCCTTTACCTGATAGCCTATTTATAGTATTGAAGATAGGTGACTTCTTAAAGCAGGTTGAAAGTAAAGCAGAATGTGCCTTAAGGCACATTCTGCTTTACTTTCAGCCTGCTTTAAGCTATCATGTGCTAGAATATAGAAAATATTCCCTATCATATATCTTCATAACTGATTAAATTGGAACTATTTTCTTCAGCGGATGAATAAATAAAACACGCTAAAAGGCGCTTCTATTGGGGAAAGGGTTAAGAAGCATTGCGATGCCAAACGGTTTGAATTCTGAGCACATCGCCGAATTTTCTCCCAATAAATATATATTCAATCTTATTGAAAAGGATAATTCTCAGTTAAAAAGAAAATTATTGAAATGTATAGTAATCATGAAAGTCGTTATTTAACCCTTTGAACCCTAGTCCCTCCAAAAGACGTCCTAATCAATAGTGTACATGTGAATAGTGCACTTGTCCTATGCAAACAGTGAAGACCCAGATCAGAAGGGCTCCGTAAGGAGCCCTCTGATCTGGGTCTTCACTGTTTGTCATAATACAAAACATTGACAAAAACATCCCTTTAAAGTCAGAAATGGACTGGACTAAAATGGAAATTGGAATTGTCTATTTAAAGTTTCAGGGAGGAAAGAGTTAAGGGTATATGGTACAATATGTACAGTTAAGGAGATGCTATTATTTCCCGTTTAAAGGCAAACGGAACGTAAATACATTGCAATAATAGACCACTTGCTAGCAATTCAAACCATTTATTTTAACTCGAGTGAAAATCTATTTGGAGCCAGATTAGATGCCGATTTACCCGGCGTTTAATCTGGTTCCAAACTGTTTAAAAAGAAAATAATGTCCACTGTAGCACTTATTCATCTTTTGGGGTACATGTATCTTTATGTTTTTGTCAGTTGGAGCAAATGCAATAGAACTAACAGATGTTCAGCACTCAATGAACATTAGAAAACAAACAGGTTTTGGAAGAACACCTGCGTGGCTGATCAAGTTATACTCCTATAAAGAGTGTGTTTAACATTATTTGTTTCAAGACAGATATACGGCATATTTGAATAGATTGCCTAATCCCTAACTTGTAAACAAAAACACCCAACACCTTTGCACTTTATGCTGTAGTTGTAACCATTTCAATTTAATGAATTTTCCCTCTGAATCTTTTATTGGGCAATTCCAGTTGGACAATTCCAGTTTCCAATTTAGCCTAGCACACCATATACTACATGTAGTTAGGGTTTGTTTTGTCAATATATTCTAATATGAGACGGTGGAGACCCTAGCCAGAGGACTCCTTTTAGTCCTTTTTGGTCCCTCTGATTTGAGTCTTCTCTGTTTGCATAGGACAAGTATACTCTTCAAAGATACACTATTTGCAGAGATCGCCTTAATGCCTGCCTATGGTTTATATATAGAGAGTGTTATTTTCTTGCTAATTGTTTTGATTGTTCATATTGATCGTGTTACATGTATTGTTGTTACATGTAATAATATGATTTGTAAGAAATGTTTCTTTGAGGGACTCGCGGTAGATTTGTCTCCTGTCTAAGTGAGTTACCCTCGTAAAATAAAGTCGTTCATTTTATTCAGTTTACAAGTATATTTTATTTATTATATATAAAGTGTTATGTGTTTTACTATTATGTGCAAAATCGCAAACAGTGCAGACCCTGATCAGATGTGTCCTTAAGGATCTGATCTGGATCTGTACTGTTTGCATGGGAAAGTGTATTCTTCACATAAACACAGTTTTTAAACGACAAGTATACTCGTGTTTCGAGTTCAATGCATTTTCCCTTTCGTTCCTAAATTTTCGTCGAGAGTTTACGATTTCACCGTTTCATTGTTATCTGCTTCAATATTAATGTTTGCAAGATCATTTCAAAGTAAGATTTCGATGTATTATAACTTAAAACATATCGATAAGAGTGCCAAACAGTTTGGACCCTAATCAGACGCCGCGTTACGCGGCGTCTGATCAGCATCTAAACTGTTTGCAAAGGCACTTTTAAGCGTCATTGAGAGTGAAAGAGGGAAACCCCTTCCGCACGATGCGGGCGAATTTGTTAAAATGTTTTTGCAGATAGTTTCGATCTGTTTGATAGTTTATTGAGGAAAATGTCTCGACATAAACTTTGATTGTTGCTGCAGATAACAAACGTTGTAGACGACAATGGAACAATGTACAGTGGAAAAAAACGGTATTCTTTCCCAATAAACGCGTTTACGCTAAATCTATTTCCATTGCAAACGGTTTTGAGCCAGATCAGACGCCGGGTAACCCGGTGACTGATCAGGCTCCAAACTGTTTGCCACTCATATTAAGATAAATAGATGGAAGTATCCAAAAGTTGTGATTTTCTACATTTTAGTGCACTGCGTTTGCGTTTTGTTTGGGTTTACATGGGAAAGAATTACGTTTTCTGCACTGTACTGCGAGCGACAAGTTACAATGGACAAACGCATTGCAATAAAAATGTAGAAAATGCCAACCTTTTGACAATAATGACTGTTAATCTTACCCTGGGTGGTCTATAAACAGTTTGGAACCTGATCAGACGCCGGGTAACATGGCGTCTGATCTGGCTGAAAAGTATTCGTTCGCAACGGAATGATTGTCTTAGCATTAACGCGTTTATTTGGCTAGAATAAAATCTTCTCTACTTTAATGTTTGATGTTTGCTTTAATATCATATTTGAGGCTCATCGGAAACAGAGTAACACAACGTAATCTAATTAATATCCAAACTGTTTCTCGGACTGTTTACATACGCCAAAGTACATGTAGGATTATGCATGACAATGTCCTAATATATTTACTCCCATTCCATTATACCAATCACGAGTGTCCTATCATAGACATTTTCATCATCTAAACCCTTAACTTTACACTGCCATGACGTCATCATTTTTAATCAATTGTCGTCTGCTTTTGATTCTCAAATTTAAAGTTTAGCTATTTTAGCTTAAGAAATGATGAAATGTTTGTCAAACAGTATGGATTCTGATCAGGATCCAGACTGTTTTCAAACACCTATTGGTATCGGGGTAAGGCAGTGAAGATGTTCAATCGTCAAGTACAAGCCGGTAATACATGTAACATAAGGTGTCCCCCTCTAAAAGGTATCCCCCGGAGCATATTTTCCGACGAAGGAAAGTGTCTCAGGGTCTTGATTCGTCAACGAGAAAAATAATCCGGTAGTGACCCGGGTTCACAATTCTGAGGGGGACACTTTTTAATTATTACGCCGGCATAATTTATATGAGGACAGTAACTGGACACATTCTCGTCGTGTCTGTGTTGATCCATTCTTTTTAAAAGTCGGCATTATGTAATATGGACATAAATACCCAATGAATATTTCAGTTTTATAATTTTTAGACATTCTGGCTAATGCTTAAAATAAGGTTTCATTTCATTAAGTGCACACTGATGAAAATTAAATTACACGCTATTACACGTGAAGGGAAAATCACATCTGAAAATACTCTCTCTTTCATCTTCCAGTTTTTGCCCAAATTACATTACCAGGCATTTGGCAAACAGCTAACTTTCCATTGCGAAACGGGAGCGGGGATAGGGACTTCTTACGCGCACACGCATATGGAATATATTTTTTACATTGCTCTCTCTCTCTACAACGGCCCATCAAACAACGACTCCCTCCTTACAACGACCCTTGTCACAGCTCCCGAAACAGGACAATAATGCCCAACCTTTTCGCGACTGAATTGTCTTCTGCTTAAAATTGTCATCTGCTGTTTTCTCAAAGTTACATAATGGACATTTTGACAGAAAAAACTTAATGACGAGTGACAAACAACTAGCATCCAGATCGGACGCCGCGCGACACGGCGTCTGATCTAGAGTCAAGCTGTTTGCAAATTTCAGTCAATGTCCCTCCATAGAACGACTCCCTCCGAACAACTCACACAATGTTGGTCACCCATTGGTTGTCGTTGTAGAGAGGGAACGCTGTATATGCTTCCATTTTATAGTCACTTTAGCATTGTCCAGCGGGACGCACTGACATGTGCAGTGTTAACTTAATTAGTGCCGTGACGTTATCAATTTTAAACAATTGCCGTCTGTGATTATTTTCTGAAATTTCAGTTTCAGGTATTTTGACATAGAAATATTGAAATGAGTAGCAAACAGAAATATATCCAAATTCTCTGAAACGTCGGTATACGCTGAGATATTGTGAGCTATTATGGTAGACCATGCAATAAGCTCGTATATGAGCTCTATGCGATATTTCATTATGCATTTTGGAGCTACATACATGTACGGTGGATTTTTATTAGCCTAAAATAACTATTCAATTGAAACACGGAGTTTAATAATTGCTGTTTTTTCCACATTTTACACTGACGCCAAGTACTCTGTATTGATTCGAAAACAACCAAAAAAGTTTATCTTCGATTAATGTACGTATATCGATGCGAGGACACAATGTGTCTTCTTATCTATTTGGTAGCAGTTATAGAGACTCAATGATTCAGCCAACACCATTCATTCATTCATTCTCAATGATTCAGCCATAGTTTACATGACATGTATTATGTTGTATTTGAGCATTGACGAAATACTGTAGTTATAAGTCAAAATAAAAATAGGTTCTGTTCTGTTCTGTTCTGTTCATAATGCAGCGTTTGATCTGATTTTACACTGTTTGCTGATGGGAATTATAATATAAAACAAAGCGAAAATGACAATTTAGACAAGGTTCCCCTTAGAAACACACATGTGTGTATAATTCCGTGATCCAATATATAAACATGGGCGAATCCACTGGTCGCAAATGGGTTAATATAGGATACAGTCGAACTTCGATATCTCGAACTCGCTTAACTGAAACTATCCGATAATTCGACACATTAACTGCATTATGTCATGCTCGGTTAAGTCGAAATACCAGTATTTCAAAGTTAAAACGTGGCTAAGCCACGTTTTAACTTGTAAATACGGGTATGTCCGACCTAACCGAGTTCGGGATATCGAAGTTCGACTGTATTATATTTCAGATGTGCACTGATGACTATGGAGAAGAGGGTTAAAGCAGAGGTAGGATAATTTCTATGTGAACATTTTCTTAATGTATTAATTTTAAAGTAACAAAATTCAGTCCAACCTATACTTTTACACTCTACAGCAAATCCCCTATGATTTTAATGCTTAACATTTAAGAAAGTGCATTTATATCATTTAACTTCTAAAGAGTTGAAAAAAGGCTATGAAATAAAAATGAATGTTTAGATTTTTCCTGCGATTTGCAAAGCTTGCGTAAATACTTTTACTGTATTATTGTATAAACAAATTTACCGCAGGCAAACTTTAGAAGTACATCAAAGGGGACAGTCGATCATTAAGGGAGTAGAGTAAACACTCTTCTTTTGAGCCCTGGTGATGAAATTTAACTACATGATTAACCCCCTTTGCAGTTTGCTTTCACTTTCATCAACATTTAATTGTACTATAGTAGACTCTCTGAGAACTATGCCCGTCCGGATCGAGGTAACATTTCAGCTTTTACAGACATATCCGGTTAAAAGGGTTTCCAGTTTTGTTGCAATGACGTCACAACTTAAAACAATGATTGTTGTCTGTTTTCATTTCTTATATTCAAAGTTTAGGTATTTTGACTGAATGTATATTGAATTGAGTGTCAAACAGTTTTGATTCTGATCAAACGCCGCGTTACACGGCGTCTGATAAGGATCCAATCTGTTTGCCAATAACTATTTTACTCGGAGCGAGGCAGTGAAGGGGTGGAGTGTTTCCGTTGACTGTTCTCTGGCGAAAAAATATTTTCAAAAAAATGTGGATCTATATTAGCTTAAATGTTAAGGAAGTAGAGGCTAAATCATTGAAATGTGAAACATATTAAAACTATGAACAGAACTTACTTTCAGTAACACTTTATAGTTAGCTCTTCGTTACACACATCTTGTCAAAATCAGTATCCGCCAAAGACAGCGTATTATCGAGATCAGGACTGCCTGACTACCATATACATGTGTCGGTTTTCTCAAGCTAAAATTAAATTTTAGATTCTATTCTTTAAAACAACAATGACAACTGTCTAAGAGGTAGACGCGAATGATGTGTCGTTAAAGTGTACAAACGTGTCGACAGAAGCACAGATAGTGGTGTGAAGCCGAGAACTAATAAATGCATGTAAAGGATACAAAGCATCAACAATACATTAAATACAGTGGCAATAATTTACCTGAGGAAGCGAGGTGCGACTGTCTTGGTAAGCGGTTGAAGCAAGAGAGCGATTAAGACCCAGGCGCCACCTGTTGGACATACGTTACGGGTCACGGCCTTGATGCGCATTCTGCTTTACTTTTAACCTGCTTTAAGTAGTCACCTGTCTTCAAAACTAGAAACAGGCTATGGGGTAATGGGTTTAGACTGCAATAATTCATGTTATTCGTACGATCAAATGAATACATATCTTCATTCAGCACACATTTGACTGTATAATCAATTCTCACCTTTGATTTTGCCATCGTAATGTTTGATATCTACTATTATTTCTTACAAATACATTTTGGCAGTAGAAACATTGATACGAATAAGATGCTGATCAGTACTCCGTGTATATGCAAGCGTAAGCAGGGCTCAATATAATAAAAAGGGTTAATCTAAACATTTCCAAAATGTGTCCTTTATGTCTCTTGCTAACTCCTATATTGTGAAAGCTCATTAGAATCGTCTCGAAGAGACGATTCTAATGAGTGGTCGCAACATGGGAGTTGGAAGATAAATACGAAGGTTAGTATTTGAAGTAAATGCCTTATACAGAGTTCTTGGTAATTTCTTTGTTAAGATAATAGTTATATCTATGTATATCTATGCATATGCTTGACTGCCTCTACCTCCTAACGTATCATTGAGGCTTACCAGTATCGAGTTTCTTACATCTTACATACAAATACTTATAAAAATCCCGTCTCCTCCTAAACCGATGCTTTATTTTATTTCCAAATACTTTGGAGCCGAATCAGTCGCCGACGTAGTGCAATCTCCAGACTTTCTGACACTTGTAAATATATATTAGTATGGTAAGAACAGCTCCTAACATTCTGAGCTAATTACATGTGACACTTTTGTAAAAGACGATATTAATGGGGGCGAAACAGTAACTAAGCTACAGTGGAGAAAACGTTATTCTTTCCCGTTTAAACGCAAACGAAACGCAAACGCATTGCACTAAACATAGAAAAGGAAAACTTTTCGACAATTCTGACTACCTGTTTTTATGTTGATATGAGTGGCAAACAGTTTTAAGCCTGATCAGACGCCGGGTCACCCGGCGTCTGATCTGGCTCCAAACTGTTTGCAATGAAAATAACAGTTTAAGCGTAAACGCGTTTATTGGGAAAGAATAACGTTTTCTCTACTGTATAAATATGAGTATACGCCTTCTTGTAGGAGTTCAAACGTTTATACTCTCCTATTTCCATTCCTTGGTCATATATCACCATAACTGCAATTTGTTTGACCTCCCAGGTGGCCCCCATGTCTGGATATGTTTCTCAACATATTGGGTTGTGCTGTTTTCCATTCATGCAGTCAATCTCTTACTGCAGTGCAATGGCAAAGCAGAAAGTGCCTTTTGGAGTGTTCTGCTTTCCTGTTATTCTACATGAATACGGTGGTTTTGCAAAACTAAAACTGCGATGTAAAGTAACAAAAGAAGTAAAACACACTTGGTTTTATATTCGAATGTTTGCATTTCAAAATAATTCATACATTAAGATAAAACTTTATAGGAAACTATTTTCAAAACATTCAAGAAAGCATTTTTATCATTAAATTTCTTTGGAGTTGTTTTAAACAAAACTATCGAATGAAATATATCCACTTAATAATAATATATTATTTCATTGCTATTGGAAGTATGTCTTATACATGTATAATGCTTTCTGTTACTATTTATATTACTAATTATTTATAAATAATAATAATAGAAATAATACTAATAATAGTAATGATACTAATAATAATGACAATGAAATAACACGATTATTATTGATACCAATAACAATAGCAATTATAAGTACGACAAATGTAGCTGTCTACTAGAGATTGATACTTATCAATAAAATATTGTATTCATATTGATTGGTATTGAAATACAGAAAGAAGATCTAATGATGTATGATAATAAGAAACACTATTGATAGTGTCACACATGTATTTCACCCCTTTACTCTCAATGACGCCATAGGGCGCATTTGCAAATAGTTTTGATCCTAATCAGACGCCGCTTGACGCGGCGTCTGATCAGGATCATTACTGTTTATCACTCGTGTTGAAATAACATCAGTTATACTGCCTTAAAGCATACTTTGAAACGTTATTGCAGACAACAATATTGAAGCAGACAACAATATGGCGATAAAGAGGGGTAAAAACCTCACGATAAATTTGACCATAAAAGGGTTAAATACTGCACATGCACGCCCTTTGGTGCCTTTATTCACCCTTCATGTTAACCCTGCTTCTACAATTTCCTGATAAATAGATATCTTAAAATATTCTTCATCCTGATAGGTGGTCTTCGATACCACACTAAAACTAGAACGGCTATCACTTAAGGTGATAAATATCCCCACTTTACAGCACTCTGTCACACTCTGCAGACGTTTTCAATAAGGTTTTACAATAAGGTCAAAGGTGTAAGCCCAGGTCAAATGGTATATGACACTACCGGCGGTAGTGGCCCAATGGTTACACCATTGGACTACGGTACCAGGGGTCGTGGGTTCGATCCCCCGCCGGACCAGCGGTCTGACTAGGGGATTTTTTCTAAATCCCCGATGATGTACAGGAATGTCCTTGAGCAAGACATGTACCGCGAATTGCTCCTCTCCACCCAGGAGTTAAAATGGGTACCTGTGAAGGGTCTGAGTCGGTACTGCGGCTGCATTTGACTGCGCCATATGTTAGCAGTGCTCATAGGCAAGATGGCTCAATGATCAGGGGAGTATATGTACAGTCGGCTGAGCGGTCATTCGGACTGAAAGTAGACTTTAACTTGGTATATTACTTTTTTACTCTGAAAAATGAAAATGTTCGCGCTCGTGAAATGAAAATGTTCGCGCTTGTCTGATTTTGCAGAATGACACTGGTTTGTTTTCCATGTCAAGGCCAGATATTAAGTTCAAGGTTACAGAGACCTTAATATCTTCTACCCAATATGTATTGACAAAACAGGTTTGGAAATGCTAGATAATAGAGTATAGGATATATGCTCCCTACACGACCTGAAATTTGTGTCTTGCACATCTACTACTCCTGAGTAACATTTATGCCAATTATCAAGTGAATCAGGTTGAAAGTGAAGGAGGACTTCAAAATACAAGATTTTGCCTGCCAATTTCAAGACCAATTTCAACGACAAAGGTCAAGGTCACAGAGACCTGAAATTTATGTCTTGCACATCTACTACACCTGAGTAACATTTATGCCAAGTATCAAGTAAATCAGGTTAAAAGTGAAGGAGGAGTTCAAAGTACAAGATTTTGCAGACAGACCGACCGACCGACGGCCAACCAACCGAGCGACCGACCGACCAACCGAGAGGCTGATTCCAGTATACCCCCTCAAACTCTGTTTGTGGGGGTATAATTACAGCAGATCTCTCCTGGTGGTTTCTACTTTACATGTCGTTGCTTTGAACAACCAAATATCTAAGGAAGAAAAGCAAACATTACCTCGGACGAGCCTATCTTTGCAATAAAACCACATGTTTTTCCCCATTTGTGATAATGATAGTTACTGTGTTGAAGCAGGGGGTGCTCAAAGAAGGATAACAAGAGCATAACAATCCAAGAAAACAATTCTGCTTTACTTAAACCAACCTTCGATCTACCACGTGACTTTTATACCCTTTCACTCTCAATGAAGGGCATTTGCAAACAATTTTGATCCTGATCAGACGCAGCGCGACGCGGCGTCAGATCAGGATCGAAACTGTTTGCGACTTGTTTTGAAAAACGTAAGTTATACTGCCTTAAATCTAACTTTGAAACGATATTGCAGACAACACTATTGAAACCGACGACAATAGGGCGGTGAAGGGGTGAAAACCTCAAAATAAATTTGATCATGAAAGGGTTATTGCAACACATTTTCTGTGCAAAACTAACCAGGTTTTACTGTATTCTGTCTTGAACTAATGAGGTACAGTGGAGAATCTGTTATTCTTTCCCAATAAACGCGTTTACGCTAAAACTATTATTTACAGTGCAAACAGTTTGGAGCCAGATCAGACGCCGGGTAACCCGGCGTCTGATCAGGCTCCAAACTGTTTGCCACCAAGATAAACATGAATTATCAGAATTGTCTAAAAGTTGTTATTTTCTACGTTTTAGTGTTTTGCGTTTGCGTACGTTTGCGTTTAAACGGGAAAGAATAACAGATTCTCCACTGTATGCATCCAAATTCACAATTACAATTACATAGAAGGTAAAGCATAAAAACATCCACATGCTCTCTTATTTTTGTTTCTTAATGTTTCCTTCTCTAAAAGAAATTCTCTTGATCTATCGCTGAATTAATAACTCAATTTTCCCATAATGCATTTCTAACGACAATATCGATTAATGTAAATTGAATGAAATATGTCGTGTTCTTTGAATTGGCTAAAGACTTAAGTAGGTGCAAACATTCTGCACAGCTAACTAGCTTTTCTTTAACATGAATCGAAGAAACACTTTTACAACAGTTTATACTTGTTCAAGACTATCCGCGCATCTCTAAGAAAGGTGTTGACCCTTTCACTGTCATGATCGACACACCTTGACTTTGCACACCGTTCGGATCCTGTGAAAAATGAAAACTATGTAGACTGTTCAGAGGGCGCTTGCATGAGCTCTCTTATCAGGGTCTGTACTGTGTGGTATTCGAAAATATATTGCTAAAATCAACACTAGATAGTCAGACAGAAATTTACAGCATTTAATGAAATTGGAATTATCCATTACAAGCTGTAGGAGTGAATAAGTTAAGCATATGCCAATCATTAAATACGAGACAGGCATGATGTCCTGAAGCAAATTAGACTGCACCATTCCCACCACGAAAAAGCAATGAGATTGTGACCCGACCGTGCATTATGGGTTTTGAAATGACTATAGCCATACTGCAATAGCACATGCAACAAAGACATTTCAATGGATAAAGAAGTGCATCTGTAATCATGGAATGTGATATTGGAGGTTGATAGGCCTCGGAGCCTTTTAGAGACCCTGAAGATAACACCATATTACCTGTCATAAATTAAAGCATAGTGATGAATTGAAGCACTCTGCATAGCGCAGCACGCACAGAAATACAGTGAAGATACAGTTAGCATTTCCGAATAAATGCGCTTTCAAAATAACACATAATGTCTACTGTAAACAGTTTGTAACCTGATCAGACGCCGGGTAACCCGGCGTCTTATCAGGTTACAAACTGTTTGCCACTTAGATTAAAAGGAAGTGTTAACAATTTGAAGAAACGGTGCTTTTTCTATATTATATTTCATTGTGTTTGCGTTTCGTTCCAATTCATATAAAAGAAAAAGGATAATGTCATCTCCGCTATAATTGATTAAGCCATTACATGTTTCACGCAATACTATTATTTAACTTTTGGTTAATGTAGGGCTCAGAGGAATTCAAATTACATTATCAAATGATGCGCGTGCGGTTGTCTTTGATTATACTGTTTGTAAAAATGGTTGCACAATTTATGTAGTGCGGTGTAGTTAGACGCTAAGACTGTTCAAGACGCTGGCATTGGCTGCATTTATTTTTGGTTAGGTTTTTGGCATTACGTTTACGTCTCGATGATTTGATAAATGGGGGAAAATACGTCTTTTCAATTGTGTGTTGCGTAAGTTGCTAAACATGTTTAGTTAATTTAAACAGTTGTCACAATCTGAGTGTAACAGTGGAGAACACGTTCTTCTTTTCAAATTAACCTTTTATTCCATTGTAAACAGTTTGGTGCCAGATCAGACACCGGGTAACCCGGCGGCTGCTCGGGCACAAACTTGTTTGCTGTTGGAGAAGAGAATAATTGATACGAAATTTTAAAACAATGTGAGTTTTTATATTTGAATGTAGATCTATTGCATTTCGTTTGCGTTTAAACGGGCCAGAATTACGTCTTCTCCACTAAACATCCGCCTAAACTTTTTATCGCAATAGTTATAATCTTTTGTTTGGGTTTTTATGCCCCTAAATTAAAGCATATTATTTGTCAGTCTATACATCCGTGAACGTTTTACTTTGAACACATTTCCTATGCCACATTAGGTAGGGATACCAAAGTTGGTGTGAGAGTACATTTTATAATGGCAGAGTGTCAAGCTACATTTCCAGATAACTGTGATCTTGACTTTGACATATGATCACATTTATAGAAAAAAGAATTGTCCGGAAGATATTTAATACACCGATTCAGCTAAATATACCAAATTTGTTGCCTGAGTACACTTTTATAGCGGAAAGTGCCATACGTATTTCTTGTCACGGTGACCTTGACATTTGACCTCATTTTTATAAACAGTTGTTTTACATCATACTTCCTATACTACTTAAATTAGGAATACCAAATGTGTTGTATGAGTAAACAGTTATAGCGGAAAGTGTCATATGCTTTTCTTGTCACGTTGACCTTGACATTTGACCTCATCTTTATAAACAGTTGTTCTACATCAAATTTCCTATACCACTTCAGTTAGAAACACCAACTGTGTTGTATGAGTACATGTTAGATGTCGTCGCTTACTATTTCAAGGTCACGGTGACCTTGACATTTTATCTCCAAGCTTGTCTTAAGTATATGTACTACCCCACATCGCCTAGAGATGCAGAATTTGGTTTACGAGCACATCCTGAGACGATGGAGTGTTATGCAGTGTGACTAGGGGTTTATACCTCATGAAAACAAAACAAAAAACATTCTATATATTAATTAAGAAATAATCACTGTTTTACCATGATTCTAACATGGCTGATTAAAAAAAAAGATTTTTGAAATGCATACAAATTTTTCAAGCGTATTTCCTCTGCGGATGCAGTTTTTGACAGAATTACTTCCCTTGTATAGCTATGAAACCAATATCAGTCATATATAAGAAAACAAATACTGAAGAAATAATTAATTCTGTCAAAGAACCATTTAGTATTAGTCAGATTAAATATATCTGAAACAAATCAGTAACAAATCATGAAAGAAAAGACATTTTACGTCAAATGACTTTTCATGAAAAAATGCGCTTTACCGTAGGGATGGTACAGGAAGAGCCTGTTTAAAAGGACTATTTTGACAAGCCGTGATCTAAAACAAATCATGGCGTGTAGGTGTAAACAATAGCTTATTTCAGCTCATCAAAAATAATAAATCAAAAAGTATTAAATTATACCGTCATGAATACAGTGGAGAATCTGTTTTTCTTTCCCGTTTAAACGCAAACGTACGCAAACGCAAAGCACTAAAACGTAGAAAAGTACAACTTTTTGACAATTCTGATATTTCATCTTTATCTTGGTGGCAAACAATTTGGAGCCTGATCAGACGCCGGGTTACCCGGCGTCTGATCTGGCTCCAAACTGTTTGCAGTGAAAATAATAGTTTTAGCGTAAACGCGTTTATTGGGAAAGAATAACGTTTTCTCAACTGTATGTATCATAAGAAATATGGTCTGCATGCAAGCAGGTTGAAGCTTCGAGTAGGCTGAAATTAAACGAGAATTCGCCTTAAGGCACATTCTGCTTTACTTTCAATTTGCCTTTGTGTTAATCTATCTTCAATACTATAAACAGACGAAGGAGTAAAAGGTTAACATGCTATGTAATTGTTGCACGCAGAAATTTGCCATCTGCAATAATTTTCAAAGCTGAACTAGTTTCTTATAGAAAATAAACCACAGTGGCATATACTCGGTGTCTCATCTGGATTCAAACCGTTTGCTATACTAATTACGAAATTCGCCCATAGCGTACAAAAGGTTAAAAGGTATTTAGTCTGAGAATGCTTATCTACCTATATGATTGGCTTCACAGATGCCGTTAATTGTTTCATAATGCATGTTGTGTATGTTGTTCAGAAAAGAGAACATCACACAAAAAATGCAATGCAAAAAAACAACGTAGATCAAACGTGTAATATAGACAAATAATTATATTGCAAATGCTAGTTTTTTTCTTCTATTTTAACCCTTTCCCCAATAGAAGCGCCTTTTAGCACATTTAATTTATTCATACATTGAAGAAAATAATTTCATTTTTTACAGTCATGAAAGTGAACCATACTAAATATTTTCTAAATCCTAGCAGATGATAGCTTAAAGCAGGCTGAAAGTAAAGCAGAAAGCGCCTTAAGGTGCATTCTGCTTTACTTTCAACCTGCTTAAAGTGGTAACCTAACTTCAAAACTAGAAACAAGCTATGGGGTAAAGGGTTAAGTCGCACTTAGTTTTTTTACGATCACTACAACTTTATGTACATCGCAAAAATGTTTGATAAAAACAATTACAGTGGAGAATGTGTTATTCTTTCCCAATAAACGCGTTTACGCTAAAACTATTATTTGCGGTGCAAACAGTTTGGAGCCAGATCAGACGCCGGGTAACCCGGCGTCTGATCAGGCTCCAAACTGTTTGCCACCAAGATAAACAAGAATTATAAGAATTGTCCAAAAGTTGTTCTTTTCTACGTTTTAGTGCTTTGCGTTTGCGTACGTTTGCGTTTAAACGGGAAAGAATAACAGATTCTCCACTGTAACCATTATGAACATTTTCACTGCTATGACGTCATCAGCTTTGAATAATTATTTTCTGCTATTATTTATCAAATTTAAACTAAGGTAAATTGACTAAAGCAATATCGTAATGAATATCAACCAGTTTTGTTCCTGATCAGACGTCGAGTAACGCAGCGTCTAAGCAGGATCAAAACTGTTTGCAAATACATTTTGTACTTGGAGTAAGGCAGTGAAGGGGTTAAATTAGGACATAGTGCAGTGTGATAACACTGGAGAAAACGTTATTCTTTCCAAATAAACGCATTTACGCTAAAACTATTATTTCTATTGCAAACAGTTTGGAGCCAGAGCTGATCTTTAGGCCGAGTGATTTCATTACAAGCATCTCAACGACTGCCCGTGTTTGATTGCAAGATAAAACACTTGTATTAATTTATTATTTCGATTCTAACACAAAATTTAACCTTAATTTGTACCGAAGCAATGGCGCTACTTTTCTACGCATTTTCGAAGCCATATAACGTCACGCTAGAACGTTACAGCGCGTGAGTGTTTTATTGAGAATTCAGACACAGATACGTCCCTTCTTTGTTTATTGAGGGGCGTGCGCGAAGTGTGTTAGACTAGTCGGTAACAACTTCTATAGTTTTTGCACATTAGGCCATGACTGTGTTGTGAGTCTTTTGCTGAAACGTCTCAAATACATAAATTAAATTATGGTTTAACAGAGATATCGAAATTTTAATACTTATCTGCACAAATGAAGTTTAAGTATAGAGGTCATTCTGCAGTTTGTAATATAGGTGGCAACTCAATTCTGAACAAATGTTTAGCAGGAACACTTGTCGTTGACACCATTTACCCGTCACTGCCATGACGTCATCAATTTTTTTAATATGTGTAGTCTGCTTTTATTGTTCAAATTCAAGTTTTAGGTTTTTTGACTTACGGCACTACAGCGCTGGCTGTCGTCTGCTGTTTTCCCGAAAGTCACACATTGGTTATTTTAACAGAAAAAATCATAATGACGAGTGACAAACAGCGTTACACGGCGTCTGATCTTGATTCAAACTGTTTGCAACTTTTAGCCAATTTCCCTCCCTATAACGACTCCTCGTACAACGCATCCACTTTTTGCCTTCCATTGGTTGTCGTTTAAGCAGACGATATTTCAGAAATGAAAGATTTAGACATTTAAGTGTATTGTTTGGGGAACAGCGTCAAATGTAGTTGTAAGGAGGGAGTCGTTGTTCGGAGGGCCCTTGTAGAGAGGGAACACTGTAGCATATCAATACAGTGGAGAATCTGTTATTCTTTCCCAATAAACGCGTATACGCTAAAACTATTATTTACAATACAAACAGTTCGGAGCCAGATCAGACGCCGCGTAACCCGGCGTCTGATCAGGCTCCAAACTGTTTGCCACAAAGATAAACATGAATTATCAGAATTGTCCAAAAGTTGTTCTTTTCTACGTTTTAGTGCTTTGCGTTTGCGTATGTTTGCGTTTAAACGGGAAAGAATAACAGATTCTCCACTGTATGAGTTTCAAACAGTGTGCGTCAGACGGCGTCTGATCAAGATCGAAACCGTTTACAAATAACTAGTTAACTCGGGGCCAGGCATAGAATGGGTTGGTATCTTATTTACATATGAACCAATTGTTTAAGCATTTCAACGTAATAGATTACTTAAGGCGCCTTCATCATACGTTTGGATCTAAAACCAGACTCCGTATGACGCGCGGTGACTGGTCGGGAATAGACTAATTTAGCACTTACATGTATATCGCGTCATACTATCTTAACCAATTACTCTGTTGATCAATACACATCTTTACGATTTTAATTTATTCATCCGCTGAAAAACATTTATTCATTGTATGCAGTCATGACTATATCTTTATATCATGAAAAAAGTTTTTTAATATTCTAGCTCAAAGTTTTTTACATGTAATATTCTAGCTTAAAGGTAGCTAAAAGCAGGCAAGGCAGATGTAGCTATCTTGTCAGTGAAACACATTTTACCCTAGCGACGAGTATACCCGTCATGAACAAATCATAAACCTATCAAGAGTTCACTTGTCCCATGCAAACAGTGTAGATCCTGTAGATCAGGGTCTATACTGTTTGTCATTTTGTAAAATATGGTTAAAATCACCCTTATTATTCAGAAATGGACTAATTTTTATTGTAAACTTGCATTGTTTATTTAAAGTTTCCGGGGTGAATGAATTAAAGCAGACAGAGGAATGGTCAACAATATTCTTCGAAAACTGAAATAAAAAACAATAAATATTGCTTTACAGTGTATCTCGAATGTCCCCTACTTGATATAGAGTAGTCACAGTTACATTGTAGACGTTGCTTGTGTGACATATCATCGCTTTGAACGTGACTTGACATATAATTGCACATAGTTTGGATTCTATTTTGCAATAACGATAAGCGCTTTTATCGCCATATACCACTCAATACGACCTTGCAAACAGTTTGGATCCTGATCAGTATCCAAAATGTGTGACTATCACTTAGGAATGTTTTTGTTGGCTGAAATTTAATTTTGCAGCAATAGTAGACACCATCGTATTAAAGAGAGTTATGGTAGAGAAAGATTAAATTTAGATTAAACCCATAGCACTAACTTAAGCAATGGTAGGGATAACCCCTTCATTGCCCTATTACTCCGAGTAAAATATCTATTTGCAAACAGTTTTGATCCTGATCAGACGCCGCTTAACGCGGCGTCTGATCAGGATCCAAATTGTTTGATATTAATTTTTATATTTCTGAAGTCAAAACACCTAAACTTTAAATTTGAGAAATGGAAGCAGACGACAATTGTTTAAAATTGATGACGTCATGACTGTGAAAGAGGAAGAAAGCAGACGAAAATTGAGCGGGGAAAGGGTGAACTGATAAGGTACACTAATGATGATTACACTACATAACACGAAATCTATCCTTCGATACGGTGGCCGTCGTTTCCAATAAATGTCATTAAGATAGCATAGGCCATATAACTCATTATACCCTTTTCATGCGGAAAAATACCCTGCTTTGAATTTGCCGTGTAGTGAAAAATAAGACCATCTTTGTGTAATTTTAATTTTGATTAAATATCGAAATTGCATTTGTATCATTTTGGAGCCAGATTAGACGCAGTGTAAACTCTGTGTGCGATCTAGGTTTAAACTGTTTGCAAAATACAGAAATGTAGTATTAGACTGGTTATGGATTAATCAATAGATAGTGCAGATACCAGTCTGACTGAAGGATGCTTTCCCGGTCATGATAAAACACCTACAGGTTCTATAGCTACACATCAAGTGACACGTTCCCTGTCATTTGTAACTTAAAGATATTATATAATTATATCCATCAAAAGGGTTGTATATAAATACCTAATTTGGAACCGGTGTCTTCATGTTGGTTAATACTTTCATGATCAAATCACACAATCTTGAATAGTGATGTTGGCACACAATTATCACAACTGCAATAAACGGTTCAATAATCAACATACACATGTACGAACATTTTTGGTTTATAGAAAGCGTAGGTAACAGATGTAGAAACCTCTTTGGAAAGATGTAGACCGGTTAGATGTCCAAAAAGGCACACGATTTGCAGCACTACAGTCATGTACACTGTTTTCACAGACGAGTAAACACGGCGCTAGGATTAAAAGTGCTATGCATTCTTTGAATAACGGTACGTGGCATTTTAATACAGTTCTCCCTCTCTACCGCGACACCCAATGGGAGACACAGAGTGTTTGTTAAGACGAATTAAATTCGCAAACAGCTTGAATCAAGATCAGCGTAATGCGGCGTTTGATCTGATTCAAGCTGTATGTCACTCGTAATCACCTTTAGGCCATCAACATGTTCAATTATATGTAACTTTGAGAAAACAACAACAGACGGCAATTTAAAGTAGACATTATTGCAGCAGTAAAAGCGTTAGACATAATTATCCTGTTAAGGGAACTGTGACAAGGGTTATTGTATAAGTGAGTCGTTGTTTGGAGGACCGGTGTCGGGAGCGAACAGTGTACAGTAATATGAAATAGAGTCTCTTAATGGTTTTACAAGGATTACAGGGGAAAGATCGAATCTAAAGTCGTGAGAACTTCCCTATGTATGTATAGGTTAGAGCATATTTAGTTCATACTACGGAATATAGTCCACGAGGCGCTGGACGCGCCGAGTGGACTATATTCTGTAGTATGAAATAAACATGCTCTGAGCTATTTAGCACATGGCTTGGGCTCGAGAAAAATAAGAATACCTTTCGTTTCTGCTTTTTTGTTTTAGACGAAAAAGTCATTTTATTTGTACTATTTTACAAAAATTGAAAGATTATTTCAATGTGGAGTTTGAGACCTAAAGCATGTTTATTCGCGCACAACCATGGTATAACATATTTAGCACTGGCTTGGGCTTGAGGTAAATAAGAAATGATATCTTTCGTTTCTGCTTTTTGTTTTAGACGAAAGAAGTCATTTTATTTGAAATGTTTTACAAAATTTAAAAGGTTATTTCAATGTAAAGTTTATTGAAGTACTATATGTAGGCACATTTCATTAGCAATTGTCTTTAAAGTCTATGTCTCAATGTTCATTTTAACAATAAAATATGAAGTCATCAAGCGTGTGCCGTTCCCCTCGGATCTGAACATTTTTTTAAAGACAATCTAGGCATTAGATCGCTTTGTTTTACATCTACAGCTAAAAAATGCATATATCTATGTCTAGCGGGACGTTGTAGACCTAGATATATTATTGTTACTGTGAAATTCTTGTATTTCTTCAGCTTAAATCCTTGATATTGTGTTTATTTCACTTAACTTTCGATTATTTATCGTTACGCCTACAGAGCAGGCAAAAAAATTTTGCGGTCGTTCGCTCGGAGGATTGCTAGGATGTTGCCGTCAAAATTACCTTCAGATGACAGAAACGTGGACTATATGAACAGTTTGTTAGATATATGTAGTCAAAAGTGTTGAACTACGCGATATAGTCAACAGTTTTTGAGGCACCTGATTGGTCGAGTGCTCCAAGCCATACGCTAAATGGAAATAAACTATGTTTAAACTAAGGATTACATATAATTATTTTGTCATAATCTATGCTTTAATTTGAGATGTTCTATCTATTTATCTTTTAAAAAGTTTTACATCAAGCTTTGCACAATTAATAAAGATGACACTTTAACCGATTTTACTAGACTTTGTTTATTTGTATATAAGTATGTCTATATTGACTCAATTCAATTTTATAGTCTAGTCAAGATTCTCGTTTTAGTAGAGGCGCGTTTTAAACAATCTAGTAATGTAATACATGTAGTTTGACTTTATTAGACACGTGTCGTACATGTAATTCAAACCTTTTCTTCATAATTTGTTTAGTCCGAGAGGACGATAACAATTTGTCCTTTTTTGTCTACGATTTGTTTCTAATAAGTATATACATGTTCTTCATTTTTGCTTTCAACTCATAAAATTTCATTTCGGAAGTGAGGTTCCATTTTCAGTAAAAGACTATTGATTTGTGACAGTTTTCATTGATTTAGTAACTAGGTTTATCGTTTTGTACTTCATGCTACTGTGAGATGAAATTGCCATGTTGTGGAACATACTACAGTTTACAGTCAAGTTCCATAACAGTAAAATCTGTGTCAAGCGGCCGCTCATTGATAAGGCATGGTCGTTGCCTTATGCAGGGCAAACGTAATGCAGAAAGCTCCTGTTTGAAGGGAGACGTTATAGGGAGGGAAATCGGCTAACATTTGCAAACATGTGCGTAACGCGGCGTCTGGTCTGGATTCAAGCTGTGTGTCACTCGTCATTAATGTCAAATTGTTCATTATGTAACTTTGAGAAAAACAGCAGACGACAACTTGAAGCAGACGATATTGCAGCAGTAAAAGCGTTAGACATAACTAGTCTATTTAGGGAACTGTGGCAAGTGTCGTTCTAAGAAGGGAGTCGTTGTTGAGAGGGCCGTTGTAGAGAGGGAACACAATATAATGTGTCATGTTGATGTTTCTCTTGTTTATGTGATTTTTATTCATTTTCATTTATCTATCAATGATCTAAAAAAAACTATTTTCATTATTTTTGGGGGCTGTGATGGGCTGTTTTCTTTTTCATACCCCAACAAAAAATAAGGCCACGCCTTGTCCGGACTAGATCTACACTCTCTTCATAACAAACGATGCATGGCGCGTTACGCGGCGTCTGCTCGGGATAAAAACTGTTTGACATTCTTATAGATATCTCTTTGGTTAAAAAAAATCCTAAATCTGACTTGAAAATATATTGAAGACGACATTGTCCATGCAGACGTTAGTTTGGCGGTAAAATGGTAAAAGCAGATGATAAAACTTGGCAGTGAAAGAGTTTAGTAAATCTCATCTCAGTAAATCTCAGTTTACAACAAGCGTAACCATTAGGTACCTATGAATTTAACTCCGTCTGCATCAGATAAATCATAGATTTTATTATTAAAAGAGCTATTGTGAAATATACTTCAATCTAAGGTTTAAATATATTCCTAAATACTTTAAAATCCGGGGATTTCTTTGTTAATTCGGAAGACTTTTCATTAAACATTAAACTGTTGGTGGTACTGGCACGTAAATATATACAGTGGAGAATCTGTTATTCTTTCCCGTTTAAACGCAAACGTACGCAAACGCAAATCACTAAAACGTAGAAATGTACAACTTTTGGACAAATCTGATAATTCTTGTTTATCTTGGTGGCAAACAGTTTGGAGCCTGATCAGACGCCGGGTTACCCGGCGTCTGATCAGGCTCCAAACTGTTTGCACTGCAAATAATAGTTTTAGCGTAAACGCGTTTATTGGGAAAGAATAACAGATTCTTCACTGTATATAGCAAGGTAAACTTGGAAATGATTAGTAAACTGTTCTAAAATCGTTTCCCAACAGACGCGTTATTCCCATTGCAAACAGTTTGGGGTCTGACCAGGGTATAAACAGTTGCCTATAATGTAAAAATTAATCGTGATCATATTTAAAATTATCACGTTGACTAAATAGAGCTATAGTCACCGTCAAGAAGCGTTCATATTCACAAGTGTTTGCATTTTACTTGCGTACGAATCACGAATGGTTAAAAACCATGCGTGTCAAACAGGGTTGAATCTGACCAAACTCCGTGTTTATCGGCGTCTGATCTTCATCCAGAATGTTAACAAATGCAACACGTTTTTGACTTAGTAGGAAATTACTGTGGTGAAGACGTTATTCTTTCCAAATACACGCGTTTACGTTAAACCATTTCTCGGCGACTGATCAGGCTCAAAACTGTTTGCAACTCAGATTAAAACATTCAAAATATTATCATTTACTCCATTTTAACGAATGTTTTACACTTCGTTTCCGTTTAAACGGGAAATAATAACGTCTTGGTAATACCATTTCCCTTTCTAAGTTGCCGCTTTTTGCACAGCCTATTCGTGTCTTTAATTTTCTTCTCCATTTTCTAAAGATGCTACTTCAACGTACAGATTCTATCCTAGTAAATGAACGCGTTACCCCTTGAAAATGCATTATCACCTTAAGATTTATAATCACTGGTATTAAGAAGACATTTGTCTCTCTTTACCTGAAACGTTGAAAAAACTACTTTGATATATTTATCTCTAACAAAATGCAGAAATAATTACTGTCTAGATATAAAGTATTTAACTCATTCGCCCCTGAATCTTTTAATGTAATATTCCAGTTTCCAATTAAGGCTAGTCAATTATGGACAATTTAGGGTTGTTTTTTGGTCATATATTGCAAATGACAAACAGTGCAGACCCTGATCAGAGGGCTCCGATAGGAGCCCTCTGATCAGGGTTTGCACTGTTTGCATAGGATAAGTGTACTCTTCAAAGGTAAACTGTTTAGTAATGACGAGTATGCCCATTAGTTGGGTTGTATTTGTTAGCTCTTACAGAGCTTGGCCCGGATACATGTATATGCATCCCAAGAAAACAGTGAAAAACAGATCAGAGAGCCCCTGAAGGAGTGTTATAATCAGGGCCTACATTGTATGGCATACTTCGAAGTGATTCTGTAAGTGAAGGGTTCGATACCAAATTTCAAATTTCAAAAGGAAATTTGAAATTTGGTATCGAACCCTTCGAGAGTGAATGGGTTAATCAACTAGACATATTTTCAGACAACAGATCCGTCCATTTGAGATTTCAGCTTTATAAGGGATACTTATAATTATGCTGTTGCAACGTCGAATTGTGAAGTTGACTACAATTATTAGTATCGTTATTTGACTGAACAGAACACTACTGTTAACCAGTTTATATTAAACATATGAACAAGAACAGGACTGTTTTAAATGCACATAAAGTCGATGTAACGAGATATTCATATTGCTGTACAACCGGTTTTATTCGCGAGAATTAAATTTACGCGTTAACTCGCGAATGTGTTGCCTCGCGTCTCTAGTTTTGCAAATAGGTGACTTCTTAAAGCAGATTGAAAGTAAAGCAGAATGTGCCTCAATGCACATTCTGCTTTACTTTCAGTCTGCTTTAAGCTACCACCTGCTAGAAATAGTGCATGATGTCGCGAATTAATACAAAATCGCATTACGCAAAATATTCATTTCGCAAAAAACACCTGTTTTACAGTATGTAAAAACGTTAGAACATACATTTGTAGATATCATCGGCAACTAATGAATACAATCCAGCTTAATATCAGCACTTCCACTGATAGTAGCGAACGAGTTTATATTTGATAAGCTAATTATGTAAAAGTTAAGTCCGTAAAATGACGACCGCTCAACAGAATGCTAGAATTAAATACCATAAGCAATACTGTTGCTCAAAACAAGATAAATGTCAAGCTTGCTACTTATTTAACCCATTTACATGTACAGTGGAGAATCTGTTATTCTTTCCCGTTTAAACGCAAACGTACGCAAACGCAAAGCACTAAAACGTAGAAAAGAACAACTTTTGGACAATTCTGATATTTCATATGTATCTTGGTGGCAAACAGTTTGGAGCCTGATCAGACGCCGGGTTACCCGGCGTCTGATCTGGCTCCAAACTGTTTGCACTGCAAATAATAGTTTTAGTGTAAACGCGTTTATTGGGAAAGAATAACAGATTCTCCACTGTAACCATTGTTGCGTTTACTTGTCCTTTTCTATCACTGTATCTGTTAAAATAACACTTGTCGTGCGCAAATAGTGTAAACCGTGCTCATTGGTCGCCTGTAGGCGCCCTCTGTTCAGAGTATTAACTGTTTGACATTTTGCAATATATTGTTTCTGTTTTAAAACGAATTACTCAACATTGAACAAAGCTTAATTTGGAAATGGAATTGCCAATCAAAAGTTCAATGTGTCAATAAGCAAAATACTACTTAATTTAAATTGCCTACCAGTTGCAATGGAGAGGACATTTTCTTAACCCGTTTATGCTAAAATAATAGTTGTGTCTAATTCCTTTTAAGATGTGCGCATTTCAGAACAATAGATGAATATTTGTGGATTGCATGGCATAAACAATTTCAAGTGAACAATTCAAGAGCATATAACTCTTTACCCAGTGATAATTTTCTCAATTCCATACGGGACCAGGTTCTTAACTATTGGTTTAACTGTTGGTTTAACTAAATTTGGTATTCAAATATGCAATGCTTTCGATAATAATGGCATACAACTCCTCATGCAGCAAATACAGTGTACTCATTTCCGATAGGCATCAAGTGATTTTCCACACGTATAATTAGTCCGGCAGAGAAACCAGGATTTGGAGGTCCACCTAGAAATTGCGTCCTAAGTTTTTTTCTTGATTGATATTGATAGTTCAAAGCACTGTCATTCAGAATAGGCCGGGTGCCACCTTGGCACCCTTGAGCATTTTGATATATTTCCGGTTTACCCCACCCACCCCTTTTTACTCATTTCCACGAAATGGAGCCTTTTATGCCATACCCCGGCGTCGAATACAGGGTAAATTCCTTGAAAGTTTAAGTATTATATTCAATGAAACTTAAACCATAGATGTACTATAATGAGAGTAGCATGTTGCATTGCAGTTTGGTAACCTTGACCTTTGCCCTTGACCTCTGTGGCATTTGTAAATTGATTTGCGCTTAATAGGTCAATTTTGGACTACGTACATCAATTACGGTCAATAACTTCACGTGTATGTGCATTTAATCAATTAAACTAGTTACAATAGTAAGTTACTAACATTGACATGTAACCTTGACCTCTGTGGTCTAGATAATATTTTCTGTTTAGGTCATTGTTGGACTATGTACCAGCAGCTAGGGTCGCGCAACTTAACATTCTTTTGTGTGTCAAAAAATTTCTTTCTTAGCATATAGGCTCGGTTGCATACACTTGCTCATCAGCTTAGTTACTGATGATGGTAGTTTGATGACAGACAGTGGCTTAGCCTTTATATTTGCTGATGTCTTGAAAGAGTGTAGTATATAGTGAAAAGCTGCCTTGAAGTACCGATTCAGGTCATGTTAACTAACTATGGCAGATGTGGCATGGTTTACCTGATAGAAATGGAGGCTCTCCGGAGAACAGTGCTCAGAATATATTTTTGAAGACTAGTATTTGATGAGGCATGGACGAGGTATATGAAACGGCATGTCATATGTTCATTGGAATTCCCTTTATGTGCCATGGGCATGTGGCCGATTGCATAATTAAGATTTACTATAAAGCAGAAATACTCTTAGGCTTTAGACATTCACATGTACAATCACCTCAAGCAAACTTGGATATCATGTTGACTCAGAGGAGTGATCCTGAAACTGACATTGAGGGGCACAAGGAAGAAGTAAAATAGAAAGCAACGCAAAGGACATGGAAGGCACGATAAGACAAGTGGACCATGGTGACAATAAAATTTCTCACCTGAATTTATTGAATCTGGTAGTTTTATCATTTAGTTTCATCAACAATCAAAATCATCCTGAAACTTAAAGCCTTACCTAACATGTGAAAAAATATATTCAAATTTGAAAACATTGTTAAAGTATTGCCTTTTCGAGCCTATCTGAGTGCATCAAGGATGGATACTTCTTGACAAAGGGGTTATACTGTACCCAAACGTCAAATAATGGAAGAACTTACAGTAATATTCCACTGTGGGAAAGTCAGTTTAAAGTGCATTTAAAAACTGCAGTTGCTAAAGTGTATAAATTGATAAAGATGGCGTCTTCAAACTTGTTACTGAAGAAATGGAATCAGATGATGTGCATAACACCTTGATACCAGGCGAGGGACAGCTAATAGAATTGGAAGAACATGATTCCAGAGAACAAATCACCATGATCAAAATGATGTGACGGATGGTCAAATAATATGATATCTACTCAATAGTCTTGGAAAGTCTTCAAGCTAGCTGCCATACGGTTGATTTCTGGGATGTTCTGTCACATGAATTGACACCTTTCCCAAAAACACTGTTTGGTGATCATAATGATATGACAGTAAAGACAAATGATAAAGCAATTCACAAAACAAATTCCAGATAGGAGTTTCTCACACAAAAATGGGACCAGTAGACAGTCACCATAGACGGATCGATATTGTTATTATTGGTTTATGACAAACCCCACAAAAGGCTCTGTCCAGAACTACGTCGCCAACAGCAGAACAACAATGTCCACCTATATATACAGCACCGAAATGTCTCTAAGTGTCGAGAACAACAGGTTAAAATCGATTACTATCAGTTGCATGCTACAGTACTGAACCTTAAATTGATAATCTCAAGCGAATTGCCATCGAATCGGGCGCTTCAAAAAACAAGTCCTACTTTTGAATTTTGAACGCGAATTTTCCGAAGCGGTTGTGACAAAAAATGGAATCGAAAAATTAACTAAGGCATATTTGCGAACATTTGTGAGATACACCATTCAATAAAACTTATCCGAGGGTATAGTTACTATTTTGAATCGCAAGCGAATTGCCATCGAATTGCAAGCGAATCGCAAAAATTGTTAATTTAATAAGGTTCAGTACTGTAACAGCACATTACCAAAATACATTATTGTCACTGAAAAAAGTTGTTAATAAAGCTGATAATCTCTTACATTCCAGGTGTTGAGACTTTTCAGATTGAGCACGCTCAAATTAACAAGCTAGTTATAATAGGTAAAAATGAAACACAAGCTAAATCTAGCCAAGGTATTATGTCAGAAAGAAAACATTTATAAATAACAGATTAAGAGGTGCATGTAGACAATATCATTGTAGTAGGTATTCTTATGCACACTAAATTATTCGAATCCTAAGCTGTCAGTCATATTATAAAACACGAAGGGCGAATAAAATGTTATATTATATTGCATTGGACAAACATATGGACATCAGTAAGGACATTATTCCTGCACATGGTCCAACTGTGTGTTTTCACTTATCGGTTGACTTTATTTTTCTATTGAAACTTACAAGCTTTAGTATTTCCTCGAGTTTATATCTGAAACACGCATTCAAGTATAGACCACACAACTTAGCGACGAAACATCAGCAACACTTTACTGCCTAGATTTAGGCATTTATGAGAAGGAAACAATGATCTTGACCCAGTAGGGTTTAGCTGGAGGAAGGAAAAACGGATAACAGCTTCACAGCCAGCGGCTTGGACCGAAAACCTTGTCATAACGCTATCTAGAGTTAATTTTTAAACTGAGCAATGTGATACTGTCAAGGTCGCATGCCCTGTAGAAAGTTAATATTGATATGTAAAAGCATGGATGGACGACTTTGACATGGCTTGATCCGAAGTTTATTGTTCAACTGCTGCGGGTGTCCCAGGATCTGGGGTAGGCAGCAGGTGGCTAGAGTGTCTAACACACAGTATCCACGCTTCTCTGTTCTGTGGATCTATGCAAGTTGGGTTTTAGGGGACTGCAACACAGAATAGGTCATATAGCGCCGATAAATGATGAGATGAGATGATGATGATTTCAGAAAGAACATTTGGACTAGTCTCGTTCGTTGCGAATCAGCGCATGGGATCAAAACCACCGACCTGTCTACCTTTTAGTTCTTGGCAGCGGGCATTATCTCGGTCAAATAAACAGAAACATTCCAATTTGACAATTAAGCCCCAGAACCACGATCAGGTAGGAAGGTCTCTTGGGATTAATATAAAAGCGCTCTTGTGAACAAATACCATGTGCTAAAATAGAACCAGACAAGAAACAAATGTTGATTCTGACGTTTGAACATTTTAATTATTTTAAGCATATCTATTGCAACTTTGGCCACTATCATGAATATACGAAAATGCTCGAAGGTGAAAAGATGTCACCTGCAATATTTCAATAATGAGTATCATTCTGTCAATTATAAGTATCTTTCTGGTAAGGTCAAACCGTTTAAGAATAAGAAATTATGAATCAACGATTTGGTCACTATCTCGAATTTATGGAAATGCTCAAGGGTGACAAGATGACATCCACATAGTTCCATAACAAGTATCATGTTTTCAATAATAAGTATCACCAACTTAAATACACGGAAATACTCAAGGATAAAAAGATGTCACCCGTTACATTTCATAAATAAGTATCATAATTTTAATAGTAGGTATAATAACGTTGATATCGAGTCAGTGAAGAATAAAAAAATGTTTGATTTTTTGACTTTTTTTTGCTTAACAAAATTGTCCGTCATTTTTTTAGCCGCCATCTTGAATATACGGAAATGCTCCATGATAAAAAGATGTCACCCGTAACATTTCAATAATATGAATGATCATTCCAAAAGCGAATATCATAATTGGTGAGATCAAATCAATTCACAAAAAGAAATTCAGAATGATCATTTGTTGATCAATTTGTTTTGAAGCATTTCGATAGCCATTTTAGCCGCCATTTTGAATATACTGGTATGCTCAAGGGTGACAAGATGTCATCCGTAACAGTTTAACAATATTTATCATCATTTCAGTAAAGACTTTCATGATGGTGGGGTCAAATTAGTTTAGAAATCCTAACTATGAATGCTGAAGTTTAGAGTAGTTTGTAACGCATTTGGATAACCATTTTAGCCGCCATTTTGAATGGAAATACTGAAGGCTGACAAGATTTTACCCGTAACATTTTTAAAACATGAATTGTCCTTTCAATAATAACTCTCATTATGTTGAGGTCAAATCAGTAAGAAAAAAGGAAACAATAAATGCCGCTTTTTGGACTATTTTGTTTAAAAGCATTTCAGTAGTCATTTTGGCCGCCATCTTGAATATACAGAAATGCTTATGGGTGACAAGATGTCATCTGTAACTGTTCGATAATATGTTTCATCATATGGTAATATCTATAATTATGGTGGGGTCAAATCAGTTAAGAAAACCAAACCATGAATGCTGAAGTTTAGAGTAGTTTGTTTCAACGCTTTTAGTAGCCATTTTAGCCGCCATTTTGAATATACTGACATACTCAAGAGTGACAAGGTGTCACCAGTAACATTTTTATTACATGAAATGTCTTTTGAACAATAGCTATCATTATGATGAGGTTAAATCAGTTAAAAAAAGAAAAAAAGAATGCTGATTGTTTGACTATTTCGTTTAAAAGCCTTTCGGCAGCCATTTTGGCCGCCATCTTGAATTTACGAAAATGCTCAAGGGTGACAAAGTGGTACCCGGTGGTTTTTTAATAAGTAACATATGCTGAAGTAGAATCAGTCGAGAAAAAAACTTAGGACGGCATTTCCAGGTCCAGTCAGCTCTCTGCCGGACTAAATCTGTGTCAGTTTCGTCACGATATGTGTTTACATGTATTAATGACTTTTATAGCCTAGACAATGTGATATAATCAATTTATTATGCAGGTGTTTTAGTTAAACAATTCACGGGAAGATCATTCTTGACCCAATGGTACGAACTTACTCAATATCGAAAGGATCCAGAGGCCGTATTCTGAAACCTTCTAAGAACTTCAGTTAGAATTTTCTTATTCTATTTTCTTTCACTAGGCAAGATTAAATTCTTCGTTTTAAGATAAGAATATTCTATAGAAAATTTTACAATCTTAGAAACATTCTAAGTATTTTTTTTATTTTCTTAGAGGGATATCTCAAATTCTTAGTTGAAATGTCCAAAATCTCTGAAAATATGGATTTACTTAGACAATGATTGATCTAAGAATGTTTCAGAGTACGCTCCCAGGTTGTCATAAATGCTATTATACTGTACGAATATTAAATAATCAAACAACTTTGATTGTTTTACCGGTATTTAGAAATTTGGCCATAATGGTCGGGAACGGAAGGATGCACAGGCGGACGACAAACAGGACATTAATTTTATACCGCACCTGTGACCTATTTCATAAAACTTCGTACGACAAAAACGATCGTAAGTCAAAACTTTAAAATACATTTAATTTCTTATTGCTCTATATCTTGTGACATCTCTTTGGAATCGTAATAAAGAATAATTGAGACTTTTATAATCTGACATATGACAACATTTGTCGTACGAAGATTTATGAAACAGGCCCCTGCTAACTGAGATGAGGCAAAAACGGTAAATCTCATTTTAGTAAGTGATGACCTATTTACAGTACGAGACCATTGAACTATGACATACATCTAATCAATGTTCCAGTCACTTATTTATCGTTTTGCACGGGTTGTTACTGATAAATTTAATATTGCAAAGAACAAAACACGCAAAAACTCATATGTTAATCTTTATCCTGCTGTAATATCGTCTGCTTTGAAATTGTCGTCTGCAAAATTCTTTCAATAACAATTCATGCATTTTAAAAAAAAAAAAAAAAAAAAAAACCTTAAGAGGAGTGTAAAAATATTTTGGTCCAGATCAGATGCCGCGTAACGCGGCGTCTGATCTGGATCAAAACATTTTGCAAAAATAGTAAAGTCGCGATCAGCAGACAAAGGCTGACAAGGCTATGTATTTTCTTTAGTACAGACCCGTTTATATTTGACAACCACTATTCTAAAGGGTGATTGACATAAATGATAGGATGGTTAATCAATTTGTCAATTAAGTTTAATTGACAGTCGATGACAAAAACAATATTATTTTTCCACTAAGATTTCTAACTAGTCAACGAATTATGCATAACCAGATGTTTGATAAAGCTGGAAAGATAAAGCAGAATACCCGCTTTACATGACTGCTTTATGCAGTTACCTTCGTTTAGAGCTGAAACAAATATGGAATAGAGGATTCACTGAAATAAATACTTATTTTAAAACATTTCTATATCCTAGCAGATAGTTGCTTAAAGCAGATTTAAGGTCAAGCTGAATGCGCAGTTCCCCCACACAATGCAATTATGTCTTACACATTCACTGCTGCAATATCGACTGCTGCCTTTTCTCAAAATATCATAATTACGAGTGGCAAACAGCTTGAATCCAGATCAGACGCCGCTTCACACGGCATCTGATCTGGATTCAAGCTGTTTGCAAATGTAAGCCAAGTTGTGCTAAGCACTCTTAGGATATTATTTCCCCCTCCCTATAACGACTCCCTCCAAAAAACATTTGCAACATTTGTCTCCAAATTGGGTGTTGTGTAGGGAGGGAGCACTGTTTTCGTTCGAACAATATCGGAGTGACGATTTGTTTCATAAGTCAAACTATAGTACAGAATAATTATTGAGACGTTTATCAGGTGTTGGAACTGTTTAGTTTACTAACTTCTTACTCTAGAGCTTTGGAGAATACAGTGGAGAATCTGTTATTCTTTTCCGTTTAAACGCAAACGTACGCAAACGCAAAGCGCTAAAACGTAGAAAAGAACAACTGTTGGACAATTCTGATATTTCATGTTTATCTTGGTGGCAAACAGTTTGGAGCCTGATCAGACGCCGGGTTACCCGGCGTCTGATCTGGCTCCAAAATTTTTGCACTGCAAATGATAGTTTTAGCGTAAACGCGTTTATTTGGGAAAGAATAACACATTCTCCACTGTACATGTTTAGTTGTGGTCCGATCCGGTTTTGCCTTTGGTGTTGCGATTGACACTTGCAAAATGTCATACAACATGCAACAAAGACATATCTTGTGCTATAAAAGTACATATGCAATCATGACAGGCGATTTGGAAGGCGGATAGGACCTCTTCACGTTTGTTGAACTACCAGATAACGTCATATTACCTGTCATAAACTAAAGTATGTTGATTAATTGATTCAGTCGATGTCTTGTAGCACGCAATAATCAAATTGACCGGAAAATATCATGTTCATTTGTTTTTCACTTGCTTTTCGAAACCTGTATTAAACCCGTTCTCAGCCAACAGCCATGAAAGTCAACTTTGCAAATAGTTTGAATAAAGGTCAGACGCTGTGTTACGCGACGTCCAAATAAGTTAGTCAAATGTCCTTCAGAAAGGTGCAATTGACAAATTCTAAATGTTAGCAACATTATTTTGTCTGTCAGGCTTTAAACAGACGGTAAAATCTGACAGTGAAATGGATTACCCTATCATCGCCAAATTCATCGTGAATATTTCACCTCTTCACCGCCGTATTGTCGTCTGTTCCAATATTGTTGTCTGCAATATTATTTCAAACTTAGATTTCAAAGGCAAATTTCGAAACAGGTGTCTAATTAGGATCAAAACTGTTTGCAAACGCGCCTTTTGTTGCCATTTACAGTGTAATAGATAGAACAATCAACCCTGGTGACGAGTATACTCGTCATTTTTACACAGTGTACTTGTGAAGAGTATGGATGTGCTATGAAAACAGTGAAGACCCTGATTAGAGGGCTCCTTTTTGAGCCCTCTGATAAGGGTACAGTGGAGAATCTGTTATTCTTTCCCAATAAACGCGTTTACGCTAAAACTATTATTTGCAGTGCAAACAGTTCGGAGCCAGATCAGACACCGGGTAACCCGGCGTCTGATCAGGCTCCAAACTGTTTGCCACCAAGATAAACAAGAATTATCAGAATTGTCCAAAAGTTGTTCTTTTCTACGTTTTAGTGCTTTGCGTTTGCGTTTCGTTTGGGTTTAAACGGGAAAGAATAACAGATTCTCCACTGTATGCACTTTTTGTCATTTCATCATCCGCAATGCCTCAAAATAGTAGAGAATGCACTAGACTTAATTTGAAACTGGAATCTTCCATTAAAACTTCCAGGGTTTAAATAGTTAAAAAATAAATTTAACTTAAGTATTTTCCTACTGCGGGAAAAACTACGTCTGCCATTAGCTATGCCATATTGAAGTATTTTCAGGACTATTCAGAAAACTATTCAGGATCTTAAATTGTGTATCTCCTTTGTATGAAAAACAAACCTATTAAAGATCCTTTTCCAAGTCGACGATTTGAAGCAAATTATTTTTTGACATTGAAAAATTATATCATTTATTTGATTTATTCTTACGCAGTAGGGTAGATCATTGAATAGAATTTTACTTATTAAGTTCAACGTAAGTGGGTATAAGGATATTTGAAAAATAACATCATCATTTCATGTATTCATTAATTTAACTATATTACATCCCTGCAAATTTATGAATTGTAAGATTGCCAAATGCTCAGCGTGTTTTGTCTGAACCTATAAAGTGGCAACAGATACCTCGCACAATGCTGTAAACGTTATAATATCCTGGTTAACCCTTTCAAGTATGGATATTGTAATGAACTCTCCCTACGTGCTTGCTGGAGGATTTCATTATCGGTGGACATTGCTGATCTAAGGACACTGCAATGTGTTTCCAACACAGCAGGGCATTTCTTATGCAATAGCAAACAATACAGATCCTGAATAGACGCCGCGATACGCGAGGTCTCAGCAGGGTCTACACTGGTTGCCAATGTCCCCTTTAACTGATACTAGGCTTAACAAGGTTAAATGAAACAAACCTAACACAAATTCAATGCAATGCCAATATGACAATAACTGGTAATTGAAACAAATTACTACTCATTTATATAATTTTAAGTGTCAAACAATTTTGTGTCGGATTTCAAACTGTTTGCAGTGGAAATAACTCTCTTACGATAGAGAAGACGTTATTCTTACATAATAAAGGCGTTCACGTTAAAACTATTGATTCCAATGCAAGCAGTTTGAAGCCAGACCAGACACAGGGTAATCCGGGGTCTGACCAGCCCCCAAACTGGTTGCCAATTAGATTTTAATGAATATAGTCAAATTCGCTTACAAGTTGTCATAATAAATACGAAAGACTCAAGCAGGAAACGCAACACAAACAATACACCCACTTCTCAAGCAGAACACACACACAGTCATACCATAACAAACACACAAATACACACACACACGCACACGCGCAATACCATTCCTTTATCTACACACTAAATAGAAAACAACACGCAAGACAAACATAAAGCAAAGTGAATATAGGAGCCCGCCTTGGTACGGTCAGTAGCAATCAATAACCAATTATAAATCAACCCCTTTCCGGTTGCATGACAAACATAAGCTGGTATTCAGACTTAATTTAGAACAAGATCTTCCAACTTCATGCATATTCACATTTGTATATTTAAATCGTTTGTGATGGTATCAAAATTAAGTTTTCTGATAGTGTTTGATATTTGAAAGACATCTCATATTACACATATAACGTACTTATTAAAACCCATATACCCTCTCTTACCCCGAGTACAATAGTTATTGCCAAACTTTCTGCCACTCATTTCCATATTCCTTAATTCAAAACACCTACAATTAAAATTTGAAAAGTAAAGCAGACGTAGATTGTTTGGAATTGATGACGTCATGGCAGTGAAGAGGGTAATGCTTCTTTCAAGAGGGACCTCTTAACTCATGTTTAACTGTATTGACATTGACGATTTCCAGTCATATATGTTATGTTATTACAACCCATGATCGTTATTTTATATATAAAACAGAAGGAATTCGTGAGATAATTGATCTTTGTTATGAGCACCAAAGGAACAAACAGCGGAAATTGACTACTATGATCGATTCGAGAAACACATTATCTACCAACTATAGTAGTCAATATAAACACAGATAAAATGGATTTTGGTCTAGAAGCCTGAGAAGGAGTCTTCACTGTTTGCTTAACCCTCCCACTCTCAATGACGTCATTAAGCGTATTTGCAAACAGTTTTGATCCTGATCAGACGCTGCGTAACTGTTTGCCACTTATTTTGAAATTACGTCAGTTACACTTCCTTAATGCTAACTTTGAAACAATATTGCAGACAACAATATTAAAACAAACGACAATTTGGCAATGAAGTGGTAAAACCTCACAGTAACTTCGGTCATTATTACCAGATACTGTAAAAAGTGTTTAAGATTATAAGCAATGTTCGTTACGCCACCTTCAAACAAAACATTTGTGCACGAGCAATAACAGTTTGTTCAATAACACACATTTGGGCAAATATGTACATGAGTTCATTTATTGCATCCTATGTTAATTGTAAGGGACAATAAGATACGTATCTATAGAATATCTCCTACCGTTAGAAAATGCAAATATCAAATAAAGTCCGCACCTTATTTTGTGCCTGTCTCAGCTTTAAACCCATTCACTGCCATGTCGTCAGCTGTTTGTCATCTTATTTAATTTTATAGATATTTTAACTTAAGATGTATCTAAATGATTGTCAAACAGTTTGGATCCTGATCATACGCTGCGATATGCAAACAGGCTGAAACGAACCACTGCACTGTAGTAGGGGTAAGACAGTAAGGAGAGGCAGATGTATATTATCGTGATGTCTAGATGGCATTAGAGACAGCAACCCATATAGTCAAGACACGTTTTAGATACAGTGGAGAACCTGTTATTCTTTCCCAATAAACGCGTTTACGCTAAAACTATTATTTGCAGTGCAAACAGTTTGAAGCCAGATCAGACGCCGGGTAACCCGGCGTCTGATCAGGCTCCAAACTGTTTGCCACCGAGATAAACATGAAATATCAGAAGTGTCCAAAAGTTGTTATTTTCTACGTTTTAGTGTTTTGCGTTTGCGTACGTTTGCGTTTAAACGGGAAAGAATAACAGATTCTCCACTGTAGCTTGTTTGTTTGATTTCCCCGTCCATTAAATCCTGACAATATTATTTTCGAAGTTGTTTCGTTCAGGTCTGTGACTCGACTTTATTCACAATCGACTGCCTGTATTAGCATACCACTACCTGAGTCCAAGTTGATAAAGCTTTTCAGTAGAGTCTAAAGTCGTTCTCAAGCATTTGATGCTTGTGAACACACCCAGACTCAGCTCAAACGTTTTATAACCTTGGACCCAGGCATTTAACGGTTTGTCAATGACACTTCAAATGGACAATTCAAGTTTGTTTTTAAGTCTAGCCATTGTTTTTACACTATTTAAGATTGTTTTAAAATATTCAAAAATGCCAAATCGTGCAGACTCAGACCAGTGGGGTCCCTAGCACATGATAGCTTCAAGCAGGTTGAAAGTAAAAGCAGAATGTGCCTTATTCTGCTTTACTTTCAACCTGTTTTAAGTGGTCATTTATCTCCAATTCTAGAAGTAAGCCATGGGGTATTTGATTAAATATATGCTACTTAAAAACCTTACCCTTTCACTGAATTCCCTTTTGAAAATTTCTTGGACTCAAGTTGGTCTCAAATATGTCTTATGTGACTTGCAAAGGGAGAGACAAAAAAGGTCATCACAGAACCTCTCTATAACGACCATTAAATTGTGTCAAATATTAGTCGTTTAAGACAGGTGACTGCTTAAAGCAATGTGAAAGTGAAACAGAAAGCTCCTACAGGAGCTTTCTGTTTCATTTTCACATTGCTTTAAGCTGTCACCTGTCCTTTATACGGACAATTAGCTTTCTATTTAGCGGTCGTAATAGAGGGGTTCTACTGTATATTTATTACACGTAAACATTACAGTTTCTGGTGTTTTACAATACACATCTTATCCATTTTAACATTTAACATTAGTAGTGGCCCAATGGTAACACCATTGGACTACGGTACCAGGGGTCGTGAGTTCGATCCCCCGCCGGACCAGCGGTCTGATTAGGGGATTTTTTTCTGAATCCCGATGCTGTACAGGGATGTCATTGAGCAAGACATGTACCTCGAATTGCTCCTCTCCACCCAGGGGTTAAAATGGGTACATGTGAAGGGTCTGAGTCGGTACTGCGGTTGCATTTGACTGCGCCATATTTTCGCAGTGCTCAATATTGTAGGCAAGATGGCTCAATGATCAGGGGAGTAAATGTACAGTCGGCTGCGCGGTCATTCGGACTGAAAGTAGACTATAACTTGGTATATTATTATTATTGTTATTATTAGCGAACATCATTATGTAATGTTCTAATAATATCATACTTGTTGCGCAGTGTTTGAATCTGTGCTTTTCCCACTCGACGACTTTTGGCATCTTTATATGCTTGTGTTCCTTTATCTAATTCCTATATATCATCATAGTTTTATTCAATTCAGTAGCATTATCATTTTTCCGACTGTTTTAACAGCTAACATGCAAACAAAAATAATGTTCGCCTCCAGATCTTGAAAACTGAAACATCGATAATGAACTGAAATTATAGGGTCGTTGCGAACAGGTGCAATTAGTAGCCAAATGGAACTGCGTGAGTGTCAATATATGGACGTGACGTAACGCAGATTTGTCAACATATCTGCAAATGAGATCCGTCTAAACAAACAAGTCTACGAGAAATTCAACATACCACTTAAAACAACACAAACGTCTTTAATTCATTTATATCTAATGAAATAAAGCTTATTAACATTGTGATTTTAAGCTAAAATATCTAAAAGTGCTCAATGAAATTAACGATGTTTTTCATTCAAGGGGAGCATCTCGTACATAAGAAAGCTATATACGGTTACTTTTAGATATTCAAGGCAAGATTATTTCCCAATTAATGTTTAAAATGCGCAATTTCTTATGTGTGTTCATTTTAAATGTATCAAAATGAAGTGAAATCAGTTGTATCGTTCCTGATATATGCCTCCATTTTATTAAGAGTCATACATAAATTTGTCTATTTCTGATTGAGATGTACAGCAAAATAAGAGATTTGTTTACATAAAAAAAATTCGGACTGGGTCCCAATAATCCAATAATTTTCGGAAGGTTACGCGATCGATACGTTCGAAGACAAGCCATATACTACACTGTGTGTGCCGTAATCAGTTCGTATGACAATTAGCGAACACAAGTATAGGAACTGACTCTCTTTGATTGAGGGCGCTCATAGTTCCCACCGCAAATATAGGAGAAGAACTCAATAAGCAATTGCTTTCGTTCTAATCCTAATGATCTATCTATGACTTAAACATATGTGTGTATTCTAAAATAAATTTGTTTAAACTAAATAGCTATGACGACTTCGACGTGTGTGCATCTGATATGCTTATGAGCTTTTACCGAGTATCTCCGTAAACTGTCGTCGTAATTCGAATATAAACAAATTGGATTTAAAACTCGACTTGTTTCCATAATTTCCACCAGATTGTAAACAATATTGCCTCAAAACGCACCACGTTAAAGAATACGTTATTTTATATGTAACGATGACAACAGTGCCTTAAATTTCATGTTGGAAAAGTGCTCGATTTTGGAAAATTGACAGAAGCATTATGACCTTAAGAAATTGAAGAACGTTGGATTGTTGTAAATGGTTTCGAGAAGTTTGGGGTTTTTAGACGGGGCGATGCAACTGTTTTGGGAGGAACACTTTAGTGTCAGGTAACACAGGAAGTCGCTAATATGGTACGGTCGCTCTGACAGACTTGGCTGACCTGATATCAATATTTCTTCAGTCAAAACATCGAACTTTAACTTTAGTATAAAAACAATGACGAAAGGTTTCACTGTCACCGTTTTATCAGTTTAGGCGTCGAATAAACCAGAGTCCAAACTCGATAGTTCGACTCGCTTTAGTTCGAACATACCAATAGTTCAAAGTTAAAACGTGGCTGAGCAACGTTTTAACTTTGAAATTATGGTATGTTCGACCTGATCGAGATGGAGTTATCGTATTTTAACTGATAAAATACTGGTAAGGTCGATTTAAGCGAGTTCCAAGTATCGGGTTTCGACTGTATATTGAATAATAAGTATTTGTTTATGTATGTGCGCCAACGGTGAGACAATGGTGCTGTGTATTAACTGTATCATACGTTATTGTTGTGGTATCGTAAAATCCACATTAATTTGAACAATGAATAATAAAAAAGTCGACAAACAATTGAATAAATGTCTATCATCAAGCGTTTTAAAACTTTACGGAAGACCTAGTTTTTAAAAAGGAAAGTGTTTAAAATGTACCGACATAGTGTTGCAAAGACATTGTTACATACTGTTTAAACGAGAATTAACGCAACGTAAGCTAATAAAATGGAGAAAACATGGCAACCTTGTGAAGATTCCGACGTTTTATTTTCATATGAATGGTAAACAGGTTTAAGCCTGGTCAGAATCTAGTTATCGGGGGCCTGATCTGGCTTAAAACCTTTGCAATTTACATAATTGTATAACACAATGCCCCTTGGAACATCAAATAAACAATCCCAACTTCCATTAGGTTTGTTCCAATTTTTACTATTAAGGATTCTTGTTTACAATGTATTGCAAAATGACAGAGCAAACACTGGTCAGAGGGTTCCTACAGGAGCCCTCTGATACGGGTCCACATTGTTTGCAAAGGACAGGTGAACACTTCACATTTACAGAGGAGAAAACGTTATTCTTTCCCAGTAAACGCGTTTACGCTAAATCTATTATTTCTATTACAAACAGTTTGGAGCCAGATCAGACGCCGGGTAACCCTGCGTCTGATCAGGCTCCAAACTGTTTGCCACCAAGATAAATATTGATTATCAGAATTGTCCAAAAGTTGTACTTTTCTACGTTTAAGTACTTTGCGTTTGCGTTTCGTTTGCGTTTAAACGGGAAAGAATAACAGATTCTCCACTGTATACTGACGGTAAAGGATAGACGATCTTGGGACAATGAATCAATTAATTTTAGGACATCTAAACGTCATTGTCATAAAACGCACATATACAATGGAGAATCTGTTATTCTTTCCCAATAAACGCGTTTACGCTAAAACTATAATTTGCAGTGCAAACAGTTTGGAGCCAGATCAGACGCCGGGTAACCCGGCGTCTGATCAGGCTCCAAACTGTTTGCAACCAAGATAAACAAGAATTATCAGAATCGTCCATAAGTTGTTATTTTCTACGTTTTAGTGCTTTGCGTTTGCGTACGTTTGCGTTTAAACGGGAAAGAATAACAGATTCTCCACTGTAGGTAGAACAGACATAAACCTCACAGGGGCCAGGGCATCTCCTGTGTCTCAGTATATAGATAAAAAATGAATTCTATAAATGTGGTCAGTAACTGTCAAAATATTAGGGGTTTTTTTTGTTCTATATATTATATAATGTACGGTAAAACGGTTAACCATACCCCCGTCACTATATAATCGTCTTTTGATGCACCTTCCGATTCAAAATTGGGTCCAAAAGAGGGATAGGGGACACACACTTCCCGAACTGGCAGAGTAATAGACTCCGACAAAAAGGGACACTATTACACTCACTCACATGCATAAACTGGGGCTATAGAACCATACACTTGTTTGTTTCAGTGCCGTTAAACCCAAACAAACCAATCCTCATGGGAATGCCTGTTCATGCATCTACTATGTCCAGGGGCCCGTTTCATAAAACTTCGTACGACAAAAACGATCGTAAGTCTAAACTTTAAAATACATCTAATTTCTGATTTCTCCATCTAATCCTGTCTTGTGACATCTCTTTGGAAGCGTCACAAGACAGGATTAGATGGAGAAATAAATAATAATGATACTTTTATAATCTGACTTACGACAACATTTGTCGTACGAAGTTTTATGAAACGGGCCCCTGGTATATAGTCCTAGTAACATGTTCTGTATCGTGACATGTGGATGATTAAAGTAGCCTGAAAGTAAAACGAAAGCTCCTGAAGAAGTTCACTGATTTATGTCAGTTTAACTCTTTGTCATCTAAATACGCCTTTAATTAATTCATCTACAACAGAAACTATTCCCACTTAATATAGTAATAAATATGCACAGCAAGAAGTATTTCTTATATCCTTTCAGATGGTAGCTTAAAGCAGGCTGGAAATAAAGCAGAATGCGACTGATCAACCTGCTTTAAGTGGTAACTTATCTTCGAGACTAGACACAGGCTACAGGAGGTTAAGGTCTAAACAACAACCTGTCATAAAATGAAAACACAAGCCATGAGAGAACGGGTCGATGACGAATCAGAGAGTAATATATACAGCGCCCCCCCTACAACGGCCCTCCCAAAAACGACTCCCTCCGAACAACGACCATTGCCACAATTCCCTAAACATGACAATTGTGTCTGACGCTTTTACTGGTGTAACATCGTCTGCTTTAATTTGTCGTCTGCTGTTTTTTCTCAAATTTACGTATTGAACATTTTGACAGAAAAAAACTTAATGACGAGTGACAAACAGCTTGAATCCAGATCAGATGCCGCGTAACGCGGCGTCTAATCTGAATTCAAGCTGTTTGCAAATGTTAACCAATTTCCCTCCCGATAACGACGTCCTCTGAACAACGCACACATTTTTATCTCCCATTGGGCGTCGTTGTAGAGAGGGAACACTGTACATTTGTACCACACACGGACCTCGACTTCCCTTGTGTGGACAATAAGAACGGTTCCAATCATACGGTAGGTTACTGGTTGTAGTAGTAATAGCGGATTGTTTTTATTGCACCGTTCGATGTAATAATAACCGTTTTTATACAAAGGTAGGTTACTGGTTGTAAAGGTGGTATTTTATTGTGCCATGGAATATAATTCGTTATAACATGGTTGAAGAACCAGACTCCCATGTGTATAGCTATTTACTCGTAAATTGTGATCATAATCAGCATCTGTGAAACATGTTGTAATTATTATTTCCCATGCATGCTTGCCAAATATTTATTAAGCTTATGTCAAATTAATGGCATACATTATTGAATATAATGTAATTTATAAAATGCAAATAACGTGGATGAATCTCAATTTAGAAAATACCAACAACGTTTCTTATAATTATCGCCTTAATTATAGTGCATTCCAATCTGCTTATTAGTTGAAATGTTGCCAAAAAGTCAGTGTGATGGCTTGTACATACAGCGGAAAACATATTATTCTTTCCCAATAAACGCGTTTACGCTAAAACTATTTGTTTCATTGCAAAAAGTTTAGAGCCAGATTAGACGCCGGGTACCCCGGCATCTGATCAGGCTCCAAAATGTTTGTCACTAAGATAAAAAAAAAAGCAATAATTAGAAATGTCAAAAAAATGGTAATTTTCTACATTTTAGCGTTTTGCGTTTTGTTTGCGTTGAAACGGGAAAGAATAATGTTTTCTCCACTGTAGCTTCAATATCTAGAGATTGAGCGGTGGGGGTAAAGCATCAAAGACTTACTGTTGCTGATTGCTTAATCCTTGCACTTTAAAAACCACAGTAAAACCACTAAATTACGGTGTCTAAAACGAAGACTAATTGATTGTATAAAATACAGAAAAAGCTGAAAGCAACGTGACTGTAGAACAAAAATATCCCTTGCTCTAAGCAGTCAACTGTTTTGAACGCCTAATAAATTAAACAATTTAGGGGGCGTAATGGAGTGGTTTTACTGTATTGCCTGTGTTTTATTTCTTCATTTTTTATCAAAAGTAAGACTCGCCCTTGATACAACGAAGAGGCACAGTGGAGAATCTGTAATTCTTTCCCAATAAACGCGTTTACGCTAAAACTATTATTTGCAGTGCAAACAGTTTGGAGCCAGATCAGACGCCGGGTAACCCGGCGTCTGATCAGGCTCCAAACTGTTTGCCACCAAGATAAACATGAATTATCAGAATTGTCCAAAAGTTGTACTTTTCTACGTTTTAGTGCTTTGCGTTTGCGTACGTTTGCGTTTAAACGGGAAAGAATAACAGATTCTCCACTGTAAAGAAAAAACAGTGCGCTCAAATGAAAATGTTAACCAATTTAGTGCTTTACTCCGAGTACATTACAATGCTCCCTCCCAACGACGACCGTCTGAACAACGATTCCGTTCTTACAACACCTATTGCCGTTGTTCCTCAAACAAGACAATTACATGCATGTCGAACCGTTCCACTGCTGCATATCGTCTGCTTAAAATTGTCGTGTGCTGGTTGTTTTTTTTATCTCAAAGACTCCTATTGGACATTTTGACAGATAAAACATAATGTCGAGTTACAAACAGCTTGAGTCAAACCGCGTCTGAGACAGATTTTATCTGTTTACAAATGGAAGCCAATTTCCCTCCCTATTTCTCCCTCCGGACAACACACACAATATTCGTCTCCCATTGGGTGTTGTCGAGAGAGAGCAATTTATTTATTGGCACTAGTTTTCATCCTGATCAGACGCCGCATCATGCTGCGTCTAATCAGGATGCAAACTATTAACAGATCAAACGACAATTGTTTATAGTAGATTACGTCATGGATGGCAGTGAAGTTGTGTTTTGCTACCCAAATAGCGCATGTGTGCTTAACTTTGAAACCACTTGTAAACAGTTTGGAAGTAGATCAAGCACTCGGCATCGAATACAGCTCCAAACAATTTGCCTCTAAGATTTAAATATGTCGTCATTATTTCGTCATTTTCAACATTTTAGTGAGTTTGAATTTACCGTTATTTCAATACACCTGGGAAGAACAGAATCCACTGTTTCACACATTGTTGTATTCTACATTTAAACCTCTCCATAACGACTACTAAAGCTTATGTTAATTAATTGTATGAAAGACAGGTCGCAACTTAAAGGAAGGTAAAAGTTATGCTCAAAGTTTTCCGTTTAATTTTCACCTTGCCGTAAGCCGTCACCTGCATTAAACACAAAATCAATTAACTCCATTTAGTAGTTGGGATAGAGAGGTATTGCTGTAAGTTTATTGACTCTGTTGCCGTGACAAGATCAACTATTTCCGGAATGTTAAAATTGTCTGAGCAATTTCAGTATCGATTTTCAATTAACCCAAGTTGTGTGGATCGGTATAATTAAGGATGTAGCTGATAAAACAATGCCGGGTAGATTGTAAACAATTGTGCAATGTACTAGGTCGTAATGACACCATCAACGCTATAGTGCAATTAGAGTCCATGTCCGTCACTTATAAAATGTTTGAGTTGAGTCTGAAAAGATTCTCAGCATTTGATTGGTCAGATTTACGCCTAGGCTCAAATCTGACCAATCAAATGCTTGAGCACGCACTCATACTCAACTTAAATGCTTTATACGCGCTTGGCCAGAACTACTTAACAGTTTGTCTCCGTTTAACGCAAATGCAATCGAATGACATATAGAAATGGTAAGCATTTTAAAACTTACATAAAAGCAGAATAATTGGGCCTAATCAGAGGTCGCCAGGGCTTTATTCGATGGCTAGCTTCTTAATATTTGTTAACCATAACCCTTTCACTGCCTTACCCACAGTACAATAGTTACGCGGCGTCTGATCAGTCAAAGTACCTTTTTTTAAAAAAACAAAACGAACTGACGTCATTGGTTAATTGGATAAGAATCACTTAACCACCATTGTTCAATGAATATTACATGTATAGGTTAATTCGCGCAGGTGGAACATTTGTTTCATTAGTATTTTGTTTTACTCATCCAATCTCGCTGATAAATAATTATATAAATTTCAGTTTCTTATATTACCATACCGCACACTGCTCAGGTAGATACATGTATAATGTCTCTTCAGTACAGTGGAACCTCTCTAAACCGGAACCTCTAAATACCAGAGTTCACTGTAAACCGGATTAAAACATTGGGTCCGTTTCCAATCTTTCTTTATTTTACATTTTACACCAGAAATATGCCTTTTTACGTCTTTGATTATACCTACACTGGTGAAAATAGCTCCCTTTTATACATTGATTTAAAAAAAATCACATAATAAAATGTCTTGGACAACAGACATTGTAAGTCCTCTCCAAAAATATCATCAGAAAAATTTCTATATTCCAGTAGATGGTACCTTAAAGTCGGTTGAAAGTAAAGCAATATGCGCCTTGATGCGCATTCTGCTTTACTGTCAACCTATTTTAAGTGATCAGCTGTATTCTATACAGGAAACAAGCTGTGTGGTAATTGGTTAAAAGCCCTTAACTAGAAATCTCTCTTAAACGGAAATTTATATTTCCGATTTAGAGGCGATTTATTTTACACATTTTATCTCTATATTAGTCATTGTTTCGGTATATATCTATATGTATCAGAAGTTACGATACTCATTCGTTAAATTTTACCATGTAACTACTGATACCCTTTGTTACAATTGAATCTGCAGAACGTACTTCATATATATAATGTAACAAAAGTAAAGATTTAGAGCATAATACTAAACATGATATTTAGTTAATGTAAGTTTATGTAATTATGTCAATAGTTTACGTGCTGTGTCGTCATATTTGTATATTTGTTCATTCCTCACGTGTCTATGACCTTTTGAAAGAAATTGAACCAAATTAATAAATCAAACAATATTGACCAGGTCGTATCTAAGCCAGCTGCGAGTATTCAAATGTTTTACTTGAAACTCGGTTGCTTCCAATGTTCACTGTGTTACTAATCTGCATAGTTTCTCAATATATTAGTATCGCCGCCCTGTATGGCGCCCTGATACACTTTGGATAAAAATGCATTTTATGGGACAACCAATGACGATAGTCTAGCTGGTCCTTCCGAAGAATGATGAGCAGAATTGAGTGCATCAACCAATTCCGTGATTTCTTCTTCTTCTTCTTCTTGATTTCTCGGGTTGAACACCGGAAAATCCGGACTGGTGTTATAGTCACCGAATAAAGGTTTGTTTTGCTGGTAGTTGATGCATTTTGGCCAGTTTCGATTGGCACCCTTTGGTAAAAAGCTATACACTATATGCTTTGAACACGTGTATTACGGTACACAAAGATAAAATGTTTGTAAATTACGAATATACGCCTAATTCAGTGTTAATGGGTTAACTTAAAGTGAAACCACAATTGTTTTTCCCATTATTTCACAGAACCATATCGGTACAAATAAGATAAAGCACCGCCAATAATGTCATACAATGAAGAAAATACGTCATTCCCATTTTCAAAGGAAATTATATTAACCCCTTGAGCCTGCTTATCGCGACGTCGCTCTTTTGCCAACAATTTGGATCCATATCAGTGCGGCGTCTGATATAGATCCAAACTGTATGGAACTCGTGTTTTGTTCTGTTTTTTTACTTAATATAAACATGTATACAGATTTTGATTTAACACATTTGGCAGACGACAATTTCAAAGCAGACAATATCACAGCAGAACAGGGTTAACATGTTTTCCGAACTGTTAGTTAACGCAACTTTGCAGCTGATAATCAATACAAATAATGTGAAACTTCTAAGCAAACACCCCACACTTTCATACAAGATAAGGTGTCAAAGAAAATTAGACAACCTTCTGCTCAATGGCATGACAAGTGAAACTGATACCACTGAAGCTGGTAATAGTTATAGCTCTGATCTTGCACTTTTTACAACATTTATTTTCAACTAGGAATGGCATAACAAAACGTGGTGTGCTGCCGAGCTTGTGTTGGACAGCCATTTAAAACTACAAATACATAGACAATTGTCTTCAAATCAACATGCAGGCGAACGCATGGTGTATTTGAAAAACATACTTGCTTTCGGGTACATCCAGAGAGATTTCTCCGCTCATTCTGCTTACTTTAAGCCTGCTTCAGGCTACCATCTGCTAGAATATAGAAGTATTTTAACTAGTGCATGTTTATAACTGTATGATTATGTATAATTATAACTTTATTCGTCAGTGAATGAATAAGCCGGATGCGCTAACATTTACTTCCCTTGAGGGTGGGTGGCGTCTGCTTTAAGTCACAGACAAAATAATGTAACGTTTATCGTCTGAAAAACTAATAATTATGTTGTATCCAGGTTAGACGCCGTACTGCACCAACGTGTTTGCAACGTCTTCTATAGGGTCCTTATTCGATGAATATTTAAACAAAATTTCTACTTGTCTTCAACAAAGTGCGACTTTACTTCACTTCGGACATAGTTTGATTCCTTTTCAGACGCATTGTAACATGGATTCAGACTGTTTACACTTATTGCATTAAAATGGCATAAGAAACTTAATTTGAAAAAATAAATGAAGATTAAAAAGCAAATAAGTATACAATGAGATCAAAACAATGAAGCACAATAAGTTTTCTTGCTTTCGTTTCAATCATAAATTGTGTTGTAAAATGCATGACAAATATCTGATAAGATATAACTATGGTTAAACCTGAACAATTGAAAGTTCGATAAAATCCAAGTGGCTACATTTGTATGTCGTACAGCGTTCCCTCTCTACAACCACATCCATTGGGAGTTGTGTGCGTTGTTCGGAGGGAGTCGTTATAGGGAGAAAATTGGTTTACATTTGCAAACATCTTGAATCCAGATCAGATACCGCTAACGCGGCGTCTGATCTGGATTCAAGCTGTTTGTCACTCCTCATTCAGTTTTTTTCTGTCAAAATGTTCATTGTGTTACTTTGAGAAAAACAGTAGACGACCATTTTTAGCAGACTATATTTCAACTTTAAAACGTTAGATATAATTGTCCTCTTTAGGGAACTGCGACAAGGGTCGTTGCAAGGAGCGATTTGTTGTTGGGAGGGCTGTTGTAGGGAGGGAACACTGTATAACAGAGCGATACGATGTTTAGGTGATCATAACGAAACTACGCAATGTTTAGATGTGTGAGCGCTAATTTCGAACCTTTGTTTTTCTCATTAAGCTTTCAGTACAACTGTATTGGTTGAGGGGTTTCCGCTCGACAACACACTTTTAATGTTGTTGTCAATCACCGGTAGTAAATGGGTTCGCGTGTTTTCCAAATTATGCATGCAAATCTACACGCCATTGATCACAACAGACGATGCTGACAGACATCTTCTCTCTGCTCTTGAGTGATAGAAAACGTAAGGATTGATTATGTTTCCTACAGTGGATAAGACGTTGCTCTATCTCGTTTTAGAGTAACTAAAAGCATACGCGATACAATATACAGTGAAACCCCTCTAAACCGGACATGTGTGGGGACAACATAAATTTCCGGTTTAGAGGGGTTTCCGGTTTAGAGGGGTTTTAACCCATTACCCAATAGCTTGTTTCTAGTATGGAAAATAGCGGACACTTAAAGCAGGTTGAAAGGAAAGCAGAATGCCTGCTTTACTTTCAACATGCTTTAAGCTATCATCTACTAGAATATAGAAATTTATACATACTTATATTTCTTAAGTGTAGGAATAATTCAAAGGCGTAAAAATGCGTATTAAAGGTGGTTAAAATAAAAACAATGGTTTGAAACGGGACCAACGTTTTTGTCCGGTTTAGAGAGAATTCCGGTTTTAAGAGGTTCCGGTTTAGAGGGGTTCCACTGTACATGTATATGAATCAGACGCAAGGTTAAGACTGATCAGGCTTCAAACCTTTCGTAATGGACATACATTTGTTGTTTTAGCACAAAGTGCGTTTTTGGGGGATATATTAACGTCTTCGATGTACATATAAGTATGACCAATACATTCCTATAACTTGTGTGAATATAAACACCCCTGTCTGCACGTATAGAACTAGTCTGGAGCCCGTTTCATAAAAATTCTTACGACAAATGTTGTCGTAAGTCAAATCTTTAAAATACATTTAATTTATTATTTCTCTATCTTATCATATCTTGTGATATCTCTTTGGAATTGTTTTGAAAAGACGATTCCAAAGAGAGTTCAGAAGACAGGATAAGATGGAGAAATAAATAATAACTAAGACTTTTATCATCTGACTTACGACAACATTTTTCGTGCGAAGTTTTATGACACGGACACCTGGTATCCATATGATCAGTAAATGTCCGCTATTTGCCTTTTAAAAGTCCAACAATTTTAATAGAACACACTGCTAAACTGCTGTAACTATCTAAATATTTAATCAAATTAAACTTTTACAGTGGAGAATCTGTTATTCTTTCCCAATAAACGCTTTTACGCTAAAACTTTTATTTACAGTGCAAACAGTTTGGAGCCAGATCAGACGCCGGGTAACCCGGCGTCTGATCATGCTCCAAACTGTTTGCCACCAAGATAAACATGAATTATCAGAATTGTCCAAAAGTTGTACTTTTCTACGTTTTAGTGTTTTGTGTTTGCGTACGTTTGCGTTTAAACGGGAAAGAATAACAGATTCTACACTGTATCACAGAGTAATGTGTCCAAACGATGCACACTATATGGTAAACCGTGAAGATGTCTGTATAAACAGAAAATTCCCACTATCGGTATGATAAACTCCCGCATTTTCTATAATACATAACGTTTGTTCTAAGTATACCCCTTATCGGTATGATACGTTCTAGACGTATAATCCCACATTATCTATGTTACATAACATTCAATTTATGTTTACACAGAAAAGTCCCACTATCTGTATGATAAGTTAAATTAAAGTCCCACCTTTTCTATGTTACATAAAGTTCGTCCTATGTTAAAAATGTCCCATATTCTGTTTGATATGTTAGATGAAAAGTCCCACATATTCTATGTAACATAACGTTCATTCTATGTATACACAGAAAAGTCCATCTTTGTGTATGACAAATTTGATGTAATCTCCCGCTCTTTATACATAACGTTCGCTCTATGCAGTCACAGTCTGTCAGGGGATGTAGCCGGTGTTTCATCTCTAGATGCTTGAAGCCTAACTGCTTTACCCCGTCCAGGACCTTTCGTTTTCAACATAACTTAATTTAAAATCTCGTTTCCATACCTTGATAATAAGACTCGCGAATGATTTTTTGTTGTTATTTCTAAGAAGGATTTACGTCCACTCAAAGCCATGTAATAATGCATCATCCCGTTTGTTTCAGCCCTGGTCAACAACTGTTCATTGTTGTACGGACGTCTATGACATTTGTATACATTACTGCAGCGTCTTATAGACGCAGCGCGGACCTTGTATGGTCGCGGTACAGTTGTCATGTGAACGCTATGGTGTAAGACACCCTAAGAACGTACATGTAGTATGGTCGCCGATGATCGCCGTGTGGACGCCGAAAGGATGCAGTATAAACATACTTAAAACGGGATGGACCTAGGGAGGATGTGTTGGAAACGCCTTGAACAGAACGCAACATTGCAGGACCCTAGATGTGCGGATGGTGGGAGATTATATATTTTAAAGAAAATTCATTGGCGATCGTAAAGCGACTGTAATGCGACTATTGCGTTTCCAAAAATGGTTTCAATGTCGTAGAAAGGACATCAGTCCTGTTTGACGGGGATCTTACAGCTACATGTCCATTTGACTTCTTGTTAATACATTCCCGCCTCCCCAATGTTCAAGTTTCCGCGACAAACCTGTTGTAAGATGTAAACTCCCTCATTGTCTGTTACATGAAATTCGCTCTTTGTATGTACAGAAAAGTCCCACTATCTGTACCATCAGTAAATTTGCGATTTTGGAGTGTGGCATGATTAAAACGTATGACAAGTATCCCAGTCAGATTTTAGTTGCTTGCAAATTCTATAGAAGTTTTCAGTATGACGTTGGTTATGCAATAAGTTGCTATCTTGTATAAGAATTGACAATACAGAGCTCCCTCCCCCACAACGGCCATCCCAACAACGATTCCATCCTTACAACGACCCTTGCCGCTGTTCCCTAAACAGTACAATTATGTCTAACACCTTAACCGCTGCATTATCGTCTGCTTAAAATTGTCGTCTGCTGTTTTTCTCAAAGTTACATATTGAACATTTTTACAGAAAAAACTTAATCACAAGTGGCAAACAGCTTGTATCCAGATCAAACGCCGCATTATGCGGCGTCTGATCTGGATTCAAGCTGTTTGCCAATGTAAGCATTTTTCTTCCCTATAATGACTCCCTCCGAACAACGAACACATTTTTTGTCTCCCATTGGGTGTCGTTGTACAGAGGGAGCGCTTTAGAATATTCGTACAACGGCCACCCAAACGTAAACAAAAATACCATCTTTTGTGTGATCGTTGTTCGACTGTTTAATCAGATTTCCAAACTGTTTTCAAACATACTATTACATGTATACTCGGAATAAGGTAGTGAAGGGGTTGGCAGCACTTGTTTACCTCAAAATGAATTACTAAATATATTACTACCATTGTACTATGTTTTTAAAGTTTTCAAAATAAGGAACAGTGCAACATGAGTACTATTTATTTTCTAATAAAATGAAAGGAAAATGTATGTACTTTGGCTGAGATACAAAGCAATTTGACCATTTGATGATATCATAAAATACCAAATGCATTCGGAAACACTCAATATCATTTTGTTAATGCAGTGTACTATCTCATATCAGGAATCACCGATAAGGTTCAGGCGCCATGTTGTTTAAGCACGCCCAATTAAACATCTTTCATATTTTCCCAGAGGTCGGATGCGGAATTCTTTTGATGTTTTAGTTCTATGTAGCAAGCGCACTAGGGTTTCGTGCAAACAGAAAGAATTAAAAGTATCATATCGTTACATTGGATACAACCCACACAATTGATTAATGAACACCTACACATGTCTAAATCGACCTTTACATTATACTGACCAATAGTTAAACACGAATATTACAAAAAGAACACATATACTTACTTGTGTAGACACCCAATTGGAAAAGTAACACAATTTGATTACAAAAGTTTAATTGCCTTAAAGATCGGGGCACTGTAACGCAAAATGAAAAACTTTTTAAAATAACGTTAAAAATTGGCAGCGTGACGTAATTAAAAAAAAAACTTTTTCAAATTGCTTGGACAATGAAATGGTCTGCTATATTGACAAACACTGCAGTGTGTGGAAATCACGCTTGTATATCTAAAATGAAATCTTAGAGCAAGCACACAGGGAGAGTTCATTGCGATATTTACGCATAAATGGGTTAACCCAGATATGGGACATAGGCAAACAGTGTAGACTCTGATCCGACGCCGCATTATGCGTCCGATCAGAGTCTACACTGTTTGCAGATAAGAATTTCAATATAAAACAAAATGAAAATGAAAAGTTTGACCAGGCATCCCTTTGATAAAAAATGGACTAATCCAATATATTAAAATGGAAGAATCCACTGGGCGTAACTGGGTTAATATACTAGCATACCGGTATAGTAACGACCTCCTACTATTCTGTATTGAGTACTAAAGACAGGAAATATTGACAAACTGTTTAAAGAAGTAACGTTTCGCGTTCCAACAAATGTTAGCCCTTTCGCGGACAGGCTCTATAATACTTAAATTGTTTGACACTCATAACAATGTTTCTAAGGTTAAAACGCTTAAAATTCCAAAGTGTATCAATAAAAGCAGACGACAAATTGAAGCAGACGATATCATGTCAACCACTCTGTCAGACGAGGTACTGTATTACGTCATAGTGACAGCGAAAGGGTTTACGCAAATGGGGTGCAATAAAGTGAAGAAAATAATAGGTTCTATAAACAGTTGACAAATTATTATAATCTGAGCGGCAAACTAGACGAAGAATTACTCGGTGTCCTGTCTGGGCCCGTTTAATAAAACTTCGTACGACAAAAACGGTCGTAAGTCAAAATTTTAAAGTCGATTGAATTTCTAAAATCTTTTAAAAAAAAAAAAAAAAAAAAAAAAAACCTACTTATTTCTGATATATCTATCTAATCCTGTCTTGTGATATCTCTTTGGAATCGTCTTTTCAAGACGATTACAAATAGACGTCACAGCACAGGATTAGATGGAGACATAAATAATAATTGAAACTTTTATTATCTGGCTTACAACATCATTTGTCGTACGAAGTTTTATGAACCGGGCCCCAGCTCTGTATTTTACTTACCAATAACTACCCACTATTCTATGTAAACCTGATGCATAACAATGGTGTATATAGTGGGGAAATAAGTTGTGTTGTTCCAAACGAGTAAATCCTTTCATGATCAAATCTATCACGAGATTTTTACCGCTTCATTGCCATATTCTCGTCTGCTTCCATATTGTAGTCTGTTATATGGTTTCAAAATTAAAGTTATGGCAGTATGACTGAATAAATTTCAAAACGAGTGTCATACAGTTCGGATCCTGATCAGACGCCGCGTTACGCGGCGTCTGATCAGGATCCAAACTGTTTGTAAATGCGCCTTTTGGCGTTATTGATACTGACAGGGTTATACAGCATTCCCTCTCTACAACGGCCCTCCCAACAACGACTCCCTCCTTACAACGACCCTTGCCGCTGTTCCCTAAAAGGACAATTATGTCTAACTTATTCACGGCTGCAATGTCGTCCGCTTAAAATTGTCGTCTGCTGCTTTTCTCAAAATTACATAATGAACACTTTGACAGAAAGAACCTTTAATGGCGAGTGACAAACAGCTTGAATCCAGACCAGACGCCGCTTTTCGCGGCGTCTGATCTGGATTCAAGCTGTTTGCAAATGTAAACCAATTTCCCTCCCTATAACGACTCCCTCCGAACAACACACACAATCTTGTCTCCCATTGGGTGTCGTTGTAGAGAGGGAACACTGTACGTATAAAGTAATAATGTCCATTGCAAAGCATTTAGAGTCAGACTAGACTTGGTGAAACTATCAGTCCCGCAGATTTTGTAAGAAGACATTCGACGTTTTCTCTATATGTCTTTTTCCACATTATACTGCACTTTGTTTGTGTTTCGTTTAACTTAAACGCGTGAATTAGTACAGAATAACAAATTCATAACTATACATTTATTAATGAGACACAACATATCAGCTTGATTACTTATACAGAACGCATAGAACAGTTTTTGACTACAGAGAGTAATTTACCATCTTTCTTATGCATAGCAAGAAAGGCTCCGGTAGGATGTTCGTATCTATTTATTTAGTGAGGGATGTTAAACAAGGATTTTTTTCTGCTTTCATAACAATCGTTTGTTCTGATGGTTGGTATATATGTAGCATTTACAATAATGTATCACTAAAAAGTGTAAGTTTGCTAATATTTGGGCTTTTTACATTGATCAGAGTTACACTATTTGCTTATGTCCCTTTTATGGGACGTTTGGTACAAATGGGTACAAATGGGTTAGATTTATTCAAATGCGTTTTCTTTCAGAAACATCATCAGAGAATCAATTAAGTTGAATATATTAATTGCCAAATATCACATAAGACACCGATTTAATCTACGTCTCATCTAGATCAAAACTGTTTGCAAACATTTTCACCAATTCTCCTGCATCGTGCCAAGGTTAAACAATCATGGAACTTAGTAAACGAATGTATCATTCAAAACAAAGAGCATAAGAGCATTTTTCTTTAACATTTCCTGCATGATCAAATTATACGGGAAATCTTTACCAATTCACCGCTTTATTGTCGCTTGCTCAAGAGTATTGTCGTTTGAAAGACACGTTTCAAAGCAAGATTTAAGGTTGTATGACTAAACAAATATCAAAAGAGGGTAAAACAGTTTTGGTCCTGATCAGACGCCGCGTTACGCGGTGTCTGATCAGGACCAAAACTGTTTGCAAACGCTTTAAGTCGTTATTGAGAGTGAAAGGGTGAAACTGTCACCTTGGATCTATAACATGTTAAGATGACTAATTATTGCAGAACAAAGGTACAGCAGAAAGCTGCAACAAGGAGTTGTATGCTTTCATGTTTATTCCGCATGAAACTGTTTCATGCATTAAAGAGACTGAAAACAAATTATGTACATGTGTATTTACAAAAATTATAGCAAATACTCAAATTAAAGCAAATGTGTAGTATTATCGTGCATCTGACATTAAAACATATGATATGTCTAAAAACATCCATAGGGATAGTCACCAAATCTTAGTGTTTTAGATATTTTCTTTCGCTTTTTTCACTTAAGTCTACTTTACTGACTCAATCCATTTCGCATCGTTTGCATAAACCGGGAAGAATAACTCCTTATCACTCGCTGTACAATAAGTAGGTTAAATTGACCTCCTATAAATGAATGACCTGGCTGTCCAAGTGGCTAAGATGTCTGACTCAAGTTTTTATTTTCCGCACAAACATGCCGGGTCACGGGTTCGAATCCCACCGGAGCAAAACATTATTTTCTTTGAAATGCAGTTTCATAAGCAGAATTTCTTATCCTAAACTAATATTAACGTGTATAAGCGTTTGACATACATTTACAAAATACGATTTTTTATGCTAAATCTGGTTGCCAGTCTGTTTAAACACTACTCAATTCAACTCAATTTTGCATTGCCTTGTACAGTGGAGAGGGCATTATACTTTCCCACTAAACGTGTTTGTGTTCAATCAATTTTTACTACTGCAAGTTCCCAATAAACGCGCTTACGTTAACACATTAATTTCCATTGGAAACAGTTTGTAGCCAGATCAGACGCAAAACTGTTTGCCACTCAGATTACAAGAAATCAACATTTATTTAAAAAGCTGCCGTTTTCCACATTTTATAATGCGTTTGCATTTGGTTTAGTTTATACGTGAAAGAATAACGTCTTCTCCGCTGTAACTTAGGTCTACATGTAACTGTATAATACAGTCGAAAAGACATTATTCTTTCCTGTTAAAACGCAAACGAAACGCAAAAGCATACCAATAAAATGAAGAAAATGACAAAATCAAATGTTTGGCAAAACATGTTCATTTCAATCCGAATCAGAAATGGTTTGGAACCCGATCAGACGCCGGGTCACCCGGCGTCTGATCTGGCTCTAAACTGTTTGCAACGTAAATAATTGATTTAGCGAAAACTCGTTTATTGATAAATGAATAACGTCTTCTCTACTGTGTACAGTGGAGAATCTGTTATTCTTTCCCGTTTAAACGCAAACGTACGCAAACGCAAAGTACTAAAACGTAGAAAAGAACAACTTTTGGACAATTCTGATAATTCATGTTTATCTTGGTGGCAAATAGTTTGGAGCCTGATCAGACGCCGGGTTACCCGGCGTCTGATCTGGCTCCAAACTGTTTGCACTGCAAATAATAATTTTAGCGTAAACGCGTTTATTGGGAAAGAATAACACATTCTCCACTATACATCTTGATACACACCAGACACTGCAGGTTACTCAATATGTAAACAGGTGATATGTTTTGGGGTGTGTTTCTTTTGATGTCCACATCTGTTACACGAAATTGCACCACAGAACCCTCCATGGTTTTAACTGTTTGTTTACAGCTGATCTTGCTATGAAATCGACTTGTTCAAAATCTTCCAAATTAAATATGTATATATTGGTAAATTTTACAAACAGTTTGGATCCGGTCCGAATAAGATGACGAGTCACTCGTCGTCTGATCTGAATCCAAACTATTTGCACTCTTATTATGTTTATATTTAAAAGGGTATTTGATTGAGTAACACGGTACAAAACTTTTGATACTCTGGTTAAGCTTCTAAAGCAGAGGGACTGGGAGTTACCATAGAAAACAACACTGTTTCAAATAGACAACATGTTAAAAACGTTTTACACGTGTTTAGCGTAAGCCATAGGGAATTTGGTAATGCCGTTTTATATATAAACTAAAATACGGTTTAATGCCAATTTATAAGCAAACGTAGCTCAGTGTTTAGTAAATAAATTTTAACTCTTCAACCAACAACATGTTTCTAGTTTGTTCTAAAAACGGGTAGCCACTTAAAGCAGGTTGGAAGTAAAGCAGAATGTGCCTTCAGGCGCATTTTGCTTTACTTTCAACCTTATTTAAGTAATCATCGGATAGGATGTAGAAATAGTTTTGATAGTACACATGCATGCATGACTATATGATGCGGAACTATTTCTCCACTTGAGAAATAAATCTAAGGTATAAAAAAGGCGTATTTATGGAGTGATGGGTTACGCTGTTTGTTTAATAACCTTTATGAATATTTTACATATAAGACTCTATTTTTCAACTGGTTCCTACTTTGTTCGCGTGAAGGCAAATGATGGCCAAAACGTGAAGTTAAAATTTCAGCCGAGGCTGTTTTGTTAGGGTTTTTATTCGTGATGAAGTAATATCAATTTTGTATATTAGGTTTGTATGATAATTCAACAATACAAGATATTGAATCTGCTACGGATTCCTGTCGTGAATATATTAGAAATATTTCTCTTTTTTAAATATCGTCTTCATGAAAGTCGACTCCTGTAAAGTTGCGATCCAGGTTGTAAAGAATAGTATACATACTTGAACAATGTCACCGTCAAAAACAACCTAGTAGACTTTCAAACATGTGTTTGCTTCATTTAAATTTTTTAGCAGACCTTTTTGACAGGATAACATCAGACGGTTAAATCTGTGAGCGAGGTTTTTTCTTAATACTACCTTAAAATATGAGCAAAACAGTTCGGATTCCGATAAGTAACTAGTTTTGGCAGAACCTGTGGCCCAACCCTTTTGCTCTAATACTTGTATTTTGTAAATTTGATTATGAACTTGTGCTGTATGATTGTACAAATATATGGCAATAAAATATGTTTTAATTAAACTATAAGATGCCGATTTTAGCGTCTAATATAGACCCATACTGTTTCAAATGCTTGTAAAGTCGTAATCGGAATGCCCATAGATTAGAATCGGATTCAGACAAACAGCATGCAATGGTTACATTCTTGATTGTGTGTTCTATACCAATGCATCTATCAATGTATCAGTTTGTGTCTATGTACAGGCTGAAGCCTGCCTTACGATGTATGCTACTTTCTAAGTGGAATATTTATTTACAGGGTGTAAAACTTATGAACACTGGGTAAATACCGTCTGCTTAAACTGAAGCCGTCTTAATTTATTTCCCTAGTTTAGATTTTAGGCATTTTATTGAAGAGATATAAATCATAATCAACCAACCTTTTTAAAATTAACTTTTTTTTGTATTTTGCTGCTAGCAAAATAGTAGCCAATACATTTTGCGATATAGTCAAATAGTATTGCAATACATATTGGGATATATTCAAATCAAATTACAATACATATTGCGATTTAGTCTTATCATATTTTGACAAATATTTGACTGTGTCGCAAGATTTATTGCAGAATTATTTGGCTATATTCCATAATGCAGTGTTATATGAGTTGGTTTTATCGCAATATGTGTTGCACTATAATTTAATTATCACACTAATCATCAAGTATATAATGACTGTTAATATATTGCAATATGAGTTTTTTGGATTACTTAAGTATTGCAATATTATGTGACTATATCATAAACCGTATTGCAATTATTTAACTGCACACCAATATGCAATGCTATAATTAACCGTATCGCAATATGTATCGAAAATGATTTGAACGTACCGCAATAGGTATTGCAACATGATTTTGATATACCCCAATATGTATTTTAATTTGACTATAACGCAATATGCCTTGCAATATGACTTAACTACATCGCAATATGTATTTCAATATGATTTCAATATATTCCACTATGTATTGCATTGTCATTTGACTTTATCACAATCTGCATTGCTATATGATTTTACTAAAAGTAAAAATATGCCTTGCAAAACGATTTGATTGTATCACAATATTGATTGCAATATGATATGACTATACCGCAATATGTACTGCAATACAATTTGAATAAATCCCAATATGTATTTTAATATTATTTAGATGTATCGCAATATGTATTGCACTATTATTTGACTATGTCGCTATAGGCATTGCAATGTGATTAGACTACGTCGCAATATGTGTTATAATATGATTTGAATATATCCCAATATGTATTGCAATATTATTTGATTATATCGCAATATGTATTGACTATTATTTGACTATATCGCAATATGTATTGCAATATTATTTGACAATATCACAATTTGCATTGAAATGTTGTTTGAATATATCACAGTATATAAATAAATCAAATAAATATGATTTGACTACTATCATTTTGGTAGCAATATTATTTGAATAAATCCCAATATGCAATGCGATATGATTCGACTATATCGCAATATGTATTGTAATATATAACTAGGATAAATGTCATAATGTATTGCAATATGTTTTGACTACATCGCAATATTCCTTGCAAAATGATATGACTACATCACATTATGCATTACAAAACGATTGGACTGTATTGAAATATGTATTACAATATGATTTGTCTACATCGCAATATGTCGTATTACAGGTTTGGCAATATCGTTGCACTTCTTCTGAGAAGACAGATATTATTATTTCTGATTGAATGTGTCTTTGCTTTATCAGATATTATTAATTCATAGAATAACTATAATGATATTTATTTTTTTTTGCTGTATGAATGTAACATATAGTTACATGTAGGCTAAATGAAACACATACACTGCACAAAACACCAATAATCATTTAATCTTGTGGTTTTTTGAAAATTACGAAATTGATTTTAGCGCTTTTTTGTATGCACATTTAAATAAAATGAGTAAGGAAACAAACAATAACGAGATACGAGGTGAAATATGAGAATTTTTACAAAGCTATTCAGTTCTAAAGACACAGTCAGTTACGCGGCGTTTGATCAGGATCAACTGAATTTGGCACTCAGATCAATACTTTTTATGTCAAATTAAAATCTACTTAAAATTTCAAGCGCTTTTGAACGCACAATCCCTGTGTGAAAAGAGCGCTATATAAATCTGGTATAATAATAATTTGAGAAATAAAAGCAGACAACACATTGTTTAAAGTTTATGACGACATCATAATGAATGTGTTAAACTAGAAAGAATAACGTCTTTTCAGCAGTATACAAGTTTCCAGGGGAATTGCAATGTTTACAAGTCTATCAACGCAGCAATCATCTCCAAGCACCCAGACCCGGGGATCTCAAGTGTGGAACATTCCTTAACACTTGAAACGTCTTTTGAAGTTGGTTTCAGTTATAATTCTCCGTCAATAAAATCCGCTTTGTTGAAACATGGCAGGGAAACGACATCAAAGCCGTCCTGTAATGGTGATAAGCAGCTAATTTATAGCTGGCACGGTCCGTTATTAACCCTTTAACTGTCATGACGTCATCAGCTTTAAACATTTATCGTCTGCTTTTATTTTTCAAATTAAAATTTTAGGCACTTTGACTTAAGACATATAAAATAAAGTGTCAAATAGTTTGGATCTTGATCAGACGCCGCGTTACGCGGCGTCTGATCAGGATCCAAACTGTTTACAAATAATCATTGTACTCAGGGTAAGGCAGTGAGGGGCAAATCCTTTAGTCTATCTGTGACAAATCTCATAGTTTATTCTATATACATTTTCTTTCAGAAAATATAATCAAATATTTTGGATTCAGATCTGACGCCGTTTTACGCGGTATCTCATCTGGATCAGGGCAGTTATCAATATTCTGCTTGATTTTACCAGTGACATGGTGAAGATTATCTCTCATTACTGCCAATTCCTACAGTGGAGAAAACGTTATTCTTTCCCAATAAACGCGTTTACGCTAAAACTGTAATTTCCAATGCAAACAGTTTGGAGCCAGATCAGACGCCGGATAACCCGGCGTCTGATCAGGCTCCAAACTGTTTGCCACTCAGAGTAAAATTTATACTAAGAATTTTTTTTAAAAATTGTCATTTTATACGTTTTAGTACTTTGCGTTTGCGTTTCGTTGCGTTTAAACGGGAAAGAATAACAGATTCCCCACTGAACACTTCTATACGTGTATTTGCAAACAGTTTATTTCAAAATCAGACGTCGAGTAACATGGCGACTTATGAGGATCCAAACTGTTTGACAGATTTATAAATCTAATGTTCTGTTGTTAAACCTTAAGTCATAAATTGAGAAAATCACGCAGACGTTCAGTTTTTGTAGTAGAATATGCCATGGCAGCGAAGAGGTGACACTTATCTACTTAAATATCGTCTGTTTTAAAATCTTTTCGGCTTCAGAAATGTACAATACTTTGTGTTTCAAATGAATGTCTTGAACTGAATTATTAGAAATAGTTTGAAGCCTTGTTAGACTGCGAGCTACTCGACGTCTGATCTTGATTATAACATTCTTCAAAATCCAATCAAAATGCATCTTCATTGTTACGGGTTAACTAATATTCTGTAGAAAAAGTAACAACTATAAATCAGACATTGAAAACCATCAATCAACCAAAACAAATGGCAGATAAGGTTAACCGTTCCACTTTCATAGGCACCTTATGTTGGCTTTGCAAATAGTTTGGATCCGGACCAGACGCCGTTAAACGCGGTGTCTGGTCAAGATCCAAACTGTTTGGCTTTCGTATAAAATTTCTTCCGTCAGAACTTCAAAACATTGAAATTTGCAAAAGTCGACACAGTTTATCGGAAGATATTATGTCTGAGAATTGGATGAAAGGCTTAAACTTAAATCGTACGTCTAGATAACGCAGTGGTTAGCGAACCCGCTTCTAACCAATGCAGTCCGGAGTTCGATCCCTGACCGGGACAGTATGTGAGTAGGTCACATTGGTCGCCGTCCGGAAACGGGGGATTTCTCCGTGCACTCCGGTTTCCTCCAACAGAAATGACCAAATACGCCAATTTGTATAAGTTGTTAAATAGCTTTATAGTTGTATAGATTATAGATGTTAGACTGTTTGTCACTCAGAGTAAAACGAATACTAAGACTTTATTGTCATTTTATACGTTTTAGTGTTTTGCGTTTGCGGTTCGTTGCGTTTAAACGGGTAATCATAACAGATTCCCCACTGTACCTAAACCGATAGGGTATGAGGGTGGCATTTTGAAAATGATGTATTTAGCATAATTATCCTATGTGTCTATTTTAATATCTTGCCTTATTATACAAATCATTGACCTAAAATGGTAAACATCCCCAGGAAGCCTTGGACATTATTATTAGTTCCTGACGAAGAAGGCGGGGAATTCTAACACCAATTAGAGTTTGCTCATCAGCTTAAACTGCTTAAATGCTCATAAAACTTGAACTGTGGATATCTGCTTATATTTTAAAACGATATGATTTAGACGTCGGGCTTTGTTAATTGCAAATAGAAACAGATTAAACACATTTGAAAGCTGGCACTTTTTCACACTTTCAAGGACACCCGTATTTAACCCCTTCAATGCAATATCCGACTATATTGACAATTGCAAACAGCATGGACCCTGATCAGACGCTGAGTAATTATGTATCTTATCAGGATCCAAACTGCTTAAAACTCGTAATCATGTTCTTTTGTTTTAAAATATCTACACTCTTGATTGAAACAATTAAAACAAACAACATTTAATTACAAGAAAACATTTTGGCTTTTGAAGGGCATTACCACTTCACTGCCTTACTCTGAGTACAATTGTTATTTGCAAACAGTTTGGAGCCTGATCAGACGCCGCATAACGCGGCGTCTGCTCAGTATCCAAATTGTTTAACACTATATTCAATACTTTTTAAGTCAAAGTACCAAAAATTAAATTTGAGAAATAAAAGCAAACGACAATTGTTCAAAATTGATGACGTCATGGCAGTGAAGGGATTAATTATTGGGTCTATATAAAAAGTGCAACAAGCGGTTAATATGGAATTGATAAAGGGACTGAAAAAGCTGCAGGAACTCATCGTTAATCGTTTGACTTGTTCCACGTGACTGGACAATCAGAATAAAGGCAATATTAGCAATGATGACATATTCAAAACACCATTGCGATCATTTAGAATATATACGCGCAAATGATTTGGCTCCACATGGCGTCATAGCTAGTATTGGGGTACACTTTTCCAGTTAATTAACACTTTCACTACCAGTAGGTCGTCTGTTTAACCCTTTACCCCATAACCTATTTTTTAATTTTGAAATTATGTCACTACTTAAAGCAGGTTGAAAGTAAAGCAGAATGCGCCCAAAGGCGCATTCTGCTTTACTTCCAGCCTGCTTTAAGCTACCACCTGTTAGAATAAAAAATATGTCTTATGATACATATGCTTGGCTGTATAGATTTGAACTGTTTTCTACAGCGGAGGAATAAACTGAATGCGCTAAAAGGCGGTTTTATGAGGGAAAGGGTTAACATTTGTCGTCTGTACTTATTTCTAATACTTAGATTTCAAATAGTTCGACTAAAGAAACGTTAAGATATATTTCAAGCAATATCGACTCAGATCAGACGCCGAGTAATTCGGCGTCTGATCTGGGTCCATACTGTTTGCAAACGTACATGTATGTGTGGCCAGGATAGCAGTAGAGGTGATAAATGGTTCTTTTATATAGAAATCTATCGTTAAATTATAGTCTTTATACAAATAATCCACACTCGGTATCAACCAACAACGATTTTTATACAAGTCTTGTAATTTCGTTAATCAAAACATGCGTTATGAAATGCGTTACATTATTATTTGCAGTCAACACTTTTAAACAGATGATAATTACAGTGTTCCCTCCCTACAACGTCCCTCCCAACAACGACTTCCTCCTTACAACGACCCTTGCCGCATATCCCTAAACAGGACAGTTATGTCTTACTCTTTTACTACTACATGTATACTGCTATATCGTCGGCTTAAATGTTTCTGCTGTTTTGATAAAAAAAGTTACATATAAGTGGACCTTTTGATAGAAAAATTATAATGACGCGTGACCAACAGATTGAATCAAGATCAGACGCCGCGTTACGCGGCGTCTGATATAGATTGAATTTGTTTGCAAATGTAATGTAAGCATTAATTTATTTTCTCTACCTATAACGACTCTCTCCGAGCAACACACATAATATTTGTCTCCCATTGGATGTCGTTGTGGAGTGGGAGCACCGTTTATAAATATATAGCACGAAATGTATTAATACTTTGCGTGCCTATCGCGACTGCAATGCTACTTGCAAACATGTTTGACTTTTATTTTAAGGTTTCTTCAATTTCAAAATGTTTAAATCTAAATTTTACCAAATTTACAGACGACAATTACAAAGCAGACTATATTTCGGCAGACGAAGGGTTAAGAAACATCTATACAGAGGAGAAAACGTTAATCTTTCCCGTTTAAACGCAAACGAAACGAAAACGCATCACAGTAAAATAAGGAAAATTACAAGATTTCGACAATTCTGACTGTCTATTTCAATTTGAGTGGCAAACAGTTTGGTGCCTTATCAGGAGCCTGGTTACCAGGCGTCTGATTTAGCTCTAAACTGTATGCATTTTAAATAACAGTTTCAGCGGTAACGCGTTTATTGGGAAAGAATAGCGTTTTCTCCTCTATACCCCGGTCTCATGTTTGACACGCAGGTGTTTCACACATCGATTATCCAATATGATTGAAATGTTTAATGAACATTATTAGTCAATACAAAATTTTAGATTCGTGAATGATTTTGTGCAAGGGAAATTGACAGCTTTATCTGAAAAATAAATATGTTCAGTAAATCGTATTATCCTTCTAAAACACCCATTGAGAAAGTTGTAATCACTCAAATAAATGCACTTGTGCTAGTGTCTATTCCAAATGGTTTGGAGTCTGATCAGACGCCGGTTTTACACCATACTTTTTGCCACTCAATTATGATTTATCAATGCCAATTTCAAGAAACTATATAATTTTCTATATTTTACTGTATTAATATATTCCTCATTTTATTTAAGAGAGGTATTAATTACAGTGGAGAATGTGCTATTCTTTCCCAATAAACGCGTTTGCGCTAAAACTATTATTTGCAGTGCAAACAGCTTGGAGCCAGATCAGACGCCGGGTAACCACCAAGATAAACATGAAATATCAGAATTGTCCAAAAGTTGTTCTTTTCTACGTTTTAGTGCTTTGCGTTTGCGTACGTTTGCGTTTAAACGGGAATGAATAACAGATTCTCCACTGTATATAAATAGCTTCTGCAATATAAACCAGCAATTTGTATTTGGTCCCTGAGAACGAGTCATGTACCTGTACATAATTACCGTCTGCTTTAAAAAACATATCTACTAGGTCATCGTAACTTTTTTCTGTCTGCAATGCATGAACGTGATTTATATTGACGTTTGATGAATTTTATTGAGACAATTAATCGTGATTTTATTAAGACAACCAATCGTGACAACAAGTCCCGTATTGTCTTTAACCCTTTCAATGCCAAATTTGTCGTGAGATGTTTACCCCTTCACCGTTTCATTGCCATCTGCTTCAAGTTTGTTGTCTGCAATATCGATTCAAAGTTAAACAATAATGCAGTATGACTGAAGAAATTTCAATACGAGTGTCAAACAGTTTGGATCCTGATCAGACGCCGCGTTACGCGGCGTCTGATCAGGATCCAAACTGTTTGCCAACGCGCTTGTAAGAGCGTCAATTTGAGTGAAATGGTTATGGGCCCGTCACACCATAACGTTCTGGCCAACGTTCGCTGAGCGTTTCAATCGTTCGATTTTCGAGCGTTCTAGAATACTTATGACACTTCTGGCGTTTGATTAGCGTGTGTCTAACGCATGACTAGCGTGTTTCTAACGCACGAGAAGCGTGTAACAGCGACCAAGTAAGATACCCCCAAAAACCTTAGCGTGTACTAACGTGCCACTGGCGCGCGACGAACGATCTGCCAGCGTTAGACGAGCGTGTTGAGCGTTCGATTAACGATTGAATAACGTGTGTCTAGCGATAGAATAACGTTTTGCTGGCGTGTGATTTTTACGATCGAACGGGTACAAAACGCTGGGAATTTCGCAGTGAGTTCATTTGTACCTTTGAGTTTGAACAGTCAACATCATGCCGCCAAGACGCAAAAGGGGTGGGAAGGTGACTAGCCCTTCAGGTAAGAAGAAGCCTGTTTCTCTAGAGAAGTCTTCTGACGAAGACGATCACAATGAAGAAGAGCACTCCCAAGAAGTACTGGAAATGACACCCCCTGAAGACCCTAAACGCCCTGAAACCCCCAATGAAGACGGTCCGACTCTTGCCAAGAGGGGGGAGGCAGAGAAAGGGCTGTAAGATCGTGGACCGGGCGGTGGAGGACAGTCTGCTAGAGTTTTTCCGGGAAAACGAACTACTATGGAACACGCAGCGGACATACTATAGAAACAAGGCAAAGAGGCAACGCATTCTCGAGGGCAAGGCCACAGAGCTGGGGATCAGCGTGGATCACTTGTGGACCTGGTTCAGGTCCCTCAGAGACATGTTTACAAGGCAAGTATTTACGTTGAAATTTGGGAAAATATTTCAAGAAATCGCCCTGACTTTAACAATAATGGAATTTATATACTTATAGTCAAACAACTAAGTCTGGCGTGTCACGGGGTCGCCGAGTCCATTTTAAGGGAGATCAGCATTTCGGATATCTTCGTCTCATTCTTTTAAAGAAAAAGTTAAATTAAAGTATAAACAATGAGCGTGTTAGATCTATGTAGATATACGGTGAAACATCTCTAAACATACGTCATTGTTGGCCTTTATTGTAGGTGGAAGCATAATTGTGTGGGGGTAAGTACAGTGGAGAAAACAATATTCTTTCCCGTTTAAACGCAAACGAAACGCAAGCGCAAAACACTAAAACGTAGAAAATGTCAATTTTTACATATATTAATTACAATTCATTTTTATCTGAGTGGCAAACAGTTTGGGGCCTGATCAGACGCCGGGTTACTGAGCCCTCTGATCTGGGTCTTCACTGTTTGTACAAGACAAATGTACTATTTATATATACACTGTTTGAAAATGACGCCTATATGCGGGACTAGGGACCAAAGGGTTAAGACATTATGTGAAAGAGCACTTACCTCCAACATCTGCCCAGATGAACTTGTAATCTGCGTCCACTAGGGCCATAATCACCAAAGAATAGAACCCCTTGTAGTTGTAGTAGGTTGATCCAGAAGAGTTAGGGCATCTGCAGGCAACATGTTTGCCATCAAGGGCACCACAACAATGAGGGAAGTTCCACCTTGTCATGAACTGGTTGGCAATCTCACGCCAGGCTTCAGGACTGCTTGGAGGAGTCATTACCTCATGTAGATACTCGTCAATGATAGCCCGACACACCTCACGGACAAGGACGGAGATTGTGTTAGATGGAACGCGCCAACCAAACTTCATGTCTGCATACTTAGATCCAGAGGCCAAATGTCGCAGTGTCACCGCCAAGTTCAGGCCAGGTTCGAGGGGCTCTCGGTAAAAAGTGTGCTGCTTTGTCAATCTGCCCCTTACACGTCCAAGGATTTCATCAAACATTTCCGGCGGCATGCGCATGAAGTTTGTGAAGGGACTGATATCTTCCTGGCGAACTTCAACCATGAGTTGGTCGTACAGACCAAACTCTTGACGCCTTAATATCCATGCTTTACTCCAGCACTGTCGTCTTCGTTGGTGTCTTTTTCTCTGCGGGCGAGGTCTCTGAACATGTTCAGCTATTTGCAAGTTAAGTACATCTACTTCATGCTGGGCTAAAGCAAGCACATAAAGTCTCCTTAATCTTTCTGGATTCTCCATAGTAAGTGTTCTCCACGATAGTCCAACATGAAATGAACATTGCTGATAAAACATAAGTTTATATACCTATAGATATGGACGTTCGGGAAACGTTCGAATAACGCTCAATGGACGCCAAAGGACGTTCGCTTGACGTTAGTCACACGCTGCGAACGCTAGGGAATCGTTCAGCGATCGTTGACAGGTCGCTAGTGAGTCGTTCACTGCAAAGCAAACGATTTGTAACAACCAAGTAACGCTAGAGAAACGACTGACTAACGACAGCCGAACGCGTGCAACGCTCGCTGAACGTTAGTAAAACGACCAACGAACGTTCTTAAACGATCTCCAGCGTTTGACACTAAACGTTCGAAGAACGCTGGTCTCAGAGAAAACTTTTGTGCATGTTCAAAACTTTTTTTTCGGTCCAGCGTTCTCCGACGATTACCGACGATCACCGACGTTTACTAGCGTTTACTAGCGTTCACATAACGTTCTTCTGGCGTTATACCAGCGACCATGGGCGACTACCAACGTTTCCTCAATCGTCAGAGAACGCTGGCCAGAACGTTATGGTGTGACGGGCCCATTAACCATTTTCACGCTCAACATTTTATACAGCATTGGCTGTTTCACTTTTAACCCATTTATACCCAGTGGAATCTTCAATGCTTATATACCGGAGTAGTCATGTTTTTATCAAAAGGATGCCTAGTCTAAATTTTTATTTTCAATTTGTTTTATATTGAAGGTCCTATCAGCAAACCGTGGAGACTCTGATCAGACGCCACGTAATGCGGCGTCTGATCAAAGTCTACCCTGTTTGCCTATGTCCCATATACGGGATCATGGGCACAAATGGGTTAAGATTTGGCTAGTTTAAGCTGACGTGTCTTTTTTTTTTAATCAGAAATATATAATTGAACCAGCAGTGCATAGTCTGATTAGTAAGTCTCCTTAAGGAAGTGGTTAACTGCTCAGGATCTACACTGTTTGAAAATTAAACATAACCTTGTTACCAACATACAGGGGAGAAAACGTTATGTATTCCCAATAAACAAGTTTACGCTGAAACTGTTATCTAAAATGCAAACAGTTTGGAGCAAGATCAGACGCCGGTTAACCTGGCGTCTTATCAGGCTCCAAACTGTTTGCCACTCAAATTGAAATAGATAATCAGAATAGTCGAAATATTTTAATTTTCTCCATTTTAGTGTGCTTCGTTTGCGTTTCGTTTGCGTTTAAACGGGGAAGAACTACGTTTTCTCCACTGCAGAAAGGTTAAACATAATGATAAACATGTCAAAGTGACATTTGCGCTCACTAAATGAGTTCTTTGAAATTTAAAATTAAAAACCATGACTGCAAATCGCGAATACTTACCGGGCATGTGCAGCACAGTTTAACCGTTGGATCTAAATTATTCTCGGCATCTAATCAGTTTCCACACAGTTAAACCCTTATGCTCCTGATCGTTAATTTACTGGGTTTGCAAACAGGTTAGATCCAGAGCGGCGTCTGTTCTGGACCCAACCTGTTTACATGTAACACTCGACTTTAGGTTCCTTAACTGCTAAAATGTATAAATCTTAACTAAACATAATTTGCAGAGGACAATTTCAAAGCAGTAACAATGACAACATGTGACAGGATTGCGAGCGACAAGTTTTAAGTAGACGTTACTTTTTTATGATCATATCACGTCTTAAACAATGCATATGAAAGACGTTTTCCTGTATCCTGACATGATGATGTGAGAGAAAAAAACTCCTATTTTTGTCTTAGTTTGACTATGCTTTGATAAAGGAAAATCAAGCTATGGGTATTCAATGTTGGACAAAACTTCCTAATAGAGTAAGTAGTAACCGTGAACAGCACAAGCACATCTATTTAATCTATAACGTACAGTGGAGAAAACGTTATTCTTTCCCGTTTAAACGAAACGAAACGCAAACGCAAAACACTAAAACGTAGAAAAGTGCAACTTTTGGACAATTTTGATAATTCATGTTTATCTTGGTGGCAAACAGTTTGGAGCCTGATCAGACGCCGGGTTACCCGGCGTCTGATCTGGCTCCAAACTATTTGCAATTGAAATAATAGTTTTAGCGTAAACGCGTTTATTGGGAAAGAATAACGTTTTCTCCACTGTATTCTCCCTCTGTCCAACATATTGAAGCTATACTGACACTGTATTGTTTAATTATATGGTACATTTAATTCGTACTAAAGCTTAGACTTGCATGATGAAAAACATTTAATTGGAAAGACACAAAACCATCTCTAAGCATCTGCAAAAATTGTATTACTGTTAACATACATAGCGGTTTTAACCCCTTCCCTGCATAGCATGACAACCACTCAATCTATTTTCAAACACCATGGATCCAAATAAGACGCAGAGTAACTCGCCATCTGAGCAGGATCCGAACTACTTTAACTGATGGCTGATGTATCGGCGAAATGGCCGAGATTTTGGAATTTAGAGACGCTTGCAGGCGGCATTGTTTCGGTCGACAAGAAAATGGCATTTAACGAGGTTGATAATTAGCAATTACATGCTTTTTACAGTCAAGTGATTTCTTGATTTTGTAGGTTTAGTACATGCGCACGTGAAGATTCACTAATCGCAACTATGGGAGAAATGGTTCAACCAATGAACTTAAAGAGTCGTACTGGAGCTTTCTGCAAGATCAACTGTCTTTCTATTACATAAACACTTAGCACATACAGTCGATCTTCGATACATGTATCACGAACTCGCTAAAGTCAAACATATTCGTATTTCAAAGTTAAAACGTGTCTCAGTCACTTTGAAATACGGAGAAATGTTCGACTAAAGCGAATGAAACATTGAAATTAAACTGTAGAGATACGGGTAAATTCGACTTAAGAAAGTTCGAGATAACGAAGTCCGACTTTATTCTAATTTTAAATGGGCTATTCAATTAGAAAACCAGTTTTGTGTTCATTAGTGGAAATACTAGAGAGTACATAAACTCTAACCGCGAACCTCTTGGCTCTAGGCGACCAAATGAGGAGAGAGACAAAAATATGCACTATTGAACCTTATATGTCACAAAAACTTATATGTCACAATTGTGAGTTATACGTGTGACTTCATTACAAGGGGGTTGCGACAGCCACGTATATGTCACAACGTGACTTTTTGATAGGATTGGCATTAGAACCATCTACAAGCAGTTTGATATCATAATCATTGTCTAATAACGCTGTTTTTTAATCACTTAAAGGGACTCGCAACCGGATGGTGTACTTGTCAAAATAAAATAAGATACTCAAATAAAAGCAAATTTGTGGCATTATTTGGCTTCTGACATTAAAAAAATATGATCAGTCCAAAAAAAGTCTCAAGAATCGTCACCGAAGCTTAGATTTTTTTAGATATTTTCCATCGTTTTTCTATAGCGTCAGCTGACGGTATAGTTGTTGTTGTTGCTTCTCTACAAGGGCTCAGACATAAACCCGAGCCGAATGATGTATATCAATCGCTATCAGTGAAGTACGTTAATTCGCTACTATATAGATAGAGAGCGCCAGTAGCCGCGTGGATATAAGCGCTTCCCTTTTTGTCATGTTTGTCTCCGCATGGAGGGTCACGGGTTCGAATCCCACCAGAGCTTCTTCTTTCTTTTTTTTTTAAAATGCATTTTTTAACAGAATTTATTATCCTAAACTAAATCTTACCCATTTATATACATGTAAGCATTTGACATATATTTACAAATTACTATTTTTAATGCTAAATCCGGTTGCGAGCCCCTTTAAATCATGATTCTGATTATAAGTTTAATCATAATCATGATTATGTAAATAAAAGACACCCCTGGTGTCCGATCTGGCTCCAAGTGTTTGCATTGGGCGTAAATATTTAAGCATAAATGCCTTAACTGGAAAAGAAACACATATTTCCTACTGTAGCATAGCCGAGCATATCAAAAGGAATGTAGTAAATGATCTATCCAAGGAAAGGCTACCTGCAGCGAAAATGTCCCCCTTGTTGTCATTCTGATTTATGAATAGTCATAGAAAAGTGAAAACGCATTTTCAGTAAAGAGGTACAGTGGAGAAAACGTTATTCTTTTCCGTTTAAACGCAAACGTACGCAAACGCAAAACACTAAAATGAAGAAAATGACAACTTTTTATATTTCTCAGGATTGTTTTTAAGCTGAGTGGCAAATAGTTTGTAGCCTGATCAGACGCCGGGTTACCCGGCGTCTGATCTGGCTCTAAACTGTTTGTAATGGAAATAATTGTTTTAGCGTAAACGCTTTAATTGGGAAAGAATAACGTTTTCTCCACTGTACAGTGTTCCCTCTCTACAACGACCCTCCGAACAACGACTCCCTCCATACAACGACCCTTGCCGCTGTTCCCCAAACAAGACATGTATGTCCAACCTATTCACGACTGCAATGGTGTTTGTTTAAAAGTGTCGTCTGCTGTTTTTCTCAAAGTTACATAATGGACATTTTGACAGAAAAACCTTAATAACCAGTGACAAATAGCTTGAATCCTGAACAGACGCCGCGTACCGCGGCGTCTTGTCTTGATTCAGCTGTTTGCAATAGTAAGCCAACTTCCCGCCCTATAACGACTCCCTCCGATCAACGCACATACTGTTTGTCTCTCATTGGGTGTCGTTGTAGAGAGGGGCGCTGTACAACTATTTTATCTAAATTAGCTTTGTTAGCGTCTACTTAAAACATGTCGTTTGCAAAAATGTCAAAAATAATGTTCATCATTTTCAAAGGATATACATCAGAACGGTTTCAAATAGTTTAGATTATGATGGTTGGTCAGAGGGCGAGTTTCTTCAGATCGATGTGTGCCAATTGTTTATCGAACACAGAATTTCCTTTCACAGCCTTAGTGTACAATATTTGATAACAATAAATTAATTTCATAAATTCCTAAATTCTTATAAATTCGCATTGCCTCACATCACAAAGATATAGAAAACATTACCAACTTCACTGTCTTACATCAGACGCCGCGTACCGCGGAGTCTGATCAGGATCCAAACTGTTTGACACTCTTTTCCATATGTATTATATCAAAATACCTAAAACTAAATTTGAGACATAATAACAGATGACAAGTGTTTAAAAAAGATGACGGCATGGCAGGGGAGGAGTTACAGTGGAGAATCTGTTATTCTTTCCCAATAAACACGTTTACGCTAAAACTATTATTTCTATTACAAACCGTTTGGAGCCAGATCAGACGCCGGATTACCCGGCGTCTGATCAGGCTCCAAAACTGTTTGCCACCAAGATAAACAAGAATTATCAGAATTGTCCAAAATTGTTCTTTGTTACGTTTTAGTGCTTTGCGTTTGCGTACGTTTGCGTTTAAACGGGAAAGAATAACAGAGTCTCCACTGTACGCCGTTACGTCATCAAGTTTGAACAATTGTCGTCTGCCTTTATTTCTTAGATTTTAATTTTTGCTATTTTGACTGAAGAAATATTGCAAACTGTTTGCAAATTACTCTTGCACTCGGGGTAAGGCAGCGAAGGGGTTAAAAAAGATTTTCAATTTCCGCATGTAATATGACAATTATTGAAAAAGGCTCTTATTTGGATTATGCTACTTAAGAATTTTCTACATTATTGTCAATCGTTTTCCGGTGTTTTATTATCATTTAAATATTTTAAAGATTAGAACGGAAACGTAAAAAAACAAAAAATAGAATGGAGTACTATTTGTTCTACTCTAGTAATTTGTATATGAAAACAATTGGAAATTCAGTTAATTTACACAGAACATTTAGAAGATAATTCTGATATACATAGGGCAACAAGACAGACATTCAAACAATTCAGGAACACACCTATCTATAATAATGACTAATAAGAATAGATCTAGTGCTCTGTTAGAGAACAACTTCTACTGTTGGCAATTGAGTATTGTATACATGTAAGATATAGTTTCATGTAGTAAACCAAGAAATATTCTGATAAAATATGTAACAAGAATTTAGTGTAAGCAGGGATTACGCGTAATCCCTGAACTTCTTAGGGATTACGCGTAATCGCTGAGCGATTTAGGGAATTGATGAAATGTCCCTTTTTTCATCAAATTTATAGATTTGTACTATCATTTCACTTCTATTGGTTTTAAACATCATGCTTTCTTGACATATCATGGTCTATTGAACGTTCATACAAAGTTTCTCGCACAACGAAATAAAAAAAAGTGAACAGTGCGCATTTAAGTCAGGACAATTAAAAAACCAAGACGTCTTGTTAATAAGATTAACAACATATTTTACAGCGTGGCACTTGCCTATAACCTTAGTACACTAAACGAGGTAAGATTCATTACTTTAAACAAAAGTAACTTCCAAATATTTATAAAAACAAAAACAAAAAAAAACAGTGAAAAGCTTCAAAATTACGCCTTTTTCCTGGGAGATTTAGGGAATACATGTACGTGATATCCCTGATTCCTTAGGGATTTCTAGTATTCCATGATTACACTTAATCCCTGTAACATATACATACTATGAACCTTCATAAAAACAAGAATGAATTGTTTAAAAAGACACAGTCTAGATTTTATTTAAATCTGGAATGGTTCATTAACATTTGGTAGTGAATGAGTTAAAAGTCAATAAATGATTCATTTGGCTTTTCAGCAGGAATCGTGATCAATCATTTTACACAAAGCTGGGTCATCAATGTTAACACATCCATTTAACTCATTCATTCCTTAATCTTTAAATAGACAATTCTTATTTCAAATTATGTCTAGTCCATTTTAACTATTTATGGATGTTGTTGTCATATTCAGAACAGAGCAGACCCCGTTAAGATGGCTCCTACCTAAGCCATCTAATCAGGGTATACACTGTTTGCATAGGACAAGTGTACTTTCCACATGTATATTCTTTATAAATGACGAGTGTACGTGTCGCCGGGGTTGAAATAAGAAATAGTTTAAAAGAAGGTAGCTTAAATGTTGTAGGTTTTTAGAAAAATGTAGCTTAAAGCCTGCAGAAAGTAAAGCAGAATGTGCATTAAGGCACATTCTGCTTTACTTTTAACCTGCTTTAAGTAGTTATATATCTTCAAAACCTTTGAAAGGACTTGCATATGCTTTGCCTGTTTTCCAATCCTTTTCTTTGAATAAAATATTGCTTAAACTATAACTGAAGCAGGCTATGGAGTAAAAGTTGAACGTTCATTGTCGGTGGGTTACAGTGGAGAATCTGTTATTCTTTCCCAATAAACGCGTTTACGCTAAAACTATTATTTACCGTGCAAACAGTTTGGAGCCAGATCAGACGCCGGGTAACCCGGCATCTGATCAGGCTCCAAACTGTTTGCCATCAAGATAAACATGAATTATCAGAATTGTCCAAAAGTTGTTCTTTTCTACGTTTTAGTGCTTTGCGTTGGCGTACGTTTTCGTTTAAACGGGAAAGAATAACAAATTCTCCACTGTATTTTGTATCATTGGCTATCGTGATAAACTCGTATATATCTCAGCGAAAGACAGTGCAAAGTAATAACACTGGTATGGAATGTAATAAAAATAAGTCCAGAATCGATACCACCTATGTAACGGTTAACTAAGTTTCAAGTTTAAAGCTGTTAACAGCTGAAGTACACTAAATGTCAATTAGTTTTCATGTTAATAACACATTACTATCCCAAAGTAAAATGATTATTTAAAACAGTAACACGGCCTTTGCTCAGGACTCTTTGAGACTCATTACAATATTTTGTAGCCAGGTTGAGTTTTTGTACAGTGGTAAATACGCTATTCCTACCCATTTACGCGTTAATCTACTGTAAAACCGGTTTTATTCGCTAGTTTTGAAAATAAGCGACTTCTTAAAGCAGGTTGAAAGTAAAGCAGAATGTGCCTTAAGACACATTCTGCTTTACTTTCAGCCTACTTTAAGCTACATTGCACCTGCTAGAAATATTGCATGATATCGCGAAATAATACAAAATCGCATTGCGCGAAATATTCATGACGCGAAAAATACCTGTTTTACAGTATGTAAGCGGTCCGGATAGCTCATACGGGAGAGCATTTGCCCAGCAAGCAAGTTACATTTTATTAAGTCCAAAATACATAAATCTTAAATTTGAATTTTAAAAGCAGACGATAAATGTTAAAATATATGATGTCATGACAGTGAGGGGGTAACCAATTAAAACATTACCCCCAGTCCATTCATTGACCCCTCCCCCCCCCCCCCCACACACACCCAAATGATTTCACTATGCGTGAAAGTAACTGTAAAGCATGCAAATAAGTGTGCTTAGTCAATGTCAGCAATCTCAAGTTTTCAAAAGAGGCCCTGACATACTCGCACTCAATGTTTTTGTTCAATGGGTTTTACTAACCAAACACTGTTTTACATTTAACCTGTTTAAATGACCATCTGTCTTCAAAACTAAGATCAGGCTAATGGGTAGCAGGTAACACATGAAATGAATGAATTCCAAAAGTGCTACAGGGTTGACATTTGTTTTGATATGATGTAACGAAGTGTTTTACCTTGTATGTAACATAGTTCACGTGAGTTATACCTACCCTCAGGAAAGACTTCACGTGCGCACGTGCCCTTAGAGGCTTCACGTGCGCAAAATAAAACATCATGTCAAGATGAAACGGTCGAGTAATTAACATCAGCATTAGAGGTCCATGTAACTAATGCACCTCTCATCACTTGTATACACTAAACAATGCCGCCCATTTTAGATCTTTTTATGTCATGTTTAAACGAAACTAAACGCATTAGCATATTAAAGATAAAAGTTTTGGAAATTTCTAATTAGCAAACAGTTAACCCTTTTCCTCATGGAAGCGCCTTTTCACACATTTCAGAAGAAAATAGTTCCAATTTACATTGACATGTGCATGTACCTTAATATATATTTTCTATGTTTCTAGCACAATGGTTCCTTAAAGCAGGCTGAAAGTAAAGTAGAATGCGCCTTTAGGCGCATTCTACTTTACTTTCAACCTGTTTAAGTGGCCACATGTCTTCAAAACTAGAAACAGGCTAGATCTATTGGGTAAAGGGTCAAGGGCCAAATCAGACGCCAGGACTGATCTAGCTCCCATGGATATAATTGTTTTATCATAGGCGGATTCATTGAGAACGACATGCTGCTATTTTTCCGGATTTTTCCTAAATCTTCGGATTTTTTTCTAGAACATGGTAGCTTAAAGCAGGCTGAAAGTAAAGCAGAGTGCGCCATAAGGCGCATTCTGCTTTACTTCCAGCCTGCTTTAAGTAGTCACGTGTCAAACAAACTAGAAACGGGCTATGGGATAAAGGTACGATTCGTAAACTCGCAATTGAAAAATGCAAATTTCGAAATCTTAGGATGTTTCATGTCATATTATGGCAGCCCTGGAACGCATCACGTCTTCTCCCCTGTACACATGTTACAGACCGCCCAACTGCCACTGTAATGCTCATCTGAATATTTCTGCAAATCGTATTTACAATCTGGTTTTATGCTTATTAAGCTTTCATCTTGAAAGCACTGGGACTGGCTTTGATGTAGTGTTCACAGATTTTGATAACACGCTGTAATTTTACCACAGCGAACACAAAAAATGATGTTACGTCCGATAAAAGAGAAACTGTTTGCCCTGTAACAGGGGCGGCTGAGCCTTCCCAACAAAATCGCATACAGTGCTTCCTCTCTACAACGACATCTTAGGGGAAACAACGATCATGTGAGTTGTTCGGAGGGAGTTGTTAAAGGGAGGGACAATTATTTGTAAACAGTTGTGATGCACAGGAATTGACCACGATGGCCGAAGGCCAGCCGTTGTTAAATAACCTTTTATCAACGATAGAATATAGACTATTTCGATTCAGACATAACAAATAAGGGTCTAACCGGGTCTACACTGGTTCCTATTTAGTAATAAAGGGGAACAATTGCATCGAACTATTTTCACAACGAGTATCTATATGTAGTAGGAACGCCCTTCTATTGCTGTTTCATTCTACCCACTCCGAAAACGTCATACCTAATAGAGGTAGCAAGTTTCTAGCTTTTTTCTCATTAAAGGTGATCATTAAAACAAGTTGAAAGTAAAGCCGAATTTGCATTGTGGTGCATTCTGTTCTAGTGTCTCCCTGCTTTGCACTACCTCTGCTAGGAAATATTACGGCACATGTCTTTCATTGAAGGAACTGTATTTTAACGTAGGGCGAGCACAGGAAGAGCCTGCATAACGGACTATTTTCACACCATTGTTAATCGTACTAGATATACCACGGTAGTGTGTTCTTTGTTTATAGAGACGAATTCACATGTCATGTTAGAAAGTGGCGAAGACGTTTATTTTCTTTCCCAATAAACGGGTTTATGGTAAAACTATAAATTCCAATGCAAACAGTTTGACCGGACTCCAAGCTGCATTCAACAGAAATGATTTGATATAACTCAACAATGTTTTTTGTACAGAAATGTGTCCTCACTGTGTATGCTAGCTGTGTGAGTACACTTAACATTGTATATAAAGAGAATATGAATGCATATGCCCGGGGTTTATTCGATAATGTTTGCATACAGATTGCTCAGAAGTAACTGTAACATTTACAAATGTCATAAACATACTACACGCAGAAATTACAGTCTTCTTATACTGGCTTCATGTTCAGAAACACCGACTCAAATCTAAAAGCTGCTTTTTGGGGTATTTACCCAATTTTAAAAAAAAAATTGAAATATGCAATTGTTATACAAAATAAAGGGTAACAAAAAACAAAATCATTTCTGAATTCCTAATAAGCTTATGAAGGATACCCAATTAATTTTGGACTAATACCTTAAAGCAATTTGTAAATACCTATCAAATGGATTATACCCAATTACATAATAATATCACTTATGCAACTTATACATTGCAAATGAAAAATGTGTTCGTAAACCGATAAATAATCGAAAAGTCATAGATTGAGACCCAACCGATAGAACCGATAATCGGTTGGTCACTTTGGCAATCGATTAATGCCAGTAGTGTGCACATGTCTAATATGTACACTGTACATCAAGTTCAGATGGCTACTATATGGGCCCTCAAACTAGGCTATTCCTTTGGAAATGTACTCAAAACTCAATAGTTCAAACTCGCGTTAGTTTGAAAATACCCATATTTTAAAGTTTAAACGTGGTTTGGCCACGTTTTAAATTTATAACATGGGTATGTCCGACTGACGTGAGATTGACTTATCGAAATTCAACTTATGAGGCCCTTGACGTATGAACAAGTTAAGCGAGTTCGAAGTATCGAGTTTCGACTGAACATTTTCAGAAAAGCTCTCATTACCTAGGTACAGTGGAGAATCTGTTATTCTTTCCCGTTTAAACGCAAACGAAACGCAAACGCAAAGTACTAAAACGTAGAAAATGACAATTTTCCCACAACTCTTAATGTTGATTTTAACCTGGACGGCAAACAGTTTGAAGCCTGATCAGACGCCGGGTTACCAGGCGTCTGATCTGGCTCAAAACAGTTTGCATGAGAAATAATAGAATTAGCGTAAACGCGTTTATTGGGAAAGAATAACGTTTTCTCCATTGTATAAACAAGCCTGAATTTAAAACTGAGAGTGTTCTACAGGTATACTAATTAACAAAAACACTGGTTAGGAATATTCAGAATATATTACATATTCACGAAAGCAAGACGCTATAATTTTACGTCTTTATTTAAATTCAATTGATTTACATTTATGGACTTTTCATTGTTTTCTGTCCATAGGAAAGTTCCCTGTATCCTGAAAGTCAAACAGATAGCCACCGAAGAACTTGTTTGATTTCATGTTTCAGCTTGCTTGTCGAAATCATTAATTACTACCTATGGGACAAAATGATACAGGCTTAAGACTATTTAACTGTGTAAAACTAATGGTGTCATTTCAGTATTGCGAAAATGTCATTTCAATCAAAAGTTTTATCTAACAAAATCATCTGCCCAAAATCTGTAACCGTCAGTCAGACCTTAACAAAAAAAACCATTTATATACATTTGAGTGGTGTCTGGACAAAACCTGCCTTACTGCATTGCAAACAGTTTATATCAATGCCAATCGATGCGTCAAGACGCAGCGGCTGGCCTTGGTCAACCCTGTTTGACACCCGCCATCATCTAAAGCATTGTATTTAGCAATACAGCGCTCCCTCTTTACAACGACACCCAATGGGAAACAAAAAATAGGTGCGTTGTTCGGAGGGAGTCGCTATAGGGAGGGAAATTGGCTTACATTTACAAACAGCTTGAATCCAGATCAGACGCCGCGTAACGCGGCGTCTGATCTGGATTCAAGCTGTTTGTCACTTGACATTAAGATTTTTATGTCAAAATGTCCATTATGTAACTTTGAGAAAAACAGTCGACGACCATTTTAAGCAGACGATATTGCAGCAATAAAAGGGTAAGACATAGTTGTTCTGTGTAGGGAACTGTGGAAAGGGTCGTTGTAAGGAGGGAATCGCTGTTGTGAGGGACGTTGTAGAGAGGGAGCACTGTATTATATATGACAGTTGGTAGTGTAGACCAAACTCATGTGCAGAGCCTAGGATGATACTGTTGCTTGGTCTGTACAATGCTACAATGCAATAAGACAGTTGTGTCATTTGTTTTTGAACGACGAAATATCAATATGAATGTCCACTCGTTGACAGACCAGGAACCAAACAGTTTGCAAATGCAATTCATATATCGCTAAATGTGATCAGAATTATATCATATTAACATCTGTTTTACCATCATTTACATAACTCCATGCGCAAAATATCGGTTCCACGAGGCCAAATCATCGTACATTATAAACCATATCTCCGGGAATGTTAAATGCACGTTCAATTTATCTCGTTTGCATTCTCGCTAACATCAGAGGCCGCGACCCTTTGATGTTTTATTAGATATGGTATGCTGTCGGAGAGATTCGTTTTCATCGGATACTGTTGGTATGCACTTTCTCTCAAAATTGCATGCCTTGTTTCATCTTTTCAGTGGAACTCAAAAGTTATGAAATGTTCCAATGTGTTTCACCCACTGACTTCGCTAATATGCATGAAAAAAAATCATTCTTGAAATACATTTCAGAATTCACAAACGATCGGTTTACTAATTTACCTCGACCCAATAGCCTGGTTCTGTTTTTGAAGACAGCCACTTAAAACAAGTTGAAAGTAAAGTAGAATGCCAATATTAATATCAAAATATACCAAAGGTACGGGTTAATACCTGTTGGGTTACCTCTTTCCTCCCTGAAACTTTAAATGGACAATTCCTTTTTCCATTTTAGTCTAGTCCATTTCTGACTTTTAACGGTTGTTTTTGTTAATGTTTGGCATTAAGACAAACAGTGAAGACCCTGATCAGAGGGCTCCTTTCGGAGCCCTCTGATCTGGGTCTTCACTGTTTGCAGAAGTGTTCTATTCACATGTACAATGTTTGAAAAGGACGCCTATATGCGGGACTAGGGTTCAAAGGGTCAAATGGGAAAACGCTCAAATACACTCATCAATTTTGCATATTCGTTCAGATATAGACTCTCAAGGAATTTGTCCAAAATATAATTAATGTAATTATGACAAACTGTGCAGACTCATTTCAGAGGGCTCGTTCGGGAGGCCTCTACAATGGGTTTACACTGTTTGCAAAAGATTGTATAATGCAGAAAGCAAACAATGTTGCATTACAGTGGAGAATCTGTTATTCTTTCCCAATAAACGCGTTTACGCTAAAACTATTATTTGCAGTGCAAACAGTTTGGAGCCAGATCAGACGCCGGGTAACCCGGCGTCTGATCAGGCTCCAAACTGTTTGCCACCAAGATAAACAAGAATTGTCCAAAAGTTGTTATTTTCTATGTTTTAGTGCTTTGCGTTTGCGTACGTTTGCGTTTAAACGGGAAAGAATAACATATTCTCCACTGTAGGTAATTCTTTCCGCCACAACTTGATAGTGTTTAATACAGGCCGCTTCTTAAACAGACTGAAGTTAAAACAGAGCCTCGAGGTTATAAAATTTAAAACGAACTCCGTGCTCAAAACTCAGATATTTGCTCAGCTCATAATATTTTGGCAAGCATTTTATATGTAACGTGTATTTGCATACATAATTCTACTGTAAAAAATGTTCCCAAATGAGGTTACTAAAATCAAATAACGCGTATTTTGTACAAACTAGAGCTTGTAATCGAAATTGAGTTTTGAGCACAGCGTTCACCTGTTGGGATATATGAAAAGTGTATCGAGACATGCTAGAACATTGTAAGTCCGGGAAGTGAGACGGGTAAACAGCCATGTATTTTTTTTATAGAAATCATGCTTCTTTATTGAGTTGGAACTGAGAAGGGTTGACTGCAATTAATCAAATGGGCTGTTTGAACTAATGTAATTGAAGCAGAAACACCCTGGAAGCCAGAGCACAATTTCAACAGAACCTTGGGAACAATTCCTGGAAACCAGAACCCACTCAATATTGTTGTTGAATTGCTAAAATATCATTTGCAAATTATTTCATTTTGAAATTGTTCGTAACGCTGTTCTATCGGATCGTAACGACATGCCCAATTAGCCTTTTATTGCGATTTGCCAAAGATCTGAGGCGGCTAGCCTTTGATGTTTCAACCTTATACGGAACTCGCAGTAGGGTTTCATTTTATCGGATATTGTTGATGTTAAACCCCTTTCGATTCCTTTTCCTCGAATTCCCATACATTTGAAAACAGCTTGGACCCTGATCAGACGCCGAGTAACTCGGCGTCTGATCATGGTCCAAGATGTTTGCCGCTCAATTTGAAATATTTTTAATTGAAATGTCTTAATATTTGTTTTACAATTAAAAGCAGACGACAATTATGGAGCAGAAGATATTTCTGACAGAAGAGCGGTTAACCACGCTTCTAAAGCTACGTTACCGTATTGTTCGTTTCAGCAGCAGTTGGTCCATTGTTTGAGCTCTCTCAGTATCCATGTTAACCCTTTCCTTCCTGAATTATCGTCTGCATAAATATATCGTCTGCGAAAAACTATAAGATTTGAAGCTTGATAAAATGTTTATTTGGATGGCAAACAGCTTTGATCCAGATCAGACGCCGCGATTCGCGGCGTCTGATCTGGATCAAAGCCGTTTGCAGGTATAAACCAAGTCGATCTAAGCACGACAAATGTTAAATTTTATCCAGCTAAATAACCGTCTGCTTCAAAAGGTGTCGTCTGCAATACAAAATTATATTTTTTAAAAATAGATAGCATCGTTTGATTGGCAAAACACCAGTATGATAGTCAAAAGGGTTTAGACTCTGAAAAGACACCGAATTACTCGACCACTGTTTGGGGTCCAACTTGTGAATACCAAGTCAAAGGTCTAATCGAAGGGCAAGACTGTAAAGTGGTAGTGGAAAACCATATACCTGAATATGTACTTAACGTTTTCGCTGACATTTTGACGTCTGCTTAAAAGTATCATCTGCAATTCTTATTATACAGTGTCCCCTCTCTACAACAAAACCCATTCGGAAACGAGGATTTTGTTAGTTGTTTGGAGTTGTTATAGGGAGGGAAACCTAATCCCTTCCCTGTCTTGCCCCTTATACAATGGTTATTTGCAACAGTTTTGATCATGTTCAGACGGGGCGTAACATGGCGTCTGATCAGGGTTCAAAACTGTTTGACTTTGATAATGATATTTTAGATTTAAGAACTAAAAGCAGACACGAACTATTTAAAGTTGATGGCGTTGTGGCGGTGAAGGCGTTTAAAACAGCAATTGTCTTGGGTAGCGGTGGCAAGCGTTGTTGTAAGGGGGAATTGTTTTGTTTGTTCAAATGGTCGTTGTAGGGAGGGAGCACTGAGTATTTAGTACAGTGGAGAATCTGTTATTCTTTCCAGTTTCAACGCAAACGTACGCAAACGCAAAGCACTAAAACGTAGAAAAGAACAACTTTTGGACAATTCTGATAATTCTTGTTTATCTTGGTGGCAAACAGTTCGGAGCCTGATCAGACGCCGGGTTACCCGGCGTCTGATCTGGCTCCAAACTGTTTGCACTGCAAATAATAGTTTTAGCGTAAACGCGTTTATTGGGAAAGAATAACACATTCTCCACTGTATCAAGTCATTTGGACTTTTTAACCAAGAAAATATTGATACTAGTGCTAAATACCTGTACATGTAGTTTGGACCCGATGAGACTCCGAGTACCTAGAATTTGGATATCAATCATATTTTATCCTAATGAGACGCCGTCTCATCTGCATCAAAACTGTTGTGGCTTTTTCATCCATTGCTACAAATGTTAAACTCGCATGCGGCCTGTGGCTTATAAAGAGCCCTTTAAAAAGATTAATGAACAACAGACAAGCGCACTTTTAAAACAAAAATGTGCATTTGCTGGGATATGTTTTTCATATACAAATGTATTTTAAATGATTATTATACCATTACATTGTCGACACGCTGAAATTCCATGTTGCAAAAACTCTCACGTCTGTTGCAGTCGATTGAAATACCACATTGAAGAAGCTCATGGGGCGGGGTTATTAACCCCTTCTCCAGCCCCAATATCGTCTGCTTCGAAATTATAGTCTGCAAATTGTAAAATTTAGATTTATGCATTTTTAAAGAAAAGAAACCTAAAGACGAGTGTCAAACAGTTTGGATTCAGATCAGACGCCGCGTAACGCGGCGTCTGATCTGGATCCAAATTGTTTGTTCTCATCAGTAAAGTCGCGACCAGCAGGCAAAGGGTTAACCCCTTCTTCACATAAACTATTTAAGGAAAAATCTAGTTCCAAATCTAGTTAAGTTCATTTGATTAGGAAGGATTATGTTCATTTGATTAGGAAGGATTATGTTTTACAGCTTATTACAAAATGCAAAAAGCACTGTTGATCAGGAGCCATCTGATCAGGTTATACACTGTTCTAAAGATCATATGAACTCTTCACATGTAAAGTTTATTAAAGACGAGTATACTCGTCGCTATACCGCGAGATCGTGTGACCGATTATTATTTCCAGAAAGTTTTATGTCATAGTGACATTAATATATCTTTGTTAAGCTATTAACCCATGCATACCGTGGAGAATGGGTCTTACAGTGGAGAAAACGTTATTCTTTCCCAATAAACGCGTTTACGCTAAATCTATTATTTCAATTGCAAACAGTTTGGAGCCAGAGTAACCCGGCGTCTGATCAGGCTCCAAACTGTTTTCCACCAAGATAAACATGAGTTATCAGAATTGTCCAAAAGTTGCAGTTTTCTACGTTTTAGTGTTTTGCGTTTGCGTTTCGTTTCGTTTAAACGGGAAAGAATAACAGATTCTCCACTGTAGGTAGACCGCAAACATCAAGTCTGTGGTACTATACAAATGTACCTTCTTATTTCTTTCAATTGTTTGATTTGAAACCTTCATAGTCGCCGTCGTTCCCAAGTCTTTGACTAAGTTACTCATCCTCTCAGGAAAGCAACAACCAGTAATATATGTTAACCCTTTCATGATCAAATAGTTCTGGAGATTTTACCCCTAAACCGCTTTATTGTCGTCTGCTTAATAATTGTTGTCTGCAATACAAGTTTTAAAGTTAGATTTAAGGTTGTATGACTTGAAAATATTAATAAGAGTGTCAAACAGTTTGGGTCCTGATCAGATGGCGCGTGGCGCGGCGTCTGATAAGGATACAAACTGTTTTCAAACTCGCTTAAATGCGTCATTGAGAGTGAAAGGGTTAGTACATGACAACAAAATTATTGAAACAAAATGCCACTTTCTTTACTTTATTTCTGCTGTACATGTTGCTCTAAACACTAAACATGTGTCGGTCACATAACCACCAGCTAATTGTAAAGAGTGTATTTAAAATTGAAAATTCCAGTTTACAATTATGTCTAGAAAAGTTTGGCTTATTATAGTTGTTTTTAGAATTAAGTCTATTGCGAAATAACAAACTTGGCATACATTGATTTGATCAGGGGATCCTATATAGGAGCATTCTGATCTGAATGTACACTGTTTGCAGGACAAGAGTACACTTGTCAGGTTCACTAGTTATGAACAACAAGTGTATGCGTCAATGGGGATTAATGGTTTTTATTTATGCTTTTCGGTGGATTACCACGAAAAAGCAGTGGATGATCACTTGGTAATCCACTGCAGTGGATTATCACCAATCGCTTTTATTATGAATTTTCCCCGTAGGGCTCCCCAAGAATCGTAGTCAATCGTGTCTTATCGTTAAAATCCGGCAGTCCGATTTGTCGCGAACTACTCACCGGAAGAGCACGAATCCAAACTCGGGAGCAACGAAGTAATTCGGATGACGTCATTATACCGCCAACTGTCACGCCACATGTGTTCGACATAAAACGTGGGGCTCAACACGGGATAAATAATGTACGTTCGCTTTCAATTTTGAAACAATTTCGTTTAAAAAGTGGCTTTAAAGCATAAATAAATAGAATAACTGTGTTTTTTCAGTGTAAGATCGAATTTAATCCATTTCGTGAACATCAGACTGTTATATTTTCACTCGTGGCTTCGCCACTCGTGAAAATATAACGTCTGATGTTCACTCAATGGATTAAATTTCGATCTTACACTGAAAAAAACAGTTATCCTCTATATCATTAGTACATGTATTTATATTACATGTAATTTGTATACTATTGCCACGCGCCCTCAATTTATTTCGAAATTACTTGTATATATAGTGTTACTAATTAAAACCGTTTAATTGCAAACACATGATGATCTTGATTCGTCTCAGAAATTAGGGTATATCTCATGTTTGGAACGAGGGGAGTGGCAATGAAGATATTTAATTGTATATAACTGTTTAATTTTGTTTATTGACTTGAAGAAACGGTTTAAATGTCTTCTCCAACAAAAACAAACGGTTCGTGATTTAGTTTTCTAGGGGTGTCACTAAAGCATAATTATTCAAGAAAAGTTGAGTAATAAGGTGAAATGATGATGTTTAAATAAAAAAAACTTCACATAGCAAACAGGGTAAACCACCATCGGATGTCTCTGTTCAGAAACGTCTTATCTTGGGCTGCACTGTTTGACGTTATCGTTACAGTGGAGAATGTGTTATTCTTTCCCAATAAACGCTTTACGCTAAAACTATTATTTGCAGTGCAAACAGTTTGGAGCCAGAACAGACGCCGGGTAACCCGGCGTCTGATCAGGCTCCAAACTGTTTGCCACCAAGATAAACATGAAATATCAGAATTGTCCGAAATTTGTTCTTTTCTACGTTTTAGCGCTTTGCGTTTGCGTACGTTTGCGTTTAAACGGGAAAGAATAACAGATTCTCCACTGTACTTGTGGCGCTACATGTATCTGTGTGGTTTGTATTGGCTTCAAGTAAGTACTTGACACATCTTTATATAGTCGCCATATTATATTTATTATATTTGTTTGTTTATAATATATTTTATATATACATATTTGTTTATAACATAATTATATAACGCTTCATGGTCTCCTCGTGAGCTTCTAAGCCCACTGGATTTATGAAATTAAACTGAAATTGTATCTTGTTCTGCAATGGATGTTTTATCGATTGCTACAATGCGCCATGTTGTAGTTCACATGAATGAATTATTTTCTTTGATCTTTACCCAAAATAAACATATTTAAGCTTGGTGTTCACTGTTTAAACACAAATAACGTAATGTTTGTATGCGCAGTGTAAAATTTCTGCTTGTTATGTTTCCCTTTCTGCAGGACTGTTGAATGTGATGTTTGTTTGGTTTGGTTTAGTTTGCTGTCCTTTATGTTTGTATCATTAACCGGATTCAAGATAATTTAACTCTTTGCATGCTGGGTAATTTTTTCGTCTGCAACAAGTGTCGTCTGCTACTGGGTTTTTTTCTTCAAAATTTATTTTCAAAACAGGATCAGAGTGTCCAACAGTTTGGATCCTGATGAGACGCCGCGTTACGCGGCGTCTCATCTGGATCTAAACTGCTTTCGAATGTAATCGCTGCGGCACATGTATCCGCCGCTAGCATTAAAAGAGTTATACAATTCTCCTGTAAACTATATTTGCGTGGGTAAAGACCCTGATCAAACAGCTTCTAGGGGAGCTGTCCGATCAGGGTTGACATTGATATTTCTTAACCCATAACCCCATAGCCTGTTTCTAGATTGGAAGATAGACTACCGCTTAAAGCAGGTTGAAAGGAAAACAGAACGTACCTTAAGACCCATTCTCCTTTACTTTCAGCCTGCTTTAAGCTATAATCTGCTAGGAAAAGAAATATTTCTTATTTAAACATATAATTCACTGTACTAAATGGAATTACTTTCTTAAGTGGAGGAATAAATTAAAAGCGTAAAAAGGTGTATTTATGGGGTAACGGGTTAAAGAATATATCTGATATAAGTCTGCAATATTTCCTGGTGATTTCTTTCCTAATTCTAGTTTTAGGTTAGCTGATAGAAGTTAAAAATTAGCGTAGTTCTATATCCATTGCTTCCTCTTACAATAAAAAACAACACTCAGAGGGAGACAGTGAGTGTGAGTGTTGTTCGGAGGGACTTGTTATAGGGGGCGATTGGCTTACAATTGCAAATAGCTTGACCTGAATTCAAGTTGTAGAAAATAAAAAAGATATTTGAAAATTCTGACCATTCCTTTCCATTAGAGTGACAAAAAGTTTGGAGCCTAATCAGACGCCGGGTAACCCGGCGTCTGATCAGGCTCTAAACTTTTTGTAACGGAAAGTAATTGATTCAGCATAAATTTTATTGAGCCAGAATAACGTCTTCTTTATTGTATACTGCAAATGGTTTGAACAATCCAATGCAGTGCGGAATGCAGGGCAGACAAGCTCTCGCCGTGTTGTACACTTGCAACAAAAACATGACTTCGTTTTGCATAGTTACCAGATTAAGCGTGAATATTGCTGATAGAAGTGTGTTGATTATTTCTGCAGATCTTTGTAAACAACCATCAACTCCTAAAGGGAGCATTCTTGCAGTTTTTCTGTGGCTGTAAATCGACTTGCCACCTGTTGCCTTGATACAGCGGAGAAAACGTTATCCTTTCCTAATAAACGCGTTTATGCTAAAAACATAAGATCCATTGCGAACAGTTTGGAGCCAGATCAGTCACCGTGTTACTCAACGTCTGATTTGACAATAAACGGTGTGCCACATAGATTAAAAGATATAGTCAGAATTGTCAAACAGTTGTCTATTTCTACATTTTAGTGCAATGCGTTTGCGTTTCGTTTGCGTTTAAACGGGAAAGGATAACGTCGTCTCCATGGTACAATGTACATGGTAATGGCGATGATGTGCATCTCAATAAATACGTACAGTATTGTCGAACATAGGCCAAAACGAAATATTAAAACACGTACAGTAGAACCCTCTCTATTACGACTCCTAAATTGTGCTAAATATTAGTTGTTTAAGACAGGTGACAGCTTAAATCAATGTGAAAGTGAAACAGAAAGCTCCTGCAGGAGCTTTCTGTTTCACTTTAACATTGCTTTAAGCTGTTACCTGTTTTTATACAGACATCACGCCTTCATTTTAATGGTCATAACAGTGAGGTTCTACTGTACTTTGGACATGGTTGTGGCTTTTGCCTTTCATAATATGGACGGTAAGGCGAGACAAGAAACAACACCAAATAAGGCTATAGGGTTTAGGTAATCAGGTGCCAGATTCATACACGTGTCCTACAGCAAATAACGTCTTAACCCCTTCACTTCCTTATCACTTGGATCAAGATAAGACGCCAAGTTACACAGCGTACATCTGGATCCAAAACGTTTCCAGCCGCTATGAGGAATCCTTCTTTAAATGCTAATGTTTGAAGACATTTGTGACACAAATCAGGTACATTGTACTTGATATTGCTGATTGTTTAAAAAAATTCAAATTGTTATTCTCGAGAATCCGTGTATAAATTTAATTTTCTATTTCTTCTACCTGTCTGCAATAATTCGAAGAAATGCAATGATTCAAAACAATTTGATTTATCTATCATATAACCAGGTTTCCACCTTTTAGACCACTCATTAAATACCCGTTGATTGTAAAATCTCATTGAACTTGAACTTCGAATGGGCCATCCAAATTTCCAATTGAATTCTGGGGGTTTTTTTGTTGTTTTTGTTGTTTTGTTTTGTTTTGTTGTTGTTTTGTTGTTGTTTTTTTGTTGTTTTTGTTGTTTTGTTTTGTTGTTGTTTTGTTGTTGTTTTTTTTTTTTTTTTTTTTTTTGTGGGGGGTGTTTTTTGTTTTTTGTTTTTGTTGGGTTTTTTGTTTTGTTTTATTTTTTTTGGGGGGGGGGGTATTTGGGGTTGATTTTTAGTTCTTTTTTGCCATGACTATATAGGGTTGTTTTATGTCCCCAAACCAGAGTGGCAACCAGTTAGGAGTTTGCTTAGACGCCGAGTTTCCCAGCGCCTGATCTGGTTCTAAACTGTTTGTAACGGTCATACTGTTTAAGCATAAACGCAATAATTTGGAAAACAGTAACATTCTCCCCTCTGTAAGCTTATTGAACTAATCTGACTCGTATGGAAATGGAATGCGGTGCATGTTCTTATTATTTCTTGTATGGGTGCAATAAAAAGGAATGTTCACACCTCTGCTTGGCAGCCAATCATAAGTAATAATGAGATATAGTTTTCATCAATGTAATGCAAACATATAATACAGTGTAATTAGAATTGTCCAAAAGTTGTATTTTTCTACGTTTTAGTGTTTTGCGTTTGCGTTTCGTTTCGTTTAAACGGGAAAGAATAACAGATTATCCACTGTACATGTTAATATCTTTTAAATCGCTCCTTCACTGCCAGTCTCGGTCCCTCTTACGGTTGAAAACAGTTTCGATTTTGAAAAGACGCCGAGTCACTCGCCGTCTGATTAGGCTTCAAATTTTTATAAATTTGTAATTTTGCTGTGTCGAAAAACCCTCATATCTATAACGATGTTATATTAAAGCTAAGGACAGTAAAAGTTTGGAAGCAAATGATATATTGGTACAGATTTGGTTAACCCATTGCCTACTAATCACGACTTCATTGGTCTTTTTGCAAACAGCTTGGATCCAGATCAGCAGGGCTGCCATAAGTTGACAAGAAAAATCCTAAGATTTCCAAATTTGCATTTTTCAAGTGTGATTTTACGAATCGTACCTTTACCCCGTAGCCTTTTTCTGTTTTGTTGACATGCGACTGCTTAAAGCAGGCTATAAGTAAAGCAGGCTGTAAGTAAAGCAGAATGTGCCTTAGGGCGCATTCTGCTTTACTTTCAGCCTGCTTTAAGCTACCATGAACTGGGAAAAAATAGGAAAAATCCGGAGAAATGGCAGCCCTGGATCAGACGTCGCGTACCTAGGCGTCTGATCTGAATCCAAATTTTTGACACTCGTCTAAAGATTTCTTTACTTGAAACATGTATAAATTTAAATTTAACAAATTGTGCAGACCATGATTTTAAAAGCAGACGATATCACAGCAGGATAATGGTTAACATGCGTGTAAATACCTTTCCCTAAACACTGACGCATATCAGATGGGTTTCTTTTGAAGTTCCATAAGAACTTAATAAACGTGATTCTAAACAGAGATCTAACAAACGTGCAGATATTGGAGGCAGTTAGCTGCACGTGCTGCACGTGATTATCAGATTTTACTGCTGCTTGTTCAAGCGATTGGGTAACTTGTGCAGAATTGCATTGCATATAAAATAATGCATAGCTGCTCGGAATGATTGTGTTTGTCCTTATCCCTCTAAGCTATCTTCTGTTTTTGAAAAGTCGTCTGTATTTTTTTTATTCAGTTTTTAACCATTTTCTACATGGCTTGTTTTCAGTACTAGAGACAGAAAGCTGGTTTAAGAAGATTTGAGTGTTAATCAGAATACATATTAAGGAGCATTCTGCTTTACTTTCAGCCTACTTTAAGATATACCGCCTTCTATTATATACAGCCGAGGCTCATAAGTCTTTCCCCAAAATGGCTGCCGTTTTGTTCTCTACTCTAAGCACATGCAAACTTTAAACATCAACCAACTCAAAACGGCAACTCCAACTTACCTGAAACTTTCAGTATTTTGAAATAGACCCGTTTTCTTTCAGAATATGCCGAATTACTCTTGGAATACCCTCATAAAGTGATTGTACATAGGCCTGACTGTAACGATCCCAAATGCAAAGAACATGCCTGATAAGCTCATGCTTAATTTTGAGATTCACTGCACGCTTGCACAAGTTAGTTTTCAAAGATTTCCACACATTTTTTATTATATTTAAGTCTGGGCTTTAGGCTGGTCGAACAATTGTCGGCATATTACCGTTCCTTTACCATTCGATGGCGAGTCTAGATTTATGCCGTTTAGCATAGTCATCTTAGGCACTGTAGGGCCTATTTTATAGTTTTTTAACAATAACTTGCCACAAATGTGTAACTAGAGTTTCAATATATTTCTTGGAATTGATATTACCACCAACTGGTGTCAGGGTTCCAACGTTATCATATGTTTTACAGCACCTGAACACAACAGATGCTTTGCAATATGGAGTGGGGTCGGCATGGTTTTCCGTGGTCTCCGATACCCTCCCACTTCGGATCTTGTTTTCGCAGTTCCCTCACTCTCGAAATCTCTTTTTAAAATTTGAAATGGTAGATCTATCGATGTTTACCGATCGTGAAACTTTGTGGGTACTTTGAGAGTCCTTATTTAAATGACGGATAGCGTTTTTTCTGCTAGTGTGTCAATTCCTTGCGTTTAACACTTGATATGTTACGAAGCAGACGATCGAAACAAATCAATATCATTTGTTTACAAAAAATGAAGAAGTAATCGGTGTTATCATGAAATTCACGGTGTTAAAATTTCAATCTTCATAGTAACTAAACCGCGGCGCTATTAAAGTTTTTCGAACGCGGCCATTTGCGGTACCGATATCGGCGCCATGTTTTGGGGAAAGACTTATGACCCTCGGCTGTAGATAATATCTATTGTGGCTCAAAGTCTAACTGTATTAAGTGGAACTTTTTTCTTCAGTAGGGGTCATCATCTAAATTAAAGGCGTAAAGGTGTACATACGCGTACCTTTATAGTACAGTGGAGAATGTGTTATTCATTCCAAATAAACGCGTTTACGCTAAAACTATTATTTGCAGTGCAAACAGTTTGGAGCCAGATCAGACTCCGAACTGTTGGCCTCCAAGACAAACATGAGTTATCAGAATTGTCAAAAAATTGTACTTCTTACGTTTTAGTGTTTTGCATTTGCGTACGTTTGCGTTTAAACGGGAAAGAATAACAGATTCTCCACTGTAATAAGCTAAACAAGTTTAGCTGAAAATGACATCAATGTGATGGTAACATATAGATCTCGAATTGTTTTTGATCTAGTCTGGATATACACTGTTTGCATTTCAGCATAATGACGTAATTCTAAGGAATACTATAAATATCCCCTTTGTGGTTGCTCGGAATTTCACGTGGTAGAGATAATTGTGTTAGCTACTATACACTATCATATGCTTTAACTTCTTCACTTCCAGAAATTCGTCTAGTTATTCCTTCACTGCCTTACCATGAGTGTAATGGTCATTTGCAAAGAGTTTGGATACTGATCAAACACCACTGTAGGATTTCTGCTTTACTTTTGTCCTGCATGAAGTGGGGTGTGTTACAAAAATACAATGTACGCGTTTGCCCTTTAGGAAGTTGCGGCCAGATCATGTACACACATGCACGCACGTTAACACGTGCATCACCTCTTACAATGGAGAATGTGTTATTCTTTCCCAATAAACGCGTTTACGCTAAAACTATTATTTGCAGTGCAAACAGTTTGGAGCCAGATCAGACGCCGGGTAACCCGGCGTCTGATCAGGCTCCAAACTGTTTGCCACCAAGATAAACATGAAATATCAGAATTGTCCAAAAGTTGTTCTTTTCTACGTTTTAGCGTTTTGCGTTTGCGTACGTTTGCGTTTAAACGGGAAAGAATAACAGATTCTCCACTGTAACTAATTTAGCCCTAAAACTGTTAATGGACAATTCCAGTTTTCAATTATGCGCTCTAAACTTTTTACCATTTAGGGTTGGGGTTTTTATAATAATATATTGCAAAACAACAAACAATTCATACCCTGGTCAGATTCTCATTTTACATCGGCACTATATGACCTACTCTGTGTTCAAGTGCCGTAAAACCCAACTCATCCATCAATCCATTGTACTTAACGATCCATATGAGCTAGCTCTCCACTGAATGCAAAGGACATATGTACTCTTCATAGGTACACTGTTTGAAAATGACGAGTAAACTCGTCTCTAGGATAAGATGTGTTACATGTAAGCGAGGCACGTGATCTGCTCCTGTGTAAATCAGGGAAGTTTGAAATCATTTACTTGGTCTCTCAGCATCATAATCCTCACTAAGCATCCCGATCTGTGATCTCAAGTGTGAAAACTCCTTTACACTTGAAACTTGCTTTGAAGTAGCGAGTGATAGATTCCCGGTTTCAGGTAGCATCGCAGGCCCAAGACTTCAAAGATATGTAGAGCCGATATCTACAATCACAACGTGTTTAACGTCACTTTAGTCAAACAATATTGACTTCTATGAAGGCATGTTGTTGCTTAATGCAGAACAAATGTAAAGCAGAAAGCTCCTAACGGAGCTTTCCGCTTTACGTTTGTTCTGCATTAAGCTAGTACGTTTCGTAGATTGTCAGCGAGATATGTTAAGTGCTTGATAGAAATATGTTAGACGGTAGCTTATTTATCAACAACCGGTATGATCTGTGATTAACTCACTTCCTGCTGGGCTTCTCTGCAGAAAGCATGTGAAGCTTAAAAATAAACATTTCAGTTTTCAAAATAAAATGATTGCCGCGGTATTATTTACAGTCACTCATTACGTATCCACTGCCCGACGATTGAATGCATCTGCCTCCAACCCGTTATTACATGTTCCATCGTACGTATTGCTGCCAAATCCTGCTTTTCAATTTTAAGGAGGCGTTCAAGCCTCTTGTACACTTCTTAAAACATGTACAGTGGAGAATCTGTTATTCTTTCCCGTTTAAACGCAAACGTACGCAAACGCAAAGCGCTAAAACGTAGAAAAGAACAACTTTTGGTCAATTCTGATATTTCATGCTTATCTTGGTGGCAAACAGTTTGGAGCCTGATCAGACGCCGGCTAACCCGGCGTCTGATCAGGGTCCAAACTGTTTGCACTGCAAATAATAGTTTTAGCGTAAACGCGTTTATTGGGAAAGAATAACAGATTCTCCACTGTGCATGTATTCATTTACCAAGCATGGTGTGTAGTATATTATTGAATTAATAACTTTTTAGTGTATATAATGCCGTCATTATTCTAGAACATTTCATTTTTTTTACATCTAGTAGATATCACCTTTAATCAGTTTACTTCAAGTCTGACTTGAGGTAATATTCGATTTTTTAAAATCATTTCATAGTATGGCTTTTTGACCTTCTATTGCTGTCGTTATTAGCTTTTATTTAACTTGATCTTAGTACTTTTTTAAACACACTAAATGCTTACACTGTGAGAGTTTGGTGTGCAGCATTAAAAGGTGATATGCACATTTACCTTCTGTATATACTATATTATGTTCCTATGATTATGCTATGTATTATTAAAAACTGTTATTATTGATCGTGTCTTATAATTCAATAATGAATGACTTTGTACATATATGTAAAACTGCAATTTGCATGAACTGTACATAATGTCACTTTGATGTACAAAGAAGATACAGAAATAAATAAATTATACCATCACGTAATTAATTCACTGCCTGCTCTCTGATACATAGATGCATGTACATTATCGCAATATTCTGTCTGCCACACTTTCTACATAGAGGATATTGAATGAGTGTGTTCAAATCAATACTTTTAGAATTGGATCTACTCAATTAATATTCTGTCACTTTAAAATGTGTACGTAGATCTTCGATGGAATAGGCAAAAACATATCGTTAGACTTAAAAATATTATGTTTTGGTTCCGCTGGGGCTCGAACCCAGGACCTCTCGCGTGTGAAGCGAGCGTGATAACCACTACACTACGGAACCACACGATCTGGCGTATAACTAATTAACTATTAATCAATTGGTTTAGGCAGGCTAGGTCTGCATGTAGTGGAGAAAACATTATTCTTCCCGTTTAACAAAATGTAACCCCATTAGGTTACGCCTGTGGATCTGTTTTGTTACTGAAACACGAACCAGTCTACTTGGGAATCTTGGTAGTTTATTAGTTTAATAAATACTGCTCTAAATTAGCAAACAGTTTAGACCTAGATCAGAGGGCATGAGTCTACACTGTTTGCAAAAGTAATGGCAATATTTTAAACAGGTCCATGGTGTTAAAAGAGTTAATTAGTAATGCAATACCCCATACATGCCGTAAAACTACATTCATAAATCCATAAACAATAAGCATCAATGCATTTTTTAAAAAACAATGGTGTGGGCTGATTTGAAACAGACGCAAACAATATTTCTAATTTGGTTCCGCTGGGGCTCGAAACCAGGACCTCTCGCGTGTGAAGCGAGCGTGATAACCACTACACTAAGGAACCATATATAATGATGACACTTTAGAGTACTTTATTAACCCTTTCTCCAATTTGTGAGATTTTATCACTTTCACGACTTCATTGTCGTCTGCTTCAGTATTGTTGTCTGCATTATCGTTTCAAAGTTAGATTTAAGGCAGTATGAGTGGCGTCATTTCGTAACGAGTGTGAAGCAGTTTGGATTTTTACAATCGCGCCATTTGGCGTCATTGACAGGGGAATGGTTAAATTCGTAAGATTGTTGTTGTTTTTGTTGTTGTTATTATTGATGTTTGTGTTGTTGGTGACCATGGTGTTGTTAAATCTGAGGCACGTAAAAATCCGTTTTCAATGATTGAGTTATATAAAATTTACTGTGTAAATTGTAGTTCGTCTTTAACTTGATCGAGTTATCAAATTTCGGCTGTATTTCATTAGTGCTCTACAAACTCAGTCAAACTTCGATATCTCAAACTCGCTTATATCGAACACATCCGTATTTCAAAGTTCAAACGTGGCTACATGTAAGCCACGTTTTAACTTTGAAATAAAGGATTATGTTCGACTTAAGCGAGTTCGCAATAAAGAAAATCAATTGTAGACATACGGAAACGTTGAAAGTTAAACGAGTTCGAGATATCGAAATTCGACTTTATTCGATACGCCTGATATCTAATACAGTCGATAAGTGTGCACATCTAGTGCATTCAGATGTCTGTACTTGTAGTCAATATGTTTTGTGTAATGTAACTGGTTCCGTAGTGTAGTGGTTATCACGTCTGCTTTACACGCAGAAGGTCCTGGGTTCGAGCCCCAGCGGAACCAACTTTTATTGAAAACGTGTTATAAGGTTGATGGTAGTAAAACCTATACAGAAAATTTTAGTTTATTCATTTTTGAATCCATATCAGTTGACCTCATATTAATGAGATGAAAACTTTTCGAGCGATGTAATGAAGAAGTTGGTAGAGGTCAAAATAAAAAATCTGAATAAATGTTTGTTTTTTTAAAAAATGTTTAGTTGATTACTGAATTCTCATTAAAAGTCCCAAGTTGTATTCAGTAAGATTAATATCGTGTACGGCCACCGTTTGTACCAATATACTCTCCATTTCTTCGGCGTAACATAACGTTAATGAGAACGTCAGACATCCACTCTTGCTGTGAGGTCTGTGTCAAATATTGCATGCTGAATCTTAAATGTAATCAATGTTCGTAGTCTACCATCTGCTTTGCTAAATGTGCATCGAGATGCGTCAGTTAAAAGAACTTGGTACCAGTCAGCTTGCCTCGGATTCAAATGACGTCGTTACGTGTCATCCAAATTTGACCGGAATATGGGCGTCATGCTCTGATTGGTTTAACGTTCGATTGCACGCGATTACAAAGGTCTGTGATGACTGACCGTGTTCACTAGCCGTTCCGGTGGCTGGAAAAGGACGTAGACGTAAGTGCGTTATGTGCCGTAGTGGTCAGTTCTGACGGAGGAAAAACGGGATGACCAAGGCGAAAACGATTGTGAACAGTCCAAGCCTGATTGTACCGGGTCGCAAGCCTCTGTTTGGTCTTTCGACAGCAGCCGAACTAGCGGGCGACGTCAATGGCCGTCATTGCCTGATTTCTTTCAACTTCAGACGAGCGTGACATGATGCAATGATTGAATTCATATGGTGTTTTCAATTTTTTTTATTACCATGTGTCGTGTGTATTGTACGACGGTGACAGAATTACTTTATTGAAACGTGTGTACCGTGCACGTGCAAAACGTGCAAATTATGATTCTGTTACGTTAACGGTTTTTATCTGTGTTATTATGTGAACGCTTTACACATGTGTAACTCCAACTAACCAATAGCCCACAAGTACATTCACTTGTTGCTGAGTATACATTAGATTTGTGTTGTACTTTACGGACATACGTGTATTTGATTGATTGAACGAGCTGTGTTTTACGGCACCGCGACACATAATATGGTAAACCGTAAAACGCAGCTCGATCAATATGGCGCCAAACATGTGTAATTAGAAATATTCTACATGTAATCATTTCACTGTCAATAACAGCTTGATCAAACGCCCCGTTAGGTGGCGTCTGATCAGGATCCAAATTATTTGGCGTCATTGACAGTGAACGACTGCTGTTCAGTGTTGTTGATAATGATTATGGTAGTGGTAGTCCTGGTGTTGTTAAAGCTAACCAGCTTTTACAACATCCGGGGGCACTTAACATCCCGATTTTAAATAATTGATTTATACAGATTTTACTGTGATCGAGATATCGAGTTACATTTGTATCGAAGCAGGGCTGCCATTTCTCCGGATTTTTCCTAAATCTCCGGATTTTTCCCCAGTTCATGGTAGCTTAAAGCAGGCTGAAAGTAGTCGCATGTCAACAAAACAAGAAAAAGGCTATGGGGTAAAGGTACGATTCGTAAAATCGCACTTTAGAAATGCAAATTTGGAAATCTTAGGATTTTTCATGTCAACTTATGGCAGTCCTGTCGAAGAAAGACCGTGAGTAATTCATAAGTGCGCTACACACTGAGTCAAACTTCGATAATTCGACCTCGCTTATGACGAACAGATCCTTATCAAGTACAGAGTTAAAACGAGGGTAAGCCACGTTTTAACTTTGAAATAAAGGATGTGTTCGACTTAACCCTTCTCCCCATAGCCTGTTTCTAGTATTGATTATAGGTGTCAACTTAAAGCAGGTTGAAAGTAAAGCAAAATGCGACTAGGCGCATTCTGCTTTACTTTCAGCCTGCTATAAGCTATCATCTTCTAGAATATAGAAAACATTTCTTATGATACATATTTATGACTGTATAAATTGGAACTATTTTCACCAGCGGAGGAATAAATCAAATGCGATAAAAGGCGTTTCCATGGGGGAAAGGGTCGAAATAAGGAAATTCAACTGTAGACATACAGAAAAATTAAAGTATACCATGTCGGCGCCGTAGTCGCATAAATACGACATTGCAAACAGATTGGGTCCTGATCAGACGCCGCGTTAGGCGGCGTCTTATCAAGATCCAAACTGTTTGACACTCGTGTCGAAATTCCTTAAGTCATACTACCTTAAATAACTTTGAAACGATATTGAAGACAACAATGTTAAAGCAGTCGACAATATAGCGGCGAACGAGCAAACCTCTCACGGCTAAGTTGGTGCTGAAAGGGGATAAACGTGTCCGAGAATTCGAAGTTCGACTGTATTCGATATATTCTGATAATAAGATAGTGTATTTAGATAGCCCTAGGTATAGTTGATTTTGTAATACATGTATAACTGGTTCCGTAGTGTAGTGGTTATCACGTCTGCTTTACACGCAGAAGGTCCTGGGTTCGAGCCCCAGCGGAACCATACATTTTTCTCTTTAATTTGCTGTGTATTGACATTTTTTGTCAGAATATAAATAGAGTATATTCGTCGTTCAGGTTAATGAATGTTAAATCATGTGTAGATAAATCAACAATTTAAAAAAGGGATAACAAAACATGACGAAATACAAACGAACTATGTAAAGTTTAATCGCTCTGTGGTAAAGCTTTGCACAAGGGGTTCCGTAGTGTAGTGGTTATCACGCTCGCTTCACACGCGAGAGGTCCTGGGTTCGAGCCCCAGCGGAACCAATTTTTAAAAAAATATTATATCACTTTAAATATGAGTTGAATTGAAATTCATTTAATCTTCTAAGGTGATGAGTGAGTTTAAAGAAATGATATCATGGTTTGAAAAGCGTAAAACACATTTGCTCTACCTTTACTTTCAGTCTGCTATAAGCTATCATCTTCTAGAATATAGAAATCATTTCTTATGATACATATTTATGACTGTATAAATTGGAACTATTTTCACCAGCGGAGGAATCAATCAAATGCGATAAAAGGCGAATCCATTGGGGAAAGAGTCGAAATAAGGAAATTCAACTGTAGACATACAGAAAAATTAAAGTTTACCGTGTCGGCGCCGTAGTCGCATAAATACGACATTGCAAACAGATTGGATCCTGATCAGACGCCGCGTTACGCGGCGTCTGATCAAGATCAAAACTGTTTGACACTCGTGTCGAAATTTCATAAGTCATACGACCTTAAATCTAACTTTGAAACGATCTTGAAGACAACAATATTGAAGCAGTCGACAATATAGCGGCGAAGGAGCAAAACTCTCACAGTTACGTTGGTGCTGAAAGGGGATAAACGTGTCCGAGAATTCGAAGTTCGACTGTATTCGATATATTCTGATAATAAGATATAGTGTATTCAGATAGCCCTAGGTATAGTTGATTTTGTAATACATGTATGACTGGTTCCGTAGTGTAGTGGTTATCACGTCTGCTTTACACGCAGAAGGTCCTGGGTTCGAGCCCCAGCGGAACCAACTTTTATTGAAAACGTGTTATAAGGTTGATGGTAGTAAAACCTATACAGAAAATTTTAGTTTATTCATTTTTGAATCCATATCAGTTAATGAGATGAAAACTTTTCGAGCGATGTAATGAAGAAGTTGGTAGAGGTCAAAATAAAAAATCTGAATAAATGTTTGTTTTTTTAAAAAATGTTTAGTTGATTACTGAATTCTCATTAAAAGTCCCAAGTTGTATTCAGTAAGATTAATATCGTGTACGGCCACCGTTTGTACCAATATACTCTCCATTTCTTCGGCGTAACATTAACGTTAATGAGAACGTCAGACATCCACTCTTGCTGTAAGGTCTGTGTCAAATATTGCATGCTGAATCTTAAATGTAATCAATGTTCGTAGTCTACCATCTGCTTTGCTAAATGTGCATCGAGATGTCTTTCGACAGCAGCCGAACCAGCGGGCGACGTCAATGGCCGTCATTGCCTGATTTCTTTCAACTTCAGACGAGCGTGACATGATGCAATGATTGAATTCATATGGTGTTTTCAATTTTTTTTATTACCATGTGTCGTGTGTATTGTACGACGGTGACAGAATTACTTTATTGAAACGTGTGTACCGTGCACGTGCAAAACGTGCAAATTATGATTCTGTTACGTTAACGGTTTTTATCTGTGTTATTATGTGAACGCTTTACACATGTGTAACTCCAACTAACCAATAGCCCACAAGTACATTCACTTGTTGCTGAGTATACATTAGATTTGTGTTGTACTTTACGGACATACGTGTATTTGATTGATTGAACGAGCTGTGTTTTACGGCACCGCGACACATAATATGGTAAACCGTAAAACGCAGCTCGATCAATATGGCGCCAAACATGTGTAATTAGAAATATTCTACATGTAATCATTTCACTGTCAATAACAGCTTGATCAAACGCCCCGTTAGGTGGCGTCTGATCAGGATCCAAATTATTTGGCGTCATTGACAGTGAACGACTGCTGTTCAGTGTTGTTGATAATGATTATGGTAGTGGTAGTCCTGGTGTTGTTAAAGCTAACCAGCTTTTACAACATCCGGGGGCACTTAACATCCCGATTTTAAATAATTGATTTATACAGATTTTACTGTGATCGAGATATCGAGTTACATTTGTATCGAAGCAGGGCTGCCATTTCTCCGGATTTTCCTAAATCTCCGGATTTTTCCCCAGTTCATGGTAGCTTAAAGCAGGCTGAAAGTAGTCGCATGTCAACAAAACAAGAAAAAGGCTATGGGGTAAAGGTACGATTCGTAAAATCGCACTTTAGAAATGCAAATTTGGAAATCTTAGGATTTTTCATGTCAACTTATGGCAGTCCTGTCGAAGAAAGACCGTGAGTAATTCATAAGTGCGCTACACACTGAGTCAAACTTCGATAATTCGACCTCGCTTATGACGAACAGATCCTTATCAAGTACAGAGTTAAAACGAGGGTAAGCCACGTTTTAACTTTGAAATAAAGGATGTGTTCGACTTAACCCTTCTCCCCATAGCCTGTTTCTAGTATTGATTATAGGTGTCAACTTAAAGCAGGTTGAAAGTAAAGCAAAATGCGACTAGGCGCATTCTGCTTTACTTTCAGCCTGCTATAAGCTATCATCTTCTAGAATATAGAAAACATTTCTTATGATACATATTTATGACTGTATAAATTGGAACTATTTTCACCAGCGGAGGAATAAATCAAATGCGATAAAAGGCGTTTCCATGGGGGAAAGGGTCGAAATAAGGAAATTCAACTGTAGACATACAGAAAAATTAAAGTATACCATGTCGGCGCCGTAGTCGCATAAATACGACATTGCAAACAGATTGGGTCCTGATCAGACGCCGCGTTAGGCGGCGTCTTATCAAGATCCAAACTGTTTGACACTCGTGTCGAAATTCCTTAAGTCATACTTCCTTAAATAACTTTGAAACGATCTTGAAGACAACAATGTTAAAGCAGTCGACAATATAGCGGCGAACGAGCAAACCTCTCACGGCTAAGTTGGTGCTGAAAGGGGATAAACGTGTCCGAGAATTCGAAGTTCGACTGTATTCGATATATTCTGATAATAAGATAGTGTATTTAGATAGCCCTAGGTATAGTTGATTTTGTAATACATGTATAACTGGTTCCGTAGTGTAGTGGTTATCACGTCTGCTTTACACGCAGAAGGTCCTGGGTTCGAGCCCCAGCGGAACCATACATTTTTCTCTTTAATTTGCTGTGTATTGACATTTTTTGTCAGAATATAAATAGAGTATATTCGTCGTTCAGGTTAATGAATGTTAAATCATGTGTAGATAAATCAACAATTTAAAAAAGGGATAACAAAACATGACGAAATACAAACGAACTATGTAAAGTTTAATCGCTCTGTGGTAAAGCTTTGCACAAGGGGTTCCGTAGTGTAGTGGTTATCACGCTCGCTTCACACGCGAGAGGTCCTGGGTTCGAGCCCCAGCGGAACCAATTTTTAAAAAAATATTATATCACTTTAAATATGAGTTGAATTGAAATTCATTTAATCTTCTAAGGTGATGAGTGAGTTTAAAGAAATGATATCATGGTTTGAAAAGCGTAAAACACATTTGCTCTACCTTTACTTTCAGTCTGCTATAAGCTATCATCTTCTAGAATATAGAAATCATTTCTTATGATACATATTTATGACTGTATAAATTGGAACTATTTTCACCAGCGGAGGAATCAATCAAATGCGATAAAAGGCGAATCCATTGGGGAAAGAGTCGAAATAAGGAAATTCAACTGTAGACATACAGAAAAATTAAAGTTTACCGTGTCGGCGCCGTAGTCGCATAAATACGACATTGCAAACAGATTGGATCCTGATCAAACGCAGCGATGTAATGAAGAAGTTGGTAGAGGTCAAAATAAAAAATCTGAATAAATGTTTGTTTTTTTAAAAAATGTTTAGTTGATTACTGAATTCTCATTAAAAGTCCCAAGTTGTATTCAGTAAGATTAATATCGTGTACGGCCACCGTTTGTACCAATATACTCTCCATTTCTTCGGCGTAACATAACGTTAATGAGAACGTCAGACATCCACTCTTGCTGTGAGGTCTGTGTCAAATATTGCATGCTGAATCTTAAATGTAATCAATGTTCGTAGTCTACCATCTGCTTTGCTAAATGTGCATCGAGATGCGTCAGTTAAAAGAACTTGGTACCAGTCAGCTTGCCTCGGATTCAAATGACGTCGTTACGTGTCATCCAAATTTGACCGGAATATGGGCGTCATGCTCTGATTGGTTTAGCGTTCGATTGCACGCGATTACAAAGGTCTGTGATGACTGACCGTGTTCACTAGCCGTTCCGGTGGCTGGAAAAGGACGTAGACGTAAGTGCGTTATGTGCCGTAGTGGTCAGTTCTGACGGAGGAAAAACGGGATGACCAAGGCGAAAACGATTGTGAACAGTCCAAGCCTGATTGTACCGGGTCGCAAGCCTCTGTTTGGTCTTTCGACAGCAGCCGAACCAGCGGGCGACGTCAATGGCCGTCATTGCCTGATTTCTTTCAACTTCAGACGAGCGTGACATGATGCAATGATTGAATTCATATGGTGTTTTCAATTTTTTTATTACCATGTGTCGTGTGTATTGTACGACGGTGACAGAATTACTTTATTGAAACGTGTGTACCGTGCACGTGCAAAACGTGCAAATTATGATTCTGTTACGTTAACGGTTTTTATCTGTGTTATTATGTGAACGCTTTACACATGTGTAACTCCAACTAACCAATAGCCCACAAGTACATTCACTTGTTGCTGAGTATACATTAGATTTGTGTTGTACTTTACGGACATACGTGTATTTGATTGATTGAACGAGCTGTGTTTTACGGCACCGCGACACATAATATGGTAAACCGTAAAACGCAGCTCGATCAATATGGCGCCAAACATGTGTAATTAGAAATATTCTACATGTAATCATTTCACTGTCAATAACAGCTTGATCAAACGCCCCGTTAGGTGGCGTCTGATCAGGATCCAAATTATTTGGCGTCATTGACAGTGAACGACTGCTGTTCAGTGTTGTTGATAATGATTATGGTAGTGGTAGTCCTGGTGTTGTTAAAGCTAACCAGCTTTTACAACATCCGGGGGCACTTAACATCCCGATTTTAAATAATTGATTTATACAGATTTTACTGTGATCGAGATATCGAGTTACATTTGTATCGAAGCAGGGCTGCCATTTCTCCGGATTTTTCCTAAATCTCCGGATTTTTCCCCAGTTCATGGTAGCTTAAAGCAGGCTGAAAGTAAAGATAGTGTATTTAGATAGCCCTAGGTATAGTTGATTTTGTAATACATGTATAGCTGGTTCCGTAGTGTAGTGGTTATCACGTCTGCTTTACACGCAGAAGGTCCTGGGTTCGAGCCCCAGCGGAACCATATATTTTTCTCTTTAATTTCTCTGTATTGACTTTTTTGTCAGAATATAAATAGAGTATATTCGTCGTTCAGGTTAATGAATATTAAATCATTTGTAGATAAATCAACAATTTAAAAAAGGATGACAAAAGATGACGAAATACAAACGAACTATGTAAAGTTTAATCGCTCTGTGGTAATGCTTTGCATAAGGGGTTCCGTAGTGTAGTGGTTATCACGCTCGCTTCACACGCGAGAGGTCCTGGTTTCGAGCCCCAGCGGAACCAATTTTTTTAAAATATTATATCACTTTAAATATGAGTTGAATTGAAATGCATTTAATCTTCTAAGGTGATAAGTAATTTTAAAGAAATGATACCATGGTTTGAAAAGCGTAAAACACATTTGCTCTACCTGCAAAAACACATTAAATTAGACTTCGTATGTACTTTACGAGCATTCATGTATTTTCACTCTTAAATGCTGAATAAATAGCGTATACTTCCAGACTTTCGTCTGCGAAAATTCTAACATAAATAATTCATAATTGTATTTCTCTGGAACATTATTAAAAAGGCAGACAGTTTTGTTCCTGATTAGATGGCGAGTTTCTCCGCCTTTGATCTGGTTCCAATCTGTTTCCAATCGAAGACCAATTGACAAGGTGCAAGAAGAGTGTTTAAAAGCCCTTCACTGTCTTACGCCGAGTACAATAGTTATTTGCAAACAGGTTGGATCCTGATCAGACGCCGCGTGACGCGGCGTCTGATCAGGCTCTAAACTGTTTGACACTAATTTCAATACCTTTTAAGTCAAAATACATTAAATTTAAATTTGAGAAATAAAAGCAGACGACAATTGTTTTAACCAGATGACGTCATGGCAGTGAACGCGTTAAATGATATTCATGGACTTTGTGAAAATGCATATTGAATGGCTTTAGACATTAGCGTCAGTTCTCACGACTGATAGAGGCCTGATAAACAGAGAAACTACATTAGTTAACATTCAGCTCACTATGTTATTGTTGTCTGCAACATGAGGCGTCTGCAACACAAAATATTAGACTTCATTTACAGTATATACATGTACCCTATAATACAGTGAAAAAAAACGTTACTCATTCCCGTTTAAACACAAACGAAACGCAAACGCTTTAAATGTACTAAAATGCAGAAAATGATAACTTTTTCACAATTCTGAATGTTGATTTTACATTTGTAACCTGGATGGCAAACAGTTTGGAGCCTGATCAGACGCCGGGTTACCCGGCGTCTGATCTGACTCCAAACTGTTTGCATTGAGAATAATAGATTTAGCGTAAACGCGTTTATTGGGAAAGAATAACGTTTTCTCAACTGTATAACTATGAAATTGTAGGCATATTGGTGATACTTAACCCTTTCACTGCCAAATCTTTCATGAGATTTTCCCCCCTTCATCGTTTCATTGTCGTCTGCTTCAATTTTGTTGTCTGCATCGTTCACAGATAAACGCTTCCATTGTCGTATTTTCGTCCCGTATGCTTGTAAATTATCGTCTGCCTTTATTTCAAATTAAGACTTTTAACACCTTAACTGATAGACATCATAGATACGAGTATCCATAAGTTTGAATTCATGTCGAACAATGAGTGGCTCGTAGACAGACAAGATCAAAACTGTTTGGAAATACCAGTAAAGTCGGTTGATGGGTTAAAAATAAAAGCAAATGTTTAATCTGTTGATACAGTAAACCTCTCTATTATGACCACTAATTTGTGCTAATTACATGTGTATTATGTTTAAAAGGCAAGTGGATGCTTAAAGCAAAGTGACAGTAAAACAGAAAGCTCCTTTAGGAGCTTTCTGTTTTTACTTTTACCTGGCTTTAAGCTGTCACCTATCTTTTATACAATCAATTCGCTTTCTTTTTAGCGGTCAAAATAAAGAGTTTTTACTGTATTTTCCCTGTAGTAACACCATAGGATTTGGTGCTGAAATTAGGGAAAGTTCTAAAACTATTTGATAAAAAAGCAAGCAGATTTCATATTCAGCAAACACAATTACAGTGGAGAAAACGTTATTCTTTCCCAATAAACGCGTTTACGCTAAAACTATTATTTCTTTTGCAAACAGTTTGGAGCCAGATCAGACGCCGGGTAACCCGGCGTCTGACCAGGCTCAAAACTGTTTGCCACCAAGATAAACATGAATTTTCAGAATTGTCAAAAAGTTGTACTTTTCTACGTTTTAGTGCTTTGCGTTTGCGTACGTTTGCGTTTAAACGGGAAAGAATAACAGATTCTCCACTGTATGTCAATGAATATGGGTAAAGACTCTCTGGCCGCTGATGAAAAACGAATGACAAGCATCGGAAGCAAAGATTAGCAATTATTGACACTGAATAGTGTGTCCCTCAACGGCTTATCAAACTACGTGCAACTCTTTACAAATGAACGAATAAATCAACATCACCTTAATCGCCTTAACCCTATGAATACTAAATACAAGACATCCCACATTTTGCAAAAAAATCCCCTAAAGCTGATTTAGCAGGCTATAGATAAAACAGAATGCTCCTTACAGAGCATCCTGCTTTACTTTCAGCCTGCGATAATCAACCACCTGTCTTCAATACTGAAACAAGCTATTTGGAAAAGGGTTTAAAGTGCAACACCTATTAGTTAATAACGATAGTTTTGAATCAGACAGCACATCAATTACAGTGGAGAAAACGTTATTGGATATTCTTTCCCGTTTAAACGAAACGCAAACGCAAAACACTAAAACGTAGAAAACTGCAACTTTTGGACAATTCTGATAACTCATGTTTATCTTGGTGGCAAACAGTGTGGAGCCTGACCAGGCGCCGGGTTACCCGGCGTCTGATCTGGCTCCAAACTGTTTGCAAAATTTAGAAATAATAGATTTAGCGTAAACGCGTTTATTGTGAAAGAATAACGTTTTCTCCACTGTAGCTGTCTGATCAGGGTATGCATTATGCCCTATATTGCCAAAGTATCTTTCTGATATGCGCTTGCACTACGCGTACAGTGGAGAATCTGTTATTCTTTCCCAATAAACGCGTTTACGCTAAAACTATTATTTGCAGTGCAAACAGTTTGGAGCCAGATCAGACGCCGGGTAACCCGGCGTCTGATCCGGCTCCAAACTGTTTGCCACCAAGATAAACAAGAATTATCAGAATTGTCCAAAAGTTGTTCTTTTCTACGTTTTAGTGCTTTGCGTTTGCGTACGTTTCGTTTAAACGGGAAAGAATAACGTATTCTCCACTGTATGCATTATGCCCTATCTGACATGCGCGTGCACTACGCGTATATGCATGGATGGACGAATTGAAGAGTGGATGGGTGAATGGTTGGATGGAGAGAATGAGAGAGTGAGGAATGGAGGGATGGCGGATATATGGATGGATGGATGAAAGGAGAGATGGAGTGTGCAATTTTGCTCCATCAACATAGATGTATGTAAATGTACCATGTTTAACAGATATTCAAAACTATGATGGTGCAAAAGCGGAATCACATTAACGCAAACGTTAAAAGACTGTGCAGATGCCAGTCTTGATAAACAAAAAATAAATTTGAAACGCATATAATCAAACTACTAGCAATGCATAAAATTAAGAAAAAAATCTGATAAAAGTGAAGTTTGGAAAAAAATATTTAAAGCGCCGAAATGTACCCCTCTTCACGCGATATTTTCCTACAATCGTAGCGATGTTAATCGGTATGACTGTTTTTTTGTCGATTAATCAGAGAAAAGTGTCCGCTAATTAACCCATTTATACCCAGTGGATTCTTCCATGTTTATAAATTGGATGGGTCCATTTTTTTTCAAAGGGATGCCTGGTCAAAATTCATTTTCATTTTGTTTTATATTGAAATTGGTATCAGCAAACAGTGTAGTCTCTGATCAGACGCCGCGTTTCAAGGACAGAGAGTTCATGACAAAATAGTTACATTCCAATCACAATCGAACTCATCCGAGAACTTTTTTTTTAATAACCTTAATTATTTCAATAAATTATTCCGAGTTCGAAATATATTTAAATAGATAGAAAAAGGTAAAACATGTAATGGATATACTGAAATATATTAAAATCGAATATTGTATTTCAGTAGAGGTATAATAGTGGAGAAACCGTTATACTTTCCCACTAAACGCGTTTACACAAAAATATTATTTCCTTTGAAAACAATTTGAAGCCAGATAAGACGCCGGGTTACCCGGCGTCTGATCAGGCACCAAACTGTTTGCTACTCAGATTAAAATGAATAGTAAGGATTGTCAATAAATTGTCTGTTTCTCTATTTTCCCATTTTTGTTTAGAGTTTCGTTTTTGCGTTGAAACGGGAAAGCATAACGTCTTCTCCACTGTAAATCTATTGGCAATAAATTGATACCAACTTGTCCTAAACAAGATTGAAGTTTAGTGGTAAATGGAATAAGGGCAAAGCTACGGAATCCTATTTAGACAGGCACGTATCGAGTACGTTGCGTGCTATCCTTCATCATACTATAATATTCAAAATTATAGCCTGGTGTTGGTTCCAATTTACTGCAACTGAAGCTTGCATGTCTTCAGTAGTTCAGAATTATGAAGGCTTACGTCAAATAGCTTGTATTCAGACCAGACGCCGAGTAAATCGGCGTCCGATCTGGACCCAAACTGTTTGAAAATTGTAGTAAATTCAATATTTGCCTGAAAAGGTTTTAAATGATTGACCCGGGCTTTAGAAGCTGAATTAATCGCTGACATTTCTTAAATTCATTGGGCTAATCATGCGGCTTAACTCATATCAATCATAGGATAAGCCGGGCGCTTTTTATACTTTAGGATTTACCCGGTGAACGCAAAAGGTTTATGCGGGACTCCGCGGCGGTACTTAGGATGAATTATAATGAATAATCGAATTGAGAACATATTTAGCTTTTCTATAGCCTAGCACAGTGTTTAGCCAGCTTCAGATCGGTTTTTTATAATGAACTTTGCCTAAGATTTTGCCACACTGGATAATTATGCTAAATAGGTATTGAAAGTGACATCCCACAGCGCCGTTCATTGGGATATTTAGTGCACCAGGTGGCGTGTCATACATCCTGTATCAACATCTCGTTTGCTAATATATCGTCTGCTTCCAGAATTGTCGTCTGCAAAATAATAAAACTATTTTAAAGCTTTTTTATCCATTACTCCACATATGTACGCCTTTTCCCCCTTTAATTCATTCCTCCGATAAAGAAAAGTGTTCCACTTGATAAGTCATGAAAATGTACAATAAGAAGCTTTTAAATGATGTTGGCACATGTACTTGTGGCGTGTCCAACGCAACCACTGTACATTTGTTCCAGGAAAACGTTGTAGACCCTGATCAGAGGGTCATTATGTTTGGATACTGGCCAGACGCCGCACGACTCGAACTTGTTGCAATGGAAAAAAGGTTTTACAGTAAACCCTTTTATAGGGACAACGCATTCTCATTTGAACAAAGATTTCTACCGAATAGTAGTCTGAGAAAAATAAGTAACAACCGAACCCCGATATCTCGAAATGCTTAACCCATTTGCGACCAGTGGACTCTTCCATGCATATATATTAGTCTAATCCATATCTTATCTAAGGGGTGCCTGGTCTGAATTTTCACTTTCGTTTTGTTTTAGTTTTGAATTCCTATACCAGCAAACAGTGTAGACTCTGATCAGAGTCTACACTGTTTGCATATGTCACATATATGAGATAGTGGGCACAAAATTTACTGCTACTTCGAAAGCCACGCTTAAACTCGGAAATGAGGCTAAATTGACTGCTAAACTAAACAGTAAACAGTGGTAAGTGAACACGCCACAGTATACTCGTCATCATCAATCAGTGCACCTTTGGATAATACACATGTCTTTGGAAACAGTTCAGACCCTGATATGAGAGCGACTGCAATGTTTACACTAGTTGTCATTTATCACTATATTGATGAAGTCAATCGAAAAATATATGTAAATACAATAATGTTCAATACAAATAGTACAACATACACTTGTCCAAAAAACAATTTGCAGACATTGATCAAAAAGCCCTCAGTATGGATCCAGATCAGACGCCGTAACATCGAACTGTTTGAAAAGGAAATAACTGTTTTACACGAAACGCGTTTATTGGGAATGAATTACGCCTTTTCCATTGATGAAATATTGTGTTAAACGATTACTCCGTTGTTTTTAAATATCGATGCACCGTAGTGTCTCCGTTGTATATCTGGTTCCGTAGTGTAGTGGTTATCACGTCTGCTTTACACGCAGAATGTCCTGGGCTCGAGCCCCAGCGGAACCATTCATTTTTACGTTAATTTCAATATATTTATATCTATGGTTAAATCACCCTTTCATCATGTATGGTACAACGGGTTCCGTAGTGTAGTGGTTATCACGCTCGCTTCACACGCGAGAGGTCCTCGGTTCGAGCCCCAGCGGAACCATATTTTAGCATTCAAACAAATATTTGTTTGCTTTAAGGTACTTCGCAGGTGCGCTTAGTTTCCATACAAGGTGTTATGAAACTTTTTCATGAAGAATGATAATAGATCTAGCCTAAGAAACAATGTGGGAAAATATAGGCAAAATTTATCGATTGGTTTGTCTTTAACGTATCTTTTTCTGACAAAAACCTGGAATTTTGATGATTTTATTTTTTCTCAAAAATAAATAAAGCTAATGACTATAAATCTCGCCCATTAAGTAGTCCACAACATTCATTACAAGAAAAGCTATAAACATTTTGAATAAAGGTGTTCAGAAAGATGTTATCAGCTATTTAAATTTTGCAAAATGCTAAAAAATTGAATTACAAAAAACTGACTCATTCAATGTATATTTGTTTTCGTTTTATTCAAATATTTGGTTGATGAAAAAGTTAGTCTGAAAAAATTATAAAATATAACAGTCAGATTTTGTTGTAATAACAGATTTTCTTATTAAAATGTGGGATATTTGAAGTTGAGATACAGTTACCTACCTTAAAATTAAAATTCTGTCATTAAAATGCATTATTATTTATTCATGGACTTGCATACAAGGTTAATTATATTTTTTTAAACATAATAATAATTGGCAATATCGATCTTGAAAAGGTTGACGTATAGATAAGCTTCAATGTGTTGCTTTATATAGTTCGATCAAATCGTATACATGTATACCGATTTAAGGTGGTTCGACAGCGGGCGGCCCGCATCTCGAGTTCCGGAAATGCTGATGACTATCACCTGATCTTTGCGGCACGTGCTTATAGTAGAAAATTTAGATAAAGAAACGATTGATCTACTCTAGTGTATTCTCTGTTAGCGCAGTTTGCACAGTGATTGACTTGCAATCAAAAGGTTCTGGGTTCGATTCCCACTCGCTTCAAAACTTTTTTTTTTAACAAATTGTCCGATTTTAGTGACTATTCAATTCATAACGCAGTGATCAAAGGACAGGCTATGTTTTGTCACGTAATAATGAATAGTATCAGATGCAAGTTTAGTCAAGTGACAGCTAAATTTGTGAGGATTCATAGCCTATATGACAGATGGCAGCTTAACACAGGACAAAAGTAATGCTAAAAGAAAGATCCTAGTCATACATGTAAAAGAGCTTTTATGCATTACTTTTGTTATGCATTAAGCAGTCATCGTCCTTTAAAGATCTACATGCTAACGTAGTCAATGGTCCCTTATTACAGGTTTGACTTATGGTATTATTTAGAGCTGACGGCATTTTAAAGTTGAACTCAAGGGAGGTTACTCGTTTTGTGTTAACATTTTGTCAGAATTTCAGGAAATCATGTATAAAATGTAAATTGTACTGTAACTTTTCATTAAATTTTCGTGACTAGTAGAATTAAGTTATATCTATCTAATAAGAGTAAAATTAGTGTATGTTAAACAGCTAGATTTTTTGTAATTTGAGATTTTCAGAATTTGACTTTTTTTTAAATATTGATATTTCCAGAAAATATGTTATGAAATACTTTTGTTTGCCCAATATCTTATAGCCTATGTACAGTTTACTTGAATGTACAGAAATTATTGAGTTATATCATTTTATAAAGAAAATATTCCTGTTTATTAAAAAATGAGCTTTTCTCGACAAAAGGTCCTGTCAGAAAAAAACGGCACTGTAACTTTTTTTTATTTTAACGATTTTTCACTCTCCATATGGTATATTTCAATTTAATCAAGGTTTCAAAGAATTCTGACACAGAATAAGCTGCCCTGCGAACCACCTTAATTGACTTGTAAGTCACTAAACTAAAACGTACATGTAAGTAGACATATAATTGGACCGTATATTACATCACTAATTCTAATCAACGAAGACTAGAAAATAACATGTCCCTTGATCACTGCGTTATAGATTGGCAAGTCAATAAATCGGACACTTAAAAAAATACTTTGGATGGGATGGGTCTCGAACCTATGACCTTTGCATTGCTAGTCAACCACTATACTGACTGCGCTATGAAGGATTATACAAAATCGTATCAACATTTCCTTTATATAAATTTTCTAGTATAAGCACGTATGGAAAAAGATCAAGTCGTCAAGAAGCATATCCGCTCGCCCGCAAGACCGACTTCCGTATGCGAAAGGCCTTAATTGCCTCTGAGCTCAAACGATAAAAATTCGGCCTAGACAGGTCTGAAGACAAGCTCTTCATTATTTACAAAGTTAGCCAAACTTAATGTTAAAAGAATGACATTGAGGGCCTTTAGTGATGATGTCTAAACTTGTGGCCCAATCCATTTTCTTACACAGTAAAACACCCCTATAACGACCACTAAACGAAGGCTAATTGGTTGCATAATTTTAAGTGAGGTAACAGCGACAGTTAGCAGAAGGCTTTTCAGAATCTTTCTGTTTTATACTGCCACCTTCCTTAATTTTCAGGTCGTATTAGAAATGGTTTAGTGTATTCATATCGTGTTATTCGATCGAGGGTGTACCAGCGATGAGTTCAGTAAAGTAAACGATGGTTGGCGTTGGCTATCGATTGCGAGTTGGTAACATGTCTGAAAAACTTTGAAGAAAACGTTTTTCTTCCGTTCAAACGCAAACACATTGCAATGAAATATAGAAAATGAGATCTTTTTGAGAATTCTGACTATCAGTTTAATTCTGAGTGTCGGACAGTTTGCTATAAACAATAGTTAGGCGTAAACGCGGTTAATGTGAAAAGAGAACGTAATCTCTACTGTATTCTGCATGCTGTACACGCTGCAGAAACTGCTAACCTAAACAGCAAACAGTGGCAAGTGAACACGCCACAGTTTACTCGTCATCATCAATCAGTGCACCTTTGGATAATACATATGTCTTTGGAAACAGTTCAGACCCTGATATGAGAGCGACTGCAATGTTTACACTAGTTGTCATGTATCACTATATTGCTGAAATCAATCCAAAAGTATATGTAAATACAATAATGTTCAATACAAATAGTACAACATACACTTGTCCAAAAAACAATTTGCAGACATTGATCAAAAAGTCCTCAGTATGGATCCAGATCAGACGCCGCAACATCGAACTGTTTGAAAAGGAAGTAACTGTTTTACACGAAACGCGTTTATTGGGAATGAATTAAGCCTTTTCCATTGATGAAATATTGTGTTAAACGATTACTCCGTTTTTTTTATATATCGATGCACCGTAGTGTCTCAGTTGTATATCTGGTTCCGTAGTGTAGTGGTTATCACGTCTGCTTTACACGCAGAAGGGCCTGGGTTCGAGCCCCAGCGGAACCATTCATTTTTACTTCAATTTCAATATATTTATATCTATAGTTTAATCACCCTTTCATCATGTTTGGTACAACGGGTTCCGTAGTGTAGTGGTTATCATGCTCGCTTCACACGCGAGAGGTCCTGGGTTCGAGCCCCAGCGGAACCATATTTTAGCATTCAAACGAATATTTGTTTTCTTTAAGGTACTTCGCATATGCGCGTAGTTTCCATACGATTGTTATGGAACTTTTCATGAAGAATGATAATAGCCTAAGAAACAATGTGTGTAAATATAGGCAAAATTTATCGTGTGGGTTGTCTTTAAGGTCTTTTTTCTGACAAAAACCTAGAATTTTGATGATTTTATTTTTCTTAAAAATGAATAAAGCTAATGACTATAATTCTCACCCAATAAGTAGTCCACAACATTCATTACAAGAAAAGCTAAAAACATTTTGAATAAAGGTGTTCAGAAAGATGTTATCAGCTATTTAAATTTTGCAAAAATGCTAAAAAATTGAATTACAAAAAACTGACTCATTCAATGTATATTTGTTTTCATTTTATTCAAATATATGGTTGATGAACTAGTCAGTCTGAAAAAATTAGAAAATATTACAGTCAGGATTTGTTGTAATAACATATTTTCTTATTAAAATGTGGGATATTTGTTGTTTAGATACAGTTACCTACCTTAGAATTAAAACTTTGTCATTAAAATGCATTATTATTTATTCATGGACTTGCATACAAGGTTTATTATATTGTTTTAACATAATTATAATGGGCAATATCGATCTTGAAAAGGTTAGCGTATTGATAAGCTTCAATGTGTGGCTTTATAGTTCGATCAAATCGTTTACATGTATACTGATTTAATTGACTTGTAAGTCATTAAACTAAAACGTACAGGTAAGTGGACATATACTTGGACCGTAAACATCACTAGTTCTTTATATAAATTTTCTAGTATAACGCGTACGAAAACAGTCTGTGTCGTCAAAACGCATATCCGCTCGCCCGCAAGACCGACTTCCGGTAGCCAAAGGCCTTAATTGCCTCTGAGCTCAAACGATAATACTTCGGCCTAGACAGGTCTGAAGACAAGCTCTTCATTATTTACAAAGTTAGCCAAACTTAATGTTAAAAGAATGACATTGAGGGCCTTTAGTGATGATGTCTAAACTTGTGGCCAAATCCATTTTCTTACACAGTAAAACACCCCTATAACGACCACTAAACGAAGGCTAATTGGTTGCATAATTTTAAGACAGGTAACAGCGACAGTTGGCAGAAGGCTTTTCAGAATCTTTCTGTTTTGTACTGCCACCTTCCTTAATTTTCAGGTCGTATTAGAAATGGTTTAGTGTATTCATAATGTGTTATTCGATCGAGGATGTACCAGCGATGAGTTCAGTAAAGTAAACGATGGTCGTCGTTGGCTATCGATTGCGAGTTGGTTATATGTCTGAAAAACTTTGAAGAAAACGTTTTTCTTCCGTTCAAACGCAAACACATTGCAATGAAATATAGAAAATGAGATCTTTTTGAGAATTCTGACTACCAGTTTAATTCTGAGTGTCGGACAGTTTGCTATAAACAATGGTTAGGCGTAAACGCGGTTAATGTGAAAAGAGAACGTAATCTCTACTGTATTCTGCATGCTGCACACGCTGCAGAAACTGCTAATCTAAACAGCAAACAGTGGTAAGTGAACACGCCACAGTTTACTCGTTATCAACAATCAGTGCACCTTTGGATAATACACATGTCTTTGGAAACAGTTCAGACCCTGATATGAGAGCGACTGCAATGTTTACACTAGTTGTCATTTATCACTATATTGATGAAGTCAATCCAAAAGTATATGTAAATACAATATGTTCAATACAAATAGTACAACATACACTTGTCCAAAAAACAATTTGCAGACATTGATCAAAAAGCCCTCAGTATGGATCCAGATCAGACGCCGCAACATCGAACTGTTTGCAAAGGAAATAACTGTTTTACACGAAACGCGTTTATTGGGAATGAATTACGCCTTTCCATTGATGAAATATTGTGTTAAACGATTACTCCGTTGTTTTTTAAATATCGATGCACCGTAGTGTTACAGTTGTATATCTGGTTCCGTAGTGTAGTGGTTATCACGTCTGCTTTACACGCAGAAGGTCCTGGGTTCGAGCCCCAGCGGAACCATTCATTTTTACTTTAATTATTGTGTGTTGATATCTATAGTTAATTCACCCTTTCATCATGTTTGGTACAACGGGTTCTCTACGTTCTCTACTGAATTCTGCACGCTGCACACGCAACAGAAACTGCTAACCTAAACAGCAAACAGTGGTAAGTGAACACGCCACAGTTTACTCGTCATCATCAATCAGTGCACCTTTGGATAATACACATGTCTTTGGAAACAGTTCAGACCCTGATATGAGAGCGTCTGCAATGTTTACACTAGTTGTCACGTATCACTATATTGCTGAAATCACTCCAAAAATATATGTAAATACCATAATGTTCAATACAAACAGTACAACATACACTTGTCCAAAAAACAATTTGCAGACATTGATCAAAAAGCCCTCAGTATTGATCCAGATCAGACGCCGCAACATTGAACTGTTTGAAAAGGAAATAACTGTTTTACACGAAACGCATTTATTGGGAGTAAATTAAGCCTTTTCCATTGATGAAATATTGTGTTAAACGATTACTCCGTTGTTTTTAAAATCGATGAAAAAATAAAGAAACAGAAAAATAAGAAAGAAAGCGAGAAAAAAGAAAATTATAGAAAAGAAATAAATAAACAGAAGCAGTGTATGTGGGGAAACAATTGAAAAAAGGATGATGCACGGGTCTCGAACCACTGGCCTTTTACGAAAATATAACGTATCATGTGTATAGTCGCCGTCCTTACCACTTGAGCTAATAACTTATCGATACGTTTCATAATCGGGCAATGCTATTTCTCTTTTTTACCGGTTTCGGTACCATGTGCGTTCTCGTATGGTGTGAAATTATGCTAATAGAGTTTACCAACGTCAGGTCAATATTGTCGAACAATATCACTATATTGCTGAAATCAATCCAAAAATATATGTAAATACAATAATGTTCAAAACAAACAGTGCAACATCCACTTGTCCAAAAAACATTTTGCAGACATTGATCAAAAAGCCCTCAGTATGGATCCAGATCAGACGCCGCAACATCGAACTGTTTGAAAAGGAAATAACTGTTTTACACGAAACGCGTTTATTGGGAATGAATTACGCCTTTTCCATTGATGAAATATTGTGTTAAACGATTACTCCGTTGTTTTTTAAATATCGATGCACCGTAGTGTTTCAGTTGTATATCTGGTTCCGTAGTGTAGTGGTTATCACGTCTGCTTTACACGCAGAAGGTCCTGGGTTCGGGCCCCAGCGGAACCATTCCTTTTTACTTTAATTTCTGTGTGTTGATATCTATAGTTAATTCACCTTTTCATCATGTTTGGTACAACGGGTTCTCTACGTTCTCTACTGAATTCTGCACGCTGCACACGCAACAGAAACTGCTAACCTAAACGGGCAAACAGTGGTAAGTGAACACGCCACAGTTTACTCGTTATCAACAATCAGTGCACCTTTGGATAATACACATGTCTTTGGAAACAGTTCAGACTCTGATATGAGAGCGACTGCAAGGTTTACACTAGTTGTCATTTATCACTATATTGATGAAGTCAATCCAAAAAAATATGTAAATACAATAATGTTCAATACAAATAGTACAACATACACTTGTCCAAAAAACAACTTGCAGACATTGATCAAAACGCCCTCAGTATGGATCCAGATCAGACGCCGCAACATCGAACTGTTTGAAAAGGAAATAACTGTTTTACACGAAACGCGTTTATTGGGAATGAATTAAGCCTTTTCCATTGATGAAATATTGTGTTAAACGATTACTCCGTTGTTTTTAAATATCGATGCACCGTAGTGTCTCAGTTGTATATCTGGTTCCGTAGTGTAGTGGTTATCACGTCTGCTTTACACGCAGAATGTCCTGGGTTCGAGCCCCAGCGGAACCATTCATTTTTACTTTAATTTCAATATATTTAAATCTATGGTTAAATCACCCTTTCATCATGTTTGGTACAACGGGTTCCGTAGTGTAGTGGTTATCACGCTCGCTTCACACGCGAGAGGTCCTCGGTTCGAGCCCCAGCGGAACCATATTTTAGCATTCAAACGAATATTTGTTTTCTTTAATTGCCTCTGAGCTCAAACGATAATACCTCGGCCTAGACAGGTCTGAAGACAAGCTCTTCATTATTTACAAAGTTAGCCAAACTTAATGTTAAAAGAATGACATTGAGGGCCTTTAGTGATGATGTCTAAACTTGTGGTCCAATCCATTTTCTTACACAGTAAAACACCCCTATAACGACCACTAAACGAAGGCTATTTGGTTGCATAATTTTAAGACAGGTAACAGCGACAGTTGGCAGAAGGCTTTTCAGAATCTTTCTGTTTTATACTGCCACCTTCCTTATTTTTCAGGTCGTATTAGAAATGGTTTAGTGTATTCATATCGTGTTATTCGATCGAGGATGTACCAGCGATGAGTTCAGTAAAGTAAACGATGGTCGTCGTTGGCTATCGATTGCGAGTTGGTAACATGTCTGAAAAACATTGAAGAAAACGTTTTTCTTCCGTTCAAACGCAAACACATTGCAATGAAATATAGAAAATGAGATCTTTTTGAGAATTCTGACTACCAGTTTAATTCTGAGTGTCGAACAGTTTTGCAATAAACAATAGTTAAGCGTAAACACTGTTAATGTGAAAAGAGAACGTAATCTCTACTGTATTCTGCACGCTACACACGCTGCAGAAACTGCTAATCTAAACAGCAAACAGTGGTAAGTGAACACGCCACAGTATACTCGTCATCATCAATCAGTGCACCTTTGGATAATACACATGTCTTTGGAAACAGTTCAGACCCTGATATGAGAGCGACTGCAAGGTTTACACTAGTTGTCATTTATCTCTATATTGATGAAGTCAATCCAAAAATATATGTAAATACAATAATGTTCAATACAAACTGTGTACACTTGTCCAAAACACTATTTGCAGACATTGATCGAAATGTCCTTAGTATGGATGCAGATCAGACGCCGCAACATTGAACTGTTTGCAAAGGAAATAACTGTTTTACACGAAACGCGTTTATTGGGAATGAATTACGCCTTTTCCATTGATGAAATATTGTGTTAAACGATTACTCCGTTGTTTTTTAAATATCGATGCACCGTAGTGTTTCAGTTGTATATCTGGTTCCGTAGTGTAGTGGTTATCACGTCTGCTTTACACGCAGAAGGTCCTGGGTTCGGGCCCCAGCGGAACCATTCCTTTTTACTTTAATTTCTGTGTGTTGATATCTATAGTTAATTCACCTTTTCATCATGTTTGGTACAACGGGTTCTCTACGTTCTCTACTGAATTCTGCACGCTGCACACGCAACAGAAACTGCTAACCTAAACAGCAAACAGTGGTAAGTGAACACGCCACAGTTTACTCGTCATCAACAATCAGTGCACCTTTGGATAATACACATGTCTTTGGAAACAGTTCAGACTCTGATATGAGAGCGACTGCAAGGTTTACACTAGTTGTCATTTATCACTATATTGATGAAGTCAATCCAAAAAAATATGTAAATACAATAATGTTCAATACAAATAGTACAACATACTATTGTCCAAAAAACAATTTGCAGACATTGATCAAAACGCCCTCAGTATGGATCCAGATCAGACGCCGCAACATCGAACTGTTTGAAAAGGAAATAACTGTTTTACACGAAACGCGTTTATTGGGAATGAATTAAGCCTTTTCCATTGATGAAATATTGTGTTAAACGATTACTCCGTTGTTTTTAAATATCGATGTACCGTAGAGTCTCAGTTGTATTATCTGGTTCCGTAGTGTAGTGGTTATCACGTCTGCTTTACACGCAGAAGGTCCTGGGTTCGAGCCCCAGCGGAACCATTCATTTTTACTTTAATTTCAATATATTTATATCTATTGTTAAATCACCCTTTCATCATGTTTGGTACAACGGGTTCCGTAGTGTAGTGGTTATCACGCTCGCTTCACACGCGAGAGGTCCTGGGTTCGAGCCCCAGCGGAACCATATTTTAGCATTCAAACGAATATTTGTTTTCTTTAATTGCCTCAGAGCTCAAACGATAATACTTCGGCCTAGACAGGTCTGAAGACAAGCTCTTCATTATTTACAAAGTTAGTCAAACTTAAGGTTAAAAGAATGACATTGAGGGCCTTTAGTGATGATGTCTAAATTTGTGGCCCAATCCATTTTCTTACACAGTAAAACACCTCTATAACGACCACTAAACGAAAGCTAATTTGTTGCATAATTTTAAGACAGGTAACATCGACAGTTAGCAGAAAGCTTTTCAGAATCTTTCTGTTTTATAGTGCCACCTTCCTTAATTTTCAGGTCGTATTAGAAATGGTTTAGTGTATTCATATCGTGTTATTCGATCGCGGATGTACCAGCGATGAGTTCAGTAAAGTAAACGATGGTCGTCGTTGGCTATCGATTGCTCGTAATCATCAATCAGTGCACCTTTGGATAATACACATGTCTTTGGAAACAGTTCAGACCCTGATATGAGAGCGACTGCAAGGTTTACACTAGTTGTCATGTATCACTATATTGCTGAAATCAATCCAAAAATATACGTAAATACAATAATGTTCAATACAAACAGTACAACATACACTTTTCCAAAAAACTATTTGCAGACATTGATCAAAAAGCCCTCAGTATGGATCCAGATCAGACGCCGCAACATCGAACTGTTTGAAAAGGAAATAACTGTTTTACACGAAACGCGTTTATTGGGTATGAATTACCCCTTTTCCATTGATGAAATATTGTGTTAAACGATTACTCCGTTGTTTTTAAATATCGATGCACCGTAGTGTCTCAGTTGTATATCTTGTTCCGTAGTGTAGTGGCTATCACATCTGCTTTACACGCAGAAGGTCCTGGGTTCGAGCCCCAGCGGAACCATACATTTTTTCTTTAATTTCAATGTATTTATATCTATGATTAAATCACCCTTTCATCATGTTTGGTACAACGGGTTCCGTAGTGTAGTGGTTATCCCGCTCGCTTCACACGCGAGAGGTCCTGGGTTCGAGCCCCAGCGGAACCATATTTTAGCATTCAAACGAATATTTGTTTTCTTTAATTGCCTCTGAGCTCAAACGATAATACTTCGGCCTAGACAGGTCTGAAGACAAGCTCTTCATTATTTACAAAGTTAGCCAAACTTAATGTTAAAAGAATGACATTGATGACCTTTAGTGATGATGTCTAAACTTGTGGCCCAATCCATTTTCTTACACAGTAAAATACCCCTATAACGACCATAAAAACGAAGGCTAATTGGTTGCATACTTTTTAGACAGGCAGCGACAGTGAGCAGAAGGCTTTTCAGAATCTTTCTGTTTTATACTGCCACCTTCCTTATTTTTCAGGTCGTATTAGAAATGGTTTAGTGTATTCATATCGTGTCATTCGATCCAAGATATATCAGTGATGAGTTCAGTAAAGAAAACGATGGTCGTCGTTGGCTATCGATTGCGAGTAAAATGGGTTTCAGTACATGCATAGGAATATTGCAATAACGTGTTTTTTGTTACTTTAATCCTTCATTAAGAAACTATAGCATGTACTTATTACTGCATATGGGTCGTTACTTAGTGATCGTTTAACTCTTTCACCCCTTGTCACGCATATATGCGTCATTTTCAAACAGTGTACCTATGACGAGTACACCAGCCCTATGCAAACAGTGTAGACCCTGATCAGGGTTTACACTGTTTGTGATGTTAAAGGTGTTTCAAACCCATAAGCAACATTTTCAAAGTATCTAATGTTTTTGCTTTCATGTTAATATTGAAAGAGCTGTTTATGATAAACGTCAAATGGTGTGCATTATTTTGCACTACGGCAATTTGGAAAGATGTTTCAAATTCAGACTTTACATGTATCTCAAATGTTGTCAAATTTAAAGTTTAAGCTTTAGTAAAATATATTTTAAATAAAAACAAACATGATCGTTTAGTTTTTCATTATGTATATAATGTCTGTTGAAGTATTTTGACATTAAGAAACTAAATCAAAACAAAATAGGCCTTGGAAAATATTAATCTCTGAATCAACAAGTTGGTTTTTATGGGTAATGATATTTTTTTTAAACAAAAAAAATACGAGAAATAGTAAAGAAAAAAAACATGTATTTCTAGTATATTACTTTTTCTTATATTCTACCAGTTGAAAATCCATACAAAGGCAATTCAAAATATGAAAAGAAATTGATAGGTTAGTGTTGAAAGTTTTGAGTTATCGAAGAAAAATGAGATATCTCCCTTTTCAAAACTTACAAAAAAGTACCATATCGATGATATTTAGAGCTTTATAAATTTCACATTTGGTGGCTGTTTTGTCTTAAATTAGTTTATATATGAAGAGATACTACCATAGACATGAAAATAATATCACAAAACCAAATTATCATGTTGTTTTTTTCTCATTTGAAATGGCTTTTATTGAAGTGGGCTGTTTGAAAAGGACAAAATAAAAAAAAATGGGTGGGGTAAATTTTACATGGCCGTAGAGCCAAAAGTTGCTCACCAAAATGTACAGTACTTTCTAATTTTTCATTCATCTTTAATAGCTCTTCAATACAAAACCATCATAGTGCGTTTTCATATACTTTGAAAAATTGCCAAATTCATGAGTTTGACACCCTTAACATATTATATGAGAAATCAACCCTAAAAAGTAAAATATGGACTGGACTAAATTGAAAACTAGAATTGTCCATTTGAGGTTTCAGGGAGGAAAGCGGTAATACAAGATTGACTGTAATATTCCACCAGCCACATTTATCGTCTATTATATAGTGTATTAGCATGGCAGGTCTTGTACATGTTTAGCATAATTTATCAACTGTGGCGGTATTGAAGCTGTATTTATTAGACCCAGGCGGGTTAAACGCCCAAGGGTGTCTTAGAAATGTTAAACTTATATCCAGGGTCGCCGCGGAGTCCTTATAAAATCATCCGTGATCCGTCAAATCTCTATATACAAATGTACACTCAAACGTGGGGTAGTCAGCCTTCCATTGAGGGACTACAGTGAAGAAACGTTTTTTTTTTTTCAATAAACGCGTTAATGCTTAAATTGTTATTTCAAATGCAAAAAGTTTGGAGCCAGATCAGACGCCGGGTTACCCGGCGTCTGATCAGGCTTCAAACTGTTTGCCACTCAAATTGAAATAAATAGTCAGAATTGTCTATATATATTTTTCTTCATTTTTACTGTGAAGCGTTTGCGTTTCGTTTGCGTTTAAACGGGAAAGAATATCGTTTTCTCCACTGTATGAATATTTCTAAACACATACCGCCTGTCATACTATCAGTCGTTAAATGCAAAATACTTCAAGTTAAATTCTCTCTGGAGAACCCTAAGGGCGATTGTCAAAAGATTTACATTCTGATCAGCTGGAAGATTTCATTATAGATATAATAGGGTGCTCTAAAGACACTGTGCACAGTGTTTGTCCATATAACAGCTCATTTAACCTTTTCACTCTCAATAACGTCACAAAGCGCATTTGAAAACAGTTTTGTTCCTGATCAGACGCCGCGTAACGCTGCGTCCGCTCAGGATCAAAACTGTTTTCCACTAGTTTTGAAATAATCTCAGTTACATTGGCTTAAATCTAACTTTGAAACAAAATTGCAGAAAAACCAAATTAAAGCAGACGACAATTATGGCGGTGAAGGGGTAAACACCTCACAATAAAATTGATTTTGAAAGGGTAAATATTGTCGCAAATAGCAATCTTATAAAAATGTAAATTTTGTTAATTAATTTGTTTTCGTTTACCGTTTGTGTGAACGGTGTCCTATTGTATAAAATGTGTCTTTATTTCTTTATACACCGTTCTTTATATTTTTGTAACCTTTCATTTGATTTAGCACGAGCTATTTTGCACCGTTCTTTGAATTTACTTCAACGGTGCTTAGTAGAGGCAGGTCAATTTCATTTGAGTTTAGAGTTTTACTGGAGAGTTTACTAAAGAGTTGAGATAGTTGTTATAAAGAGTTTTCTAAAGTGTGTGGAGTTTAAAGAGTTCTGTAAAGTAAAGTTAAAGTGAACGTTGTGTAAAGGAATAAAAGAGTTGTTATAAAGATTTCTGTTAATACGTTGAAGAAACGAATTTTAAGTTGCATAGTTGCTTGACCACATCTGTTGCATCAATAAATACTTTAACTATGACAAGGTCAACCTTAGATTTGTCCTTTCATTTGGTATATGTGTATTTGCGCTATTATTCGAACTCATAAATCTATTCGTGTTTCCGCTTGCGCACGTACCATGCCCCATGCAGTTATTGTTATCTCGACATAGATATATTGATACATATATATTGAAGCTCAGTTAAAACGAAATTAGATAAAACGCAATATAAGTTTAATGAAACAAAATGTATTCCACATCCCTATTGAACATAATATTATATACAGTGTTCCCTCCCTACAACGGCCATTCGAAGAACGGATCCCTCCTTACAACAATGCTTGCCACTGTCCCCGAAAACAGACAATTATCTCAACGCTTTCTCTATGCAATATCGTCATCTTAAAATTGACGTCTGCTGTTTTTCTCAATATTACATATTTTGACAGTAAAGTATAGTTACGAGTGACAAACAGCTTGATTCAAACTGTTTGCAAATATATTTTCTTATTTTCTCCTCCTTACAAAAACTCCCTCCGAACATCAAACGATATCTTACAGTGGAGAATGTAAACGTACGCAAACGCAAAGCACTAAAACGTAGAAATGTACAACTTTTGGACAATTCTGATAATTCTTGTTTATCTTGGTGGCAAACAGTTTGGACTGCAACTAATAGTTTTAGCGTAAACGCGTTTATTGGGAAAGAATAACAGATTATCCACTGTATGTCACATACGGGGTTGATGACTTTTACTGCCGACTTTGTCACAGCCGTGAGAAAAATTAGCACGACTTTCCCGCGCGTTTTTACAAATTCAAAAAATATGGCTTCGAACAACGATTCCCTCATTACAACAACTCTTGCCGCTGTTCACTAATCAAGACAATTTTCTCTTACCCTTTCACTGCTGCAATGTCGTGTCTGCTTAAAATTATTATCTGCTGTTTGTTCTCAAAATTACAGATTGGACATTTTGACAGGAAAAAAGCACAATGGTGAGTGGCAACAGTTTGAATTCAGAGCAGACGCCACGTTACGTGGCGTCTGCTCTGGATCCAAGCTGTATTCAAATGTAAACCAAGTCGTGCTCAAAACTCTAAGGGTATTAACTTTTCCACCATATAACCACCCTCTTCAAACAACACACACCCTTTTTGTCTCCCTTTGGATGTTGTTGAAGGGAGGGAACACTGTAATACTATCCTTCTGTAGCCCCTTACCAACCATAGCATCGTCTTCTTAAGAAATGCCATTTGCTGATTGTTTTCTCAAATTTAGATTCTAGCTATTTTGACTGAAGGAATATCGGCATGAGGATCAAAACGCCTTAACTGTCATGACACGGTCTGCTTAAAATTTTAGATTTGAGATTTGTCGTCTGCTTTTAATTTCTCAGATTCAGAGTTTTTTGTCCAGTTGTTCATACAACATCGAAATAAGTACATGAAATACATGTAGTGCCAATCAGTTCGTGATCAAGGGCCCATTCTGTTTATCAGATGCAAATTTAAGACAAGACGAGGCTTAACGAAATGTTTATACAAAACGCTTTGGTAATCAATACAATATTACATCACATTTATTCCAGCAAACAGTTCAAACCTAGATGAGATGCCGCGTTTAAGCGGCTTTTCATCTAGGTCTTCACTGTTTGCAAATGTATTAAATAGCGGGACGCAAGACGTTATCTGATTAATGTATCCGTCAAATTTGCATAATACTAAACTATGTACCGTGAAAAATATTCAATGATAAGTGACAGTGAAGACTTTGATGTCTGCTAATTTACATTATGTAACGCGATACATTGGGGGATAATTTGCAATGCTAAATATACTAGGGCGATAAATCTATCAATTAACGTCTTCGCCACCTGACTCCGAGTACAATAATTATTTGCAAACAGTTTGGATCCTGATCAGACGCCGCTTATCGCGGCGTCTGATCAGGATTCAACCTGTTTGACATTCATTTCAATATTTTTAAGTCAAAATACGTCAAGTTTAAATTTGAGAAATAAAAGCAGAAGATAATTGTTTAACATTAATGACGTCATTGCAGTGCAGGGGTTAACATCAAATCATTGTGACCTCGGCTCTTCGCTGTCACATCTTCGTGTCCACTTATAAACATCAGCTTTAATGACTGTAGAACAAGAATAAATTTATTTTTCAAAGGAAATAGGCGGCTTAGATGTTTGACAATTATTCCATTCTTACCATTGAGTGGATGGTTGTCTTTTTCAATAAACACGTTTGTGCTAGCACAAGGGTATCAAATGCAAACAGTGTGTGGCCTGATGGGCTGCCGAATAACTCGCTCATGATACATGATCCGTGTTGATCGTTCTGTTACACATGTCGTGTATATCATAATTATAGTACAATCAGTTTTAATTATGTTATTATGTATATATGTTATGGTGATGAACTTATATGCTTAAGTCAAATGAAACATCTGTTCTGTTCTGTTCATATCTCAATACATTGGCAATATTTCAAAACACTTGTCATTTTCTTGATAGTATCGCAATACGACTGTGTTTATTTTCTTTAAACGAGAAATCCCAACATAAACAGGGACCCGTTTCATAAAACTTTGTACGACAAATATTGTCGTAAGTCAGATTCTAAAACTCTCAATTATTATTTATTTCTCCATCTTATCCTGTCTTGTGACATCTCTTTGGAACCGTCTTTTCAAGACGATTCCAAAGAGATATCACTAGGCAGGATAAGATGGAAAAATAAAAAAATATATATTTAAAAGTTTTGACTTACGACACCATTTGTCGTACGAAGTTTTATGAAACGGGCCCCTGGTTATTAAAGTGCTTATAATTTATTCAATATTGCAGTCCTGGTCAGGTTGATTGCCATCCCAAATCAGAAACAACGTTGAGAAATTGTGTTGGTCACGACTTATTATTCAATATTAATTTTGTCTTTAGAACTAACTAGAATCGCTGTTTACTATGTTTTCCAACTTCTAAATAGGACTCTCTTTACGGAGGAATTGTTACAATAAAAGAGCTGAGATGCTTCACCCATAGAACGGTATAACTAATTGTCCTCTGAAAATTTAGTCGTCTGCAGCCATTCTATTTGCATTTTATTTCAATAAGTATCTTAAAAGAACAAAACGGTTTGGGTCCAGATGAGACGCCAGGTTGCTTGCCACCTCCTCTGAATCCAAATTGTTTGCATAATTTCGTCCGAAACTAGGTGATTGTTAGGACGTTCAATTCTAGCGACGAGTATAGTAGTCATTTTAAAAAATAACAACTGTGGTGCGAACATTGTATTCAAACAGCGAAGACCCTGTGACGAGTTCAGTAAAGAAATCGATGGCCATCGATTGCGAGTTGGCTACCGGTCTAGTACAGTGGAGAAAACATTTTTTTTCCATATAACCCCGGTTACGCTTAATCTATTATTTTCATTGCAAACAGTTTGGAGCCAGATCAGACGCCGGGTAACCCGGCGTCTGATCAGGCTCTAAACTGTTTGCCACTCAGATTAAAACTGGTTGTCTGAATTGTCAAAATGTTGTCATTTTCTATATTTCATTGCGATGCGTTTGCGTTTGAACGAAAGCATTACGTTTTCTCCACTGTATTTCAGACCGGTAGCCAACTCGCAATCGATGGCAATCGATTTCTTTACTGAACTCATCACTGATCAAAGGCCTTCTTATGGATCCCTCTGATTACGGCCTGCATTGTTTGCCATTGTGCAATGTATTGTACTAAACACTCCTAAACAATAAAAACGGACTTTTCTCAATTTAAAACTGAAATTTTCAATTTGAGATCTACAGGTACAATTTAAAACTGAAATTTTCAGTTTGAGATCTACATGTACAATTTAAAACTGAAATTTTCAGTTTGAGATCTACAGGTACAATTTAAAAATGTTTCTTGTACCACCTGGATATTGCAAGTAACTCTTTTCGCTATCTTTCTGTACCCTTGCTGGATCGTTTCATTAGAAATATACAAGGGTGATTTAACCATTAACACAATAGTTTCTAGTTTCGAAACCAAATGACCAGTTAAAGCATGCTGAAAGTAAAGCAGAATGCGCCTTCAGGCGCATTCTGCTTAACTTTCAGCCTGCTTTCAGCTACCATCTGCTAGGATTTAGAAAATATTTCTTATGGCACGTGTTCATAAATCATGACTATACAAACTGGAACTTCATGTATTTTATTCAGTGGGTTAATACATTAAATTTTCTATTGGGAAAGGGTTAAAGACACTCTAGTGTTCGTCCATTCAACAGACCATTCCATGTGTAACACCAAACAGTGCAAATCCTGATGCATCCGGATCCACACTATTTGCTAATGCATACTCTGGCTGACGACCGGCATTAATGTGTTAACCCACTTGTGCCCACGATACCATATATGGGACATAGGCAAATAGTGTAGACTTTGATCAGACGCCGCATTATGCGGCGTCTGATCAGAGTCTACACTGTTTGCTGACAGGGATTTCAATATAAAACAAAATGAAAATGAAAATTTTGACCAGGTACCCCTTTGATAAAAGATGGACTAATCCAATATATAAACATGGAATAATCCACTGGGCGCAATGTGTTAATGTTATGTCACTTTCCCTTGTTAGATTATTTTTAGTTTTTTTTTTCATTCATGTTACATTTTAATACAGTGATTTATATGACAAACTCATTTCTTTTGGTACTTTTTTTATCTCTTTCCGGAGACAATTTCAATCCAATTAGTAACATGATAATTTCATCTCATTAATCATACTGTAAAATTCAAAATGTACGAATGATTAGATGCTTTTAAAGGTTTGAATTATTCAAATATTCAAAATGCAAAACAGATTGTGTCAGTGTACCGCATTGTGCAAACCTTGGTTAACGACTTTGTACAAGAAAATATTGAATTATGTTACCCACTTTCACTTCTAGAATATCGTATGCCATTACACATTTGTCTGTTTTAAGACTTTCACTGCCTAACCATGAGTACACTGCTTATTTGCAAAAAGTTTAGAACCTGATCAGACACCGCGTAACGCGGCGTCTGGTCATGATCCAAACTGTTTGATACTCAATTTTGTTTTTCTTGCGTCAAAATTGCCTAGATTTTAAATATGAGAAATAAAAGCAGACGACAAGATGTTTATAAATTTATCACGTCATGATAAGTTCGTCTGCTACAAAATTATCATCTAAAGGTGCTTTCAAATTTAGATTGTATAACCTTAATTAGATCTACTCAAGCTAAGTACGAATTTAAAACTAATTTTAAATCTTGAGCAGACGTCGAGCCAGTCGACATCTAATCTAGATCCAGAATGTTTTTACAATTGCCAATTAAGCCACCCTGAGCAGGATAAAAGTTTAAATTCTAATTACAATGAAAGTTCCAACTAAACCACGCGGTCGGATGACATCAATGAACATTATGGAGTAAATGCGAGGTATATTAAACCCACTATTTAAAATCAACTTAACTAAAGACGTTTATGCCAATACTGAAAGCTGCTTAAACCAAGATAAAGGGAAAGCAGAAAGCTCCTAATGGAGCTTTCTGCTTTACCTTGATCTTGTTTTAAGATGTCACTTGTTTAAAACAATCTTCGAGTCTTGTATGCAGTGGTCGTAATAGCGGTGTTGTACTGTGCAATATAAATTTGCATTTTATAATGAATTATTATTCATATCACTAATTAGCAATTCTGATGAGGCACCAATAACATATCTGTCAATTAACCATTCTGGGGCTAAAGTGACACCTGCTTCAAACTTTGTCAGAACAGAACAGAACAGAACAGAACAGAACTTTATTTTTTCGAATTCTACATAACATAGAATATCTGAGGTACAACAAAAGAATATGAGTAATTACTGTCACGTGGTTTTTATATTTAACTAATTGTAACTAATATCTAATAAGGTGTCGATTAATCTTTAGCACTGTAGACAGTTCCCTTCTGCAAATCTATGTCTACAGCAACCAAACGTGCACTATCTAATGTATTCTTTTAGGAATTATCATAAAATTTCTAACAGTTGAAATTCAGATAACTCGGTGTCGCAACTTGGTCCAAAACGTTATCACTTGAAGAATGTTAACCCTTTCCCTTAACCCTTTCACTCTCAATGACGCTTTAACCCTTTCCCTTATAGGAGCGACTTTTAGCGCATTCATTTTATTCATCCGCCAAAGAAAATAGTTCCATTTTATACTGTCATGAATATGTACTATAAGAAATATTTTCTATATACTAGCAGATATTAACTTAAAGCAGGCTGAAAGTAAAGCAGAATGTGCCCTAGGGCACATTCTGCTTTACTTTCAGCCTGCTTTAATAGGTCACATATCTTAAATACTAGAAACAGGCTATGGGTTAAAGGGTTAAAGCGCGTTTGCAAACAGTTTGGGTCCTGATCAGACGGCGTCTGATCAGGACCCGAGTTTCACACTCTTATCGATATTCATAAAGTCATACAACCTTAAATCTAACATTGAAACGTGTCTTGCAGACAACAATACTGAAGCGGACGACAATAAAGCGGTAAAGGGGTAAACATCTCCCGAATAATTTGATCATGAAAGGTTTAACCTATTTGTGCCTACGGTCTTATATATAGGCAAAACGTGTCTTCACTGATTAGACGTCGCATAATGTGGCGTCTGATCCGAGTCTACACTGCTTGCTGATAGGAATTTCAATATAAATACAAACAAAAATGAAATTTTAGACTAGGCACCCCTTAGATAAACGAGAGCACCGCAAACGGGTGCTGTGGACGCTCGACTTTCACCTACTTACTATATTATTGGAGATATTTCAAATTACAAATTTTAAGTAAAAAAACCAAGGGCAATAACTCTGGAATAACAAATCCCAGGGTCACATGCATTGTTGTAATGAGTTGCCCTTTTGATACTAAATAACTATTCAAAGTTTAAAGTTAATACCTTTGACAGTTACTTAGATATTTCAATTTACAAATTTTAAGTAAATAAAACAAGGACAATAACTCTGGAATTACAAATCCCAGTGTTACCTGCCTTGTTGAAATGAGTTGCCCTTCTGATACTATATAAATGTTTCGAAACCCAAATGCAGATTTCGAAACCTAAACGCGGGCCCTAAATTCAAGGTCAAGGTCACAAGGGTCCAAATGTTTCTGTGTGTGGAAAGGTATTGTCCATACACATACACATACCAAATATGAAAGCAATACCTCAACGGACATAGAAATTACAGGCATTTTTCAAAACCTAAACACAGATTTCAAAACCTAAACGAGGGTCCTAAGTTCAAGGTCAATGTCACAGGGGTCCAAATGTTTCTGTGCATGGAAAGGTTTTGTCCATATACACACACGTACCAAATATGAAAGCAATACTTCAGTGGACATAGAAGTTATAGGCATTTTTCAAAACCTAAACAAAGTCTTTCAAAAACCTTAACCAAAAAACTTAACCAACGCAGACGCAGACACAGACGCTGACGCAGACACAGACGCAGACATAGACGCAGACGACAGGGTGACGACAATAGCTCGACTTTCCGAAAAAGTCGAGCTAAAAATGTACTAATCCAATATATAAACATAGAAGAATGCAATGGATGCAAAAGGGTTAAAGTCCCATTGTGTTTTCAGACCTTTTCTGAATGCCTGAAATACAATAACGGTTAATAATAATGTTTGAACATTCTTATGGGCCAAACAGATCTATGAAATGTTATTATGTATATATGTTATGATGATGAACTTGTATGCTTAAGTTAAATGAAACATCTGTTCTGTTCTGTTCATATCTCAATACATTGGCAATATTTCAAAACACTTGTCATTTTCTTGATAGTATCGCAATACGACTATGTTTATTTTCTTTAAACGAGAAATCCCAACATATTCCTTAATGTAAAACAGGGACCCGTTTCCTAAAACTTCGTACGACAAATATTGTCGTAAGTCAGATTCTAAAATTCTCAATTATTATTTATTTCTCCATCTTATCCTGTCTTGTGACATCTCTTTGGAATCGTCTTTTCAATAAAAAAAAAAATTATTTAAAAGTTTGGACTTACAACACCATTTGTCGTACCAAGTTTTATGAAACGGGCCTCTGGTTATTAAAGTGCTTATAATTTATTCAATATTGCAGTCCTGGTCAGGTTGATTGCCATCCCAAATCAGAAACAACGTTGAGAAATTGTGTTGGTCACGACTTATTATTCAATATTAATTTTGTCTTTAGAACTAACTAGAATCGCTGTTTAATATGTTTTCCAACTTCTAAATAGGACTCTCTTTACGGAGGAATTGTTACAATAAAAGAGCGGAGATGCTTCACCCATAGAACGGTATAACTAATTGTCCTCTGAAAATTTAGCCGTCTGCAGCCATTCTATTTGCATTTTATTTCAATAAGTATCTTAAAAGAACTAAACGGTTTGGGTCCAGATGAGACCCAAGGTTGCTCGCCATCTCCTCTGAATCCAAACTGTTTGCATAATTTCGTCCGAAACTAGGTTATTGTCAGAACATTTAATTCTAGCGACGAGTATTGTAGTCATTTTAAAAAATAACAACTGTGGGGCGAACATTTGTTGTATTCAAACAGCGATGACCCTGTGACGAGTTCAGTAAAGAAATCGATGGCCATCGATTGCGAGTTGGCTACCGGTCTAGTACAGTGGAGAAAACATTTTCTTTCCATATAACCCCGGTTACGCTTAATCTATGATTTTCATTGCAAACAGTTTGGAGCCAGATCAGACGCCGGGTAACCCGGCGTCTGATCAGGCTCTAAACTGTTTGCCACTCAGATTAAAATTGGTTGTCTGAATTGTCAAAATGTTGTCATTTTCTATATTTCATTGCGATGCGTTTGCGTTTGAACGAAAGCATTACGTTTTCTCCACTGTATTTCAGACCGGTAGCCAACTCGCAATCGATGGCAATCAATTTCTTTACTGAACTCATCTTTACTGGCCTTCTTATGGATCCCTCTGATTACGGCCTGCATTGTTTGCCATTGTGAAATGTATTGTACTAAACACTCCTTAACAATAAAAAACGGACTTTTTCACAATTTAAAATGAAATTTTCAATTTGAGATTTACAGGTACAATTTAAAAATGTTTCTTGTACAACCTGGATATTGCAAGGCGCTATCTTTCTGTACCCTTGCTGGACCATTTCATTAGACATTTAACCTTTAACACAATAGTTTCTAGTTTCGAAAACAAATGACCAGTTAAAGCATGCTAAAAGTACAGCAGAATGCGACTTTCAGCCTGCTTTCAGCTATTTAGAAAATATTTCTGCACGTGTTCATAAATCATGACTATACAAACTGGAACTTCATGTATTTTATTCAGTGGGTTAATACATTAAATTTTCTATTGGGAAAGGGTTAAGGACACTGTAATGTTCGTCCATTCAACAGACCATTCCATGTGTAACACCAAACAGTGCAAATCCTGATGCATCCGGATCTACACTATTTGCTAATGCATACTCTGGCTGACGACCGGCATTAATGTGTTAACCCACTTGTGCCCAAGATACCATATATGGGACATAGGCAAACAGTGTAGACTTTGATCAGACGCCGCACTATGCGGCGCCTGATCAGAGTCTACACTGTTTGCTGATAAGAATTTCAATATAAAACAAAATGAAAATGAAAATTTTGACCAGGTACCCCTTTGATAAAAGATGGACTAATCCCATATATAAACATGGAATAATCAACTGGGCGCAATGTGTTAATGTTTTGTCACTTTCCCTTGTTAGATTTTTTTTAGTTTTGTTTTCATTCATGCTACATTTTAATACAGTGATTTATATGACAAACTCATTTCTTTTGGTACTTTTTTTATCTCTTTCCGGAGACAATTTCAATCCAATTAGTAACATGATAATTTCATCTCATTAATCATACTGTAAAATTCAAAATGTACGAATGATTAGATGCTTTTAAAGGTTTGAATTATTCAAATATTCAAAATGCAAAACAGATTGTGTCAGTGTAAACCTTGGTTAACGACTTTGTACAAGAAAATATTGAATAATGTTACCCACTTTCACTTCTAGAATATCGTATGCCATTACACCTTTGTCTGTTTTAAGACTTTCACTGCCTTACCCTGAGTACACAGCTTATTTGCAAAAAGTTTAGATCCTGATCAGACGCCGCGTAACGCGGCGTCTGGTCAGGATCCAAACTGTTTGATACTCAATTTTGTTTTTCTTGCGTCAAAGTTGCCTATATTTTAAATATGAGAAATAAAAGCAGAGGACAAGATGTTTATAAATTGATCACGTCATGGCAGTGAAGGGGATAAGTTCGTCTTCTACAAAAGTATCATCTGCAGGTGCTTTCAAATTTAGATTGCATAACCTTAATTAGATCTACTCAAGCTAAGTACGAATGTAAAACTAATTTAAATCTTGAGCAGACGTCGAGCCAGTCGACGTCTAATCTAGATCCAGAATGTTTTTACAATTGCCAATTAAGCCACCCTGAGCAGGATAAAAGTTTAAATTCTAATTACAATGAAAGTTCCAACTAAACCACGCGGTCGGATGACATCAATGAACATTATGGAGTAAATGCGAGGTATATTAAACCCACTATTTAAAATCAACTTAACTAAAGACGTTTATGCCAATACTGAAAGCTGCTTAAACCAAGATAAAGGGAAAGCAGAAAGCTCCTAATGGAGCTTTCTGCTTTACCTTGATCTTGTTTTAAGATGTCACTTGTTTAAAACAATCTTCGAGTCTTGTATGCAGTGGTCGTAATAGCGGTGTTGTACTGTGCAATATAAATTTGCATTTTATAATGAATTATTATTCATATCACTAATTAGCAATTCTGATGAGGCACCAATAACATATCTGTCAATTAACCATTCTGGGGCTAAAGTGACACCTGCTTCAAACTTTGTCGATTAATCTTTAGCACTGTAGACAGTTCCCTTCTGCAAATCTATGTCTACAGCAACCAAACGTGCACTATCTAATGTATTCTTTTAGGAATTATCATAAAATTTCTAACAGTTGAAATTCAGATAACTCGGTGTCGCAACTTGGTCCAAAACGTTATCACTTGAAGAATGTTAACCCTTTCCCTTAACCCTTTCACTCTCAATGACGCTTTAACCCTTTCCCTTATAGGAGCGACTTTTAGCGCATTCATTTTATTCATCCGCCAAAGAAAATAGTTCCATTTTATACTGTCATGAATATGTACTATAAGAAATATTTTCTATATACTAGCAGATATTAACTTAAAGCAGGCTGAAAGTAAAGCAGAATGTGCCCTAGGGCACATTCTGCCTTACTTTCAGCCTGCTTTAATAGGTCACATATCTTAAATACTAGAAACAGGCTATGGGTTAAAGGGTTAAAGCGCGTTTGCAAACAGTTTGGGTCCTGATCAGACGGCGTCTGATCAGGACCCGAGTTTCACACTCTTATCGATATTCATAAAGTCATACAACCTTAAATCTAACATTGAAACGTGTCTTGCAGACAACAATACTGAAGCGGACGACAATAAAGCGGTAAAGGGGTAAACATCTCCCGAATAATTTGATCATGAAAGGTTTAACCTATTTGTGCCCACGGTCTTATATATAGGCAAAACGTGTCTTCACTGATTAGACGTCGCATAATGTGGCGTCTGATCCGAGTCTACACTGCTTGCTGATAGGAATTTCAATATAAATACAAACAAAAATGAAATTTTAGACTAGGCACCCCTTAGATAAACGAGAGCACCGCAAACGGGTGCTGTGGACGCTCGACTTTCACCTACTTACTATATTATTGGAGATATTTCAAATTACAAATTTTAAGTAAAAAAACCAAGGGCAATAACTCTGGAATAACACATCCCAGGGTCACATGCATTGTTGTAATGAGTTGCCCTTTTGATACTAAATAACTATTCAAAGTTTAAAGTTAATACCTTTGACAGTTACTTAGATATTTCAATTTACAAATTTTAAGTAAATAAAACAAGGACAATAACTCTGGAATTACAAATCCCAGTGTTACCTGCCTTGTTGAAATGAGTTGCCCTTCTGATACTATATAAATGTTTCGAAACCCAAATGCAGATTTCGAAACCTAAACGCGGGCCCTAAATTCAAGGTCAAGGTCACAAGGGTCCAAATGTTTCTGTGTGTGGAAAGGTATTGTCCATACACATACACATACCAAATATGAAAGCAATACCTCAACGGACATAGAAATTACAGGCATTTTTCAAAACCTAAACACAGATTTCAAAACCTAAACGAGGGTCCTAAGTTCAAGGTCAATGTCACAGGGGTCCAAATGTTTCTGTGCATGGAAAGGTTTTGTCCATATACACACACGTACCAAATATGAAAGCAATACTTCAGTGGACATAGAAGTTATAGGCATTTTTCAAAACCTAAACAAAGCCTTTCAAAAACCTTAACCAAAAAACTTAACCAACGCAGACGCAGACACAGACGCTGACGCAGACACAGACGCAGACATAGACGCAGACGACAGGGTGACGACAATAGCTCGACTTTCCGAAAAAGTCGAGCTAAAAATGTACTAATCCAATATATAAACATAGAAGAATGCAATGGATGCAAAAGGGTTAAAGTCCCATTGTGTTTTCAGACCTTTTCTGAATGCCTGAAATACAATAACGGTTAATAATAATGTTTGAACATTCTTATGGGCCAAACAGATCTATGAAATGATGAAGACGGACCTAAATCACCAAAAAGGGCGAATTAAAATCATAACAAACCGAAAATAGAACGTCTGTCATAAACATTACCACACGGCTTAGTATCACGTGATACAGCCGAATTCAACTTCACTGGGGGGAACCGTATCTGTACCTCCGCCCGTCCATCCATCAGTCAGTTAGACTATCACACTTTTTTGTCCGCTCTCTAACTCAACTATTTTTTATTCGATCTTCCACAAACTTGCTGAAAATGTTCATTGATATAAAATCAAAGTTTAGTTTGATTACTACTAAAATCGCATAAGGTAGTTTTGAGTTATTGCCTGTTAATTAATAAAAAAATGACTGTTTCAGTCATTTTTGCACTCTAAAACAAACAGCTTTTATCGGATATTCACCAAACATGCTGAAAATATTTATTCATATAAAATGTAGGTCTAGTTTGATTATTACATAAATCGCATATGGCATATCTGAGTTTTTGCCATTTATGTATTAAAAAATGACTGTTTTCAGCAAGTTTTGCTCTCTAACACAAATACGTTTTATTGGATCTTCACCAAACTTGCTGAAAATGTTTATTGATATAAAGTTAAGGTTCAGTCTCATAACTACTAAAATCGCAAAAGGTTTATCTGAGTTATTGCCTGTTTATTAATGAAAAATGACGGTTTCAGTCACTTTTTGCACTCTAACACATACCGTTTTTATCGGATATTCATTAAACTTGCTGAAAATGTTTAAGTATATAAAATTTAGGTCTAGTTTGATTAATACAAAAATCGCACGTGGCATATCTGAGTTTTTGCCCTTTATGTATTAAAAAATGACTGTTTCAGCATTTTTCAGCAATAACTCAGACATGCCTTATGCGATTTTGCTAGTTATTGAACTTGACCTAGATTCTATACTAATAAACATTTGTAGCAAGTTTGGTGAAGATCCAAAAAGAAGTGTTTGAGTTAGAGAGCGGACAAGGCTGAAACAGTCATTTTCAGCAAGCTCAAGGTATACATTCTCCGTAGTTTATTTTAACCGTTTACACACCGTGAAAGATATGTACACGTTGTTATTGAATCTCATAGTGTTTAACCCTGTGCCTACTTTACTGAGTTTACAAAATATTTGAATCTAAAAAGACGCCGCGTAACGCGGCGTCTCATCTTTATCCAAACTATTTGACACTCGTCTTAAGGTTTGTTTAATTAAAACAATGCATACATCTAAACTGAACACATTTTGCAAACGACAATGTCGAAGCAGACGTCTGTGCAGCAGAATAAGGGTTAACAGGGTCATTTTCAGTGTTCCAGCTAAACATGAAATCGGGAGTAATCTGAACTAATTTTACATTTTCTCACTCATATCAGCACCGAATGCTATGGTGATACTACTGATTAAACCGTCGCTTCGAGACACTTTTAATGAGTATGACACCATTGGGTTTAAAAGCAGAAATAAAGATTTTAGTTTTCGAAATACTTCCGTTATCTGGAGCCCTGTATTTACAGAGTTGTCCTTCTTTCCATTCACAAGGGAGGCTCTTTAATTTGTGCAGCACCAAAATATTATAAATAAAATTTAAAAAGCGAATTGCTTAGATAAAACCGGTTTTTGTGAAAGAATCACGTCCCACGTAGTTCAAATGGGACCCCAAACAACCGTTTTATGCAGGTTTCTCAAAAACACAATGCGGCTTTAAAGAAGCATCGGCATGAGTGTACAACAGATTGGTCACTAACTAAGCACTGAGTTCGGAATCAAATCGTTTAGCAAATACCAATGCATGGTAGCGTTTATGCCGCACAAAGACAACCATTACATTAACCCATTATCCCATAGCCTCTTTCTACTTTTGAAAATAGGTGACCACTTAAAGAAGGTTGAAAGTATAGCAGAATGCGTCTGAGGACGCATTCTGCTTTACTCTCAGCCTGCTTTAAACTACCAACCACTAGGATATAAAATATATTTCTCATGTTGCACATGCATGAGTGTACATGTATAAATTGGAACTATTTTCTTCAGTAGGGGAATACATTAAATGTGTAAAAAGGTGTATTTATGCTGAAATGGGTTAAAAGAACTGATGGAAAAAAATGAAAATATGAGAAAAGGATGAAAAAGATACAGTATGAAGATAAATGATATAACTTGAAATTATAAAAAAAAAATCGCATTTAAACAAGACTTTAATACATGTACTTAAAATTATCTATGTTTTGCCTTTATGACAAATGGCAGCTTAATGCCGGACACAGTAATGCAGAATGGTCTATAGGAGCTTTCTGTAATCATTTAAGATTGCAATTAGTGGTCACCTGTCTTTAAAGATCACCAGGTTTCTTATCTAAATGGTCGCTTAATAAAGGTATGATTGTACTGTATAAATGTCTTGCATAAACGCGTGTGAATAATAAGAACAAGATGAAAGCATGTGCAGTAACGTATATTTCTTGAGCGACACACCATAAAGGACGAATGGGGATGTATAAAGGCGACTGCTTAATGCAGAACATTCATAGGACAGAATGTCTGCGTTATAGTTGTCATACATTCAGCTGTCCTTTGTATCAAACATAAACAAGATTCATATTTTGAGTGTCTTGTATTGAAGTCATAGGTATGTACATCAAAATAGAATACAGATTCACTGATTAGTCTATGATTAATTTGGGTTTAGAGGCGTGGTACTTTTCTCACAAACTTTGATCAAATATTTGACTCGTCTGTATACATGTAAGAGTTGGAGGTTAATAAATAAAACCACAAAAACATGTTCTTGCAAAAATGTGCAAAAAATGTTTTTGATTTTTCTAAAGTTTAGTTTTAAAACTACAGTGCTCCCTCCCTTCAACGTCCCTCCCAACAACGACTCCCTCCTTACAACGACCCTTGCCGCAGTTTCCTAAACAGGACAATTATATCTAACGCTTTTACTGCTGCAATGTCGTCTGCTTAAAATTGTCGTCTGCTGTTTTCCTCAAAGCTACAGAATGGACATTTTGAAAAAACAACCTTAATGACGAGTGACAAACAGCTTGAATCCAGATCAGACGCCGCGTTAGTCAATTTCCCTCCCTAAAACGACTCCCTCCGAACAACGCACACATAGTTTGTCTCACATTGGATGTCGTTGTAGAGAGGGAGCGCTGTATTACAGTCTGATAATATAGTCAGGTTATTGTTCGAAGTCTCAACGACTGGGTCTAAGGATATAAAGCATTTTGAATTCAGTCTGAGTTCGATTTGAAGCATTAGTCTGGCCAGCTTTTAGGAAAAGCTAAAATCTGACCAATGGAATGCTTGAAAACGATCTCAGACTCATTTCAAACTCTGTCTAACCTTGAGGTCAGTTCTGAACCCCATCCTGTTTTAAGTAAGTTATTGCACTGATGTGTGGGTGGCGTTTTAACACAAAACTGGCTGTTATACTTTAAATTTTAATTCTGTGGTTTCTATAAATGGAAATCAGTTAAAATCCAGTCTCGCTAACGACAAACTTGGCCGTACTTTAAAGTTAAAAAGTGGCTATATATCAACGTTTGAACTTTGAAATATCGATAATTTCGATTTAAAACGAAATCGTGTTATAAAAAATCAACTGCAAAAATAGGATTATTTTCGATTTTAGTTAGATCTAGTTCGAGTTACTGAGGTTTGGCTGTACAAAGGTCACCTGGGTTGTGTATGAAATACAGTAAAACCCTTCTATAGCGACCACTTATCTTTTATGACCGCCACTAAATTGTGTTAATCATTAGGTGTTTACGACTGTTAAAAGCAAGGTGACAGTTAAACAGAAAGCTCCTTTAGGAGCTTTCTGTTTTACTGTTACCTTGCTGTTACTGTCTTCTGTCTTTTTAACAAACAATTAGACTTCGTTTTAGTTGTCGTAATAGAGAGGTTTTACTGTACCTAGATATTTAACTTATATTAATATAGCGCCAGATGCAATCTATTGAGATTCTGACCAATCGTTAGTTGGTTTTTGGTGAAGGAGTAATACATGACACAATTAACGTTTGTCTTAATTTTATAAACGCAACACCCATGCAGCTGGACCTGTTTTTTACCCTTTTCACACATAGAAATTTTAAAGCATCAATCTTAGGATGGGTGGACGGATGGATGAGTAGAGTTTTACGGCACTCCGACACAAAATAGGACATATAGCGCCGATGAATAATGAGGGATAATGAGATGAGATGATGATGATTTTAGGAAGATAATTTCGGCCAATCTCCTTCGTTGCGAAACAATGTATAGTATCAAAACCACCGACATGCCTTCCTTTTAGTTCGTTGCAGATGGGATATTCTCGGTCTTACAAACAGAAACAATTTCCTATGACAATTAAGCTACAGAACCACGACAAGGTAGATACATGTATGTCTCTGGTGTCAATCTTGGGTAGAGCAAAATATTCATTGAAGTAAATGTACATGTAACAAGTGGCTGTTTAATGCGTGAAGCAATAATGCAGAAAGCTTCTTCTTTATGAGCTTTCTATATTATATCTATCCTGTACTGAGCAAAAGCTTTTTTCTCAAAGGTAACCTATTGGTCGTATACGGACTACGGAGTGGTTGCTTGATACTGTAGAGAAAACGTTATTCTTTCCCAATAAACGCGTTTACGCAAGAACTATTATTTCCATTGCAAACAGTTTGGAGCCAGATCCGACGCCGGATAACCCGGTGTCTGATCAGGCTCGAAACTGTTTGCACTCAGCTTAATATCAATTGTTAGAAATGTCAAAAAGTTTTTATTTTCTACGTTTTAGTGTTTTGCGTTTGCGTTTCGTTTGCGTTTAAACGGGAAAGATTAACGTTTTCTCCACTGTATAGACTGGGTGAATGTATTACAGTGTAAGTGTTGAAATGTTTATTTGAATAAAAGTCACATGACGATATACCCCGGGTACCAGTCAGGCGTAACAACGTTAGGCGATAAGATCTTATATTAATTTATGTTTGGAGAAACAACATTATAAATACACATGTCAGAGTCTCTGTCATATAACAAATGTGCGGCTGATACCCCCATTGATGTAGTATTTGTACCTGTCCTCTCATATTACACAACTTAAAAGGCCTGTAACAACATAGGCAAGCATATTACAAAACAAGGGCGTATAGATTTACCTTATATAGTATAATATAACATATTACAAAATATACACATTTAGGTTTGCCTTAAAGCTTGCATTGCCTTACACAGGGTACAATGGTAAATTGCAAACAGTTGGGGATCCTGATCAGACGCCGCGTGACGCGGCGTCTGATCAGGGTCCAAACTGTTTGCAAAGGCGCCTATTGGAGTAATTGACATTGGAAGGGTAAAGGAGCTTTCTGTATTTATTATCTTTTTGATATTATTTTTTTATTATTATTTTACAGTGCTCCCTATCTACAACAACACCAAAATGGGAGAAATATAGTGTGTGTGTTGTTGAGAGGGAGTTGTTGTAGGGAGGGATATTAGCTTTCATTTGCAAACAGCTTGATTTCAGATCAGTGTGTTAAATTGTATGAAATAACGGTTTTCAAAGCTAACCCTAGTACAAACTGAACTTACTCAATGTAAACAGTCTGTGACTACGTCTCTTAATTTTGCACATAATAATAATCAGTAAAAATGTGTCCAATAAGCTCAGTTTTCAGCAGGTGCTCTTAAACTTGAATTTTAGATAAAATATCATTGTTTGAAAATGTTTGTCTAAATAAATATTGTACAGCTCCGCTGAAAAATACTTATTTGATAAACAGCTGAAGCCATGCTCACAACATTCGCATAGTACTCAAGATATAACATTTGTCTACTAATTAGAATTATCTGGAAACCAGCTGAGTTTGATTGGTGAATAAGGGAGTTAAAAGTTCAAACGACCAAGTCAAAATTAGTATACGCAGTTGCCAATGTGTGCCCTGAAACAGTGCTGAAAGGGCTTCAGGGGTCTTTCTCATCCTATAATTAGATGGACGTCGCGATATAACTGAAATATTATTAAAGCGACGTAAAATCATAACAACTCCAAATCCATTGTATTTCATAGCTACAGTGGAGAATCTGTTATTCTTTCCCGTTTAAACGCAAACGTACGCAAACGCAAAGCACTAAAACGTAGAAAGGTACAACTTTTTGACAATTCTGAAAATTCAAGTTTATCTTGGTGGCAAACAGTTTTGAGCCTGATCAGACGCCGGGTTACCCGGCGTCTGATCTGGCTCCAAACTGTTTGCATTAGAAATAATAGTTTAAGCGTAAACGCGTTTATTGGGAAAGAATAGCGTTTTCTCAGTTGTATTTCCCCCTTCTTTTCAAACGCTGCATCCTCTGTCGTAAGTATCATTGTTATCACTTCAGTTTATGTTAGAAAAACTTTGCCAAACCACAGAACACACTTAAGAAACCCATAAAATGTACTGAAAATTAACCCTACAAGAGAGGCACGGCAATAACACTAGAGCTAACGACCATCACAGGAAACCAACACAAGCAAAACCACGCGTACACCCGTTTATGTCGCTCTACTTCTCATGCAGTGTTAACGCCTTACCCCGAGTGTAATTGTTATTTTGGAAACAGTTTTGATCCTGATCACATGCCGTATAACGCCGAGTCTGATCAGGATCAAAATTGTTTGACACTCATTTCAATATTTCTAAAGTCAAAGAACATAAAGTTTGAATTCGAAGAATAAAAGCAGACGGCAATCGTCTAAAATTGATGACGTTATGGCACCATTCGTCTACTACAATATCGTCTGCTTCTCTGTTGTCATTAACATTTTTTTAGAATTTTATTTAAATCTAATGCCATTTTAGCTATAATAATAATTCTTAACAGGATGATCAAACAGTTTGATCCAGATCAGACGCCGCTTTTCGCGGCGTCTGAACTGGATCCAAACTGTTTGCAAATTCTAGGAAAGGGCAATTGCAAGGCGAATGTAGAGGTATATACGCATATGAAAAACACATGTGGAGTCGTTTACTGGTAATTTAATGAATTTTCTCATAGACATTTAGAGAATTTTATGGCGAGGTGAATAGGGTAGGGTAATAACACGTACAGTCGCCATAAAGATATACGTAGGTTAAGCATCTATACTCTTATGAAGATTGATTGGCCGATGTACAGATTGATGGATGGATGGATGGATGGATTCGGTTATACAGCTCGCGAAACGGCCCTCCCAACAACGGTTCCCACCTTACAACATCTTTGCCGCTCTTCCCCAAAACAGGACACTTGTGTCTAACCTATTCACGACTGCAATGTTGTCTGGTTCAACATTGCCGTCTGCTATTTGTTTCTCAAAATAACATAATGTACATTTTGACAGAAAAAAAACCTTAATAACGAGTGACAAACAGCTTGAATCCAGATCAGACGCCACGTTACGAGGCATCTGATCTGGATTCAAGATGTCTGCAAATGTAAGCAGTTTGAAGCCTTGTCGGACAGGCAAACCGGTTGTTGCCTGTTTAGACACCGGGTTACTCATCTCGAAACGAACTGTTTGTAATATCAATCAATTCGCAATTAGCTGAAGAAACGATGATTTTGCTTAAATGATACGCTGAGGTAATTTGGAATAACAAAAATAATTTTTCATTATGCTAATAGCATTGTTTTTTTTAAAAACAAAAATGATTTTAAAATTTCAATTAAGGAAATATGACTTCAACGTTGCCAGTAATGGTCTGCTGCATGCAATTATAGAACTTAACTTTGGCTTTGTTTCAAATCAGCATGCGATTTCTTCATAATACTGAAACGAAATCATACTATTGAAAAACACTATGAAAAGTGTTACACAATTTAAACACTTTACATTTTAATACCGTATTAAAGTTTATGACTTTGCACACAGTTTGGATCTGGGGATAATATCAAAATACAGTGGAGAATATGTTATTCTTTCCCGTTTAAACGAAACGAAACGCAAACGCAAAACACTAAAACGTAGAAAACTGCATCTTTTGGACAATTCTGATAACTCATGTTTATCTTGGTGGCAAACAGTTTGGAGCCTGATCAGACGCCGGGTTACCCGGCGTCTGATCTGGCTCCAAACTGTTTGCAATAGAAATAATAGATTTAGCGTAAACGCGTTTATTGGGAAAGAATAACGTTTTCTCCACTGTCACTAGGGCATCTCATTAACCTGTTTGACACCAAAAATGCACGTCAAAAGCAAAATCGTCAAAAACGCGTCTTTAGACCAACCTTCTATCTTTTTCTTTTACTGTTATGGTTAGAACTCACAGCTTGGGTATTTATTGCCCTAATATCTCTTTACCCTTCTCCCTCTCTACAACAACACCCGATGGGTGATAAAGATTGTGTGTGTGTTGTTCGGAAGGAGTTGTTAAAGGAAGGGAAACTGGTTTACATTTGCAAACAGCTTGAAACAAGATCCGTCAACGAGTTACGCGGTGTCTAAAATGGATTCAAGCTGTTTATCACTCGTCGTTATTTTTTTCTGCCAAAATGTCCCTTATGTGACTTTGAGAAAAACAGCAGACGACAATTATAAGCAGACGATATTACAGCCGTGAAAAGGTTAGACATAGATGTCTTGTTTTGGGGAACAGCTGCAGGGGTCGTTGAAAGGAGATTATCGTTGCTCAGATGGCTGTAATAGGGAGGGAACACTGAAATAAAATCTTCAAGCCAGCAAATAGGGATAGATCATTGTGAAATATCTAGGCATAAAATATGTTAACCCATTATCCCATAGCCTGTGTCTGGTTTTGAAGATATGTGACCACTTAAAGCAGGTTGAAAGAAAAGCAGAATGCACCCTAAGGCGCATTCTGCTTTACTTTCAGCCTGCTTTAAGCTATTATCTGCTAAGAAATAGAAAATATTTCTTATGATAAATATTCATGACTGTATAAAAGAGAACTATTCTCTTCAGTGGAGGAATAGATTAAAGGCGTCAAAATGCGTGTTTATGGGGTAATCGGTTAATAAACATATTTTGTCTAGCAATATGCACTCTGCAAGTGAACTTTGTTAGGCTGGTAAACTATAAAAATAACTAGGAAATCCTGTTCGTGTTCAGGTGATTTGTATCTCTAACTGCATGTCTTTGATTGCCCCGGCTTCTTGAAATGAAATAGCCCTTCAAAGATGTTTATATTTAGTTCTCAGACCAGCTACACGTAACTCGATCAACATGAACTTAGAAAACTGATAATCTTTTGACTGGAAGAGTGTTTTTTTTTAATTTTTTGTGCAATAGATTAGTCACTTCAATGCTAAGTCTGACTTATCTGGAATTTGCAAACAGTTTTGGATCCTGATCAGACGCCGAGTAAATCAAAATTGTTTGACACTAATATTTACGTAAGTATGTTTTTCACAGGGCTGTCATAAGTTGATCATAAAAATCCTAAGATTTCAAATTTTCAACTTTTCAGACGCAATTTTTCTAATCGTTCCTTAACCCCATATTCTGTTTCTTGTTTTGAAGACACATGACTGCTTAAAACAGGTTGAAAGTAAAGCAGAATGCGCCTTAAGGCGCATTCTGCTTAACTTTCAGACTGTTTTAAGCTACCATCTGCAAGGATAAAAATCCGAAGACTTAGGAAAAATCCGGAGAAATGGCAGCCCTGTTTTCAGCCAGTTCTTATAACTATCATTGTTTTGTAAACAAATATCGGTACAATGTACAGACAACAATAGCTGAGCAGAATATATACAGTGTTCCCTCCCTACAACGGATTTCCCAACAACGACTCCCTCCTTACAACGACCCTTGCTGCAGTTCCCTAAACACGACAATAATGTCTAACGCTTTTACTGCTGCAATATCGTCTGCTTAAAATTGTCGTCTGCTATGTTTTCTTAAAGCCACATATAAGTGGACATTTTGATAGAATAAATAAAATGACGAGTGACAAACAGCTTGAATCCAGATCAGACGCCGCGTAACGCGGCGTCTGATCTGGATTCGTGCTGTTTGCATATGTAAGCCAAGTCTTAATTTTCCCTCCCTATAACGACTCCATCCGAACAACGCACACAATATGTGTCTCCCATTGGATGTCGTTGTAGCTAGGGAGCACTGTATTGGCAATGATTGATAAACCTCTTCACTGCCATGATGTCATCAACTTTAACAATTGTCGTCTGCTTTTATTCCCCACATTCAAGTTTAAGGTATGTTGACTTAAGAACTATTTAAAAGAGTGCCAAACAGGATGGATGCTGATTAGACGCCGCTTTTTGTACAATTTTGTGCCCTACTACTACTACTACAGTGGAGAATATGTTATTCTTTCCCGTTTAAACGCAAACGTACGCAAACGCAAAGCACTAAAACGTAGAAAAGAACAACTTTTGGACAATTCTGATAATTCTTGTTTATCTTGGTGGCAAACAGCAAGTAATAGTTTTAGCGTAAAAGCGTTTATTGGGAAAGAATAACAGATTCTCCACTGTACTACTATGCTGACGGTCGCGAATCGACAATGTCTGTTTTCATCCTTTTATTTCACCGCTGTTCTCCATTTATTTCTCTGTCGAGACAGTTTAGCCCAGGAATGCAGCTTTATAGTTTCTCTTGTGCCCACGATCCCATAAAAGAAACATAGGCAAACATAATGCGGCGTCTGATCAGAATCTACACTGTTTGCTAGTAGGAATTTCGATATAAAACAAACAAAAAAGTTTAAGTTTTGTTCCTTAGATTAAAATGGACTAATCACATATATAAAGCAAGGAAGAAACGACTGGGCACAAATGGGTTAACGAACAAAAATTAATGTGCAAACAAGGTTTATAGGCACACGCAAATAGACGCTGTGACTTTCACTGGGCGCTGAAACTTTCACTTGTAATAGCTGTAGAGCCGGATTATTGGCAAAGTTCACAATTTCCTAAATATGATGTCAAAAGTAAATGTAAAATTGATAGTCATTAGCCTTTGTCAAAGGCTTCTTTACTATACATCATAAAGTAAGACATATTTGTGAAATTTGGTAGACATAGACCTAGGTTCATTGGTACCAATTCCATTTACATGCTTTTGATACAATCCCTTGTGTCTTGTAACAACCTTCTTTACATAACTATACGTCATAGAGATAGACATACCAGAAATGATTGGCAAAATTGATCGACATTGATCTGGCTTCATTGCTATCAGTTCCTATGCATAATTATGCCACTTTTCTTACTACATTTGTATCTTGAAACAGTCTGCTATACATGACAGCATCTTAACCCCTTCACTGACATGACGTCACACATTTAAAAGAATTGGCGTCTGCTGTTATTTCACAAATCTAAATTTTCAGTATTTAACTTCGGAAATATTGAAATGAATGTCAAATAGTTTGGATCCTGATCAGACGCCGCGTGACGCGGCGTCTGATCAGAATCCAAACTATTTGCAAACAACCATTGTCCTCGGGGCAAGGGGATGGAGGGGTTAATACCGATATTCAAGAATGTGATTCCGTAACTGGAATAAATAAAAGATAAGTATTCAGAAAAGTCCCAGCCGCAATGATCTTTGGGAGAAATCGAGAGTCTTAAGTCATGCAAAGTGGCAATTACTCTTGAAAATAAATATCAATCACAGCCAAATATGCAAGGCTTTCGTCTAGCTAGAGAAGATGTATTAGATTAGTTTGTCATTTACAGTAAAATCTGGGTTAACAGTTTGAACCCTAGCGACGATTATACAAGTATAAACTTGCAAACAGTATACATGTTGGGTGTATGTTTGTACTATGAAAACAGTGAAGACTCTGATTAGAAGGCTCATTAAGGAGCCCTGTGATCAGGGTCTGTACTGTTTGTCATTTTAAGATCATATTATTAAATCACCCCTTAATAGTCGGCAATGGACTGGACTTAAGGTGGTTCGACAGCGGGCGGCCCGCATCTCGAGTTCCGGAAATGCTGATGACTTTCACCTGATCTTTGCGGCACGTGTTTATAGTAGTAAATTTAGATAAAGAAAAGTTTGAACTACTTCAGTGTCTTCTCTGTTAGTGCAGTTGGTACGGTGATTGACTTGCAATCCAAACGTTTTAGGTTCGATTCCCACTCGCTTCAAAACTTTTTTTTTTAACAAATTGTCCGATTTTAGTGACTAGTCAATTCATAACGCAGTGATCAAAGGACAGGCTATGTTTAGTCTAGTAATACTGAATAATATCAGATGCAAGTATAGTCAAGTGACAGCTAAATTTGTGAGGATTTATAGCCTATATAACAGACGGCAGCTTAACACAGGACAAAAGTAATGCTAAAAGATAGATCATAAAGGAGCTTTTATGCATTACTTTTGTTTTGCATTAAGCAGTCACTTGCCTTTAAAGATCTACAGGCTACCGTATTCAATGGTCCCTTATTACAGGTTTGACTTATGGTATTATTTAGAGCTGACGGCATTTTTAAGTTGAACTCAAGGGAGGTTACTCGTTTTGTGTAAACATTTTGTCAGAATTTCAGGAAATCATGTATAAAATGTAAATTCTACTGTAGATTTTCATTAAATTTTTGTGACTAGTAGAATTAAGTTATATCTATCTAATAAGAGTAAAATTAGTGTATGTTAAACAGCTAGATTTTTGGTAATTTGAGATTTTCAGAATTTGACTTTTTTAAAATATTGATAATTCCAGAAAATATGTCATGAAATACTTTTGTTTGCCCAATATCTTATAGTCTATGTACAGTTTACTTGAGTTTAAAGAAATTATTGAGTTATATCATTCTATAAAGAAAATATTCCTGTTTATTAAAAAAGGAGCTTTTCTCGACAAAAGGTCCTGTCAGAAAAAAACGGCACTGTAACTTTTTTTTATTTTAACGATTTTTCACTCTCCATATGGTATATTTCAATTTAATCAAGGTTTCAAAGAATTCTGACACAGAATAAGCTGACCCGCGAACCACCTTAATTGGAAACTTGAAATGTCCATTAAAAATTACATGGATGAATAAGTAAAGCGACTGTTTACTGAAGAAGCTTTGACTTTGTAAGTACGTGTATATGGTAGTGCTTAATGCAAGAACAACGGTTGTACATGTACAGAAACCTCCAAAAGGAGCTATCTCTATTACCTTTTTCATGCATTATTAAGCCATTAGTCTTAGTTTAAACATATTTATATCCAAAAATACGTATGATTACAATTATACATGCTAACTACAGTGGAGAATCTGTTATTCTTTCCCGTTTAAACGAAACGAAACGCAAACGCAAAACACTAAAACGTAGACAAGAACATTTTTTGGACAATTCTGATAATTATTTTTTTATCTTGGTGGCAAACAGTTTGGAGCCTGATCAGACGCCGGGTTACCCGGCGTCTGATCTGGTTCCAAACTGTTTGCAATTGAAATAATAGTTTAAGCGTAAACGCGTTTATTGGGAAAGAATATAACGTTTTCTCCACTGTAACAATACTTAGGAAAGGGATTGAAACGAAAGAATAAACATATTTATATTTTCTCCATTAGTCTTAAGCTATCGTTAGAACGCATTCTGTTTTACTTTCATCCTGCTTAAAGCAATCATCTGCTAGGATATAGAAAACATTTCATATTCATTACAGTATAATGTGTGATAAACTACATATCGTGATATTATTGCAATATTGAACCCTTCTATCGATAGTCTATCATGATAGAGATTTTAACTATCGATAACTATCGTGATACAAAAAACAGTTAGCGATTTAAGTCGCACTGACCAGTTCTTAAATTTACTCCCTCAGCTTGGTTTCAGTGACGTAATATGTCGAGCGGTGGCATCTCATTCCAGTAGTCATAAAAGTGACCAGTTACAATGGAATAATTTATTAGCTTTCTGCATTGCCGTTGCCATGCATTCAGCAGTATTCAATCAGTGACCATGTACATGTGTAAAACATGTTTAAAAGCATACCGAACAACCTTGGAAATATAGATACAGTGTCTCCTCCATAAAACAATCCTCTGAAAAACGATCCTCTGCTTACAGTGGAGAATCTGTTATTCTTTCCCAATAAACGCGTTTACGCTAAAACTATTATTTGCAGTGCAAACAGTTTGGAGCCAGATCAGACGCCGGGTAACCCGGCGTCTGATCAGGCTCCAAACTGTTTGCCACCAAGATAAACAAGAATTATCAGAATTGTCCAAAAGTTGTTCTTTTCTACGTTGTAGTGCTTTGCGTTTGCGTACGTTTGCGTTTAAACGGGAAAGAATAACAGATCCTCCACTGTACACGTGCCTCTCTTCCCCATACAAGACAAGTATGCCCAACCTTTTCACGGCTGTACTATCGTCTGCTTCAACTTGTCGTCTGCTTTTTTTCTCAAAGTTACAAGTTGGACAAAAAACATAATGGCGAGTGATTAACAACTTGAATCCAGATCTTGATCTGGATTCAAGCTGTTTGCTAATTTAGGCCAGTTGCCCACCCTGTAACAAATTCCTCCGAACAGCATACACAATATTTGTCTCTCACTGGGTGTCGTTGTAGAGAGGGAGCACTGTTACAGTGGAGAATCTGTTATTCTTTCCCAATAAACGCGTTTACGCTAAAACTATTATTTACCGTGCAAACAGTTTGGAGCCAGATCAGACGCCAGGTAACCCGGCGTCTGATCAGGCTCCAAACTGTTTGCCACCAAGATAAACATGAATTATCAGAATTGTCCAAAAGTTGTACTTTTCTGCGTTTTAGTGCTTTGCGTTTGCGTGCGTTTGCGTTTAAACGGGAAAGAATAACGGATTCTCCACTGTATAACAATAGTGTGTAAGAGAATGTAGAAGTTTAACACAGGACAAACGTTATGAATGAAGCTCCGTCACTTTTATCCTGTGTTAAGCCATCACAAATCAATAAAACTGAAAATGAAACTTATGCTGCGTGTTGTTAAATAGAGATTTTACGGTATCTAGTTAACGTGACAAGGGGTGATAAATCCACCAGCAATATGTCAAGCCGGTGTCGTCCCATTCAGTATTCATAACAATGACAATTTGCAATGGGATATCCTGATTGCTCTAGTTCTTTTATTGCCAGTGTTCAATGCTTTTGGTGGGCATTGCAAAACAGCACAATCACAGTGCCGATTGTCAATAGATCAGTTACAAATAGTTCGCCTAATACAAAGATATAGAATTACACGCATTTCATTGTTAGCAATGGCTACCTAATTCGTCCTGCCAAACGTCTATCTTCTGTTGAACAAATGCCGTCAGCTAAAGCACCAAATTTTGTATAAAAGTATATAAATTGATTTTTTATTGAAAAAGATGAAATAAAGGTCAAAAGGTTTAGATCAAGATCAGACGCCGAGTAACTCGGCGTCTGATCTGGATCCAAACTGTTTGATAATATCCGCTTAATTGTGATCGACATGAAAAAGGTTGATTACACTGTCTTTTTTCCTATAACCATTGACAAAATTAGCAGGGCTACCATACGTTGCTAATAAAAACCCTAAGATTTCCAATTTTTAGCACGATTTTAGGAACCGTACCTTGGACGATTTCGCTGCCAGGCTCTATAACACTAACATAATTATGCAAACAGTTTGGATCCAGATCCAATTATACAAACAGTTTGGATCCAAATGCGGCGTCTGATCTGGATCTAAAGTGTTTGACACCTATATAAATGTTTCCTAAGTAAAAAAAACGCATAAAATTCCAACTTTTAAAAGTGAGAGCAGAAATACGAAGATTTCGGGAAAAATCCGTAGGTCCGTAAAACTTGAGAAAAATCCGAGAAATTCGCAAAAAAATCTAGACTAGACGTTTTCTGTGCTACTTGGAAGTTCGTACTCGTTTTTTGTTTTCTGGTTCATTAAAAGGTGATAAGAGGAGGTTAAGAAAATTGCTTATATGTTTATTTCTCTAAATGCAAATGAAAATATTCATAAATAGTAGTCGTTTCCTATACTTAAAATGATTAGTACTTTCAATCTATATTTAAGACCTCACTGACAGACCCTCTTTTGATATTATTTATTGCTTATGTATATATGTATATTATTTGATGCGTTCTCGTGCATTTGATTGGCAGAAATGAGCAAAACTCAAATCTGACAAATAAAATGCTTGAGAACGATCTCAGACTCAACTAAAACTCTGTAATTATAACCTTGGAATCTGTTGCGGACGAACATTACTTACAGTGGAGAATCTGTTATTCTTTCCCGTTTAAACGCAAACGTACGCAAACGCAAAGCACTAAACGTAGAAACTTACAACTTTTTGACATTTCTCACTATTTATTTTAATCTGAGTGGCAAACAGTTTGGAGCCTGATCAGACGCCGGGTTATCCGGCGTCTGATCTGGCTCCAAACTGTTTGCAATGGAAAAAATAGTTTTAGCATAAACGCGTTTATTGGGAAAGAATAACACTTTCTCCACTGTACTTATAATGCTCAGGTTGAGCTCATTTCCTATCATTCGCGACTTGATTAGAACTTGCAAACAATTCCAAACAATTTGGATCCAGATTAGACGCCGAGTCACTCTGTATCTGAAACACGTATTAGTATCGAAATTACAACAAAAAACAAAATTTGGCAAAACCGCAGACGACAATTTTAATCAGACAAAATGACAATGCAAGGGTTAAACCTTGGCACACCATGCATGTTGTCGTCTGTCAAATACAGTGGAGAATCTGTTATTCTTTCCCAATAAACGCGTTTACGCTAAAACTATTATTTGCAGTGCAAACAGTTTGGAGCCAGATCAGACGCCGGGTAACCCGGCGTCTGATCAGGCTCCAAACTGTTTGCCACCAAGATAAACATGAAATATCAGAATTGTCCAAAAGTTGTTCTTTTCTACGTTTTAGCGCTTTGCGTTTGCGTACGTTTGCGTTTAAACGGGAAAGAATAACAGATTCTCCACTGTACATGTATGTCGGCTGCAATAATTTCTCAACGTATATTTATCTTCATTCTCATTTATAAAAAATTAAATCCGGGTATCAAACTGTTTATATCCAGATACAACGCAAAGTTACTCGACGTCTCATCTAGATCTAAACTATTTGCAACAGCTCATCACAAAAAGGTACATCGTGTACTAAAAGGTTAAACCTGTCACTGCCTTACTCCGTGTACAATGATCACTTGTAAACAGTTTAGATCCTGATCAGACGCCGCGTAACGCGGCGTCTGATCAGGATCCAAACTGTTTGACATTCATTACGATATTACCTTACAGTCAATTTATCTGATATTTAAATTTAAGAAACAAAGCAGACAACAATTGTTTAAAAAATATGACGTCATGGCAGTCAATGGGTTAAGGTACTTCAGGTGAGTGAATCGGATACCCTTTGATCTCACTCAGACAGCTCATTCAAAAGAATAAAATAAGTTAAATAACCGAAGGCTGTGGACAATTGATAAATACAGTAATAGAATCCAACACGGTCCTGTATAAATATAATTGCACATTAGACAGGGACTGAATACAAGATAAGAAACTTATTGAAAATATTGGAAGAGTTCCCTTTGTTGCCCGGCGTTACAGTGGAGACTGTGTTATTCTTTCCCAATAAACGCGTTTACGCTAAAACTATTATTTCTATTGCAAACAGTTTGGAGTCTGATCAGGCTCCAAACTGTTTGCCACCAAGATAAACATGAATTTTCAGAATTGTCAAAAAGTTGTATTTTTCTACGTTTTAGTGCTAAAAATGCGTTTGCGTACGTTTGCGTTTAAACGGGAAAGAATAACAGATTCTCCACTGTATTAGGTTTGGATAGAATAGCCTAATCAACAGATCACATTTCACAGGGCTTTCATGAAGATCTCTGGATCGTCTATCATTTGTGTTCGAGGTTTAGAATAAGATTTGTTTATACAAAATGTAGGTTTCAGACTTTAGAAATCTTCGTGTTTAATATACAGTGTTCCCTCTCTACAACGACACCCAATGGAAGACACAGAGTGTGTCTGTTGTTCGGAGGGAGTCGTTATAGGGAGCGAAAAATTAAGACTTACATGTAGTTATATTTTTCAAACAGCTTGGATTCAGATCAGACGCGTCATCTAATTTTGATTCAAGCTGTTTGTCACTCGTTATTATATATACTATCAAAATGTCAACTTATATGTAACCTTAAGAAAAACAGCGGAGGACAATTTTACAGACGATATTACAGCATTAATTTTAAGCGTAAGCCATATATATTATATAGAGAGAATTGTCCTGTGTAAGGAACAGCGGCAAGGTTCGTTATATAAGGAAGGTTATAAGGAAGGTTTCGTTGTTGTGAGGGCCGTTGTGGGGAGGGAGCACTGTACCTTTTACCGTTTTTTCTTCGTCTGCTGTTACATTTTTACGACAAATATTATATATATATTAGATCTAAGTGGTTGCATATTTTCTAAACTCTTTGAACCCTAGTCACGAATATAAACGTCCTTTAAGAGTATATTTGTCCTCTGCAAACTATGAATACCAAGATCAGAGAGGTCCTTTGAGAGCCCTCTGGTCAGGGTATACAATGTTTGTCATTTTGCAATATATCTACAGTAAGACGATCTTAAACAACTGGAATTATTCATTTGAAGTTTCAGTGGGTGGGGTAATAAAAGTGCCAGTTACATACAGTCGATTGCTCGAACTGGTCTTATAATATAGTCGAACGTACCCTTATAGCGAAGATAAAACGAAGTATAGCCACGTTTTACCTCGAAATAAGTGTGAGTTCGACTGAAATAAGCTCGAATGATCGAAATAAAACTGAAGAGTTATGAGTAAGTTCGAATATCGCGGTTCAACTGTATATCAAGCTGTGTATAATTAATTAACCCATTACCTATAATAGAAGCGCATTTTAGCGCATTCAGTTTAATCCTCGCCTGAGTAAAACAGTTCCAATTTATACAATCATGAATACGTATCATACGAAATATTTCCATGATGGTTTTGTATTGAAGAGCTATTTAAGATGAATGAAAAAATAGAAAAAGTGTACATTTTGGTGAACAATAGTTGGCTCTACGGCCATGTAAAATTTACCCTACCCACTTCCTCTTATTTTGTCCTTTTCAAACAGCCCGCTTCAATAAAACCCATTTTAAATGAAAACAAATATGATAATTTGGTTTTGTGTTACTTATTTCCTATCTATGGTAGTATTTCTTCATACAAAAACTAATTTAAGAAAAAAAAGGCACCAAATGTGAAATTTATAAAGCTCTAAATATCATCGGTATGGTATATTTTTGTAAATTTTGTAAGGGGCGATAACTCTTTTTACTTTAATAACTCAAAATTTTCAACACTGACCTTTCAATTTCTTTTCATATTTTGAACTGCCTTAGTATGGGCTTTCAACTGGTAGAATATAAGAAAAAGTTTAATACTAGAACTATTTCATTTTCAAACTTTTTTACTTTTTTTCATAAAATAAAAAATCTAATAAAATCATGCCCTATATAAAGCATATTTTTGATATTCAAGGATCCACATTGTTCAAACCTGGTGCCTGCTTTGTCTAAATTTTGTTTATATATGTGAACCTACCACCATAGACACGAAATAAATAAAGAAAACCCAAATTAACATTTTTGTTTTGTTTCGAAATAGATTTTACTGAAGCTTGTGCTCTGAATGGGTAAAATTTGAGAGAAAAAAATCCAAATTTGACATACCTTTTTTAAATCGCTGTAGCTCAAAAAAAAAAGGACACCACCATATATATTTTTTTTCACTTTTTCATTCATCATAAATATCTCTTCCAAAAAAACAATGATAGAAAAAAAGTTTAATACTTTGAAAAAAATGGCTCATGACATTGATACACCCTTAAGGCGCATTCTGCTTTACTTTCAACCTGCTTTAAGACGTCACCTATTTTCTAAACTAGAAATAGGATATAGGGTAATTTAAAGGGTTAAGGCAAATGACTTCTTAAAGCAAGATGAAAGTAAAGAACAAAAGCTCCTTGTCGGAACTACATTCTTTACTGTCATAATGCTTCAAGCTGCCACCTGTGTCCAACACAAATGGCGAATATCTATTTGTGGTATTTGTGTGGGAAAATGCTAATGCACTCCAATTCGGTTCTTATAATTTGCCTATTACCCCCACAGCTACGCATTTTACGCTTTGAATTTATCCCTTCACAGAAGAAAATAACCAAGTTTATAGTAACGATTCATGAATATGTATCATTAGAAATACCTTCCATATTCAAGCGAATGGTATTTTAAGCATTCTGATTTAATTTCAAACTGCTTTAACTTGCCACACATTTTCAATGCTAGAAAATTTAGAAATGGGCTATTGGACAAAGGATTAAAACAAGTTTGATGTACGATTATTCAATGCGTTTTTTTGCTTTATGGAACCAGAGCTCCAGATAAGGGGAGTATTTCAAAAACTAAAATCTTTATTTCTGCATTAAATCCTATGATGTTACTACTCGTTACAAATGTAGAACCGTCTCTCCGAGACGATTCTGAGAGCATTCGTGGCCTATAGTGGTAATATCACTGTGACTTACATCACTAAGCTCATAACCGCTGTGAGGACGAATCCCAGTAGGGTCGTTCGGATTGTTCATGTGGGGAACCCTTCCAGCTGGCTTGCGGAAGGTCGGTGGTTCTACCCAGTTGCCAATTCGTGTCAGTGTACATGTATAAAGGACTTCTGGGGTCTTCCCCCACCTATAATTAGCTGGACGTCGCGATAGGAAAGAAATACTGTTAAAAGCGACGTAAAATCATAACAAATCAAATCAAATCGAGACCCCTTCCATCAACGGATCCCTCGTTAAAACGATGTTTTCTGCTGTTCCCCATACAAGACAAGTATATATGTCTATTTACTTTCATCTTGCTTTCATCTACAATCTGCTGGGATATGGAAATATTTCTTATGGTATATATATGCATGACTGTATGAAACTGAACGGTTTGTGAATGCGTATTTATGGAGTATTTGGTTAACACAAGATAAGTGTGTTGTAAAAAACAAACAAAGAACTCCTGAATCAATGCTGTTCTGTGTTTTACTGTCACCTATCTGGAAGACAATGAATCTGTTAAATTACCAATTAATATAAGTCTGACTTTACAGACAATCTTATACCAATAATGAACCAATATCTAACACAAAAAAGTAATGGGGTTGCTTTAAACTGTTTATGTTACGATGTAATGATGATTAGCTTGTATGCATAAGTCTAATAAAACATATGTTCTGTTCTATTCTGTTTAAACAGAATATAAAATGATACATGTAGGCCGATTAAGTTTTACCTGGGAGATAGTCACATACTGGAAGGGGAAGTCTATAAACACCTTGGAATACATTTAGATAATTTCCTAAATATGAATAAAGCTGTTAGTGAAGCCTGTAATAAGTTGAAGTCCACTTTCTTCAGTTTGCTCAATAGTGAACTATCACCTATAGGCTTAGATCCACAGACACTTTCTTACTTGCACGATACAATTGTCATTCCGACTGTATTGTACGGGTGCGAAACATGGAACTTTATATCTAGTGCATGTATCAGTAATCTTGAAAAAGCACACAGACAATGTATTAAGCATATACAGAGACTTCCAATATACACTCGATCATATGTTGCTCTAAACCTAATGGGTGAAAGTCCTATAGAATTTGCCATTGACCAGCGTAAGCTTACCTCATTTGGTCAATTATGTCGTTTGCCACAGCGGTATCTTGCTTACTTACTTGCTTAATTCGCCAGCGGTATCTAGTAAAACAGTTCTTTACTCATAGACTGGTCCGTTATGTTAACGATGATCTTCAATATCAGGGATTTTTCCCAGATATTTATCGAATTTACAAAAGTATGGCACGACTAACGTATTAGATGCGTTCGTGGCCAATGGACAATTCTTCTCAAAGGTGGCTTGGTCTAATATTGTGCAAAGCCGTATAACTATTGCCAAAAAAGCACTGGCAATTAATAACTGGCAAAGCAATATACATATTAACGAATTTCCGTCGATGTTTGAACCTTTAGAACAGTGCTATCTATGGCGTGTTACAAAGCGTAAGCCACATTTGAGAATGCTGTGTTCTAATATTGTTGCTATGGTTGGGAAACTTTTGTGTAGAAATTTTCTGTCCTATTGCAACAAGTGTGGATGTCCTTGTCAAAACATGATTAAACACAAGATATTTCATTGTACCTCTGGAGCTGAAACAAGACAAACATTATGGTCTGACTTAGTTGCACAACTATGAATAGATATACATATATGGTACATATAGGAAGTGATCCTACTCATCAAGTATTAGATCTTGTGACAGGTTTTCAGCGACACGGAGTTGAACTGCCAGAAGCAGTTCTATACAAACTCTTTGATATGGTATTAATTTTATTGTAATACCAGTCTTAAATGACGCTGATCTGTGCATGTTCATAATTAACCAGTTGACATGCTTGTGAGTTAAGACATATATGTATGAGTTAAAGCAAACGTACATGTTCATTTAGGCAAACACATATTGAGTCATGCTTTAAACCAACTTCAAGACAACAAAGCATGATTATGTATGGTTTGAAAATGAAATTCTATATTAAGCAATGGTTTGAAAGAAACCCTTTTGTGTTATGGTTTTGATACCTTTTCATTACTAAATATGTCAAAATTGTTTCTCATTTCTTAGTTAAGTATAGCCTTCTATTATTGAACTTCTAATGATAGAAATTGCATTATAGTGGGATATCATAATGTAATGTATTGTATTGTCTTTGTATAATAATGTATGTCTGTGTTTATTTGTATTTGTAAGTTTTTGTGCTCTCCTAAAAGGAGGAAATAAAAGTATCTATCTATCTATCTACCACAAGAAACATTGTATATATACTAGCAGATGATAGCTTTAAGCAGGCTGAATGTAAAGCAGAATGCGCCTTAGGCGCATTCTGCTTTACTTTCAACCTACTTTAAGTGGTAACATGTTTTCAAAATTAGAAAGAGGATATTGGCTAATGGGATAAAAAGCTATAAAGAACTGAAGTCATAATACGGGGAAAGTCATTTGCATATAGTTATTTTAAACCCGAGATATTTTCAATAGCCCACTTAATTTTATATCCTTTCTTCCCAGCTATCTCAAAATAAACAACTTATATGCACATGTATCTTGTTCATTTCAAACAGGGCAGTATCCTACCTTCTATGTACTTACTAATAAATAGTGTGCGATTAAGACATGTGTGCCAAGTTGATTTATCTGGAGCTAAACCATCGGCAGAGTTTCGATCCCTCGCTATCAGCTCCTGTTAGGATTCAGTTCAGGTGACGGGAAAACAGAATTTAGCGGGAACAATAAAACAAGCACCGAATGACTCCATGATAGGAACATTGTCGGGTTTGTGTTTTCTTGTTGAGTTTTAAGCTTACTGACATTTGCAAACATTTGGGATGCAGGATCAGGGTCCAAATTGTATGACACTGATGCTGATGATTTTGTTTAAAATGAATAACTGGCCACAATAGCAGCAGAACCCAACTCAATTTACAAACACTATCTTACTATAAACATGTATGTTCATGAATATCAAAGACATTGGAAACAAGAAAAATATCGATCGTCAAGTATTTCATAAATTGAATGTCGATAAATCGATCTCTCATAAGTCGATGTATAACCGTATTTCAAATTTAAAACGTGGCTAAGCTTTGTCTTAAATTTGAAATATGGGTATGTTCGAACTATAGCGCGTTCGAGTATCGAGTTTCGACTGCACATCGTGTGAAATTTACTGTGTTTCGAAACATGTTAATTACAGTAAAACCTCGCTATTATGACCTCTAAAACGAAGGCTATTTGATTGTATAATAGACAGGTAGTAGCTTTAAGCAATATGACAGCGAAACAGAGGCTCCTAAAGGAGCTTTCTGTTCCACTGTCACCTTGCTTTAAGCGGTCACCTATCGTAAACGTCCTAATAGTTAACATAATTTAGTGGTGGTAATAGAGAGCTTTTACTGTATAAGGCAAGGATGAAGCAAACAAAAAGAGCAACAACGAAAAGAAGCAACATTAATTTTGAGACAAAGCCGTATCAATTGAAAGTAACGCGTATAAATTATACGACCTGCAGACAGGTAAAATGCATACGCTTTTAACTTTTACCACATTTGTGGCTCACGTACAAAAAAAGTAAAAAAAGTAAAGTAAAGTACCAGTTAAAGTCTACTTTCAGTCCGAATGACCGCTCAGCCGACTGAACATTTACCCCCTGATCATTGAGCCATCTTGTCTACAATATTGAGCACTGCTAACAATAACCCCTTATCATGTGTAGCACGACCTGGGAAATATTTGCAAATAGTTTTGATACAGATCAGACGCCGCGTATACGCGGCGTCTGATCTGGGTCCAAACTGTTTATCTCTTATCTTCAACTTTCTTTAGATTGAAAAAACATGAATAATGATTTGGAATTTTTTGCATGCGATATATTTGAAGCAGACGACATTTTAGAATGATGAGAGTTAATTGACGACATTGAAATTTACACCTGCAGACTCTATAAATAGAACGTGCATCTTAACCTTTATCTTTATACTGAAACAATTTCGCTTTAACTTCCATATCGTTTGGATTCTGATCCAAATGTATTTTTAATTGACATCTGGTCCGGATTTTCAGGTTTCTTCAATATAGAAGGATACTTACACTTTAACTGATATCAAAGCACTAACAAGTGATACAATTGAAGCTATCTGTATTATAGCAGGTTAAAAGCTGACTTCAAGACTTCACTAAATACGGACGTTTTTATAAAAAAAAGAAAAGTGCGCAAACCAATAAAAAGAAATGTAGAAAACAAATTTAATGTACCGACTACCTAAAATAGGTAATTAATTTCCAGGATTCGGACGCTGCTCTCGTGTTTTATATGCGTGCATGTTACGGTTCTAAGACATCGAAGATGGTAACGCCAATTCTCCGGCAGGTGACGCTGTGGTGACGCGCTCGTTCTTATGCCATTTGGGAGTTTTTCGTATGCTGCAAACAGATTCGTTTGCAATAAAATGTTGTTTGCAGCATGGATTGATGTGTTTAAACCCTTCACGCCTATGATACCGCCGCTTAACCCTTTACCCCATAGCCTGTTTTTAGTTTTGAAGACAGGTGACCACTTAAAGCAGGTTGAAAGTAAAGCAGAATGTGCCTTAAGGCACATGCTGCTTTACTACCAGCCTGCTTTAAGCTAAAATCTGCTAGGCTATATAAAATATGTGTAATGGTAATTGTTCATGAGGGTATAAACTGGAGCTATTTTCTTCAGCGGAGGAATAAATTAAATACGCTAAAAGTCGCTTCTATGGGGGGAAAGGGGCAGTATTTTGTTTCTGAACTCGTTTGCTTGTTAAAACAGTCAAGCCTAGCGACGAGTATACTCGTCAGTACAACAATGTACCTGTGACAAGTACATTAATTTTGTCATATTACAGCGCTCCCTCACTACAACGACCATCCAAACAACGACTCCCTCTTTACAACGACCCTTGCCGCTGTTCCCCAAACAGGAAATATATGTCTAAAGCTTTTTCTGCTACAATATCGTCTTAAAATTGTCGTCTGCTCTTTTATCTCAAAGTTAAAAAATGGCAATTTTGACAGAAAAATTTAATGGACGAGTGACTTATCTGGATATAAGCTGTTTGCAAATATAAGCCAATATCCCTCCCTATAACGACTGCCTCTGAACAACACACGCAATGTTTGTCTCCCATTTCGTGTTCTAGTAGCGAGGGAGCACTGAAGTGTGGACCAAGATCAGAAGGCTGCTGATCAGGGTCTGCACTGGTTGTCAATTTTCAACGTGTTGCAAAAAAACAACTGTAAATAGTAATTATACATGGACTAAAAGGACTAGACTTACTTGGAAACTGGAAGTATACATTAAAAGTTTCAGTGGTGAAATAGTTTAGCCATGGTTAGCATGATACAGAGTCTTGACGCCTTTCTTTGATCTACACTATTTTGAAATTTAATAAGTCTGGATTTCGTATGACACATTAGACAACTCCTATTTAAAATGTAACGCTTTTTTCCTATACTTGTAAAACCCGCTATGTAATCCTTTGTCGCTGCTGTAACACGGGCTGCTTAAATGGTTCTTTCCCCTTTTTGTAATTTTTTTTTCAACTCTATATTTATATATTCTGACTAAAAAACCACATCGGAACGAGTATAAAAAAATCTTGAACCAGACTTGACATCGAGTAATTCGGTGTTTGAATTAAATGCAAACTGTTCGCCAGTTTCTTGTGTACTTGCGTTAACTACAATAAATAACGTAACGTAAAACAATGAAAGCATTAATTGGCAAAACTGTGTTAACCTTTAAAATGCGAAGTACGAATACGCTCATTTGTAATTTGCAAACTATTGGGAGCTACATTGGGCATCGATTTACTCAGCGTCTGAGCAGTGTCTTTACTGTTTGAACCCCGTACATATGATTCCTCATGTAGTACATGTATAAACGCTTAAGATAAGAACTGAATTTAAACCAAGTTAGCGGACGATATTTACACATTCACTGCCATGACGTCATCGGTTTTAAGCAATTAACGTCTGCTTTTGTTTCTAAACTTCAATTGTTATATGAAATACTTAAGTGAATATGAAACAGTTTGGATCCTGGTTAGATACAGCGTCTGATAAAGATCCAAATTATTTGCAAACTAAGTAACCATTGTTCTCGGGGTAAGGTAATAAAGAGATAAATAAGTCATTTGCAAACTACAGTTTTCTCTCTCTACAACAACACCAAATGGGAGACAAAAGATGTGTGCGTTGTTCGGAGGGAGTCGTTATAGGGAGGAAATTTGTCTTACATTTGCAAAAAGCTTGAATCCAGATCAGACGCCGCGTAACGTGACGTCTTATCTAGATTCAGGCTCTTTGTCACTCGTCATTAAGTTGTTTTTTTCTGTCAAATGTCTCTTATGTAAAAACGGCAGACGACAATCTTTAGCATCTTCATCTACTAAATAACAGACGTAAAATGCTGGACATACTTGTTTTGTTTGGGAAACAACGGCAAGTGTTATAGTAAGGAGGGATTCGTTGTTGGGCGGGTCGTTGTAGTGAGGGAAAACTGTTGTTGTATCTAGATTGGACATCGAATCACTCGGCGTCTTACAAGAACTCCTGATTCCTGATGTAGAACTATTTACGCCAAAAAACTGAATTAACACCAATTTAGCAGTCGACAATTGTCAAGCAGACGATAACACAGCACCAAAAAGAGTTTGTTATACATGTAATTATTTTGACGTGTTTTCTTTCCTTGCTGTAACATCACCAGCTCTATCGCCTGTTTCTATTTCTCAAATTTATTGTTTAAGTCATTTTGACCGAAGAAACATGAATACGAGTGGCAAACAGTTTGGATCCTGATCAGACGCAGTAATACACGGGGTCTAATTCAGGTTCCAGACTGTAAACGATAATGAAGTCGCCTTCAACACTATAAAGGCTAATGACACATTAGATTGACCTGTGATTAATTCGATGCATGGTGTTTACGAGAAACAACTTAAGTTCCTTATACGTCTACCGACCCCATCCCATCGTAACCTCTTGGGTTTCGAACACAAACAGTAAATATTCGCCCCGCTTGGACCGGAAGTTCTATCACCATCTAGAATGCTGATTTCGTGGTTTTCGATATGGACACTATCATTGCAGAAATTATATGTTGGAAAAGTAAAGCAGGTGGCTGTTTTGTTCGTGTAATATTTCCCGCCATTTAAAGGATGTCACATCAGTCATTATCAATTATTATCTATCAAAATTAACACCGTGTAGCGAGACATCATATCGCCCTATATGTAATAAATACAATTATACCATTGTTATACGGCCACTCATTGAATATGCGTGCATACCCTTCGACGAGTTAATTCTTAATGCAGGATAAAAGTAAAGCATAAAGCTCCTGTCGGAGCTTTCTGTTTTACCTTTATCCTGCATTAATCTGTTAGTATTTTAAACAGTTAATTCATATTGTTCAAATAGGCCGCTTGAAGCAAAATTGATTGCACATACATGCATATATAATATATACAGTCAAAATGAGATATGAAATCCAGAAAAAAGGACGCATTGTCTTTATGACAGTAAATCATTAGATGGTTAATTTATATAACAAACTCATTAGGACTCTCTACGTTATATTGACCTGGATTAAGTACTCGCCTGATTTAAATGGTGTCAATGTGTCTCCACTAGGTGGCGCTGACTGGAGGTTTGACTGTATGTATATAAATATAGACGAGTTTATTAGCATGTACAGTAAAACCTATCCATTGCGACAATTTGTTTTTTAATTTATAGGTGTTTACGACAGGTGACTGCTTAAAGCAAGGTGACAGTAAAACAGAAAGCTCCTGAAGGAGCTTTCTGTTTTATTGTCACCTTGCTTTAAGTTGTCATCTGTATTTAATACAGTCAATTAGTCTTCGTTTTAGTGGCGGTAATAGAAAGTAGAGGTTTTATTGTATGTTGCCGCCTTTTAACTACCAAAATATCACCTGCTTCGCTTAAGTACGTGTTTTTAAATGTTTGTATTTAAAGAAGAAACTGAAATGATGAATTCACGAAAATATAAAACCATTATCATATGCTTAGAAACTCTGTGCTTCGATTTTACTTCTCAAATTTAGAAACAATTTACCCAATTTGAATTGAGAAACATCAATATGAGTGTCAATCAGTTTAGATCCAGAGCAGGGGCCCGTCTTACGAAACGTCGTACGACAAATATTGGCGACGGTCGTAAGTAAGCTTCTAAAATTCTCAATTATTATTTATTTCTCTAGCCATACTCCTTGTCTTTCCAAGACGATTTCAAAGGGATGTCTGTCACAAGACCTGATTAGATAGAAAAATTAATTATTGCAGTCTGTTTCCGATGTAGATTCATCTTAAGAATACATCCTGATCAAAGCTGTTCCAAAGTCGCGTCTCTAGGCTACTTGGTAAAAGGGCTAATATAATGCTTATTTGGGTGATATTTTAAGGAAGATCTGAGAAGTCATTAGATCAAAGCAATGGCTTCTTGTTATGATCAATCATTCGAAGACTATTTGGTAATGTATTAAAAGATAGTGACAGCTTGAATCAAATAGACAGCAACGCAAAAAGCTTAGAAAAAACAAGTGAATTAATAGGAGTGTTTTCTTACGATGCGTCTACATTGGAAACGGACTGCAATAATTAAGAATAAGAAGTGTCTGGGTTTATTTTTGGAAACAAGCTGCCTCAATTCGCGACTCCATTTCCAAATGCAGTCGAAACTCGATACTTCAAACTCGCCTTAGTTCGAATATACCCATATTTCAAAGTTAAAACGTGGCTTTCCACGTTTTAATTTTGAAATACGGGTATGTTCGACTTAAGCGAGATCGAGTTATCGAAATTAAACTTGAAATGCTGGTACTTAAGGTCGATTTTTGCAAGATCGAAGCATCGAGTTTTGACTGTGTATCACTACTTTAGAAACAGATTGTGTTCAGTCACGGATACGTTTGTAACAATGGCAGTAGAGGAAACGTCGAAACGAGTCTCAAACAGTTTGGACCCTAGTCAGACACCGTGTCACGCGGCGTCTGATCAAGATCCAAACTGTTTGCAAAAGCACTTTTGCCGTGATTGACAGTGAAAGGGTGTACATGTTTCGTTTGAAGACAGCAGGCGTCAAGCCAAATGCTCTTTTCCTCCTTTTTCTACCTTTTATTGCAATGAACTGTCTCTATGAACTTGCTGGAGGATTTAAGGCTGATCTAAAGACACTGCAGTGTTTATCAGGGATGCCATAAGTGGACATAAAAAATCCTAAGATTTCCAAATTTGCATTTTTCAAGTGCGATTTTACGAATCGTACGTACCTTTACCCCATAGCATGTGTCTAGTTTTGTTGAAACGTGGCTGCTTAAAGCAGGCTGAAGGTAAAGCAGAATGCGCCTTAAGGCGCATTCTGCTTTACTTTCAGCCTACTTTAAGCTAGCATGTACTTGAAAAAAATCCGAAGATTTAGGAAAAATCCGGAGAAATAGCAGCCCTGGTTTATCCATACAGCAGATCAGCAAATAGTGCCGCATCTCACCAGGGTCTAAACAACTGTTTGGGTATTCTTCTTTTGATGACCTGCTTTAAGTGCCTACGTGTCTTCAAAACTAGAAACAGGCTATGGGGTAATATAATGGGTTGAAGCATTTAACTAGAATTGTATTTACAAAATCGTTGGATCAAGATCAGACGCCAAAAAGGTCTATATGTGTTTGGTCAGCGTAAAAAGGATTTTTACTTAGTCCATATTGTTTGGATTATTCAATGAAACTGTTCTTTTTGTCTTTAATTCATGTCTTTCAAAGGAGACGACAACTATGACGTATTTAATCGATGTTTATCTTGCCTGTACGCCTGTCCTCACGTTGATTGTCCTAGATATGTCGTCTGCTTCAATATTCTCGTCTGTTAAAATTCTAACTTGAGAAGATAAGTATGCCATTTCAGGAAAATGACGACACGTGGCAAACAGTTAAGATCAAGATCAGACGCCGCGTAACGCGGCGTCTGATCTTGATCCAAACTGTTTGCAGACGCATGTCTACTCTTTGTTAGCACCAAAAGGATTTGAACTTGTTTCAATTTTGATATGAAATTTCATTACTTCAGACTATTAGTAAGATAATCGACCCTACGGGAGAAAATCCCTACCCGATTACATGTACAGTGGAAAATCTGTTATTCTTTCCCGTTTAAACGCAAACGTACGCAAAGCACTAAAACGTAGAAAAATACAACTTTTGGACAATTCTGATAATTCATGTTTATCTTGGTGGCAAACAGTTTGGAGCCTGATCAGACGCCGGGTTACCCGGCGTCTGATCTGGCTCCAAACTGTTTGTATTGTAAATAATAGTTTTAGCGTAAACGCGTTTGTTGGGAAAGAATAACACATTCTCCACTGTACTCCTGTCCTCACATTGATTGTCCTAGATATACGAATTCTGTGAACGTTGGATAAATCACTGTCGTCTGCTTCAATATTCTCGTCTGTTAGAATTCTAACTTGAGAAGATAAGTATGCCATTTCAGGAAATAGACGACACGTGGCAAACAGTCAAGATCAAGATCAGACGCCGCGTAACGCGGCAACTGATCTTGATCCAAACTGTTTGCAGACGCATGTCTACTCTTTGTTAGCACCAAAAGGATTTGAACTTGTTTCAATTTTGATATGAAATTTCATTACTTCAGACTATTAGTAAGATAATCGACCCTACGGGAGAAAATCCCTACCCGATTACATGTAACCTCTTTACTGCAAGGAAAACGTCTGCTTACCAAACTAAAACGTTGTCTGCTTTTATTTGTCAAAAATGATATTTTTTCAGGTTTTTGGCTGCACAACTATTCTATATTAGTGGTAAACGTTCTGATCAGACGCCGAGTTTTTCGTCGTCTCAGCAGTATCCATATTGACATAAACTGTTTGTAAATTTAAGTGTAATCGAGGGAGATTTGTACAGTGGAGAATCTGTTATTCTTTCCCGTTTAAACGCAAACGTACGCAAACGCAAAGCGCTAAAAAATAGAAAAGTACAACTTTTGGACAATTTGGATATTTCATGTTTATCTTGGTGGCAAACAGTTTGGAGCCTGATCAGACGCCGAGTTACCCGGCGTCTGATCTGGCTCCAAACTGTTTGCACTGCAAATAATAGTTTTAGCGTAAACGCGTTTATTGGGAAAGAATAACACATTCTCCACTGTAGTCGTGGGTTTAAGATCCGGATTTTCTTGGCAGTAAAGTACAGCTGCTTCGAAATTAAAACATTGTGGCACTTTAGATAACTTGCAAAATATAAGGAATCTCGAAGAAAAGGACAAGAACAAAACGTATCAAGGTCTCAATTTTTACATTGATTAATGATTATACAGCGCTCCCTCTCTACAACGACACCCACTTGGAGACAAAAATTGTGTGCGTGGTTGGGAGGGAGGCGTTTTAGGGAGAGACATTGGTTTACATTTGCAAACAGCTTGAATCAAGATCAGACGCCGCATCACACGGCGCCTAGTCTGGATTCAAGCTGTTTGTCACTCGTCATTAAGTCTCAGTTTGTAAATTTGAGAAAACCAACCGAAGACGATTTTAACCAGACAATATTGCAGCAGCAAAAAACGTTAGACATTATTGTCATTTAGGGAACATCGGCAAGGGTCGTTGTAAGGAGGGTCGTTGTTGGGAGGACCGTTGTGGGAAGGGAGCACTGTACATGTATTTGTAGTTTCAATGAACGTGTACAGCCTATAGACAGATTAGGAATTTGAAAGGGTTGCTTGATATGACTATTCCACGCATAAAAATAATAATAATAATAATAATAATAATTATAATAATAGTAATAATACATGTACTAATAATAAAGACTTTATTTCGAGAGAGCTCATTTGGTAAAGACCAATCTTCCATGAGGCCCTCAACATACACGTATATACAAGTACATAAACCAAATAATTAATAACAATATAACAATACCAACTTGATGTATCAGAGTGACTTCACTGACTTCGGCAGACAATTTGAATCTACATACAGTAGAAGCACTAACGATTATAATATATATGAGTAACATGTAAAAGACGTGTATAGTGGGGGTAATCTTTTATATATATATAAAAAAAAAACGGTTACCTTTTTTAGCAAACCATTGGTGAATATATGGTAACAGTAATAAGTCGTGTTTGAGTCAAATGTGTTGGGCGTTTTGGTGAAGTTTCTTAATAGAAAAGGCAAATAATTATATATACAAATGTACACAGAGAATTTCAGTTGACGGAAAATCTATCTAACTGTCTAGTGTGCTAAAATTTAAGGAGACAACATATTTACTAAAATACGAAAACTGAGGCAATGGCGACACTATAAACATGATGCTAACGAAATAACGGCATTTTTCTTGTTTATAGCTCGTCCAGTAATATATCTTTCACCTTCTGCACGAAACGTCCAAATTCCTGGTACAAACAGTTTGGATCAAGATGAGACGCCGAGTAACTCGGCGTCTCATCTTGATCCAAACTGTTTGACACTCTGATGGTAGTTTCTGAAAAGAAAATGCAAATAAATTATCTCTGAGAATTGTTGCAGACGACAATATTTTGCAGACGACAATTTCACAGCGTGATAAGGATTAATCGATAGTAAAACACACTTACGGGATTAAGCCTAAATGGTGAATAAAAATTGAAAGCCTTTCTTATCAAAACTTTGCGCGGATACAGGCAGTTGGCTCCGGAATTTGCATGCCCTACGATCGGGCGCTTTCTGTAACGAAACACGTGTTGGACTTGTTTTTTATAATAAAAATTGGATTCAGTTAAAGACTATCTTTCATGGTTTCAAATATTTTATTTGAATCCGTCTATAGTCAGCGTAGAGTTTCCAAAAAATTGACTCAGTGCTTATCCCCTCAAGAAAATAACACTCAGTAATATTGATTAAAAACGAAAAATCGATTAATTTGAAAACTGTATTAGAAGAAACGGAGAAACGATTTGAATTAATAAACTTCTAGCTATTTTCACTTTCTTTTGTGTACAAATGGTAACGGATCGTTTCGGCCCTTGGTCGTTTCGGCCTCAGCTGTTTCGAATTGGATATGTCTTACTTGGAGACTAAAATTGTCAATTTGCCGTTGCTGGGGTCAATTAATGGACCCTTTACTTGCTGATCTAGACTTTGCATGAACTTGCAACTATATGGATCATGAACACAATCGGCTTGGCACTTGTCTTGAGGTTTCTAGAATTTGAAGTAAGTTAGTCTTGTACATGTATTAAACGACGAGTCAATACAGCGCCCATTAGTAGTATTTTACACAGATGGTTGTTAAAGGATAGAATTAATGCAGAAAGTTCCTGGTTACATGTACCAGTTGTTAAGAACCTGCGATGTCGTTGCATGTTTAAGATTGGCACCACCAGACTAGTAAAAAATCAACAACAAGACTAAATAGTAAAGATAAAATTGGTATTAACTACAGTAGTTAATTGCTTGTTCTTAACTGTTTGCATGCTGGGGATTTTTTTGGTCTGCAACAAGTGTCGTCTGCTTTTGTTCTAAAAATAGAATTATCTTAACATCTTTTCAAAACAGGGTCATTATGCGGCGTCTCATCTGGATCCAAACTATTTGCACAGGTAATAACTTTGGCACAAATATATCCCCTGCTAGCACGCAGATGGAGAGAAAGTTAAAACATGGATAAAACTAATGGACATATTATAAGACCAACAAGTCAAGTGTTTCAATATTTCCCGTGGGTACCTATGGCGAGATCCTTACTTAGAGCCAAAAACATTTTAACTCCTTCACGGCTACATATTTATTTTAATTACCATAACATCCTCTGCTCAAAAACTGTCGTCTGCATTTTTACGATAAAATCTCTTAACACTGAACCCATACTGACTGCGAAAAGGTTTGATTAACCTTTTACCCCATAGTCAGTTTCTTCGCTTTGAAGACATGCGATCACTTAAACCAGATTGAAAGTAAAGCAGAATGCGCTTTCCGGTGCATTCTGCTTTACTTCCAGTCTGCTTTAGGCTACCATCTGCTTGGATATAGGAACTAAAGTTTAAGGCGTCGATGAGTTAATCAAAAGTGCCTTTATTTCAGTGGAGAAAACGTTATTCTTTTTCAATAAACTCTTTTACGCTAAAACAATTATTTCCATTGCAAACAATGGACAAACGTGGGTCACCCGGCGTCTGATCAGGCTCCAAACATATTGAAACTTGTAGTCAGATTAATCAAACAGTTGTCATTTTCTATATTTCATTGCAATGCGTTTGTGTTTAAATGGGAAAGAATAACGTATTTTCCACTGTAACAAACATAGTAGACTCGAAAACGACGTAGCAATACATCATGTCATATGGAACGGTTTCACTGCAGAGTGAAAACAGTGTATACTCAGATCAGATCAGAAGACTCCTACTAGAGCCTTCCGACCTGGGCCTGAATTATTTGGGATTTTGCATAAGACAATCCCAAAATGTCATAAATTAACCAGACTTTATTGGTAATTGGAATTGTTCATTTAAACATTCTCTGCAGATACATTTGTATGCCCTGCATTCTTGAATATGGCATTTATGGGTAGACATATTTAACCCTAGTGGCGAGTGAGTTCGATATTTAAATACAGTGAAACCCCTCTAAACCTGGCATGTGTGGGGACAACATAAATGTCCGGTTTAGAGGGGTTTCCGGTTTAGAGGGGTTTTAAATATCCCATCGGCCAATATTATGTTTCTAGTATGGAAGATAGCTGACCACTTAAAGCAGGTTAAAGGTAAAGCAGAATGCGCCTTAAGGCGCATTCTGCTTTACTTTCAACCAGCTTTAAGCTATCATCTGCCATGATGTCTATGCAAAAAGTGCAGACCTGATCAGAGGGCTTCTTTAAGAGCTCTCTGGACATTGTCTACACTGTTTTTCATTATATATTAGGCAATATGTCGTGAAAACAACCCTAAAAAGTCGAAAAAAGAAAATAGACTTAATTGGTTATTGGAAGTGTTCATTAAAACGATACGGTGGTGACGCTTGAACAGTTTTCTTCAGTGGACGAATAAATTAAATGCGTAAAATGCGTATCTACTGTATATAGAAATGAGTTAAACTCTGTGTGTGGTGACATATGACGCCTGTGTTGATGTTATTTCAGTGGAGGAGATAGTTATGTCCTGTGTTATAGAGGCCTCGAGTAACTTGTCTAACATATCACACAAACTTCCCACTTATACCTGACATTTGTGGTCAAGTTTTGACACTTGCTGTCCACCACTTCGTCCCAAATATCACATCACCTTGGCGATAAGAAAATCGCTGACCAAAACGCCGCTATAAAATAAGAATGTAAACGCCTGTCCCCGAAGTTATAAAACTGCGTGTAACCCTGGTTTTATTCAGTGGTGAAGACATTTTACTTTCCAGTTTAAACTACAGTGCTCCCTCCCTACAACGGCCCTCCCAACAACGACGCCCTCCTTAAAGCGACCCTTGTCGCAGTTCCCTAAACAGGACAATTATGTCCAACCTATTCACTACTGCAATGTCGTCTGCTTAAAATTGTCGTCTGCTGTTTTTTTGACAGAAAAAAAACTTAATGAGGAGTGACAAACAGCTTGAATCCAGATCAGACGCCGCGTTACGCGGTGTCTGATCTGGATTCAAGCTGTTTGCAAATGTAACCAATTTCCCTCCCTATAACGACTCCCTCCGAACAACGAACATAATTTTAGTCTCCCATTGGATCTCGTTGTAGAGAGGGAGCGCTGTAATCTAAACGCAGAAAAAATAAGAAAATGACAATTTGTTAAAAATTGAGAGAAGTGTTTAATCTGAAAAGCACCCGACTTCTGATCTGGCCCCCAAAACTACAGTTTTTAATGTTGACTTCTAAAAGCTATAAAATGAAAATAGAGCAGAAAGCTCCTTCTCTGCAGAAGCTATCTGTTTTTGTCCTGCTTTTATTTTATCTTCCATGTAAGTTTAACACCTTCCATGAACTTTCTTTAGAATGTTTGCAAAAGCATTTACGTATATAGCAGCTTAACCATATATCCCATAAACTGTGTTTAGTTTTGAAAATATGTCCCTAAGGCGCATTCTGCTTTAATTTCAGCCTGCTTTAAGTTACCATCTTCTTGCATTAAGAAAATATTCCTTCTGATACATATTCATCACGGTATAGGTTGGAATTATTTTCTTCCGCGGAGAATTAAACTGAATGCGCTTAACGACGCTTATATAAGGTAAAGGGTTAGGCCTAGATATTGCAATGAACTTTCCACAGTGTACTTGCTGGTAGATATCATTTTAGTTATACTCAGGTGAGTTTAATAAACTGCGCTGCTTGAACATAATTACAGAAAATCATTTCTTATGAAATACACTGTAGCGGCGTCTCATCAGGATCTACACTGTTTGCTAACGTCTCCTTTTTCGTGGACGATATGCATTTATGGTTTAACCCTTTCACCGCCAAATTATTTTTGAGTTTTTTACCCCTACACCGTTATTATGTCGTCTGCTTCAATATTATTATCTGTAATGTCATTTTAAAGTTAGAATTAAGAGAGTATGACATAAGAAATATCGAAACGGGTGCCAAACAGATTTGATCCTGACCAGACGCCGCAGGATCAAAACTGGTTGCAAATTCGACTTTAGGCGATTCTGGCGATGAAAGGGTTAAGATAGTATATGCCCAATGGTGTTGTATGGAAAGACCACTGACCGCAGTTATAAGCAAGAACAAACACCTCCTATCCCCGGGGTAACACAGCTAGGTGTATCAATAAGCCTTGGGATTTCTATTACACTGATGAACTAGATTCTACCTCACCGCCACATTATCGTCTGCTTAACCCTCCCCAACCAAATATGTCGTGAGCTTTTTACCCCTTCACCGCCATAATGTCGTCTGCTTCAATATTGTAGTCTACAATATCGTTTCAAATTTAGATGTTGGGCAGTACAACTGACGAAAGTTCGATACGAGTGTCAAACAGTTTGGATCTTGATCAGACGCGGCGTCAATATAGTGTAAGTCACACGTTTCTTTGAGATAGTCTAATGAGTAGTCACACAAAAATCTATGATATGACTTCTCATTAGAAACATCTCTTCAAAACGATTCTATTTGGCGGCGTCTGATCTGAATCAAAATTGTGTACGGCGACAAAAGGGTCTGCATCGATATTTGATATTTGTGATTTTGATCCAAACTGTTTGCTAATGTAAGAGAAATTGCGATAGGCAGTCAAAATAATTCATAAATAATTGTAATTTATGGTCTGGAATTATTTAGGAACTGTTTTGGTTTGTCGAAAGACGATTGTGTTATAGGCCGATTTTTTTCTCCACCTGGCAGGGCGGAGCTAACCTTTGGCAAAGATAAACTAATTTACTTTTGATTTGGGGGGGGGGGGTAGGTATAGTTCAATAATATATCGTTATTGTCTGATACTTTCAACATGAGAACCACAATTTATGCATACATCCATATCCATGTAAAAATGGTATCTACAGTGCTCACTCTTTACAACAAGACCAAATGGGAGACAAAGATTGCGTGTGTTGTTCGGAGGGAGTTGTTATAAGAAGGAAGGTTAAGACTTGACTTACAATTGCAAATAGCTTGAATCCAGATCAGACGCCCAGTAATGCGGCGTCTGATCTTGATTCAAGCTGTTTGTCATTCTTCGTTATACTTGTTTGGCAAATTGTCCACTCATATGTAATCTTGGGAAGAAACGACAGACGACAACAGTAAATTCCAATAATAAAAAAGCATGCTGACAACCCCAAAGTTGAAATGCAATGGTCCGCATCGAAATTCCGCTTTGCCAGGTCAATAAAATCGGTCTATACTAGTAATACATTTATTTATTAAAATTGCAATCAAGTCCCCCTCTTTCATGATACAGTCTTCCCTCCTAAAACGGACCTCTGAACAACGATTCACTCCTGACAACATCGCTTGTCGCTGTTTCCCAAACATGACAATTATGTCCAACCTTTACACGGCTGCAATATCGTCTGCGTAAAATTGGCGTCTGCTGTTTTTCTCAGTCACATATTGGACATTTTGACAAGTGACAAACAGCTTGAATCCAGTTTAGACACCGCGTTACGCGGCGACTGATCTGGATTCAAGCTGTTTGCAAATGTAGCCATTTTCCCTCCCTATAACAACTCCCTCCGAACAACACGCACACTATTTGTCTCCCAGTGAATCTTGTTGTAGAAAGGGAGTACTTTATAGATAAACACGGATCATCTAAAGACACATTTTGGCTTAACAATAGCTCGCCCTGATACATGTAGTCGGTTTCAATTTCCGTTTATTTCTCTTTCAGTTATCATTTACGTACAAAAACATGAGAACAGTCCCATTCATACAGTTCACAACTTGCACATGGTCAATGAAACACACATATAAATACATGTAAATATATGATACCATAAATATAGTCAAACAATATGGATCCAGATTAGACTTTGCAACTCGCGTCTGATCTAGATTCAAACAGTTTGCAAACGCTGTCTTATTCGCGAGATTTTTCTAAACAATTAAAAAAAATTCAGTTAAGAGCTTATACATGTGTGTCTAAGGAAGCCATGACTAAACTATGGTTTCTGATTTAGATCAACCTAAGTACAAACAGATTTTTTTTATTAGAACAAATGTGGGGCGGAATTCTCTCGGCTTAGGTAAAAACGTGGGGGAATTTTGGCAGTTTACGTAAAGAAACGTTTTTAGTATCGCATGGTCAAACTCTCTAATTGTTTCCAAATTGATATCAGCTTTAGAGTGGCATGTTTTAGTTACCATACAAAGAGGCAAGTATTTTCATGATACATTCCTGATAGGAAAAAACAAGAACGGTGACGGTACTATGGGATACTTGAGTGTGTCCCGAGCATTTAGAAAATATCCCATAAATTATACGCCTAGATCCTCTCATTCGAATGGCTATTTGGTGTTTTTGGAGAAAAAAACATTTTTCGTATATAGGGATTACAAAGTCTTATATTACTTATATAACGGCAAACAGTGTAGACTCGGATGAGACGCCGCGTTACGCGGCGTCTCATCAGAGTCTACACTGTTTGCAAATACAGGTTAACCCTCTCCCCTGTAGAAACGCCTTTTAGCGCATTCAGTTAATTCCTCCATTGAAGAAAATAGTTCCAATTTATACAGTCGTGAATATGTATCAAAAGAAATATTTTCTTTATTCTAGCAGGTGATAGCTTAAAGCAGGCTGACAGTAAAGCAGAATGTGCCTTAAGGCGCATTCTGCTTTACTTTCAACATGCTTTAAGTTGTCACCTATTTTCAAAACAGGCTATGAGGTAAAGGATTAAAAGAAACTAGGCGTGAATGTTTTATAGAAAAGAACGGAGCTTAGGAACTGACAAGATATATTCTATATGAACGTACAGACAATTTATTAAGCAAATATGGCCACAAATATATCACAAAATACGACATTACAGCTAACGCAAACAATGAAGAAAGATAGATCAAAGAAAAATGTCTCGAGGATTGATGAATATACTGTTTACTTTCAGATAGGTAACTCTCTACCCGTACCAGTACGACAACATTTCAACAAATTACGACAACCGAAAACCTAGGCATCTAGATTCACTTACGGCAATATCTGGTTAAAGTTTTTTTTCATATTTAAATAAATACAATGGAGTTCAACTATAACGATCACTTGCAGTAAGGCACTTTAAAGGCTCTGTTTTACTTTCGTTCTTGTATAAGCTGACATCTGTCTTCGTTTAACATCCCACTAAAACAGGCAAGTGTGCCATTGTTGATTTAGTTAACCCATTACCCCATAAATACGCCTTTTTATGCCTTTCATTTATTCCTCCACTGAAGAAAATAGTTCCAATTTATACAGTCCTGCATGAATATGTAAGATAAGAAACATTTTCTACATTCTAGCTGATGGTAGCTTAAAGCAGGTTGAAAGTAGAGCAGAATGTGCCATATCTGGTCAGGCTCAAAACTGTTTGCACTGTAATATAAGTTTTAGCGTTAACGCGTGTATTAGGAAAGAATAACGTGTCCTCTACTTAACTGTTTACAAATGATAATACCCGCACGCTGGTACAGAGAAAGGGCCAAGGAAATCTCTAATGATTAAATACTATATACTGTGGATATGTATGGAATGTGTGGTTGCACTAAAAATTCTGCAGAATTCCACGGCAGCCGCCACGCTCGGCTGACACTATTAGAAGCGCGTAATCTTTCTGCATTAATTTTGATACAAATAATTCTGAAGAATACATTAACACACAAGCGCTTGTATCGTCGTCATAGGTGCAACGCATTAACCCAGTTCACCGTCCTGTCCCGGTTGCATTAGCATTGTCCAATCAGTTTGTATTCTTGTAACTCGGCGTCTGATCAGGATTCAAGCTGTTTGACACTTATATATTTGTTTCTGTGGTCAAAACGTCGTAATTCTGGAAATGAAAAATAAAAAGCAGACGACACTTTTTGAAGCAGACGATAGCATGGCAATGACGGGCTTAACATGCTCAAATCTGGAATTTACATTTACATGGGGTATAATAAATACAACAAAACCTATGTTCAACCTCTTGTCAATACAGAAACAGGGCATTTATCTTTAAAAAAAACATTTGCTTAATGCGTGACGAAAGTAATGCAGAAAGTTCCTTTTAGGAGCTGTCTGCATTACTTTCGTTCCGCCTTTTGCATCCGTTTTTCGTAATCAGTCACGCAGACATTATTAATTTATTCTAGAAACAGGATTGCTTGTACAAAACAAATTACATAAAGCAAGTTATGCCACAATCCCAGCATGTTTTTTATTCTGCCAACATTTGGGTGAGGTCACGGTGATTCTCGCACTTGGCACGTGACTTGGCACGTGATTTCGCACGCTGTAAAACGCATCAACTGTGACAACCGTGGTGTCCCTTGGGAATTGTTGAGTGGGAAAATTCGTTATTCTTTCCCGTTTAAACGGGACTAAACGCAATGAAATAAAATTTAGAAAAATGTTCTTGGCACTGTTGGCGACTTGTTAAAAATATTGGTGGCAAATGGGATTGCAACGTCAATTTCAGGCTCCAATCTTTTTACAATTAACACTTTTAGTTAATAGTTATTGGCTAAAAAGCGTTTGTTATTGGGTAAAGAAAATTATTTTCCCATGGACAGAACTAAATATTGGTGCGTTTTCCCGTAATGGTTGTCATAAAATACACTTCATTCTCGGGATTTATAAACTCATAGGAATCATTGTGCGCAAAATTTCGAAAGCCATCTTATCCTGTCTAGAGAGGCCCTGACAAATTCATATTCAAGTTTATTTTTTAAACCAAATCATCAAATATATGGGGCAGGCCTCACATGAGACGTTTCACTGGGCCAGTTATACAGTTAGAGCACGTGCAGCACAAGATTTTACCTGGTTAGGTGTAATAACGGAAAGTAGGTCAGGAAATGTCTTTAAAGACATTACTTGATCTAGCTTGGGTTGTATCAATAACACCTATCACCGTAGATAGTTTGAGTCAAAGCATGCAGCAGGCCCGCACCTTATACTTTATAGTTTCGTCAGTAAAACCCATTGAAAAAACCTTGATATGTCAGGGCCTCTATAGAAAACTTGAGATTGCTGACATTGGCTGAGCATATGTTTACCATCCTTTACAGTTACTTTCACGCCTAGTGAGAACAATGGGGGGTCAATGAATGGAATTGAGTAATGTCTTTAAAGAAACTTGAAAGAAAAATGGAAATTTGGACATTATGATAGATACCTCATTAAGTACAAAACTAATCGGGCTTATCAGTACACAGTCTCGTCCCTGCATGAATTTCAGACCCTCGGGGGAGAAAATTCCTATTCTCCACCAACACTCATGGTGGATTCTTATATTCTCATATTATTGCACGTGAACATTAAAAACACCCTGTGTGCCAAATAGTTTCACTATACAGGGCTATAAGAAAGGCATTAACATATTAACCTTACAATGATAATACACTGCTATTTAGACTGTTTGTTTGCTTTGTTTTAACCCTTTCATGATAAAATTATTGGATATTTTTACCCCTTCACCGCTTTAATGTCAACTGATTCAGTATTGGTGTCTGCAAGACACGTTTCAAAGTTCAATTTAAGGTTGTATGACTTAATAAATATCGATAAGAGTGTCAAACAGTTTGTGTTATTTCCATCCTGATTTAGACTGCCACTGTAATATATACAGCGCTCCCTCTCTACAACGACACCCAATAGGAGAGAAAAAATTGCGTGTTCGGAGGGAGTCGTTATAGTGACGCAAATTGACTTACAATTGCAAACAGCTTGAATCCAGATCAGACGCCACGTAACGCGGCGTTTAATCTGGATTCAAGCTGTTTATCAATCGTCATTAAGGTTTTTTTCTGTCAAAATGTCAATTTTGAAATTTTGAAGAAAAAAAAGTAGACGACAATTTTAAGCAGACAACATATTAGCCGTGTAACGGTTGGATATTATTGTTTTGTGTGGGGAAAGTGCGACAAACGTTGTTGTAAGGAGGGAATCGTTGTTGACCGGGTCGTTGTAGGGAGGAAGCACTGTTACACCATTACCGAATCTTTGGTTGAGCGGCTGAAATAATGATTTTTACTGCACTTTTTGAGATTTATTTCTGATGGTTCCTCTACTGTCGAGGTTATTGTTTTTGCTATTACAGTTAAAACCAATACAAATGTACAGTAAAACCTCTCTATTTCGCCCACCTGGTTATGTTGATTATTTGTTGTTTAATGCAGCAGAGCTGCTTAAAGCAAAGTGAAAGTTAAACAGAAAGCTTGAGCTTTCTGTTTTACTTTCTCTTTACTTTAAGCTGCCACCTGTCTTTCAACCAATCAATTATTAGCTTTGTTTTAGTGATCGTAATAGCTTTTACTGTACAAGTAAATAAAGTTATTGCCATTAATCTTTCGTACACCTAATGCGCCCTTTCGTCTAGGTCTACGTTGTTTATTAATGTTTTTGTAAGTTTTAGATGCTATGAATTAATTCAGAAATACATCTGTACTTATGACCACATGTTAATAACGCGCACGTGACCAATCCGAGCCAGCCCAAAACCGGAAATCAAATCTTTAAAACAGCTTGAATTAGATGGATTGTCTTACGTACAGAAGCACTAATTAGGCTTATTTTTATGTATTGCTAATGTAATTAATCTTTTCACTGCTAAAATGCGAATTCATTTGCAGTGTCAAACAGTTTGGATTCAGATATAACGCTGAATAACTCGGATGAAGATACTGCAAAGTATTTGACACTGAACCGTCAACTCTGTTTATAAGTTAGAAATCTACAAATCTAGATTTGAGAATTTATCCAACGATAGTTTTTAAACGATCGTTATTCCAGCAGTACAAGGGTTAATATTTTATTGCCCCATACATCCCCTCTAACCCCTGGTACACAGTTAAACCCCGATCTGACGATCACCCTGAAATATTTTCTGTACAATGTAGTTACAATGTATAACTCATTGCATCCTATCGGCGAATATATGTGCCACAGTGATTACCTAGGCAAACATTTTGGATCCAGATGAGACGCCGCATAATGCGGCGTCTCATCAGGATCCAAACTGTTTGACATTCTGACCTTGTTTTGAAAAGATATTTAGAAAATTCTATTTTAGAGCAGTAGCAGACGACAATTGTTGCAGACGAAAAAATGTAATAGTAAGGCCTATACATTCTTGAAGTTTACTGTACTCTATTAGAGGCGAAGCTTAACCCTTTCTCACTAAAATTGTATCGTCGGTTTTAACCATTTCAACCCCATATACCGTCTTCTATAATGTACGTTAGTGTTTCAAAGCTATATTGAGTGCAAGAAGACTGGATACATATCGAAATGATTGTCGAACAGTTTGGATCCTGATCAGACGCCGCGTAAAGCGGCGTCTGATCAGAATCCAAACTGTTGGCAAAAATCGCTCAAAACGGAAAAAGGGTAAACTGGTACTCTTTTGATACCTCTACAGGCTGCGAGAGCAAAACCTGTGGCTTAATTGCATTCAACTAGGGTTCATACGAGATACAGCCATAAAGTTTCCTATTTTCATGAATTCGGCTTCTGGCAACCATTTAACCAGTCTGTTTTAGTAATTCTTTGCTTCGGAGGAAATATATAAGCGAACAAATGTCTTCTTCAAAGGCCGGTTGTTGGTTTCCAGACGAGAAGAGAATTTAACTCCCTTCAGTTCAAGGATACCGTCGACTTAGAACATAATCAACCCTAATGACGAGTATAATCGTTTTGCAAACAGTATACCTGTAAAGAGTAGATTTTTTTCCTTTGCAAACAGCGAAGACCCTAATCAGAGGGCTCCAAAAGGAACCTTCTGATCAGGGTCTGCACTGTTTCTCATACTGCAATAAATTTTAGAAATAATCTATGTTCTACCGTTGTGAAATGGTATTTTACAACGGTGGGGAGTTGTGGTGCGCAGGAATTGACCACGAAGGCCGAATAACTTTTTCCGCGGCAAAACAAGAATCTAACACCCAACAGCAAATTTACATTTACCGATCCACAATCTGGCATAGAACAAACATTACATGAAACAAGACAGAAGAATGGGATAATTACAGTACCATGACTGGTTAAAAGTATAATGGTCTTTATGGGCTATATGAACAACGTAAGAAATTTCAAATGTATCAATGCATGAGGTCACGCCATGTCATAAAACCGCAGGAGGATCGGGGATGAGAAGAGGGTTGTAAAACGTCTCAGGTATACCACGATGAGCTTGTACTATTTTTATAGTGACAAAAACGCGTGTCATGTTAGAATTTAGAATTAACCCCAATCTGTCTAAATGGAGTAGACCTAATTGGAAACTGGAATAATTCATTAAAAGGTTTTAGGGGTTACATAGTTAACTCTTTTTTTGCTGCGAGTGGACTTGTACAGCAGAGAAAACGTTGTTTTTCCTAATACATGGCGTCCTCCCTACAACGTCCCTCCCAGCAACGATTCCCTCCTTACAACGACCGTTATCGCTCTTCCGCCAAACAAGACATTTATGTCTAACCTGTTCACTGCTGCAATATTGTCTACTTAAAAAATAATCTATGTTCTACCGTTGTGGAACGGTATTTTACAACGGATTGGAGTTGTGATGCGCAGGAATTGTCCACGAAGGCAGAAGGCCTGAGTGGTCAATTCCTGCCATCACAACGACCAGCCGTTGTAAAATACCGTTTCACAACGGTAGAACATAGATTATTTCGATTCTAACATGACCAGATTTAAAGAAATTAATTAGAAAGGAAATCAAATGTTTCAAACTTATTTCCTCAGCGAGTGCAGTTTTTCGACCGAATACATGTAAACTGCTCCCGCGAACTTTATAAGAACCTAACACCCAACAGCAAAGTTACGTACAGCAGAGAATTCGCACACACAATACACATTTACCGACCCACCATCTGGCAGAGAACTAACATAATATGAAGCAAGACAGAAAAATGTGGAAATTACAGTAACATGACTGGTTAAAATTATATGGTCTTTACGAAACACGTCACGTCATTTAACCGCGGGAGGCGCGGGGTAGGGAAGAGCGTTGTAAAATGTCCCAGGTATACCACGATGAGCTTGTTCCATTTTTATAGTGACCCAAACGCGTGTCATGTTAGAATTAAAATTGCCACATGCTGGTTTTTTTTCAAAGTTACATAATGCAAATTCTGTAAGAAGAAAAGTTAATGACAAGTGACAAACAGCTTGAATCCAGATCAGACGCCGCGTCACGCGGCGTCTGGTCTGGATTTAAGCTGTTTGCAAATATAAGCTAATTTCCTTCCCTATAACGATCCCTCGAACAACGCACACAAGTTGTGTCTCCCATTGGGTGTAGTTGTAGGGAGGGAGCGCTGTAATAGATCCTTATGTGCTTTTTAAATTGTTTGAGCTAGATTAGACATCAGGTACAGCCCGGCAATCTAATCAGACTTTAGACAAATTTTAATTTTCTTATTTTATTACACTGCGTTGGGTTTAGTATCCTATAAACGGAAAAGGATAAGGACGAATCCGTTGAATATTCACAAGTATGGCAAACAATGCAGAACTGATCAGTTGGTTCCTCAATGGGTACGCTGTTCAGGGTTTGCACTGTTTGTCATATGCAATATATCATAAAATAAAAACTAGCCTAAAATATTTTTTACATGTATAGTAAAATTGAACAGGGTAGAGAAGATGTTTTTTCTTTAAAGGAAATGCGTTTATCCGCAATCAATGAATTCAATTGCAAACAATTTAGAGCTTGCCCAATATCAAGTACATTGTCACATGCATATCATTTTCTACCTTTTATTACAATGTATTTGTTTGATGCTTTCTGCTGTTTGTGGTGTTTCCGTTGAATCGGGAATTTATTACGCTCTGAATATTGTAAACTTCAACATCTGGTATCGTTTGTTTGTTTGAAATGCAGTGAAAATATTACTGGTATGAATCTACAAAATCCCTAGATAAGAAAACGTTTTGCAGGATCCTCTTTTAGACGATTCTGGACGTTCAACGTGCCTTTGGGAATTATTGCATGCAATAGTTTAATCTATACATTTTATGATTTTGTATCACGATACTTGAATAATTTAACTACTTAAAGTGAATGTCCAGATTGCAGAGATAACGATTTTGACTCATTCACCTCTGAAACTTTAAATGGACAATTCCAGTTTACAATTAAATTTAGCCCATTTTTGAATAATTAGGGTGGATTTTAACAATATTTTACACAATGACAAACAGTGTAGACCCTGATCAGAGGGCTCCTTAAGGAGCCCTCTGATCAGGATCCACACTGTTTGCATAGGTCAAGCGTACTCTTGATAGGTATATGATTTGTTCATGACGAGTATACTCGCCAATAGGGTTCAATGTGTGGAAAAGCTCTCAATTTGATTCTTAGCACGCTAAGCTACTACTGCTTTCAACATTTGTCTTCTGCCCGGAAGAGTTGGCTTCGTATCTGAAGCTAACAGGTATATAGGAAATGCGCTCCAACCCAGATTTTAATATATTTGAGATCAAAGGTCAAGGTCACTGTTGTCTAAATATGGTTTGCCACATTCCGCTTTCCCAAGATGTATATAACATTTGGTATCTCTAGCTGAAGTGGTGTATAAAAAATGTGGTCATGACAAAAGTACATACGTTTTTTTTTATAATATAAGGTCAAAGTTCAAGGCAAAGGACACAGTGACATGAAAATGTTACAGGACACTCCGACCATCCCAAGATAAATTAACTCAAAACACAATAGGTACATGTACTATATCCCTTGCTGGTGTTTTGTAGAAAATATATTCGGACAAGTTTTCAATGTTTCTATATTTGAGGTCAAGTGCCAAGGTTTATGATGGATCAGTAAAGTTTTTACGTCACTGCAGCACTCTTAATCGTAGGCTTGGTGCAAAATCATTGTTAAAGAGTTAAAATAGTTTTGCACCAAGCCCACGATATACAGTGGAGAATGTGTTATTATTTCCCAATAAACGCGTTTACGCTAAAACTATTATTTACAGTGTAAAAAGTTTGGAGCCAGATCAGACGCCGGGTAACCCGGCGTCTAATCAGGCTCCAAACTGTTTGCCACCAAGATAAACATGAATTATCAGAATTGCGAAAAAGTTGTACTTTTCTACGTTATAGTGCTTTGCGTTTGCGTACGTTTGCGTTTAAACGGGAAAGAATAACAGATTCTCCACTGTATCATATAGCGTTTCAGTTCATGTTACACTCTGTAATCCCAAGATGACTTAGGTATCCCTATAGCTGATTTGGTATAGGATCAAAAACATTTCGGACAACAGAGAGACGGACGGACACAAACACATTTCAACTAATGAGCGAACTATAGCTAAATGCTTTTGGAGGGTATAAAATGGATTACTAAACGAGTTTGCAGACGAAAACTCTGAACCAGTCGATATTAATACTGGCTAAGAACTATAGTCCACGCAAGCTCTGCCAAACAACGTTTCATTGGTACAGTGGAGAAAACGTTATTCTTTCCCGTTTAAACGCAAACGTACGCAAATGCAAAGCACTAAAACGTAGAAAATTACAACTTTTTGACATTTCTCACTATTTATTTTAATCTGAGTGGCAAACAGTTTGGAGCCTGAGCAGACGCCGGGTTACCCGGCGTCTGATCTGGCTCCAAACTGTTTGCAATGGAAAAAATAGTTTTAGCATAAACGCGTTTATTGGGAAAGAATAACAGATTCTCCACTGTACAGTTAAACTTGTTTTGATTCTTCTCCTCCTATAATATCGTCAGATTCACAGTTGTCGTCTTTAACCCATTTGCACCTGGTGGATTATTCCATGCTGGTATATTAGATTTGTTTATCTGTTGATGTAAGGGGTGCCTAGTCTAATTTTTCATTTCGCTTTGTTTTACATTGTATATTGAAATACACATCAGCAAAAAGTGTAGACTCTGATCAGACGCCGCATCATGCGGCGTCTGATCAGAGTCTACACTGTTTGCATATGTCATTTTTAATTGGAACACTTGGCACAAATGGGTAAACTGTATAAAAAACCTTAAAGCGATTTTCAATAATTTTGATCCTGATCGGACACCAAATACTAGGGGGTGGGTGATGGCTGTTTGGATCCAGATGAGGCGCTTAGTATTGCTGGTAACAATTCTTGAAAGGAAATGCAGATAAACCACTTTCGAGTACTGTTGCAGACAAAACAATAGCAGACAACAATTGCTGAAGGTGAGCATACGCCTGACTGTATACAGTGAAGCTAGCTAGTAACGAACTTGGATCAAACGAACCATTGGATATGACGAACCATTTGGTATAACGAACTATTGGAAATAACGAATTATTGGATATACATGTAGCAAACTATATGATATAACGAACCATAGGATATTACTAACTATTGGATTTAACGAACCATTGGATATAAAGAACCATAACGAACCATTGGATATAATCAACAATTATATAGATCTATTCCCCCTTCCTAATTAACGTATAGTAGAAATTGACCTGGTATAACGAACTTTGGATATAACGAAAGAATTCAGACGGTCCCTAGTAGGACTTTGTTATAAGTGAACTTCACTGTACAGTGTTTTATTGATACTTCGTGTACGTCTAGTATCGTTCATTGTTTGCTCTGCCCCAGACATTATCATAATGTATGTTTGCTTGTCGGTGCTCACAATGACAGTGTGTGATGTTTGGAGATATAAAATCCAGCAACAGGGTCATTATTTGCATAATTATATGCCCTTAAAACCTTTGATGTATTTTAACCTTCTGCAAGCTACGGATGAAGTTTTGTGATAGCTTTATTGCAAACAGTTTGGATTCAGATGAGACGCCGAGTAACTCGGCGTCTCATCTGAATCCAAACTGTTTGACACTGTGATGATATTTTCAGAAAGACCACTTAAAAGTTTAAATTAATAACTTCGTATAATTGATGCATACTACAATTTTACAGATAACACAGCACACTGAAGGTCACGTGACCCTTTCGCTGCAACAGTATCGTCTGCTTAAATATTATCGTCTGCTGTTATTTCTCAAATTTAAATATTAGGTAGTTTTCACAAAAGAAAAAGATATTTACTTTCAAACACTTTTTTTATCATAAACAGACGCCGAGTAACTCGGCGTCTGATCACGATCAAAACTGTTTGCAAATGAAAGGGTTGTCTTGTTTGGCAGTAAAGGGAATTAAAGAGGCAACGATTTTAATACACCATCAAATATATGTTTTACAGCGCTCCCTCTCTACAACGACATCCAATGGGAGACAACAATTGTGTGCGTTGTTCGGAGGGAGTCGTTTCAGGGAGGGAAATCGCCTTACACTGGCAAACAGCTTGAATCCAGATCAGATGCCGCGTAACGCGGCGTCTGATCTGGATTCAAGCTATTTGTCACTCGTCGTTAATTTATTTTCTGTCAACATGTCTATTATGTCACTTTGAGAAAAACAGCACACGACAATTTAAAGCAGACGACATTGCAACAGTAAAAGCGTTAGACATAATTCTCCTGTTTGGGGAACTGCGGCAAGAGTCGTTGTAAGGAGGGAGTCGTTATTGGGAGGGCCGTTGTAGAGAGGGAACACTGTAGTATTTAGAGACGAATGTTATGTCGTCTGAAAGGAAGGTTTAGGCTTTAACTCATTATCCCTTGAAAATGCCAATGGATTTCCAGTTTACAATATAGGCTGGTCCATTTTAGACTATTTAGGGTTGGGTTTTTTTATAATATATTGCAAAATTACAAACAGTGAAGTCCCTGATTAGAGGGCTCCTGCATTAGACAATGTACTCTTTACACGAACACTTTTTGGTAAATGACGCATATATGCGTCACAAGGGCACAATGAGTTAATACAAATTAAAAGTAATGCACAAAATAGGATACATTGTATACCGTAATAAAGAGAGTAATAAAGAATGCTAGATTTAGGGAAATGAAGCAATACTAATTTTCAGCGTTATACTAAAGCCTGCAGATATCCCTTGCTTCAGCAATGCAACCTCGCTGTCATGCCATCCATAGACATGCTCGTTGTTTTTATTGGAGTGAAGCAGTATGAAAGTTAAGTAGAATACTCCTGAAGATGTCACCTGTTATTTTGAAACCAGAGAGTGTTACAGTGGAGAAAACGTTATTCTTTCCCAATAAACGCGTTTACGCTAAAACTGTTATTTCCAATAAAAACAGTTTGGAGCCAGATCAGACGCCGGGTAACCCGGCGTCTGATCTGGCTCCAAACTGTTTGCTACTCAACTTAATATAAATTGTTAGAATAGTCGAAAAGTTGTAATTTTCTACGTTTCAGTGTTTTGCGTTTGCGTTTCGTTTGCGTTTAAACGGGAAAGAATAACAGATTCTCCACTGTATGTTTAGGGGTTGTAATTATTGAAACGTTTTAGAGATTGTCACCTACTGCCCGGCATCTCGTCTTCTTTAAAACTTTCTCTGCCAAATATTTCGTGAGATTTTTACCCCTTCGCCGTTTCATTGTGTTCTGTTTAAATTTTGATGTCTGCAATGCCGTTTCAAAGTTTAAGAAAAATCAGTATGACTAAAGAAATTTCAAAACGAGTGTCAAAAAGTTTTGATCCTGATCAAACTGTATGCAAACATGCTTTTAAGCGTCATTGAGAGCGATGGGTGTATGTGTCTTATAAGAAGAAAAATATCACAAAGTTTGAAATATTTCTAAATAAATACAGTTGTACATGTACATTGTATAGTGTAGTATTTAGTAAGCACATCTGCTACCCACTTTTCCAACCCCTACCCTCCTACACATAGTATATAAGTTCACAGAAATAGTTCACCCGTTCCCCTCCTGGGACCAACATTTACAGAAATATGTTATATGCAACAGATATAGATGAAAACGTCACCATGTTCCATTAGATATACTGATTAATTAAGGTAGATAAGCCAGTGTCACTTGTGCACCGATCAAAGTTTAATAATGTTGTTAGTATTCAGGTATAGTAATACCTCGTGATTACAACCAATCAGAAGAAAGCTTAAACGGGTATCTATACTTCTTCAACGAGTTGCTTAAAGCAAAATGAAAATAAAGCAGAAAGCTCCTTCATGAGCTTTCTGCTTTAATTCCATTCTGCTTTAAGCTGTCACTCGTCCTAATATTGTCAGAAATTCCTTTTATTTAGAGAGGTTACTGTATTCATATAAACCATAGACTGAGTGAAATGTTTCATTTGAAATTCTCATCTACTCAGCGAATGTTGAACATTAAAAACATAGTTTTCATTATCTGATAAGGATGAATATTGCAAATGCGAATTTTAACCATTTACCCTTTTATCGTCATATCTTACTAGGGATGCTTTGCAAACAGTCTAGTGACTCTAGATCCAGATCAGACGCTGAGAAACTCTACGTCTGATTAGGGTCCAAGCTCTTTTAACTCGCACTAGTGTTTCTTCAAATAACAAATTATAAACAGTTGATAATGTAGCAGTGGGGTTTTTAACAATATCTGAAATAAACCACGATTGCAGATTAAACGTATGTACTTTGAATTTTTCTAGACCTTTGTAAACTATTTGTATCCAGAGCAGAAAACCGAGAACTCGGTGTCTGATCAGGGTCTGTTTTTACACGGATTTTAAAAATTCTATAACATAAGAATATAGAGCGGAAATGGCTAATTTCAGAATCAAAGCAGATGTCAATTTGAGCAGACGTTATTCGTTCTTTCGCCCAAGGGGTAAGCCCAGCTATTTCAGTGCAAACCGTTTCTGTCCTTATAAATTATTTTCTGTCTGTTCGTTAATGTTTTGCACTCTAACGGCGAAACATCGATTACCTTTGCAAATAGTTTTGATCCAGATGAGACGCCGAGTAACTCGGCGTCTCATCTGGATCAAAACTGTTTGTCACTTTGTACATGTTTTGAAAGATTTTACAGAAATATATAAGTTTAGAAAAATAGCAGACGACACGTTTTGCAGACGGCAATATTGCATATATATAGCGTTTGAAGTGTTATCGACCTCTATAATATTATACTAATTTCCTACTATAGGTCATTACTACTTTATTAACATATTTGCTTGCAATTCTATTGTCCGCCTTGAAATTAAATAATCGAATATTGTTTTTATTTCTTATTTGAAGAAAATCTTAATGCAAGTAAAAAACAATTTGGATCCAGATCAGACGCTAAGTCACTCGTTGTGTAATCTGGATTCAAGTTGATTATTGCCAGTCAAATACGTAAGGCAGAATAAGGGTTGTTCTTTCTACTCAACGGGGACGGAAATTTGTTCAACAATTTACAATTCTAAAAGTACATTGGGCCGTGGCACTGGGGCAAATTATTTCCTGAAATGTAATTTGTGTTTGGTTGTTTCAGTGGATACTTTAGTCTTAACCAATTAATATTTAAATATGCCCTTTTACGCCTTCAATTTATTCATCCACTGAAGAAAAAAGTTCCATTTGCACCATACTAAATGGTTTGTATAACCTAGCAGATGGCAGCATGAAACGGGGTTAAAGTAATGAAGAATGCACCTTCTGCGTTACTTTCAACCTGCTTTAAGTGGCCTGATCAGATTCAAAACTGTTTGCAATGCAAATAATGGTTTAGCATAAAACGCGTTTATTGGGACAGAACAACGTTTTCTCCACAGCATCAATATTTATTTAGTCAACAAATTCGAAGTGTTTAGTCTGACATAACATTGCAGTCGACAAATTCTAAGCAGAAGACGGAAGTATGATAGTGAAAGAGTAGACCGTTACTATGTTGGTGATGAATATACACATCTTCAAGTTGTAAACTGTGTAGACCCAGATCCTAGGGCTACTTAAGGAGCCCTTATATCAGGGTATGTACTGCTTTTAATGATCTTAAACATTTTTAAAACAAGTCCCTTAATAGTTAATGTATTACTCGTTCCTATAGTCGGATAGTTCATTTAGAAAGTTAGTCATGTAAGGGGTTATCCCCTTCACTGCCTTATTCCGCATGCAATAGTTATTTTCAAACAGTATGGATCCTGATCAGACGCCGCGTGACGCGGCGTCTGATCAGGTTCCAAACTGTTTGACACTCATTTTAATATTTCCAAAAATCAAAATACCTAAACTTAAATTGAGAAATGAAAGCAGACGATAAATGTTTTAAATTGATGACGTCATGATAGTGAAGGGGTTAATGATAAACGAGGGACCCCAACCACTATGCCGTGCAAATAACAATTACAGGTAATTTCGGACAAAATGAAGAGCAGGGTGTCTGTTCAAATACCGGGTACCTGCAATTACAAATTGGATAATTTCTACTTTGACTGGTTCTATTGCAACGATTTCAATTACAGGCTGTCAGTACCCTGGGTCAGTCTTCAGAGGGAGGTGTGCAGTCTACAAAACAGGTTTGACAAATAACGAGACGAATAACCGCCGGCCGTTGTTAGAAAATTAAAGTAAATATTATGAATTAGCCTTCCTCACGGCGATAATTGTAGTGATGTAATAGTCGGTTGTCACCGCCTTCTAAAATACTGTAGTTTATTAGACATCTCATAAAGGTGCTAGAGCATAGAAAAAAGGATCCAGGGCCGACGATTGTATTCAACGTTCTTGTATAAGGTTTGAAAATCGTTTCCGGTAATAAAGAACGAGTTGCCATGAATGTTTACTCTTTATTTCTTATTTGGCACGAATCGGATAGATGACGTCTGTAAGTCTGGATGTTGGTCCAATAATTGAGTTTCGTCGCGTTTGATCTTATATCTAAATGTTTACAAATATGGAATATGCACGATCCATTGCAGCGAATTGGTCTCTTTTTCTATTGACAGTAAAGCCTTCGTTTAGCAGTCACACATTTTTAAACACGGGGATCTTCAAAGACAAGTTATTGATTAATGCAAGACAAAAGTAATGCAGAAAAGCTCCTGAAGGAGCTTTTTCTGCATTACTTTTGTCCTGCAATAAACTGTTACTTTTATGTTAGCCTAAATGATCGCATAGCCAAGTTTTTGTTGTACACGTTGCCACTGCATGCAGCGACCAAAGAATAGAAATAAAACATGACCTGTAAAGACGAATGGTTGTTTGGACAAATGTGATTAAGAAATATCCCACAGAGCTAAATCTCTGTCATTCAATTAATTGTCGTTTAAAAACAAGGCTCAAAATGTATTTTCATCTACATGACCTGTGCGGTAGTTTCTGCTTTATATGCAAGAACAACTACTCGGAGCCAAACAGGTTTGCAGTTAGAGGAGCACTCGGGTCGAAATACATTATATATATTCGAGAACATGTATTCAATAAATTTACAATCTCATAATTGTTCAAATGTATTCAAAGTGAATCCTGGAGCGATGAACAAGTTTTAGCCTATATAAAAAGGTCAAATCAATGATCATGGTCAAGGTCTGTATTGTTTTTGTTCGTTCGTGAGTTATTTCATACTTGGTTATACGGAGATATGTTCAATTTATATTTTATTTTAGTAATACATGTCCGTTGGCATTTGCTATTAAAACTATATGTCATTGAATGTAAATTGTTGCCATCCTATGCTGTGGGATATTTAACTGTAACAGAACGAGATTGTAACACGGTGTCTTAATAATAGTAATCCAGGCCCGGATCCAGAAATTTCTGAGTGGGGGGGGCACACTTGGGGAGGGTATGGGAGGGGTGGAACCCCTCCCATAAGGGGGGTACGGTGGACCTCCCCCGGAAAAATTTTGAAATTAACATCAAAATGGTGCATGCTGAGGGCATTCTAGAATGATGTAAACATCCCTATGAAACACCAAAAAAAAGTGGTTTCATAAGTCAGAAAGAAGATTTAAACGTAAACTTGAGAAGAAGAAAAATCGATTCTCAGACAACTATAATTTAGGGTCGGACATTTTTTTAATTAACACCAAAAAGATACATTCTGGGGGCATTCTAAGAAATTTTTTTACATCAATAGAATGATGTAAATATCCAAACACCCCAAAAGTGGTATTATAAGACAGAAAGAAGTTACACTCGTCATAAAGAGGGAAAAAAACCGGAACTTTTTGAAATTAACATTAAAATGGTGCATTCTGGTGGCATTCTGAGCACATTCCTAGAAGAAAGCTTACTTCAAAAAAATGGTTTAAATATCCTTAATAAAACCCTAAAAGTGGTTTCAAAAGACGGAAAGAAGATGAACATTTTTAACGATACTTGACAAAACCAGCGCTGAAAACAGTACATAATACAGTTCTTTTTTTTTAAATTAACCTTAAAACGGTGAATTCTGGTGGCATCTGAGAACATTCATAGAAGAAAGTTTACTTCAAAAGAACGATTGAAATATCCTTTATGAAATGCCAAAAGTGGTTTCATAAGACAGAAAGAAGATGCAACTTTTCTTAACGATACTTGACAAAACCAGCGCTGAAAACAGTACATAATATGGTGAATTTTTTTGAAATTAACAATAAAATGGTGCATTCTGGTGGCATTCTGAGAATATTCTCAGAAGAAAGTTTACTTCAAATGAATGATGTAAGTATCCTTTATGAAACCCCAAAAGTGGTTCAGAGATAATGATACTACATGTTTAATATTCATAGTACAAACTGTCCCTGTCATTGGGCATAGCTCATGGGGAAGTTAATAAAATTGCGACAACATGTACACTCAATGCGCAGTTTATCGGCCCTTGATGTACTCGATTATACTAAAATATATGTTGTATTCCAATATTGTTTACAAATTGGGATGGGTTTAGATTAAGCTTTTTAACTTCGATTTTGGGTGAAACTCAAAGGTATACCTATCAGGCTTCATTACAACAGGTGAGCGGTATCAATGCCTTCAATGCCCTCTTATTTACGATTAAATTCAAGGTTCTACTTTTACAATATATCACAAAATGACATAGTGCACATTGAAACTAACTCTCCCCCACAAACATTACATTGACAATTCCAATTAAGACTCGTCCACGTGTTACTTTATTTAAGGTTGTTTTATACAATTTATTACAAAACGTCAACAATGCAGAACCTGACCTGGATATTCGCTGTTTGTACAGAACAAGTTTTCCAGTCACTACTTAACTTTTAACATATTCAATTTATTACAAAATTACACACAGTGCAGGCCCCCAGAAGCTCTTTATGCACTGTTTCAGTGCAGATCGGGATAAGAGGGTTCATTTACAAACCCTCTGGTCTGGGTCAGCATTGCTCGTACAGGACAAGAGTTCTGGTCACTAGTACACTGCAGTTTACTTACAGTTAATTCAAACTTAAATCATTCTCCCTTAACCCTTTGAAAACTAGTCCCGCATTTAGGCGTCCTTTTCAAACAGTATACATGTGAAAATCGCACTTGTCCTATGCAAACAGTGAACACCCAGATCAGAGGGCTCCTTATGGAGCCCTCTGATTTGGGTCTTTACTGTTTGTCATATCGCAAAACATTGACAAAAACAACCCTTAAAGGTCAGAAATGGACTATACTTAAATGGAAACTGGGATTGTCCATTTGAAGTTTCAGGGAGGAAAGAGTTAAAACATCAAATGAACAATTCCAGTGACACTAAGAAAAGATTTTTACAATACTTTATATAATGACAGACAGTGTAGACCCTGATCGAGGACTTCTGAAGGATTAACCCATACATACGCCTCTAATTTATTCATCCACTGAAAAAATTATTTCTTATTTAGACAGTCACGAATATTTACCGTAAGAAATACATTTTGTATTTATAGCCTAGTATAAATGTAGATGGTAACTTAAAGTAGGCTGGAAATAAAGCAGAATGTGCTTTTCAATCTGCTTTAAGTAGTCACCTGTCAACTAAAGGCAGGCTATGGGGTAAACTGTTAAGTAACTGTCTTTTCTCATATTTCTGTAACCAGTGTAAACGATGCGATGGTCACAGTTTTGGAATGAATCTATTCTTCCCAACTTGCTTTTCATGGTGACAGTAACAGTGCGTGATCTGTATTTTTCCTTATAAGAACTTAACCAGACTTTCATTTCCATAGTAACCAAACTCCTGCTGCCAGGGTCTAATAGGGAACATGGTGCACCTGTTAACTGTGATCCGAATCACTAAAACGCTTATTAGGTTGAAATAGCTGTAAAACAAAGCGCTTAGAAAACATGATTAAACCAGTGTAAGGGTGTATTGTTCCCACTACCAAACATGTGCCCCAGGGCTATAATGTTATCTAAATAAAGAAGGCACCCCGCAGTGTCAAGACGGTAAAATGTAGGGGCCAAATAAGGGGCACACGCCAATACAGTAGAACCGTAGAGCTTAGTTGTGTCTCAGAAGTTAAAAAGAGTAAGTTAAAAAAAAATCGGCTCAGCTGGGGGGGCACGTGCCCCCTGTGCCCCCCGGTAAATCCGGGACTGTAATCAGTATGGTGGCAGCGGTGGGATATGTTATCGCAGGTTGCGGTTAATGCAGTACAAAGTACAATATGTAATGCCAATGTCAAAATTGGATTTCTGTATAAATTAGATTCACGTTTTATCATCCAGCAACTTCTCAAATGAACATACTACCATTACTTCTTCACCATTTTTATATGCCTGAAACAGGTATAAATTTAGAATGAGTTATTTGCGAACAGAAACCCTCCGATCAAGATGTTCACCGCATGTCATAATTGTACATGTTTTGGGGAATGTGGATACGTTTTAACTTTGAAATACGGGTATATTCGACTCAAACCAACACTAGTTATCAAATTCAATATTGTAGAAACACGGGTGAACTCGAGTCACAGCTTCACAGTTTGACTATTCAAAGTGCATACATATACTGTTAATGTCAGGAGATAATACATTACATTGATCTTCCCAAGTAAACGTTACTATAATTGTTGCCAATCCATTTAGGAATAGTCGTCCATATCAGTCCAACAAAGTGCCATTCATTCGGACTACTTTGGCGTTTTCCCACAATCGGAAATAATTCAGATAGTCCAAATTGGCCAAAGCGTTCCAAATTCAACAAGTTTTGTTTGAAGCGGACATAAAAGTTGTTATTTCGACACTCCTTCCTCCTTTATGTGGCATATCTGCATATCGAGGCAGTGTGACTTTTTTGTCCTGCGATGACAGAATCTCGCCACTTGCGTTTGTTCTTGCTCCGCCCTCTGGGCGCATGAATCTCCTATCTCAAGTACCCACATCCTTCCGAGCACACCGTGAAATGTACAAAATCTGACCCCGCGAGCTTGACCCAGATTTCAATGTTTATTTAAAACCATTCTCGTGCTGCAATACAGCATGCTTTAAAATATTGGATCTTCAAATATTACAATATAAAATTAAATATATTTAATAAAGAAACATAGAACTTTGGCTTCAAACAGTTGGGATCCAGATCAGACACCGAGTTGCTCGGCGTCTGATCTGGATCTAAACGGTTTGCAAAATTACAAGTGAATTATCGAACGGCAGGGGAAGGGGCCAGGGTTGATAATTTGACGAATTTTCCGCTGATAACTTCTCTTGTCAACCGTTTAAATATCAGTTATGTCTATTTACAGTGTAATATCTATTAGTCGGTTCAAACAAACAGGACTGTAATTTTCTGCAGAATTAATTAGCCAAATTGTGTCTAACTGCCGTATAGTAAAGAGTAACCAGGCTTAGAAAACCACTTTAGAGCATTTTGCAACGATAAATCGGTTCCAGTACGAAAGTGCTTGATAATGATACAGATTAAATGAATTAAGCGACTATTCTTTGAATATGTATGGTGATATATTTACAAGGGTAACTGCTGAAAGCAGGCCGAATCATAGCAAAGCTATTTTTCCATACTGTCACCTGATCTATTAATTACTGAAAATGTGTCTTCTTTTAAGTGCCAGACTTATTAATAATTGTATCGGTGAATTTTAAGAGACAAAATAAAGAAGAAAAGTGAGTTTTGCCATCGAGATTTAAATATGCGTGTGCACTCATATCGCTACTTGCGTACACTTGACGGTACGAGATTTGTCGCGTACTTTTGGTGACCCGTACCCTGATCAATATTCTATCAAATACCAATTGTCACTGTCTACTTATCTGTACCCTAGACAATAATTATCTACTTCACCTACTTGTTATCACCTTGGAATTTGTCGTCTGCACCTTATTTACGAATAGCAGTATTTATTTGTAAATATTCATTCGTACGACAAATGTTGTAAGTCAAATCTTTAAAATACATTTAATTTCTTTTTTCTCCATCCAATCCTGTCTTGTGGCATCTTTTTGGAATCGTCTTGAAAAGACGATTCCAAAAAGATGTCACAAGACAGGATTAGATGGAGAAATAAATAAAAATTGAGACTTTTATAATCTGACTTACGACAACATTTGTCGTACGAAGTTTTATGAAACGGACCCCTGAGTTGGTTACTCGACCTCACCTGATCTGGATTTAATCCTTTCACTGCCAAATGTTTAGTGAGATTTTTACCCCTTCACCGTTTCATTGTCGTCTGCTTCAATTTTGTTGTCTGCAATGTCGTTTCAAATGTACAAATAAGGCTGTATGACTGAAGAAATTTCAAAACGAGTGTCAAACAGTGCATTATGCGGCGTCATATCAGGATCCAAACTTTTTGCAAACGAGCTTTTGAAATAAGCGTCATTAAGAGTTAAAGAGTTAAAGTATTCGTTAGTACTGCTGATATACTGCTGATGTCACCATTGGCGTTAGACGACAATGTCGTTTAATCTTTTAATTCATTTACACCCAGTGAATTCTTCCATTCTTATGTTTCTGGATTAGTCCATTTTGTATGTAATGAGTGCATTGTATGACACAGGAAGAATTAAAAGTACATCTTTTTTACATAATTAGCTTTTTCTGACCTTGACCTTGAGACCCCCCCCCCCCCCCCCGGGAAGGACTGTTTGATGTTTAAGCGACAGCAGGTTGCTAAAAGGAAGATCAAAGTAAAACAGAACACTTGCAACAAGTACATGTCTGTAAAACCACATCATATAAGGGTCTGTTAGTGGTTATAGAGGGAATTAACAGCGCAATATCATTTCGTCAGTTGACCTTATCTTCAAAGACAAAAAAGAATGCAAGGACCCCTTTTCAAAAGATATCTGTTTTATAGAAACCATTAGCTTTCGAGTACATTATACCCTTGCCCCTGATGTATCGCCTTTTCCAAGACCTTTACAGGTATACCTCATGTCATTACTACTGCAGCGCTCCCTCTCTACAGCGACACCCAATGGGAGACAAAAACTGTGTGTGTTGTTCGGAGGGAGTCGTTATAGGGAGGTAAATTTGCTTAAATTTGCAAACAGCTTGAATCCAGATGAGACTGGTCTGGATTTAAACTGTTTGTCACTCGTCATTAAGGTTTTTTTCTGTCAAAATATCCAGTATGTAACTTTGAGAAACACAGCAGACGGCAATTTAAGCAGACGACAATGCAACCGTGAATAGGTTGGATTGTTCTATTTAGGGAACTGCGACATGGGTCGTTGTAAGGAGGGAGTCGTTGTTGGGAGGGCCTTTGTAGAGAGGGAGAGCTGTACATGTTCTGATAAAGACACATACACAGGCCTCTAATTATTTCTATACTAAGGAATGTAGTATCCGTCTAGGAAGTCCTGAACAAAATACACAGATATCTTTCCGAATGGTAGATTAAAGCAGGTTGAAAGTAATACAGAATTGGGTAAAGGGTTGAATCCAGCTAGAAGTAAAATCCCATTTAGAAGCGCTCTAGGCAACTTTAATCTTGCTTTAAACGACCTTTCTACCTTAAACATCGAAAATAGACCCTTATTCGTAGAAGCCGTTGTAACAGGCCTTTTACTATATCGAGGAGCTCTCTGTCTTACTTTCAGACTGCTTTAACACCCACCTGTTTTTAATCACCATAACCTTTTGTGAAAGAAAGGTTTAAGGATTGTGGTAATAATCTTAACCTGTATTACGCGACCTGTCTTTGTGGAAGCATTGTACACGAAATTAAAGATAGGTGACGGTTAAATGCAACGTAAAAGTAACACAGAAATCCTACATTTAGCAACCACCTGTGTACGATACTGCTTTTAGGCATAAACATATATTTCCGGCATATTAAGGGACTGTGGCAATAGCAGTTGTGAATTGCTATGTAAACAGAGAAGAGCCTCCGTATAGATAAAATTTATTACAAACCATTGGGCTTGTCACTATTCGGCTACGGCTATTTCAAATAGCATAACCTGAATGGTAAAAGATAACATCGGAACAGAAACTCCGGAGACGATAGCGATCTAATGGGAAATGAAATTAGCCCATTACTGCCGGGTAACAGCATAAATCAAAATAGGTTGCCGGGAACGAGTACATTTTATAATGAGGCTGCATTAAAGGAAATGGATAATAAAGAGGCTCTAACGCGCCAAGGCTTAAAAAGGATCATGAATATATACATGAGTTTTACCTTTAGTCTAGATGTTGATATTGGTTCAGAAAAGGCGTATTTTGATTTATGTGGTTTATCAATTGTTATATTTCTGCATTTTTTGTGTTTTAAAAATGGTCACCCGTTGAATGAAGACGAGATATCTTACGTTTCAGCAAACGCTATAGCGTTTGCTGAAAACGTTAGCTATCTTGTTTTCGAATGTTCTGTGTATCGACCGCAACATAACGTTTTGAGTTTGATGATTGGTTTTAGTTGTTTCTGTTTTACCTTTTCATCGCAAAAACAAAATCAAGTGTGCGTTAACCTTTATGTCAATTGCAATCAGTTTAAAAAGAATCGTGGACATTTCTAGAAAAACATTGAATTTTTATATTCTATTTAACTGAATTTGCTTAACTTTCTCCAACAAGACAGAATAACGTCCTCTTCTACACCGAAGCCGCCCTCAAGGTTGAAAGGGTTCACAGTTTTATCCCATACAGGTATTTTAAACTTCTCCGCTGTCTAGCAAATACCCATAAATTCAACATTCTGTTGAATACCTTTCTTGTTCTCCATTGTCCTTTCTTAACTCTTTCCTCCCTGAAATTTTAAATGGACAATTCCAGTTTCGATTTTAGTCTAGTCCCGATTTCTGGATTTTAAGGATTGTTTTTGTTCATTTTTGGCATCATGACAAACAGTGAAGACCCTGATCAGAGGGCTCCTTTCGGATCTGGGTCTTCACTGTTTGCACAGGACAAGTGTATTATTCACATGTACACTGTTTGAAAAGGACGCCTATATGCGGAACAAGGGTTCAAAGGGTTAATAGTTATCTGATATCTACGCTGTTTTCTCCAAAAATTGGTAAGCTGCAAAGCAAACGATGAATGGTGGATGGATGGCTTCGAGTTTAAAACTTTTTTTACAACGTTGTCGTATCGGAAAAGAATTTCAGTTTAACCCCATTTCATACTCATTGTGTCGACTGCCTTACCCACGAGTACAATTGTTATTTGCAAACAATTTGGATCCTGATCAGCCGCCGCATAATGCGTCGTCTGATCAGGATCAAAATTGTTTGACACTCATTTCAATATTTCTTAGGTAAAAAATGCCTGAAAAATGAATACCAGAAATAAAAGCAGACGATAATTGTTTAAAATTGATGACGTCATGGCAGTGAAGTGGTTAAAATTGGTGTCTGCAATATCGTTTCAAATTCAATTTTAGATAGTATGACCAGCGAAAGTTCCATTTGAATGTCAACCAGTTCGGATCCTGATTAGACGCCGCTTTACGCGGCGTCTGATCTGGAACAAAACGTATAAATGTGTGACCCACGGCGTTGAAAGTAACATAGAAAACAGTACATGAACCGATGATATACATCATTTACAAACAGTGTAGACCCGGATCAGAGGACTCCTGAAGAAAACTTCTAGTCACAGTATGAACTGTTTGTCAAACTTTGAAATGAGAGTACATGTATTAGAGAAACCTTTCAATACTCAACTTAAACTGATCTGTTATGAAAACAAAATATATAAAAGTCGATTTGAAAACTCAAAAATCTAAAAGTTAAAGTCACATCATAAAGGTGGCATCCAAAATTAATGATAAGTCTGACTTTACTATAGCAGGCAGCTTATCTTAAGACAAACTTTAAGCAGAAAACTCATGTACATGTACATGTATGAGCTTATGTGTAAAATAGTCAGTATTAAGCAGTCACATGTCTTTAAAGACCGCAATGCCTCTATACATTAAGTTACAATGTATTGTTACTTACACTTATTGTGACATCAACAAATGCTATATTATACCAGTAAATATAATATTCGACCGGTTTTCATTTAAAACAAAACATTGGAATTCAAACAATGTAACTATATTGCTTAAACCAGTTTCTGACTACCAGCCAATATGCTTGCATAAACACTCTCTAACTACAGTGGAGAATCTGTTATTCTTTCCCGTTTAAACGCAAACGTACGCAAACGCAAAGCACTAAAACGTAGAAAAGAACAACTTTTGGACAATTCTGATAATTCTTGTTTATCTTGGTGGCAAACAGTTTGGAGCCTGATCAGACGCCGGGTTACCCGGCGTCTGATCTGGCTCCAAACTGTTTGCACTGCAAATAATAGTTTTAGCGTAAACGCGTTTATTGGGAAAGAATAACAGATTCTCCACTGTATTTTGGTAATGTCCATTGCATAATTCAAAGTTGAGAATCAAAATGTGATAACTGTTGCAAACAGTTTCAGGGCTCCAGATAAATGGGAGTAAACTCAACGAATCCAGCATTTTCTCTCTCATTTCAGATCCAAATCCAATGGAGTTACTACTCATTAGAATCGTCTCTTTGAGACGATTCTAATGAGTAGTGACACCATAGGGTTTAAAGCAGAAATAAAGGTTTTAGTTTTTGAAAAAACTCCCCTTATCTTGAGCCCTGAGTTTGAAAATGAGACGCCAAATAATTCTAGAAAGCTTTTTTATGCATTGCACCTTCAACGTGTTTTAAATGCTGTTTTTGAGGATCCTGCTTTCATAATTATGCCCGATGAGACAGAGATAACGCTGTCCTATCCAAGACAAATGATACACAAATACTCTTGACGTGGAAAACAACGATACCAATAATTTCCTGGTTTCAGATTCCAATCAGCTAAACTTTTTGACGAAAATAATAAGTCTCTATATACAGCGCTCCCTCTCTTCACCGACACCCAATGGGAGACAAAACATGTTTGCGTTGTTCGGAGGGAGTCGTTATAGGCAGGGAAATTGGCTTACATTTGCAAACAGCTTGAATCCAGATCAGGCGCCGCGTAACGCGGCGTCTGATCTGGATTCAAGCTGTTTGTCACTCGTCAGTTGGTTTTTTACTGTTAAAATGTCAATTATGTAATTTTGAGAAAAACAGCAGACGACAATTTTAAGCAGACGACATTGCAGTCGTGAATATGTTGGACATAGTTTTCGATTTTAGGGGACTGCGACACGGGTCGTTGTAATGAGGGAGTCGTTGTTGGGAGGGCCGTTGTAGGGGGGGGGGGGGGGGGCTGTATCTTAACAAAAGATAGTAGCGTTTTGCTTTACTTTGTTTTGCATTTTGCAGCCACTGCTTTAAGTGACTGGTGAAAATGGGTTTTTTAATTTTACCTCTCCTGAAACAGTCTGCAAGGAAAGCTGTAGCCAATGTGCTTTCTTCATCCCAAACAGCACAACAGAAAGGGTCGTAGTAAGTCGTCACTGGAGCAGCGTATTAGACACATGGGTGCATATTTCCTGTGTTTGAAGCACGACGAACGTTTTGAAATACCATATTATGTGTATTGCATTGAGATTAAAGTTATACCGCACATTGTACTTTAAATGAATGCTCATATAGGATAAGGAATTTGAAATTTGACAATCGTTTAAAGTATTTGGATTTTCTGATCAATGAAAAAGGCAACTAATGCCGAAAAATAGGTTTCCGTCATTTAGAGATTACCCAAATAACTGTCAAGAAAGTGTACAGTATGCATCTTGCAAACAGGTTTGATCCAGATTTGACGCCAAGCAACTTGGCGTCAACATCCAAGCTAAGGGCACTTGTATTCTCGTTTCTTAAGTTAAAATACCTAAATTCAAATTTGAACACATGTTGCTCAAGACAAAGTATAACCGTGCGATATCGCAACATTGACAGGGTCAAAGCAAAATTCTTCTGGATCACCGACTCGTTGCCTGGTTACTTTGTGACACCGGATGAACTATAAAATCTCATTTATTATCAAATACAAATTTATCAAAGGAAACATTGGTGTGCTGGTTTTATCTGCTACAGTAAAATCTCCTCTATCGCGATCACTTTAACCCTTTCATGATCAAATTGTTCGGGAGATGTTTACGCCTTCACCGCTTTATTGTCTTGTGCTTCAATATCGTTGTCTGCAAGACACGTTTCAAAGTTAGATTTAAGGCTGTTTGACTTAATAAATATCGATAAGAGTGTCAAACAGTTTGCGTCCTGATCAGACGCTGCGTTTCGCGGCGTCTGATCAGGACCCAAACTGTTTGCAAACGCGCTTTAAGGCGTCATTTATAGTGAAAGGGTTAAAGAGACTAAAAACCAAATGATGTATTTGTAAAAAGTTAAAGAAAATACTCAAATAAAAGAAAATTGTATAGCATTATCATGCATCCGACATTAAAAAGATATGAAGAGTCTGAAAACATACTCAAGAAAAGTCACCAGTCTTATTCTTTATATATTTTCCATCACTTTTTCTGCTCAGTCCACTAGACGGAATAAATCCGTTTGACATCGTTTGCATATATATGCGCAGTAATAAACAGGAACTAACAACGTCTTATCCCTCGATGTACGCTAAAGAAGGTTCAATCGATCGACGATATATGAATGGTGCAGTGGCCAAGTGTTAAAGACGTCTTCAGTGACTCAATATTTATTCCCCGTCTCCGCATGCCCGGTCCCGGGTTCGAATCCCACCCGAGCTAAGTATTGTTTTCTTTTTCTTGAAATGCATTTTGATAAGTATCTAAAACATAACATAAAGACAGATTTTGAAAATAAATATTTAAAAGAACGCGAACATCTTAGCTCTATATATACTTATATCCACAGGTACTTGACACATACTTTATTATCTATGAACCCCCCCCCCCCTTTAAAAAAATATACTATACTATACTTCTATTATAGATACAAGGTAAACAGCGCAATTCAGCACCTAGTTTTTACTATTGACTTAAGCTGATGCTAAAATAGACTCGATCGCCGACACTCGATCTCTTGTGGTACCCTCGGGAAATGATTAATTTATCAATATCTACTTTTTATTTCATCAAATTCCGTCAAATAACGCTACAGTTATTTTTTTAAAGGGGGGAGGGGGTTCAAAGATAAGTATGTGTCAAGTACCTGTGCTTATATCATACGTTTAAAAATCACCACCCTTTTAACACAATTGTTTTCTTTATTTTAATGAATTGCGTTTGCCTTTGGCTTGATTTAAAACGGCACTGGAAAAGATGTTCTCTACTGTATATTAAAATACGGTAACTACATGTAGTTGAAAATGCTAGCGAACCACTTGAATGTATTTGCATGTTCGCATTCCAGAGCCTTGGTCCCCCTCGTTGCCATATCGTTCGCTTAACCCCTTCACTGCCTTACCCCGAACGCACTATTTTTTTACAAACAGTTTTGACCCTAATCAGAACTGTTGACATTCATTTCAATATTTCTTTAGTCAAAATACCTAATTTTTCAATTTGAGAAATAAAAGCAGACGAGAAATGTTTAAAATTGATGACGTCACGCCAATGAAGATGTTAAACTATGTAGCTTGCATTGTCCTTCTCCTATTTGTAACTAAAGAACAGGGCTGCCAATTCCCCGGATTTTTTCTGAAAACCTTCAGATATTTGTCCTAGCAGATGGAAGCTTAAAGCAGGCAGAGATTAAAGCAGAATGCGCCTTAAGGCGCATTCTGCTTTACTTTCAAACTGCTTTAAGTAACCGTGCTTGAAAAAAGAAATATTGGAAAGATTAGGATTAAGATCAACTTATGGCAGTCCTGTAAGAAACGTCGATATGCAGTGGAGAAGACGGTATTCTTTCCCGTTTAACCCTTACCCAATAACCTATTTATAATATTAAAGGCAGGTGATCACTTAAAGCAGGTTGAAAGTAAAGCAGAATGTGTCATATGACACATTCTGCTTTACGTTCAGCCTGCTTTAAACTACCATCTGTTACGTTATATAAAAATATTTCATATGTTAATTGTTAATGACTTATAGACTGGAACTTTTTTTTCAGCGGAGGAATAAATTAAATACGCTAAAAGTCGCTTCTATGGGGGAAAGGGTTGAGCGTAACTAAGCACAATGAGATAAAATGCGTACAGCTTCAGCTTTTGGAGAGAAAAGTATAAACGTGCAATCTGTTTTACTTTCAATCTGCATTAAGAGGTCACTTATCATAAATACTTGAGAAACAGGTTATGGAGTAAAGGGATAAAGTAGACGATATACATTTACTTGATTGTGAAAGGGTTTAATGTCACTAGACGTTTATATTTTATACCCCCTCTTCCCGCTACACTCCTCTGGGAAAAACGAGAAGAATATAACGTTCTGCTTCATATATTAAATTTACATACACAAAATTCAACATTCATTCGAGTTAATTTTCCATATCGGGGGTCATGGCGGTACGAATGGAATATAATAGGATATATCTTCCCTGATGTTTGATATCGATCTTGTTGAGGGCCTCATGGAAGATTGGTATTTACCAAATGAGTTCTTTCGTTAAATAAAGTCTTTATTATTATTATTATTATTTTTATTATTATTACATGTATTATTATTATTATTATAATTTCATTTTGTGATCATACCTACGTCTTGGGCATTATCAATATTATTATTATTATTATTATTATTATTATTTCATTCTGTGATCAAACCTACGTCTTGTGGCCATGGTCCACCCAGTCTTTCCTCTTTAAATGTGTAGAGTGGCTATGTGTTTGGTTTAACTCTTTAACCCATTTATACCCAGTGGATTCTTCCATGTTTATATATTGGATTAGTCCATTTTTTATCAAAGAGATGACTGGTCAAATATTTCATTTTCATTATGTTTTACAATGAATTTCCTATCAGCAAACAGGGTAGACTCTGATCAGACGCCCCATATATGGGATCGTGGGCACAAATGGGTTAACTAAACATCATGGACCTGTTTAAAATACATGCATACTCATTACACTTAATTACAGCGCAGAACCTAATCAGACGGCTCCTATAGGAGCCCTCTGATTAGGTTCATTACTGTTTGGTTTACTTTAGGCCAGTATTTATCAAGCTGTATACCAATATAGTCGAAACTCGATTCTACGAACTCGCTGATATCGATCTTTCCAGTATTTCGTAAGTTTAATTTTGATAAGTAGAACATACCCGTATTTCAAAGTTCAAACGTGGCTAAACAACGTTCTAACTATGAAATATGGGCATGTTCGAAGTAACGCGAGTGCGTAGAATCGAATTTTTACTGTAATTCCAAGTAGACTTGTTCATATTTTGGTAATTTAAAAGACCCACAAGGGTAACTGATAACCTACTTAATGTTGAAGTTACTTAATGTTGAAAGAGTTAAGGACGATGGCAGATTACAGAGCTCAATATTCAGAGAAGATCTACTCCTCACAATTATGATATCACAAAAAACTTTTTATTCTTCGTCTTCTCAGTCGCTTTACCCATTTTACATACTTTCTAAGACTTGGCCCCTGAGCATATAAATATAGTCGATAAAGTGTTATTCTTTTCCGCTAAATCTAAACTAAACATAGTGAAGAATATAACAGTGTTCTAAAGGTTAAGCAATCCAATTTCCAATATATAAGCATGGAAGAATCCACTGGGCGCAAATGGGTTAAGACAAACCCGTGGTAATCTTAGCAAACAGTGTTGATGTAGACTAGACTTGGCGTCTTATCTAAATCAAAACTGTTTGACACTCTGACCAAGTTATGTTAATATTACTACATAAAACTCATTAAAATACAATAGCAGACGACAATTGTTGCAGACGACAAAATTACTTAGCGTTCAAAGTGCCAGAGGGAGTGGCGAGCGTCTTGAGAACACTTTCTAAGCTGGAATTAGTATTCTTGATGTTGAAAAATTTAGCTAAGAACATTATAGTAGATTTATGCATGTATATAATAGCAAATGAACCATGGCGTTAAACTATTTATAATCAAAGTCACAGCTACAGCACTCCCTCTCTACAACGGCCCTCCAAACAACGACTCCCTCCTTAAAAAGAAACTCGCCGTAATTCCCTTAACGGGATAATTAATAAGTATAACTCTTTTACTGCTGCTTAAGATTGTCGTCTGTTGTTTTTTCTCACAGTAACATATAAGTGGAGATCTAGATAGAATACATATATTTACCAGTGACAAACAGCTTGAATCCTGATCAGACGCTGCGTTACGCGGCGTCTGATCTGGATTCAAGCTGTTTGCAAATGTAAGCCCAATCTTAATTGTCCTTCTCTATAACGACTCCCTCCGAACAACACACACAATATGTGTCTCCGATTTGTCTTCCCATATGTAAGCCAATTCTTAATTGTCCTTCTCTATAACGACTCCCTCCGAACAACACACACAATATGTGTCTCCCATTTGCAGAAAATTTGGATTCTTATCAGACGCCGTGTAACGCGGCGTCAGATCAGGATCCAAACTGTTTGCCAATAATTTCAATTGTTGTTAAATCAAAATATATAAAATTTAGATTCGAAAAATAAAAACAGAAAATAATTGTTTAAAGTAGGACCATGCCATGATACACCAAATTTGGTGTCAGCTGCTTATGTAACTAATATAAGAAATATGCTCCGGACAAGCTTCTACCGTAATTTAGGTCGAACGTCAAGATCAAGGTCACATTGACCTGAAAAGCCAATTTAAAAAACACTAAGCCATCCTAAGATAATCCAACACACTAAATTCGGTATTCCTATCTGATGTGGTACAGGGCATAATGATCCGGATAAGTGTTCAAGGTCAAGGTCACAATGCCCTTAAGATGATACGCGACATTGCACCATTCGAAGAGGAAGTCACACACATAATCTGGTTCCCTAGCTGATGTGATATAAGGTGATGTGATCAGGATACGCTATTTTAATAACTGGAGTCAAAGGTCAAGGTTATAGTTACAGGGCACTGTGCATTGCGGCGTGTCATCGGGGTCTACACCGATAATTACTATCCACTTTTTGTGGACGATAAGCATACCTTAAAGCAGGCTGAAAGTCACAGAGAATCCCTCCTTAGAAAGTATCTGCAATCCTGAATACTGAAAAAAGCTATAACGGAAATGGTTAAACCCATGTGTGCCCACGATTCCATATATGGGACATAGGCAAACAGTGTAGACTCTGATCAGACGCCGCATTAACCGCTGATAGGAATTTCAATATAAAACAAAATGAACATTTTGACCAGGTATCCCTTTGATAAAAATGGACTAATCCAATATATAAACATGGAATAATCCACTGGGCACAAATGGGTTAATGCTTGTCAAAAACAATTGCAATACATTTGAACTGCAATAAGCAATTATCTGTATGCATGACTGTCAATTCATATCTCTTTGATGGGTCTTTTAATGCACGTTCTATGTGCGCGAACGCTGGAAAAGACGTTGAAGTGCCTATGCATGCAATAAAATGAAGAAAATAACACGTTTGTAAAGACGCCGATGAATTGTTTTAATCTGAGAGGCGATCACTTTGGCGCTAGATGCCTGGCCATTGCAATGAACTTTTCCTTTGTTTTTGTTTGAAAAAAAATTATAGACACAAAAGGGTGATCTAAAGTCACAGATTTTTTTTTTCAAGCAGAAGATCTTGTTAAATAAAATACGCGGCGCCTCATCAGAGTCTACACTGTTTGCTAATTTATATTTATTTTTGCAGACTAAATGCAGATGTGAATTACAATATGTAAAATTTAACACGTTTAATGGGAAAGAATAACGTCTTCTCAACTGTTTATTGGAAGGGATGATGAATTCGAAGCGAATGATAATTCCGGCAGGCTAATGATTTGCGCCGTCGCCGGGATGGCGGATATATCGCATTATGATTTCACTGAACATTTATGAGGGCAGAAAGAGCGAGGAATGATGAACTACTATTATCCCCCGACAATATTATCACTCACACGAAAATCGTTTACTAAGTTAATAATAATTGAAAGCTTAAAGTAGGATGAAAGTAAAACAGAAAGCTCCTACGGAGCTTTTTGTTTTACTTTCACCCTGCTTTAAGCAGAAATGTTGAGTTAATGCTGAGAATAAATTCTGTTTTAGTAGTTGTAGTTATGAGGGGTTTGGTTGTATAGTTATGCATGAATACGTTACGACATCGAGCTATGCCCTCATGGAAGTAATGACGTCATACTTGGCCTTTGGGAAATAGTTTTGATCCACATCTCGAGCTAATTTAACACTGTGAATAGCAATAATTTAAACTTTCTTTTACACATTTATTGAACGTTACAAAAATAAGAACGGGAAATACGAAATTGTAGAAAACTGCAGACGATAGTTTAGAGCCAGACGACATAATGTAAAGTAAAGGGTAAACCAAACAGTCTCATCCTGTGTAGGATAAAAGTAGGTCGGTATACTTTGTCAGCAGTCTAGATCCAGATCAGATCCTAGGTAACACGAACGTGGATCTTGGTCCAGATCATTTCAAAGCCCGCTAAAGTTGCAATGAAAAATAACCCATTTGAAAACTTTTTTCACCATTCAAGTAGACGATAAGTGTGAGCAGACGACAGATCGGAACGTATAAGGGCTACAGTAACATCGCCGAGGGAATAAATTTATAATGCTGATTGAATTAAGATAACTATACTAGCTATAATGGAGAAACCATGCTTAAAGGCGAAAACAACGTGCATTTGTTGCTCATAACTACTACCTACCCAAGGCATGAACTCGCCTTTTGGTGCGGAATTTATTGTGTGCATGTTTGTAAAATCAGTGACTCCGATAAACTTGGCGTCTGATCAAAATCCAAACTGTTTGATATTCGGATGCATTTGATTTGAGTTCGTCTGTTTGTAGTGCAGGAGAAACTTATGTTTATCCTATATTAACCCCCTTCAGTGCCTTACCCCGAATACAATAGTTAGTTTGCAAACAATTCGGATCCTGATCAGACGCCACGTAACGTGGCGTCTGATCAGGATCCAAATTGTTTGACACTCATTTCGATATTTCTTAAGTCAAAATGTCTAACAATTAAAGAGAAATAAAAACAGACAATAATTGTTTAAAATTGATGACGTTATGGCACATAATTATATGTCCGTTTCACAGACATCTTGTCTAAAGAGTACAGTAAACATCGCTATTGCAACCGATTAACAGTCTTGCTTAAGGTGTTGATGGCATGTGCTTAAATATAACAGAACAGAACAGAATATTTTATTTTGGCTTAAGCATAACAGCTCATCACCATACATACATACATATAAACATTGCATGCGTTGAAAATAATCAACATATCATGTTTACAAAAACATGTACCACATGAAAAACAGTGAAAAACTGTGAAAAACTGTGAGAGTGTTAATCTCGGAATATTTCAGTACTTAAAAGTATAAGTAAGTTTCGAGTAATTTCTTTTGTCATTAGGACATTCTCTTTTGTTGTTTATCAAAATTGTTAATAGTAGTACTACTAACAAGTTTGAAAAAAACAAAAGAGCATTTTAAAACAAAAAATAGTTTATCACCATATTTAACAAACAATATAATGGCAGTTAAACATGTACTTTACCACTTCAAAAATAAGTAGTTTCTCCTAAGCGTTTAATAAGTTGTCTCTTAATTTAAAACTCTTAATACAGTATATTGCTAATTTGGTTAACAGGGCTTTCATGGAAGTGTTAAGAAGTTCAATGAATTTAAACATGTTCGGTCTTTGCCGGTAGTATCTAGGAATATATTGTTTTCTCAAATCTTCATATCTCGAACAAATTAAGATAAAGTGATACTCGTCTTCTATGTCGTTTAATACACATACCGGACATATTCTTTCATTTCTTGCTATATTTCTATGTCGACCTGTTTCAATTAAAAGCTTATGTGAAGATAGTCTAATATACTTACAGAAGGATGAAAGGAAATTAGAAAGCACCATAATTATGAACTTTCTGCTTGCATTTCATCCTGCTTTGATCCGTTTGAACCCCGACCCCAAATATAGGACACGGGCAAACAGTGTTGACTCTGATCAGACGCCGCATGCGGCGTCTGATCAGAGTCTACACTGTTTGTTGATAGGATTTTAAATATGAATCAAAACAAATATGAAAATTTAGAAAAAAGACCCCCTTTGGAATACTACCGACCTACTATTGAACTATTCCAATATATAAGCATATAATAAAATAATCCATTGGGCGCAAATGGGTAGCTAGTATATGTAGTTAACGCAATCAATAAAGTCTTTTTAAAAATTATGCTGTATTGTAGGGCGTCAATTGTTGGATATGAAATGGGTCCCTTGGGTCAAGGTCGTTCAATTATGCTTTATAAGTCCCTCGGTGGGTCAATAGGTCAAAATAAGTATGTTAATTGAATTTATATGACTTTGTTCAAGGTCAAGGACTTACATGTATGTAGCTCACTATCACAACTTGTATAGGTCAATACATTTAATGAGGACAGAGATGATGTGGACAATTTATTTGCATGTGCAGCGGAGAAGACGAAATCATTTTCCTTTTAAACGCAAACAAAACGCAATTTAGTACATTTGTAATATGAAAAAAATAACGGTTTCGTCAATAATTGACGATCCTTTTTCTCAGTTTGGCAAACAGTTTTGGAGCCTGGTCTAATGCCGGTTTACCGGAGTTTGACCTAGCTCCAAACTGTGTGCAATAGTCATAAGGTTTTGAGCATAAAAGCGTTTATTTGGAGAAAAAAAAATGTCTTCTCATCTGTAGCAAACTAACATGGTGGTCTACCCATGCAAGTACAGTCGAACTTCGATATCTCGAACTCGTTTAACTCGAACTATCCGAAAGTTCGACATATGAACTGCATTATTTCATGCTCAGTTAAGTCGAACAAACCCATATTTCAAAGTTAAAACGTGGCCTAGCCACGTTTTAACTTTGAAATACGTGTATGTTTGACAAAACCGACTTCAATATATCGAAGTTCGACTGTAATAACGGACACCCGCGACTATGGTATTTATTGCTAGCAGAAACAAACACGTTCTTGAACACTATTTGTTTTAACCGAATGCCTAATGTTAACCATAGACATTTACATATTTACAAACTAGCGTCAAATACCATACTACAGCCGTGAATGCTTCCTTTTGGTCCCGTAGATTCATACCCTATCGATAAACAGGCAATGGCAACCAGTAAACACCGTGATGAGAAGCCGCAATCAGTGACCTCTCATCTGGGTATACATTGTTTGTTACTTCATCAAAAAATTGCAATGTATAGACTTACACTACATAGATTTAGATCTCCTTTATGTTCTGATAATATTAAATTGCAACAAGAACAAGGGGAAGAGTTCATAGAATTATCCGAACTTTAATTGGTTAATCGCTAATGAGAATTGCAGTTCTTAGCACCTAATGATACATGTGACGTTAGATACGCCTGACCTGCAAGAATGATCAGTTATTACGAGTATTCCAAATAATATACATTGGTGGGGTTGCAAGCATCTTGCGGCTCTAAGTACCATTAAACGAAAGCAGACAGCCCATTCACTAGCTTTCTGCTTAGTTTTAATTTAGCTTTAAGCCGCTATCTCTCATAAACATCGAACATTTCTGTTTAACTAAATACCGTTAAACAAGCGGCTTTCATAGTAAATTGACTTTATTATTATCAATTATAAATTACCCATCAAATGCTTTGTATTACGTAGTGCGGTTAACCTACTTCTGCCTGAATATTGCAACGAACCGGTAGTCCTGTGTGCTTGCTTGACGATTTCATAATAGATCTACAAGGGTGATCTAAAGGCATTACAGTGTTTTTCAATACAGCAGATCGTTTTATATGAAAAAGCAAACAGCGCAGACCTTGATGAGACGCCGCGTAGCGCGGCGTCTCATTAAGGTCTACACTGTTTGGCCATGTGCACCTTAATGTACACTATTCTTAAATGGTTAATGCATCAATGGTAGACTGTCGATAGAGCTTTCCTGCTTTTATAGTTCATATTATTGCAGCTTCAGGAACCATATGATAAAGATCACGTAGAATTTTACTCAATAAAAACTGTATTGTTTTCGTGCAAGATGCCTCGTAGTTCTATAGCCAATAATGGCATACTTTAACTCATTATCCCCTGAACTTCCAATGGACAAATCCAGTTATAACAAAGGCTGGTCCATTTTATGCTATTTAGGGTTGATTTTAATAATATAGTGCAAAATGACAAACAGCGAAATCCCTGATTAGAGGGCTCCTGCAGGAGCCCTCTAATCAGGGACTTCACTGTTTGCATTAGACAAATGTACTCTCCATAGGTACACTTTTGGTGAAGGACGCATATATATGCGTCACTAGGGCACAATGAGTTAAGTAATTAATGATAGCAGGTATTTTGGTTTTCATATGACCATAAAGCGAGCATGATCTTTATGCAATTACAGATTAAGATATGTTACTGGTTAATAGAAACAGCAATACATATAAAGCTAATGAAAAACTACTGTTAAGACACAAATTATGACCTCACTATAACTGTACATGCCAAATTTGGTTGCTGTAGGACTTAAGCTTTGGCTAAAACTGACACTAACAAAAAGGTCAACCAAAGTGAGGACGGACGGACAGACAGACGGACGGACGGACGGCATTCGCCAATCTATAGACCGCATTTTCAATCCGGCCAAAGACTTAATAGTATATGGCGATAGACAGTACAAGGGGGTTCAAAAAGTAATGATATTTGATCAATAACTTCAATATTATAAGAGAAAAATGCATGTGCTATATATCATTTTAAAGAGCAATTATTTGCCTACACGATGGTATAATGTACGATAATATCACATCAGTCGATAAGTCACAGCATGAACCTAAATTAGCCCTACTCCAGGACATTGGAACATAGCACTTTTCAAACATTATTTTTGACTTAATAATTATATTCTTAAAAGGTACAATTTCTAAAATAGTTTGTGAAATATAATTTTATATCTACATATCAATTTTAAAACATAAAAATCTACTTTAGTGACTACAATTATAGCCTGGTTTAATAAAAAGGTGAGTTTGACCTATTTACACATAACAGTACTTAGATTTATGTTTATGATAGTTTCAGTACGTCTTTAGTATAAGCTATAATTTTATATCTTATAAAAATAATAATATTTAAGCAGCCAATAACTTAGGACATACAATGTAGTAGGTGAATGGCCCCTTCATTGGCTTACCCCAAGTAAACTGATGGTTATTATCAAATAGTTATTTTCAAACAGTTTGGATCCTGATCAGACACCGCGTCCGCGGCATCTGGTCATGATCCAAACTGATTGACGCTCGCCTCAATATTTCTGAAATCAAAATACAAAACTAAAAGCAGAAGACAATTTGATGACGTCATGTCAGTGATGGCGTTAAATTAATCAGATGACGTATTGGAATACCTATTGTCATTCACTAATTTATTAATTATGACACACGCATTTTGCGCGATGTGGCACATGTCAAGGTATACAAATGCAGTATTACTTATTAAACACTGTATTAAGACACCTATTATCAATATCCTGATAGAACCTCATACCTACCGCAAGCCAAGTCGGACCAGCAAACTAGGAACGTCCGAAATGGGATCCGAACCGATAGCGGTTTCGTTCATTTTTCCTTAGGCCTCTGCATGCTGTGCAATGTTTTCGTTGGAAACAACTATCGTCTGCTACTGTTCTCAAATTTCAATTTTCAAAAATCATTTTCAAAACAGGCCCAGAGTGTAAAATAGATCCTGATTGACACCGCATTACGAGGCGTCTAATCACGACCCAAAGTTGTTTAAACTGTTTGTACAGTGGAGAATCTGTTATTCTTTCCCGTTTAAATAATAATGATAATAATAATAAAGACTTTATTTCAAGAGGGTAACACAATTAGAACACACAAGCAACTAATCTCCCTTGTGGCCCTCAAACATTTGTACAGATATTTACAGAACACATTCTTCCTATGTACGAGCATATATCTACTTGTCATTTATTATCGATGTACAGGAGGAAAGTGTACTTGTCGAAAACTGACAGTGCAGACCCAGACCAGATGGCTACCTAAGGAGTCCTCTGATCGGGGTCGGCATTGACAGCGTTTGTGAACAGAACAGATGTTCAACACATATATTAGCCTTTATCCAGATTAGACTCTATCATTCTCACATTAACCCTTTACCCCATAGCCTGTTTCTAGTTTTGAAGACAGGTGACCACTTAAAGCAGGCTGAAAGTAAGGCACATTCTGCTTTACTTTCAGCTTGCTTTAAGCTAAAATCTGCTAGGTTATATAAAATATTTGTAATGGTAATTGTTCATGAGGATATAAACTGGAACTATTTTCTTCAGCAGAGGAATAAATTAAATACCGTATTATACGCTAAAAATCGCTTCTATGGGGGAAAAGGTTAAGACCCGCAATTTAGTGCAAAACCGTCGTATAAAACGCAAACGTACGCAAACGCAAAGCACTAAAACGTAGAAAAGAACAACTTATGGACAATTCTGTTTATTCTTGTTTATCTTGGTGGCAAGCAGTTTAGAGCCTGATCAGACGCCGGGTTACCCGGCGTCTGATCAGGCTCCAAACTGTTTGCAATAGAAATAATAGTTTTAGCGTAAGCGCATTGATTGGGAAAGAATAACAGATTCTCCACTGTATATGTCTATCATGGTTATTGTTGTGTTTTATTAACCTGTCAAATTTTAAATAATTATACGCTGGTTGAACACGCTATATTTAGCTTCGGTCGAAATCGATTATTTCCGCTACTTTTACCGGTAGGTCAGGGTTGAAATATGAAGTTGATATTTAGAATAAGATTTGAATACCTATATGTCTTCGTGGTCGAGACAGTACAGTAGTGTAACTGTTTTACTTAGTACATGTATGGCCATGAGTTCGATACCCAGCGAAGGACTTTTTTATTATTATCTTTATTATTTGATGCATTCGAGTCTGCAAGTAGGAGAAGAAGAATGGATTGAAATCCCTTTGGGTCTGATTTTATGTATCATTCATATAATAATTGTAATAAAAAAAGAAATAAAACCTAACGGGGATCGAACCCACAACCTTTCATACTTTTACAAGTATCCGTACTCGCTACCAACTACGCTAACTCGATTATTGATTTAAATTCGACACAGAATGCACAATATCCTTCAGTTCCTATCCGTAAATCAAAACGGAAAGTATCGACTTTATACCGAAGCAAAATATACCCTTTCAGTGACGTATGAATATTCAAATTTTGACAGGTCAATAAAACCAAACAATACATCACTAGCAAGCTAAGAGTTTAGAAACGGCCCAGTACGTATGGTCGTCTTGAAACAAATAATCAACTCATTGACCTCGAAATCTTTAAATGGACAAAACCAGTTTCCAATAAAGTCTAGGTCATAGTTTACTGTTTAAATTTGATTTTTGCAATAAGTATATCGATAAGTCATAAACTGCACAAACTCTTCTCAGAGGACACCTACAGTGGGGAATCTGTTATTCTTTCCCAATAAACGCGTTTACGCTAAAACTATTATTTGCAGTGCAAACAGTTTGGAGCCAGATCAGACGCCGGGTAACCCGGCGTCTGATCAGGCTCCAAACTGTTTGCCACCAAGATAAACAAGAATTATCAGAATTGTCCAAAAGTTGTTCTTTTCTACGTTTTAGTGCTTTGCGTTTGCGTACGTTTGCGTTTAAACGGGAAAGAATAACAGATTCTCCACTGTATTGGAGCCCTCTGACACGGGTCTGAAATGTTTGGATAGGGTAACTATACTTTTCACCGTAACAGTTTATAAATGACACGTATACTCGTCACTAGTGGTTAATGTATTAAATTAACCCACACCAGTGAGTGGACTAAGCGGATGCTGAAACACGACCATAACCTTTGACCCACGATAGTTTAATCATATTTTATTTCGATAATATACAGAAATTTGGTTGTGCTAAAAGTGCTAACCACATCGTGACATTCCTCCTGCCCTCATGTTTGAACGACATTTTTGACACAAAGAAATAAACAATTCAAAATTTGCAATATGGTTGTTGTTTCGTTAGATAGAAGATAGGGACAGTGATGGGAATCTCGTTTATCAATTCATGCGCGTCACTAATTAGATGACGAAGCATTTGACTACCTAAATAGAGTCATAGTTGCAATAGATATATAGTAAAACCTCTCTAATGCGACACTACATTTGATTTGTTTATTTATGCAGGTGGCTGCTTAAAGCAATGTTAATGTAAAACAGAAAGCTCATTTGGGAGATTTCTGTTGTACGCTCAACTTGCTTTAAGCTGCCACTTGTCCTTTATGCAGTCTTCTTGCCTTCTTTTAAGTGGTCGTGTTCTAGAGGTTTTACTAAACTTCATATTTGCTGGACGTTCAAACAACAAGGAGCCGATGATGACCTGGGGTCCGTTTCATAAAACTTCGTACGAAAAGACAGTTTAAAAAGTGTGTCACAAGACAGGATCAGATAGAGAAATCAGAAATTAAATGTATTATACAGTTTTGACTTACGACCGTTTTTGTCGTACGAAGTTTTATGAAACGTGTCCCGGATCGGATGATCCACAAATATATGGCTTTGAGCGGAAAAGACTATTCAAGAGAGATGTTACAAGACAGGATAAGATGGAGAAATCATAAATTAAATGTTTTTTTAAAGTTTTGACTTACGACCGTTTTTGTCGTACAAGGTTTTATGAAACGGGCCCCATGGCTGCAAGGAATCGGATTATCAATAACTACATGGCTTCGAGCGGACGTAAATCCTGCTTAGAAACGACAACAGAACAATTAGAGTTTAGGTTCATTGTCTGGAAATAAGCGTCTGGAAATAAGCTCATGATAACTGATCCCAGAAGCCTCTATATCAGCAATCTAGATACAGTGAAACGTCTCTAAACCGGAACCTCTAAATACCGGAATTCTATCTAAAACGGACAAAAATTTGGTCCCGTTTCCAACCCTTTTTTATTTTACCCTGTGACACCTTTAACGCGCATTTTTATGGCTTTTAATTATTCCTACACTTAAGAAATATAATTATGAATAAATGTCAATATTCTAGTAGATTATACCTTAAAGCAGATTGAAAGTAAAGTAGAATGAGCCTGGAGGCGCATTCTGCTTTACTTTCAACCTGCTTTAAGTGTCAGCTATCTTCCATGCTAGAAACAAGCTATTGGGTAATGGGTTAAAACCCCTCTCAACCGGAAACCCCTCTAAACCGGAAATTTTTGTTGTCCCCACACATGTCCGGTTTAGAGGGGTTTCACTGTATCATATTAATGTCAGTGTAGATCCTGATCAAACGTTGTGGCTATACCTTCGCCATGTCAGGAGGTTCACTTATTTCTGACATTGATCATATAAATTATCAATAGCAATTATCTCTGAGATATTTCATGCATATTTGATTTGTTTCATAATGTTAACAGGCCATTAATTTGAATAATTTCATACAATTATGCCCTGATGTAACGATCGCTTATACATGTAAAAACATTCATTGCTAATGCAAAAGACATGTGGCTGCTTAAAGCAAGACTTTTAAAAGTAAAGTAAAGCAGAACGTTTTTAATCAATCACTTAACAGTACTTCGTATACATTTAATACCGAATTCAAACACTGTTTCTCATGGACGTACTAAGAGAACCTAACCTTCACCTACTCACCTATATGTTGAATTTTATTCTATTGTATCAATTGAAATTTAGTTTGATTGAGACCAATCCATGTGCGCATGGGTGAATTTTATGTGACAGCTAATCTCATGCGGATCAATACAAGATGGACCGGTTCATGCATTTTTCATGAGAGTTCGACAGCGTTGTTTTATCGTCTCATCATAAATAAGTAGACAATGGCACTAAAACAGAGCAAATTCTGTAAAATATTAATGACGCCTCGGGAGAGTGGCATAAGGAATTGCTGGAGCATGTACAGCCGAGAAAACGTTATTATTTCCCGTCTAAACGAAACGAAATGCAAACGCAAAACACTAAAACTTAGAAAATTGCAATTTTTGGACAATTCTGATAATTCATGTTTACCTTGGTGACAAACAGTTTGGAGCCTGATCAGACGCCGGGTTACCATGCGTCTGATCTGGCTCCAAACTGTTTGCATTAGAAATAATAGTTTTAGCGTAAAGGCGTTCATTTGGGAAAGAATTACGTTTTCTCCACTGTAACGCGCCGTAGGTTTTGGAAAAAGCATGCATAAATAAAGTCTGCCACAAAAGTACATGTAAATGATGAATTTGAAATAGTAATTTTCGAAGGAGGTCTTTGTTACATTGTTGCATTAGACATTGAAATACGATTCAAACCAATTTATACCAACTGCATATGAACAAATGTCGAGTGTCTTTAATGTCCTGTTATAATGGAGCAGACGTTATTCTTTTCCGTTTAAACGCAAAAGAAACGCAAACGCAACTGAATAAAATGTAATGAATTCACTATTTTGAAATTTCTACCGATACATTTTCATGTCAGGTGCAAAAAATTTTGATCTGACGCCGGGTTACCGAAATAATTTTTAAGCACTTACGCGTTAATCGGGAAATAATGGCGTCTTCCCTATAGTATCTAAAATGTACAATAAAACCTCACTTTTACGACAACCACTTAATTGTGATAATTATTAATTCTGTTTTACTGTCGCCTTGCTTTAAGCTGTCGCCTGTCTTTAATTACAATCGATAAGCGTCCGTTTTGAGTGTCATAATAACGAGGTTTTACTGTAAAGCATACCTAACTGTACAGCGGAAACAGGATCTGGATCAAATCGAAGTTTGAAACGATCTTGCAGACAACAATATTGAAGCAGACGACAATTAGGCGGTTCAGGGTAAAACTTGATTGCATGTGACATAACCGTTTTCTAACTTATATTAACTCATTGTGCCCTAGTGACGCATATATGCGTCCTCTACCAAAAGTGTGCCTCTGAAGAGTACACTTGTCTAATGCAAACAGTGAAGTCCCTGATTAGAGGGCTCCTGCAGGAGCCCTCTAATCAGGGACTTCACTGTTTGTCATTTTGTAATATATTATAAAAAACAACCCTAAACATTCTAAAATGGACCAGTCTTTATTGTAAACTGGAATTTTCCATTGGAAGTTTCAGGGGATAATGAGTTAATACTTCTTCTTGCTACAATATCGTCTGCGTCTTCTTGACGTTCACTTTTCATTTTTATTTCCTTTTTTGTCGAGAAAAAATTAAACGGTGTCAAACCGTTTAAAAATATCTAGCGTAAGTGCCGAGTAACTCAGGGTGAGATTTGAATTACAACTGTTTACAAAGGTCTGACAACTTGCTTTTAGCTGGGAAAGCTTTAAAATAAAAAGCGGCGTTTTTAATTAAATGTGAGGGGAAGTAGGGAAAAAATAACTTCCTTTAAAGGGACTCGCAACCGGATGGTGTACTTGTCAAAATAAAATAAAATACTCAAATAAAAGCAAATTTGTGGCATTATTTGGCTTCTGACATTAAAAAAATATGATCAGTCCAAAAAAAGTCTCAAGAATCGTCACCGAATCTTAGATTTTTAGATATTTTCCATCGTTTTTCTATACCGACTAGTAGACGGTATAGTTGTTGTTGTTGCTTCTCTACACGGGCTTAGACATAAACACGAGCCGAATTACGAAGTTGTATGCACTTTCGATAGCTACACATTGAAATACGTTAAATCGATCCGAGATAAACGGATAGTTCCGTGGTCCATTGGTCTAAGCGGTTTCCCCTATTTTGCCTTCTGTCCGCCAATGCCGGGGCCCCGGGTTCGAATCCCACCAGAGACCAATATTTTTTTTTATTGAAATACATTTTTTTAAACAGAATTTCTTATCCTAAACTAATTCTTTACCATTTATATAAGCGTTTGACACATATTTACAAATTACTATTTTTAATGCACCATCTGGTTGCGAGTCGCTTTAATGGAAAATACCAACCTGCGAAAATCTGTGTTTTTATCATTTATTCGTTCACGGCTGTGCTGGAGTACATTTACATTTGAAAGCAGTTTTGAACCAGCTCAGGCACCGAATTACTAGGCGTCTGTTTGCCACTTATATCAAAGTTTCTTCAGTCAAAATTCCTAAATCTATTTATTTTAGAAATAAAAGCAGACGATAAGTATTAAGCAGACAATATTCTTGCTGTTATGGCGAACACATTCAAACCTTACGACGAGTATACTCGACATTTACAAACAGTGTACCTGTGAGGATTACACTTGTCCCATGCAAACAGTATACACCTGAAGGAGCCTCTGATCAGGGTCTACACTGTTTGTCATTTTGAAACATATTGTTTAAAAAAAACACCTAAATAGTCAAAAATGGATTAGACTTATTTTGAAATTGAAATTGTTCATTAAAAGTTCAAGGGGTAAATGAATTAAGACAGTGAGATCACGACAAGGGGGTCCAGGATTTTAAAACATTCAACCCTAGCGACGTGTATACTTGTCATTCATATAATAAATATACTCTTAAGAGTATGCATGCCCTCTACAAACAGTGTAGATGCTGATCATATGGGTATACAGTGACCCTTTGGGCAGGGTCTGTACTGTTTGCCTTTTTAGCAATATGTTGTTAGAACCAACCCTAAAATGTTAAGCCAGGGATGTTGTATTGTCGTGTGTGTAATTTTAGGTCTGGAGACAAATTGTAACTTAATGCAGAACGATAGTAATGCCAGGGCTGCCATTAATTGACATGAAAAATCCTAAGATTTCTAAATTTGCATTTTTCAAGTGCGATTTTACGAATCGTACCTTTACCCCTTAGCCTTTTTCTTGTTTTGTTGACATGCGGCTACTTAAAGCAGGCTGTAAGTAAAGCAGAATGTGCCTTAGGGCGCATTCTGCTTTACTTTCAGCCTGCTTTAAGCTACCATGTACTGGGAAAAAATCCGGAGATTTAGGAAAAATCCGGAGAAATGGCAGCCCTGTAATGCAAATAGCCCATTCAGGAGCTTTCTGTTTTAGAACGTTGTCTTGCATTGAGCACTCGCTTGTTTCGGTAGATCAAAGTCTTCCCTTCGTTTGACGTTTAAAAGAAGGTTGTGTTTGGGATAAAATGGGAAATTAAGGGTTGGCAATGACTTTTAAAACGTTTTTTATATAAAAATGATTGAAAAGAAGATTCACCGTTGAGTTGAAAAGTAAAAAACAACACTGATGATAGGACAAAGGGATGTCACAGACAAAATGACAGCGAGTTGATGATGACGATGGGTGACAGGTCTATACGGAGAAACAAAGGGACGAGGAACGGGGAAAAACAAAGACCATTCAGAAGCGAAATTAACTATTTGCATGCTAGGTAATTTTTTTCGTCTGAAACATTTGTCGTTTGCAATTGTTCTAAAAAAAGAATTTTCTTAATTTCTTTCCAAAACAATGATCAGAGTGTCAAACAGTTTGGATCCTGATGAGACGCCGCGTTTGCGTTTGGTAATCACTGTGGCAGATATATCCGCCGCTAGCAAGCAAAGAGTTAAATCCGTCACATTTCTAGCAACGTTACAAAGATGAAATTGCGTCCTGCACCAATTTGATTTCAACCCTTGGTCTGCTGAGTAAAAGAATGATTTGGCGGAAAGTTTGAAATAGGAAAGATCCGGATTAGACGCACAGTTACTCTGCTCTAGGAGTCTAATCAGGTCCCGAACTATTTGCCACTAAGATTAAAATGAAAAGTTTAAAACATTTAGATTTTGTACATAATGTTATACAGTAAACTCTCTTTATTACCACCTCGATAAAGAAGGCTAATTGATTGTATTAAAGACATAACAGCTAAAATCAAGGTGACAGTAAAACAAAAAGCTCTTTCAGGAGCTTTTTGTTTTACTGTCTCGTTGCTTAAAGCAGTCACCTTTCGCAAAAGAAGAGTTTTACTGTTTTATATACATTTACTTTTTCTCTACATTGCGTTCGTGTTTCAAATGGGAAGAGTTGCATTTTCTCAACTGTACCCTTTGTGACGTTCTGACCTTACGCATACGTATACTGAACATTCTGTTCTGTTCTATTAAAGTAGAAGTTCATCATAAGCATCGGTCTCAACCTCATCACGACCATCAACTATAATGCGAAGTAACCCTGAAAATTTACGGCCCAGCGGTCTAGAAAATTAGATTTCTTCAGCAATTTCACCCCGCCATATCATTTTAACACCTGGAGAACCGTGTTCGTCTCCCACATGACTTGAAAACTCGCGAGAAAAACACACAAAGATCTGAGGCTCTGTTAGTGGAACTCTCGCATACTTCTCGTGCCCATGCCACGAGTTTTTCATCTCAATGGGTATCACAGAACTGGTAAGATGAAGTGAAACTTCTCTATGACGACCACAACAATTGAATTAATAATTAGGTGTTTACGACAAGTGACTACTTAAAGCAAAGTGACAGTAAAACAGAAAGCTCCTTTCGGAGCTTTCTGTTTTACTGTCACCTTGCTTTAATATATATAATTTTAATATAATTTTATACAATCAATTAGCCTTCGTTTGAGTGGTCGTAATAGAGAGGTTTTACTGTTGCGATCGGAGAGGATGAAACGTTCTTCTTTCCCACCAGACAGGTTTGTAGTCCACGACGGGATGTCCATTGCAAATAGTTTGGAGCCAGATTTGACTCCGAGTAACTCGGCGACTGATCTGGCTCCGAACTGTTTGACACTCATTACAGTATTGTCAATTAACCTAGTAACTCGGCATCTGGCCAGGCTTGAAACTGTTTGCCTCTAAGATGTTAAGTCGTTAACGTTTTCATTTTCTAATTTAGTTTGCATTGCGTTTAGATTCGTTGAATCCTAGCGACGAATATACCCGTCCTTTACATGTGTACATGTCAAGAGTATACTTGTCCTTAGTCTACAATGTTGACCAAGACCAGATAGTTCTTGAATGAAGAAAGCATTTAGCCCCTCATGAAACATCCATTCGCCCGCAGTATCTATAACGCATTTGCCCCCTGAAGATTTGAATAGACAATTCCAACTTCCAATTAAGACAGTTAGTCAAGTTCATGTCTGACCATCAAGGGTAGATTTTAACAATATGATTATTGCAAAATGACAAACCGTGTAGACACTGATCAAAGTACACCTGTTCTCTGACCAGTGTCTATAATGTTTGCATAGGTCTAATGCACTCTTCACAGATGCACTGTTAATAGCGAGTATACAAGACTGGTCGTGAACACAGGATAGAGGCGTTCACCCCAAGGCAAACATTTTCATGAATGTACCAATCTGTAATTGAAGTTTGCGTTTTTAAGTGCATGATTGTCCTGATAGAGAATCGTAGGAAACATGTCCCATATATTGACAAGTGACTGACGCTAGTATACTCAACCGCCATCAACAGTGTACATGTGAGGAGTACACTTGTCATATGCAAACAATGTGGACCCAGATCAGTTACACCTGAGTCTGCACTGTTTGCAAATTATGTGTGTAGTACTTCTATGAGTGCATACAACTATAGCAGAGGACATTTTCATATAGACAACGTTTATAATTATATATGTGTAAAGGAAACATATAGTAAAGCCCTAGTAACAGGGACCCGTATAGGTCGAATTTACTCTTCGTTTCATCTGTTGATTTTCGAAAAATGGGAGTTCGCTTTTAAGTCTGTGCCACGTTTTAACTTTAAAATATGGTTATGTTCGAACAAACGCGAGTTCGAATTATCGAGTTTTGCGGACTGTAATTCGATTTAAACGAGCTGGGTTTATCGTGGTTCTTCTGTACCACATTCGAGTAAACACAGGTGTAGAATTCAAAGGGTTACTTACAAATGTAGGATGAAATCTGATCAATTTTATTAATACATCAAATGTATTTATATCATTCACACATGACAAATTGTACTCAAGTTTTCAGAGAGGAAATCACAATTGAAAAAAGTATAAATCCTGCACTATCTTACCACGAGTGCGGTGGTTATTTGCAAACAGTTTGAATCCTGATCAGACGCCGCGTAACGCGGCGTCTGATCAGGATTCAAACTGTTAAACACTAAATTATATCATTCTTTAAGTCAAATAACCTAAATTTTATTTTTGAAAACGAATAGCAGACGACAATTGTTCAAAGCTAGTGACTTCATGACAGTGAAGGGGTTTAACCACAGCCTGTTAACAACATCTTGGCATAGGCAAATTTTAAGAACGATTTAGCTCCAGATTTGACGCCAAGTAACTCGGCATCTGATCAGGATTAAACTTAATTGACACTCGTTTTAAAGTTTCGTAAATAAATATGACATACATGTTGAAATTGAATCTTTTCCGAACAATAATTCTGAAGTACAGAGCGTTACAGCAAATAAAAGATTATGTAACTTACACGCACACATTTTGTAAAGTTTGTAATAGTTACCCTATCAAGCTTTAACCCTTTCTTGTGCTTTCTAATTGTCGTCTGCAGAAAATATAGTCTGCAAAAATTCAAAGAGTGAATTTATCTGTATTTTCTTACAGAGAATGAATGATATCAGAGCGTCAAACAGTTTAAATCCAGATGAGACGCCGAGTAACTCGGCGTCTCATCTTGATCCAAACTGTTTGCAACAATTATCACGGTGTGCGGAAGGTTAACACGGATTGGACTGACGATTGCGCGCGCATTAGTGCGTGAGAATCACTTAAGAATAAGATTAACCTTTAACTTTTTTCACCACCAATTGCGACAATAAATGTCTATTGGAGCAACAGTGACCAAGTTCAGTCTAGATCAAGATATGAGTTTATCGGCGTCTGGTCTAGATTCTATATCAATCTTTCTTCAGTAAAAAGAAATCGCAAATAAACATGCACATACGTTTTGTGCAAACAATAATAAAGCGTTGACAAAGTTTTAAACAGTTGAGGGACACTATAAAAGGCATTGAATGACAAAGAAGATTGAATGAAAGAGATAAAGATGGGTTTTTTTATAGAAAGACAACTAAAGGAAAAAACGCGGGAAAATATGCGGGTCTTAATTGACCCATTCAGGGCCCGGCTATGTCGTCTTTCTAACACAAATATTTCTTAATAAAATAGATTGATATTGTTATTTCTTTATTAGATTTTTAAATAATTTGGACTGAACAAAAACACTTACGTGAGGGTCAAACAATTTGAGTCCTGCTCAGACAGTGAAATAGTGTACTCGGGGAAAGGCAGTGGTGATGAGGTTATTGGTGTTTAGGATGGAAACTTAACCAATTTATACCCAGTGGATTCTTCTATGTTTATATATTGGATTTGTCTATTTTTTATCAAAGGGATGCCTGGTCAAAATTTTCAATTTCATTTTGTTTTATATTGAAATTCATATTAACAAACAGTGTAGCCTCTGATCAGAGTCTACACTGTTTGCCTATGTCCCATTTGGGATCGTGGCACATAAGGGTTAAAACATGGTATATACATGTAACATACATGTATACGAGCTTTCTGCATTTCTTTAAATTTATTCTCCATTGACACATGGTCTACAATACTTATATTATTCTAGGGCCACTAAAATGGTTTACTTGGGGTATAATGCAGGACCAAAATAATGCAGAAAGATCCTATAGGAGGTTTCTGCATTACTTTTTATCGTGCATTAAGCTACTACCCTAACCCATTTATGCCTATATGTTTCAATAAATCTACACACGTGCTCTTTCGTTATAATTACATGTATATGCACAAGGATGGTCAAAAGACACTGTAGTGTTTGTCCGTATATATCTGCAGTAGAACTTTTCAAATGACATAGCAAACAGTGCAGACTTTGATGAGACGCCGCGTTACGCGGCGTCTCATCAGTGTCTACACTTTTTGCTTATGTCTCCTTTTTTGATGGACAGGCCATTTATGACTTTTTAGAGTCATCGCTTTATAAATGTTTTACTGTATATACCAAATCATTGCCAGGAATCCTTGGACCCATAGTAATGAATTGCCCAGTTCCCTGGCGACTTGCAAAGTATGTTGGGAACATGGTAAACAATTTTTGATTTATGACTTGTCTGTGGCTTGTGACCAGATGAGTTGAATTATAAATCTGCAGCTTTCAGCATTAGGCTGTGCTATGTCTGGATCAATCAGGGTATTCTGACCTTGGTCATAAATCTTGTAGACCGACAGGACAACCTCTCTATACCGACCAGTCGGCAAGTCAAAACGGTTATCTTTAAAGGTCAGATGCTTTAAAGACGTGTGATTGATTAATGCAGTACGAACGTAACGCAGAAAGCTCCTTAAGGAGCTTTCTGCGTTACGTTCGTACAGTTGCATTAAGCTTCAAATTGTTTTAATATCGATGATTAGGCATATTATTTAGAGGTTGTCAAAATGGGGAGTCACTGCAGTTTATCAATAAAAGAAAACCAGGCTCACTCTCTGTAACACTGGCCTTAACCTCTCGTTATTTCTAGAATCGCGATTTCAGTCGCATTTTCCAATAGCTTGGATACAGACCAGACACCGACGGCCAAATCGGGATCAAAACTGTTTGCTATTCATTATAGGAGTGATAAAGAAGTTTATACGTATCTTCTAAATTTGAAATGTTTTGCATGATGTATTTTTTAAATAAACCATAACACAGAATGTTAAGGGGTATTATATGCAAAATTAGCATTTTCGCTTCTTTAGAATATGTTGTCTACGGTATTTCTCCATAGAGATATTTCTGTTTCTTCTATGGGTTTCTTTCTCCTAAAATATATATAATCAGATTGTCAACCGTTTGAATCCTGATCAAATTACTCCGAGTTTGACTCACAAGTACAGTGGAGAAAACGTTATTCTTTCCCAACAAACGCGTTTACGCTAAAAGTATTATTTCCATTGAAAATATTTTGGATCAGACGCCGGGTAACCCGGCGTCTGATCAGGCTCCAAAATGTTTGTCACTCGGATTAAAATAAATAGTCAAAATCGTCGAAAAGTTGTAATTTTCTACGTTTTATTGCGATGCGTTTGCGTTTCGTATGCGTTTAAACAGGAAAGAATAACTGTAACAGCCATGCCAGTCAGGCTCGCTAACATTTGTAGCAGGATGAAAGAGGGTTCGCAATACAATGGGAAAGTTTTCGTTATTTTCAGCAAAACTAAACGATGAAATGACGACTTGTTTGATACTGTTAGCTATATACTTAAGCCTTAAGTTGACAACACCTCGGAGCCTGATCAGACGCCGAGTTACTCGGCGTCTGATCAGGCTACAAACTCTGTGCAATAGGCGTCATTGTCCAGTGCAAACGCCTTAAGCCGGAAAGACAAACGTCTTCGAAACCGTGCCACAAATGAGGAAGAAAAAATGTTTACAGTCGAGAATCGATTATTCGAACACGCGTTAGTTCGAACATATCTATATTTCAAAGTTAAAAACAAGGCTAAGTCACGTTTAAACTTTAAACTTTGAAATACAGGCATGTTCGACTTGAGCGTTATCAAATTATTGAAATTCAACATAATAAAATTATGAAAAACTGGTTCAATCGATTTGAGCGAATTCGAAGTATCTAACTTCGACTCACATTTCATCAATCAAACTAAATACGTGAGGCTGATCAAAGGTAACAGCCTGTCAAATACCAATCACATTAGCTTTTGTACATTATGTATTCTGTATATGGAAGAATAATGAATTCCAAACCCTTCACCGCCTTACCACGAGTACAAAGGTTATTTGCAAACAGTTTGGATCCTGATCAGACGCCGCGTAACGCGGCGTCTGATCAGGATTCAAACTGTTTGACACTCAATTTTTAATTTCAAAAGAAAAAATATCTAGAATTTCAATTTGAGAAATAAAAGCAGACGATACGTGTTCAAAGCCGATGACGTCATCGAAGTTAAGGGATTTAAAACAATTAGCGCTACTAATCTGACATTGCATTTTGTTCTTATCTGTCTCTCTTTATAAAACTATAATATGATTTTCTTTAAAGCAGTCCTAAGGGAATCGGAATGCATAAATATTCAACCAATACGCCAATGGCCGAAATATGAATACAGTGGAAAAGACGTTATTCTTTCCCCAATAAACGCGTTAACTTTACGCTAAAAACAAGTACATGTATTTCCATTGAAAACAGTTTGGAGCCAGATCAGACGCCGGGTAGCTCGGCGTCTAATCAGGTTCCAGACTGAGTTTTACTAAAATCATCGGAAAATGAGATGTCATACTATTCAACACCTTGTAAATTTCTCAATTTTGAATGTATTTTCTTTTCGTTTGCTTTTAAAAGGAAAAGAATAACGTTTTCTCAACTGTATATGTATTTATTCTTTAATATGTCGTAGCTAGAACATGTATATAAACTGTATTTGCAAACAGTTTGGATCCAGATAAACCACCAAGTAATTTGGTTTCATAAAGCGCTTACTATCTAAATTTGAAATAAAACAGACTATTAACTGTTTTATGAGATGTAAGTATTGCAATGAAGTGTTTCAAGAAGGACGAAACGTGATTTTTTACGTTTCTGTAACAATAAGAAATTGACCTAATAACCGCTAAACCCTCGACAAGAGTTCAATGTACCTGACAGCTATACTATTTTACGCATTGACATTTCTCTGGCATGACGTCATCAATTTTAAACAACTGACGTCTGCCTTTATTTCTAAAATGTTTAGTTTACATATTTTGACCAAACCAGAGAAATATAAAAATGAGTGTCAAAACAGTTTGGATCCTAATCAGACGCCGCGTAAGCGGCGTCTGATAAGGATCCAAACTGTTTACAAATAACTAATGCAATCGAGGTAGGCAATCGGGGTAGGGCAGTGAATGGTTAAGTTCCAATATTGCAACAGTAAGGAAACGCTTTACATGCCTGTTTAACCCGTTAGTCCATAAATACGTATTTTTACGCTCTAATTTTATTCCTCCACTGAAGAAAATAGAAAATTGGAAGACTGAACATGGGAACGGTAAATTGTGATTAATATACAGTGGAGAATCTGTTATTCTTTCCCGTTTAAACGCAAATGTACGCAAACGCAAAGCACTATTTATATTAAAACGTAGAAAAGAACAACTATTGGACAATTCTGATAATTCTTGTTTATCTTGGTGGCAAACAGTTTGGAGCCTGATCAGACGCCGGGTTACCCGGCGTCTGATCTGGCTCCAAACTGTTTGCACTGTAAATAATAGTTTTAGCGTAAACGCGTTTATTGGGAAAGAATAACACATTCTCCACTGTGACAGTGACATACAGTTCAGAGCCTGATCAGCCACCAATGTAATTGCTCTGATTTGGTTCCAAACAGTTTGCAATGAACTTGTGGATTATTTAGCACAAATGTGTTTTTGGGAACAATCAAAGAGAAGTTCATATTTGTGTCGATAGAGCTAAAAAGACACCGGGTTACCGATAAATTAGCATTGGGCATGATACACGTGTGTTTAGCATAAACGCGTTGGGAAAGAATGTAGATACAGTCGAACTTCGATATCTCGAACTCGCTTAACTCGAATTATCCGATATTTCGAAACATGAATTTGCCATATTTCACGCTTGGTTTAGGTGAACATATCCATGTTTCAAAGTTAAAACACGGGTAAACTTTGAAATACGAGTATATTCGACTTAACCGAGTTCGATATATCGAAGTTCGACTGTAATAATGGGCCTCTGCATGAGACAGGACTGTTTTATTCGGCGAAGGAAATCACCAGTGACCGTGAGGCTTATCATCTATGCAAATGAAAAAGCATCGCCAATTTTAAATATCGTCTTAATAATTGGGAAAGCAATATCAATTGCCAATGGTATGTGAACATCTAATAAAATGGGAAAGCAACATCAATTGTCAATGGTGTGTTGTAATCTAAATAAATTAGAAAGCATCACCAATTGGCAATGGTAGTATCTAGGTTGTCAAAGGAGTGCGTGTTATCATCTAAGTAAATGGGAAAGCATTGCCAATTGGCAATGATGTGTTATCGCCTAAGTAAATAGGAAAGCATTGCCAATTGCCAATGGTGTTTTATCATCTAAGTAAATGGGAAAGTATTGCTAATTGTCAATGGTGTGTAATCGTTTACGCTTAAAGGAAATCATCACTAATTATATATGGATAATGGTGTGCTGTCATCTTAATTAAGAGAAAAGCTTCACCAATTGTCAATGGTGTATTATCATTTAGACAAATGGGGAAAGACATCCATTTGGAATTGTATATTGTTATCTAAGCAAATAGGAAAACAGTGTCAATTTCCAATGGTGTTTTATCATCTAAGTAAATGGAAAAACATTGCCAATTTCCAATGGTAAGTCAAATAGGAAAGCATTGCCAATTTCCAAAGGTGTTTATCTAAGTAAATGAGAAAGCATTGCCAATTGGCAATGGTGTGTCATCACCTAAGTAAATAGCAGAGCATTGCCAAATGTTTGTTTTTTTGTTTTTTTTGTTGTTTTTTTGTTGTTTTTTTTAACACTTTATTTTCTCCGTAATAGGTGCTGGCAGGTCGGAGAGCCATCCTGTTCAGCACCGTACAATATGCAATTTCACAATTTCACATATTCAATACATAATTAATATTAATTTCAATATTGACACGGTTGTATTTGTTATTGTTAATCATGAAGTAATAAAGTGTTACGTTTTGGGGTTGGGTTTTTTAAAAGAAAAAAAGGAGAGTGATAAAAATAGATAAGTGACATGCCTCGAGAATGTTTTTGAAAAATTGTCTAACTTACCCTTCTCATGTCCTATATTATAGTTATCGTTCTGTCTGCACTTGCCATCTGTCACATGTATTATAATATTGGTTAATAACGTATTGTTCGAGATGAGAGCGAATAATTATTATAAGCAGACCTTATTTGAAAACAGTGTGGACCCCATCAGCTAGCTCCACAAGGAATTGTTTAATGTTTATGGGGTTTTATCACCTACATGTAAGTAAATGGGCAAGCATTGCCAACTGCCAACATTTGGTGTGTTATCACCTAAGTGAATGGGAAAGTATTGCCAATGGTATGTTATCGTTTAAGCTTAAGAGAAATCATCACTAATTGTATATGGATAATTGTGTGTTGTCATCTAAATTAAGGGAAAAGCTTCACTAATTGTCAATTGTGTATTGTCATCTAGGCAAATGGGGAAACAACATCAAATTGCAATTCTATTTTGTTATCTAAGCAAATAGCAAAGCAACATCAATTGCCATTGGTGTGTTGTCATCTAAATAAATGGGATAGCAATATTAATTGTCAATGGTTTTGTGTCATCGAAGTAAATGGGAAAACAGCATCACTTGACAATGAGGTGTTGCTATGTAAGTAAATGGGAAAGCTTTACCAATAGTCAACGGTGAACTATTATTCAAGAATATGTGAAATTTATAGGAACAATAACACTTTACTCCATAGATATGCATTTTAACACATTCCATTTTATACAGTCATGAAAATGTTTCATACGAAATACTTTCTATATTCTAGCAGATGGTACATGTAACTTCGAGAAGGATCAAAGTAAAGGCACATTCCGATTTACACTCAACCTGCGTTTGGTGGTCGCCTTTCTGCAATACTAGAAACAAGTTATGGAATAAAGGCATGAACGACCAAGAAAACATTTTGCATGCTTCATAGGTCTGCGAAACAGGGGCCCGTTTCATAAAAACTTCGCACGACAAAAACGGTCGTAAGTCAACACTTTAAAATACATTTAATTTCTGATTTCTATATGTAATCCTGTCTTGTGACATCTCTTTGGAATCGTCTTTTCAAGACGTTTCCAAAAAGATATCACAAGACAGGATTATATATAGAAATAAATTATAATTAAGACTTTTATGATTTGACTTACGGCACCAATTTTCGTACGAAGTTTTATGAAACGAGCCCCAGGTCGTCTGCAGCAAACCCGGCATTCCTTGTTGATTTACAACCCATTTCTTTAGAAGCTATCGTTAAAGAATATCTACTTGTTATAACAAATGTAAATAAATTTGGGGCCATGTGAGATGCAGAGTTACTCGACGTCTTATGTGGATTCCAAACAGTTTGCAAATGCTGATGGAGTTGCCATTTTGGATCTTGAACAGGTCAATAAAGTAGGGCGTAAGCTAGTACATATGTATATTTCAAAGTGATTGTCCGCCATTTCATACATACTCGGGCCATTTAAATGCACACTAGAGGCACACAGCAGATTTATAGGTTCGTGAACACAAAGTGCAATCAAGAAAGATCAAAACACCAGTATGCACCATAAAACCATTCATGTCTCGACTGGAATCAAAACTAGAACTGCATGTACTCTTTAGAGATGAATGGTTTCAATGTAGTCCAAACGAACAAGCTTCAGTGTCCGTTTACACTGAACTTGATGTTTAAATGTATACTACACTTAATATCCGGAATGTAGTTGTAATTTTGTGTTAAAATAATGATATTCATTGAAAACAGTTTGTACAAAACAAAGCACAATGGAATGAAGTAAAAAGGAAAATCTAAATGACAGTTTGGTTGTTTTTTTAATTTCGAAGATTTATTTTCATCTTAACGGTAAACAGTTTGGAGCCTGAGTAAAGGCCGTGTTACCCGATATGTGATCTGGCTCCAAACCGTTTGCAATGGATATGTGCATATTTGATTTAAACTAAAGGCGTGTATCTCTTATGCCCCTATTCCACACCGACTACGAATCCCACGAATCCCAAGAATTGATAAATGCTGTGATTCGTGGGGATTCGTGGAGTTCGGCATTTCTTTCTATCCAATTCGTGGCCCTCTACGAATCGGCTGGCTACGAACGAGTTAAGAATATTCGTGGGATTCGGCTCGAATCTTACGAATACTGTCAAGAACTCAGTACGAATTGCAAGAATCCACTACGAATACTGCACGACCGCTAAGAATCAGTTACGAATAAGCCGAATGCATCTACGAATATGCCGAATGCATCTACGAATCAGCTACGAATGAAGTTTGATTCTTGACGGTTCGTGGGATTCTTGAAGGTATGTAGTGTTCCCTCCCTACAACGGCCCTCCCAACAACGACTTCCTCCTTACAACAACACTTGTCGTTGTTTTCCAACCAAAAACAAATATGTCCAACCTTTCACGCCTGCTATATTGTTTGGATACGTCCAGCCTCAGGTATTACACATCTTCCAGAATTCACCTATAGTAACTTAGTCGGACAACTGAGTCCATACAATGATATTGTCATGTATACTATATAATGAATCCATTGTATCATGTAACAAGAAACATGTATATGTTTACGTTACTTAATAAAATGTTTTGAATCTTGAATCTTGAATCTTAAAATTGTTGGCTGCTGTTTTTCTCAAAGTTACATAATAGACATTTGACAGAAAAAAAATAATGGCGTGTGACAAACAGCTTGAATCCAGATCAGACGCAGCGTTATTCGGCGTCGGATCTGGATTCAAATTGATAGCAAATGTAAGCCAATTTCCCTCCCTTTAACGACTCCCTCCAACAACGCCAATCGTAGAGAGCGAGCGCTGTAGTTCCCGTTTCAACTCGGGCATCAGTCCAGAAATTGACTTTTAAGATAGAGCAGCAGTGGCACTGAATTTGGAACTTGCGCATCAACGCTAGCTGCATGCTTATAGCAAGAAGATATCCCGAAGAAGAAGGGGACTATCCACAAGGTGCTGTATTAGACAGTGACTGACTCCATCTAGAACGCTAGAACATTAGCTTAGTCTGGAAGATGAGAATACCCTTACCAACTTCAGTGTTCCCTCTCTACAACGGCCCTCCCAACAACGACCCCTCCGTACAACGACCCTTGCGACAGTTCCCCAAACATGACAATTACGTTTAACATTTTTGCTGTTGCAATATCGCCTGCTTAAAATTATCGTCTACTGGTTTTCTCTAATTTACATATTGAACATTTTGATAGAAAAAATGACCAGTGAACAACAGCTTGAATCCATATCAGACGCCGTGTTACTCGGCGTCTGAACTTAATTCAAGCTGTTTGCAAATGTAAACCAAGTCTTAAGTTTCCCTCCCTATGACGACTCCCTCCGAACATATTGTGTGTGTCCCATGTGGTGTCGTTGTATAGAGAGGGAGCGCTGCATGTACATGTATAAGAATGCCAGGATTATAGGTCAGTCATCCAAGCAGAGGAGGGACACTCACGTGAGACCAAATATATATGCCGGAGTGAAGCTGGCATTGACTCTCAGACTCCTGGCTACAGGAGAAATGTATCAAACTAGTACTCACGAATCCCACGAATGAGTTAAGAATACCACGAACGCCAAAAAAGCCGTCTACGAATCCTACGAATCAGCTACGAATCCTACGAATGCACTACGAATTTGTTACGAATTAACTACCCATTGTTCCATTCGTGGAGGTCTTGGCCAAAACTTTGAACAGCTCAAAACTTTTGCCACGAATCCCCGACCGCTCACGAATTGCAAGAATCGACTACGATTCAGGTAAGAACTCCACGAATCTGTTAAGAATCAACTACGAATCCTAGCATTTTCCAATTCGTAGCGATTCGTGGGATTCGTAGTCGGTGTGGAATAGGGGCATAATATGAAACTAGTTTAAAGCCGTATATGTACTAATATTTTATGGCAGATAACCGGGTCAGTTTCGTTTAACCCATTAAACCATAAATACGCCTTTTTACGCATTTAATTTATTCCTCCACTTAAGGAAATAGTTTTTACTTAAACAGTTATGAATATGTATTGAAAGTAATGTATTCTATATTCTAGCATATGGTAGCTTAAAGCATGCTGAAAGTAAAGCAGAATGCGCATTCTGATTCATTTTCAACCTGCTTAAAGTGGTCATTTACTTTTAAAACTAGAAACAAGCTATGGGGTAATGTGTTAACCTATTAACACCCCCCCCCCCCCCCAGCCTGTTTCTACTTTTGAAGATATGAACATAACCACTTAAAGCAGGTTGAAAGTAAAGCAGAATGCGCCTTATTTAAAGCTTTACTTTCAGCCTGCTTTAAACTACCATCCGCAAGGATATAGAAATTTCTTATGGTGCATAATTCATGACTTCATAAAGCTGAACTATTTTCTTCGGTGGAAGAATAAAATGAAGGCGTAAAAAGGTGTAAATAATTGGCAATGGGTTAAACAGGAAAGAGTGTCTTTTTTCTCTACTATAGAATATTAGGGTATGGGTTAAGTTTTTAGGCGAGAGCGAGGTACAGTGGAGAAAACGTTATTCTTTCCCGTTTAAACACAAACGTACGCAAACGCAAAACACTAAAACGTAGAAAAAGACAACTTTTTGATAACTCTGATAATTCATCTTTTTCTTGGTGGCAAACAGTTTGGAGCCTGATCAGACGCCGGGTTACCCGGCGTCTGATCTGGCTCCAAACTGTTTGCATTGGCAGTAATAGATTTAGAGTACACGCGTTTATTGGGAAAGAATAACGTTTTCTCCACTGTAGATTGTTTTGTTTGAGATGAATGTAAATATGCCAGTGCACACTGAGACAGTGAGCATACAGTGGAGAAGACGTAATTCTTACCCAATAAACGCGTTTGCGTTAAAACTATTATTGCCATTGCAAACAGTTTGGAGCCAGATCAGACGCCGGGTAACCCGGCGTCTGATCAGGCTCAAAACTGTTTGTCACACAGGTTTTAATAAATAATTTAAAAAAATCAAAACGTTGTACTTGTCTGCGTTTAATTGCAATGCGGTTGCGTTATAACGGGAAAGGATAACGTTTTCTCTACTGTAACAACTGAATAGAAAGGAACGTGTGTCTCTCAACACATCAAAGGGAAGTATTCTGGAAAGTAAACACAATAAAGATGAGTGTAAATATGCACAGTGTCCAAATTATAGGGACCGCAATGTCTGGAAATTCTACCCATGTTCTCTCATATATATGTACATGATACTTGGTAAGTGTTATCACGTGAAAGTCCCTGAGCACCCGGACTAAACTCTGTTGTATAAGTCTCGATCACTTTGGTTCAAACTATCGCTCATATCCTGAAACTTCAAATGTGTTATTCCAGTTGCAAATAAAGTCTACTTCAATTTTTCATTTTTCGATGTTTTTATAAAAATAGTTTGTTTTTTTTACAAATTATTGAAAATAACAAGCGTACTGCTCACATGTACATTGTTTGTAAAGGAAGGGTACAGATCTATACAGATATATGGATCCGCTTCTAGTTGAATCTTTTTTAAAAAAAAGATTCTACGGACTGAGCCGAAGAATGCTCCGACTGACATAATACGATACCCATGATATTGAATCAGTATATACATCTAGATCAGTTTCGCATTGATGTATCGTCTTTATTCAACTAATCAATTTATACTGAAGTGATCAATTAATGTATTTGGTATAATTAGCTAACGAGAGGTTAACGCCCTCTCTAGACGACATTTTAGATGTGTTTGTACGATAAGAAGACGCGAGTCTGGATATAGTCGAAGCTCCGTTGAACAACCATTTGCATGTAGGAGAATTTACAGGAAAGTCGTTAATAAGTTTTTTACACATTCAACCCTAGCGACGAGTATACTTGTCATTTACAAAAAGTGTACCTGTGAGGATTACACTTGTCCAATTCAAACAGTGTACACCTTGACCAGAGGGCTCCTGAAGGAGCCCTCTAATCAGGATCTACACTGTTTGTCATTTTAAAATATTTTGTTAAAATCAACCCCAAACAGTCAAAAATGACTAGATGTTTTTAAATTGGAATTATCCATTAACAGTTTAACCCTTTCAACCCTAGTCCCGCATATAGGCGTTCTTTTCAAACAATATACATGTGAGTAGTACACTTGTCCTATGCAAACAGTGAAGACCCTGATCATAGGGCTCCTAGGAGCCCTCTGATCAGGGTCTTCACTATTTGCCAAAATGCGAAACATTGCTAAAAACAACCTTAAAAGTCAGAAATGGACTAGACTAAAATGGGACACTGGATGTCCATTTAAAGTTTCAGGGAGGAATGAGTTAAGGGGTGAATGAGTTAACTCGTTGAATCCTAGCGCCGACGAGTATTCTTGTCATTAACAAACTGTGTACCAGTACATTTGTCCTATGCAAACAATGAAGACCCAGATCAGAGGGCTTATAAAGCAGTCCTATGATCAGGGTATACTCTGCTTGCCATTAAACAATATACATGTATTGTTAAAACAACGCTAAATTGTTAAAAAAAAGAACTAGACTTAAGGGTGTATCCAACTCATAAGCGATTTTTTCAAAGTATCAAACTTTTTTTCTATCATTGTTTTTTGGAAGAGCTATTTATGATGAATGAAAAAATGGAAAAATAAATATATGGTGGTGTCCTTTTTTTTTAGCTACAGCGATTTGAAAAAGGTATGTCAAATTTGGACTTTTTCTCTAAAATTTTACCCATTCAGAGTACAAGCTTCAGTAAAATCTATTTCAAAACAAAACAAACATGGTAATTTGGGTTTTCATTATTTATTTCATGTCTATGGTGGTATTTTCACATATAGAAACCAAATTTAGACAAAGCAGGCACTAGGTTTGAACAATATGGATCTTCGAATATCAAAAATATGCTTTTTATAGGGCATGATTTTATTAGATTTTTTATTTTATGAAAAAAATAGTAAAAAAGTTTGAAAATGAAATAGTTCTAGTATTAAACTTTTTCTTATATTCTACCAAATGAAAGCCAACGCTAAGCCAGTTCAAAATATGAAAAGAAATTGAAAGGTCAGTGTTGAAAATTTTGAGTTATTAAAGTAAAAGGAGTTATCTCCCCTTACAAAATTTACAAAAAAGTACCATATCGATGATATTTAGAGCTTTATAAATTTCACATTTGGTGCCTGTTTTCTCTTAAATTAGTTTTTGTATGAAGAAATACTACCATTGATAGGAAATAAATAACACAAAACCAAATTACATGTATCATATTTGTTTTCATTTAAAATGGAGTTTATTGAAGCGGGCTGTTTGAAAAGGACAAAATAAGAGAAAGTGGGTGGGGTAAATTTTACATGGCCATGGAGCCAACTGTTGTTCACCAAAATGTACATTTTTTCTATTTTTTCATGCATCTTAAATAGCTCTTCAATACAAAATCAGCATAAAGTGTTTTCATATACTTTGAAAATTTATTAAAGTCATGACATTGATACACCCTTAATTGGAAACTGGAATTTTCCATTAAAAGTTTTAGGGTTGAATGAGTTGTATAAACGTTTAATGCAGTGATAATTTAATGCAGAATGCTCAATTGGGAGGGTTGTGTCTGCATTGCAATCAAGTTTGTTTAAAGCAGCCACTATTTGAGCGAGACTGTACATGTCTGAGGATAAACTATAGCTTAATGCATTATATTGGCAAAAGTGAAATGCTTCTATATATTTATTAGCAGCCACTGCTGTGCGAAAATGTAGCTTTTTAAGGCTAGATGACTGCTTAAATCTTTTAACCCTATAGTAACGCATATATGCGTCATTTGCAGACATCGTACCTGTTATGAGTACACTGGTTCTATGCAAACAGTGTTGACCCTGATCAGAGGGCTCCTTGAGGTCAGGGTCTTCACTGTTTGTCATTTTGACATGTATTATAAAAATCAACCCCAAAAAGTCAAAAAGGGACTGGACTAAAGTGAAAACTAGAATTGTTCATTTGAAGTTTCAGGAAAGAAAGGGTTAATGTATTGTATTGGTAATTTCAGGGCTGCCATAAGTTGATCATAAAAATCCGGAGATTTGAAATTTTCAATTTTTCAGACGCAATTTTACTAATCGTACCTTTACCCCATAGTTTGATTCTTGTTTTGAAGACACGTGACTGCTTAAAACAGGTTGAAAGTAAAGCAGAATGCGCCTTAAGGCGCATTCTGCTTTACTTTCAGCCTGTTTTAAGCTACGATCTGTTAGAATAAAAATCCGAAGACTTAGGAAAAATCCGGAGAAATGGCAGCCCTGTAATTTTGAAATACTTCTTTCAGAGAATAACTCTTTGCACGCTGGTGGTGGGATCTCAATGACCTGTATAAACAGTTCCGATTTTGATGAGACGCAACGTGATACACAACGTCCCATCAGGACCTAAACTGCTTGACACCCTGACGCTGTTTTAAAAAAACATGTTGAAAAATCTATTTTTAGAACAGTAGCAGACGACAATAATTGTTGCAGAAGAAAAATTACACAGCACGCAAAGAGTTACAGACATTAGCAACACAAGAGAGGAGTTATGAAATACAGTGGGGAAAACGTTATTCTTTCCCAATAAAAGCGTTTACGCTAAAACTATTATTTCTATTGCAAACAGTTAGGAGCCAGATCAGACGCCGGGTAACCCGGCGTCTGATCAGGCCCCAAACTGTTTTTTCACCAAGATAAACATGAATTATCAGAATTGTCCAAAAGTTGTACTTTCTATGTTTTAGTGTTTTGCGTTTGCGTTTCGTTTCGTTTAAACAGGAAAGAATAACGTATTCTCCACTGTACAAAAGCTCAAGTCTGAATTTTGCTTGGTTTAATTTATAATTTTATATCAATGTTTTACACATTACGGTTAAACTTGTAGTTAGCGCTCAGTCTTTGAAAAACATATATATCTTTTTTAAAACGTATAAGTGTTTAATGCAGGACAAAAGAAACGCACGAAGCTCTATAGGAGCTTTCTGCTTTACTTTTGTCATGCATTAAACAGCAGCCTGTAGTACATGAACAAAGACTGTCTCACCTTATTTTGAGAGGTCGCTTAACACATTCCCACCTATCGACGAATTTACTCGTCATTAACAAACAGCGTACTTATGACGCGTACTCTTGTCCTGTGCAAACCGTGTAGACCAAGATCAGAGGGCTCCTTCAGGAGCCCTCTGATCAGGGTCTACACTATTTGCCATTTTGCAATATATTACCAGAAACAACCCTAAATAGTCTAAAATGGACAAATCCTGATTGGAAAGTAGAATTGTCCATTAAAAGTTTCAGGGGGGCGAATGAGTTAACACAGGTTTTATAGTTTAAGCGATCTGAATCGACAGCTGTGCTTTAATTGCTATTTCCCCCTGGGCCATTCACACCGTGTAACCAATCCATAACGTAAAGTTTAAATGCTAACCTGCCCATTAACTTTGTAAATGTATATAACCCAAAAAAAACTTCTTTCTACACAAAATAATCAACTTTTGATAGTGACATTGGATCAGGACGCGACTGACCTTGTACTGTTGAGTTTTTTGTAGTATGAACTTCATTAAGTCGAACGTATGCTTATTTCAAAGTTTTAAATGGTTTTTACAGACATTGCTATATAGTCGAATTGTGTTTATCAATTATGAACGCTGTTCAACTAAGCGATTTCGAGTTATGGGAATTCAACTCAAACGCTAAAGTCTTTCTTTGTTAATACACTCCATTCTAGCAACGAGCATATACTCGCCACTGATAACAGAGTACCTGTGAAAGATATACGTGTTACATGCACACAGTGTAGATCATGACCAGAGGGCTCCATTATCACCACAATAGCGCCTGCTTTAATACCGTGGTCTGCACTTTTATTTCAAAGCTAGATTTGAGACAAAATGACCGAAGACATATAACCATAGTTAACAAATAGTTTTCATCATCTAATCTTTTATCAGAACTGTTTAAAAAGTCGGCTGTAGTCGTCTTCGAAAGGGTTTATCTATAGTCTATTGTATAGGATCAGCAGGGCTCCAGATAAGAGGGAGTAAACTGAACAAATCCAACATTTTCTCACTTATTTTAGCATCAAATCCTATGGTTTAAAGCAGAAATAAAGATGTTAGTTTTTGAAATACTCTCCTTATCTGGAGTTCTAGGTCAGTCTGGTTATCGTCCAAAGAAAAACAAGGAAACTGTTTGTGAAATCTGTATGCCCCGAACGAGCAGCATGTTCGATAATGTACATGCAAACGTAGATCAAAGGTCAAGGTCACATGGTAGAAAAACATTGGTATTGTTGCAAAAGTATTAATACAAGGACGATACAAACCCGGTAAACATGCACCCCTACGCCTATGTTTCCAATGTTATAGGTATTTTGCAAAAGTAGACCAACTGTCAAGGTCAAGATCAGAAGGACAAAAACATTGGCATGGTCAAAACAAATATGGAAGTCTTTGGCCAATTGGTTCAGATGTTATAGTTATTGGATTTTTCTTTTTGCAAAAGTAAGTCAAAGGTCAAGGTCAAGAGCACATGGTTAACATATTCGTATGTGTGGAAAAGTCTTAACACAAAAAATGTACATACCAAGTATGGAAGTCATGTGCAAAATGGATCAACTGTTAATGACATTTAAATATTTTGCCAAAGTAGGCCAAAGGTCAAGGTCACAAGGGCAAAAATGTTGGCATGGTAAGAAAATATACCTCCTTGAAGCTACCAAATATATAAAAAAAAAAACTATGCATATTTGTTCAAATGTAATTCCAATTTGAATATTGTAACAAAGGTAGATCATATGGTATGGTCAAGGTCACGAGGACAAAAATGTTGGAATGGTCTGAAAGGTCTTGACACACAAGCAAGACACAGACCAACTATGAAAGTCATATGTTCAGTGCAAAAGTTATAGACAATGTTAAGGTTGTGTTACACATAAAGACAAACAGACAAACGACCAAACGGCAAAACAAACAGGCAAACAGAGAGGGCAAAAACACACAGATTCTGGGGCATAAAATGATGATCAGTTTTTTGATTGAATCTTTGCCCATTCTTAGCATACCTTTAACGAAATTGTTTGAAGCAAATACAATATTTTGATTAGAAATCGCTGAAGTGTTAAATGATATAAACTACATACCTTATACGTGAGTTTCCTGTCAATATGCATTACAGTGCTCCCTCTCTACAACGACACCCACTGGGAGACGCAGGTCGTGAGTGTTGTACGGAGGGATTCGTTATAGGGAGTGGAAATTTTAACACTCGACGTCTGATATGGATTCAAACTGTTTCAAAGCAGGGCTCCAGATAAGAGGGAGTAAACTGCACTAGTCCAACATTTTTTCACTTATTTTAGCATCAATTCCTATGGTGTTACTACTCATTAGAATCGTCTCGAAGAGACGATTCTAATGAGTAGTAACACCATAGGGTTTAAAGCAGAAATAAAGATTTTAGTTTTTGAAATACCCCTCTTACATGTATCGGGAGCCCTGTGTTTGCAGATACCAATGAAAGCCAGAGTCAAAGTAAAGGTTTTAATGACTTGACTCTCATGACGTAATCCATTTTAAATACTAATCAGACGCAGAGTTACGCGGTGTCCGACCAGGATCCAAATTCTTTGCAAATTAATATTGTTCGCAAATAACTATTGTACTAAGGGTAGTGAAGGGTCAACCCATTACCTGTTTAAAGTTTTGAAATGCTTTACATTATCATCTGCAGAATAAAGAGATTGTTTCTTATGATACATATTTATTACTAAATAAAACTATTTCATACAGTGAAGGAATAAATAAAAGGCGTAAAAATGAGTATTTATGGTGTAATGGGTTACAGTGGAGAATGTGTTATTCTTTCCCAATAAACGCGTTTACGCTAAATCTATTATTTGCAGTGCAAACAGTTTGGAGCCAGATCAGACGCCGGGTAACCCGGCGTCTGATCAGGCTCCAAAATGTTTGCCACCAAGATGAACATGAATTATCAGAATTGTCCAAAAGTTGTACTTTTCTACGTTTTAGTGCTTTGCGTTTGCGTACGTTTGCGTTTAAACGGGAAAGAATAACAGATTCTCCACTGTAAAATATCCATTGTACTCGGGGTATAGCAGTGAAGGGGTTAAACAAAGGACGTGGTAAGTAGGCCAGGCGATAAGATTATACGCGTAAAATTTACAACCTGGCTTAGAATTTTACAAGGGACCCGATCACCCTTATCTCACATTGTCAGTTATTAATAAAGAAAATTAAATATATTTTATGTTAACATGATATAAAACCCCACATTTTATCTTGAAAATCTTGTAAGAACTTGGCACACTTCGTCCTCAGGGCATATGAGAATTTAAAGCGGTCTTGTGTACGTTTTTTTTTAACTCTTTATCAGGTAACATTTGTAAAAAGGTTGTAACTTGGCGTCTAATCTGGATCCAATCTATGTGCCACTCTTGATCAACTTTTCTGGAGTTTAAAAGCATAAAACTGGTTATGAGGTTTGCAGCAGACGATTTTTCTCTCATTAACAAGCGGTATATCAGTGAATGATACACTTGGCCTTTGCAAAAAATGCAGACCCTGGTCAGAGGGCCATGTAGTGGCCATAAGGGTCTACACTGTTTGTCATTTTGCAATATACCAAAAGAAAGACCCTGAAATTGTTAAAAATGGTATATGTTTATTTGAAAACTGGAATTGTCCATTTGAAGTTTCAGGGATGAATATGTTAAATGAATCCATTACTGTTATTATTCATTTGAATCGTCTCCAAGAGACTTGTAATAAATTCTTCTTCAAAACTCTCTCCTACACGAGATGTCTGCTTTAAATTACATCCTGCAATAAGCCCTACTGTCCTAAAGACTGAAACGTAAACGCTATTCTTTCCAAGTAGGATCACAGTGAAACCCCTCTAAACCGGACATGTGTTGGTACAACAAAAAGTTACGATTTAGAGGGGGTTCCAGTTTAGAGGTGTTTAAGCCCATTACCAAATATCTTGTTTTTAGTATAAAGATAGCTTACCACTTAAAGCAGGTTTAAAGTAAGGCGCATTCTACTTTACTTTCAATCTGCTTTAAGCTGTCGTTTCTTTGAATGTATAATCTATTTTATTCAGTGTATGAGTAACCCAAAGACGTAAAAAGGCGTATTAATGGTTTAATAAGGAAAAACGAAGGGTTGGAAACAGGACCAACGCTTTTGTCCGGCTTAAAGAGAATTCCGGTATTTAGAGGTTCCGGTTATGAGGGGTTCTACTGTATTTATTAGCATTGCAAGCTGTTTGGAGCCAAATCAGACGCATGAGAATCGTAACAAAAAATCAAGATGATGTCATTTCTACATTGAAGTTCATTGCATTGCATTTCCTTTTAAAACAAGAAATATCAATGCCTTCCACAGTGTATTAATTTGCCATCATTTTCGTTGGTCGGAAAATGCAGATGTGAATGTGTGTTTATAGTTTATACTGTACGAGTCACGTGACAGGAGGAATGATAAACGGTGTCTCTCCAAGCAGAAAATGATTTACAACTTCAAATAAACCAGAATATCTGAATATTGGGAAAACCATTGAAGTTGAATTTATTGAGATTTAATATTGAGCTAATAAATACAGGCTGTTCTATATATTGGTGGAGTTTTTTGCACTTTTAAAAGTACACAAACCATGTGCAGATGAGAACTTTTTGATGAACTACAGATACGGAATTAGATCAGTGGTGTTTTGGGGGTTTTTTCGTTAATGATATACGATTTATTCATACTTATGTAAATATAAAGCAAATATCAGATTGAACGGACCAGAACACAATTAATGCATACAGTGTAGATCTAGATAACGGCTACGTCGAATACGCAATGATAAACCACTACTGATCTGCAGCGACAGTGGTAAATGCAATGATACTTGACAGTGTATACCCTGATAGGACGCCATGTTTCAAAGTTAGTGACCAATCAGTATACAGTGAAACCCCTCTAAACCGGACATGTATGGGGACAAAAAATGTCCGGTTAAGAGGGGTATCCTGTTTAGAGGGGTTTTAACCCAACGCTTGTTTCTAGTATGGAAGATAGCTGATCGCTTAAAGCAGGTTGAAAGTAAAACAGAATGCGCCTGAAGGCGCATTCTGCTTTACTTTCAACCTGCTTTAAGCTATCATCTGCTAGACTATAGAAAATATTTCTGATGGAACATATTCATGAACGTATTTTCTTTAGTGAAGGAATAAATCAAAAGCATAAAAAGGGAAATTTATGGTGAAATGGGTTAAAATAAAGAAAGGTTGGAACGGGACCAAAGTTTTTGTCCGGTTTAGAGAGAATGCCGGTATTTAAAGGTTCCGATTCAGAGAGGTTTCACTGTATACACTGCTTGCAATGCCTAAAGATTACTAATCTCGTGAAATATCTCATACACAGTGTATTAATTAACCCATTATCTCTAGTTTCCAATTAAATCTTGTCCAGTTTTAGTTTTTAGGGTTATCCTTTCACTAAACCAGGCACCGTTTCATAAAACTTCGTACGACAAATGTTGTCGTAAGTCAGATTACAAATCTCTGAATTAGTCTTTATTTCTCCGTCTAATCCTGTCTTGTGACATCTTTTTGGAATCGTCTTGAAAAGACGATTCCAAAGAGATGTCACAAGACAAGATTAGATAGAGAAATTAAATGTATTTTAAAGTTTTGACTTACGACAACATTTGTCGTAAAAAGTTTTATGAAACGGCCCCCAGGAACGTATATAGATACATGTATGTACGTTCCTGACTAAACAATGCAAACTCATTAAGTGCGCAGTTCCAGATCAGTTGACTCTTGTAGAGGCCTTCTAATCCGAATATACACTGTTTGCATCGGACAAGTGTACTCGTTTCAGGTACACTGTTTGTAAACGACGAGTAACTATGGGTTAATAGGTTAAATAAGTATACATGTGTATACTGTAAACAACTGATTCGTGGTCATAAAGTGGGACGCTTGAATAAAGCAGGGTGAAAGTAAAGCAAAATCCTCCCACAAGATTTAACACAGAAAACAATTTTGCAACATAATGAAACTTTTATATTTGTCTTAAAAGTTGTCCTATATTTCAGTTCAGATAACTACGGTAAAACCTCTCTATTACGGACACTAACAAGAAGGCTAGTTGAGCGTGTAAAAGACAGGTGACAGCTTAAAGCAAGGTGACAGTAAAACAGAAAGCTCCTACAGGAGCTTTCTGTTTTACTGTCACCTTGCTTTATGTAGTCACCTGTCAGAAACACCTACTAGTTAACACAATTTAGTGGCCGTAATAGAGAGGTTTTTAATTCACTGACTTCAAATGTGTAAACCTGATGCAGAATGCGATTTTTTCTTTTATGAAGTTTTTTTAATGCTTGAACCAAGTGTGGAGTTAACAAAGACCATTAGCATATCGTTTGTATACATGTACGTAAAATACTCAAACCCTTTGAAGGCCAAATTGCTGTGTCTCTATAAACTGCAGTTATACATACACTTAATTTGTGTTAAGCCGTCATCCCGTTTAAAGAAGCAAAGATCTAAGACATGTGTCTTTCTAAAACAGGGCAAAAGGAAAACACAATGCTCTTGTAGTAGATTTCCCGTGATATAGTAATAATCTGTATAAAGATGTCTCCCGTGTAATATAAATTGCAACAGGGTTCCAGGTAAGAGGGGGTAAACTGAACAAATCCAACTTTTTCTCACACATTTCAACTCAAAATCCTATGGTGTTACTACTCGTCAGAATAGTCTCGAAGAGACTATTCTAATGAGTGACACAATCGGAGCGCTCCCTCTCTACAACGACATCCAATGGGAGACACAAATTATGTGCTTTATTCAGAGGGAGTCGTTACAGGGAGGGAACTTTGCTTACATTTGCAAACAGCTTGAATCCAGATCAGACGCCGCGTAACGCGGCATCTGATCTGGATTCAAGCTGTTTGTCACTCATCATTATGTTTATTTCTGTCAAAATGTCATTTATGTAAGAAAAACAGCAGAGAACAATTTTAAGTAGACGATAATGCATCAGTGCATGTATTTGGAATACTTTTCTTGGGAACAGCGGCAAATGTCGTTGTAAGGAGGGAGTCGTTGTAAAGAGGGCCGTTGTAGGGAGGGAGCACTGTATTACAAACCTAAAGAGTTTAGTTTTTCAAAAACTTCTTATCTGGAGCCCTGCATTGCAATGTTTATACTACTCTTGTTTTCAACTATCCTAATTTAGGTCTACACTGTTTGCAAATATTATTTTACTGTAGACGGTTTGACATTGGATTAACAAAATCTATGTAATGCGGGGATGTATGCCTTATTTCCTTGCGTTTGTTGTATTTGGCCATTATTAGCATGCATTATAGGGATGTAAGAAAACCCCTACAATTGTAGACTTTGTATTGCTGAACGTTAAAATGACATTGCAGTGTAAACCCTGATGTGACGCCATATTTTGAAGTGCCTCATCAGGATCTAAACTGTATGGCATTGTTTATTATTGCAGACAATAATGCATTAAATTTCGTTACGTGGTTTGGTACAGTCAGTTCAATCAATAGGAGACAATAATCTACAATAAGATTAAACAGTTTGTGGTTGCAGTATTTTCTTCCTCCCTGTTTAACCCTTTGTACCCTAGTCCCGCATATAGGCGTCCTTTTCAAATAGTGTACATGTGAATAGTACACTTGTCCTGTGCAAACAGTGAAGACCCAGATCAGAGGGCTCCGAATGGAGCCCTCTGATCAGGGTCATCACTATTTGTCATTATGCCAAATATTGACAAAAACAACCCTTAAAAGTCAGAAATAGACCAGACTAAAATGGAAACTGGAATTGTCCATTTAAAGTTTCAGGGAAGAAAGAGTTAACCCATTTGTGCCCAAGATCCCATATATGGGACATAGGCAAACAGTGTAGACTCTGATCAGACGCAGCATAATGTTTGTTGATTGGAATTTCAATATAAAACAAAATGAAAATGAAAATTTTGACCAGGCATCCCTTTGATAAAACATGGACTTATCTAATATAAAACATTGAAGAATCCACTGGGCGCAAATGGGTTAACACTTACATACACCTTTGTCTTTTCATACAAACGGATATCTACCTTATCCTTATAAGGACCCATTGGAAATGTTTCCTTCATCCTGATTGACAGATGCTTAACGCATTACCAAATAGCCTGTATGTTTTACATACAGATGAGCACTTAAAGCAGGTTGAAAGTAAAGCAGAATGAGCCGTAAGGAGTCCTGCTTTAAGCTTGTATCTGCTAGAATGTAGAAAGTACTGCTTACGATACATATCCATTACTATAAAATTGGACCAGTTTTCTACAGTGGATGAATAAATCGAATGCGATAAAAGGCGCTTCTATAAGGGAAAGCGTTAAAGCTTATCTCGAACGTCATTGTTTAAGGCAGGCAATTTAGCATGTAAATTTCTGTCTATCCTATATGAGACTACTTATGTGGTATCTACGAACTGTTTACAAACAAACCACTTGCCAGCAGTATCTTAACATTAAAAAATCAACAATAATTAAGCATACGACACGTTTTGCAGCAGACGCACTTAAAGCATACAAAGGTTTAAGCCCCCACCCAGTGATTACCCCTAGAGCCTACCCCTCTTTACCCGGGTCAGCCTATTTATAGAAAAAAATGCAACATGTGCTCCCCAAGCGCTTTTGTGATTTATTTCAACATAATTATATTGATAGCATTAAGTTAATTGAAAGTGCTGCGATCAATACAGAACCGGTGGGGACTCTACCTCGTTTTGAAATCTGCAATTGTCGTCTGCTTAAACATGTCGTCTACCGGTATGAAATCCTGATTTTATACCACTTAATACGAAAACTTATTTTTTTGTATTTAGTAGGTGATGCTTTAAAGTAAGATAAGAGTAAAGCAGAAAGCTCCTTCAGGAGCTTTCTGCTTTACTCTCACCTTTCTTTAAGCTGTCACCTATTTTTAAAATAATCAATGAGATTTCTATTGAGTATTCGTAATAGTGGGGGTACCTTATTGTGGGTGTAACTGAAGTATTTACAAACAAACAGAGAAAATAGTCTAAAGAGTTATATTAGTTTCAATCCTGATCTACGCTACAGACAAATGCTGTCTGCTATAAACAGTCGTCTGCTTTGAGCCAAAGATCAATTAAACAGGATAGAGAGTATTTAACCATGCATCATACTTATAAAGTGTTTGAGTTGAATCTTAGATCGTTCTCAACCTTTTGATTCGTCAGATTGGAGCATTATGCTCCAATCTGACCAATTAAAAGCCTGAGAACGATCTCAGAATCAACTCAATATAAGTATAATGATCCAATCTGATCAGTCAAAAGCTTGAGAATCAACTCAATATAATTATAATGATCCAATCTGACCACTCAAAAGCTTGAGAACGATATCAGAATCAACTCAATATAATTATAATAATCCCATCTGACCTCTCAAAAGCTTGAGAACGATCTCAGAATCAACTCAATATAATTACATGTATAATGATCCAATCTGACCACTCAAAAGCTTGAGAACGATCTCAAACTCTACTCAATATAATTATAATGATCCAATCTGAAAAATCAAAGGCTTGAGACTTAACTCAAACACTTTTATAAGCATAGACCCTGATCTATAATAGAATGTCTTAAACAACTTGCAATTGTTTCCAAAAATACTTACATTGCATATAATAAAGGAAGAAATCTAAATGTTCAATTTCTGTGATTAACACTTTTGATGTGGATAATACATATCATATATAGATACTAACATATCATCCACGAACAGAACTTGAGAAAAACAGTGCAGACCTTATGTTGTGGATAATACATATTATAGATACTAACATATCATCCACGAACAGAACTTGAGAAAACAGTGAAGACCCAGATGAGACGATGTATTTTACAGCGTCTCGTCAGACCGGTCTACACTGTTTTCTGTTTTGTATAATTATAATTTTGTATACACTACATGTAACCTTCAAGTAATACGGAACAAAATTCGAAAAGAAGAACGCATTGCGCATCGAGGATAGTAATAACTAGGCCTAATAACATATTCTATTAATTGGCCCCATACTTGATTCCCATTTGTTTTAAGCTGCTACAGTGGAGAAAACGTTATCCTTTCCCAATATACGCGTTTACGCTAAAACGTTTATTTCCATTGCAAGGGGGTAACCCGGCGTCTAATCAGGCTCCAAACTGTTTGCCACTTTGATTAAAATGAATTGTCAGAACTGTCAAAAAGTTGTCATTTTCTACGTTTTATGGGATTGCACGGGAAAGAATAACGTCTTCTCCACTGCAACTACTGTATAGGGACTGCAGTCAAACGAAAAGCGGCCAGCCAACTCGATGTCAATATAAATGTGTATACAGTGCTCCCTCCCTACAACGGAACTCCCAACAACGCATCCCTCCTTACAACGACCCTTGGACAGGACAGTTATGTCTAACGCTTTTACTGCTGTAATATCGTCTGCTTAAAGTTGTCGTCTGCTGTTTTTCTCAAAGTTACATATTGGATATGTTGACAGAAAAAACTTGAATGACAAGTGACAAACAGCTTGAATCTAGATCAGACGCCGCGTTACGCGGCGTCTGATCTGGATTCAAGCTTTTTGCAAATGTAACCCAATTTCTCTCCCTATAGTGACTCCCTCCGAACAACGTACACAATATGTGTCTTCCATTGGGTGTCGTTGTGGAGAGGGAGCGCTGTATCAATTAATAGAGAAATAAGACAACTTTAAGCAGGACAAATACAAAGCAGAATTCTCCTATAGGATATTTCTACTATGTATTAGTCCTACATTAAGCTGCAAACTGTTTAGAAAGCATTGAACTTGTTAAAAGATTGGTCGCATTAGAAGATTGACCGCTTTTAGAAAAGTTCGGCTGTAAGCAGTCTGATAAAAATTGGACTAGGAATTTACCGAATTTATATGACAAGAATAACTCTCTCGGGCATCAGAACGGCACCACATATTCTTTGATTTCATACCGACAATTTAGACACGAAATTGCTCATGTTCAACCAGGCGCTCAACTGAGAATGATATTAGACTTTTCAATTTCACCCTTTGAATCAGACTTTACCCTCATTTAAATATAAGGTTATCTGCTTTAAAAGTGTTGTATGCAAAACTTTCAAATTTAGTTGAATAGTTTAGCTTTCAAAACCTTAAACGCTAGTTTCAAGTAGTTCGGATGTTTTGTAAGGCGCTAATATCTTGACATATAGCCGACGGTACACTATCGCTTAGCAGTTTTAAGGTTAATATGTTGGATAAGGAATAGGGCATGAGATTGGAAAATTTGATGAAATCTCAAGGCGTACTATACCATCTAAAGTAGATACAGTCATGCATGTATTAAGCGACTACACTATCATGGGGTAACCAGTCACCCTATACAGTAAAACCTCTCTGTTATGACAACCAAACCTGATTGTTTAACTCACTACCCCATAACCTGTTTATATTTTTGAAGATAGGTGACTACTTAAAGCAGGTTGAAAGTAAAGCAGAAGGCTTAAAGATACTGCTTTAAGCTATTATCTGCTAGAATATAGAAAATACTCTTATGAGTCCTATTTGTAACAGTATAAATTAAAACTATTTTTCAGAAGAGGAATGCATTAAATGCGTAAAAAGGCGTGTTAATGGGGTATTGGATAAAATGACAAGTAACAGCTTAAAGCAAGGTGACAGTAAAGCAGAAAGCTCCTAAAGAAGCTTTCTGTTTTACTACCACCTTGCTTTAAGCACTGACCTGTCTAAACATCTAATAATTTACACAATTTAGTGGTTGTTATGGAGAGGTTTAACTGTAATCTGTATTAAACAATCAGTCGTTTTGGATGTCAAGCATAGATGCATAGACACCAAGTGACAGCTACGTAAATATGCAAACAGCTCCTGAAGGAGCTTTAAGATACCGTAGGAGCTTTCTGCATTGTGTCGATTGTGCAGCTAGCAGCAAACTGTATACAAAATTGCAAGGCTTGTATTGAAATTTTGCAAATCACAGGACTGACTGTGTAGCCTACATAACAATACAACTTAATACAAGACGCCTGTAATGCGGAAATCTCTGCATTACTTTTGTCCTGTATTAAGCGGTCACATGTCTTTAAATAACAATAGGCTACCGAAAGTCAGTAGTCGCTTAATACAGTATTCTTTCCCAATAAACGAGTTTAGGCTAAAACTATTGTTTGCCACTCAGAATTTTGAAAAATAATCCTAAGAAATGTTAAAAGTTGTAATTTTCTACGTTTTAGTCCATTGCGTTTGCGTTTCTTATGCGTTTAAACTCGAAAGAATAATGTCTTCTCCGCTGTGAAATTTGACTGTTGTATGCAGTCAAACATTGTCTCTGACGGACATTGAAAAGAATGCCCAAAGAGAGTCTTTAATGCTAAAGTTTAATAACCTTTTCATTCCCAGAATATCATAATGTTGTTGTTGGGTGGTGGGGTTGTTTTTGGAATACAGTGGAGAATACGTTATTCTTTCCCGTTTAAACGGAAACGAAAAACAAACACAAAGCAATAAAACGTTTAAAATGACATTTTTTAACAATTCTGAGTATTCGTTTTACTCTGAGTTGCAAACAGTTTGGAGCCTGATCAGACGCCGGGTTACCCGGCGTCTGATCTGGCTCCAAGCTGTTTGCATTGGAAATTACAGTTTTAGCATAAACGCGTTTATTGGGAAAGAAAAACTTTTTCTCCACTGTAACCGATTAATACAGTACATGGGACGACCGTTATTTTCAATCGGTTGTGGTTTTTTCCAGAAGTTCTACAAATGTTTTTGGGGATAACAAATGAAATTACAAACAGAGCAGAATCTTTTGAAATCATTTTAAATGAAACAAACAAATTGCCATTAACTGCAAAGAATGCATCATTTTTATACATGTAAATTACTTGAACAATTCTCAAAATATTAGTTCTTCCCATGCTGAAAGCCTATATTTGATTACCTTTGCAAACTGTTTGGATCCAGATGAGATGCCGAGTTACTCTGCGTCTCATCTTGATCCAAATACTTAAGCACATACATTGTACTTTCGTTGCGGTATTTTGTAGTGTAGAGATAAAAAAGAAAGTACGACCAAAAACTCGTTAAAATTGGTCAATGCTTTCTAATTTAACTCTTATACTGGCGCCATGCTTTCTAATTTAACTCTTATACTGGCACCATGTTTTCTAATTTAACTCTTTTAATGACATCATGCTTTCTAATTTAACTCTTATACTGGTGCCATGTTTTCTAATTTAACTCTTATACTGACAATGGCGCCAAAAGGCGCTTTTGCAAACAGTTTAGATCCTGATCAGACGCCGCGTTACGCGGCGTCTGATCAGGATCTAAACTGTTTGACAGTCGTTTCGAAATTTCGAAAGTCATAACGACACTGCTTAACTTTTTATTTTGAAACGATATTGCAGTCAGCAATAATGAAGCAGATGACAATATGGCGAAGGGGTAAAAACCTCACGTTAATTTGGCGGTTAAGGAGATGAAAATAACAGCGTCAGCATGAGAAGAGCTAACCAAGTATTCCAAGAAAAAATTGCGTAAATTCACCATTACTGCAAAACCTCTCTATAAAGACAACGTTAAATGATGTGAACTAGATATTAAGGTGTTTATAGCAGGTGTTTGTTTAAAGCAAGGTGTAAGTAAAACAGAGAGCTCATTTAGGGGCTTTCTGTTTTACTTTCACCTTGCTTAAAGCTGTCACCTGTCAAATACTTAAAACTATTATCTAGCCTCCTTTTTAGTGGTCGTAATAGAGAGGTACATTGCAACTTCTTTTTTCAATAAACCCAGGGCACCAGATAAGGTGAGCAGATGTGGTTTAAACACTAAAACTCGTATGTCCCCAATTTCCGCCAAATCCTATGATGTGACTACTCATAAGAATCGTCGCCTTGCAACTACAGTGCCCCCTCTCTACAACACCATCCAATGGGAGACAAAGAGTGTGTATGTTGTTCGGAGTTGTTATAGGAAGAGAAAATTAAAATATGGCTAACATTTGCAAACAGCTTGAATCCAGATCAGACGCCGCGTTAAGCGGCGTCTGAACTGGATTCAAGCTGTTTGCCACTCCTAATTAAATTTCTTCTGTCAAAATGTCCGCTAATATTAAACTTTGAGAAAAAGAGCGGACGGCAATTCTAAACAGACGATATTGCAAAAGCTAAAGTGTAACACATAACTTTTTTGTTTAGGGAACAGCGACACGCATAGTTGTAAGGAGGGTCGTTGTAGGAAGTGTCGTTGTAGGGAGAGAGCACTATTACGTATATTCATGAGTAGTCACATCATAGGGTTTGGTGGAGACATGAAGAAGAATGCATTGGAAATACCTGTACATGCAATTAGCTTTTTAATTGCCTTATCAAGGGCTCCAGATAAGGGGGTAGTTCAAAAACTAAAATCTTTATTTTTGCATTAAACCCTATGGTGTCACTATGAATGAGAATCGTCTCTTCGATGCGATTCTGATGAGTAGTAACACCATAGAATTTGGTGACAAAATTAGAGAGAAAATGTTGGATTTGTTTAGTTTACTCCATCCAAGTCTTGTCCGGGGCCCTGCATATCCATGTTATCACTCACTCTTACCTGAAGCCCTGAAAACAGTTGAATTTTTTCACTAAAACGCATGATACTAACAATCAACTGTAACCAGCACCCGACATGTACAACAGTCAAAATTGGTAATCCCCCATTGATCCCTAGTGTCGAGTATGTGTCTATTGTAAATAGTGTACCTGTGAATAGTACACTTGTCCTTCCATATCAGCAAGATTCTAACGGATATCTGATCAGGGTCTGCACAGTTTTTCATTTTGCAATCTATTGTTAAATTCAACTTTAAAAAGTAAAGAATAGAGTAAACTAAATTGGAAACTGGTCCATTTGCATAGTGCGGGCCAATGCAGAAAGCTCGTACAGTGGAGAATCTGTTATTCATTCCCGTTTAAAAGCAAACGAAACGCAAACGCAAAGTACTAAAACGTAGAAAATGACAACTTTCCCACAACTCTTAATGTTGATTTTAACCTGGACGGCAAACAGTTTGAAGCCTGATCAGACGCCGGGTTACCCGGCGTCTGATCTGGCTCCAAACGGTTTGCATGAGAAATAATAGAATTAGCGTAAACGCGTTTATTGGGAAAGAATAACGTTTTCTCCACTGTAAGACTGCGACTTTTCACATGACCAAATACATGTATATAGGCTATAGCAGAGCTCCAGATGAGGCGATATTCTTTATTTCTGCATTAAAGTAAAACTCTATGGTGTAACTATTTTTCAGAATCGTCTCTCCATTTCACTGATGCAGTATCGTCTGCTTAAAATTGTCGTCTGCTGTTTTTTTCCTTAAAGTTACGTATTGGATATTTTGACAGAAGCAACATTAAGAAGAGTGTCAAACAGTTTGAATCCAGATCAGACACCACGTTACGCGACGTCTAATCTGGGTTCAAACTGTTTGCAAATGTATTCTATTGTTATTAATTTTCTGCTCCCTAAATCAACCCCCTCCGAACAACACACACAATCGGTGTTTCCCGGTGTGTGTTTAGGGAGTACTGTATTTCTATACCAAGTCCAATGTTGTAAATAAAGTACTCTTTGAAATACTGTTGTCTCTACAGTGGAGAATCTGTTTTTCTTTCCCGTTTAAACGCAAACGTACGCAAACGCAAAACACTAAAACGTAGAAAAGAACAACGTTTGGACAATTCTGATAATTCTTGTTTATCTTGGTGGCAAACAGTTTGGAGCCTGATCAGACGCCGGGTTACCCGGCGTCTGATCTGGCTCCAAACTGTTTGCACTGCAAGTAATAGTTTTAGCGTAAACGCGTTTATTGGGAAAGAATAACAGATTCTCCAGTGTAATAACAATTTCTAAGAGTATCAGTAGAGAAGAAGTTAGTCTATTACCCAAAACACGTGTTTATGCTAAAACAATTATTTCCTATGCAAATAGTTTGAAGTCATGTCAGATGCTAGGAAACCGGTGTCTGATCAGGCTCCAAACATTTTGCCACTCTATAGATTAAATTGAAAGTGTAATTTTCTTCATTTTAATACACTACCTTTGCGTTTCAACGGGAAAGAATAACGGTTTTTCCATTGTATCAAAATAGGATCTGATTCTGATGAAGATACAGTGGAGAATCTGTTATTCTTTCCCAATAAACGCGTTTACGCTAAAACTATTATTTGCAGTGCAAACAGTTTGGAGCCAGATCAGACGACGGGTAACCCGGCGTTTGATCAGGCTCCAAACTGTTTGCCACCAAGATAAACAAGAATTATCAGAATTGTCCAAACGTTGTTCTTTTCTACGTTTTAGTGTTTTGCGTTTGGGTACGTTTGCGTTTAAACGGGAAAGAATAACAGATTCTCCACTGTACAAACGACAAACTATGCAGGGTCCACGATAAAATGTGGTGTGACTACTACTGGGTACTCATAAGAATCGACTCTTTGGGTCGACTCTCATGAGTTGTCTCACCATAGAGTTTGGTGCACACCTAAGGGTTTAAACTTTGAAGATACTCCCTCATCTGGAGCCCTACCCAGCTCCCAGTCCCTTATCTGAAGCGCACGGATTTGACTGTTGCCACACAGGGCTGGTTATACAGAAAATATTCTCCTTAAGCGAACACCCAGTAAGAAAGACTGGGAATCTTTTAATACATGTGGGTGCTAAATGCAGGATACAGGCAATGCAAAGCTCCCAAATGAGCTTTCTGTATTACATGTGCCCTATATTTACAGAGCCCCAGATAAGGGGAGTATTTCAAAATCTAAAATATTTTTCTGAATTAAAACCTATGGTGTCACTACTCATTAGAATCGTCTCCTCGAGACGATTCTAATGAGTAGTAACACCATATAATTTGGTGTTGTAAGCAGTGATAATTTTTTATATTTGTTCAGTTTACTCCCTCCAAGTCTTATCTGGATCTCCGACTTAGCTGCATCCATATGGAGGCTTATTGGATGTGTCGCTTAAGAGAGGTTTCATTATTATCTATAGTCATATGAGTATTTTACACGAGTGTCTGCCTTTAGCGACACCTTACCGTCCCATAGACATTGCAAGCATATATTGCAAGCGTAGATGTTGTTAAATCCTCATGCTACTATTGTATAGCTATGTTGGAAGAATGTATATAAACACACACGCATGGTGATTGTGGCATGATTAATAACATCCAGACAATAGAAAAATGAAACAAACAACATGAATTAAAATCACACTCTAGATCCACTAGCATTAGACTGTGTTTTTGGCACTGGCTTGCGTCCCCGGTTCATTACGACCACAGGCGCTGGTTGGTAACCAGTCTGTCCATGTGCATTGTAATTTGACTTCCGGCGTTTGAAACGGTTTGTGCAGAATTTTTGCCATGAAGCGAATGTTTTATAGCTCCATATCCACATACCACTTGTAATACCTACGACAAGACACATGAAATATTTTAACATAAAAACTTCAACTGAGGGAATAGATCTAGATAATTTACAGTCTTTGGTGCCATCGTCTAACTCTACACAGTTGTGTACCATGGACGCGTACCGCCACCACTCCATATTAACACGTTCATAGAACAAACAACCGATCACACAAGTTGATGGTACAGTATATAAAACAGAGAAAATACCAATTTTGGCCATTAGTTTTTCCAATTTTCTTATGTTGGTACCTTCGTGTCTTAGGTTTCTTCTTATTCTAAATAATGCAGCGAAGCCCGAGAGGAGGAATATTGTTCCCACCACGAGGTAAAACATGAGGGGCACCAGTACGAACCCCGTCAGGGCGTTAGAGTCTTGGTTCCCAACATAACACATGCCTGTCAGCTCGTCTCCATCTACCCTTCTCATTGTTAATATAATTATTGTTTTTACTGCTGGAATTGCCCAGGCGGCAAGATGAAAATAACTACTTAATGCTTCTATTGCTTCTTGTCCCCATTTTCTGGCGGCTGCCAGAAACCAGGTTATTGTCAGTATCACCCACCATAGGGCACCAGCCATTCCAAAAAAGTACAGAATAAGGAATACTATTATACACCAGGTGCTCTCTAAACCTTCTTGTATAAGGAATTTAGACCCGTCTCTTTTTTCGTCACAAGAAATGGACTCGGCACCCGTAACTGCACGGATCACGTAAGCTATAGAGTAGATGGCATAGCACATTGATAGGAATATAATAGGACGTTCTGGGTATTTGAAACGTTGGGTATCTATAAAAAACGTTAGAGTTGTACAAACAGTAGATAGGCAGCATATCGAAGCCCAAACAATTGTCCATACCTCAGCGAACTTTTTATCGTGTTCTTTAAAATACACGTCTATATTACATCGAGGGGCACACGAGTCGTTCCTCTTTTGAATCTTATCGACGTAAACGTATCTATCGGGACATGACAAACTATGTGGGTAAACTTTTCGAGTGTTTGAGCCAGGCGATTTTGTAACATCTCCGTTATTTGCCTCTTCCTTATATTTCTCTAAATACTCGATCAAATCAGGTCGAATAGGCTCGGGTCCTGTAGGCAAGTCTCCCGTGTCCTTACTGTCCGCTGGGGCTTCCATACATAACACCCCGGTCTTAGGGTCACTCTTTTCGGGAAGCCGGGCGCAATCCAGTTGTGATGGCCACTCAATTTTGATCTTGTTGAGCAGAGGCTTGCACTTACTTCTTACCTCTAGGCACATGGACCTGCAGGCTGGCACCACGATTGTCTCCTCTCCAGTCTGCTGCATGTCCGTGCACATTGGGGCATACAGTGAACAGAGGAAGAAGTTGAGGAACTTGGAGCAGCCAACTTGCACGAGCGGCATAAACCCGTGCACCTGGTCGGCTGCGTCCTGCTGGTTCATATTGCCAACTAGGTTGGGCATTCGAGTCATATTGTAGCGCATCTTGAGGCACATTGGAATTGTGATTCGCTCACATCTATTGTTTTGATAGTGGTCCAGGGAAGTATAGGATTCCCCATATTTAGTCCAAAATAACAATAGCACAAACACTGTATTCCGCCACATGTTCTACTCCAGTGTGTCTGCCTCACTTCACTGAAAATACTTTTTAAAGCAGACGGCAATCTAGTACACTTACATATCCCTTTTAACGTTAACACTTAAGGGCTGCTATTTAATGAAACAGAGCATGTAAAATCCAGTGTTGTCATACTGACTTTTGTGTACATTTTGTTCTCCGTACAGCCACCGTCCTACATATCAGAGTCAACTGACAACACTTTGAAACCTGATGAACACACATCAACAGAGACCACCGTAACGAACAGATAATATTCCTGCGCGTTTTGTTTTTGATATTATAATATCCAGACGTCCGTTTAATTTAAACCACCTTGCTAAATTTGTAATTGTATGTACACCGATGCTTCGTTGTCAGTCGTGTAGAATATTATCAAAGCGATACGCTAGCACGTACGTAGAAAGTTCGTCTGCATTTATCGAGGAACTATTTTACACTAACATATTGCTCTAAAAACCTTCCGCGAGACCAGGGAGGCGGTATCAATTTACCTTTGATCTTAGCTTTTATGACATGTGAATATGCCAATCATTAGCATGCCTTGAAACTAACACCGTAAACATATCAGTTTAGCTCCGCCCACTTTATAATACGCTTGTCAGGCTACGAGCAACTTCGAAAGAAACATATATCCGCTAAAACGAAGCAACAGGGACGAATAGCTACAGTTTATTACAGTAAGCAATTGATAACAGGGCTGCCATTTCTCCGCATTTTTCCTAAATCTTCGGATTTCTTTCTTGTACATGGTAGTTTAAAGCAGGCTGAAAGTAAAGCAGAATGCGCCTTAATGCGCATTCTGCTTCACTTTCAGCCTGCTTTAAGCAGCCATGTGCCAACAAAACTAGAAACAGGCGATGGGGAAAAGGTACGATTCATAAAATCGCACTTGAAAAATGCAAATTTGGAAATCTTAGGATTTTTTATGTCAACTTATGGCAGCCCTGTGATAATGATCACGCAACTGATGTTCTAGTTGCGAGCTGAAGTTAAACACACCCGTGGGGGCAAGACTAGAGTCTAAAGATGTTAATTCAATTATATTGTAGAAAAATGCATCGTAAAAAGACGCCAGTTTAACTCATTGAGCCCTAGTGACGCATATACATGTATGTCCTCTATCAAAAAGTGTACCTTTTAATAGAAGACTAGTCTAATGCAAACAGTAAAGTCCCTGATTAGAGGGCTCCTGCATGAGACCTCTAATCAGGGACTTCATTGTTTGTCATTTTGCAATATGTATATATATTTTTAAAAAACCACCCTTAACAGTCTAAAATGGACCAGCCTTTATTGTAAACTTGAATTGTCCATTAGAGATTTCAGGGGATAATGAGTTAATACGAAAAACAGACTCATGTATATATAGGATATCGCAGTATAGCTAGTTTCTCATTAATTCAAATTTCTTCACTGTTTACTGTTCAGTGTGTTAACCCTTTATTCAAGAGATATGCCTTTTAACGTATTTAATTCATTCATCCACTGTAGAAAATACAGCGCTCCCTCTCTACAATAACATCCAATGGGAGACAACAATTATGTCCGTTGTTCGGCGGGAGTCGTTATAGGAAGGGGAATTGGTATACATTTGCAAACAGCTTGAATCCAGATCAGACGTCGCGCAACGCGGCGTCTGAACTGGATTCAAGCTGTTTGTCACTCCTCATTCGGTTTTTTTCGTCAAAATGTCCATTATGTAAAACAGCAGACGACAACTTTAAGCAGACAACTTTAAGCAGGCGACATTGCAGCAGAAAAATCGTTAGACATTAATGTCCTATTTAGAGAACTGCGGCAAGTGTCGTTGTAAGGAGGGAGTCGTTTTAGCAGATGGTACCGTAGCTTAAAGCAGGCTGAAAGTTTAGCAAAATGCGCCTTATAAAGACGCCAGTTTCTCACGAGATACAATGTACGCCTGTCAACGTATTTAATCCATTCATCCACTGTAGAAAATACTTCCATTTTATACACTAATGAACATAAGAAATAGTTCCTATATCATACTCATAGCAGATGGTACCGTAGCTTAAAGCAGGCTGAAAGTAAAGCAAAATACTTTCTACCTGCTTCAGCGGTCACCTTTTTCAATATTGGAAACGACTACGGGGTACCGTCTGATCTGGGATCAAGCTGTTTGTCACTCGTCTTTAAATTTTTATTCTATCAAAATGTCCAATATGTAAATTTCAGAAACCCAGCAGACGACAAGTTTGAGCAGACATTGCAACAGCAAAAACATTAAACATATTTGTCATGTTTGGGGAACAGCGGCAATGGTCGTTGTAAGGATGGAGTCGTTGTTGGGAGGGCCGTTGTAGGGAGGGAGTGATGAAATGGTGGTTCCCAAAGGGAGCCGTCCTTGCAAGATTATATAAAATGACTCGATAGTAGAAGTTAAAAAGAAATTATAACAAGCCCCCAGTGAGGATCGAACTCACGACCCCTGGTTTACAAGACCAGTGCTCTAACCACTGAGCTATGGAGGCTTCGTACAGTTTAATATGTATCGATACCAATTGTTTAATAATATTGCTTATTTCGTCAACCCCTGAATTCTTAAATGCACAATTACGATATTACAATTAAGTCTGGTCCATATTTTATTACAAAATGACAAACAATGCAGACCCTGATCATCAGAGGCTCATGTACGGTAGGGGCCCTCTGAATTTGGTCTTCGCTGTAACTGTTAGTCGGTTTTTTCTACATTGTTTGTCACTTTTTCTCTACACTGTCATTTTTCTACACTGTTAGGGCAAGTGTAGTTCAACTCTTCCCCGGTACACTGTTATACTCGTCGTTAGGGTTGAATATGATAACACAAAATAGTTCTAAAGAATATGACGCCTGTTAACATTCAATAAAAAACAGAAAAGTGAAGATCTATACACTTCCTTAAAATATAGTAACTCGGCATCTACTTAGGATCAAATATGTACAGACTCTAAGTCTTAGAAATTAACCTAAAGCAGAAGACAACTATTTGAGACAGATAACGTAATGACAATGAAGGGGTTAACCCATTTGTGTTCCCGTCTGATCAAAGTCTACACTGTTTGCTGATAGGAATTTCAATATAAAACAAAATGAAAATGAAAATTTTGACCAGGCATCCCTTTGATAAAAAAGGACTAACCCAATATATAAACATGGAAGACTCCACTGGGTATATATGGGTTAAAGGGAATGGAATAATGACTACATGTGTACGACTTGATCTACACTATCTATATACAGCGCTTCCTCTCTACAACGCCACCCAATAGGAGACAAAGAGTGTGTGCGTTGTTCAGAGGGAATCGTTACAGGGAGGGAAATTGGCTTACATCTGCAAACAGCTTAAATCCAGATCAGACGCCGCGTTACGCGGCGTCTGATCTGGATTCAAGCTGTTTGTCACCCGTCATTATATTTAATCCATCAAAATGTAATTTTGAGAAAAAACAGCAGACGACATTTGAAGCAGACGATATTGGAGCAGTAAAAGTGTTAAAACATTTTGTTTTGTTTGGGGAACAGCCGTAATGGTTGTTGTAAGGAGGGAGTTGTTGTTGGGAGGGCCGATATTTGGTCTTTTGACAACATTTTATTTTTGGTTGATCGTTAAAATTTGCATCCGTACAACTTATACAAATAACGTCTGAAAAGTGTTTTTCTGGCGTTTTCTTAGTACAAATAACAAATTTTGGCTTGGTAAATGTATTTGGCAAAATTATCGCTTCCCTCCCCTTTCCCTCTTGTTGCCCAACCCATGCAACCCCCCCCCCCCCCCCCCCCCCCCCCCCCCCCCCCCCACAATATGCATTTGGTGTGGGTTGTGTTGGGGAATGTGACTGGAGAGACACATAGCATGCGACGAGCTCTACAGTGGTTGAACTAATATATCCCTAGTCTGGGAAAAGATGCGCCGTATATTATCTTAAGTTCTAGATCCACCTTTGTATACCCATGAATAAATTTTGTCATTGATTGCAGCCAATTCCCGTTATTATGATCACCCAGACAAAGATTTGTTGACGGTTAATTAACAGGTGGAAGTTTTAATTTTTAATAAAAACAAAAGTACAGCAGAGAGCTCCTAAAGAGCTTTCTGCTTTACTGTTTTGTAGGTTTACATGTAGCTACCTGCAAATGTGTGATTTAATCTTTGAACTGCAAAATATTTAGCTGTCCGCTATTTTTAAATCTGAAGTTTGAAATTGAATTACATGATGAATATAGGGCACTTGAGCGTCAGATTACGTAATCAGAGACATACTGAATTACACAGAAAATAGGGTTAAACCTGTGTAAATGGTGTGACGTAATGAGTCATTTTACACACAAAACAAGTATTATTTTGTGTAATACACAAAAAGTAGGTCTATTTCTGTGTAATACACAAGAAAAAGGGGTAATGTTGTGTAAGTACACAAGAAAAGGAGCAAAACTTGTGTAATACAAAAAACTGAGTAAAGTCTGTGTCATTACACAAGAATCTGTAAACAAACTGTGTATTTAAATTGATAATTTTCTCTAAATCTTCTTGTATATATATACCCCTAATATTTCATATCTCTCATTGCTTGTGTTACTTAGCTGTACACCACTTGGAATTCATACTCATCTTCTATTGAAAAGGTAAGCTTTTTATTTCTAAATAATTTTATTTTATATTACTTTATGTCTATTATTAAAATAGTCGCACTTTAAAGGCATTAATTTTAAATATATTCTAACCAAAACAAAAAGCTCAAATCCTAAAAAACACATCAGTAACTGATAGTGTTTTTATTTTTTCATGATCCAGATATGGAAGAGATGGATTGTATACCTGCCAATATCCTACACAGAGTGTACATGATGTATGAAGATCGACTTTCTACATTCAAACCTCATTGGTCAAAACAGATTCTTCCCACAGCCCCTGAATTGGCTAAAGCAGGGTTTTACTATACTGGTCAAGGAGACACTGTGGTGTGTTTTGCCTGTAACATAAGACTTAGAGAATGGCAATCCAATGAGGACCCTTTGTCTGAACATTACAAATGGTCCAGTGACTGTGATTTTTTGAAAATGATTGGATATAATGAACTGGACCTAAACAAAGTAAAAAACCAAGATAGTGACAAGCCTTGTAATTTGGATCATTTTAACTCTACAGTGGGCTTCTCACATCCACCACCACCACCACCACCACCACTACCAACAACAATACAGTCAAACAAATTCCAGTTCCAGCAACCTAACCTAGGAGCTCCATTTGGAACACCCACCACTTCACAAGCTACAACTATCGGTGCTTTCAGAGGAAGATATTAAATCAGATTATCTTCTAGGTAAGTGATTGCTTAAAAGTCTTTATACTTTCTTTTAAAAATATAAGTAAATTATAAGAATAGTGTTTTAAAAGCATTTATACGTTCTTTTAAAGTTATTTTTATAAGAGAATGGGAAGGCTATGAAAGCATTTTCAAAGATAACTTACACTGATAATTATTTTCAAATACAGTATGTGCGTTTAAATCATTTTGCCCCACTCAATATATGTAATGGTTCTCTTTTCAGTGTATGATCTTCACATACTTATTTGGTCTTGCAACATGGTTGGAAGAAAACCATCAGTTAAGAAGAGCAAATCAGCTGACTCTGTTCTTACAGAAAGTAATGATAACTTTGAAGCTTCTGTGGCAAGCAATCTAAAGGACATCAAACAGCAAATGGAATCTCTTCAGATACCTGTACGAACTGAAAACAATGTCTGCTCAAAGTGTGCTATACCTCTCGGTAAAAACATTTATGTGTCCGCAGGACACTACAACAATAAACTCAACATTCATATTCGTTATTGGATAAATAATAAACCAACAAAAGATGGTGTGACACTCACACCTCAAAGATGGTTGGAACTTTACAAGTGTTTGGATGACCTTGCAGATGCTGTTAATCAAGTCAGCCAGGGAAAAACTACTGTATACACCTATCATCTGGGTGGCAACTGGTATGTGAGTGTAGACAGCAAGTATCCATGTGTAAACATTCGTAGATTCTGGATGCCTCCTGATGCTGATAGTATATGTGCTACCAAGAATGGCATTACTTTGTCATTTAAACAATACAGTGAACTTAAAACTGCTTTTACCTTAGTTGAGACATGTTTTCCAGAGCTTAAAGATGTACAGCCCTGTTACATGGGTTTAGATCATCAAAGTTTATTAGGCGCTTTAGAGTGTTCTGAGTGCTCACCAAATGGTTATTGACATACATGACACATTGCATATCATATGTGTACAAAAACAATATGTACTTGTCTGACATGTTACTTCTACTTCTTCCTGTGTTTTATTATGTATGTATAAGATCATTGTAAAAATAAAATAAGTTTATCTATTAAAAATGATTTGTCTTTTTATTTTAATACCTTATTGTTAAATTATTATAGATATTTTATCTACTTGTCTATAAATGCATTGACACATATTATTATTGTTCATTTTCAATAATGGCTCCCTACAAACAATATCTCCAAAGTATCTGGTATAACCCAAACCATCCAGCTGCTTTTACTGGTCCTAAAAAGCTATACCAGATTGTTAAAAAGGAGGGAAAATACAACATTGGACTACAAGCAATAAAACAATTTCTAAATGATCAAGATAGCTACAGTACAAGTAAGCGTACTATACGAAAATTTATTCGCAATTCTGTAGTTGTGGAAGGCCTTGATTCTCTATGGGATGCTGACTTGGCCGATGTACAGTCTCTTTCCAAGTACAATTCAGATCTGAAGTATTTACTGGTAATAATTGATTGTTTCAGTAGATATTTGTGGGTAGTTAAACTGAGAGATAAAACTGGAGAAGAAGTGATCAAAGGAATACAAACTGTTATTTCTAGTGGGCGTCAGTGTAAAACTCTGCGGACTGACCGAGGAAGTGAATTTAGAAATAAAAAAGTAGAAAAGTACCTAGAAAAGTCTGGCATATTTCATTATTTTGCTATGAATGAGACAAAAGCAAATTATGCTGAAGTAGCTATTCGAACTCTTAAGTCTATGATGTACAGATACTTTAGAAGTAAACAAACATACAAATATGAAGACATTCTTCAACAGCTTGTGAATAGTTACAATCATCGACCTCATAGTTCACTAGGCAATATACCCCCATCTAATGTGTACAAATCTAATGAGGATGAAATGAGATATACCATGTACACGTCAAAACTTCATCTAAAGAAGAAAAGTAATAAAAAGCAAAAACCTATTCAATTTAAATATAAAGTAGGTGACATGGTTAGAATCTCTCATTTGAAGTCTACATTTCAAAGAGAATACAATCAAAGGTGGACAGAAGAACTATTCTATATTTCCAAAAGATTTTATAGACAAAGGTTACCAGTATATAAAATAGTAGAGTATGATAGGACACCAGTAGAGGGTGTGTTTTATTCCAACGAATTGTCTAAAGTCAACAAACAGGCACAGACCAAGTGGCTAATTGAAAAAGTTTTAAGACGAAGAAAACAGGGAAAAGAAGCATTAGTTCAGTGGCTTGGCTGGCCTTTCAAATACAATAGTTGGGTAAACACTACAGATATCCAGTCTTTAACATGACAGAGTACAGAATGGTATTACGTTCCTTTGATAGTAAAGAGGTTCATAAACCTAACACATCTTTTGATTTTAGAGTGAAACTAGATACCCCTTTATGCTTAGATGGATCTTGGGTGGTAGCTATGACCGAAATAACAATTGAAAAGTTAAAAACTACTTTTAGGAAACAAAACTTTTATGTGTATTCAAATATTTGTAAAGAAAGTTTTGTTGGTCCTACATTGCTTCCTCTTTTAAGAAAGGTATATTTTACAGCCGCATTTGGAATGGTGTATGACACACCAAGTTACACCCCTGTCAATTCCAAATACATACATGACATTCACATCTATATAAAAGACGACACAGGCAAATTAGCATCATATTTGACTGGAGACTTGTCAGTAACACTTCACTTAAAGAAACTGAATTATTTTCAGTTGTAAATCATGTCAGTAGATATGTATATCTCCGATACAAACCTTTGGGAAGATATTGTGAAAAGAAACTCTGGCAATGTGAAACCCAGCTATGGACATAATATGCCATTTTACAATCAAGGCTATCAAGTCCAACACAGGCCCTACAATCATGTCAAAGCAACAGGTACAATTCAGCAATTAAATCCTGTAGTAGCTGACACACAAAGAGCAAAGTCTGAATATATCCACGAAACCAGAATGGGTTTACCAAGAGTTCCTGTTAAAAGTATAAAAGGTGGTGGAAAAACAAAAACTGTCAGTGCTGCAAAGACTACCTCCAAGAAAGGATCTAATACACTTGCTGGTAAACAACATAAAACTAATAAGAAAACCAAACACAGTGGACATAAAAAGACAAAAAAACATCCAAATAAAAAACCCAAAAAAGTTGGAAAACAAAAGATTAATAAGAAACCCAAGACCAATCCACAGAAGGGAAAGACACCTAAAACAAAAGGCCATAAGACAAAGGGTTCAAAGACAACAAAATCTAAAACAAATCAAACCAAATATCAGAAAGCCAGGAAATCTACAGCTAACAAGAGGAAATCTAAGCAAAGGTGTAACAGAATTAAAGTACACAACGTGTTTCATAAAGTCCAGACACAGTGACAATGGCATTTTTAGATATCAATAATAAAGATTTGGTCTACCCAGAACAATTGGATATATTCTCTACTCCTCCAAATCAGGTGGCCATTGAGAATATACGTTTCATAGAATGTCGACCTATATCTACTCTTACCACTGACGAAGCACCTGTTGAGTTTTATATTCCAGGATCAGGATTAGAATACCTTAGTCTAAAGAGGAGTAAACTTTATGTTAAAGCAAGAATTTTGAAATCTGATGGAACTGCTATGACTGCAACAGAACAGACCTCTATTATTAACATACCACTTCAGGCCATGTGGTCACAAATAGAAGTATACATGAATGGAAAACTAGTATCTATGAATACCAATAATTTTCCATGGAAAGCCTACATCAAGTTGATGTTGTCATCCATGCATGAAAACAAACAGCTGGAAAGTCAGCTCTTCTACAAGGATGATCCCAATCTGGACGATACCAACTGTGTCAACGGTTCCAATGGTGGACTTATACGAAGGGCTAGTTACACATCTAAAAGCGCCTCATTTGAAATGGAGGGGTCTTTACTAGAAGATATATTTTCCATTGACAAATATATTGTAAATGGTGTAAATATAAATATTAAAATGTATAGAAATAATATACCTTTTACTTTAATGTCTGGTGAAACTAATCCTAGTTATGTGTTAAAATTAGATAATGTTGTATTCAAAGCCTGTAAGATAAAAGTGGATCCTGGAATCATATTGGCACATAGCAGTCAACTTAAACTGACCCCAGCTCAGTATTTTATGACTAGAACAGAACTCAAAATGAACACTGTTCCAGTCAAAGCCAGTGAATTTCTTTGGGATAACATGTTTCAGTCTGCCTTACCTTCTAAAATTGTCATTGGATTTTTAAAACAAAAGGCTGTGAATGGAAGTTATACACATAATCCATTTAACTTCATTCATGCCTCAGTAAATCAGATAGGGCTGTTTGTAGATGGTGTCAGTATTCCAGGCCGCCCATTGCAAATAGACTTTACTAAACAAGAGTATGTGTCGGCTTTTGTCAATTTGTATGAAGGAGCAGAAAGATGGAATGAAATATTTGGTTTAAACATTGACAGAACAGAATTTGCAAATGGATATTGTTTCTTTGTGTTTAATATTTCACCTAACCATCTGAACGCATCCTATATAAACCTTGTCAAACACGGACATCTCAGATTAGAAACCAAATTTTCATCACCCACTACTGAGCCATTAAATTGTGTGGCTTTTGCTGAATTTCCTGCTTTGTTGCAAATTGACCAAAGTCGAGACGTTAGATATTTACAACCATGAACACTGAACAGCTGTTATGTGTGATTAATAGGGTACCCATATTGAAAGATATGGTGCAAGGAATTTACACCAGAGACACTTTACCCAAAACTGTGACCAAGTATCCCAGTGCTTTTATTGTAAATACAGATGTAGCTACTGGTGAAGGGATACATTGGGTTTTATTTTGTTTTGAAACTGCTTCCTATGCAGAATTTTATGACAGCTTTGGAAAATCACCCAAGATGTACAATACACAGTTTGACAAGTTTATACATGACAATGCTGCTGATGTAAAATATAATACAACCAAATTGCAATCTTCTTATTCCCAAGTGTGTGGATATTATGTCATCTATTTTTTAATTATGAAACTGTTCAAGTATACTATGTCCGAAATTCAATCCTATTTTACATCCAATAAACAATGGAATGATGATCATGTGTATGGTTTTGTAATTCAACAATTTTCCAATTGTATATTGTAAATTGTATATTTTGTAAATAAAGTGATACTAAATATGTTATTCTTGCTTTTAGGTTTAATTCCTATGTGTGTTCTATCTATAAATGTATGTGTATATCTGTTTACATCTACTTTGTGTCTTAATAAGTCTCATACCTATAAATTACATGTACAAATACATACAGTTTAATTGTCTTAAAACTCTTGTACTGTTCACTTTAATTTTGCAAGTTTATTTTAACTAAAATACAAAATGGAGGATACCACATGTTGGTGGAAACATGAAAGTGTGTTGAAGTTTTCAAGCCCTTCTGTGATTCTTTGTAGTGGTCCCAGTCAATCTGGCAAAACTACCTTCACTAAACGAATATTAGAAAATGCAGCTGGTATGTTTTCTATACCTCCTAAGAAAATAATATACTGCTACAGTGAATACCAGAAAACATTTGATAAGATTAAGCAAATTGTGACAGGCATTATATTTTTTCAAGGATTGCCCACTCGTGAACTTATTGAAGAATGGACAGAAGGCAGCGACCATACATTACTAATTTGTGATGACTTAATGATGCCCTTATCTCAATCACAAGAAGCAGTTCATTTATTTTCTGTGTTATCACATCATAGATCTTTATCTATCATTTATCTTGCACAGTCTCTTTATCCTCCAGGAAAATACTCCAAAACCTTAAGTCTGCAAGTACATTATTACATTTTATTTAATAATATGCGCGATATGCGTCAAATAATTACCTTTGGATCACAAGTGTTTTTTGGAAATGTAAATTATTTCAAAAGTGTGTATGAAAAATGCACTTCTAACCCCTACGGGTATGTACTCATTGACATTTCACCACATACAAATTCTCAGTATAGGCTAAGAACTGATATTTTTCCTGGGGAAACTATGCGAGTATTTTTACCTGTTGGTAGTAAATAAATAGACTTGCAAATGCATGAATGAGTCATTTATTCATTGTTACTGGTACATATATCATGGATAAAGTGTTAAAGGAAAATTTGCCTTATTTACAGTTTTTGGTATATTGTGATAAAAAACAGTATGAAATTATTATTGAATCCAGTAGTCACAGACAAATTATAATTTTGTGCACACTGTGTCTTAACTTTCTACATGATAAATTACCCTTGTCTGATCAAAGTATAAAGAGTTTGGCACCACATGAACCATTCATTCAATTCATGTCCAGCCGTCGTAACAGTATCAAACAAAAACGCTTGAAACTTGTGCAACACAGACAAGCACTGGTTTTATTGTTAAAACATATTATTCCAATCTTCTGAATATGAGTAGAGAATTAATTCTTATACCCAAAAGACGTTATGATCAATTGGTCTCTACTGGATTACCTAAAGAATGTGCAGACAGTGGACAGTCACAAACACAGACAGACCAATTAGAACAACAACAACAACCACTTGACTATGATCTGCCTCAACAGACATCCCATGCAGCAGACAATGTCGACCTGATGCTATCCATGCTTGAATATAGTGTGCCTAAACAAAACTACAAAAGAGCAGTTGGATTATATAAACTCTTAACTGGGCATAAACCCATTATCTCATGGAATGACAAGGGTAATCTTATCTATAAAGGAACACTTCTCCCAAATTCTCACATTATTGACTTAATTAAACACGCCGTATCACCTTTGAGCAAATTTGCACCGGAAGGCTACCGACAGTTTTATGATGCTACGAGAGAGATACACATACCATCCAGTTTAATAGCAAATAGACGATCACCAGCAGAGCAAATCCAGACATTACCTGGGAACCCTAACCTTAAATCAACCCCTAAATATTTGACTGGCGGGCAACATATGTTCATCAGAGGAATAGCATCGCAGGGGCTTCCAGGAGAGAAGGAGAAAAAAACAAAACACAAAATACAATGGCTCAAATATTAATATTTTTTTTTATTGTTTTTCTGTTATTGTTGTTTTTGTACATATTGTAAAATAAAACATTGTAAATATCACTTTTCACTTTGTTTTTATTCATTATTAATGTTCAGCATACAAACGCTTAAGAATTAACTATGTCTCATATTAACCCTTTTCACTCCTTAACACAAATAAATCTGTTGAGCAAAAGGTTTGGATCCAGATGAGACTCAACCTTAAGCCAACTTCCACCAGGATCCAAACTTTATATCACTCCTATGAATACATATACTCAATCACAATGCCTGAACGTTTGACATTGAAAACAAGGTGACAGTTATAGAGCAAAAATACACTCTTTAAATTTGGTAGTGAAAGAGTTAATTTGAATTGCATAAGAATAGTATTGTACAGCACTATGTAAACTCTTATCTATATTGGTTTTACCATTTACTCCATAGACTGTGTTTATCGTTTAGTTTTGGAGGATACTGAGCACTATAAGCAAGTTGAAAGTAAAGCTGCTTTATACTCAATTTGCTTTAAGTCACAATCTACTACCCTATCCAAAACATTCTCTTGGTTATATACCTGTATAAACTATTTTCTTCAGTGATGGAATAAATTAAATGAAGTAAAATAATGAGTATCTATGGAGTAAAAGGTTAACTTGTGTTTGACAAAAGGATGTTATTAAAAAAGACATCTATTACCAGACCAGGATATGAAGACTGTGATACACATCTGACATTTAACACCTGATTAACCCTGTAAAGACCTGACATGATCCTTGTAGCAACTATTACATTTGTATATATACACCCTTATACTGTTTGATAACATACAATGATATTTTACAAACTGAGGGTATATTTTAGACATCTACATAGATTTAAAAAAATATGCAACTAAGGTTTGTAAGGCCTTTGCAAGGTTAATAACCATACGGGAGTGTTGTCAAATCATGTTGTATCACTCTTTTAGTGAACACCATTCTGTAGGTTTTGTGTTCAGTTCTGTTGTATAGTTTTCTTTTCCGTTTGTCCCTGCATATTTTAGAATTATTTCTAGTCATCACACTGTGGTTGTGATTGGTCGTCACTAGATCTTTGACCACTTGAAAGTTAATCAGTTGGCTGTTAGCATAGTTTAAAGTAAAGCCGCGTACTTTACACAGATGTCTGTCTGTATTGGTCAAATAAGCGTAGTTCTTGGCACCTGCTGTCACAAATTGAGTTATATATTCACCTTGTTTCAATTCATTTGTTAGTTGTCCTAAATAATCACCTAACTCTGGCTCATAACACCTGGGTTTTGACACATATATACAACTATCTGTATCCATGTAAAGCACTCTGTCGCCAATTTTTTCTAGCATATCATAAAGACGTAATCTGGCATAAGTAGTAGTAAAGGATGCTAGAAAAATGTTAGTTTTTGAATCATCTGGAACAAACCCTGTGTTATGTTCCCATTCCAAGTGCATGATATCATCTGTTATGATTTGGAAATTCTTGACTTGTTTTGTAGTGTCTGTCAAAAGTTTGAAGAACTCATCTGCCTCTGATTGATGAATGTACTTTGTTTGGCACAAATTCGCCCGTTGTCCAAACTTTCTCCAAAAGCTGAAAATAAATTAGATATTGTATAATCCTTTACTGCATGAATACATACAAGTCATTTATTTGTTTGTAAAATGTTTGATATAAATTATACATAAAACAATACTCCAATCATATTTTTGAATTAACAGTTTGTTTAAACTATTTATTCTTAAACTGTACGGGAAAAAACCACTACTGAAAACTAATTGTTTGTTTGTAAAACGTTTGATATAAATTATACATAAAACAATACACCAATCATGTTTTTTTTTGGATTAACAGTTTGTTTAAATTATTTATTCTTGAACTGTACGAAAAAAAACCACTACTGAAAACAAAACATTTGTTTGTAAAACGTTTGATATAAATTATACATAAAACAATACTCCAATCATATTTTTGAATTAACAGTTTGTTTAAATTATTTATTCTTGAACTGTACGAAACAAAAACCACTAATGAAAACAAATTATTTGTTTGTAAAACGTTTGATATAAATTATACATGAAACAATACACCTATCATGTTTTTGGATTAACAGTTTGTTTAAATTATTTATTCTTGAACTGTTCGAAAAAAAACACTACTGAAAACAAATCATTTGTTTGTAAAACGTTTGATATAAATTATACATAAAACAATACTCCAATCATATTTTTGGATTAACAGTTTGTTTAAATTATTTATTCTTGAACTGTACGAAACAAAAACACTACTGAAAACAAATTGTTTGTTTGTAAAACGTTTGATATAAATTATACATAAAACAATACACCAATCATGTTTTTTGGATTAACAGTTTGTTTAAATTATTTATTCTTGAACTGTACGAAAAAAAAACACTAATGAAAACAAATTATTTGTTTGTAAAACGTTTGATATAAATTATACATAAAACAATACACCAATCATGTTTTTGGATTAACAGTTTGTTTTAAATTATTTATTCTTGAACTGTACGAAAAAACAACTACTGAAAACAAATTATTTGGGAGTCCAACCGTTGCGACACCGTGGTTGAGCGGACCGGCAATCACCGGGAGTCCAACCTTTGCGGCACCGTGGTTGAGCGGACCGGCAGTCACCGGGAGTCCAACCGTTGTGGCACCGGGAGGCGACCGGGAGTCCAACCGTTGCGGCACCGGGAGGCGACCGGGAGTCCAACCGTTGCGGCACCGGGAGGCGACCGGGAGGATCCGGGATGAACCTTTTTTTATCTGATTCGCACCGGCAAACAGTCCTGGGTGCTTTACAATGTTTAATACAACCGGGAGTCACCGGGACAGATAACCAGAACCGGCTTATCCGGGGCATTGCCGTGGAATGCCGAAGCTTTACCGGCACATGCGGGGCAGGTCCGGGTCTCTACCTTGAACAGCTGGAGTGTTGGCCAGCATGGAAATTGATAAGAATTTCTAAACAAAAATGCAATTTTCTACATGTTATTTTTAGCGTTTGCGTTTCGGCTGCATTTAAATAGGAAATAATATCGTATTCTCTATTTTATAGAGTAAATCTGACACATTAAAAGGAAGTTATTCTTTCTAAAAAAATGGCTTTATGCTATTACAGTCTTTATGTTCACTACAAACAGTATGGAACCAGATCAGACACCGGGCAAACTGTTTGCCACTCAAATTAAAATGTTAAATAAGTTGAAAAGGTTGAGACTATATGACTTGGAATAAGTCAATGGTATTGAGTGAGTGCGTGCGTGCGTGCGTGTGTGTGTGTGTGTGTGTGTTTGTGTGTGTGTGTTATGGTATGACTATGTGTGTGTGTGTTCTGCTTGAGAGGTGGGTGTATTGTTTGTGTTACGTTTCCTGCTTGAGTCTTTTTCGTATTTATTCCTATTTACATTGACCATCTATTTAAAACTCGGTATACATGGTATTATGAAAACTTGATTCATTACATTTTAATATCAACACAGAAACCAAGGTAAACGCATACAGTACTCCCTCCTTACAACATTCTCCGAACAACGAGTCCCTCCTTACAACACTACTTGCGGGTGTTCCCCAAACAAGGCAATTGTATCTAACGCTATCTCGACTGCAATATCGTCTGCTTGAAATTATCGTCTGCTGTTTTTCTCCAAATTAGGTATTGGTTATTTTTAACAGAAAAAACATACAGACGAGTGACAAACAGTTTGCAAATGTAAGCTAAGTCTAACGCAGATCTCTTAGGGTATTACTTCCCCCCTCTCTATAAACTCCCTCCGAACAACACACACAATAATTGTCTCCCAATGGATGTTGTTGTAGAGAGGAAGCACAGTATATATTTACTATATGATATGATTATGCTTGCTATGGTGTAAAATGCATTCGATCTTATGCTATTAATTCCAAATAGTAAATTTAACCGACTTGCATCTTTGAAATGCAAATATGTTAAATGATGTGTGCTATAAACTCTGGAGAGAATCTACAACCTTATTAGGATTTTCTTACTGTATCTGTAAATACTGTTTCCATCATTATTGCTAGTGAACACGTTCCTAACGCTGAGTAGCCAAGTTACTAAATATACCGTATCATCACAACAGTACTGCGAGTACTTTGGTGATTAATGTATACAAATAGCTATCGAAAAAGCAATGTCTGATATTATATTTCACTGAATGGTAAAGCATGTTAATCATTTTTGACACATCGATGTCTCAACCATAGTTGATGAAAGAAATTAAGTACACGAAACATGAGGAGCAGACATCATGTTTGGTGTAATAAGGGTTAAATGGAAAATATACAGTAAAGCTCATTTAAAACGAAATCCTAGGGACCTTGAACATTAATCCGTCTTATCCAATTTTGTCTTATCCATATAGAGAAGTTTCAGTGTAAATATGTTTGCATATAGTTAAACGAGTTTGCTATATATTCTTAATAAAGATTGATTACAGCAAAAGGTAAAAAGAAGCGGAAACCGTTTAATAGATTTTTACAAAAAGTGATGAAATCAAGAGACTAGTGTTTTCACACAGCTGTAAGAATTGGTTCACATGTTCAGATATTTACCCACAAAACAATATATCAAAGCAGACCAGGTGGCACTCTAATTGGTTCTAATCAGTTATCACTTCTATCACTTTGACGTGTATCTAATGGCAATATTTAATGCTGTTTGAAACAGGACACACGTAATTACAGTTGTGATGATGGGGCTTACAATGTATTGGACAGGAGACTGATATAGGGTAATAGCTTAACTATGTGGTCGTCTAAAGGGTATGCTCCTGATCAGTGCCGAAATATGTAGAAAAAGAACTGGAGGTTGAATTTCACATTTCTGAGGTTAAATGAACGTATTCGTAGGCAGTGTATATTTATATTATGAAATCAAATGTATGCGATGTTAAAATACTGTTTTACACGATGAGTATGCAGGAGCAAACACTGCTAGCTAAAGGTATGTTATCTCTTGTTCAGGCTGTCATCTCTAGATAGTACAGTAATTGCTTTGTTAAATTATATGTTGTGTTTATTTTCACCCCTGTCAATTAGCCAAACGTAGATGTAATTAAATGTCGACAGAGATGAAATATACGCACCATATGGTCAACCTTTCATTACAATATCTCTATAATGAACATTTTTGGTACCTAGATATTACTATCAGCAATACATTGAATCTTCCTCATGATGTCATATAGTGTTTTGATCAATCAAAATTAATAAATGTTATTTAAAAAAGTTATTAAATCTTAGGGGGTACACCAACATTTGATTTTTTTAAACTGACATTCACTTAAATCAAAACTGAAATTTCTTAAAATCAGATGCTGATAAATTGAGCAGACATCACTTTATTAACTAGCAAAGCTTGGGAGGCAACACACTTAGTCATTCATTACTCAATTCAATTCATTCGCACTCAATCATTACCTCTTTACTTTCATGAAGTTATATCCTTTAAAAATTGTCATCTGCTTTTATCTCTTAAAAATCAAATTTAGTTACAATTGACACAAGTTATATGGTAATGAGTGTCAAACAGTTTGGATGCAGACGCAGTGTTACTCGAATTCTGATCAGAACCCAGTCTATTTGAAAATCACCATTGAACTAGGTTATGTCAGTGAAAGGGTTAAGATCTTGAATGTCAAGACGTTTTAACCTTAGCTCAACTTAGTGACGCCTTTGATAGACACAATTACACATACATCTTCAGATACCTTCTGTCTGTAACAAAATTAAACAATTATCACAAATTTTGATAACCACTACAAGAGAAATGGTTACATCTCAATTTTTTTTAAAAAGTACCTTTGAATAAAAGCATTTGGGGTATAGAAAAACAGTGCTGACTCTGTTCAGATAACTTATAAAGCAATTTGCTCATTGTCTGCACTGTTTGTTACTAATGAGTCAAACAACAATGTTTGACCTTACCATGCTAAATTGCAGTCTGCTTCAAATATAGTCTGCCCAACAAACAAAAACAAACCAAGCAGTTTTTATGGGTTTTTTTTAAACCTAAAACAAGAAGAATATAAGAGCTAAACAGTTTGGAATCAGACCAGATACTGCTTTATACTAGGTTTGATCTGGATCCAATCTATTTGCAAAAGGCTAGTCATGTTACACCTAGGATGAAAAGGATCGCGTTACCTTTTCAGCATTATTCATTATTATTGGTACAAGTTATCTCTGATACTTGTAAATATATCAAAGTAAATTTTATACAGTCTTACTACAGCAGACATCATCTTATCAGTCTGGTCAGTTTTAACGGGTCACAAGTTAACAACTTGCCTGTTTGAAAATAAATTACTGCCTTGTCGAGCTACCATGTCCGCTTGACTAGCCAATTAATCTAATCAGCACACGAACAGTCCCACCAGGCGGCAATATGAAAGGCACTATTATATTAAGAGTTGTATCTATTTGTAATGGTTCAGGGTAATGACAAGATTGAGTGACCACACTCCTATTGTTGAAAAATAAACTCAAACTTACCTTAATGTGGTGAATGGGTGGCTCTCTGTTTTTATCTGATATATCTGAAACTGTCGATCGGAATGAGTTCACCGCATGACAGAGATGTTAGCTTACTAGTATATACCAAAACTGAAATACACAGTTTGTTTACAGATTCTTGTGTAATGACACAGACTTTACTCAGTTTTTTGTGTTACACAAGTTTTGCTCCTTTTCTTGTGTACTTACACAACATTACCCCTTTTTCTTGTGTATTACACAGAAATAGACCTACTTTTTGTGTATTACACAAAATAATACTTGTTTTGTGTGTAAAATGACTCATTACGTCACACCATTTACACAGGTTTAACCCTATTTTCTGTGTAATTCAGTATGTCTCTGATTACGTAATCTGACGCTCAAGTGCCCTATATTCATCAATTACATCAGAGGGCCCACCTGTCAACCCTTTGACCCCAACGTTGACAATGTGTGGTTAAGAGGGGGTTCTTGAGGTTTCAGGTTCACACCTTGGTGACAATCTCACCCGCAAACCAACCAATTCCACGTGACAACGAGACAAATACAGTCAAACCTCTCTATTACGACCACTAAATTGTGTTAATTACTAGGTGTCTTAGGCTAGTGGCTGCTTAAAGAAATGTAAAAGTGAACAGAAAGCTCCTACATGAGCTTTCTGTTTCTCTTTCACATTGCTTTCAGCTGTCACCTGTCTTTTATACAGACAAGTATCCTTCTTTTTAGTGGTCGTAATAGAGAGGTTCTAGTGTACAGTCAAACCTCTCTATTACGACCACTAACTTTTGTTAATAACTAGGGGCCCGTTTCATAAAACTTCTTACATGTACGACAAATTTTGTCGTAAGTCAGATTATAAAAATATCAATTTCTTTTTATTTCTCCATCTAATCCTGTCGTGTGACATCTTTTTGGAATCGTCTTGAAAATACGATTCCAAAAAGATGTCACAAGACAGTATTAGATAGAGAAATCAGAGATTAAATGTATTTTAAAGTTTTGACTTACGACAACATTTGTTGTAAGTTGTTTTATGAAACGGGCACTAGGTGTCTAAGGCTAGTGGCTGCTTCAAGCTAGCTTGACGTAAACCAGAGAGCTCCTTTAGGAGCTTTCTGTTTCTTTCACATTGCTTAAAGCTGTCACCTTGTTTTAAATTGTCATCTGTCTTTTCAATCATCTTTGGTTTAGTAGTCGTAATAGAGAGAATTTACTGTATACATACAGTCAACTCTGTCGTAAACGGCCATCAGAAATATGATTGAATGTCTTTTTTTTAAGGCACATGTAACTTAAATGCGAAATAAAAATAAAGCTCATTGTGGATCTTTGTGCTATATTTTTTTATCCAAGCAAGGCCTAGCACTATCCTCATAACACCTTGCAAGTGAACTACTTTTACCTTTCGCGTTAATGTCGAGAGTTTCTTTTTGTTTTTACCCCTTCACCGTCATATTGTCGTCTGCTTCAATACTGTTGTCTGAAATATCGTTTCAAAGTTAGTTTGAAAGCAGTATGCCTGGCGAAATTTCGAAACGGTGTCAAACAGTTTTGATCCTGATCAGACGCAGCATAATGAGTCGTCTTATCAGGATCCCAGCTGTTTTCAAATATGGGTTTTGGCGTCATTGACAATGAAAGCGAACTCGACTTATCGAGATTGGACTGTACATGTAGGCCTATTTGGCTCATGCATATCATGTACTTATAGACGGGGATCGAACCTGTGACCTTCCGATCCCCGCTTCATGACCTAATACTCTACTGACTGAATACTATGATCGGTTCTAATGACAGACACGTGTTTATTACAGGCTACAATTACTTAAAATGAATTTCATGTACATTTTACGTTCTGAATATATAATTATAGATCTAGTAAGAGTGGCAAACAGTTTGGATCCAGGTGAGACACCGAGTTACTGTTGCAACACATAATCACAACATATGACAAATGACGGGAGAAAATTAAATAATTATTTATAGCATGAAATATTGAAAAATGGAACACACTTGTGTCTGATATTAAACTTTACATGTACAGTACTTCTTGAACGACATGCCAATCAAATGCAAAAAAATGGAACCTATTAACCCTTTACCTGATAGCCTATTTCTAGTACTAAGGATAGGTGACTACTTAAAGCAGGTTGAAAGTAAAGCAGAATGCGCCTTAGTGCGCATTTTGCTTTACTTACAGCCTGCTTTAAGCTATCTTGTGCTATAATACAGTAAATATTCCCTATAATACATATTCATTACTGATTAAATTGGAACTATTTTTTTCAGCGGATGAATAAATCATATCCGGTAAAGGGCGCTTCTATTGGGGAAAGGGTTAAGGCAAGTGGTTGCTTTACCCTTTCACTGCCAATAATTTCGAGAGATTTATAACCCTTCACTGTTTCATTGTCATCTGCTTCTATTTTGTTGTCTGCAATGTCGTTTCAAAGTTAAAAATAAGGCTTGGTGACTGAAGAACTTTCAAAACGAGTGTCAAACAGTTTGGATCCTGATCAAACTGTTTGCAAACGCGCTTTTAAGCATCATTGAGAGCGAAAGGGTTAATGTGGGTATTCATATTTTCATATTCCGCCATGGCAGAGAACAGAAACAGCGAATTGGTAACCTATCGCGGCTGAATGATCTAAGGGAGATAACTCTTAATATCAAACGTGGCATATACACATTTGATTTAAATTCCCATTGAATTCGATTACTTGCTACACAATACGTTAATGTATTTACTTATTATCAGGTCATGAGGCCTCCATAGCTCAGTGGTTAGAGCACTGGTCTTGTAAACCAGGGGTCGTGAGTTCGATCCTCACTGGGGGCTAGCTGGAAGACTATAATTTTTTAACAAAGATTAGGTAGCTCTAATATTTTAATCCTACATGCTAAAGCTATATATACATGTATACATGTATATAAAATTTCATACATAAAGACTGGACAAAACGTACATGTAGTACAAAAAATAGGGAGATAGTCTTGAAAAATCTCAAATTGTGAAGAAAACAAAAATGCCTTTACCCCCATTTTTTCAACAGTTTTGTCATAGAAACTTATTTTACTATCTGTATGCAAAAGTTTGATGAATTTGCTAATTACTATCCAAAGGTGCATCTACCCCCTTAAGTCGAACTTAACCCATTACCCAATAGCCTGTTACTAGTGTTGAAGTCATGTAACCACTTAACCCTTTACCAGTATGCTGTTTCTAGTTTTTAGACAGGTGAACACTTAAAGCAGGTTGAAAGTAAAGCAGAATGCGCCTTAAGGCACATTCTGCTTTACTTTCAATCTGCTTTAAGCTACCATCTGTAAGGATATATAACACATTTATTTTGTAACATATTCGCAATGTATAAATTGGAGCGATTTTCTTCAGTGGGGGAATAAATTAATTTGTAAAAGGCATATCTATGGAGTAACGGATAAGTATGATATGATGTGTTGTATTTACATGGTATATTTAATTTGCGATACAAAATAAATAAAGATATAAAGCCTCCATAGCTCAGTGGTTAGAGCACTGGTCTTGTAAACCAGGGGTCGTGAGTTCGATCCTCACTGGGGGCTTGGATTAAAATATGGTTTTACTTTTATTTTACAGTAAACTCCCTCTATTAAGACCACTAAAATTTGTAAATTATTACGTGTTTAGAACAAGTGACTGCTTACAGCAAGGTGACAGTAAAACAAAAAAGCTCCTATAGGAGCTTTTTGTTTTACTGTCACCCTGTGTTAAGCTGTCGTCCGACACGAAATCAATTAATTGATGTAGCATTCTTTTAGGGGTCGTAATAAAGGGGCTGTATAGTATGTGCCGTGATAAAGAAACATTTAACACCTTCGCTGCAAAGAATGACCCAGTTGGCATTTGTCAATGCATAATACAGCGGCTGATCAGATTCCAAACTATTCGACAACTATATCGATGTTCACTTTAATGAACGACAAGCCCTTCCCATCAATTAAGGAGCGACTTCATTGGAACTATAGTTCGAACCTTTCGTCAGGCAAAAGAGCGACCGGCGCAGGCGCATTAAGGTCGGCAAAGGAGCAACGTTTGTCGAACCCATTGAAAACTGAGAATGGTCCGCCAAATGACGTCACTTTAGTCAAAACAATCGTTGATCAGTTGGATCTATAGTCACTATAGACGACTATAGACCGGAATATAGTTCCACGTGAAGTCGCTCAAGGTTGAGGACCCCCAACAGAATCGGGCCAAGGTCGATCAATATCGGCCATTCTCGTCATCTAAAGCATTTTCCGGAACGGGAAAAAGTCGATGGCTGTGTGTACGTAAAGTACCGATTTTGGTCTGATCTAATTAGGAACAGAACAGAACAGAACAGAACAATATTTTTATTTGACTTGTACACAAGATACATCGTCATATTTGTGAAAATACAATTCAAGTACAAATTGTTACGTGAATCAAATACCAATATACATGTACATGATATACGAGGGGTGTTCAAACAGATGCTGCCATTCCCTCAGTTTTTGAATGAACGGCGTGAAACATAAACACCCCTCGTACATATATGTTGTTCTGTGTCTCAAACCTATTTGTGAAAATACAATTCAAGTACAAATTGTTACGTGAATCAAATAGGCTTATCCAAACCTTTACCAATATACATGTACATGATATACGAGGGGTGTTCAAATAATACGCGGACAGATGCATGCTGCCATTCCCTCAGTTTTTGACTGAACGGCGTGAAACATGAACACCCCTCGTACATATATGGTGTTCTTTGTCTCTGCTGGGAGTGTACAAACGTGTTATCGTACTAGATGGTACGTACATTTCCGTATAGTTATATAGATAATTGGTGTCATCATTTTAACCATAGGCATTCGGCCCGTAGGCTATGACACTACCCCCAGCTGCTACATCCCCCCCCCCCCCCCTCCACCACCACCAAACGAGGATAAAATACCCTAAAATATATCCATACATTCAATAATCATCATAAAAGAACATTTCCTGAAGTTTCATGAAATTTTAAAACAAATTTTTTTTTTGCTAATTTATAAGTAAAATAGTAAAGGCTGCCTTAAAAAAGCGCCTTGCAGAAGCAACCCTCAAGTTTCCAACCCTGTCATTTTGTCAAATCTTGGACGATCTGGACAAATGATGGCTCATTGTTTACAGCAAACAGTTTTCTTTGACGATAATTGGTAAAAATTCAAAGCAATCGGCGAACACGCGCATGGGGACTCGAAAAGTAGGGAGACCCCTTATACGGAAACATTCGTCCACGCGAAATTTTCCCAAACAAAACGAGTGGTTGCCCAGTCAAACTATTATCATTCTAGCGAAACCGAGAACCAGTTTCAAAGCAGGAAATGACGCAAAAGTCAAGCGCCTCAATTGGTCGTATTCGAATCAGGACAACTATCGCGTTAGTTGGAATAGTTGTCAACAAGTTCTATTCGAATCACCACTTGATGTTTTCAGTTGACAAAATGTTGTCAAACCATCAGATCTTTGACCACAATTTCTATTCGAGTCGGGTCAAAATCGTTGTCATCAGTAAATCTTCGCGCATTTGCTCCGCCCAGTTTTCGTTGACAAAAAACTCGATGATTCGAATACGACCAATGATCATATCCGCTTGAAAACGAAAGTTATCTAGAAATTTATTTCGTAACAGAAATGCTCATTTACCGATAATTCAAATTATTATACTGCAAAGAAATTTCCTCACATTTGATTGGTCAGAGGAACGTGGACTTAAACTATAAGTACCCTGTGAGCTGACAGGGTACATAGACATTCCCCTTGAAGGCCCCTCATGTTTCGTTACATCACAAACAAGATGGCCGACTACTCGACTCGACAAAATACTATCAAATTTTACTACGAAGAAACGTTTGTGATGTAAAAGTATATACTTGGAAACGAATATTTTTTTTTATACTTTCGTTTGACACATAAAACAGTCTTTGAAAATTAGTTATTTGTAATATCTGTTTCGTCTATTTTGACGTGGTCCGATGACAAAGTGCCGTCACCAATGTTTTGTTTACGTCCGTTTCTGCCAGCTTTTAGCTAAGTGGAGAGAGACTGGGGCGGATGCAGAACCCCTGGGATCGATGCTCTACCCTTATTATCGACAGAGTTCTGTGGTTCCTTTGGATGCAAAGTGTTACGCACTGTGATACATCGGACCTCGGTAAAATAAAACTGGGTCCAAATTTCTAAAACTGTAAACAAGGATTGAGTACATGCAAGTCTAGAGTTGCGGCAATACACGTCCTATTATAGATCTACGCAGATGTCAGTGTATAATACCTGGCTCAACGTTACACAGAAATTGTGTCAGTTTAACCGAGGCAGACTTATCTTCAGGCATTGAATCGCCTTATCCTAACGCTTCGATCGCATACATTCAAAGAAAGCAGTAAAACAATATAAAAAGAGGTCACTTACGATTAAAATTGAATATTTCCCTTTTCAATTCCATTTAAATTTCACATTTATTATCCAGAGTATTGTCTTTATTTCCCAAACAATGGTCTCAGCTCAACTGAAGTATCGATCAGCTGGTCTATAATGACGACATCTACTAGATTCTGACGTAGATTGATGTGACGTCAGCTACATAGTGGTTTTTGGGGTGCCCAACGGGGGATTAGTGTTGCGTTATGAAAATTGACAGATGGAGTGGACATAATTATTTTAAAGCGTTTAAACCGTAAAATCTTTAACAGTATAATAAATTCGTTATACAGTTTCTTCCCAGGGTACTTAGGATTTATTCCCGGCTGGTCAAATCATGTAACCCTCGCCTGACGGCTCGGGCAACATGATTTTCCTCAGCCGGGAATAAATCCTAAGTACCCTGGGAAGAAACTGTATAACTAATAAGGTATTTATTATATATTTCATTTTCAATTAATTACCCGTACCATGGTGTAATGCATGGTCGCCAATGCACTTGTTAATCGCTGTATGACGAACAAGTCCAAAAATTAAGGTGGACGAATGATTCCGTACAAGGTGCCTATCGAACTTTTTATTTCGTTGTATACATACATGATACGAAAAAAACACTTCTTGAAACATTTGTTAAGGATGTTTGTTGAACATATGGATGTATTTTGACTCATTTTGAAAGATTTATGGGGGGTAGTAGCTGGGGGCGGGGCGGGGGGGGGTCATAGCTTACGCGCCGAAAACCTGTGATTTTAACAACACGTTATGTAGTTAGGTGAACACTTAAAGCAAGTTGAAAGTAAAGCAGAATGCGCCTTAAGGCGCATTCTGCTTTACTTTCAACCTGCTTTAAGCTACCAACTACTAGGATATGGAACATATTTATTTTGTAACATATTCACATAAATTGGAACCATTTTCTTCAGTGGAGGAATAAATTAAATGCGTAAAAGGGATATAAATGGAGTAAAGGGTATATGTATGCTATGGTGTGTGGATTTTAAATTGTATATTTAATTTGCGATACAAAAATAAACGAAAATATAAAGCCTCCATAGCTCAGTGGTTAGAGCACTGGTCTTGTAAACCAGGGGTCGTGAGTTCGATCCTCACTGGGGGCTTGGATTAAAATATGTTTTACTATTTTCTACAGTAAACCCCCTCTACTAAATCCGCTAAAAATGTAAATTATTACGTGTTTAGAACAGGTGACAGCAAGGTGACAGTAAAACAAAAATGCTCTTTAATATTAATTGATGTAGCATTCTTTTAGGGGTCGTAATAAAGGGGCTTTAGGGTATGTGCCATGATAAATGCCGCATCTTAAAGCAAGGTGACAGTAAAACAGAAAGCTCCTTGCTTGAAGGTGTCAACTGTCTTCTTTGCAAATAATTAGCCTTAGTTTTAGTGGTCATAATAGAGAGGTTTTACTGTATATGTACCATAATTAAACGACTATTCGTTGAAGAATAATATACATGTACATGAAAGATAAAATTGAATTATTGAAACTTGCGCATTAAGGGTGTATCCAACCCATCAGCGATATTGTCAAAGTATCAAACTTTTTTTCTATCATTGTTTTTTTGGAAGAGCTATTTATGATGAATGAAAAATTGGAAAAAAATATATATGGTGGTGTCCTTATTTTTGAGCTACAGCGATTTGAACAAGAGGGCCTGAAGGCCCTGATATCGCTCACCTGTTGTACCGAAGCCTGATAGTTTTACCTTTCTGTTTCCCCTGTTTTAATCTAAATCCATTCAAATTTGTAGTATTGCATGTAAACAATTTTGGAATACAACCTCATAATTCTAGTACATGTATAGTAGAGTACATCAAGGGCAGTAACTAGAGCCTAAACAATACTTTTCTAACATTTCAAAGTATATCAAGGGCAGATAACTATTGCCACAATGATTAGATTATTGCACTCCTTCGAGAACTTATAGCTATATACTTTGTGTGCAAGTATAATCAAACGTCATTGAAAACTAGTTGCAAGAGTGTAAACGCTGTTAGATATGGCACTTTCAGCAATTCAAAGGCAGATAACTCTTAACCTATTGGTCCGATTTCAACCATAAATGCACTTATTCGAATTCTTATGGTCATATACAATCTGGTTTAAGTTTAAGAAAGATTGGATAAAAATTGTGGCCTCTAGAGTGTAAACACCCTTAAATATGGCATTTTAAGCAATTCAAAGGTAGATAACTCTACCTATTAGTCCGATTTCAACCATAATAGTACTCATATGAACTCTTATAGTCATATACAAGCGTAGCAAGTTTAAGATAGATTGGATCAAAATTGTGGCCTCTAGAGTGTAAACACTGTTAAAAATGGCATTTTCAGCAACTCAAAGGTAGATAACTCTTGACCTATTTGCCAGATTACAACCAAAATCAAACTCATCCAAACTCTTATGGTAATATACAATCAGTGCAAGTTTGAGAAAGATTTCATAAAAAGTGTTGCCTCTAGAGTGTAAACACCCTTAAATATGGCATTTTCAGCAATTCAAAGGTAGATTACTGTTGACCTGTTAGTCCAATTTCAACCATAATCAAACTCATTCGAACTATTATGGTAATATACAATCTGAGCAAGTTTGAGAAAGATTGGATAAATATTGTGGCCTCTAGAGTGTAAACACTGTTAAATATGGCATTTTCAGCAATTCAAAGGTAGATAACTCTTGACCTGTTAGTCCGATTTCAACTATAATCGACTTTATCCGAACTCTTATGGTAATATACTATGTGATCAAGTTTGAGAAAGATTGGATAAATTTTGTGGCCTCTAGAGGGTAAACACTTAAATTGTGAACGACGAACGACGCACACCGCACGACGGACGCCGGACATTCAAGGATTGCAAAAGCTCACCCTGAGCTAGTTCAGGTGAGCTAAAAAGGTATGTCAAATTTGGACTTTTTCTCTCAAAATTTACCCATTCAGAGTACAAGCTTCAGTAAAATCTATTTCAAAACAAAACAAACATGGTAATTTGGGTTTTCATTATTTATTTCATGTCTATGGTTATATTTTCACATATTGAAACCAAATTTAGACAAAGCAGGCACTAGGTTTGAACAATATGGATCCTCGAATGTCAAAAATATGCTTTTTATAGGGCTTGGTTTTATTAGATATTTTATTTTATGAAAAAAAAGTAAAAACGTTTGAAAATGAAAAAGTTCTAGTATTAAACTTTTTCTTATATTCTAAATATACTCAACAAAATAATTAAAGGGACAATGGTATAAGTTCATATATCTTTTTCAAAAAATGCAAACATTTTCAAGTTAAAAGAGTGAATGCGTGTTTAGATGCTTAAGAATAAAAAAATAAGAAACAAACGTCACTATGTGCAAAAATGAGCATGGTTGAATGAATTGAAGCGGACAAGTATCAAAAACACGGGTTTTAACGTCGATTTGATTTTTGCACGATGTTTCTACCTATTCTTCAACGATGCGTTTTGTAGCTGTTTTCATTTTTCTATCTTAAAAAAATAAATTGCATATTGATACAAAATTTACAAACTATGCCCCTAAAGACGCCATTTGTCGTTTTGACTATCTCCTTGAAATAAAGGACCGACGTTGTCACTTATGGCATGACGTCAACGGCTCAATTTCCTCGTTACGCTTAATAGTGTTTATAAACAGACGTGTGGTTACAGGATTTCTGTTCAGGTCGTCGGGAATAGACTTCATGCTGCAAACCTATGGGCTAGAAGACCTGTTGTGTGACCGGTCTTGACCCCCACACCACCGAAAATGTCATCCAGTGTTTTGCCAGAGACCATGCCATTTGAACGTTTACGTTTTCGCAACGTATTGTAGACTAGTGCGTCAAATTTCATTTCGGATTTAAATGACAACTGCAGACGAATGTACAGACAGCGAAGCGAATGGTTCTTCGACTGTTGTGTGACAGAGCATGACGGATTCAGAAACGGGTCAGGGCTCCTATGGGTGGGCATATCCTACATCGGTTGCACGGACCTTTACGTCATTAGGAACTGGACTCTGGCCAGTTTGAGGTACAGGGGCGATACCCTAGACGCTATTGCACGCGCTGAAGCTGGAGCTTTGGGTTCATGTATCATCCCGACAGACGACAATGCTCGTCCGTACCGAGCACGTATTATGGACCATTACTTGGAACACGAAGGCATGGGGCAGATGGACTGGCCAGCAAGGTCAACAGACATCGGTCACATTATGGATGCTTACGACATGCGGCAACGCCGGATATCCGGTCGAGATCGTCATCTAGAGGCTAACAGACATGCTTATTGAAGAATGGCACAGAATGTCCATTGCATATTATTGTGAACGGGATTTTTTCCAAATTTCGCGCTTTGCGTTATGGATTTAACACCGCATCACAGTTCCTAATTTATACAACTTCACGAACCAAACGGACAGTGTCTTGAAACGACGAGCTGGAAGTCAGAAAGGAGAGCACCCTTTTAGTCTAATCCTTTATTCTACCTTAGCACAGAATCATATATATCAATATTTCATCTTTCATTCAATCAAACAGTCATCCAATCATCAATCAATCAATCACAATTATTTCAAATATGTACATGTATATTTATGCATCAAGAATAACTGCCTGAATCTTTGAATAAGCACTTAAATAAGTAGCAGTGCCTTAATATGTTAAATAACGCTTTATATTGAACTATCTCCATAGTTTCAATATAAGACATTAGTAGAGAATTGGGGAATTCTCGCTTGTAGTGTAAGAGATACCAAGCCAGCTTTGCATTTAATAAAATGTGATTCTTGATACATGTTACATCAGTCAACAAGTTACAGATAAATCTCAATTAGATATAGAAGTAGTTAAATCTTGAGCACTTTATTTATCTCAAGTTATCAAAGAAAGTTCTTCTTTATACTATCAATTTTGTGAGATAAGAGCTACCTTAAGATTACATATTCTTTCTATCTTAAGTTACTACATATTCTTTCTATCTTAAGTTACCTCTACTGTTTCTTCACATCAGTGAGGGAACAAGTGTCACACACCTGTCCCCTAACTTGTAAAGCAATAAGTAAGTATTTCAAACATTTCAACATAGTTAAAAAGAAGTAACAATTACAGTTGGCATATAAAATCAATAGTTCAACCATTGCTTGGCTTATTTCTCAAATGCTTACATTACATTTCAAATTCAGATACAGTCAGTACAGTTTTTAAGATCACTAGTTCTAACTTCTATCCAGAAATAGATCACATCTCTATTTCTTAATCTCAGCGAAGAACTAACGATACGAATTACAACTGTTAAAGAATGCTTTTATTCACTCACAATCCTACTTCATAATCTAAGATATAGAAATAGAGGATAACCCCATTTCCAAACTTTAAACAAGAAGTAGGAAAACAATAAGCATTAAGATACAAAGTTTCAGCAAACAATGGTTAAAAATACAAACATGTAAATGGTATGAAAATACAACTTACCTGGAAGTCAGAAAGGAGAGCACCCTTTTAGTCTAATCCTTTATTCTACCTTAGCACAGAATGCTGAGGTAAAGATTAGACTGGGTTTATATTGTGCTCTCTCCACTTCCAGATTAAAGTCCAGATGTTGTGACACAGCAGGTTATTTTCCTGTCACAGTCTTGATAGTGGACACTTCCTTTAATTTACAGGATGCAGACCCAGTAAGTGGGTCTGGCATCAGCCTGCATACCCTGTTAAGGTGCTTATCTATGAGCTGTCATAAATTGGCACTGCTTAGCTAACATCTGTGTCATACTTCAGAATTATTATGCTAATTCATAAGAATAAAGAAAGTAAAATGTTAAATTAAGATTTTCTTTAAACTTATGAATTATATCTTGAAAGTTCCAAATATACATTATAAAATCAAATTCCTCTCATCAAGACTAATATTTTGATACCAAATTTACAAGTGTTATGACAATTATTCATATTTTGAATATAATTATTAATTATGAAATATGCAAAAATATGAATCATAATAATTCATCCTTAAGCTAATTCTCCGATTCCCTGTAGATGCAATGAAGTATTTAATGCACGTGGTGAATACATATGATACGAGCTGTAATTTAAGAGAAGAAACTAAAAGGTGAGGCTCTTGGTTAAGTTGTTTGTTACCCCACCCACCTAGTCTGGCACACGTGTATTTTAAGGTGGTTGTGTTTTAAGGGGAACTGCGATATATATTTCTACTTTTCGAAATACAGTTAAACTCTACAACGAAGTTAACATGTAAATTTACATGAAACTGTTAAAAAATATTGTATAAACTTAATTTTATATATTGGGCCTACCCTATATATACTCAATTCCAAAAGAAACTGTGCACTTTGTTTTCTGTAATTATTCATTGACTATTTTCCTGAAAACCTATGTATTTGGTACCAAAATTTAGATCAATTCACGAACAATAAGGTAGTTATTTCAAATTTTGATATGCGGTCGTTTCAACTGGGTGTTTTTCAACGAGAAAAGGCGAAGTGTTAAAATCGAAAGTAATTCTGAGAGTCAGACCGCGTTCAGTTGGGAATTTTATGTCGGTTTAGTTGTAATCTTATACTAATTTTTGTGAGTATCGTATGTGCCCGTCTTTTCTCATGATGCAAGCGGCAATGAGACATCGCGTAGACCTTAAGTGGCGTCTATTTACGACGTCGGGAATGATTCGTTGTCCTATCCCTGAGTTGGGGCATTTGCAAGGTTCATAAGGTCTTTTCTCCTAAAGGCCCGCGTGCGAACATCATGGTGACTAAGAATATTATTAGACATATCAGAGAAAAGACATGAGTCCACTACCGTCGTCCCAAACGGAAATGACGTCATGCTCGCTGCATGCAAACGAGCAGTTCAATGCCGTGCTGTCAAGACCTGTCCTACAAAGGGTCAATTGACGTCGCTTTCGGTTTAAATAACGTGGCGTCATTTACTGCCGCGTTATTCTTTGTGGCATACATAAATGCTTGTTCTGCTTCAAATAACTAATAAATATTAGATATAAAATGATTTAAACAACTATTTAGTTGTTTCTGTTGTGTATTCAAGCATATTATAAACACATTACCAATTGGCAGTGCGCTACAGAGTGTTGCATTTAGCTCTCGACGTTTTTGGCGGAAACAACCGATCAGACTCGTGCCAAGGCGCTCGTCAGATCGGCTATTTCTTTGAAATACGGGTATTAGGCCGTGAGCCGGATGGGGTTGGTTGGTACCACTCAGGGTGAATAAGGTTCACTATGATTTTCGAAAAGATCTATGTGTGACTAGTAAAGAAATGTATGATAGCAGTAAAATCATGGGAGCTTTGTTGACTTTTTAGGCATTTTCGTTACCCCACCCGCCACGTTTAACATTGTAAAAGGACCATCATTATCACAATCATACTTTTGGTAATGCATGCATTTTTATTGAAGCATCATATTGAAAATGTATTGTAACATGCCATTAGGCATTATTGGAATTGTTTAAGTAATTTACTTTGGCGAAAAGGGCATTTTTGTTACCCCACCCAACAAGTTTAACATTGTAAAAGGACCATCATTATCACAATCATACTTTTGGTAATGCATGCATTTTTATTGAAGCATCATATTGAAAATGTATTGTAACATGCCATTAGGCATTATTGGAATTGTTTACGTAATTTACTTTGGCGAAAAGGGCATTTTTGTTACCCCACCCAACAAGTTTAACATTGTAAAAGGACCATCATTATCACAATCATACTTTTGGTAATGCATGCATTTTTATTGAAGCATCATATTGAAAATGTATTGTAACATGCCATTATGCATTATTGGAATTGTTTAAGTAATTTACTTTGGCGATAAAGGCATTTTTGTTACCCCGCCCACCAAGCTTAACATTGTAAAATGACCATCATTATCACAATCATACTTTTGATAATGCATGCATTTTTATTGAAGCATCATATTGAAAATGTATTGTAACATGCCATTAGGCATTATTAAAATTGTTTAAGTAATTTACTTTGGCGAAAAGGGCATTTTTGTTACCCCACCCAACAAGTTTAACATTGTAAAAAGACCATCATTATCATAATCATACTTTTGGTAATGCATTTATTTTTATTGAAGCATTATATTGAAAATGTATTGTAACATGCCATTAGGCATTATTGGAATTGTTTAAGTAATTTCCTTTGGCGAAAAGGGCATTTTCGTTACCCCACCCACCAAGCTTAACATTGTAAAATGACCATCATTATCACAATCATACTTTTGGTAATGCATGCATTTGTATTGAAGCATCATATTGAAAATGTAGTGTAACATGCCATTAGACTTTATTGAAATTGTTTAAGTAATTTACTTTGGAAAAGGGGTATTTTCGTTACCCCACCACCAAGTTTAACATTGTGAAAGGACCATCAGTATCACAATCCTACTTTTGGTAATGCATGCATTTTTATTGAAGCATCATATTGAAAATGTTTTGTAACATGCAAATAGGCATTATTGGAATTGTTTAAGTAATTTACTTTGGCGAAAGAGGCATTTTTGTTACCCCGCCCACCAAGTTTAACATTGTAAAAAGACCATCATTGTCCGAATCATACTTTTGGTAATGCATGCATTTTTATTGAAGCATCATATTGAAAATGTATTGTAACATGCCATTAGACTTTATTGGAATTGTTTAAGCAATTTACTTTGGCAAAAAGGCATTTTTGTTACCCCACTATGTATGACTAATAAAGAAATGTATGATAGCAGTAAAATCATGGGAGCTTTGTTGACTTTTTAGGCATTTTCGTTACCCCACCCACCAAGTTTAACATTGTAAAAGGACCATCATTATCACAATCATACTTTTGGTAATGCATGCATTTTTATTGAAGCACCATATTGAAAATGTATTGTAACATGCCATAAGACATCATTGGAATTGTTTAAGTAATTTACTTTGGCGAAACCAAAAAATTACGTCACCCTTTTCATAACGAAAAATCCCTTTTTGTGCTCCTGGAATCTATTGATGCAGGTGGCATAATTAAAGTGATCGCCCTGTCCGTGCGTACAAAGTCAACCATATCTTAACGTTTCATCTAGCATGAACACAGCACACAATAATGATTTTACACTTGCATAGTTGTTGCCTTGAAGCATTCCCTTTCCACCAACATCATCCAACCTCAATTTGACCTTGACATTGATCAATTCTGCTTGAGAGGTGGGTGTATTGTTTGTGTTGCGTTTCCTGCTTGAGTCTTTCGTATTTATTTGTTGCCACAATAGTGTTACTTGTGCCGTGTGGAGGCCGTAAAACGTCGCCCCGTACATGTAATCAATATTGTTAACATTCCTCCTGCAGGAGCGTGCACTTGTTGTATTACTCGTCTTTTTGGCTTTGTTCTGCTTGAGAGGTGGGTGTATTGTTTGTGTTGCGTTTCCTGCTTGAGTCTTTCGTATTTATTTGTCCTAATTTGGACCTAGAAAACAAATCAGAATAAACAGTACTGTTAAGGATGCCTGCGGGGTTCATTTAAAGCAGTAATGCTGTAAGACAATGTTACTCTCTTCTCATGCTAAGGCTAATATTGTACGAATCCTTGACTTTCAAATACACCTGCTAGCACATAACAGATGAAAAACATATATTTCGGGTCAAAAGATTTAAGTTTAAAGGCAATCTATTGACGTTAACCTACAGGCCATTGACAACAGTGTTATGAAAATGGCTAAACATTTAGTCGGCATTGACGAATAATCATTGCATTACAACCACTGACGTGTAGGTTGTAATTCTTATGTAAGAATACCAATTCTCACATGTCCTTCACTCTCAAAGTATTCAGCCTCTTCAAGTGGATGGTCTTCGTTCTCTGATTCTGTACTAGTTTCCTGATTCTCACAGTTAGGAAGTTTGCACATGTCCGTATTCTTCAAACCATAAGAAATGAATACACATTAGGCCAAGTACATTTTCTAGCACAGCTCCACGCTAGTAGGTCAAGCATCGACGTCGGAGCTGTTTTCCATCCAGCAAGTCGTCTAATAGCTGACCAATCTCACCTTCTTTCACAACTTTCCATCCTCTTCCTACATGACTTGGAATATCATCGACTCCAAATAGCAGCCTGGCAGTTAGCTCTGAAAGTGTGCTTAACCCTTTCCCCCATAGAAGCAACTTTTATACGGGTACGGGTACCATTCAGGGTGAATAAGGTCCACTATGATTTTCGGAAAGACCAAACCTTCTTCTATTAGCAAATGTATGATAGCAGTAAATTCATGGGAGCTTTGTTGGCTTTTGAAGCATTTTTGTTACCCCACCCACCAATTTTAACGTTGTAAAAGGATCATCGTTGTCACAATCATACTTTTTGTAATGCATGTATTTTTATTTGTGCTTTATATCAAAACGGGTATTGAAACATGCCATTTAAATGTTATTGGCATTATTTAAGGAATTAACTTTGGCGAAAAAAAATTGCCATCACCGTTTTTGACGAAAAATCACCTATTTATGCCTTCAGACAAATGTCTTTTGATGTGGATGGCATATAGTGATCCTACTGGCGGTGCGTACGAGTTAAACAGATTTTACCGATTCGTCTAGCAAAAACACCGCGTAATAAAAAGCTTTGATACTTAAACAATGCAACCATATCATCCAACCTCAGTATGACATTGACCTTGACTGAATTTTGACTACAAATATGTTATTAGATCTGTTTATTGGTTAACAAGATTTTACCGTTTCGTCTAGCATCAATACCGCATATTAGAATGAGTTGATACTTGCTGCTTTTGATCATTGAAAATCCACCCATATCACCTTACCTCAATTTTGATCTTGACTTTCACCGAATTTGGAAATAAAATATGTTATAAGGGCTGTTTTATTGGTTAACTTGATTTTACCGTTTCATCTAGCATTATTACCGCTTACTAGAATGCTTTGAAACATTCACAGTTATGGCTTTGGATCATTCTCAATTCACCCATATCACCCAACTTCAATATTGACCTTGACCGTGACTGAATTTGGACTTAGAATATGTTGTAAGGGATGTTTATTGGTTAACTAGATTTTACCGTTTCATCTAGCATAAACACCTTTTACAAGAATGCTTTGAGACTTGCACAATTGTTATTTTTGATAATTCCCAATCACCGCGTATCAACAAAACTTAATTTGACATTGACCTTGACCTTATTTTGGACTTAGAATATGTTTTATGTGCTATGTCATGGTTAACTAGATTTTATCTTTTCGTCTAGCACCGCTTACTCAAATACTTGGATACGTATACAGTTGTCGCCTTGTACCATTCATAATCTTTCCTTATTACCCAACCTATGGTTTACCTTGATAAGACAACAGAGGTCACTGTCAATAAGGACACACAAACTCGCGTTGGGACCATACACTTCCACTTGAACACCTGTGCCACCAAGCGTTACTATATAATAGCTGAGTATCACAGGGCATCCATCAGCCAATTCAGAGACGTGCTTGAAGATACGAAACACGAGAACTCTCACACAGAGCTGCAAATGTCACGAATGCAGAAATATGAGGAAAACGTTACTGCAGTAATATATCTAATAAGAGACTGGTTCAACCCATTTGAAGAAAATCAAGATCTGATTAGCATATCCATCGCAAATGCAGTACCTTGAGACGTCGCAAAATACCTTCTGAATGCGCATGCGATTGGTCTATGATGCGATTGGTCAATGCTCGTATGCACAATTCAAAGGAGAACAACCACGATCGAAGGAAGAGCAACAGATTTTAGACCTCAAGCAGCATGAACGTGAAATCCAGTGGAAGACTGGCAATTCATATAGCTGATAATGCTTTTGTTCGGTCGCATCATAGTTATGGCACACACACGCAATCTCCAGATGAATTTCTTTATTTCACCTATTGCTCTTTGGCAAAAGTCTTTCCCTACATCAAATGGTTTGCTTAGAAAGTCCAACAATGCTGCATTAGCATTGAGTTAACAGAAAACGCTTGGCTTAGCTGAAGGTGTGCCGAAGAAGTCTGTCTCTGTGATTGACGGAATGAACCTCGTATAGAGAGTCAACAGATACCGATGCATTTTTGTGGCTGTTGGTAAGCACTATTCTATCGATGGCATTCGAGGCGACAGTGGCAGTGATAGAATAGATGTATACAGTAGAGACGCTTCTTTAGGAATATGGTCAATAATAATATTCTTATATCATTCCTGGTGTATCAATGGATGAAAACCGAGCACAGTCAAAGGCTACAGAGGAAAGTATCGTACGCTTACGTTGAAATCAAATGCTTCAAAATAAAATACAATGGGTGCGAAGAGGTACAGGGTCTTTGAAGCAGCCAAGAAGAAGCAAATTAACGTATTTGATAAATGTGGGACAAAGACACGCACACGTTATATTGGATATATTGAAAATTGAGGACGCGATTGACACTGATGTCTGCAAGTCACTGAATAGAATGTATGTTTTAACATGTTGTGACACGGTCAGTGCATTTGCTGGTAAGGATAAAACACGCGCACTGAAATTGATGACTGGTAATGCTGAAGCTCAAGAAATGTTCCAATATTTTGATAGGAAAGGGGTATCCCTTCTGCTTTGATACACAGACTCGAGAAATTAACGTCAGCTCTATGCCCTGAAAGCGTCATCAGCAAAAGTGAATGATCAGTACGATTTATTCTGTACCAGTCCACATAGGGTGGGATAGAGCGCCACCAGCTACACTACACCTCATGCCTGGATGGATGGATGAATTAATTTGGTATACGACACTGCGCCACAAAATGGGTCATAACGCCAATGAATGATGGGGGATGATGAGACGCGATGATGACGATGACTTCAGGCAGATGATTTCGACTAATTTCATCCTTTGCGAAACAGCAAATGGAATCAAAACTAACGACCCGTCTTCCTTAATTTTAGTTCTTAGAAGAGGAGGTAATCTCGTTCTAACAAAGAGAAACAATTTCGTATGACAATTAACCCACAGTAATACAATAAGATACGAATGTCTGGACTGTTTAGTTAAGCACACTTTCAGAGCTAACTGCCAGGCTGCTATTTGGAGTCGATGCTATTCCAAGTCATGTAGGAAGAGGATGGAAAGTTGTGAAAGAAGGTGAGATTGGTCAGCTATTAGACGACTTGTTGGATGGAAAACAGCTCCGACGTCGATGCTTTGTATAATTGTATAATTCCGTGCTATTACAAACTGAAGAACCAAAGGCAGATCTGTAGATCAACACCTTCATAATTGTATTACAAATTGCTGTAGCCGACGTCATATATTAGTTATAGACTTCTGAGACAGAAGATAGATCTAGATCTACATGTTTATTATTTTTTCTCAAGATACCCTCCCAGACTTGCCCCCGTCCCCCACTGTAAAATTCTCGATCCGAACCTGTAAAGTGGATTTTTTTCCTTCAGTGGAGGAATAGACCTATATTACATGTGGTAAAAGATCGTATTTGTGGGGTAATGGGTAAAAATAGTTGTTGCAGATCCCAGTTTGGGGGCACACGAAAAGTGTATAGATTCTATAGCGTGTTCAAGGTGAACAATCACCATTATCGATTTGGTCCGTTATTATTTGATGACATCATCGAATCGCTGCGGTAGCTAAACCACGTGACTTATGAATCATTGAAGAATTCACTACTTTGGTTTCTTTTTATTCATCGAGTTTTACATTCAAATTGATAAAATTGGATTAAAATTTAAAAACAAAAACAATTATGAAATAATTCACCGATATAAAAAAGTAAATAAGTGTTTTCTCTAAGAAATAACTTTGTATTCGGAGCTATAAATCCGTGCGGTAAAATTTGAAAACCCCGTTTACGCGTACCTTTTTCTACATCTTCGGAATTCACGAGGAGTTTTGGCTATCGAACATCCAAATTTTTCAACATTTGCAACGATTTTAAAACCGTAAGTGTATTAATTTATATTGAATGCGATGCATAATATGCAATGTTTTGCAGTTGCGTATACTATGAACGCCAAAGCGATGTATTTTATCAGTAAATCCATGAAATGATTGTAGCGGCACACAATGGAGGCATATGGCGTGGGTTTAGACAGCTAAGATGGCCGCGCTTTGTCTTGTAATTAATGCGCATTTTTTCTAAGTGAACTAATTGAAACATATTTTGGTAAAATACATCAATGTCCATATATTAAACAGAATTTTTGTTATCATAGTTTGTAAAACACTGGAAAGCCTTTATGCATAATTTATACTTGCCGGTGAAAGGAAGGGAGATAACTCGCTCGAACAAAAGAATATCCACCATTGTTTGAACATGTGCATTGTGTAGATATTGACCTCGTGGAAATAAACTGTAGCATTTCCAATATGCAAATGAAAAATACAGTATCATTGAACGAGCATAACAAGAAACACCTGGATAATATTCAGAGGAAAGGATTTTTACTATTTTTTAGCAAACTTTGCAGGGCTGCCATAAGTTAACATGAAAAATCCTAAGATTTCCTAATTTGCATTTTTCAAGTGTGATTTTACGAGTCGTACCTTTACCCCATAGCTTTTTTCTTGATTTGTTGACATGCGACTACTTAAAGCAGGCTGTAAGTAAAGCAGAATGCTACTTAGGGCGCATTCTGCTTTACTTTCAGCCTGCTTTAAGCTACCATGAACTGGGGAAAAATCCGGAGTTTTAGGAAAATTCCGAAGAAATGGCAGCCCTGAACTTTGTCCTCACAGCGCCTGCCAGTTATAATCTTGATTGATTATTCGCCAGAAACAAGTTGAAGGAGGAAAAATATCTGTTTACGGTTTTAAAAATTTGAGAGTTCCTCATTGTCAGCTAGAATACTGCATGTTCTTGGCATGTTACATTGTGTTATTGTGTACCTCCCCCTTTGAAATACTGCAGCAAAGGTCATTTTTAGCTCACCTGAGCCAAAGGCTCAAGGTGAGCTATTGGGATGGCCCTCAGTTGCAATATCGTAACTGTATTGCGGATACAGTTACGACACGCTAGGATCTCTACGATGGCGCAGGCCGACAGTGATTCACTGTCGCTTGAATAAGTTGCTATAACATTTTAATTTTTACCGTTTTTGAAAAATAAAAGGTAGGTATCGGTTTGGAATGCATTTTTTGACACTGGGTGTGTAAAATCAGGTTACCTACAGTGTTACTGCAGCACTGAAATTTTAGAGTCATTCTTGACCCCCTTGGTGAAAAAGTGGGGGTCATTTGGAAATTTTGGGGGTCACAGGATTGTTTGAACTTTTTTATATAGATAGATATTGAATAAAATACTTATTGTTTTGTTCAGTGTCTTTATTTCACAATTAATATTGTGTTGTTCAGTGTCTTTATTTCACAATTAATATAATTGAGAGACAAACGATCTAACTATATAGAAGAATTTCTATTTCTATAACACCTCATCAGTCATTCAGTGAAGTACGTTCAGTGCATTTCACTATTACTTCAGACAAGCAAACAGTTTTCATTTTTTCAGGTCGAGGTATTTATGCAGGCAACTTGTTAGTGAAAAACAGTTTTCAACTTTGTTAAATATAGAAGACTTCGATACCCTAAGTGTCACTTACTAATATCACGAATGAAGAACTTTTTTTTTTTATCGTTAATTGATTGTTTTACAGAAAGAAGTTGAAATGAAACTGACAGACTGTGAGACATGTAGATCTGGTCAGACAGACGAAGATAAATGGATCCCTTAAAGTAGATGACATAACCCATGTGCATTTTATTCTCTTGTTTGGGCGCTGAAGAGATAAAGAATGAAGTAAAATAGTCTGCATTTTAGCAGATGATGCGAGCCTGTACGTTCATTACCTAGAGGTGTGCGGTTTAACCGGTGCACCGGTAAACCACGGTACGAAACGGCCGTGGTACGAACCATGGTTTTTTCCGAGAAGACCGGTTTTTTACTTGTAATTTTATAGATGTTTTTTATTGAATAAAAACCGGACAAATAATAAAAATAGTATGATTTAAGATGAAACTAAAGTCTTAGCTTGATAAATACATTAACTTTTGGAAGTGTTTATCCTTGTTAGACTCGGGGGATACTTTCGTCCCGATTCAGATCTTATTCTGACGTTATCCCGGGTCATGTCAATGGAGCCATTTTCAATGTGATATTGTCAACAAAAAATCATATTCTCGTAAAGTTTAATTCCTAATTAGCTAGGTTGGCGCCAGCCAAAAAATTTAGTAGCCAAAATTTGTTGGAGAAAATATTGAGCGCCGAGTGCCGAAGGCACGAGGGGGGAGAGTATGAGAGGGGGTATCCCCCTCTCATTGGTGGGGGTACGGGGGGCCTCCCCCGGAAAAATTTAAAATCTACATTGCAGGAGGTGGCTTCTGAGGCATTTCTGGGATTATTTTTAGGTAATTTTTTCTGAATATTTTTTATCTAAATTAGCCTCAACTTGAATTTACCAGACTTTTTTGTAACTTGTCCCTAAAAATTCTTAAACTAGATCTATGTTGTCATTTGAAAGCAAATTAAGTTAAACAAAACACAGTTACAACAATGACAGAGAAATAAAGAAAATTACTTTACCAACATTTCCAACAACTCCTTTTATCTATAGCTCAGCCAGCCAAAAATGTTTAGTAGCCAAATTTTTTGCATCGCTAACATTATATACATAAAGTGGGAGAGGGGGCTACATGAAAATTTGGTGAATGTGTGACAAAAAAGAAATCCTTGCCATTTTTAAGCTGCAGATAAAAGAAGTACTGATATGTATAGATCTTATATCTCAAACACTGAAATAGATATAATACATTACAGGGTGTGACAGAAATAAAGAAAATTATTTAACCTACATAATACACATTTCCAACAACTCCTCTTATATAGCTCTGCATATAGCATTATCATTTTATCAGAATTTGAAAAAGAAAATTGCAAACAGTGCAGTACTAGACCAGATGGCTTTTGTAAGAGCTCTCAAATTTGGGTCTGCATTGTTTTACTATGTCCCTAACTCCCTTTATGTAGATACGTTTTGTACAGAAATGCTGAATCATAATGTCATTTGTATTTCCTCTTAAATCTTTTGATTAGATCTATATCTTTTATTTCTGTCTGCTAGATGAAGATCTATAATATTTTAGAGAAAACTATGTTTTGCCCAATCACGGATGTACAACGTGACTAAAATGTTTAAATAAACCATAAAATCGGATTATCATTATTATTTCTTCTGCTATACTTTCTTTCATATTGGTCGGGGATACATTTAAAATTTAAGTAGAATATTATTTCTATTGAAAAATGCTGCTATCGTTAATTCGCGAAAACTGATGACAAAATGTACGTACACGATTGAAGGAAACGGATGAAAAGGTAACAAAAACATTCACGCTAACTTAAGTTACCAACACAGCGATATTTCGGGAAAATATATAACACTCGTATTTCAAACAAATAGATCTACGTGATAATTGTACGTGGTATAGGTTTGATCGAATTTGATTTCATTAGGCACAGAACCCATTTTTAATTGTGGGCGTGGCATTTTCATTGCTACAAACAATAAACTTCAACTCGCACGTTGAGTACGGAAATTCACGATATAGTGGAAGCTTTGTTTGATAATAATCGTCACTTACCGGCAAATGCCGACAACCTCCGAGTATAAATTATGAATTACGTAAAGCTGCGAGAGGCTATGATAGGTTATCGTAATTGCTTGGCTTATTCATAAGGATAATAGGCAAGGTGTTCCGATTGTATTGACACCGTTGTAAAATGGCTGTCAGTTGACATGTGACGGTATTGTAATCCCTGCCTCAGGGGCACAGCGTAATCAGAGGTACGCAGATCACTGTCCCCTGCTGAGAGGCACCCAATTACCCCACGGATTAATTAGCAAACTGATAAGAATAGTGTTACTAACCGCTAGCGTCTTGGATAATCGCAATGACTGGCGAGTGGCGACTAAATTTACCGATTTTCATTTTTTTGACTGTCCAAAATTTTCAATCGCCAAATTTGATGAAATTAATTTTTTAGTCGCCGACGGTAAAAAGTAATCGCCAATGGCGATTTTGGCGACCGGCAACGCTAACCTAGATTAGGCTGCAATTATTTTATACAGGCTATTTTTATCATTATTAACCGACTGTCAACTGAAAATGATCATTTTAAATCGTATCTGAAGTGGTTGTTTTTGACCGAGCTTCGAAGCTTCGATTGAACAATAGAGGAGATTACTTACTTTTACAACGATAACATCCGATTTACACCGAATGACGTTGCTTATGAGAAACGCTTGCTGATTGGTTACAGGGTTTTCAATAACTTTTAGACCAAGGGATAGAATGTGGAATCCAAGGGATAGGCCTGGGGTCAAGGGGGCGGCCTGAGCCCCCTGTGGGTCCAGGGCAACGCCCTGGTAGGGGGTCCGGGGGGGCAAAGCCCCCCGGAAGCTCCTGAGAGATAAGCATTTACAAGGGCTATTTTCAAGCTTTCCTGTGCTACTTTTAGTCCATTTTCTGTAGCAAACAGGTCAGAATTTTATTAGAAAAAGTGTAGTTTTTTTCACCCCCAAATTACATGTATTAAGTTGAATTATACCTTACCCTACACAACCATTTAATCTTACTGTGGGTTCAGGGCAATGCCCTTGGGGGTAAGGGGCAAAGCCCCTGGATAGCTCCTTAGAAATAAGCATTTAGAGGGGCTATTTCCAGTGCTACTTTAAATCATTTTTATTTAGCACATTGGTAAGAATTCTATTTGGAAGTGTTTTTCCCAAATGACATGTACTTGTCTTTAACTATGTCTTACCTACACAACCATTTAACCTCCCTTTATATGCCTTTTCACGTGTAGACCAAGAACTCTCTGATCAGTTTCTACTCTGTTTGCTTATAGAATAATCATAAATAAGTGTTCTTGGGCAGGTTGGTGTATAAAAATTAATGAGGGAAAGTGTCAACTATCCTATCTCATGGGACAGCTAAGTGGCTGTGTAAGTAAAGTATAGATCCATTTAACTTTCAAGTAAAGAAACTGTCAGAATCTCCAATCCACTTGTTACAATTAAAATGTGTCAGTAAAAACAACACTTTGATGATCAATTCTTATTTTAATTTGTTTACAGTTCAATATATATCTTCAAACAATACTGACTAGACCACAACTGCTTGACTTAGGTTCATAGTGAGTTAGTTTATATTTATTCAATCATAGTTCCAACCAGTAGCAGCAATTAAGCTTGAACATGATGGCTGTGTTTGTCAGATATAATGCCTCTGCTATTTGTAAGACTTTATATTGGGTCAATTAATGGTCCAAATAATATGAAAATATGTTAATAGTAGTCGAGTTACTATCATATTGTTGTAATTCTGTGAAAACTTAAGCCAGATCAAAATCCTGATTACATCCACATCTGTGGTATAGAGTGTAGGAGGAGTAACTTACAAAGAAGTATTTACCTAGGAACCTTATATATTGTTAAAATCACTATATTCTGTAAAAAATGAAAGCTGATCAAAATCCTGATGACATGCACATCTGTTGTATATGTGAAAACACTCAGTCAAATTCTGCCAAGGATGCAGCTCAAAGCAGTAGGAGTAAGTCTGACAAAGAACACACTTCAAATTATATGAGTTCAGTTGGGCAAAAAGGCTATTAGCCACGTTAGAAGGACTTCATAGAAGAGCTACCATACATCACATGGTAGAAGCATATAAAATGACCCAGTCGGATATATGACGAAAAAGTAGGGAATTTCCTCAAACTAAGGGAAGATCAAACAGAAAGAACTTCAATAATGGGTAATCCTAAAAAGTGATACTTCCAGAGAGCAAGACTAGATCTCAGAAAATATAGCTTTGACATGAGAATAGCAAATGTATGGAATAGTTCAACTGAAGAGGTCATAAATGCAAAAGCACTCAGCAAATTCAAAAATCGATTAGATACCCATTGGAAAAACCAGTATATGAAAGAGGACTGTACGGCCAATATATGAACTGGAAACAAAAAAAGATTAGATAATCATTGGAAAAACCAGGATATGAAAAAAGACTGTAGGACAACTGTAAGAAGAACCAAAGTTGATTAGGAAATCATTGGAAAAACCAGGATGAAATAAGACTATACGGCCAATATAAGAACTGGTACCAAAGTGACTAAGTACACAGAAAGAGTCCAGGCTCCAAGGTTATAAAGAATTTGAGTTGATTTTGAGGTAATTCGTAGACATTTGATTTGTCAGATTTGTACGTAGGTTCAAATCTGACCAACCAAATGCTTGAGAATGACCTCAGACTCAACACAAACTCTTTATAACTTTGTCCCTACATAGAGGATCCTGAGTAACCTGTGCCAGAAAACAATGCCAACTAACTACAGAGAGCAACAGAGATCACTCTCGTCATCAGAATCAAAGTCTGAGTCAGGCTGTCCCTGTTCCAAGCTCAGGGCTTTCATGGCTGCTGCAACCTCCTGTCTGACTGTGTCACTGTCCACTATCAACACTTCATCTGTCTGCACTTCAGACGTAGACATAGACTTCGTTACATTTGAGGTATTGCCTTGAGAGTGGAGCTTGCGTCTAGGCTTTGCTTTCAGCCAGATGTCAACGGCTTCCTTGATAACAGCACTGGCATCTTCAACAGCAGGGCCATTTATGCAAACTTGCATTAGACAGTCAAGCATTGCTGGGGTAAGCCTACTTCTCTGGCGGGTGCGCAGATTTTTGACAGCACTGGCTCCCCTTTCTGGCCATGCATTTGATATTGGAAGTGTGGCTGCAACAGAAGTGACATAGTACAGGCAGGGAAAAAAGGTTTTGTAGACGGTCTGATTTAGTATTTTCATGAGCAGCCATTCTGTTGGGGTGACTTTTGATGTGCTGCTTCTGATGTCACTTGGCATTGTTTTGGTGACAATGTCCACAATGTGGTACTTCATCCCTTGCCATTCCGTATCCAGCTTATCTATCTTCTCTCCCTGAAAGAAGTGGGTCCCCAAGACCTGAACGGCGTCATTCCCATATATCTTAAAGTCAGGGGAGTCTGATGGGGGAATACCTACAGGGTCAAAGATGACTCCCAGAGCACCTACTACTGAAGAGGACTCTTCAAATCTGCTTGCTATGTTCTTTTTCAATGCTGGTATGTATTTCTTGAAAACAGTTTGAAGCTCTTCCATCTGATTTGGAGATGATGATATTGCCCCTATCTTCTCAATAGACTCCCGGTCATCTTCAAGCTTCTTCAAAGGAGTCTCGTTTTCCAGAATATCCTGGAGACTTCTTTGAGTAGCTTGAATCTGTGGGGTGACTATTGAGAAGTTAAGGGAGTCACGCTGGAAACATCTTGATAATCTCCCCAGAACTGGCAACACATCCATCAATATGTAAAGAACACCCAGGAACTTTATCTTTTTCATCTTTTTCAAAAGGCCACTTGCAGTAGGATCAGTCTCTCGAAGTTGATCAAGGGTGTTCAAGATGGCTTCATAGTCATTAAAGACTGCCTTAACTGAGGCCTCTAGACTCAGCCATCTTGTTCTGCATGCCTTTTTAAGTCTTGTAGCAACTGTGCTACTTCCTTGTTTGGTTACCGGTAGATTGATATTCTTAAGTGCCAACTGGGTCTTGATATATAAGGCCATACGTTTTGGGGAGTTTTCAAAGAATGTCCAAAGTTGCCTTAGCCAGATTTCAACCTCTTTTATGTATTTAATCTCTTCATTGGTGTGTGTACATGCTAGAGCCAATTTGTGGCATACACAGTGAATGTTGACTAATGAAGGATTTTCTCTTCGCAGCTGGGCAGCAACCCCATTTATTCGTCCTGTCATGATGGCAGCACCATCTGAAGAAAATCCTGTGAGGTTCTCAAGTGGCAAATTATTTTCTTGCAGTGACTGCTTCAGAAGTTCAGTAATGGCTGTGGCATTTGCAGAATCAAAGTTCTCGAGAACACTTTGACACTGAAGAAAGGAGGTATTCACTTTCCTTTCGTCACTGTCAAAGTATTGAATGAACGTAACTAAATTTTCAGTCACACTGACATCCGATACTTCATCTGTCATGATCCCATATGACAAGCTTGACCTGACATGTCTAAGCATTTGCTGACGTACGCTGTCCCCAATGGCGAGCATTATTTCCCTCTGTGTTCCTGCTCCACGATGATCAAAAAACTTCAAGTCTGAGAATTCATACACATGCTCAATGAACCTTAGTGCAGGGATAAGCTGTCTGTTTGCTATGAAAGATTTCATAAGAAAATAGGCTGTATGAAAAACCTTTTCATAGATGGAGGTTTCTACTTCTGACTTTCTACTTACCTCTTTCTGAAAGATAGAAACTCTCTGTGTCAACTCTGTTGCACGGGCACTTTTGTGAAGAGCACAAGAGGAATGGCCATTAAACGCATCAGGCAAGAACCTTTGACCTGGCTTGTTCACAAATATATCCCTATTATTTTTATGTCTCAAATTGTGTTTTTTGCACAGCAGACAAAACATCCCCTTCCCTTCAACAAAACAAAGCCACCACTTTTTATTCAAGTACTTGTGCATGAATTTTTTCGGAAGCAGGCGTGTTTTTTCAGTTTTAGATATGTCTGAACAACAGTTTTTGGCACACAAAAATTTATTATGAACGATTTCATCTTCACTAAATAGTTCTGTAAGTAGCTGTAGCATTTCTTCTTTGGAGAACAGCATACTATCATCACCTTGCTTTTCTTCTGTTTCTGAAAATACAAAATACAGATGATCTGTCGCTTGTTGTCTCTTGTTTAAGTTGTTTTCAATAGACAACAATGATCAGGGATATCAATGTCTCAATGTGTGAGATCAAATAGATGATGTCACTATATAACGTCACTATTTATTAAAGACGTAAATTACGTCTATGGGGCTAAAAAAAAGCCTACTTCTTTAAACAATAGATTAAAATCGTTGGTTATATCAATATCGTTATATCTCAACCTCATCTGAAAAGATATTATGTTCGAGAAAGTATTCTGTCCTGGTCATCAGAGTATAGTCAAACTGCTTTTAAATTATTTTATGTGAAAAGGGAGGGGGGGATATATCTAATAAAACAACCAATAAGCGTGTTTTGAAATGGGCATAATAGGGAGGTTTTAAGTGGGCATAATAGAGAGGTTTTACTGTACATAACTAATTCTTGTCAAACACTTTTTGAAACTTATTGTTGAAATAATTTTGTAATTTGTTAACAAAAATACCTTTGTCAATTTCACTCGAGTCAACACTGCTCTGCTCTCTGGTACTATCACTAGCCTTATCAGTTTGCTTGTCAACTTTGGACCTTTTCTCTACAAGATACAACCACAATAGTAAAAATATATAAAAATTCATAGAAGATATTTTGTAATTTTCTGTTGAAGATCAAAATATATTCAATCGAATGAACATCATATGGCATACACTTGTTGCTTGGCACAAGTGAACATATCACTGTGTACTGTTCACAAAACAAAATAAATTTACATTTTCCACCAAAAGAACAAAACTAATATTCTTTTTATTTTACAATACTTTTACGCTGATTTTTACAGTAATTCATAGTCCAAATGAAAGAATACTCCTAGAGGAGAGCCTTGGAATGAAGTCTCCTTTAGGAGCTTTCTGTTTTATTATCACATTGCTTTATTCTAACATCTGAATTTTAAACAACCGATTAGCTTTCTTTTAAGCGGGCATAATAGAGAGGATTTACTATAGTATACATAACTAGTTTTGGTCAAACACAGATTGAGACTTATTATTGAAATAAGTTTGTGCACAAAAAATACCTTTGTCACTTGTACTTGAGTCAACACTGCCTTGTTCTCTGGTATTATCACTGGCCACATCTGTTTGCTTGCCAACTTTCAACTTTTTCTCTACAAAATACAAACAAATAATTAAAATCAATACAAATTCAGAGTAAATTTTGTTGTTTTCTATTGGAGATCAAAATGTATTAATCTAGTGAACATCATATGGCATATTTGTTGCTTGGCAAGTTTGTTTGTTTGTTTACGTCCATTTCTGCCATCTATGGCTAATTGGACGCCCCAGAGAGAGGGGAGCGGATACAGAGAACCCGGGCACGATGCCATACTCGTATCAATAGAGTTCTCTGGTTCTTTTAGATGCCAAGAGTAAAACACTCATACATCGGACCTCGGTTTATAAAGTCTAATCCGAAGGACTTGGGCCGACAGGGGATAACTTGGCACGAGTGCAAATAGCACTGTCTAATGTTCAAAAATGAAATAAATTTACTTTTTCCACCAAAAAGAACCACATTAATATTCTATACATTTAATACTTTTACAGTTGGTTTTTTTGGCAATTCCTAGTCCAAATGAAATAACTTTCCCAGAGGAGAGCCTAGAATTAATGTCTCCTTTGTGAGCTTTCTGTTTTATTGTCACCTTGTTTCATTTAAACATCTCATTAGCTTTCTTTTTAGAGAGGTTTTACTGTGCATAAATAATTTTGGTCAAACACAAGATTGAAACTTTACTGAAATACCTTTGTCAATTTTACTTGTGACAACACTGCTCTGCTCTCTGGTACTATCATTGCGGGTCACATCAGATTGTTCATCAACTTTGGACTTTTTCTCTACAAGATACAAACACAAAATTAAAATGAATACGATTCATACAGGATATATGTTCTTTTTGGTTGAAGATCAAAATTTATTTCTGCAGCAATTCTTTGTCCAAATGAGAAATGTCCCCAGTGGAGAGCCTCAAAATTCTGTCTCGGGATACTGTGCTCACAATTATACTTAACAGGTTTCTACTGTTACTTCAGATCAAGGACTAGTTTATTTCTGTTAACCCTTTATGTCTTTATCCAATACCGGTAACTAATTTCTAATCAGACATGTCACCACTTAAAGCACAGAAAAAGTAAAGCAGAATGTGCCCTAAATCACATTCTGCTTTACTATCAGTATACTAAAAGGTACAATCGAGGATATAGAAAATATTCTTATGATACATGTTCATGACTTCATAAATTAAAACTATTTCTTTTAGTAGGGGAATACATAAAATGTTCTAAAAGCCGCTTCAATTGGGAAAGGGGTTAACCCATTCCCTCATAAATATGCCTTTCTACACCTCTAATTCATTCACTGAAGAAAATAGTTCCAATTAAGACAGTCATGAAAATGAACCACAAAAAATGTTTTCTAAATCCTAGCAGATGACAGCTTAAAGCAGGCTGAAAGTAAAGCAGAATGCGCTTTAAGACACATTCTGCTTTACTTTCAACCTGTTTTAAGTGGCCACTTATCTTCAAAACTAAATAACAAGCTATGGAGTAATGTGTTAAATGGATAGATAATTGGATTGACGGATATGGGACAGATACTGCTGCTGGAAATAACAATAGCGGACTGTAAGATTGAAATCATGAAATTAATTTCACAGTGAATTTATGAAGACCAATCTACAGTTATTCTCTAAATGAATTTAATTAATATATTTGCTTCATTATTAATTTGTCATACCAATGGTACTCTTTATTAATTTACTTACATAAAAGATACTGAAATAATTTTGTAAACAAAAATACCTTTGTCAATTTTACGCAAGTCAACACGGCACTGCTCTCTGATACTATCACTGGCCACATCAGATTGCTTGTCAACTTTGGAATTTTTCTCTACAAAATTAAAATATAAACAAATTCATTTACATCTTTACTTCATTTTTTCATCATGGCAATGGTACTACAGTGCTCCCTCCCTACAACGACCCTCCTTATAACAACTCTTGCCGCAGTTCCCTAAACAGGACAATTATCATGTACAACGACTGCAATATTGTCTACTAATAATGTTTTTTTCAATATTCCAGATAGGGAATTAAATTAATATTAATACTAATAATGTCGTCTGCTGTTTTTCTCAAAGTTACATAATGGACAAATTTGACAGAAAAAAACTTAATGACGAGTGACAAACAGCTTAAATCAAGATCAGACGCCGTGTTATGTGGCATTTGATCTGGATTCAAGCTGTTTGCACATTTCCCTCCCTAACATGGTTCCCTCCGAACAACACACACTATTGTTGTCTCCCGTTGGTGTTGTGGAGAGGGAGCGTTGTATTATTAATTAATTTGTTTTGGCGTGATCAATTTATCTGTGGAGGTTATCTCTCCACTATGGTACCAGGAGTCACGCGTTTGATCCCTGGTCGGACCAGTGGTTTGACTAGTATTTTTTTTCGAATCATGGGAGATGTACAGGAATATTCTTGAGCGAGATATGCACCGTGAGTTGCTCCTCTCTACCTAGGGGTTAAAATGGGTACTTGTGAAGGGTCTGAGCCGGTACTGTGTTTGCCTTCGAGCCAGAGGTGGTCAATTTTGTAGGCATGATGACTTAATGATCAGGGTAGAATGTACAGTTGGCTTAATGCTCATTCACACTAAAGGTAGAATTTGTCTTGGAACTTTGCGCTAAAGGATTGAAATTTATTATGAAAATCAATACCGTCTTTTGAGTCATCACTGCTTTGCTGTCTGGTACCATCTTTGGCTGCAACATCGCTTCCAGACTGTTCATCCACTTTTAATGCTTTATCTACAATAAAGAAGACACTTATCTGGGTCTACACATTTTGACACTCATTAATTATTATTATCATTCAAATATTATTCGTGTAGCGGTGTCCAAGGAGAAAGAGGTGGAATATGAAATTAAATGATGACAGACCAATGTGATCATAATGTAGCCCTGTGGGGTCATGAAATGAAGATACTGTACTTTAAAAAAAAGAAATTTAATACAAATACTGACAGTGTAAATTGCAGACCTTAATTCAAAAAGTATCTGTAACTACATAATTCGTAACATGGTCTCTAGTGAAGTGATTATGAATTTATATATTATTTTATTTCCATTACTCAGAATAAGTTGAATTTATCGAGCATATTTTATAAATCAGCATTCAGAGCTGAGCATCAAAAGTAGATTACTGGTACTATTTGTTATTAAACAGATAAAGGTCTCACCTGGAGGCTGGAAGTTCTGATAAAACATCAACTGCAGGTCTCGCCTGGAACTGTTAAAACATCAACCGCGTGCTAAATGGCCAAACAATCTTACATCTACAAACTCTTACCAGTTTCGAAGATTTGTGCCAGAGACAGATTCAAGCAGATTGGGAAATAGAATTGAATTTGAAAAAAGTAGTTTAGTGCAACTCATTCAAATGATTGTAACACAAGACCGACACGTGAAACATATGCAGCCATACCGGGGCTTTATTGCCTTTAACCAGAAACACCTCACTTACTGGGCTAATGCTTCACCGGACTGAGCTTTCAACTACTACCTGAAGCCGAGTGCACTGCCGCTACATACTAATTAAATAATTTGCAGAAGTCCTGAATTTTTGTGTGTGTTTTAAATATAAAATGTACAGTATATCTAACTATATTTATCTATTGACTGACTGTCCACTAGTCTGTAGGATGGATGCTGAGCATTATCCAATCATCATATTTACAACTTAAGTAATTCTGATCATTTCATTTCTGTTTTGTGTTTCCCGGCATATCTAAATCGTCAAACTATGGTGCGAGTTGTATATATGTACGATTTGTGTTTGGTCCAAATCTTCGAACGTAAATACGAAAAAAATCCCGTGCAAACAAAAAGTCGTAACTGATGTAAACAATCCGTAGCCGTTCCTCCGTCGTTCGCATCGATGTCTTACTAAATTAAATCTTATTCAAGTTTTTTTTGCCGAAAGTTTATCGTAGCTGAATTCGAAATTCCGTCAAAATTTTCACGTCATTGATTTGCATGAGATCGAGTGGAAACAGGACCGAACGAGTTACATATAAAAACACAAAAGAAGAGAAACGAGAACACAAACGAGAACAGTTTCAACTTTATTTTTTTCACCTTTATGGCCAAATCCGAAATCAAAAAGGCTTGATTTCCTTTTAGTTTTACTTTTGTTTTGTTGATTCGCCATTTTTTTTTTAGGAATAACGACGATGGTATCCGACTATCTATAGGCTATAACGGTAACAGCCGAGTAATAAGGGCGCATTCGGACAACAAACTATTCGCCCCTTTGTCTCGCCGGAACACTTTTCGTAATTTTAAGTTTTCGTCCCTGGACGAAATTCAACCGATACGGCCGCGATTTCAACCGATGACTTCTATCGGCAATCGGCTGTTATTGAAAACACTGTGGTTATGTTGCGCTACCTACAGTAAACAGCTGGACATTTGACCAATCGTATTTGTCGTACAGTTGATACATTCATTGTTCGGAAAACAACAAACAATTGAATGACAGCCAAAGCAGACTTTTGATAGATTGACGTCGGGTTTCGCCATAAAACAAGGTTAAATAAAATTGACAACCATTCTTTTGTTTATTTTGCATGCGTTCTTATTATAATACGTTGTCAGTTGTGTTCGTGCATGTGACGAAGAAAGAAAACCCCCATGCCGATAATAAATGAAAGTGAAGTCTGTCATTATCTATAGATAGAAATAGATAGAATGACAAATCCATTCATTAACGGTGATGGGTGTTCAACGTAAATCGTTGGGTTTGATGATTTTTTAAAGTTGTATTTCAGAAACAGTTTGATAGTTACAACTATTTGTGGGCTGTTACTCGTTGATATTTTTATTGCTTGAACGTGAACATTCAGTACCCAGCTCTAGGAGCTACGGCCATATCACACCCTGTCTATTTTATAGTAGGTTTAAATGGCGGTTGACCGTGGTACATACCGTGGTATTTATCTAAAAACCGTGGTACACCGTGGTTTTTTATTTTCCGCGGTACCCACCTCTATCATTACCCCAATCAAAACACTTTTGGCAAAGCGAGTTCATTTAAAAAACAACAATGGCGACCGGTTCTGGCGATTAGCTGAACTACGGAAGTTTAAATCTTCAAAGGAAACAATTTAAAAGCATATGCAAACCAATAAGTCTAAATATGAGGATTTAAATAAATACTAAACACGGAATCTGTGTAGTTTTAATATATTTCGCCCTTTTCAACTGTCGATTTTTAATTACTCGTGACTTTATATGCCAATCGAACTGAACTCTTATACCTACAATGCACCTGTCAAAACAACCAAAATGGCCGTTAGCGGACTATGTCAATTTCGTAACCGACATGCATACAACACGGAATTCATAATTATGTATTGACTTCGGCGGCGTGCTTTCAATGAATATGCCGATTTTAACATTTTTAGTTTCAGTTAGTCGGCAGAATTGACTTGCGTCACATAAAACGCACTTGCTGAATTTAGTTGCGCCAAAAGTGATTTTTTTACTAAGCTCCTCACCGCTGTGAGTTTGAATGAATCTCAGTAGGGTCGTTCGGATTTTTCATGTGGGGAAGCCTTCCAGCTGGCTTGCGGAAGGTCGGTGGTTCTACCCAGTTGCCGATTTGTGCCTGAAACAGTGCTTAAAGGACTTCTTGGGTCTTCTTCCACCTTCATGGGTGAAAGTTTTCCGGATTATGCCGGATTTCTTACCATTACAAGGGTCATTTTTTCAAATCGCGTAAATCCGGTGAGAAAATTTGGGGGGGGGATTCCCGATGTCTGCATTTGACAAAGGCATATTGATATTTAATTAAAGACCAATCGCAATCCGAATCGTTTGCCGAAGTTCCCTCACCTTCAGTGACCTGGAAAGCCATGCGCCATAGTCACATAAAAATAAAAAATGTCACATAGAATTTCCAACTGGTGCGCCCAGCGTCTCGCCGATTTTATCTTACCATAATTTTCAAATGCAAAATGTCCTGTATGCTAGATGGCTTGATTCTATCGTTTAACAACTAATTCGTTTTTCTGGAGGATTTAATCGTCTTTTTTCAATAGAAATTAGCTGCACTTTGTGGAATTAAACATCGAAATTTACCTTAAACAAATCGAAACTTCTTGCCAATTCCGACATTTTTTTGTGCGAAAATAGCAAAGTATTCCGATTTCATTCCCAAACACAACAGCTTGGACGCGTATAACTCGTGAACATTTTATATGAATGTAGATCGACAGTTAATTTCTTGAATTGATTTTCCAGCGATACATTATGAAAAAACCCATTAGAAAATAAAGAGATATGCCGAAATTGCGAAGCAGAATTTCTATGCACATTTCAATAGGCCCTATATGTTGCGAACACCCGTGTTTTGGCATATGTGTATTACCGTTACATGTGTTACAAGTAAAAAAGATGGTTCTTAGGCGTCTTTTTTTTGTCGGTTTTACAAAGTATTATGTCTTTTTCATCTTTGTAAGACGGTTTTCAATAGGAGATATTGACAAATAAAACGGCATTAAAAATAGCGCTGTCATATTTTGAAATTGACCCGAAACAAAATGGCGCCTCGACAAAATCGAGGACACTAAACGTGGACATTTCTTGAAAGATTTACGATTGAGAGATACAACAAAGTCAAAAGAAAAACCAGCACACGCCGGGATAGAATTCTTTCTTCATAAGACGCGATTCTGAATATGAATTATACAGTTAATAGACTGAGAAAACGATTCTAAATTGGACACTTGTCTATCAGATACAACGGATTTGAAGGAAAGTTTGAACTTTTTCGTCGAACCTGTTACTAAATAAAATAGCTGAAAACACCAGACCGACGGATATTTCAGCTGATTGATTAGATGTTTTATAGAATTTGATCATTTGGAGATGAATAGTCAACAAGTTATGTAAGTATTTGTCATAATTAATAGCAATCGACCCAACTCTGTCTGCTACAACAGTATGGGCTACACCCGCGATACGCCCTCTAGACTTAATTTAACAAACTAGAACGAATACAAATGCATAGGGTTGTGCACTTTGTATCATATGATCATCTATTTTTCAATCAGATATGCCACACACCTTTAGTTCAGAAATAGTATACCTGTTTAAGTTCTTACTTACGAATAAAGGTATGTAAAAAACATTGATTTTTATTGAAATCTAAGCATTTTAAAAATTGGCCCAAAAATTTTCAAAATGTCACATAGATTTTTGAAATGTCACATAAAAAATTATAGATGATGGGCCATAGTCACATAGAAAAAAATTCTTTCCAGGTCACTGCACCTTTATCAAAAGAGCAGACGAACATAGTTGCTAAAGACGCTGAATATATTATGATAATTAGGCCAAAATAAAACATTAGACGAATACAAAAAGTCGGCGCCGCAAATAATGAACTCTTTATATACTGACTAGTCAAGGCAGTGCGGTCAAGATTTTAGACCTAGCCTATTTTTTTAGATCCAAAATGGCGGGTATCGGACTTGACAAGAATCGCCCAGAAGTTTGAAAGGTTTGACGCAGAAAGTATTTGATTGTAGAATGTGCGAGCGAATTTTCGCGCACTATCTGTATCCAAACTTCTTAATTATATGTAGTAGAATAACACGACTGGGGAGAAGAGTCGCCGTTAGTTATTACGATGATATCGTAGGGTGGGTATCGCCGTTACCGCGTAGGGCTGACTTGAAAGATTGCCCAAGTAATTTTTGTGCGAGATTTTCGAAATCTATGCGAGAATCCGGCATCATAGCTGCAACACTGTTTTAAGTACAGTAACATTGTAAGTGTGCTCGTAAAGTTAGGTGTTAAAACAGTAATTTTCAACACAGCCCTCTTGCTAGACATTCTGATCCAGGGCATAAGGCTACCGTTTTTAGCTCACCTGAGCCAAAGGCTCAAGGTGAGCTATTGGGATGGCCCTGTGTCCGTCAAATGACATCTTCTCCTAAACGGCTGAACAGATTTCAACCAAACTTTACAGGAATGTTCCTTGGGTCAAGCTCTTTCAAATTTGTTCAAAGAATTGAAAACAATATAGAACTCTGGTTGCTATGGCAACCAAAGTGAAAAAATAAGGAAATCTTAAAAAATCTTCTTGTCTGAAACTACAACGGCCAGAGCTTAGATATTTGGCACATAACATTATCTACAGGTCCTCTATCAAGTTTGTTCAAATTATGCCCCTGGGGTCAAAATTGGCCCCGCCCCGGGGGTCACAGTTTTACATAGAGTTATATAGTGAAAATTTCAAACGTCTTCTCCACTGAAACTGATATGGCCAGAGCTTTGATATTTGGCATGGTGACACTTCTAAATGTCCTTTACCTAGTTTGTTCAAATGGTTCTGGTCGGTTAAATATCTAGGTCATAATTCACATTCAAAATATGTATAGCAGACAGCAATTCAGCATTATAAGAGTTAGACCCTAGCCAAATTTCCTACTGGCAGAGTTACATAACTGAACTCAGGTCAGCTGGTCAGCTGATGAGGTTACATATGGTGGTGTCTGCTATATTTTTATGCCCTGCAGTTGGGGGCATATTGTTTTTGTCTGTCTGCTTTTTTGTCTGTTTGTCCATTTGTTTGTCTGTCAGTCCACAACTTTAATCTTAGCCATAACTTTGTTAAAGTTAGAAACTTTATAACTTGGGTCATGTAAGTTATTCCAATTTGTCATGGTTTTTTTTGTCTGGAAGATAATTCCATTTACAGCTATATTAAAATGTTGTCTTGCCTATTAAGCTAAGGCACAATGACCTCAGGTGAGCGAATTAAGGGCCATGGCCCTCTTGTTGGAGAGAATCACAGAAAGTAACTTTTGAAATAGCAGAACAGAAACCTAATAAAGTCCATTTTTTGTAGCTGTTGAGACACAAGGGTGAATACAAACTTATGAGGTTCAAGTTGACCAAAGCTATTGACTTAAGTGCACATTGAAGTCGGGGCCATAGCCTTTCCATTTGGGAAATTCAAGCGTGATTTTCGACCAAATTGGGAAAAGAAGACTGTCTTCCAAAATACATAAAAACTGAATAGAAGTCTAGTTACTTACAGGAAATATATAAAGTTGCATTAATTTAATAAAATAAAAATTATTTAACACTCTAATGAAGGACTGGTAGAATGAATAGAAAAAATTATTTGAATTTTTTTTTTTTTAAATATTCTTTGGGAAATTCTCGACCAAAATTGGGGAAAAAAGAGGCTTTCTGCAATTGGGAAGTCACTGAAAATCGTCCTCTTATAGAAGGGGAAAAGCCCTGGTTCAAGCTAGTTTCATTATAACTTCTGGTATCTGTGTTGCCATGTACAATGTATACTCTTAACTCATATCATTAGTCTGTATTTGTGTCTGATGGTGTGAATTGGATGGAATTTTAATTCCAATATGGTTCCTTTTACTAGCATGTTTGGGTAGTTCAGGGTTATAGATAAGGCGCGTATTTGCGTAAATACGCAATTAAATACAGTAGAAAAGCAATTACTTTCAAATCCATGCGTACTGAAAATCAATTATTGAAAGGGTTTACGCAAAAGAAATCAAGCAGGCGCGTATCGTACGCAATTAGTCGCATTTCTCAAGTTTAATGACGGGATGTTTACTTCGACACCGGGTAAATATTTTACCGATACACCGGTTAGACTGGTTATTTATTTCCAAGTAATAGCCTATCGGATTTATGCAGCGCCGCTTTTTGTTAGCTCGTTTAATTAGTAAACCAGTCACATCGTCTGCCAGAATTTCTTCTGTCAAAATGGCATCGCGCGGACGGAAAAAGCGCAACAAAAAACCCACATTATTCAATTACGTTCAGCCTTCCGCGAACGAACCAGAAATAATTTGTAACGGTGTCGTGAATGAAATTTTGAATGATGCATGTAACAGCCAAAAAAGAGGTTGTTTAATATTACAGACATAATCGACGATCTTTTGTCCCGAATCTGTAAGTCACCAAAGAAACACGACAGTGCTAAAGTTAGCAAAGTTACGGTAAAGGAATCCTGGAATGGCTTTTAAAGTTTCTGTGGCTGGAAATTAATGAATCCTAGTTTTCCTACACAAACATGAGCTGTTGCATTTGTGTTGAAATGAGATCGAAACTGAAATTATCGAGTGTGGGCAAACGAGGGTACAGTACATCAAACAATCAGCTTGTGTTTTGTATTAAATGAAAAAAAAAATAGAGTAAAAAAGCAATTCATATCAAATTGATGGAGTAACGGTTTTTTGGATACTCAATTGAAATTCAGAAAACCCAATTCTTAGAAAATAGAGGGAGTAAATACCCAATTAATGCAAAACCTTGGGCGTGTTCGATTATCAGTTCCAGAACTGTTTGGAACGATTCCATGTAATTAGTAAATCGAATAAAAACGGAATTGAACCCTTGCAAATATGGTAGTCTGGTTCCCTACTTATTACAACTTTGCTGGCGAAGCGTTGGTAAATTGTGCCGGGAACCATGATACGTCACAATTCTGCTCACACCACCTATTTGAACAGAACCGATAGAACAGTTCTGGAATTGAATTCCGGACCGTTCGATTTCGATTCCGTCAGTTCCGGACTGATAAACGAACACTCCCCTAATCTATAACCCTGGTAGTTTTTAGCTCGCCTGTTCGTAGAACAGCAGAGCTAATGTCATACCCCCGGCGTGAGCGTGGCCAAGGTTAAAGGTTTTTGGACGGGTTGTTTTAAAGCTTAATATTTGTGCTAGGGTTATGAAATTTTGTATGGAGGTTCATTTGGAGTTAAACATTGATGTTATGATGTTGGAATTTAAAAATAATTTTAATTTATGTCATTTTTTGACATGTTTTGGACTTAGGTTTTTCGACTACAAACCACAAGGTTAAAGTTTTTTGGACGGGTTGTTTTAAAGTTTAATACTTGTGCTAGGGTGCTTAAAGTTTGTATGGAGGTTCATTAGGGGTCAAACATTGATGTGATGAAGTTGAAATTTAAAATAATTTTAATTTTTGTAAATATTTGACACGCTTGGACTTTGGTGTTTTCCTACTAAACACCAGGTTAAAGTTTTTTGGACGGGTTGCTTTATAGTTTAATACTTGTGCTAAGGTGCTGAAATTTTGTGTGGAGGTTCATTAGGAGTCAAACATTGATGTTATGAAGATGAAATTTAAAAATAATTTTAATATTTGTCAATTTTTGACACGATTTGGACTTAGTTGTTTTGACTTCAAATCACCAGGTTAAAGGTTGCACGGGTTGTTTAAAGTTTAATGAAACTAGACTTAGACTCAACATTAATTTAATAATAGTTCTAAACTGAAAATTGATTTTCTTTTGATACAAGATGATTTTTAGACCTAAACTTTAAACAGGCGAGCATCAGGTGGCTTTGACATCCATTTCTGGTTAATGCTTCCTAAGGGTGTCTAAATTGTCATATTTCGGGAGCTTCCGCAGGGCTTTGCCCTGGACCCCCAGCTTTTTCAGGATTTTCAGTTTTTCCAACTTTCACCCATGCACCTTTAATTAGCTGGACGTCATGATATGTCTGAAATACTGTTGGAAGCGACGTAAAATCAAAACAAATCAAATTAGATTCAGACAGTTTTGCACGGAGACGGCACCCTTTGCAAAATTTGCATGACGGCACAGTTCATTGAAGGGTTAAAAAGTTGTGAACAAGACTGGACAGCTAAAATAATATGCCCAAAGCTTACCATTTTCACTGTAATATGCAGGGTTCTCACTAGGATTTTGTAAGTTGCAGTTCAGGACTCCAATCCTGGAAAACATAGGAGTTCCATTCTCTTTTCCAGTCATCCGGGTATCTTATGCCATACACATACTCTCGGTCCTACTTTAGAAGATTTGCATGTAGATTTCGGGTTTGTTTTCAAACTGAGGGATGCCGATTGAAGGGTGTATGACGTTAGTCCAAATAATGAGGACCCCTGATGAATCTAGGGTCCAAATTCATTTGCTCAATTCCCGATAGCAATGAAACTGATATTGCGTTAACACCAACAACGTCAGTCAGGCGAACTAAAGTTCTATTATAAGGTCAAAAAACATTTGTAAATAGCCTTCTGCACAGAAGAAAATAATTCCCTAACCTTTTTCTGCTTTATTTCACAACTTTCCTCAGTTGAGCGAGAGAAATCTGAGAGAATAAGAGTTGAATCTTCAACTTCCGTTGAACAATTAAAACGTCAACTTTCGGTATGTAAAAAAAGTAAAATGGACTGGGAGCCAGCGAGCCGATTTTCGTTCAAACCGGAAACGGAAATTGGTATTCTTGTGTTTTATACATGACCTTTGTTCAACAATGGTAGTCTGGTTCCCTGTCTCCTATACGAAAAATAATCAAACGAAGGACCAGACTATCACAGTGGCAGAGTTTCGGAAAAAACGTGTAGTGTTAGGATTTAAAGGAAGGAATAAGACACTAAGGTATAGTCCGATTTTGACCCGTGAGCTGTGACCTTTAGGACGAGTCCACCCGTATAGGTAAAACGCATCACAAACCATGAATTTGTTCAGGAGTTACCTACCTTTCATGGTATACTAAGGATATAATGCCTTTTGTATTGAAACTAAATCAATAATCGAGTTAGAGTAATTGGTAGCGGGTTAGGATACTTGCTGTAGTGTAAAAGGCTGTGGGTTCGATTCCCAGTAGGATTTGCTTTTTTTTCAAAAAATATTATTATTATCTATTAGAGCATAAGACTTATTTGAATTGTTCAACATATTATGCGAAATGTGTCATGGACATACTAAACGTTAAACGTTGTGAAGTTTAAAATGTATGTAAAATGTTACCCTATGTGTCCATGGCAGTTTCTCACTTTTAGAAAACAATTGCATTAATTCATTTATCACTGAAATGACAATTGGCAATTCAAATTTCCAATTAAGTCTAGTTAACAATTGGAAAATGATAAACAATGTTGCCCTGACCAAAGTGCTGCTTAAGGTGCACTCTGATCTGGGTGTTCACTGTTTTCATGGGACAAGTGGAGTATACTCTTTCTAAATGACGATTATACTTGTCGTTAGGGTTCAATGTGTTAGGTACTTAGGGTTACCCCATATAAGTTATGTGGGATTCGGATTAGATCCAATGGAAATTCATATCGCTTCTGCTTCTCCTTCATACAGGCTCGTAGACATTTTCTACAAGCTTTCGTGCTATGGAAATTTAGACTATTGACGCGGTGGTTTTGTCTGTCGTAGCATCTTTAGTTTGAACAATGTGGTTATAACTAAATGTAATAAGAAATTGAATAATTTATATTATTTAAACACTGAACACTTACTAAAGGTTCCTTGTGGTTATCGTCATGTGTAGTATAAAAATGCCTTTTCCAACCCAAAAAGAAGAAAAAAGAAAGGAATCACTGGGTATCGAACTCATGACCATACCCAGTAAAACGTTACTCTACTACCTCGACCATGCACGATGACATATAGGTCTCAAGCTCTTATTTTACATATCAAGTTAAGGTTTGAACCCTAACTTACCCATAACATGGAATGGTTGCATCTTCTATAAATAGAAAAGCTCAGTCACGGTTCAGCGCACAAAATTTACCTATAGTTGTCACTGAAAATAAAGGCATAAATTGTAGACTACAGCACAAATTGTGTGCAGACAAAGTTCAAATTAAGAGAAAATTGCGTTTCAATTCAAGGATTGATTTGATGCGTAACTTGCTATTGGAAAATGACATATTAGTGAAAGACCCTGGTTGAACTGAAAAATGTAAAAAATCAACATGCTAAATGTGAAAAGATAAAAATTCGAAACACAGGACTAGTATGACGTAGGACTGGAAAAGAGAATGGCAAAAATTGGAGCTCAAAACTCCCAAAATTGATTTGGGTTAAAAAAGAGGCTGTGGCTAGCCCACCCTCACAGTGTAGGCTAGTTGTCCGGTTCGGGACATCAAGCCTACACTGTGAGGGTGGGCTAGCATTCCGGAATAGATTTTCTTCAGAGAAACTCAGAATATACTGCTTTGTACGTGGGTTAATGTCTAGATATATACAGGAAACAGGGTTTTCCCTAGGCTTTAATTGGGGGACAAAACTAATTTTTGGGGGTCACTTGTCTCGACACTGCTTTTTATCTTTCAGTGTTCTGCCAAGGCCGCGCCCTTGCGCCATTGGCGCATAAAAATCAAAAACGGCGCATAAAAATTCCTGTAAATGGGCCCGAGGGCGCGCTGAAAAAATCGCGGAAAAAAAAAAAAATTCCCGCTACGACGGTCAATGTTTTAGTCGTTCCGTACTATTAGAGCATTTGAAACGACCAATTTCATTAGATACGTCGACCGGAAGTATCCGCTATAGTCCAATCGCTGATAATCTCTCATGCCTTCTCGTTTGTTTTGTTGAAAGATGGCTGACCAAAAACGTAAGGCAGCTACACTGAAAGACTTTTTTCAAAGTTCTCGATATACGCGGAGTAAAAATAAGGAAATGGACGAAAATAATATTAAGTATTCCACAGAGAAAATGTGCATGACGCTGTCGCGGATCAGAATACAGCCGTAAGTAGTAAAAACGTTCAATTGATTCTCAAAAACAGAAACCCCTCTACAGCCGACGACCGAGTTTGATAAAGTTGACCGCTCTTCGAAACGCACGAATGGTGTATCCGCCGAGAAAAAGAAGGGTTGAACTTTTCAGCATAGGTGGTGAAAAGATCACACGTGGCTTGCTTACAATGGTGGGTCAGATTCTATGACTTGCAATCTGCGTCTAGACTAAATCACTTTAAGAAAAAGAGCACACAACTTGCGAATGCCGTAATTGGAAAACGAGTTATTTTTATTGTGTTTTCTATCATTTTTATGAGAAAAAAATGTGGGGCCCCAACTTTTAAAAAATGGCCCCCCTTTTTCATGTCCAGTGGGCCCTGGGGCCCATAGTTTTGGATTTCTTGGCAGAACACTGATCTTTCAATTAAATTTTAGGACATCATGTATAACAAGTCTTGTGTTGTCTTTTTTTTCCCCTCTATATTAGTATCGTCTGAGCGTCTATGGATATTTTAATAGACCCTCTACTTTTTTCATGCTAGATCTACGTTTAAACTGATTGCAATTACACATGCTTTAGTGCCTCTCTATAAACACCTGATTTTTCGTGTCAATCAAGTGTTGATGTTAGAAAGTTAAAACGCCCTTTTGTGAAACGAGTTATCTCTATTCGATTTCTTACAAGGATAATGGTACATTTCGGCGTTGCCCTCGGGAAACTCGAGCCAGGTATACATTTTAAGTCGAGTAGACCAAAATATGTTTGGTCGTTTTATAAGGAATAGCCTCAGATGAATCTGACTCGTACTCAGATGTTTTACTTGTTTCCGCTTGGTTTCTCGCAGAAGTCGACGCAAATAGTTGGAAAAGAGCCATCGTTCAATTTGTTTTCATTTACCACAGACCAGAAGCGCTTATATTACCAATTTTAAGTAAACTATTTTACAGAGTAATTACTGCAGCACAGTCTATATGTGACGGACTAGTATAAAACACGGACTGTTCCGGTCTTCATAAATCGTAATGGCGCCGGAGCGGAAATCGAAGTCGAACCATGGATTTTCGAAGTTGCGTCAAATGATGACTCACAGTAAAAATGTTTGAGGGACATTTTATCGAAACGTGCGTCGTGGGCGCGCATTTTGTGCGCCAGGAAAAACCCTGGGTAAACAACTATAAATCCATTTAACTGTCAAAACCATCATTGAGAAAGCAAACAAATCAAATTTGAAGGAATAAATGTCCCTTTTAATCAGTAGGCTGACTAGCTGAAGAGCGACGTTCGCACCCGCCATTTTAATTGATGGTTGACTAAGGTATCAACAGGTCTGGACGCTCCGCTAGGTTTTCAAATTAGCATGCTTATTTGCCAACTTTTACAGGACAAGGTGTAACTAGGTTATGTTTTCCCCCCTTATATAACTGGTACCCATAAACGGAGTCCTTCCCAATTGCCAAAACTGACCATTTCAAATGATAACTTGATAGGGTCGTCCGATTTTTCATGCGGAGAAGCCTTCCAGTTGGCCCGCGAAGGTTTGTGGTTCTACCCAGTTGCCAATTTGTGCCTGAAACAGTGCATAAAAGACATCTGGGGTCTTGCTCAACCTGTAATTAGCTGGACGTCGCGATATGACTGAAATAATGTTGAAAGCAACCTAAAATCAAAACAAACCAAATGATAATTTCAGATGGCCCAAAATGGTGAACAAGAACAAGAAGACCAACTACTCCATGACTCGGAAGAATACAAGTTTTTAGTTGAATATGGCATCAACAAGAAAGTAGCCGAGGAGCTTGAGAAAATCTATGCAACAGGTAATTTTTGACTATCATTGCGCATTACTCCATTTCACTTAGAGCTGTCATTGATGCAATATCAATGTATTGCCAATAATTGTCGGGGTTCCCACAGGCTTTAAATTTTGAGGGTGCATGTACCCTCTAGGGCTAATTTTAGGGGGTGCAGACAAATTTCAGAGGGTGCATATAAAACATTTTTCTGTTTCTTCTATTACAAAGTTAGTTGCGATACCGTAACTGTATTGCGGATTTAGACCATGGTCTAGAGGTACAGCTATTACAAAGTAGCAATCCGTTATTCAAACAATGGATACGCACCAGGAATGATCTTTGTAAATTTGTGGTTCCGCCGCTAAATTTTTATTTCATTTGTTTCAATGTGTACTGTACATATCTCTCACATTATTTCTTAACCAGGCCGTCAATTGAGACTTAGCCGACATATTTGCAGACTACACGAATGCGTAGGCCTATGCTAAGTCTCATTAAATCAGGCATTTTCCCACAATATTGTTAATAGACGAGATAAAATACATCTGATAAGCCGTCCAGTTTTTCGACTGTGTTGTCGGATTTCGCATAAAAAATGGCGTCACTGTTTTGAAATTGAAAATGACAAGAAAGACATATGACCAGACTTTTTTTTAAAATCATTTGCCAGCATTTTTCAAACACGTCTTCCTCTAAATAAGTATTGAATTCTTATAAAAACAAAAATTGATATAAAAAAAAAGCGACTTTATTACGCACGGAGATGGGAAATCCCACAATCTATTTTAAACCGCTAAATCATCGGATTCGCGATGCGGGTGAACCAGGCGCTTTACGTATTAAGAATGATAAGAATTGACAAGCGCCTGACGGACACTATAAGGAAAATGAAAACAAATCCAAATTGACTTGTCGCCGTCGTCGGACTTTTGACGTTTAACTTGTATTTAGTAGTTTGTTCATAAAATGATCTTCTTGCATCCGATTTCGGCATTATCTGCAACATAAGTCGGTACGTGCATGCACGTTCAGGGCATTGATTTTTTAGCTCACCTGGCACGAAGTGCCAAGGTGAGCTTTTAGGATCGCTGAATGTCCGTTCACAATTGTTCGTTAACGCTCTAGCGCCTACAAATTTCATCCGATCTTCATGACAATGTTTGTCTTGATGAAATCTAGGTCAAGTTCGAATGTGGGTCATGTCCGGTCAAAAACTAGGTCACTAGGTCGAATCATAGAAAAACCTTGTTAACACTTTAGAGGCTACAAATCTCAATGGATCTTAATGAAACTTGGTCAAAATGTTTGCCTCATTAATATCTAGGTCAAGTTCGAATGTGGGTCATGTCCGGTCAAAAAATAGGTCACTAGGTCAAATCATAGAAAAACCTCGTTAACACTCTGGAGGCTACAAATCTTAATGAAACTTGGTCAGAATGTTTGCCTCATTGATATCTAGGTCAATTTCGAATGTGGGTCATGTCTGGTCAAAAACTAGGTCACTAGGTCAAATCATAGTAAAACCTTGTTAACACGCTAGAGGCTACAAATTTCAATGGATCTTAATGAAACTTGGTCAGAATGTTTGCCTCATTGATATCTAGGTCAAGTTCAAATGTGGATCATGTCTGGTCAAAAACTAGGTCCCTAGGTCAAATCATAGAAAAACCTTGTTAACACTCTAGAAGCTACACATCTCAATGGATCTTAATGAAACTTGGTCAGAATGTTTGCCTCATTGATATTTAGGTCAAGTTTGAATGTTGGTCATGTCCGGTCAAAAACTAGGTCACTAGGTCAAATCATAGAAAAACCTCGTTAACACTAGAGGCTACAAATCTCAATGGATCTTAATGAAACTTGGTCAAAATGTTTGCCTCATTGATATCTAGGTCAAGTTTGAATGTGGGTCATGTCCAGTCAAAAACTAGGTCACTAGGTCAAATCATAGGAAAATCTTTACACTCTAAAGGTTGATTGTGGGTCATGTCCAGTCATAATCTAGGTCACTATAGGTCAAGTTTGCCATGGTGTACCAGGTGAGCGATTTAGGGCCATAGTGGCCCTTGTTTATTCAACCTATGCCATTGCTTAAAAAAGTACACGAGATAGAGACATATTTGGCATTTGCACTCAATTTGTCAAGATAAGTAGAGGTCATGGTTACATCATTTAGCATAGTGTTTATCAATCATCACTTAGTGAAGAAGAAAAATGACAAAATGTTGTGTTTTGTAAATTGCAGGCAAATTATCACACTCAGAACTTGATGAAAGAGCGCTGGATGCTCTGAAAGAATTCAACCCAAATGATGCTGTACAGGTCCTCAAACAATTTACTGAAAGCAGCTTACAGCATGTCACAAACAAGAGTGCTTTCCTGTGTGGTCAAATGAAGACATTCAGACAGAAAAGCAAAGGTGGAGGTGCTGGTGCTGCACCTAAAGGACCTGATCCAGACAAAATCAAAGTAAGTTGAAGGACCATGGATAAATTTAATGTATGTCTTCATTTACTCATAATACTTGTGTTAGTTGAAATCTATTTTGTATCCAAAGGTTTTCACGGAATATTTATGGCCTGGGACTCCATAGACACTGAATACTCCCATTGCAATATAGTTGTAGGCTGAATCTAGATCTTCAGTCCCCTACCAAAATGTTTTTGTTAATATGTGTGTGTGTGGAGGGGGGGGGGGGGGGGGGGGGGGTCAATGTTTGCTTCTTACAAGATCTCTTTGTGAAACACTATGCCCAAGTTCTCAAAAAAAAATTATATTCAACTAGTTGTGGTAATGGAGTACCTAAATGATGACCAACAAATTATTGGTTGGGTCTCAATCCATAACTTTCCAATTATGAATTGGTTGACTAAGAGACAGCTTAAAGGCGCCGAGATTCTAATACAAGGGGGAAGTCACACATAAATTTTAGCTTCAGTCTATAACCCAGGTGCATTTAAATTTGATTAAACTTTCCCAAGCTAAACAACAACTTAGAATATTTTTTATAACTTAACAATTTTAATACATTTGAGACATGGAAAAAAAGGAGAAAAGGGTAACTGTATTAATGATAATAACTAACTTAGAAGTACAAAAACAATTGTTGATGACTTTGCGATATCATTATATGTTCACCATTATCTTCAACCCATACATGCAACATTTGTAACTGATCTGTTGTTTTCAGGAAATTCTTGACAAATCTGGATACACACTTGATGTAACAACAGGCCAGAGAAAATATGGAGGACCACCACCAGGCTTGGATGATTCCCACCAACCAGGGTCTGGTCATGAGGTATAACTTAAACCTTTACCTCATAGCCTGTTTCTAATTTTAAAGACAGGTGACCACTTAAAGCACGTTGAAAGTAAAGCAGAATGTGCCTTAAGGCACATTCTTCTTACTTTCAGCCTACTTTAAGCTAAAATCTGCTAGGCTTAGTATATAAACTATGTGTAATGGTAATTGTTCATGAGGGTATAAACTGGAACTATTTTCTTCGGCTGAGGAATAAATAAAATAGGCTCAGTCGGTTCTATGGGGGAAAGGGTTAAAAACATAATTATGCCTGGATATTGCAATGCATAATTATACCTGTATACTTGCTGGAAGATTACATTGTATATTTATATACAAGGGTGATCTTAAAATAAAAACCACTGCAGTTTGTCCATACAGCAGAATGTTTGATATGAAATTGCACTATGCAATCTCTGATGAGACACCTGCACATCTCATCACTGTTAAGGGTCTACACTGTTTGCTCACATCTACTTTAGTGGATAAAAAACTTAGTGGGTTAAAATATGTACATATTGTTCGAAATTTAGGCTTGGACGAATTTTAACAATTTATATCATGCCCCCTTGATCATACACTTGTCTAAAACAAATTGTACCTTATTGGTACTTTTCAGGGGTTGAAATTATAACATCTTTTCTAAAAAAAATTATGTAGAAAACTCCCACTGGTCATTTTCTGCTGATCGTGACACTGATTTTTGCAAACAGTTAGGATCCAGATCAGACACCGCTAGCGCGGCGTCTGATCTGGACCCACACTGTTTGACAATCATTTGTTGGTTTCTTTACTTAAGAAACTGATCAATCTAAATTTAACAAAGTTTGCAGACGATGATTTTGAAGCAGACGATGTCACCGCAGGATACGGATTAAGATGATTCTTGCTGAACCATGTATGTTGTGTTTCAGGTTTTCATCGGTAAAATACCAAAAGACGTATTTGAAGATGAGCTGATTCCTTTAGTTGAAGATTGTGGTAAAGTATGGGATCTCCGACTAATGATGGACCCAATGACTGGCTACAACAGAGGTTATGCTTTCTGCACATTCTGTGAAAGAGAAGGGGCACAGAATTGTGTCAGCAAGGTTCGTGTTTTCAGACAATCTTCTATTAATTGACTACTCTTCGAATTTACTACCGACATCTCGTCAGTTTTAATAACCTCCAATAAATAAATCCATAGATGCACATTTTTACGCATTCAATCAGCCTGTATAGCTCGATGGTAGAACGTCTGCTTGAAGTGCAGGAGGTTGCGGGTTTAATCCCCGGCCGAGTCAAATCAAAGCTTTAAAAATTGGTAGTAATGGCTTGGCTCTCAGGATTTCAGGTTAGCATTACGACTGGTTTGTCTGTCACATGTGTCAGGATAAAGTGACCAGCAGTGTACAGTCCGTGGTGCACCTCATGAGTGCCCCTTCTTAGTCATAATCATCAATCTTGATGGAGAGAAGTTAAAATTAGAAGATTGTGCTCGAGTCGTACAATAAGAAATATAACTTCCTACAGGAGGTAGCTTAAAGCAGGCAGAAAGTAACTCAGAATGTGCCTTAACCTGCTTTAAGTGGTCAAATGTCTTCAAAACTAGAAACAGGATATGTATAAAAGAGTTTAATCAGGATAGTATCGTTCTGCATTATCATTCAGCATTAAGCGACACATGAATTGTATACTGCACATGGGTCTTCAATTGTAGTTGCTTAAAGATGACTAGTTGACAAATGAATCGAGCTGTTGTGATAACTTGCCTCATTCTCTGATTTCTGTCAGCTCAGCAATGTAGTATAAATAAATATCAGTGGACATATTTTGTTGGTCTAACCAAGATTGTTCTAATCATGAGGTTTATACTGAATTAGTGACCCCATGATCTGGAAATCTTTGTGTTGGTAAGACAAGAAAATCAATTGATTTATTCCATCAGGCTCAGGTATTTGGTGTATAGTTTCACCTTTTAAAATTGTCCATTTTGATATTTTCAGCTGGAAGGGTATGAAATTAAAAAAGGAAAAACACTGAAGGCCAACGTTTCAATTGCAAACCAGAGACTGTTTGTAGGAAACATTCCAAAGAGCAAAACACAGCAAGAAATCCTAGAGGAATTCTCAAAGAGGACAGGTTAGTTACTTGTAGAACTCTAGTTTTTGAACAAGTTTGATAATGAAAATAAAATAATAAAAAATTATGCTTGCGGCATTTAATGATGTAGGGTCATAAATCCCAGTAAATGTAATAGTAATAGGATCTAACATGAGGGTTCATAATTTATTGGATTTATAAAACGAATATTTTAGAAAATGATAAAAACAAGGTTTGCCGAGTTTAACCTTTTTCAAGAAGACTTTATAAATCCAATAAATTATGAACACAAATGTAGATTCTATTTTCAACAACACCTGGCAATATTGGTTTTACCATCTCGATACTTATTTCAGATTGCTAGTGTCACTATATAAGTCGATGGATTACGCGTGAATTGACCGCCCAAATGACCAATGGAAAAAGTAGATCCAAGGTTTATTCCGCTTAATTCAGAATAAATTAAGGGAGCACATCCCTGCCCCTTCCCATCTTTAGACATTTGAATGGGACAGAAATGTTGATTGACATCATATTTGTTTACACATTTTGACAGAGCATAGAAATACACATTTTAGTATGACAATCTCATTTGCATAGTTTGATTATTTCTCGTAATAACAGGTAATTACTGTATAGGCAAAAACTGGAATAGCTGCAGTAATGCAAGAAGTTTTATCTTGTGTGTTTCAGATGGTCTCTCGGATGTTATTATCTATAAATGTGCTGAAAAGGAGAACCAGAATAACAGGGGCTTTGCCTTCCTGGACTACGACTCTCACAAGAGTGCATCCACAGCCAAAAGAAAGCTGCAGTCTGGACGTGTGAAGGTTTGGAACTGTGATATCATAGTAGACTGGGCAGATCCTGTAGAGGAACCTGATGATGAAACCATGTCAAAGGTGAGAACTACCATAGGATTGAGCATACATTAAAACCTCTATTACGACCACTAAAAAAAAGGCGTATTCATTGTTCAAAAGACAGGTGATGGCATAAAGAAAGGTTACATTAGGCAACCTTGAAGGCTTTACCCCATATGTTGTTGATAGTACTTGATAGGTGATCACCTAAAGCAGAAGAATCCTTAAGGCACATTCTGCTTTACTTTAAGCCTGCTTGAAGCTACAATCTGCAAGAATATAGAAAATGTTTCTTATGGAACTGATTTCGGCTGTGGATGAATCAATTTAATGCGCTAAAAAGGCCTCTATGAGGGAAATGGTTAAGAACAAAGATTTCTGTTTTACTGTTACTTTACTTTTAAGCAGTCGCCTGCCTTAAACCCCTTACAATTAATACAAATAAAGAGATAACAATAACGATTATCAGATTAAATTGAGTAAAGATTTGTTTTGTCTATTAAACTTGTGGATAAATTGCTGGCAAACTACAAATTGTGACGAGTAAATTTTGAAATTGTTTACCCATTTAGCAATATTTCTTACAGAACTAGTTTGTGAGGGATATAAATTGATTGCATTTCAAGATGTACCACAATCCAGGTCCTTCGTGGTGGGATTAATAGCCATGTTGGCTGCTAGATTGTGTAGACAAAAGTTGACGGGTAGTTTACACTTATTTGCACCATTTGGATGCAGATCAGACTGCTGTCATACATATATTTAATTTCAGATTTCAACACAAGTGCAATCTTTCAAATACTAAAATTCTGGCGTCTACCAAACCCGATATATGATTAATTAGAAATGTCTCGAAGGATAATTATATGATTCTACTGACTAGTCCCAAGTAGGAGTGTAACAATACATCGAACTATCGATACATCGCGATAGTTCTCTGTCCGAGTTACTCTATCGATAGTTGTTTCCAAATGCCGATAGACTATTGCGATAGTTGCTCCGACTATCGATAGTATAAATGGCAAACTCGAAGTAATAAACCTGCAATGAGTCTTTTTCGTAGCATTCTATTCCGAAATGTAAACAACGGTGAACGATAGTTGAAGTTAACGATGAAGTAAGAATACCTTCCCTTGTCAGTTTCACGGACTATGTATAAATCTAGAGCGTGGACACCCCTAGTTAGAACGCAATGCGGGAAAACCAATTGTCATGAGATATAACAAGTTTTGAATGAATTTAAAATTCATTATACTTTAAAAGATAACTTCCTTCGAATTACAAAAAAATGCTTTTAGTAAGTATGTAGTATTCGGCTCCTTTATGCTCTCGTTTTAGTCGAATGTTATCGTTGTTTACAATAACAATAATATGGCGTCGAACACTATGAGATTTTGTTCGGTAAAAAACGAAAGCGCAAAAACGCCGGTCTGGGACTATTACGGCTACGTAAAAGAAAATGGACAGCTGAATAAAAAGAGAACAACCATCTGTCTTCAATAATGAAAACAAACTATGCAGGAAAGGGTTAATATTGATTATTGTAAGACATTGAACTATCGCGATAGTATTGCAATAGTAACCTGGCAATAGCAATACTATCGCAATAGCGTTTCTTGCAATAGCAATACTATCGCGATCGTAGAAATTGGCCTCAATAGTCAGCCCTAGTCGCAAGTTCATAGGACATGGATGGAGAAAATGTATTTTTGTCCCCATCTGTCATAAATCTTAACAATAACTCTTGCACTGCTGGGCATATGGCTTTCATACTTGACAAATGACAAGTGACTTTGCTTGTGTTGAGACCTTTCAGACCATGCCAATAGTTTTTCCATTACCCCATGACTACATTTAAAAAAAACTTAAATGCCTAGAACAAATGAAGCAAAAGGTAAAAGGCTTTTATACGTGGTATGTATTTTGCTTGTGTTGATACCTCTTTATTGAAGGACCATACCATTTCTCTCACCTAAACTTACTTTTAAAATATATATAGTGGCACCATGATACCTTGGTTTCTAATAAAAACAAACTTCATTTTTGGAGAAAACAATTCTAATAAAAACAAACTTCATTTTTGGAGAAAACAAGAGTCTTGGACTTGAAACATATATATTATACCGGTCTTGAAATATACATGTATTTATTCAGGTCAAAGTATTATACGTCAAGAACTTGGCAAATGATATCACAGAGGAACAGCTGAAGGAAACGTTTGAAAAACATGGCTCTGTTGAGCGAGTCAAGAAGATCAAAGACTATGGTTTTGTTCACTTTGATGAAAGAGAAGGAGCAATGGCAGCCCTAGAGGCTTTAAATGGAGAGGTAAGTAGGCAGCTAAAACTGAAAAGCTTTATACTTAATGCCAAAATACTTCAAAGACAATTTGTTTAGCTTTTCTCTTCAGCTAATACATCCGGTAAATTGATAGCTTAAAACATAACGAAGAATGGTCATCATTCCAGTGTCTGCTTCCTGTTTGACGTTGTTATCAAAAATCTTAATGTTGTTATAGTATTGCATTCGAGTCTGGAACAGTAAGCTTCAAAGTTAAAAAGTTGGTTGGCTCTTAAGCATTTGATTGATCAGATTTAGCTTTTAAGTTCAAATCTGACCACCAAAAGCTTTGACAACTCATCTCTGACAACTCAACTCAAATGTTGTCTATAAAACTTATTTGCATAACTTAATTTTCTAGATACTTGGTAAATTTGCGATGGAGGTTTCTCTAGCAAAGCCTGCTACAGAGAACAAGAAAAAAGAGCAGAGGAAACAGCACCAGAACCGCATGATGATGTACAGAGGAGGACCAGGTTTTCAGTATGGACCATTTGGGTTAGCCTTTTTACAGAGCATTAGAATTAAAATTCACATTGAAGGGAGTTGTAGGCAATTTTGGGCAAAATTCTACCATTTTCATATATTGGCAGTCATGCATCTCTAAAACTATAACAGCTTGTGCCCAAACAGCCACAACTCCTTTTAAATTGCATTTATGAATTCTTTGCTTACAGGGCTTCAGATAAATGAGGAATTTCCAAAGTTAAAATCTACTGCCTGCCCAAACTCTTGTGTGGTGCAGTTGCTGATTAGAATCTTTTTGAGATCATTCTAATTAGTAGTTTTCCTGCCCTGGGGATTAATGCAGACAGGAAGAAAAGTTAGTTTTTACTTTGCTACCGCATCTGGAGCCCTGGCTGAAGGGGGGTTTTAAAACAAAATTTACATTTATTTGTTTCATACTACTTTTGAAAATATTTTTTAGTCATTACTTTTGAAAAATGTGATGTTGAAGTAATACAGTTAAACATCTTATTACAACCACATCATGAGATAAAAAAAAAATCCCAATTTTAGGCAGGTAAAAGCAAGATGACAGTTAAGCAGAAAGATTCTAAAGGAGCTTTCTGCTATACAGTCATATTGCTTTAAGCTTCCTGGTTTTAATTATTAAATGCTATCAATAAGCCTACATTCCAGTGATCGTATAAGAGAGGTTTCACTGTAATAAAATGCAATGTTCTGATGTTACAGTTATGATGATGGCTACTGGGGCCCACCACGTATGCCTGGCCCACCATCTGGTGGTAGAGGGGGAATGAGACGACCAATGCCACCACCCATGGGTAAGTCAACTAAGTCTTAAGATTTAAATCTTTGAATGCTGTGTAATTTTTCGTTTGCAAGCATTGTTGACAGCTATTCTAAAAATAGTGTCTAAGTTTTTGACTAAACAAGGTCAGAGCCTCAAATACTTTGGAGCCTGATGAGATGTTGATCAGCGTCTCGTCGGGATCCAATCTGTTTGCAATGGTTATGGTTTTATCTCTAGCATGCTAAGAGTAAAATACCTGTAAAAGTTTTGAATTCAATTTTTGGCATGAAAAGCTGGTGCTGATTTGATACATCCCATCATCTGCACAGGCAGACCAGGTGAGGATCTTTGGTCAAAGTCGAGATAAATTTTAGTGGATGTTGGTTGGAAAGAAAGCAATAAGAACGAATGCAGTGTGCATAACCAAATCTTTTGCATGGCTGTTACAATAGTTTCGGATTAACAAAAAAGGAAAAGACATGTACACAAACTTAAACTGTGGAGCTAATAGAACATCTATTCATGCAAGTTAGTTTATAAATTGAGAATTAATAGTTTGATAAGTGTCTCAACACTTGATACTGACCAGAGGTCACATGACTCAGTGTCTGATTGATATCCAAACTGTTTACCAATAACATTGTTACTTTGGGTGACTACAGGATAGGAAAATTACTAGTGAATGATATAATTCCCTCTGATCTGGGTCTTCACTATTTGTCATAATGCGAAACAATGACTAAAACAACCCAAAAAAGTCGGACATTGGCTAGACTAAAATGGAAACTCGAAATGTCCTTTTGAAGTTTCAGGGAGGAATGGGTTAAGCATAAAGATATTTAGTCTGCCGCCTAATTGCTCTACAATTATCATGCTATTTCAGAGTATTATGATGACTACAACTACTACTATGATGAGGGCTTTGACTACTATGGCGGCTATGCTCCACGTGGGGGGCGTGGACGTGGAGGACCAATGATGCCAGTAAGTATGCAACTGAGGGAAATATTGACAATTTCTTAAAAACTTCAGCATACTCTTTCCTTCAAATGGTTCAGATTTTTTAGAATTAAGAAATAAATACCCAAATTTGCTGTATTACCTTTGAAATCGAGATTTTCAAGATGAAAAAATGTTGCATAACAAGAATTAACTGTTGTGATTGCATTGCCTCCAGTTTGGATGATAGTGACTAGATTGATGAAATTTTTCAAAGCAACGCTAGTTGTTTTTGTATTTGAAAGACTGGTCAATGAACTATTAAGATAACATTTGAATTAATATTTGCTGCTTAAAAGCTTTGAATTTTTTCATCCTTTATACAGCAAAACTGTTCTATCACAACCAATAAAATGAAGGCTGATTGATTGTATGAAAGACAGGTGACAGCTTAAAGCAAGGTGACAGTAAAACAGTGAGCTCCTAAGGCAGCTTTGTTTTAGAGTCATCTTGCTTTAAGCAGTCACCGTGTCATAAAAACCTAATAATAAACGCAAGTGTCTGGTAATAGAGAGGCTTTACTGTATATTATTACGATAGAATTGTATTCTTGTTTGGTATTACTGAGAAATTCTATCTACCATGATGTGTTGGTACAATGTCATTTTGGTACAAGAGCAAATCAGTTCTTCACCAAAATGAAAATTTGCTTAGTCTTGTCAAGTACATGTACTATCCAAACTAAACTTTAATTTACAATTTTGTGTTTTGTTTTTATCAGCCCGGTCGCGGCCGAGGAGGTCTGCCACCGCGCGGTGGACCTAGAGGGGGTCCAGCTGCTGCGCGGGGTGTACGTGGAGCTGCCAGGAGCAGAGGCGGAGCTATGGCTCGAGGGAGAGGGGCTACAGGTAGAGGCCAGCAGACCGTCAGAGGGGGCAAAAGGAAAGCACCTGAGGCCGGTGGAGCGCAACAAGCTAAACGGCGTGTGACAGGCAATGATTGGGGTGCCCAACCAATTGCCCAGCAACCTCTGGGTCAGAGTGGGTATGGTGGAGGTTACAGTGGTGAAGGGGATGCTCAGTGGTACCAAGACTCTTATGGCCAGAATTGGGGTTAAGCTACCAGATGTCAGAATCCCAGTCTGACCTGGAATGAAGTGAATACTACTGAGTCTCGCAGGAACACCACTTGTAAATAGCCATACCTCTAGGAAATTTTTAACATTGAGTGTGGTAAAGTTATCGTCAGAGTCATGTGTTTGTTATAGATCAGGAGAGAGTAGTTGGTTTGTATACCACTATCATGTCGTGACTTTTACCCCATTCAGAATTTCAGACCATCTTTGTAAATAATGGTCTTTTAACTAACTTACATGAGTCATCTGCTGGAGTCTACCAAAAAATTTTAGAGAGAAAAGGAATATTTGTACATACAGATAGAAACTTTTTAAAGACCACATTTGGATCAATGTGTACGTGTTCCCTCGAACTTTGAATTTTAATACTTTGGCAGTTTCGCGTCCTTAGCAGCAGCAAAATGAAAATAGAATCAGAATTGCTGATCATTAAATGCTGATTTGTAAATAGCAATTTTGTCGAAAGGTATCGAAAAATTAACTTGAAATTTGTATCAGTTGGATTTAGTTCAAATGCACTTGATAATCGACTTGTGAAGACCATATTTGTTCATAAAGTTTTCATTTGCATTGGACTTCGGTGTACTTATAGATAAACCATTGTTGTAGATCATGTAGATGTCAATTCATTGTTTGTTATGTTCACTATTTTTGGCATATCGGAAATCATGTGGATTCTATCAGTTTTGGAATAAACTCATTTGATCAGTCATCTCATTTATGTGAAATTTTGTGTTTCGAGTTTTGTTTAAAAAAATTCTCCAAATTGTCCTGCAATTCAAATATCTTGAAATATCTTTTGTGTTGTCTTGTAAGTTATTTCAATGAAAACAAATACAATCAACAAATAGTAGAAAATTTAAGACTAGGTATTAGGATTATATACTTAATCTTCGAAACCGTGACTAAAATTTAGAAACGAAATAAAGTTGCGTGAAGTAATTCATGTTGTGAAACTTAAATCCTCTGAACATTTAAAAGTAGATGTTGAAATAGAATTACAGCCAAAACTCGATACTTCAAACTCCCTTAAATAAATTCTGAATTTCAATTACAGAGGAACATCATGATTTGGATTTGGAATTTTTATCAAACGTAGTCACATGAAAAGCTAATAGTTGTTCACAAAGTCACATGAATTATTTCCTACCGCTTTTATGATGATTGCAGTAAGTTGTTTAAAGCGACCATTGAAATTAGACCCTTTAGGGTTTCTTTAATATAGGAGTCTGCTTAATAACGGGGTATAAAATATGGAAGTAAAAGGAGCTTGAGTTTGTATCCTTTATTAAACAGACTCCTTTAGAGATACTAACTCCTCCAAGTAATGGTCGCTTAAAACAAGATTAACCCTATACTCCATAGAAGCACATTTTAACGCATCTAATTTAATTCTACACGGAAGAAAATAGTTAAAATTCAGTCATGAATATGTATCATGAAAAAGATTTTCTAGCAAGCAGGCTGTAAGTAGAGTATAAAGCACCTTTAGGTGCATTCTACTTTACTTTCAACTTGCTTTAAATGGTCACATAAAACTAGGAACAGGCTATGGAGTCGAGAGTTAACTGTATTTTGTATGTTTGTCTTATTTAATAACCATAATAACCGTTTTTATCTTCTCTTTCTCAATAGAAACTGAGGAAGGAATGAACTGCGTCGTGGGCAATGGACTGTCTCTTTGCCAAATTTAAAATTATCATTTGAGAAAAAATAAGTGAAATTGTGCGAAAAAAAATGAAATGTACTGTTTCATTGTTAAAAAAAGAAAATTAACACAAAAAACACATTTTGAATGCTTAACATTTCAGATTTCTATTGTAGTTAAAATTTCCAAAAATTTGTATGTGTTTTTCTTTTTCTTGTAACCTGTTTTTTCTTCATCTTTGCTCAAATTGGGCAAAAATAATGTTTGTTTGAGAATTTGGATGTATGTAGCTAGTTTGAGGCTTCCAGTTTGCTAGGAAGTCATTTTATGCTTACATGTGTTAGAAAGTAATTTGTGGCATATGACTAATAATTGCCTGAGGTTACTCTCGGTAGTGACCTTGATAGAGACACTGACAACCACAGTCAGCGCCAAGTGGATATGGACTCTATAGAAGGTAAACTTGTCCTTTCCCCCAGTTCTGAGTTGTGAAAACTCAAGTTGCGACTTGCTTGAAAATGAATCATTAGTGGGTCAAAATGAAGTTCAGAGAATCTTTTTGTTACAATTCTTATTTTCACTGTAAAATAAAAACACTTGTGGAAATACGACTTCTGTAATAAGATTCAAGGGTTTCTGTTAAGGACCAAAACTGAGGGATAACGCCGTTCATGCATTGAAGATTTGAGCAATGCAGTTCAGAAAGTATGTAATAAATGGGATCTTAAATGTTGATCAGGAATTTTTCTTGGAAAATAATAAAATATGTCATAACCAACATTTGCTTGAATGCTTGAATTTAGCAAAACAAAAAAACCGAGGCTTGATAAATTGACTAGTATTAAATGAATATTAATACAAGTGAATGAAGGGACGTTTACGGTTCTATGGTGGGTTTTTTCAACTGCAGTAGTCAAATTTTTAGCTCACCTGAGCTAGTTGGGGTGAGCTTTTGCAATACTTGAATGTCCGTCGTGCGGCATCAACAATTTCATTGTTTACACTCTATAGAGGCCACAATATTTATCCAATCTTTCTAAAACTTGCCCAGATTGTATATTACCATAAGAGTTTGATAATTGTTGAAATCAGACCAATACTGAATAGGTCAAAAGTAATCTACCTTTGAATTGCTGAAAATACCATATTTAACAGTGTTTACACTCTAGGGGCCACACTATTTATCCAATCTTTCTAGAACTTGCCCAGATTGTATATTACCATAAGAGTTTGGATGAGTTTGATTATGGTTGAAATCAGACCAATAGGTCAAAAGTAATCTACCTTTGAATTGCTGAAATTGCCATATTTAAGTGTTTACACTCTAGGGGCCACAATATTTATCCAAACTTGCTCAGATTGTATATCTCCATACGAGTTTGGATGAGTTTAATTATGGTTGAAATCGGACCAATAGGTCAGTAGTAATCTACCTTTGAATTGCTGAAAATGCCCTATTTAACAGTGTTTACACTCTAGGGGCCACAATATTCTCAAACTTGCCCAGATTTTACATGACCATAAGAGTTCAACTATGTGCAATTATAGTTGAAAACAGACCCATGGGTAAGAGTTATCTGCCCTTGAATTACTGAAAATGTCATATCTTACAGCGTTTACACTCTTGCAACTAGTTTTCAATGGATTTTGATTATACTTGCAAGCAAAGTATATAGCTATAAGTTCTCGAAGGAGTGCAATTATTGTTGAAATCTAATCTTTGGGGCAATAGTTATCTCATCTGCCCTTGATATACTTTGAAATGGTAGAAAATGCTTCATTTCAGTATTGTTTAGGCTCTAGTTATCTGCCCTTGATGTACTTTACTATACTAGAATTATGAGGTTGTATTCCAAAATTGTTTACATGCAATACTATAGATTTGAATGGGTTTAGATTAAAAAGGGTGAAACAGAAAGGTAAAGCTATCGGGCTTCAGTACAACAGGTGAGCGATATCGGGGCCTTCAGGCCCTCTTGTTGGATTTAATGTAGTGAAAATTAATTGGATGTTGAAAAAAACTTTCCTATTATGACCACTAAATATAAAACTTATTGAAGTATTAAATACAGGTAGTAGCTTAAAAAAGATAAAAGTAAAACAAAGCTCCATCAGGATAATTCAACCTTACTCTAATCTTGCTTTAGCAGCCATGCCTCTCAAACTGAAAATCTTAATTTAGTGATCATCATCATAAATAGAAAGTTTTGAAAAGCACTCAATCCACCGAATATTTGCAGATGTGCAAACAGGTTCACCCATTACCCCATAAATACGCCTTTAATATATTGTGACACTGAAGAAAATAGTTCATACAGTCATGAAATTGAATATATACAAGAAATATTTTCTATATCCTAGCAGATGATCGCTTAAAGCAGGCTGAAAATAAAACGGAATGTGCCTGGAGGCGCATTCTGCTTTAATTTAAACCTGTTTCAAGTGATCATGTTTCTTGAAGATAAGAATTGCATTGAAGCCACTAGATGGAGTACTCATCCTCGCCCTTGCAAATACTGTCCGTTGGCAGATAAAACCTTTGTAAACTGTATACAGTAAAAACTCTATTACATTTCGATAACTAAACCGAAGGTCAATTTTGTAAGAAACTGGTGATAAAGCAAGGCGACAGTAAAATGGAAATCTAAAGGAGTTTTGTTTTACCGTCTTCTTGGTTTAAAGCAGTCTTAATAAGAAATGATTGACACAATATTGGTCGTAATAAAGAAGTTTTACTGTACCTGATTAACAATGTTCAGACCCGGATTAGGGGCATCTATTAGACCACTCTATGGGGATTTGTTCGTCATTTTGCACTATATTTTAAAAATGAGCCTAGGTAGTCGAGAATATACTTTGAAAAGTTAGTTTGAAGTGTTCAGGATAAATATAGGATAGAAATGCAGAAAGCTTTATAGAAGCTTTCTGCATTTGAGATATATTAAACAATATAAACCTCTTTGAGAACTTGCTCACTGCATCAATACATGTAAATGGCAACTAAATACCAGATTGCATCGGCCAGATGTCTTCCGATACAGAACTAAAACCTTGAAACATTTTTAGCTCACCTGAGCTAGCTCAGGGTGAGCTTTTGCAATCCTTGAATGTCCGTCGTTCGTCGTCAACAATTTTAGTGTTTACACTCTTAGAGGCCACAATATTTATCCAATCTTTCTCAAACTTGCTCAGATTGTATATTACCATAAGAGTTCAGATGTTGAAATCGGATATATAGGTCAGGAGTTATCTACCTTTGAATTGCTGAAAATGCCATATTTAACAGTGTTTACACTCTTAGAGGCAACAATATTCATCCAATCTATCTCAAACTCCTCCAGATTGTATATAACCATAAGAGCTTGAATGAGTTCTATTATGACTGAAATCAGATCAAGAGTTATCTACCTTTGAATTGCTGAAAATGCCATATTTTTAGCTCACCTGGCACGAAGTGCCAAGGTGAGCTATTGTGATTGCCCTGTGTGCGTCGTCAAACTTTTTCTTCAAAGATCTTCTTCTTGGAAACCACTGGGCCAATTTCATCAAAACTTCATAGGATTGTTCCTTGTAGGGTACTCTCTCAGATTTCTTCAAATATAGGTCATCCAATTGAAATTTTGGTTACCATGGCAACCAATTGAAAAAACTTTAAAAATCTTCTTGTCAAAAATTACAGGTCCGAATTGTAAATAATTTTACCCAAACGTGCCATTTGTGACCCTCTATCAGATTTTTTAAAATAAATTTCCTATCTTAAAAAACATGGCCGCTAGCGGGTGGGGCAGATTTTCCTTATATGGCTATATAGTGAAAACTTTAAAAATCTTCCTGTCAAAGACTACTGGTCCGATTTGAAAGTTATTTCATGCAAATGATCCATGGGTGACCCTCTACCAGATTTCTTAAATTATTTTGATATCTGAAAAAACATGGCCGCCAGTGGGTGGGGCACGTGTTCCTGATGTTATTGTATAGTAAAAACTTTAAAAATCTTCTTCTCTGAAACTACTGGTCCAAATTGAAAATAATTTTACACAAATGGTCAATTGATGACCCTCTACCAGATTTCTAGAAATCATATTGTTATCTTAAAAAACATGGCCGCCAGTGGGTGGGGCACCTTTTCCTTATGTTACTGTATAGTGAAAACTTTAAAATCTTCTTCTCTGAAACTACTGGTCCAAATTGAAAATAATTTTACACAAATGGTCAATTGATGACCCTCTTCCAGATTTCTTAAAATCATTTTGTTATCTTAAAAAACATGGCCGCCAGTGGGTGGGGCACCTTTGCCTTATGTTACTGTATAGTAAAAACTTTAAAATTCTTCTTCTCTGAAACTACTGGTCCAAATTGAAAATAATTTTACACAAATTGTCAATTGATGACCCTCTACCAGATTTCTTGAAATCATTTTGTTATCTTAAAAAACATGGCCGCCAGTGGGTGGGGCACCTTTTCCTTATGTTACTGTATAGTAAAAACTTTAAAAATCTTCTTCTGAAACAACTGGTCCAAATTGAAAATAATTTTACACAAATGGTCAATTGAAGACCCTCTACCAGATTTCTTGAAATCATTTTGTTATCTTAAAAACCATTGCCGCCAGTGGGTGGTGCAAGTTTTCCTTATATTTCTGTATAGAACAACTTGAAAAATATTTTTCTCTGAAACTATTGGTCTGATTTAAGAATGATTTTACACAAATAATGATTCATGGGTGACCCTTTGCCAGTTTTCTTCAAATAATCTTCCTAACATGGCCACCGCAGTGGGTGGGGTGAATAAGTTAAAACTTAATCCATTACCATGACCGTAATCATGGGTACCAGGTGAGCGATTTAGGGCCGCATGCGGCTCTTGTTAAGTGTTTACACTCTAAAAGGCCACAATTTTTTATCAAATCTATCTCAAACTGGCTCAGATTGTATATGATCATAAGAGTTCGAATGATTCAATTATGGCTGAAATCAGACTAATAGGTCAGGAGTTATCTACCTTTGAATTGCTGAAAATGCCATATTTAACAGTGTTTACACTCTAGAGGCCACAATTTTTATCCAATCTATCTCGCACTTGCTCAGATTGTATATAACCATAAGAGTCGGATAAGTGTGATTATGGATGAAATCAGACTAAAAGGTTAGGAGTTATATACCTTTGAATTGCTGAAAATGCCACATTTAAGGGTGTTTACACTCTAGCGGCTACAATTTTTATCCAATCTTTCTCAAACTTGCTCAGATTGTATATTATCATAAGAGTTCAGATGAGTTCAATTATGGTTGAAATCGGACGAAAAGGTCAAGAGTTATCTACCTTTGAATTGCTTAAAATGCCATATTTAAGGGTGTTTACACTCTAACGGCCACAATTGTTATCCAGTCTTTTTCAAACTTCCTCAGGTTATATATTGCCATAAGAGTTCAAATAAGTGCTATTATGGTTGAAATCAGACCAATAGTTCAAAAGTTATCTGCCTTTGAATAGCTGAAAATTCCATATAGATCTAACATCGTTTACACTCTTGCAACTAGTTTTCAAATGGATTTTGATTATACTTGCACAGAGTATATAGCTATAAGTTATTGAAGGAGTGCAATGATTGTTGAAATCTAATCAATAGTTATCTACCCTTGATATTCTATGAAATGCTAGAAAAGGCTTCATTTCACTATTGTTTAGGCTTTAGTTATCTACCCTTGATGTACTCTACTATATTAGAATTATGAGATTGTATTCCAAAATTTTTATTTTGAATGGATTTAGAATAAAATGGGTGAAACAGAAAGGTAAAGTTATCAAGTTTCAGTACAACAGGTGAGCGATATCGGGGCCTTCAGGTCCTCTTGTTCTAGTAGAGCAGATGAAACAAATGACCAAATATTGAAGAAAAAGTGCCAGTCTCAAACGAAACCTAAAACAATGGAACTTTGTATTTTGTGTTAAATATTGTGCAACTGCACTGGTTGGTTGAAATTCAGGTCAGGGGCCATTTCATAAACGAACTTGCGAGGATGTGGCACCAAAAAATACCATATAAACCATTCTGACAGCGACCTTGTTAAAAAAGGAAACAACTGAATGAGCTTGCTGCCTTCAGACTTCGATAATTTAATGCTGAAGCAAAGAGATTATAGTGGTGGGTTTCATTTTACTATCCTAGCCAAAGATGTTTTATGAAATGGATCCCAGGGTTTTCGAAAGTATTTATCAAACCATATCAAGTCTCTTGGTCTCTGGATATAATTTGAAGGCAAGGTCAATTACACTTTTGATAAATTTTGGTGTGTGGTACATCTACAAAACTGGAGATTTCTGAACCCATTACCCTATAGCCCTTTTCTAAATTTCAAAACGAGTGACTACTTGAAAGTAAAGCAGAATGTGCCTTAGGCACTTTCTGCTTTACTTTTAGGCTATCATCTGCTTGAATAGAGCCAATATTTCTTATGCTTCAAATTCATGATAGTATAAATTAGACCTATTTTTCAGTGCAGTAATATAATATAAAGGCGTATTTATGGGGTAATTGGTTAAAGTATCATTTTTGAAGACCAATGCAGAAAAAAATACATTTTCATATTCATTTGTCAGTTTTTGATGATTTGGCAAATGAGGTGAAATATTGATACATAGTTGTTGCCACTTAGTGTGAACATTACAACAACTCGATAACAATAGGAGATATGAGTAGTGCTTTATGCATTATTTACTGTGATTGGCACTACGGGAGATCCATACACACAAGGATTAAATGAATGGAATTAATTTCTCAGTGAAACCGTGATATATTGGTGATTCAAAAGGAGCAGAGAAACATTGGAAATTAAACCTATGGAGTTGTGCAATCCCAAAGCAAGGCATTCATGCATTTCAACTTTTGGTTACCCCTGTGGTTCTTTCAAATTTGGATGCCTTTTTCAATGAAGAAAAACTTTACATTTAGACTCTTTGGCTGGCACACAAGAAATTCTTGAAAAGGAAAGTATTGAAAAATCTTCCCAAATGGTTGAGGTATGTATGGAAACTACAAAAATTTTCTATTCTTCAGAAATTCACAATTAAATCAGTTTAAATAAGTAGTTTTGCAGTATAGAAAATGGCAATGATAGAAGAAAAATAAGGAACAATGCAAACCTCTCTTAGTTGCCCTGCTGGTAATATCAAATTTGGAGTTATATAGGCAGATGAGAGCTTAATGCAGTAAATTGGAAATGCTGAAAAGCTGTTGTGAGCTTTCTGCATTACTTCATGCATTCAGCTATCATCCGTCTTGAAGACTTCAGCATTTGAGTGTTTCTAAAGGGGGACAAACATTAACCCTTTACTCCATAGATACTCATTTTAACGCATTTTATTTATTACTCCATTGAATTGAATTATTCCGATTTATACAGTCTGTGCACTGAAAGATTTTAGAAATCTATAGGTAATTAAGAGCATGTTGAAAGTAGAGCAGAATAAGCTTTAATGCACGTTCTGCTTACCTTTTAACTTTCTTTAAGTGCAATAAGTTGTAAACTATTCAAAACTTAGTAAACTATTCAAAACTTAGGAACATGGTATGGAGTAAAGAGTTAATACAGAGGTGAAGCTTTTATCTGCATATTACTAATCTTTGGTTTTCCTGTGTTTGCTGTTGCAGGTATGGCATATAAACTCGAGATCATGAAAATACAAGTGGTGGCGAGAGTAATGATGGACTGAAAGCTGTAAAGCAGGGACATTGGTTTCCACAGTGTATAGGATAACCTGTTGTCAAACCGACCATCAGTGTGGCGAGATGCACAAGATTTACATATGAAGCCATTGATTGTATGACTGTACAACTGGAACTCTGCTGAAACAAGTTAATGGATTGAAATCGGATCAGATGCTGAGTAATTTTATCAGTTGATTCGGATGCAATCTGTTTGCTACTTGAACTGTAAATTGGAAGAAAAAAAAACTGTCAATTCAAGCAAACGGCACTATATCGGGATGATTTCGTTTTCCACAATAATTTGAAGAGAATTTTGTTTTGTTTTAAGTGAATATGTACTATTCCTGCTTTATACAGTATTGAAGTGAACAGTAAAGCTGTCAAGTGCATATTACAGACTTGTGTTAGTTTGCTAACTCCTACTGATGAAACTAAGAGATAAATGGTGGGGAGGGATGTATTTATGTTGATTTTGTATTGAGCTACCACTTGATAGAAACATTGGACAATTTTAAATACAGACAGTTGCGTAATGCATTATGTGTGTGTTACATAAGTTGACCAGTCACCAGTTTTCCTGTAGTGGTCGCTTAATACAAGATTGACAGAATTTGGCCTTAAATTTTTCAAGGTTATCCATTTTGTGCGTTAAAATGGACCTCATTCAACGTTGCCAAACAAAATTTCATTCCAACTGCTCGTTAAAATCCCATCACAAGGCATAACTGAAACATCCATATTGGATATTATGAAATAATCTGAGGTGGGGATCGAACCTGCCACACCTATGCCGCAGTCCAATTCCTTAACCACTGAGCTTGAGAGTCGCCTCCCTAACAAAGGTGTTTAGTATTGGATTTGTCATTATTTATACACAGTTGTGGGGAATGTATCATTACCTCATAGTCCGTTTCTAGTTTCGTAAATGCGAGCAGGTTGAAAGTAAAGTAGAATGTGCCTTATGTAAATTCTGCTTTAAGTTCATATCTACTAGGATAGACATTTTCTTGTGATCATACATATTCATGACTTTATATAGTAAACTACTTTCTTCAATGTAGGAATAAATTTGAGGTGTAAAAAGGCATATATGTACGGGTTAAGTCATTAAATGACTAGCCATTTGAGCTTTGCAAAGTTCATCCACGATGAGCCACCATCTTACAAACTCTAGTAACAAAGCATAGAAAAAAGTGAAAGAACCCTTGATGGGGTTTGAACATGGGACGCCTGCGTCAGTCCAATACCTTAACAATTGAGCTAGAGTCGACTTCCTGATATAGAATTTATCATTTGTCTCTATGCTATTTAAGAAATAATCTATTTACCGTTGTTAATTGGCTATTGAACAACAGTTGGTCATTGTGATGCGCAAGAATTGGCCACGAAGGCCCGAGTGGTCCAATTCCTGCACATCACAATGACCAACTGTTGTTCAATAGCCAATTAACAACAGTAGAACATACACTCAGTACAAAAAGAAACGCACATTGTGCTCAGGCCCAGATTAAGAGACTTTTTAAGATACTAAGACCATATCTCAAGATCAATTTAATTCTGCCACAAGTTTAGAAAAACATATACTTAAAATTACTGTGCTGCATTTTAACCCTTTCACTCTTAATGACGTCAAAAGGCGCGTTTTCAAACAGTTTGGATCCTGATCAGACGCGGCGTAACACTCGTATAGATATACTTTAAGTCATACTACTTTGAATCTTACTTTGAAACGATCTTGCAAACAACAAAATTGAAGCAGACGACAATGCAACGGTGGTGGGATAAAAAATCTCACGATTAATTTGGCATAGAAAGAGTTAAAAAGTGCCTGTTGAAAACACCGCACCGATTTGTACAGGTTGTGATGATACCAATTCAATGATAAACCTCATATTTTCAAGATTGATATCCCAAGACGGAACTACTGACTGTAATGAAAAGATTATTTCACAAATACGTTCCTTCTACATACAGATAATATTGTAATAAAAGTGTGCGTTTCTTTTTGCACTGAGTGTAGATCATTTCGATTTTGACATTACAAACAAGGGTCTTGCGGATCTACTCTGGTTCCTTTTTAGTACAATTGCATCAGACTATTTTCATAATAGTAGTAGGAAAGCCCTTCTATTGCTGTTCCATTCTACCTATTCCATAACATCATACCTAATAAAAGCAGCATGTTCTGAACAAAGGTGACCACTAAAGCAGGTTGAAAGTAAAGCAGGATGTGTCTTAAAGTGCCATCTGTTGGGAAATATTACCCCACATGCCTTTTATCAACGAACTGTAGGGCGGGCACAGGAAGAGTCTGCATAATGGACTATTTTCACAGCGTGGTATATCATACTAAATATATCCGGTAAATTTGTTCTTTGTTTACAGAGATGGATACACGTGTCATGTTAGGACTTGTATAACACAGTACAGGGACCCCTTTCATAAAGCTTCGTACGACAAAAACGATCGTAAGTAAAAAAAAAACCAAAAAAAACCCCGATATCTCTATCTAATCCTGTATTGTGACATCTCTTTGGAATGGCCTTTTCAAAGAGACATCACAGGGCAAGATTAGACTTCGACAGAGAAGTGAAAAATAATGATTGAGAATTTTATAATCCGATTTACGACAGCATTTGTCATACGAAGTTTTATGAAACGGGCCGGTAAGCATGCAGGATGTTACATAACACACCCCATACTAAAAAGGTTATTAATGAATATTTATTCCGCAGTCAGTGGCTATGCCTTGTAACAAGATTTTCTTTTAAAGAGACTCGCATTTAGCATTAAATTATATAAACCGGTAAGAATTAGTTAAGGGTAAGAAATTCTGTTTAAGGGTGTATCAATGTCATGAATTTGGGAACTTTTCAAAGTACATGAAAACACTCTATGATGGTTTTGTATTGAAGAGCTATTTAAGATGAATGAAAAAATAGAAAAAGTGTACATTTTGGTGAACAACAGTTGGCTTTACGGCCATGTAAAATTTACCCCACCCACTTCCTCTTATTTTGTCCATTTCAAACAGCCCGCTTCAATAAAACCCATTTTAAATGAAAACAAATATGATAATTTGGTTTTGTGTTATTTATTTCCTATCTATGGTAGTATTTCTTCATACAAAAACTAATTTAAGAAAAAAAAGGCACCAAATGTGAAATTTATAAAGCTCTAAATATCATCGGTATGGTACTTTTTTGTAAATTTTGTAAGGGGCGATAACTCTTTTTACTTTAATAACTCAAAGTTTTCAACACTGACCTTTCAATTTCTTTTCATATTTTGAACTGCCTTAGTATGGGCTTTCATCTGGTAGAATATAAGAAAAAGTTAAATACTAGAACTATTTCATTTTCAAACTTTTTTATTTTTTTTCATAAAATAAAAATCTAATAAAATCATGCCCTATATCAAGCATATTTTTGATATTCAAGGATCCATATTGTTCAAACCTGGTGCCTGCTTTGTCTAAATTTGGTTTCTATATGTGAAAATACCACCATAGACATGAAATAAATAAAGAAAACCCAAATTAACATTTTTGTTTTGTTTTGAAATAGATTTTACTGAAGCTTGTACTCTGAATGGGTAAAATTTGAAGAAAAAAATCCAAATTTGACATACCTTTTTCAAATCGCTGTAGCTAAAAAAAAAGGACACCACCATATATATTTTTTTTCATTTTTTCATTCATCATAAATAGCTCTTCCAAAAAAAACAATGATAGAAAAAAAGTTTAATACTTTGAAAAAATGGCTCATGACATTGATACACCCTTAAAAAAGGCATTTCAATAATAAAAAATGTTGAGCTCTGGTGGGATTCGAACCCGGGACCTGTCATGAAGGGACAGAAACATGCAAAATAAGGAACCATTAGCCCACTGGACTAATCATATATCTGAGGATCGATATAACGTTCTTCTGTGTAGCGATGCGCCTTTAGATGCCCACGTATAAAACTATGGAAAATATCTACACAACTAAGACTTTTGAAGACTTTTCTAAAAAGTGTTTTTAGACTGATCATATTTGCACGATAATACTACACATTTGGTTTTGGTTGTGAGTCACTTTAAGACGGGATGAAGAATGGTCACTGTGACAGATGAAGTATAGAGTGCAAGAGGAGTGACTGCAGGACAAATCGTGAATGGAAACCACAAATTGTTTGAAATTTTCCAAGTCTGCCAAAAATTGCAAGTGGATCCAAATACAAACTTGACCAGCATATTCTTGACCTGCATGTTCACGTTATAAACCTACTTATAATTAAAAATGTCGTGCATGACTGAGATAATGATTGATTGGGTTTGGTTTTACTGCACCGTGACACACAAAATGATCATATGACGCCAATCGCGATTTTACATTTAACCCATAGTCTGTTTCTAGTTTTTAGCTCACCTGGCACGTAGTGCCAAGGTGAGCTAATTTGATCGTCCTCTGTCCGTCGTCGTTCGTCCGTCCGTCCGTTCGTTCGTCGTCAACAATTTCTTTAAACGTCATCTCCTCCGAAACAACTGGATAGAATTTTACCAAACTTGGCCTGAATGATCCTTATATGGTCCTCTTTCAAAGTTGTTCAAACATTTCCGGTCCGTTGCCTATCTAGATCACAGGAGCTAAAAATAGATTTTTTCAATGAAAACTTTAAAAATCTTCTTGTCTGAAACCACAGTACCCTGAGCTTAGATATTTGGCACAAAGCATCGTCTTAAAGCCAGAATGTCGCCCAAATGTTTGTTTAAATCGCGCAATTTCTTATATAAGAACATTTTCTATGTATTAAAACTAAGCGAAATCCGTTGTCAGGTGCCTGAAACATGCACCCCTTTCTTTAAGAACCATACATAAATGTGCCGATTTCTTATCGAGATGGTTGGAAAATAAGCTTTTTGTTTACATAACAAATGTTCGTGTCGGCTTCCGAGAATTTCCGCATGGTCGAACAAGCGACATCTCCTCTGAAACCGCGAGTTTGAGGGGAAAACTAAATTGCTGATGGTGTTCCTTGGATGCTTCTCTACAGAAATCGTTAAAATAAAATTCAAATGTTGACTACTTATTGAAATTTATTTAAAAAAAGTGAAAAACTTTAAACAAGTTTTTTGTAAAAAAAACACTGTTCCCACACCTTAGATATTGCAGGAATAGTATCTTCTACTAAATCACTTTCAAAATTGTAAAAAATCAAAACCCTAGGGTCAAATTTGACTCAACCCTGGCCGTATCAGTGCTTTTTGATGCAGGTCTGACAGTAAAAACTCTCTAATGATCCGTTTTTATACAGACCCATTGCATCTTCCAGGCTAAGAAGCTACCCTTATACTAAATGCAACAGTTTTGCAAACAGTTTGGATCCAGGTCAGATGCCACATAATGCAGCATCTAATCTGGATCTAAACTATTTGCCACTCATTTACATATTTTCTTATATTTAGAAAATATAAGTTATTATTTTTTACATATTTCACATACAAACATTTGGAGCAGACAACAGTTCAGCATGATAATAGTCATTTCTCCCCGAGACCGTCTCTTATTGCATAACTGACCCATAGCTAGCTCTGAACTCAGGTCACTGAGATACATAGCAGAAATTGATGATGTCTGCTATTTTATGCTCAAGCACAACTTAGTTCAAGGCATATTACTTTTGGTCTGTCTGTTTGTTTGTTTGTTTATCTTTCTGTCTATCAGTCCACAATTAATTCTTTGCCATAAATAGTATGGATCCAGGTCAGATGCCACATAATGCTGCATCTAATCTGGATCCAAACTATTTGCCACTCATTTACATATAGTTTCTTATATTTAGAAAATGTAAATAATGATATTTATTAACCTATTAACCCATACATATTCCTTTTTATGTCTTTAATTTATTCTTCCACAGAAGAAAATAATTTCACTTTATACAGTCATTGTTGTCTTTAACAATTGCTTCAAATGACATCTCCTCATATACCGCTGAAAAGATTTCAACCAAACTTTACACGAATGTTCCTTGGGTCAATTTGTTTCAAAATTGTTCAAAGAATTAAAAACAATGTAGAACTCTGGTTGCCATGGCAACCAAGTGAAAAAATAAGGAAATCTTAAAAAATCTTCCTGTCTGAAACTACAAGGGCCAGATCTTAGACATTTGTCACATAGCATCATCTACAGGTCCTCTATCAAGTTTGTACAAACTATGCCCCTGGGGTCAAAATTGGCCCCGCCCCGGGGGTCACAGTTTTACATAGAGTTATATAGTGACATTTTCAAACGTCTTCTCCTCTGAAACTAATATGGCCAGAACTTTGATATCTGGCATGGTGACACTTTAAGATGTCCTATACCAATAAGGTTCAAATGGTTCTGGTCGATTGCATATCATCTACAGGTCCTCTATCAAGTTTGTACAAATTATGCCCCTGGGGTCAAAATTAGCCCCACCCGGGGGTCACAGTTTTCAAACGTCTTCTTTTCTGAAGCTAATATAGCCAGAGCTTTGATATTCGGCATGGTGTTACTTCTAGATGTCCTTTATCTATTTTGTTCAAATGGTTCCAGTCTGTTGCATATGTAGGTCACAGGAGCTAAAAATAGATTTTTTCAATGGAAACTTAAAAAAAATCTTCATGTCTAGAACCCTAGTACCCTGATCTTAGATATTTGGAACATAGCATCATCTACAGGTCCTCTATTAAGATTGTTCAAATTATGCCCCTCGGGTAAAAAATGACCCCGTCCTGGACATAAATCATTATCTCCATTTTGATGTACAGCTATTCTCAGGTGAGCGACATATGCCCCATGGGGCTCTTGTTCTGACTTGTCTGTGTTACTTTAGAACAGAATAGTTAATAATGGTAAATAGGTAACAGTGGAGAAAACGTTATTCTTTCCCGTTTAAAACGCAAACGAAACGCATCACAATAAAACGCATAAAAACACAACCTTTAGACAAGTATGACCATTCATGTTAGTCTGAGTTGCAAACAGTTTGGTGCCTGATCAGACCAGACGCCGGGTTACCCGGCGTCTGATCTGCTCCAAACTGTTGGCAATTGAAATCATGGTTTTAGCGTAAGCCGCGTTTATTGGGAAAGAATAATATATTCTCCACTGTAAGGAAGGTAACATCGAATACATAGTCATACTCATTCCTACTTGAGATAAGTATGATCATCGTGCAGCACGAGAACGCTGCGCTAACTTTACTGATATTTTATTCTTTCAAATTAAACGCATTTATAAACAAAACTATTATTACCATTGCAAACAGGTTGGAGCCAGATCAGACACCGCGTAACCCGGCGTCTGATCAGGCTCTAACCTGTTTTCTACTCAGATTAAAAAAATAGTTAAAATTTCTAAAAGTAAATTTCCACAGTGTAGTGAATTGCGTTTGCGTTTAAACCGGAAAGAAAAATGTATTCTCTACTGTATACTGCGGACAATAAATACAGCTATCAATTTCTCTTGCTGAATGTAGGGAATACTCATCCCTTTTAAAGTTTTAGAATGTTCCAATCTACAAATAACTCTGCCAAGTCAGAAGAAAACACTATGAAAACATCTTTACCGGGCGCAAGCCGAACGAACTCGGAAAATCTCCGCCGTTGATCGGATGTCAACAAACCGAATTAAAAATCGACTTCTTTCCACCAAATTCATGGGTTTGTAAGCAATGTTGCCTCCATATACATAGCGGATTACTTCTTTTTATATGTTTTGATTATGTATGTGCCTGAATGTTCAGGTTTGAAAAATGCGCTATGTTGGCTTACATACTGCCTTTAAAGGGACTCGCAACCGGATGGTGTACTTGTCAAAATAAAATAAAATACTCAAATAAAAGCAAATTTGTGGCATTATTTGGCTTCTGACATTAAAAAAATATGATCAGTCCAAAAAAAGTCTCAAGAATCGTCACCGAATCTTAGATTTTTAGATATTTTCCATCGTTTTTCTATACCGACTAGTAGACGGTATAGTTGTTGTTGTTGCTTCTCTACACGGGCTCAGACATAAACACAAGCCGAATTACGAAGTTGTATGCACTTTCGATCGCTACACATTGAAATACGTTAAATCGATCCGAGATAAACGGATAGTTCCGTGGTCCATTGGTCTAAGCGGTTTCCCCTATTTTGCCTTCTGTCCGCCAATGCCGGGCCCCGGGTTCGAATCCCACCAGAGACCAATATTTTTTTTTATTGAAATACATTTTTTTAAACAGAATTTCTTATCCTAAACTAATTCTTTACCATTTATATAAGCGTTTGACACATATTTACAAATTACTTTTTTTAATGCACCATCTGGTTGCGAGTCGCTTTAAGGTCCTCTGTCAAGATTGTTCAAATTATGTCCATGGGGTAAAAAATGACCCCGCCCTTGGGGTCGTAAATTTACACAGAGTTATGTAGTGAAATATTCAAACATCTTTTTCTCTGAAACTAATATAGCCAGAGCTTTGATATTTGGCATGATGACTCTTCTAGAAGCCCTCAACCAATATTGTAAATATGGTTCTGGTCAGTTGCATATCTAGGTCACAGGAGCTAAAAATAGATTTTTTCAAATCTACAGGTCCTAGATATCAAGATTGTGCAAATTATGCCCCTGGGGTTAAAACTGCCAAGGCCCTAGGGGTCGCAGTTTTACATAGAGTTATGTAGTGAAATATTCTTCTCTGAAACTACTATGGCAAGAGCTTCGATATTTAGCATAGTGACACTTTTAGATGTTTTTTACCAATATTGCTGAAATGGTTTGGGTATGTTGCATTTCTGGGTCATATTAGCTAAAAAAATATTTTTTTCAATGAAAAGTCTTCCTGTCTGAAACCATCCATAAACAAAATATTTGACAGCACACTCAATTTTCAAGTTCATCAGCAAGATTTTTGAAATTATGTCTCTGGGGTGAAAACTGATCCCACCCCAGGGGTCATGTGACCCTTGTGTTGGTTTTTCCAGGTGAGCGATATTTAGGCCCGCATGGGCCTCTTGTTAACACACGTGATGCTCAAAGCAGGTTGAAAGTAAAGCAGAATGCCCATTCTGCTTTACTTTCAGCCTGCTTTAAGCTTCCATCTGTTTGAATAAAAATCCGAAGATTTCGGAAAAATCCGGAGAAAATGCAGTCCTGATGAGTGAGATAGTGAGAGGAAACTACAAATTGTAGAAATTAGGCCAAGGGCTTTAACTCTTGTCATAAATCATTAAGCCAGAACTAAATTCAGACCTTGCATAAGGTCGTTGTGCATCTATATACCAAATTTGTGTCCAGTAATACTGTATATGTATCTTTAGCAGAGATCATGAACAGGAACTGAAGGAATGACAGAAAGGGGCAACACTATAAGGCTTATAAGCCATGGCCATTCCATGACAGGAGCATAAAAATCTATTGTTAAATGTTTACAATGAGCAATTTTTAAAATATGATGATTTAACCCATTACCCCATAGCCTGTTTCTAGTTTTGAAAAAGGCGACCACTTAAAGCAGGTTGAAAGTAAAGCAGAATGCGCCTTAAGGCACATTCTGCTTTACTTTCAGCCTGCTTTAAGATTTGATTTTACGTCGCATTCAACAGTATTTCAGTCATATCGCGACGTCCAGCTAATAATTACAGGTGGAGGAAGACCCCAGAAGTCCTTTATGCACTGGTTCAGGCATAAATTGCCAACTGGGTAGAACCACTGACCTTCTGCAAGCCAGCTGGAAGGCTTCCGCACATGAAAAATCCGAACAACCCTACTGGGATTCGAACTTACAGCGGTGAGGAGCTTAGTGTAGTAACAGTGACTTAGGCCATAGAGGCCCCCGCCTGCTTTAAGCTACCATCAGCTAGAAAAATATTTCTTATGATACAGATTCATGGCTATACACTGTTTGCATATAATATGTGTACTCTTCACAGGTACAGTGGAGAATATGTTATTCTTTCCCGTTTAAACGCAAACGTACGCAAACGCAAAGCACTAAAACGTAGAAAAGAACAACTTTTGGACAATTCTAATAATTCTTGTTTATCTTGGTGGCAAACAGTTTGGAGCCTGATCAGAAGCCGGGTTACCCGGCGTCTGATCTGGCTCCAAACTGTTTGTATTTGAAATAATAGTTTTAGCGTAAACGCGTTTATTGGGAAAGAATAACAGATTCTCCACTGTATACTGTTAGTAAATGATGAGTATACTGGTGGGACAGTGGTGGCTAGTGTTGGATAGGTTATCAGGAAATTTGAACAGTTGACTACGTAAGTATGTAGTAATTATTGAAAGACAAAACATTTCTCAAAATTGAGTCAATTCTTTAATACCAAGTAGATCAGTAACCAACATGGCAAACCATCATTGTAAACATTTAATACGAACTCTAGTAAAATATCTCTATACAACCACTAAATCATGTTAAATATCAGGTGTTTATGACAGGTGTCTCCTTAACGCAAGGTGACAGTAAAACGGGAGCTTTCTATTTTACTGCCACCATGCTTTTAACTGTTACCTGTCTTTAAATTTAACCCTTTACCTGATAGCCTATTTCTAGTACTTAAGATAGGTGACTACTTAAAGCAGGTTGAAAGTAAAGCAGAATGCGCCTTAGGGCGCATTCTGCTTTACTTTCAGCCTGCTTTAAGCTATCATGTGCTATAATATAGAAAATATTCCCCATAATACATATTCATTACTGATTAAATTGGAACTACTTTCTTCAGCGGATGAATAAATTATATCCGCTAAAAGGCGGTTCTATTGGGGAAAGGGTTAAACCAATTAGTCTTCGATTTAGTAGTCATAGTAGAGAGGTTTTACTGTATTGGTTTGTGCATTATTGAAATGTCCCAAATCGTTCCTGTCCCTATTATTTGCTGTCAGAGATGTCCATCTGGAAGTTGTACTGCTAGGTGTTATAAACTGTAAAACTACAAACGTGTGTTTAACTCAATTATCCCCTGAAACTTCCAATGGATAATTCCAGTTTGCAATAAAGGCTGGTCCATTTTTCGACTATTTAGGGTTGCAAATTGTAATAAATTGCAAAATGCCAAACAGTGAAGTCCCTGATCAGAGGGCTCCTACAGGAGCCATCTGATCAGGGACTTCACTGTTTGCATAGGACAAGCGTACTCTTCACATGTACACATTTGGTAAAGGACCCATATATGCGTCTCTAGGGCCCGATGAGTTAAACAACCACTCCGTACAATAATCAGTGTCTTTAATTCAGATGGCTACATAGTTCAGGATAAAAGAAAGGCAGAAAGCTTCAACAAGAGCTTTCTGCCTTGCTTTTTTTCTGAATAAACTCCTGAGACTTTGCGTGGAAAATTTCAATTTCATACATTGCAAAATGACAAACAGTGCGGACCTTGATCTGACTACACTGTTTGAATATTGGACAAGTGTACTTATCATAGGTACACTGTTAATGTCGAGTATATGTGTACTCGTCACGAGGGTAAAATGGAATAATGCAGGATAAAAATAAAGCAGAAAGCTTTCTGCCTTGGCTTTTGTCCTGCATTAAGAAGTCACCTTTCTTTAAAATAGCCCTTTGCTTCTTCAATGAGTTATCACTTAACCCATTACCCCATAAATATTCCTATTTAGGCCTCTTAATTTATTCATCCACTGAAAAAAATAATTCCAATTTATACAGCGATGAATACGTATCATAAGAAAAAATTTCTATATCCTATAAGATGGTAACCGTTAAAACAGGCTAAAAGGCGCACTCTGCTTTACTTTCAACCTGCTTTAAGTGGCCACCTACCTTCAAAACCAGAAACAGGCTATGGGGTAAAGGGTTTACACAAGTACGACTTTGAGTTAAAATTGACATGATGCTATTCATTTCCTGTTTTTGTAGGTACGTATAACAGACTTCTTGTAAGCTTCTTGGTCATGATCGGGGTTTTTAAGTTCACCAAAATGACAAGGTCCAAATTCACACGGCTTTGGATCTTCCGCTTTCAGTCGAATGAAGCCTGCCTTTATAATGTCTTTATCCACAGAACAATCTCTTCTCAGATCTATTAGACTTTCTGTTGGTGCATCGAAGTGAAGAATCACATAACTGTGGGAAAAAAGGAAACAACATATACATGTAATAAGTGGAACACATGTACCGTATTTCAAAAACTAAAATCTTTATTTCTGCATTAAACCCTATGGTGTCACTACTTATTAGAATCGTCACCATAGGGTTTGGCACTGATTTGAGTGATAAATGTTGGATTAATTCAGTTTACTCCCTCTTATCTGGAGCCTTCAGAAAACACTTGAACCATTATTGTAATGCCATCTACCGGTAATCTGTATTTTCCCTATTTCCCTAACAGTTTATTTTCAGACATTTCCGTGTTTAGCACATTCAATTCAAGCAACTAAATGAAGACAGTACACTTTTCATGAATAATTTACAAACGGTGAACCTGTGGAGAAAATGTTTGTCCCATGCAAACTGTGCAGATCCACATAAGAAGGCTCTTAACTCTTTCCTCCCTGAAACTTTAAATGGACAAACCCAGTTTCCATTTTAGTCTAGTCCAATTCTGACTTTTAAGGGTTTTTTGGTCAATAATTTGTATTATTACAAACAGTGAAGACCCAGATCAGAGGGCTCCGTAAGGAGCCCTCTGATCTGGGTATTCACTGTTTGCATGGGACAATGCACTTTTCACATGTATACTGTTTGAAAAAGACGCCTAAATGCGGGACTAGGGTTCAAAGGGTTAAAGGAACCCTCTGATCAGGGTTTGCACTGTCTGTCATTTTGCAATTTATTGTAAACAACAAAGCTAAACAGCCATATAAAGAGGCATTATTTGTAAAAGATCTGCGACAGAGTTATAAGGACCTAGTTTCATTCACTGTTGATGAAGCACAATATTAACTTGTTTTCCAATCTATCAGAAATAATGTACTGTAAGTAACATTGACAGTAAAATGCATATGGAGTAGAACAGGGCTTAACCCATTACCCAATAAATACGCCTTTTTACGCCTCTAATTTATTCTTCCACTGAATAAAATAGTTCCACTATTCAAAGTCATGAATACCGTATTTATCATAAAAAAATATTTTCGCTATTCTAACAGATGGTAGCTTAAAGCAGGCTGAAAGTAAAGCAGAATGCGCCATAAGGTGCATTCTGCTTTACACTACGCCTGCTTTAAGTAGTGACCTATTTTCAAAACTAGAAACAGGCTATGGGGTAAAGGGTTTTAACTCTTTTAATATGAAAAGAGAGTTTGATTTTATACACTTGAGTTAAGTTTCAAAGTGATTGAGGGAAAAAATTGAGTTAAGTTTCAAAGTGATTGAGGGAAAAAAGCACAATAAATATAACAATATTCCTGATAGGGAATTAAAATAGTATTTACATATAAACTGCTTTTTAGCTCACCTGGCATGTAGTGCCAAGGTGAGCTTTTAGGATCGCTGGATGTCCGTCGTCTGTCTGTCTGTCCGTCCACAATTGTTCGTTAACACTCTAGCAGGTTCAAATCTCATTGGATCTTGATGAAACTTGGTCACAATGTTGGATTAATGAAATCTAGGTCAAGTTCTAATGTGGATCATGTCCGGTCAAAAACTAGGTCACTAGGTCAAATTATCAAACAAGGGCCACTATGGCCCTAAATCGCTCACCTGGTACACCATGGCAAACTCGACCTATAGTGACCTAGATTATGACTGGACATGACCCACAATCAACCTTTAGAGTGTAAACAAGATTTTCCTATTATTTGACCTAGTGACCTAGTTTTTGACCAGACATGACCCATGTTCAAACTTGACCTATAATCAATGAGACAAACATTCTGACCAAGTTTCATCAAGATCCAATGAGATTTGTAGCCACTAGAGTGTCAACAAGATTTTTCTATGATTTAACCTCGTGACCTAGTTTTTGACCGGACATGACCCATATTCGAACTTGTCCTAGATATTAATGAGACAAACATTCTGACCAAGTTTCATCAAGATCCAATGAGATTTGTAGCCTCTAGAGTGTTAACAAGGTTTTTCTATGATTTGACCTAGTCACCTAGTTTTTGACCGGACATGACCCATATTCAAACTTGACCTAGATATCAATGAGACAAACATTCTTACCATGTTTCATAAAGATCCAATGAGATGTGTAGCCTCTAGAGTGTTAACAAGATTTTTCTATGATTTGACCTATTGACCTAGTTTTTGACCGGACATGACCCACATTCGAACTTGACCTAGATATCAATGAGACAAACATTCTGACCAAGTTTCATTAAGATCCAATGAGATTTGTAGCCTCTAGAGTGTTAACAAGGTTTTTCTATGGTTTGACCTAGTGACCTAGTTTTTGACCCAACATGACCCACATTCGAACTTGACCTAGATTTCTACTAGACAAACATTGTGATCAAGTTTCATGAAGATCCAATGAGATTTGTAGCCGGTAGAGTGTTAACGAACAATTGTGAACAGACAGACGGACGGACAGACGACGGACATCCAGCGATCCTAAAAGTTCACCTTGGCACTTCGTGCCAGGTGAGCTAAAAACCTTGTTAACACTCTAGAGGCTACAAATTTCATTTGATCTTCATGAAACTTCATCAATATGATTGCCTCAATGAAACCTAGGCCGAGTTCGAATGTGGGTCATGTCCGGTCAAAAACTAGGTCACTAGGTCAAATCTTCGAAAAACCTTGTTAACACTCTAGAGACTACAAATTTCATTGGATTTTCATGAAACTTCATCAGAATGTTTGCCTTAATGAAATCTAGGTCAAGTTTGAATGTGGGTCATGTCCGGTCAAAAACTAGGTCACTAGGTCAAATTATCGAAAAACCTTGTTAACACTCTAGAGGCTACACATGAATGTGGGTCATGTCCGGTCAAAAACTAGGTCACTAGGTCAAATCTTCAAAAAACCTTGTTAACACTCTAGAGACTACAAATTTCATTGGATCTTCATGAAACTTCATCAAAATGTTTGCCTCAATGAAATCTAGGTCAAGTTAAAATGTGGGTCATGTCCGGTCAAAAACTAGGTCACTAGGTTGAATCATCGAAAAACCTTATTAACACTCTAGAGACTACAAATTTCATTTGATCTTCATAAAACTTGATGAAAAGGTTTGCCTCAATGAAATATAGGTCAAGTTTAAATGTGGCCTATGTCTTGTCAAAAACTAGGTCACTAGGTTAAATCATCCAAAAACCTCGTTAACACTCTAGAGACTACAAAATTCATTGAATCTTCATGAAACTTGAACAAAATGTTTGTCTCATTGAAATCGAGGTCAAGTTAGAATGAGACTCATGCCCGGTCAAAAACTAGGTCACACCGTGTACATGGTTACATGGTTACCAGGTGAGCGATTTAGGGCCATAGTGGCCCTTGTTTAATAGTTCGACCTCTAAAAAAATCAACTAAACAATTTAAAACACCAATGTAAAGAAATTCTAAGAACACTACCACAGGGCAAAATTTAGATTTTATAAAACAAAACAACAACAAGCAAAGAGTTTGTGTCACAAACTTCAACTTTGTTAAACACAAAATCCCCCAGTCAGCAGCACATTCTGTAATGTACCTGCTTATCTGCAAAAGACGGCCAAAGTCAAACTCACATGGTAAAAAAAACAATGGTTAGAAAAGTCTTAGGAAAGGTACCAACCATGCATGGTCTTTTGGAAGCCATAGACCTATTGGTTTCAATGTTATGGGTTTTTTAAGTTTTTTGAAAAAGTAGGTCAAAGGTCAATGTCAGAAGGGCAAAATACCAAAGATGGAAGACCTAAGCCTATTGGTTCCAATGTTATAGGCAATGCCGCATTAAACGATTTTTTAAAAAGTAGGTCAAAGGTCAAGGTTACATGGTAACAACATTGGTATGGTTGGAAAGGTCTTAAAACAAGAAAGACAAAAACCAAGTATGGAAACCCTAAGCAATTTTTTGCAGAAAGTAGGTCAATGTCAGATGGGCAAAAATGTTGTATGGTCATACAAATTATAGAAGCCCTAGTTCTATTGGTTCCAATGTTATAGACATTGTAAGATAAAAGTCAAACTCAAGGTCACATGGTAAACACTTATTTGAACTCTTATGGTCATATACAACCTGAGCAAGTTTGAAAAAGACTGGATAAAAATTGTGGCTTCTAGAGTGTAAACATGGTTAAATATGGCATTTTCAGCAATTCAAAGGTAGATAACTCTAGACCTATTAGTCTTATTTAAACCATAATCGAACTCATCTGAAGCAGAACTCTTATGGTCATATACAATCTGAGCAAGTTTGAGAAAGATTTAAAATGCATTGTGGCCTCTACAGTGTAAACACCCTTAAATATGGCATTTTCAGCAATTCAAAGGTACATAACTCTCGACCTATTAGTCTGATTTCAACCATAATCAAACTCATGTGAACTCTTATACATGTAGTCATATACAATCTCAGCAAGTTCGAGGTAGATTAGAAGAAAAGTGTGGCCTCTAGAGTGTAAACACTGTTAAATATGGCATTTTCAGCAATTCAAAGGTAGATAACTCCTGACCTATTGTTCAGATTTCAACCATACTTGAACTCATCTGAACTCTTATGGTAATATACAATCTGAACAAGTTTGAAAAAGGACCTATGAATATTGTGGCCTCTAGAGTGTAAACACTGTTAAATATGGCATTTTCAGCAATTCAAAGGTTGATAACTCCTGACCTATTGGTTCGATTTCAACCATAATCGAAGTCATCTGAACTCTTATGGTAATATACAATCTGAGCAAGTTTGAAAAAAAAAAGGATAAATATTGTTGCCGCTAGAGTGTAAACACTAAAATTGTTGACGACAGATGACGCACACCAGACGCCGGACCTTCAAGGATTGCAAAAGCTCACCCTGAGCTAGCTCAGGTGAGCTAAAAATATTGGTATGCTTGGAAAAGTCATCTTAAGTTAGGACAAGAAAGATATATACCAAGTATGGAAGCTTCCAACGTTATAATATAGCCATTTAAAGCGACTCGCAACCAGATGGTGCATTAAAAATAGTAATTTGTAAATATGTGTCAAACGCTTATGTGGGATTCGAATCCGGGGCCCGGCATTGGCGGACAGAAGGCAAAATAGGGGAAACCGCTTAGACCAATGGACCACGGAACTATCCGTTTATCTCGGATCGATTTAACGTAATTCAATGTGTAGCGATCGAAAGTGCATACAACTTCACAATTCGGCTCGGGTTTATGTCTGAGCCCGTGTAGAGAAGCAACAACAACAACTATACCGTCTACTAGTCGGTATAGAAAAACGATGGAAAATATCTAAAAATCTAAGATTCGGTGAAGATTCTTGAGACTTTTTTTGGACTGATCATATTTTTTTAATGTCAGAAGCCAAATAATGCCACAAATTTGCTTTTATTTGAGTATTTTATTTTGACAAGTACACCATCCGGTTGCGAGTCCCTTTAAAGACTTTTGCAAAAGTAGGTCAGAGATCCAGGATAAGGTCAGAATGGCAAAAAGGTTGGCATGGTCAGAAATGTTTCAACTAAAGAAGCATTATGCAAAATACAAAAGGCCAATGTGCAATAGTGCAAGAGTAATAACCAAGGTTAAATGAATGCTTTTGGTTAAATTTTGATTAAATGGGATAAAAGGTCCAGGTCAAATGGTAAAACACATTCATATGGTTGGAAATGTCTTAACACAAGAAGGATAGGTATACCAAATATGGAAGCCCTATAATGCAAATTGGTTCAAATAGTATATGCATTTAAAAGGTTTTTTTCAAAAGTAGGTCAAAGGTCAAGGTAACAAGGTGAAAATTATCGGTATGGTCAAAAAGGTCTTGACACAAGCAAGGCACAGGCCAGCTATGAAAGCTGTATGTAAATAATGTCCAGTAAAGCAGTTATAGACAAGGTTAAGGTAAGTGGTCAGCCTTCTTCAAAACTGAACAAATTAATGTTCCAGTATCAAACCTTTGTTCTACTTGTTCAAGTGACATGCAAAACTCAAAAGACAAGTATCTGCTTGGTAATACAATACAAGCAGTAAATTAACATGCATATCATCATATGAACCATAAATATTTTCTACATCTTAGTAGATGGTAGCTTTAAGCAGGCTGAAAGTAAACCACAATGCTCCTTAACCCATTACACCATAGCCTGTTTCTAGTATTGAAGACTGATGACCACCAGGGCACCTTAAGCAGGTTGAAAGTAAAGCAGAATGTGCCTTACTTTCAGCCTGCTTTAAGTTCATCTGCTAGGATAAAGAAATATTTTCTAATAGAAGATAATCATAACTTAATAAATTGGAACTATTTTCTTCCTTGGAGGAATACATTAGAGGCGTAAAAAGGTGTACATGTATTTATTGGTTAAGGCACATTCTGCTATACTTTTAGCCCGCTATCATTTGCTAGAAAATAGAAAATATTTCTTATGATACACTTGACTGTAAAAACTGGAACTATTTTCTCCAGTGGAGAAATAAATTGAATGTGCTACAAAACACTATGGAGAAAAGGGTTACATCTTACCTTCCATGATTATAGCCTGCTCCTTTCGACTTCAGTCTGTAAGGCAGTTCTTTATAGCCCAAGTTCTCCATTTTCCTCAATAGACCCCCTTTGGCCATTACGTTGGAACATGTTCGCTTCAGGGCTGTTATCAATTCAGGCTAAGTAAAATGGAAAAAACAGAAAAATTGGTATCTGCATTATGCATTTGATTTCTCAAGTCCAAAGAAGAACAACATTCTCATGGTATGAAAAACTTTAATCACGAGAAAAGGTTAAAAGCACCGTATGACTGATGTATACACAATTAAACCCTTTGAACCCTAGTCCCGCATATAGGCGTCTTTTTCAAACGGTGTTCATGTGAATAGTTCTCTTGTCCTATGCAAACAGTGAAGACCCAGATCAGAGGGCTCTGAAAGGAGCCCTCTGATCAGGGTCTTCACTGTTTGTCATAAGGCCAAACATTGACAAAAACAACCCTTAAAAATCAGAAATGGACCAGACTAAAATGGAAACTAGAATTGTCCATTTAAAGTTTCAGGGAGGAAAGAGTTAAGAGATGACATTAACCCTCTACTTCATAGATGTGCATTTTTACACATTTAATTAATTCTTGCACAAGAGGACCCTGCCATGAAGGCTATGGCATAATGGGTGATTTTCTAAAACTATTTAGGAAATAATTTGTCATTACACGATTCATTAACTTTTTAGATTCAACGGAAAATTCATTATGTATTCTGCACTCTATCACAAGATTGGTGGGAGAAAACATCATGTTCTGCAGCTGAAACAAGTTAATTCAAACAAACTTTGCCCAAATTCACATGTTTTTGATGCTTCTTTTAAGTTCTATAGAGTTTTCCTAAATACTAGAAAGAAAGTAAGTAAAAGACCCAATGGCCAATCATGAATGATGAATGAAATGTGATGAGCTTAGAAGAACAGTGCACCCTCTTTACAACGGGTCTCCCAACAACGACTCCCTCCTTACAGCGACCCATTTCATAGTTCCCTAAACAGGACAATAATGTCAAACCTATTCACGGCTGCAATGTCATCTGCTTAAAATTGTCATCTGCTATTTTTCTTAAAGTAACATATACGTAATGGACAGTTTGACAGGGAAAAAAGAATGATGAATAACGAACAGCTTTAATCCAGATCAGACGCAGCTGTTTGTAAACTTCCCTCCCTATAACGACTCCCCCAGAACGCAAACAATTTGTGTCTCCCGTTGCGTGTCGAAGAGAGGGAACGCTGTATACCGTTTGGCTGTATTAATCTTAAGCTAATAGCAAGATATCGGGATGCACTGAGGTTGAATGCTGTTACTGAGTGACGAGTGCTGCTATCTACAAGTGGTCATAATTTTGAAATCGTTTTCATGAAGCCTGGCCAATCCGCACCGACTCAAACTTCGGCCAGTAGGAACGGTATTCAAAAGAATGACAAACGATTTACAAAGTTGTATGTATCTTGGTTAATAACCGATATACTCGCTTATGCCCGGTGGATATCTAATTATCTATATCGTCAATTCTCGTATTCTCGTGGTTTCTCATAATCTCGTGTCTTACAAAAACAGATTAAATGAACACTCTTGACATCCAGAAATATATCAACTCTTTTCCTCCGATAAATCTATGTTGGAAAACGTTGTAAGGACAAATAAAACATCAATTGGGTTTGAGTTATCTTGTTTCGAAATTTCACATGTAAAACGTGTTGGATATTGTAATTCATTTAATACAAGTGCATAATTAAATCTATATAAACAAACAAAAATTGATGCCAAAGACACAAAAATTGTCCATATGATAGATTTAAAGTCACTCTAAAAACACTTATCTGAACTGAAGAGTTTACCCCCTCCATAGCAACAAAAGTTGACAACCAATCATAAGACACGAGAATACGAGAAACATTTCACTGAATCAGATCATGCAGGGAGGTGTATTCAAACGTAGAAATGACCTAGATACTATTATTTTATTATTATTTTGATGGATGTTATACTTTATTTGGAGTTTCAACTGTTTTTTAAGCCACATAGAAGAATTCTTAAAAGCAATGTATGTGCCTTATATATATTCTAAGGCTTAGCATGGAGAAAGGACAAATGGAGAAGTAACTTATACTCAAATCTGCATTTTTCTGAAAATGGTGTCGTCCGTTACCTGTATGTGCGATAACGCTTAATCGATCGATAATTCAACTGCACCGGTACGCCGATAGCGGGCTATCGCATTTTTTATCGTGTTGAATGGTTACCTACTGTTAGTTTAAGTTACATAAAATCCTTAATTTTCACCCGATTTTCATTATAATGGTCTTAAAAGAAGGCTAAGATATTTATCGTTCACTTGTAAAAATAACAGATTTTATTTTTAAAATTGATCAGTTTTATGGCGAGTTAAAGAGTGGTTTCCAAATGAATTTGCCGATAAAAGGGAGCAAGCACTCGCGCATAAATATATCACGCCCCGTTACAAAACCTTTCATAAAACCCTCAATTTTCCACCGATTTTCAAAGAAATGGTCTTAAAGGAAAGCTTAGATATTTTTCTTTCAGTTGTAAAAATGCAAGTGTTTATTTTCGAAATCGACAAATTTTATGGCGAGTTAAAGAGCGATGGCCAAATGAAATAGTCGATAAACGAGAGCAGGCGATCGCGAAATATATACTACGTCCCGTTTCAAAAACTTGAATTTAATCCATAATTTTCGTCCGATATATATATATATATTTAAAAAAAAAAGGTCTTGATATAAAGCCGTGACACTTATCTTTCGGTTGTAAAAATACCAGGGTTTTTCTTGAAGCGAAAAAAGTAATGATGACCTACAAAGGTTGCTGGCTAATGAAATGACTAGACCAACTCGCGTAAGAAAAGAATTCCTTCCGTATAAAAACTTAAGCAAACTTCTAAAAATGTGTTCATGCATTGTTACAATGTTCTACATGGAGGAAATATTTCCTTGGAGGCAAAAAAAAAATCCATTTTGTATGTAAAGAGACATTTGAAAGGAGTGCGCGTCAAACGGCCAAAATCCAAAACGGTCAACGTTGTAACTGTATTATTATGTCGTATGTGATCATTATTATTATTGAAAGGAAAATTAGAATTATTAACATATTACTTCAAAAAAATGAATTTAGGGTTAGTTTTACATCCAGACTAAAATATACATATTATCCGTCCCATTTCTATGAAAGAGGTAACAGTTTGCATTATCTTCAGAAATTAATTGCAAACATGATAACATGAGATCTCCGTTTCTTTCTGCTTTACTTATGTCTTATATAACGGAGTAAATTATAAAGCAGCCAATGCCTTAAGCAATCTATTTTACTGACTGCTTAACTCTTTGCCTGCTGATCGCGACTTTACTTTTTTTTTTGCAAACAACTTGGATCAAGATCAGATGCCGCGTAACACGGCGTCTGATCTGGATCCAGAATGTTTGACACTCGTCTTTAGCTTTATTTACTTACAAAATGTCTACCATATTACACATCACAAAGGAATGTGACACATTACGTAACCGTATACAGAACCCGCACCAAATTAGCAGGACAATTATCAGCGTCATAAAACTCTCCCAGCATGAAGTCCATGCTTCTTGAACATGCCGATTATCTATGAAGATGGACACCAGCGGGTTGCCACTTTAATAAAAAAGATCAATGCTACCCGTGCGTGTAACTTGAACATGTGTTTTTGACTTCTGTAACCGCATGATGTTTATATATTATACAAATCACAAAAAATAAAGATAATAGAATTGAATTGAAAAAAAAACAAAAAAAAAAAACATCAATGCACCTGGTTTGGTTGATGACAGGATTAACCCTCTCATTACTGAATACCAGTAACATGATGACTATTGCAATTGCAAACAGTTGTAATCCAGATCAGGCTGCAAAAATGTCGGATTCATAGAGTATGTCTCTTGAAATATAGTTTACCCCTTTTTCAAATTAAGCTCTTTATGACACACTTTACCCTTTCTCCGCATGAGGATCATCAGAGAGACAGACAGACATTCATACAGAAAGATGGAGACAGAAAAGAAGAAGCGAGAGACTGACAGACAGAGATAAGAGAAAAACAGACAGACAGAGAGAGACAGTCACAAAGAGAAACAGAGACATAAATACAGACAGTGGTAGAGAAATATAGACACACACAAACTTCGTAGGTAAACGAAAAAATACGTTTTTCTCTCGTTTTCAAAACCTCACTAAACTATCAATTTATGAGCTATCGCCTCAAATTTTGTACTACGCGTAAGATAATGGTCTAATAAAACATCTGTATTAAAATTTATAACGATAAGATGACATTAAAAGCATTTATATTAACACCAAACTTCGTAGGTAAACGAAAAAATACGTTTTTCTCTCATTTTCAAAACCTCACTAAACTAACAATTTATAAGCTATCGCCTCAAATTTTGTACTAGTCGTGAGATCATGGTTTAATTAAACATCTGTATTTAAATTTATAACGAAAAGATAGCATTAAAAGCATTTCTATTAACACCAAACTTTCGTAGGAAAAATGGAAAATACAGTACTGTACGTTTTCTCTCTCATTTTCACAAACTCACTAAACAAACAAATTGTAAGCTATCGCCTCAAATTTTGTACTATTCGTGAGATCATGGTCTAATAAAACATCTGTATTAAAATTTATAACGAAAAGATAACATTAAAAGCATTTCTATTATAGCCATTGACCCGTTTACCGTGGACATCCTATTACCGGTGACTTCCGAGTATTCCGCATAGCGCCGCTACGCGCATGTGTAAAATCGTAACTTCCGTTTATCTTTCGGCTGCTGCTCAAGACTAATGTGTATAAAGCAAAAAAAACTTTCCTAAAGGGAAAGTGTGCATTTTTTTTATTAATTACGCAAGATAAATCATTTTCTCCCCATATAAAACCATTTAACCTATTTGTATAATGTGACATATTCCATTGCCCCCACTGTGAAAAAATGTGACGGAAAATATTACAACTTTTCAGTTAAAAATTATGTTAACAGATAGCCTTTCTTAATAATGTTTGATAGAAGTTCAAGCCGATACCTAAAAATTATTCCGGGTGTCATTTTACCTCATCACCGATAATAGGACGAGTAACCAAAACAAACATGGCGGCGCACTCGCTACAGTTGACTATGATTATTTATGTCAAATTATGGGTGTATTCATATATTAAAGCTGAAAATCATAAAGAAATGTTTACTTCATATGTTTAATATATATTTTAGTTAAAAACCTTATTAATTGATGAGAAATAGTCAGACGAATCCTTAGATCACCGGTAATTGGGTGAACCAGGATAACACCAAACTTTTGGAAAAACGTTGTTTTCTAGCCGCCAGCGAGCGCCGCTGATTGAACGACACGATAAATCGCGAGCAAGCCGGATACTTCTCCATTTGTCCTTTCTCCATGGGCTTAGCCACACGAGAATAGGAGACAACAGTATAATCTAGACACGAAGGTCAAAGCAATGGCGCGGAAACCCATGACAACAAATATTTATGGGCTACAGTAACCAGGAAATACATTTCATAAACATTTCGGCGCATGCATTCTGTTAATGTCATACCCTGACTGCAGATTTGAAGATCAGTGTTGCCTCGTACCCGGGCATTGTTACATTATCACAGCGTTTACCAATGTTTTTTTCCCCCACAGAGTATTGTGGGTACAGTATAAAACGAGATTATTTTTTTTATTATTATTATTTAATATTTGAAATAAAAATGTACGAAGTACTGGCTACATAAATGTACGAATTATATTTTTGAAAGTCAGGAATAACTGTGATACAGAAGTCGGGAATAAAAGTTATCTGAACAAAACTCGCTCTGTCGGAAAAGGCCGGAGATTTAGTTGGTCCCAAAACGAGTTCACCTGACACCTTACTTTAACTCCAGTCATGTCAAACGTAGATACGTTGCTCTGTCACTATGCGCAAATAAGAAAAAGAAGCGACAAAAAGGAAACGATAGATAACGTTAGAAGAGACTCTGACAGGAATAGCGGTGCTGGCTAGATAATGAAAGTAGGAAAGGGAAAAGTGTGTCCGGTTACTTTTCGACGATTACTGGACTGTTGCGTTCGCGCCCAAGGGTGTTTTTAACCTGGACGTTTCGCTACCCGTACATTATCGCTACCCCCAACCTTTTTTTTACCGAACTAAAAAAATTTGTTAATTACTCATCGTACCCCAATTTAATTTAATTTAATTTAATTTAGTATAATAAACGAGCTTTGGAAATGTTTAAATTAAAAAGATTAATGATCTGAAAGTTGCAGTTGAAAATGTAATTAGCAATTGTCAATTTTGAAAGACGCTTCTGAAATTTTAATTTTATGCCATGACGTTTCTTTGTGTGATACAGATCAGCTTCCGCAAAAATCAAATCAGTAAATCATTTCCGCATTGAGAAGAGAAAAAAATATACGAAAGACTCAAGCAGGAAACGCAACACAAACAATACACCCACCTCTCAAGCAGAACACACATACAGGCATGCATACCATAACAAACACACACAGACACACACACACGCGCGTGCGCGCGCAAAACCATTCCTTCATCTACACACTAAATAGAAAACAACACGCAAGACAAACATAAAGCAAAGTGAATATAGGCGCCCGCCTTGGTACGGTCAGTAGCAATCAATAATTACAAATGTAATTATAAATTAATTATTAACAACCACTGGGGGTTAAATTCTCTTTTATGGAGATTCCATTGGTTTGGAACCAAATTAATACACATACATTTGTAAATCTCTTATGTTGACGCGTGGTGTCTGCACAAATATTTCGTCAAAATTATAATTATAGCTGTCATGGTTAGTTTCGATCAAGATTAGCATATAAAAATATCTTCTATTCATGTCCGTTTGTTGGGATCCAGATTAATAAATAAACCCCTTGTTCCGTAAATAAAAACCTCTCATACTGAGCTAGCACTGGTTTGGATCCAGCCAATAAAACCTCTTTCATTTCTCTACATAAGTTCAGATCAGTAAAAAAATCCATTACACGGGAGCACGGCGCCTGCGTATTAGAAACTAAGGGGTGTGAAAAATAAAACTCAATTTACTGGGTAGCGAAAAAGTCTAGGTAGCGAAAAGACCAGCCGCGAAAGCCACAAGGTAGCGAACATGCTAGGGTAGTGAAAATCCAGATAGCCAAAGCTGCTGAAATCCTGACCTTTTCTACCATCAGGGCAAATTCAAGCAGAAACTTATTTACATTTAATTAAGGCCGACTGCATAATACAACACATGTAACAAAGTTAAATATATCACAGCAATAAATAAAAAAAATAGTGAAGTTATAGAATATTGACTAAAAGAAAGCTAATAAGAATAAAATCTTGCATACTTTTGATAAAACTGATTACTCAATAGGATAATGTGTGTTGAATTAGTAAATTACCTGCAGAGGGCCTACATGGATAACCCAATTAAGCTAAAAGCTTATTTCCAATGGGGTCCAACTTATCTAGACTAAAAAAGAAACTAATTAGCCAAAGATTTAGGTACAAAACGGGATTATTAAAAGTATGCATTCATTTACCGCATCATATCACATAAATGTATCACTGAGGATAAAGCAAATATCACAGATACATGTATCACATTCAGATTACCCTTCACAGTGCTGAATTTTGAAATGGACTCTTCCATTTTCGAACAGTTTCCACTTTACATAAATTCAGAAATATAATCTTTTAAGAAGGACAAGTTTTATAATGGACTTTATGCATGTGACTAATAAATACGAAAGACTCAAGCAGGAAACGCAAAACAAAACAAAAAAATACACCCACCTCTCAAGCAGAACACACACACAGTCATACCATATCAAACATACACGCACGCACACACACGCACATACACGTTTGTATTGCAAACGTTCAGAGGACGTTGGTATACTTCTGCACTCTGAGGACTCTCAAGAAATAACAGGTATATGGTGTTGGTACTTTCTCACCAGACTTATCATAAGGGATGTTTATAAGTCCACTAGATGTTTTGCCTGTTATATTTATATTTTCTTCAAATCCCAGTCACGAAATTGTGTCAAACTTAGCAATACTAGCGATAGTCTGGTACCCGACTTCTTCACAAAGTACGTCAGGCAATATGTAATAGTTAAAACATATTTTATTTCCAAAGTAATTTACAAACCTTCATTCTTCACTTAACATAGAAATAAAGGGAAAAGGGTTAGGTCACAAGTTCTAACAACATTAAATAAGACCTCCCCCCAGTAAAGAAAAGTTTCATATGCTAGATGGTAGTAGACAATATAGTATTTTTAAGATATGGAAATAGTTTTAGAACGTAAGCAGCAAATGACTGTGATATTGGTAAGTACCCATATATGAGTAAGTTGTGTATTGCTTCCTTTGATAATTTATCGAATTAGATACCGTTGTAGCTATGTCATATTCCTGAGACTAACAGTGCAGATCCAGATCAGAAGGTTCCTGTATGAGCTCTCTGACTAGAATCAACACTGTTAGTCATTAAACTGTAAAGTAAACTTTCTCAAAACGGGTTAAGAATGATATGGCAAAGTTAAGAAATTCTTTCGACCCCTTTGATGCACAGCTTAAGTAATTAATTAACCAACTTTTAAGTAGAATCAGTCATAGTTTGACCCATATGAAATTTCGATTACCAAAGTCCTTGAAAGTAGAGACATTACCACCCAGTATTAATAACGGAGATAAAGATAAATTGATTCATAACTTAATCTAAGTTTTCAAATCTACGACATTTTAGTAGACAACTTTTGATGTGCGTCAAAGGGCTATGCAAAATCAACATTTATCACTTGCTTTAGCCACTTAATACATATATACAAGAAAACAGAAATAGTAAACAGGCGAAAGTAAAAAACAAAACAAGCAAACAAAAAAACAACAAAAAAGGTTCTTATAAATGATAACATTCAGTAAAATGGGAAAAAAGATAAATGAAATGGTTAATGATTGATGTCTTGTCCAGATTACCTTATATTTGTTATATAAATATGCTTATATAGAATTTTTTAAGTCTTTGTGAATACATTAAGCAAATCTTTTTGTCGCTTTTATATAGTCTTGTATCGCGGAAACAATCTGAATATTTTCGTCAAACGTTAATGTCGGTTTGCCGTAAAGAAGAATTTGACAATTAAGCGGATGAAAAGTGTGAAGTTTGCGGAACAGGTCAAGTCGTTGAACAGTAAATAAAGGACATTCAAAGAAGTTTTGCTCTACACTTTCAACTTGATATCCGCATGGACAGCTTTCTGTGATGGATAAATGGTTTCTAAATAGGTGCGAATTCAAGTTGCTGCATTTGTTGCGCAACCGAGCATGCAATATTGATATTTTCCTATCACCAGTCAATAAGTATTTAGAAACATGGTTTGTATTCGATAATAAATTACGTATTGCTAGTTTAAAACCACACAGGGTAATACTATTACGAATCTCTAGTGGTAGATCATTCCACAGACTAGTAGCAGAAGGAATAAAAGATTGTGCATATATTTGGGTTCTTCTAGTAGAAATTACATAATCATCTGAGTTCCTCAGATTATAGTTTGTATTTGAGCCAACAATATGTAATAATGGCCGCCCCCATGAAATAGAGAAAAGTGGGTGGAGTTATATGAGCTGTAATAGGGGTTTTCCTTATTTTAGGTGGTTCACAATATCTCATTGTAACCTACGGGTTCAATGTTATTCAAAACTAAATTACCAATTCAAACATATGTGGTAAGCGACTGAATTCAGCAGAAATTCGTGCAACGAATCATTTTAAAGCACTCCTATTTTCGGCTATTATAAATAAGTTGGATTAGATATTAGTATATTGTATCGTTGGTGTAGTGGTTAGCGTCCCTGCTTCTCGTCCAGGCGACCCAGGTTCGAATCCCAGCTCTTTATTTGGAAATGTATTTTCAATATAAAACGTTAAATATTTTTACGATCGAATAACACCTCTAAGAACATTAAAATGTAAAATTCAATGAGTTTAAAAATGTTGATGAAATCTCAGAATTTCCTCAATTTTCCCCTCCGGAACCTGAACAAATTAAAAAGTGTAGATCTATATGTAACCGAATGAATAACGACGACGTATTAGAATCTGTAAAATTTGAACCTATAGCATTGATTTCTCCATGTTTAGATGGAATTGATCAAACTATTTTGGAAGTTATACAGTGAGACAATGGTAGGGTCAATCACAGGCACTCGATGACAGGATCGATATAAATTCCCGTGTCCCTTCTCATATATAAATAATACAAGGTATCCCACTCGCCATTTTTTTAAGCAACGGAAGTTCTAGATATTATACCCTGACCCGGCTAGCTCGCGGTTTTTGTAAGGTCCTTTCGGGAACCAGCGTATTGTTACTCTCCGTTCATTCTCCGTTTGGTTCCCGAGATGTCCGTACAGAACCGCGCGATAGCCGGGTCAAGGATACAATAACAGCACTTCCGTTCTTTAAAAAAAAGGCGTGAGGGATACCTTGTATTATTTATATATGAGAAGGGACACGGGAATTTATATCGATCCTGTCATCGAGTGCCTGTGGGGTCAATGCATTAATTGGTAGCCAATCTATGGAGGCGTATACCTTTGTTGCTAATTAAACTTTGAGTTGTAAATCAAACATTAGTTTAGTTATTTTTATTGGTTTTCCGAAAAATAAATCATTAAGGTACTTCGCATATGCGCGTAGTTTCCATACGATTGTTATGAAAATTGTCATGAAGAATGATAATAGCCTAAGAAACAATGTGTGTAAATATAGGCAAAATTTATCGTGTGGTTTGTCTTTAAGGTCTTTTTTCTGACAAAAACCTAGAATTTTGATGATTTTATTTTTCTTAAAAATGAATAAAGCTAATGACTATAATTCTCGCCCAATAAGTAGTCCACAACATTCATTACAAGAAATGCTAAAAACATTTTGAATAAAGGTGTTCAGAAAGATGTTATCAGCTATTTAAATTTGGCAAAATGCTAAAAAATTGAATTACAAAAAACTTACTCATTCAATGTATATTTGTTTTCATTTTATTCAAATATATGGTTGATGAACTAGTCAGTCTGAAAAAATTAGAAAATATTACAGTCAGGATTTGTTGTAATAACATATTTTCTTATTAAAATGTGGGATATTTGTTGTTTAGATACAGTTACCTACCTTAGAATTAAAACTTCGTCATTAAAATGCATTATTATTTATTCATGGACTTGCATACAAGGTTTATTATATTGTTCGAACATAATTATAATGGGCAATATCGATCTTGAAAAGGTTAGCGTATTGCTAAGCTTCAAGGTGTGGCTTTATAGTTCGATCAAATCGTTTACATGTATACCGATTAAATTGACTTGTAAGTCATTAAACTAAAACGTACAGGTAAGTGGACATATACTTGGACCGTAAACATCACTAGTACTAATCAACGAAGACTAAACATAACATGTCTCTTGATTACTGCGTTATGGATTGACAAGTCAATAAATCGGACACTAAAAAAAATATTTGGATCGGATGGGTCTCGAACCTATGACCTTTGGATTGCTAGTCAACCACTATAGTCAACCACTATACTAACTGCGCTATGAAGGATTATACTAATTTATATCAACATTTCCTTTATATAAATTTTCTAGTATAAACACGTACGAAAAAAGTCTGTGTCGTCCAGACGCATATCCGCTCGCCCGCAAGACCGACTTCCGGTAGCGAAAGGCCTTAAATAGATGACATTTATTATTTACTACGTTTAAAAAATTATGACCAAAAAAGAAAAATACATTCCGGTGACGGGAATCGAACCTGGGCCGCCTGGACGAGAAGCAGGGATCCTAACCAATACACCAACGGCTCAGTACTGAGGTTAAATCAAACTGATATAATATATAATAGCCGAAAATAAGGTTAGTGTTCCAACAAATGAGACAACTTAAGGGCATACGCGCCAAATTCATGGTAACAAAGTACGATAACTCAAGAATCGTTACTCAACGAAATTGTGCGTGTCGGTTACCTCCCGTGGATACTTTCGGTTTCTAACAATCTCTATAAACGTGAAATTTAGTGTGAACCCGAGAACACATACAGAGTCACAGACACACAGACCTTAGTTATCGCTTGCGATCCGACGCTCAACCAATCAAAGCACGACACCCATATTTCGATCAAACTTTAGACGCGTGGTGCTATGTTAAATTGTGGCCACGACGTCATTTGAATTAGAAGCAGGCTGACTGGCACCGAGTTCTCTTTCGTGACGAATCTCACCGAGCAATGCAGATGGTAGGCTACACAAATTTTTAACATTCAAGATTCAGCAGTCAAGACAGGCTTCACAGGCAAGCGTGGAGGACTGAGGTACTTATTGAACGTTACGCTACGCCGTAGAAATGTAGCGTGTATTGGTGCAAATAGTGGCCATTCACGATATTAATGATACTGAATACCACTTTGGACTTTTTATGATAATTCATTAAAAACCTAAACATTTTAAGAAAAAACAACTTTTATTCAGACCCCTACCAACTTCTTCATCACTCGAAAAAAATTCTTCACAGCAGTATGAGGTTAACTGATATGGATTAAAAATGATAAACTTCATTTTCGGTATAGGTTTTAGACCATCAACATTATAACTTTCCAGCAAATGTTCCTGTAATCGTATGGGACGTTTCTACTTTTGCTCAGTATATGTAAAAAAAATACTTCAAATGACCCCACATATTTAAATCTTGGACAACATTTCTCGACAGGTTTCTTTCCAGATATTAAGCTTCAACTTCTACCCTACATACTCATATCAGTATACCCCCTCTTACTAGTTGGGGTTCGGGGACTTGCTCCCCCGGGGAAATTTTTATTCTTAGATGGCTTCAGAAGCGTTCAGGGTCGTGCTGTGCATTTAAAACGGGTAAAATACTAATAAAAATCCATGTAAATGTTCAACTTAAAATAACAAATTATTAATGATAAAGGATCATATTTTTGACGTTGTATTCCGGCTATTAGCCTAGTCTACCTATACTCCCTCTAATAAGTGTAGCACTTTTACTAGCGTGTCCGGGGCATGCTTCCCGGGATATCTTTTAATTATATTGTCTTGAGTGTATTCTAGGGGCGGTTTTTTTATATATAATATATGCTTTTTTTTACCATTTTCTTATTATCCACACCTAAAGCATTTAGATATATTTATGAAGTTTGATCCATTTCTTAAGGATATATTTTGATTTAGTAAGTGTATTCAATGAATTTGAGCCAAAACACAGTTAAGAAAAATGCACATACTTCAGGCAACACGCGTACACTCTAATGTATACACTTTGCATCATACTTTTAGTAAGCATCACCTTTTAACTGTTTTATAGTCTGTTTGTGCCAATTATTACTTAACATTATTTCAGAAAGCAAAAAATAATGCATGCCAACTCTTTGCCGAGAAAGGCTATATTATATATTTCAACTACCCATAGACAAAAAAAGAATATTATAACCTATGTTTTTACTTTTTACCATGGTACATGTACTAAGGTACGTTCGAAGAACCATGATTGAACGTCAATGTAGAAATGTTCATAGAGTTCCTACGAAGATTTCATTTTGGCGCGTATGTCCTTAATTCAATAATAATCATACAATTTATCCGAAATGTCAACGGACCTGTAAAATATCCGATAAAAGGGCTAGTTTTGAAATAAATTCGTTGCCCGAATTCATACTGAATTCAACTGGTTCGCCTGTATTTTTTTATTGATAATGTAACTTTGTATAAAACTGTTCCCATTTACTACAATGGCTTATCGTGAACCACCTAATATAAGAAAACGCCCTATTAAGCTCACATGACTCCACCCACCACTTATCATTATGGTTCCCGGTTTCCTCTCTTTCATGGGTGCCGCCATTTTTGCCCGTTGCCTGGCCCTAACTGTCTGAAGATAAAGGGACATAACCAGGCTATACTAGCGAGGACTCTCTAGGTATTACGATACTGCGAGGACTCAAGTACACACGTAGAGCGTGTTCACCTGAGATCCTTGAGTCGACCCGAGTTCCTCAGTTTACAGGTGAACAATCCGCGTTCGTACTCGAATGACGCCATATGACCTCTGAACCGAACTCTAGGCTAACCCAGTCTCTGCGCAGAGTTAGTCGAGTTTCAAAATGGCGTCAGAAAATGACAACGCAAAATCCCAATAGTCGGGTACCAGACTACCTAATTTGACCCATTACTTACTCGTCTGAAGGGTTTGTCGTTCTGGTGAAAAGTGCGTGCGCATTCAGATTTTAGCGCCAATTTACGTCATTTGGTAAACTCTACTAGACTCGCGAGTCTCAGGTGAAAACGCCCGTAGATTTGTCCTGAAATGTCGAATCTGCGAGGACTTAAACACACAATCTAACTTAACAGTCATTGTGAGGACTTGATGAGAGCACTCCGATTGGCTGGTTTCCTGTCTCTACCGGAAATCTGATTGGCTAATCAGGATCCAAACTTGAATGCGGGTCAAAACGGCCCTAAACCAAAACGGCCCAGATCTAAAATGGCCCGGGTCAAAACGGCCCAACTCGTAAATGTATTATACTGTATTATGATTATTGAAAATAATTTTTGAACTATTTACATATACATGTAACTTGAAAAAATTAAACATAGAACTTATACTATTGGATGGATCGAGTAAGTATGTTTTTTTTCATTAGATGGGCAACTCGACGTATGATTAGGCTCAAAAGTTCAAAACTAGTTGCCACTCAGTTTAAAATGAGTATAAAATATTGTCACAAAATTGTCATTTTAACCATTTAAATGCTCAGATCGTTTCTGTTCTGTTTTTGTAAAAAAGTCTGCTATGCGATGATACTTTCTATGTTGATTTAAAGAAAAACTTTGGATAACGGTTGGAAACATCTACATGTATATGTTAAGTTAGCGCTAGCCCCTTTAACTACCAAGATGTCATCTGCTCTATACAAGTATCGGCTTCAATTTCTTTAGTTTCTTTTATATGTTTTAAAATCAGAGGTTTTTTTTGGTCTTGATCAGAACCTGCTTTACAGGTCTGATGAGAAACAAAACTGTTTGCAAATACTCAGTGTCCCTGAGGTAAGGCAGTGAGGTGTTAATGAAACAAACTGTCGCAACAGCAGGTCAAATATTAACACCTTTAATGCAATCAAACAATTACAGTAGTTGCGTGTCACTAGCGGCACGCTTTGGTGGCACACTTTGCACGTTTAAGCAGAATCGATGTCTGCTTTAATTTCTATAGTTTCTGTTGCGTATTTTGACATATGACGTATTAAAATGAAAACCCTTATATTTATACCATATACTTTAGAAAATTTACTCGTTTCATCCAAATAAAGCCGGCTTGGAAAACAGTTTTGATCCAGCTAATGTCAAATATACATATATGCAAATCAATATTTATGTATAATGCCTTAAATATCCACCTGTATAAACACCCAATAATTAATACAGTTTAGCAGTCATGTCTGTATAATTTGCAGCACTCTAATAACCATTACAAACAGTTTGGATCCAGATGAAACGCCACTTCACTATGCATCTCACAAGGATTTAGTACTTACTTTCATTCGTAAACCTATATTTCTAGTAGATATAGAGGTGGGTGTATTGTTTGTGTTGCGTTTCCTGCTTGAGTCTTTCGTATTTATTTATTACCTTCCTTTGAGTTTCATTATATTTTTGTACACATCGTTTTCTCTATCAATTAACTCAATTTTCACTAATAATATAAGTGATCATTTAACTTCCGAATGCGGGTCAAAACGGCCCAAAAGTGGGCCGTTTCGACCTGGGCCGTTTTGACCCGGGCCGTTATGGATCTGGGCCGTTTTGACCCGGGCCGTTATAGATCTGGGCCGTTTTGACCACAGGTACTTGACACATACTTTATTATCTATTAACCCCCCCCCCCCCCCTTTTTAAATTTTTTTTTTTTTTTTTTTACTAGATCTATACTTCTATTATAGATACAAGGTAAACATCGCAATTCAACACCTAGTCTTTACTATCGACTTAAGCTGATGCTAAAATAGACTCGATTGCCGATATTCTCATGTGGTATCCTCGGGAAATGATTAATTTATCAATATCTACTTTTTATTTCATCAAATTCCGTCAAATAACGCCACAGTATGTTAATTATAACGAAAATAAGCATCAAAAAGTTTTATGTCGTTTTCATGGTACATAGCAACGAATGTACATGTAGGGGTGATCTGTTATTTGTCCACAATAAACGGCCTATGCCACTGGAACTTTCACCAAATATTATAAATCATCTTTAAATGAAATATTATCAGTTTTATATAATTTACATAGATTGCAAAATTAAAAGAAACTTTACCTGTTTAATTTTGACCAATGAGATCGCTCCGTTCATTCAATTCATTCCGGTATTCAAAATGGCATTCACAATGAAATGAGTCTTCATGCCAAATTACATGTATATTTCATATAGCTGATAGTGAAGAGGGTCATGTTCCGACACAAACGCGTTTGCTCTAATGAAATTAGGTGAAAGTTCCAGCCGTAAAGGCCGTTAAATGTGCAAACCGACTAAATTACTCCTTATTTTGGGCAATAAATTCTGTACCAAGAGAACGACATAAAACTTTTTGATGCTTATTTTCGTTATAATTCACGTACTGTGGCGTTATTTGACGGAATTTGATGAAATAAAAAGTAGATATTGATAAATTAATCCTTTCCCGAGGATACCACAAGAGAATATCGGCGATCGAGTCTATTTTAGCATCAGTTTAAGTGGATAGTAAATCCTAGGTGTCGAGTTGCGCTGTTTACCTTGTATCTATAATAGAAGTATAGATCTAGTAAAAAAAAAATATATATTTTTTTTTTTTAAGGGGGGGGGGGTGTTAATAGATAATAAAGTATGTGTCAAGTACCTGTGGTTTTGACCCGTCACCTCCAAACTTTATGACACTCATTTCAATATTTCTTCAGTTAAGATAGCAAAAATTAAAATTTTAGAAATAAAAGCAGACGACAAATGTTTAAATTTGATGACGTCACGGCAGTAGAGGGGTATAACCGCTGGTCCGTGAACAATGTAGTAATTCAGCTGAACTCGCCGGTGGTTCGGACTAGTTTCCCGCTGTTGTAGCGTCGTGCAATGTCATTGGTGTGCAGGAAACCAAACTGTTTCCTTCCTTCCCTAACCACTATGTTTGGCCCGTGTGCAAAAATTGCTGGTCAAAATCAAGAACTGTGTGTGCAGCCACCTTGATACCACGTTTTTACCTTGAATCCACTTTGTCATTTGCCTTGCATTCCAGAAACATGTCCATAAATGCCTGCTGTGTGTTGAAGGGCGAAGGTTTAACTACAGGTTGCATTCGACTGACGCAGGATGTGAGTAAACTGACACCTTCCCTAATTTTCCTACCCTGACAGTACATCCAACCAATTTTTGTTAATTATCATTTGGGAATAGTAGGCAGAGGAACTACCGTATTTCATCCAAGTCTTTGGGCCAGCGAAAAATGATTATTTTTTTGAGTGGCCCAAGAATTAGATTTTAAAACAAGAGGGCCTGAAGGCCCTGATATCGCTCACCATTTGTAATGAAGCCTGATAGCTTTACCTTTGAATTTCACCCGTTTTATTCTATCTATCTATCTCTGGTTACTGCCAACCCCTCTCGCGAGTGTTATAGGCAGGAAAAGGTGAAGATGTCATCTGAATCCATTCAAGTTAATGTCAACCTACTGTAGTATAGTAGAGTACATCAAAGGCAAATAACAATAGGCCTAAACAATACTGAAATGAAGCCTTTTTCTAGCATTTCAAAGTATATCAAGGGCAGGTATCCCTTTACAACCGTTATTCGAACACAACCAAAAATCGAACACCTGAATCATTTCGCGTGACATCTATGGTTACAAACAAATTTGCATAACCGTGCGTGACATTTTGACAGTAACACCGGTAGAGACGCAGTGATCATTCTGGATTGAGTTGCTGGCGGGCCATCCCATCGACCACAAAAGTGGTGGGCCATTTGACATTTTGGAGGGCCAACCATTTTTTAAATTGCTTGAAACATACTTCAATTAAAAGGTTTTTTTTCTTAAGAGTCAAGTATTTTCTTTCCTGCATGGTCTTGTGGACAGACAGGGCAACTAAAATTGCATGTTGCAGCCATGTTTGTGACAAACAATGCACAAGATTGGCCCACTGTCAGAATTTTTGATGGGAGATTTACAATTTTAATAGGGGATATTGGCCCACTGTCAGAACTTTTGATGGGGGATTTTGCCATTCTTGTGGGGGATCCCCCACAAAACGCATGCCAGAATGAACACTGGAGACGTCAAGAACACAAAATCGGCAAAAAAGATCAGTAAACAGGTAAAAGGGCATTTGTTGAACTTCTCTGAGTATAAATAATGCAGTTACAACTAACCCCAAAATTCCATATGCATAATCATGCCACAAACTACATTTTCTGTCAACAAAAATGACCAGTGGTATATCGGCTGCAAAACTTTTACATTTACCTCATTCCTAAAGGTCCGGATAAATGATATTGAGGGTTCAGACCACTAAATTTGATCAAATCTCAAACTAGGGTCCTTATCACTTTTTTCACTTTTTTAAATTCCTAATTGTGTTTCATATAAGAAGTAACAGGGAGTAAACAAACTACAGTTTATCTTACAGGTTCCAGTACACTAGTATTTTTTTTAGAAAAATATGTTCAATAACTTTTAAGAAATTTCTTCTATGTTTTAGATGCATTTCAAAGCAAAAAGGAGACCCCTTCGAATGCCCTGTCTGTAGCCATTAGCAATTGATACTTTATGTCTAAACTACTGTAAATTAAATGTAAAAACAAGTTGACTTTACTTTTTATGAGGTTACAGACTCCTGTTTTATGTTTTGTCTGACATTTCATGAACAAACACTTACCCTGGACTACACATAGTAAACATTTCGTGGTGTCAAACCTGCTGTTCGAATTTAGGTTGACATCTCACTGAGAATGAGGTAAGCGGGTCACTATGCTTTGTTTACATTGTTAGAGAAATGATTTGAGTTGCAATAACTTACCCATCGTATTATAATTTGAAAATGACCAGTTTATCCAGGATCTTTGTAAAAAATTATTTTTATTCACATAGAAATTTGTAATTGACTCGAAGATGCTTAGGTGTTCGAATAATGGTGGTACCTGGATAACTATTGCCACAATGATTACATTTCAACAATAATTGCACTCCTTCCAGAACGTATAGCTACATCCTTTGTGAACAAGTATAATCAAAATCCATTGAAAACTGTAGTTGCAAGAGCGTAAAACGCTGTAAAATATGGCATTTTCAGCAATTCAAACTTGAAAGGTAGATATCTCTTGATCTATTTGTCCGATTCCAACCATAATCACCCTTTTTCCGAACTCTTATGGTCATATACAATCTGGGTAAGTTTGAGAGAGCTTGGATAAATATTGTGGCCTCTAGAGCGTAAACACTGTTAAATATATCATTTTCAGCAATTCAAAGGTAGATAACTCTTGACCTATTGATCCGATTACAACCATAATTGAACTCATTTGAAGTCTTATGGTAATATACAATCTGAGTAAGTTTGAGAAAGATTGGATAAAATGTGTGGCCTCTAGAGTGTAAACATCGTTAAATATGGCATTTTCAGCAATTCAAAGGTAGATAACTCTTGACCTATAAGTCTGATTTCAACCATATTCAAACTCATCTGAACTCTTATAGTCATATACAATCTGAGCAAGTTTGAAATAGATTGGATAAAAATTGTGAACTCTAGAATGTAAACACTGTTAATATGGCATTTTCGGCAGATAACTCTTTATCTATTTGTCAGATTTCAACCAAAATCGAACTCATTCGAACTCTTATGGTCATATACAATCTGGGCAAGTTTTAAAAAGATTGGATAAATACTGTGGCCTCTAGAGTGTATACATCGTTAAAAATGGCATTTTCAGCAATTCAAAGGTAAACAACTCTTGACTTATTTATCTGATTTCAACCAAACTCGAACTCTTCCGAACTCTTATGGTAACATACAATCTGGACAAGTTTTAGAAAGATTGGATAAACACTGTGGCCTCTAGAGTGTAAACATTGTTAAATATGGCATTTTCAGCAGTTCAAAGGTAGATAACTCATGACCTATTTGTCCAATTTCAACCATAATCGAACTCATCCGAGCTCTTATGGCAATATACCATCTGAGCAAGTTTGAGAAAGATTGGATAAATATTGTGGCCTCTAGAGTGTAAACAATAAAATTGTTGACGCCGGACATTCAAGGATTGCAAAAGCTCACTCTGAGCTAGCTCAGGTGAGCTAAAAAAAACGAGAAACCGCCAATGTCGGTATGGCCGGATTGTCTGCACTTTTGCAGATATATATATATAATATAGTTACCCATGGCATGTGATGATGACCTCACTACAACTGTACATGCTAAATTTGGTTGCTGTAGGACTTAAACTTTGTCTAAAACTGACACTTACAAAAAGGTAAACCAAGATGCAAACCAAAAGGTTAACCAAGAATTCTCTAAGTCATTGGACCGTGAAATCTAGGTAACAGTGACCTAGTTACCCATGACATGTGATGATGACCTCACTACAACTGTACATGCTAAATTTGGTTGCTGTAGGACTTAAACTTTGTCTAAAACTGACACTTACAAAAAGGTAAACCAAGATGCAAACCAAAAGGTTAACCAAGAATTCTCTAAGTCATTGAACCGTGAAATCTAGATCACAGTGGCCTATTTACCCACGGCATGTGATGATGACCTCACAACAACTGTACATGCCAAATTTGGTTGCTGTAGGACTTAAACTTCAACTAAAACTGACACTTACAAAAAGGTTAACCAAGAACTCTCTAAGTCATTGGACCGTGAAATCTAGGTCAAAGTGACCTATTTACCCACGGCATGTGATGATGACCTCACTACAACTGTACATGCCAAATTTGGTTGCTGTAGGACTTAAGCTTTGGCTGAAACTGACACTAACAAAAAGGTAAACCAAAGCGCAACGAAAAGGTTAACCAAGAATTCTCTAAGTCATTGGACCGTGAAATCTAGGTCACAGTGACCTATACTCAGCAAAAATAGAAACTTTACATGAGATTCTAATGCGTATTATTCTGTCTACAAACACACATTTGCAGAAAGCTTATTGTTATTTAAAACTTTGGATCAATGTCTGCAAGTTCTTGACAATGGTAATGAAAAAAATCCAAAAGTCACGTCGTAATTTGACGTCAAAATGCATAGGGGTCGATTTCAAAATTCTCAGAGATGTCAATGTGTACGCAAGATTTGTTTAAATAATTTTTCCGGTTTCATTTGAGTGACTTTTTGCATAAAGTCATTTCAGTCGCGTGCATGCCTACCGTCCCATTTAATGCAAGCAACACTCCGTCTTGGATGTACCGTCTACTGGCATTATCTTGGATGACGTGCCATTTTCGTAATCGAGCATGTCTGAGGTCGTTGGTTGTGTCAATCTGGTAATTGTTCCTCCCCTGAAGCCAAGTTTACCCAATACATGCACTATTGATTTCAGATCCGGTGATACTGAAGGCAAGGACATGACGTTAACGTTATTCTAGGCGTTGTGCGTGCAGTTAAGATCTGCCCAGAATACGGTCTACGGGTACGGATAGGACCGTGTCATTGCCTCGGAAGATTCCTTATTGTATCGGCAGTGATCCAAAACCGCCGAGCAGTAACCGTTGTTGGGATGAAACGGTTACGTCGGTACGTTAACGTAAGAGCGCGGTCGTCTCTACGTGACGTCAACTATCTCGGACGATCCTGGAATTACCCCATAACTCTGTAACAAGTAGTCATGATATGAATTGTCCACCGTTTGTGTCCAAAATGACGCGTAATATCAGTTACTGACGCGCCCGCAGTAAGCATTCCAAATGGCCTGATTTCTGTTATTTTCAGGAAGCTGTGGCATCTCAGTTTGGAAACGCAAATGTTTACAATTTTGTTTTTTCGGTGTTTGGCTAAAGCCTGTGTGTGTCAGTTGCATTAATTAAACTTGAAATAAATCCTAAATAGGTCAACTCGCCGTCAGTGTTTAATACCGGAAGTGGAAAGCGTGCTTCGTCGTGCGCGGTACAAATTAGCGAAAGTGTGGCTGTGTATGGTCTTTATCGATTACTTCATTATGAAATATGCGTATATTTCATGAAACGTCATTAAAACATCATTTAAACCGGCTCTTAATTATGTAAAGTTTCTATTTTTGCTAAGTATAGTTACCCACGGCATGTGATGATGACCTCACTACAACTGTACATGCCAAATTTGGTTGCTGCAGGACTTAAACTGACTTAAACTGACACTTACAAAAAGGTAAACCAAGACGCAAACGAAAAGGTTAACCAAGAACTCTCTAAGTCATTGGACCGTGAAATCTAGGTCACAGTGACCTAGTTACCCACGGTATGTGATGATGACCTCACTACAACTGTACATGCCAAATTTGGTTGCTGTAGGACTTAAGCTTTGGCTAAAACTGACACTAACAAAAAGGTCAACCAAAGTGAGGACAGACAGACAGACAGACGGACGGCATTCGCCAATCTATAGACCGCATTTTCAATCCGGCCAAAAATATTTGAAAATGTTTAGTCCAACATTTAGATCAATGTTCAAACGTGCCAATATGGCGAAACGTCAAAAAGAAACTTCGGCATCTGTAAACTACTGGTGCTTTCCCATGCCGCTGAAAGTTTGATTAAATTGACAGTAAAAAGACTAAAATAAATATCAGATAATCACCTTGAATGGTTGCCTCTAATAGCATCCAAAATTATCCTCTCTATACATGATACTTTTCATACTGAGTTACCCAGACACGATTTACACACAAGGTGTTAAAACATCACAGCATAATTGAGGAGCCCCGCCCATTTGATTCACTGACCTCTGGGTTCACTTATATATATATATTTATCTAGATATATATCTTACACATGACAAAATCTGCAGCTGCAGTTTGACACTGTAATCGACATAGGGCTGAAGACGGTCACCATAGTCTAAACCCTTTGAACTATACTCGTCACTAGGGTTCAAGACGGTCACCAAATTTTTATTCTTTGAAGTTTGATGTTGCCGACAAGGCGCGACCTGTTCAAAATATTGGCACAAGGGCCTGAAACACAAAAATAGGGAAACAGTAGCCTTCTATAATAAAAGACTATATAATAGTAACAGGATACATTTTAAATTTTGTGGTATATTGCCACTTGTGTTACCAGTTTGATGCTGTGTCAAAACAGAAATTATGACACGACGTGTGTATTTCGTTATGAAATGGGGAAATCAACATAAATTTCATGGAAGTATTCTGAAAAATAAATACAGGTACGAATATGGTTTTGTATTGAAGAGCTATTTAGGATGAATGAAAAAATAGAAAAAGTGTACATTTTGGTGACCAACATTTGGCTCTACGGCCATGTAAAATTTACCCCACCCACTTCCTCTTATTTTGTCCTTTTCAAACAGCCCGCTTCAATAAAAACCAATTTTAAATGAAAACAAATATGATTATTGGGTTTTGTGTTATTTATTTCCTATCTATGGTAGTTTTTCTTCATACAAAAACTAATTTAAGAAAAAAAAGGCACCAAATGTGAAATTTATAAAGCTCTAAATATCATCGATATGGTACTTTTTTGTAAATTTTGTAAGGGGCGGTAACTCTTTTTGCTTTAATAACTCAAAATTTTCAACACGGACCTTTCAATTTCTTTTCATATTTTGAACTGCCTTAGCATGGGCTTTCATCTGGTAGAATATAAGAAAAAGTTAAATACTAGAACTATTTCATTTTCAAACTTTTTTACTTTTTTTCATAAAATAAAAAATCTAATAAAATCATGCCCTATACAAAGCATATTTTTGATATTCAAGGATCGATATTGTTCAAACCTGGTGCCTGCTTTGTTTAAATTTGGTTTCTATATGTGAAAATACCACCATAGACATGAAATAAATAATGGAAACCCAAATTATCATGTTTGTTTTGTTTCGAAATAAATTTTACTGAAGCTTGTACCCTGAATGGGTAAAATTTGAAGAAAAAAAGTCCAAATTTGACATACCTTTTTCAAATCGCTGTAGCTCGAAAACAAGGACACCACAATATTATTTTTTTTTCATTTTTTCATTCATCATAAACAGCTCTTCCAAAAAAACAATGTTAGAAAAAAAGTTTAATACTTTGAAAAAAATGGCTCATGACATTGATACACCCTTAAGTAGAAAACATTCCATTGCATTAATTAACATACTTTTTAGACATTTTAAGAGTTGTGGTTGATATTGCTGCACAAAATCGGCAAAACAGGATTTTTTGCTCTAGGCTTTTCTTCAGATTTAAGGAGTCCGTCGGACTGCCGACATGCAAATCACAGGAGTCCCGCAGGATAATGAGGAGTCTCGGGCTCCCGTTAGTGTCGAACCCTGATGTCCGTTCAGCATTACAATTCATATGAGTGCGTTTTACTCGGTTAGAATCTTAGAACTGTAGTCCTGTTATTTCGAAATTTATTCACACAAATCAAGCATACCCCTCGACTGGTTCCCGTTTCTGTTTTTAGTTTTATCTGAGAATGTTCTAGGAATAAAGGGTACCATGCTAATTGTCTAGATGCATTGCAAGTGTTCCGCGATTTGTGTAAAAATGGCAAACAGACGCAAACCCGGGAGGTGTAAACGAAAATCAAGCGATAGACACCACAAGCAAATTAAAATTCTTTAAACACGATGAGAAAACAACAGCTGAATCAGTCGTGCATGTGATATTGGTCGAAATAATTCCTGACAGTGTCAGCAAGGTGGAAATATCTTCGAAGAAACACGCAGGGGATAGATTTTCTTATGAAACTGTTCAGCTTTGGAAAGAACAATTTCGTGGTTTCAAGTAATCGTAAGTAAAAAAGATCGAAGATTGAGAATTGGGAGGCGGAAAATATGGTCTAATATTAACCCAAACAGCAAACTCTTACCTGTGTATCATGTATTTTGGTGTGAGGGTGAAAACAAGCATTGTAATTTCAGATTTCATCATTAGAAAAAAAATAGGGGGTCAATCAGTATTTGGTTACAAAATTATCTGGAGCTCTGATAAGGTACTGTTCGGAAATAGGTTCACCCGCTCTAATACTATTTTACAAGTGCTCAGATAAAATGTCGGAATATGTGGTTTTAAAATTATGAACATTGTTCATGTTTAGAAGCAGATGGTGGAGACTACAGGTACGGTGAGGATAGTCTTGAATGAGTCGACTGTGACTGCTGTGTGGGCAGCAGCAGGCAGCAAGTTCCACTGAGTGATGGTTCTGGGATAAAACGAATATATTTATAAGAATCTTTGGATGAACCAACATGTCTAAAACAAAATATACTGCTGTGCCTAGTTCTTGTGTCTTTTGGAATAAGCAGATTGTCAGGATAAATAGCAACGATGTGGTGTATTATTTTAGATCACCCATTTATATGATTATATCTATAATGAAATCTTCCAGCAAGTACATAGGGAAAGTTCATAGCAATCTCCGGGCATCGATAGATTATTGGTTATTGAAATTTCTATTTCAGGGTGATAAAGTAAAGGTAACAGGGGAAATAACTGGACTCGCACCAGGAGAACATGGCTTCCATGTGCATGAGTTTGGAGATAACACTAATGGTTTGTACCGTCATTGTTTTCAACTCTGGGGTCTAGATAAGAGTGTGTGTCTGTGAACCACTTGTTTTCAATGTTTTTATGCCCCCGGCATTGACAGAGGCGGAGGCATATAGTAATCGTCCTGTCCGTCAGTCCGTCCGTCAGTCAGTCCGTCCGTAACGGTTAAGTAGAATTTACCGTTTCGTCTAGCATCAACACCGCTTACCCAAATGCTTGGATACTTATACAGTTGTTGCCTTGGACCATTCCCTATCCACCAATATCACCAAACTTTGATTTTGACCCTGACCTTGACCTAATTTGGACTTAGAATATTTTATATGGGGTCTTTCTAGGTTAACTAGATTTTACCGTTTCGTCTAGCATCAACACTGTTTACTACAATGCTTTGATACTTATACAGTTATTGCCTTGGACCATTACCAACTCACCAATAATACCCAAGCTCAGTTTGACCTTGACCTAATTTGGACTTAGAAAAATTTCAGAATAATTGTCAAGGATGCCACCGGGGGCATAAGCGTTTATTGAACGCGCAGTCTTGTCTTCTTCATGCCTTCATCAAACCCTATGTTGTTATTACACCATTTGGTTTGTATGAGGCATTAGAGTCTCGGCTTTTAGCCTACCTGAGCCAAAGACTCAAGGTGAGCTATTGGGATGGCCCTGTGTCCGTCATCGTTAACAATTGCTTCAAATGACATCTCCTATACAGCTTGACAAAATTCAACCAAACTTTACAGAAATGCTCCTTGGGTCAAGTTCTTTCAAATTTGTTCAAAGAAATAGAAACAATGCAGAACTCTGCTTGCCATGGCACAACCAAAGTGAGAAAATAAGGAAATCTTAAAAAATCTTCTTGTCAAAAACTGCAAGGGCCAGAGCTAAGATATTTGGCACATTGCATCATCTACAGGTCCTCTATGAATTTTTTCAAAATACAGTCGAGACTGTCTTCAGCGACCTTCCGAGGGAGAATGGGAAAAAGGTCACTGTAGACAAACGGTCGCTATACACAAATTCCAAGTTTTGTCCCTGTAGTTATTGATTCAAAATGGAAAGAGGGGCTTACAGTGTATTACCATACAGTAAGTCATTGCAAGTATGAATATGTGTTAAAAAAGAAGAACGTGAATAAATCGTGATAAACTGCATTTGATTTGTGTTCATTGCCATAAACAGACATCAGAATTTAATTTTTACGTTTGCTTTCTTCATCATGATTGTTTACGCAGAACGATACCGCTGGCCATCCATATTACACACCCCACTTATCACTACTTAGTAAGCTTTGTGTGTTGACTCGTAATCACCGTTAACGGATTATAATAATTGCCAGTACACACTTCAGAGTTGTAGATAAGCTTTGTCTTGGAATTGGGTATTACTCCATGGATTTTAAATGAATTGGGTTTTTGAAAAAAGCATTGGGTATTGCATTGACCACAACCCCATGGTTTCTAATTCGATTGGGTATCCAAAGTCCAGAACCCAATGATTTGTAATACAATTCGGTAGGCCTAGCACTACTGTAGGAAAATAAACTTGGAGGAATTCCTACCGTATTTACTCGAACAGTTCGGACACAAATAACAATTATACTGTATGTTTTGCTGTCTGAATACATAATACATGTAAATTATTTTAGAGGGTGTCCGAATTCATGGAAAAAGTAACAAATATATCCTTAATGAAGTATTGTTTCCCTTCGTTTTAATATCACCGAACATCAAAACGAATCCTAAGCATCTTTAAACCACGGAAGTATATATGCATGTATGTATAGATGCTTTCATATGCTGCTGAAAGTTTGAACAAGCTGTCGGTAAAACGAAGTTACAATCAAAATATACATGATAATCACCTTGAATTCCAGCGCATTCCGCGTATTTTGATGTAAGCACATTAGTGCGCAAGCAAACATCAGTCAGCGTTAGTAAAAGAATGAATGTTTTTGTTCATTTCGTAACACACACCAGGGGGTTGATTGTAGTGTTGTAGCGATGATCGATTATAATCGATCATCGATCGAAAATGACCATAATCGAACATAATCGATCATGATTTGCCGTAATCGATTATGTTCGATTATTTATGATAAAGTTATGAAGAAGCATAGTGCATATAAAAGACAGGTTGTAGCTTAATGCAGGTTGGAAGTAATGCAGAACGCTTCTATGGGAGTGTTCTGCATTACTTCCAACCCACATTAAACAATAATCTGCCTTTCATGTGTTCACTATACATGTATGTATCCTCAAAGTATGGTTAAGTAAGCTTTGACTGTAATGTTAATCTGAAATTGTTTTACTTACTTGCACCAAATATATAAATGAAACAGTTGATTCCCAACCAAGAGATTATTCAAACAATGTTTACCCAGATGAACTGCCGCAGCAATAGTAATTACAGGTAGTAAAAGAAGTGGTATACAATTTTTACAAAGCAAGCTCAATTAATTTGCAAATAAAAATAGGACATTAATTTAACTGTTTTATCAAATTGCTGCTTTGATTTTTACTTTGCTTCATATGGGTGCATTGTTTGCAAAATTATGTAGATATATAACATACAAATGCAAACATGAGTATCACATATATTCAGCTTTTCAGAGTACATATATAATAGTTTATGTTAAAACGATTATATAATAGATCATCGATCGATTATGGTTACCAATAATCCTTTATAATCGATTATGGTTTTCGGACCGATTATACAACACTAGTTGATTGACATATTGAGTGTAGTTAGATGGTGAAAGTAGCGCTAAAAATAGTTTCCAGACACACGACCCGATTTTTAATGCTCTACTCCGATATACGAAACTATCGACAGCTTCCCTATTCCAATGTCAAATAAACAGAAAGAGTGAAACGAATTGAGTGACTGTTGTGAACGCGGACTTAGTGATCGGTACAGCTCGTAAAAGGCGGGAAAATAATTCCTTTGTCTTAATTCATCAACCAATGAAACGCGGATCTCGGACACACCCTCAAGATTAAGTCACATGAAATATACGTCACTATCACAGGTCATTTGTGGGTGATATCTTTCTTGGTAAAACAATCATGGCTGTTAACGCTTTATTGAACAGAAAAGCAAAACCATAAAAACAGTAGCTAGAGAAAGCCAAATTTAAGTATACGAAGGCACTCCTAATGTGGCAGTTCTCTAACTGCTTATTACAACGGGAAAATAGCGTTGGATGTGGACATTGTTTATTTAAGATTACGTAATTGCTTATCTCCCAGCACTGGTAAATTGACAATCTTGATAATAACACGTACGGGCGAGCACTCTGTTTTGAACCGTTTCGATGGTGCGTTGATAACTTGTTTTCATGGCAACTCATTCGGACTCCCTCTATGATTTCCGTTAAATTTAGAATCGAGATGCTGTAACAGGTGCACTTTACGTCATCCCGTTTCGAATATGTTCGGCGTTTATCGAACACAGTTCTATATGCAAGTTTTGTTTACACACGCTCAACTAAAGTGAAAGTTAAGTTGATACCCGATGAAATTGAAAAACAATTGAGTATTAGTTTGTTTGTTATGCACTCACTTTTAAATAATTGGGTTTTCTTTTGTTTTTGTTGCGTACTGTCACCCGTTAGTTTTGAAATAATTGCGTATTTCACCAATTTTAATTGCGTAAATACGCAGATACGCGCCTTATCTACACCTCTGACACTTGTTTATATGCCTTTGAAGTTTGATTGCATATAAAAAATCGCGCCTCGATCTGCAATTAACAACTCAATCATTCAAACGTTTTTCTTCGTCGGAAGGCTTCAAGCCAAGTGTGTAAACCGTTAACGCTAGCTATTCTCTCAGTAAAGAATGTCCGCAACATAACTCACGCAAATAAACTAGCAACATTTCATAACTAATGCGTATAATCGCGTAATCAAGAAAACATATGTCGTAGAAGCAAAATCTCACTGTGTAAACACTCAGTCTCGTGTAATTAGGTCAGACGATAGGCGACTTTTTCTGTAGCAGCTGATGTATGATTTTCTAGTGTTTGAGTAAATGAAGGCGGAGCTTAGTTTGATTGACAGCTAATCATTGCCAGTAGATTGACCATTCTACCAGCGTAGTACCTACCCATATATGTCTAAGTGGCAGTTTACACGACGTAGCGTTACGAAACATAATGGGTTTTTTATGGCGGCCATTACGAAAGTTGCGAACGTCACTGTAGAAGTCCAAAACGTCGTTTCGGGAGTTGAAAATCATGGTGGTTGTACGGATTTCGCAGGGAGTCGTTGTATACAGAGCCTTTTCAGTGTTAAACGCATTTGGGGTATTTAAAAGGGTCTTTAAAGACAAACCGTCGCTGAACACAAGGGGTCGCTAAGACAGTCTCGACTGTATGCCCCTCGGGTCAAAATTGGCCCCGCCCGGGGGTCACAGTTTTACATAGAGTTATATAGTGAAATTTTCAAAGGTCTTCTTCTCTGAAACTGATATGACTAGAGCTTTGATATTTGGCATGGAAACACTTCTAGATGTCCTATACCAAAATTGTTCAAATGGTTCTGGTCGGTTGCATAACTAGGTCACAGGAGCTAAAAATAGATTTTTTTAATGAAAACTTAAAAAATCTTCGTCAGAAACTACAAGGGCCAGACAGAGCTCCAAGGTATAGGGCCACCAAATAGTCGAAAGAAGTCCGGCAAAGAAATAGTGCCAAACTTTTTGCCTCAGAATAGCTTTTTGTCAAGAAATATGTACTGTTTTGAGCCTTTTATGTAATACATGGATGTTAGAGAATAGATACAAAGACTTTCTGTCATGATAGATGGGTTTTTGGAGAAATTATGTCCCTGTTTTAGCCGGTGCCTATTTCAAAATGTAGCAAAACACCAGTCATGTCACTGAAGCCGAGAGAATTTTCTTATATGCCACATGACCCCCTGTTTTCTCTGCATTTTTAGCTCACCTGGCACATAGTGCCAAGGTGAGCTATTTTGATCGTCCTCTGTCCGTCGTTCGTTCGTCCGTGCGTCCGTTCGTCGTCGACAATTTCTTTAAACGACATCTCCGACGAAACTACTGGATAGATTTTTACCAAACTTGGCCTGAATGATCCTTATATGGTCCTCTTTCAAAGTTGTTCAAACATTTCTGGTCCGTTGCATATCTAGGTCACAGGAGCTAAAAATAGATTTTTTCAATGAAAACTTAAAAAATCTTCTTGTCTGAAACCACAGTACCCTGAGCTTAGATATTTGGCACAAAGCATCGTCTTCAGGTCCTCTATCAAGATTGTTCAAATTATGTCCCTGGGGTAAAAAATGACCCCGCCCCGGGGGTCGTAAATTTACATAGAGTTATATAGTGAAATCTTTAAACATCTTTTTCTCTGAAACTAATATGGCCAGAGCTTTGATATTGGGCATGATGATTCTTCTAGAAGCCCATAACTAATATTGTCAATATGGTTTTGGTCAGTTGCATATCTAGGTCAGGCCAAAAAAAATAATATCTGTTTAGGGCAACGATCTGAAAAAATTTAGGTAGGGTAGGGATCAAGTTTTTTAGCTCACCTGAGCCAAAGGCTCAAGGTGAGCTATTGTGACCGCTCACCGTCCGTAGTACGTCTGTCCGTCTGTCCGTCTGTCCGTCTGTCCGTCTGTCTGTCTGTCCGTCTGTCCGTTCACTTTTACTTCAAACGACATCTCTACTGAAACCCGCCGATTGTAGGGAGAGTTCAAACTGCTTATGATGTTCCTTGGATGCTTCTCTACAGAAGTTGTTCAAAAAAAAGGAAAAAAAGCACAAACTCTGCTTGAAAAAGCAAAAAAGCAAAAATCTTTAAAAAATCTTCTTGCCCAAAACTACTAGGCCCTAAGCTTTGATATTTGTACAGTAGAATCTCCTGGTGGATCTATCTATAGTTTGTTAAAATGAAATCCCTAGGGTCACATTTGACACCACCCTGCACAGTTTAAGTGCTGCTCTAGGCAGGTTTTACAGTATTTTTGATTTAGGCAGAACTGTATTTACCTGAGTTACCCTTAATATACTATGGGCAAATAGCCAATATTTGCAAACATTTTGGATCCAGATCAGATGCAACATAATCATAATGCTACATCTAATCTGGATCCAACCTATTTGCCACTCATTTACCAACTTAACATTTTCTAAATTGTTTTTTTGTACACTTTTCACATACAGTAGGTTTTAAGCAGACATCATTTCAGTCTGGTAAGGGTAAGCCCAAGCGTTCTAGCCACTGAGGTCAAATATTATGCAACTCTGAACTGGTAGTGGGTATCACAGAACTGGTCATGATCAGCTGAACATGTTGTCTGCTAAAGTTTAGATATGGTTCAGTCTGATTCATACTTAGAGAAACAGGATCTGGAAGTGATCCACTGACAGTTATGTAATTATGTCTTATGCCATATTTATACATTTGTTTAATATTGGTTTTGTCAGAGTTATCTGTATGTCTTTTCAATAATTCCACTTTAAACAGTCATGAAAATGTAAGATGCAAAAGTAAAGCAAAGTGTGCATTAACCCTTAGCCCGCCAAATAAATTGTCGTCTGCTATATTTCTCGTCTGCTTCAAGTTTCAAAGTGCTTCAAAGTTGCTCAAAATTGCTGAAAATGTTGTCCGAGTGTCAAACAGCTTGGATCCGGATGAGACGCCGAGTTACTCGGCGTCTAATCCGGATCCAAGCTGTTTGCATATAAAGCTATAGTCGTGAGTGGCAGGCTAAGGGTTAAGACACATTCTGCTTTACTTTCAACCTGCTTTAGGTGGCCACCTATTTTCAAAATTAGAAACATGCTATGGGGTAATGGGTAAAATGAAATTGCCTATTTGGAAAGAGCCTGATGAGAGGAAGTGCCATTTGCAAAGGCCATAACTCTGACATCATTGTTTTTTGAGTTATTTCCCTTTGTGATATTTTCTTGTCAAGAAGACAACTTCAGTTCTACTGATGCTATTGTAATGAAATTTTATGTATGGAAAGAAACTGATGAGAGAAAATGCCATGCACAAGGGCAGCAATATTTAGTTTTTCCCCTTTGTCATATTTTATTGTCAGGAAAATAATTCCAGTTCTGTTGACGCTAGTGAAATAATTATCATTTATTGGAACTGGAAATAGCTTGATAAGAGGATGTGTCATGGATAAGGGTCATAAGCTTGGCAACAAAATTCACTTTTGTCATGTTTTCTTGTCTTGAAGATAACTCCATTTATAGTTATATTAAAATGTTGTCTTGCCCAGTCAACTTAGGTACAAACTTCAATGTCCTCAGGTGAGCGAATTAAGGGCCATGGCCCTCTTGTTTTTTAATTAATTTTTTTTTAGGTGCCAAATTGGTCCAAAACATGTTTTAAAACAGGTTTTTCCTCCATTTTGAAAATCTTTTTTCAAAATCTTAAAAAAACTTTAGGGTCAGGGGTGTTTTGCTAGGTAGGGTCGGGTTGCCCTAAACACACAACTTTTTTTTTTAGGCCTCACAGGAGCTAAAAATCTTCTTGTCTGAAACCACAGTACCTTGAGCTTAGATATTTGGCACAAAGCATCATCTACAGGTCCTCTATCAAGATTGTTCAAATTATGTCCCTTGGGTTAAAAATGACCACGCCCTGGGGGTCGTAATTTTACATAGAGTTATGTAGTGAAATCTTCAAACATCTTTACCTCTGAAACTAATATGGTCAGAGCTTTGATATTTGGCATGATGACACTTCTAGAAGCCCTTAACCAATATTGTAAATATGGTTCTGTGGCGTTGCATATCTAGGTCACAGGAGCTAAAAATAGGTTTTTTCAATGAAAATTATGTCTCTGGGGTGAAAAGTGATCCCATACCAGGGGTTATGTGACCCTTGTGTTGGTTTTTCCAGGTGAGCGATATTTAGGCCCGCATGGGCCTCTTGTTGACTTGTGCAAGGGTGTATCTTTGTGGGAAATATAGGGTGGCACCTGTGGTTGGAATAAAAATTGTATTTTTTGGACCTTGGAAATGACGCATTTTATATAAGTTATATAGGAGAGCCGTTTTGGTGGCACAAGCCCTCCAGATAATTTTGTAACCTAATGCTGATTGACCCCCTATTTTTTAGCTCGCCTGTTCGTAGAACAGCAGAGCTAATGTTATACCCCCGGCGTGAGTGAGCGTGATCGTGAGCGTGGCCAAGGTTAAAGTTTTTTGGACGGGTTGTTTGAAAGCTTAATACTTGTGCTAGGGTGCTGAAATTTTGTATGGAGGTTTATTAGGGGTCAAACATTGATGTTATGAAGTTATAATTTAAAAATAATTTTAATTTTTGTCAATATTTGACATGTTTTGGACTTAGGTTTTTTACTACAAAAGACCAGGTTAAAGTTTTTTGGACGGGTTGTTTTAAAGTTTAATACTTGTGCTAGGGTGCTGAAATTTTGTATGGAGGTTTATTAGGGGTCAAACATTGATGTTATGAAGTTATGATTTAAAAATGATTTTAATTTTTTCTCAGTATTTGACATGTTTTGGACTTAGGTATTTTACTACAAAAGACCAGGTTAAAGTTTTTTGGACGGGTTGTTTTAAAGTTTAATACATGTGCTAGGGTGCTGAAATTTTGTATGGAGGTTCATTGGGGGTCAAACATTGATGTTATGAAGTTTATAGTTAAAAATAATTTTAATATTTGTCAATATTTGACATGTTTTGGACTTAGATTTTTTGCTACAACAAACGAGGTTAAAGTTTTTTGGACGGGTTGTTTTAAAGTTTAATACATGTGCTAGGGTGCTGAAATTTTGTATGAAGCTTCATTTGGTGTCAAACATTGATGTTATGGAGTTGGAATTTGAAAACAATTTTAATAATTGTCAATTTTTAACATGTTTTCGACTTAGGTTGTTACTACAAATCACCAGGTTAAAGTTTTTTGGACGGGTTGTTTTAAAGTTTAATACATATGCTAGGATGCTGGAATTTTTTATGGAGCTTCATTGGGGAACAAACATTGAGGCTATGAAGTTTCGAATTAAAAATTATTTTAATTTATTTCAATTTTTGACATGTTTTGGACTTAGTTGTTTTGACCTCAAATCACCAGGTTGTTCTCATATCACCAGGTTGTTTTAAAGTTTAATGCATGTACTAAGTTTTACGGGTTGTACAAGTTTTATATAACTAGATAATGAGACTCATCATAATTTAATAATCTTTCTAAACTGAAAATTGATTTGTTTTGGATACAAGATGTTTTTAGACTTAAAGTTCAACACCCATTTCTGGTTTTTTCTAATGCTGAAATTACAATGCTTGTTTTCACCCTCACTCCAAAATACATACACTGGTAGGAGTTTGCCGTTTGGGTTAATATTAGACCATATTTTCCGCCTCCCAATTCTCAATCTTCGATCTTTTTAGCTCACCTGAGCCGAAGGCTCAAGGTGAGCTGTTGTGATCGCCCGCCGTCCGTCGTCCGTCTGTCCGTCCGTTCAAATTTACTTCAAGCGACAACTCCTCTGAAACCTCGAGTCTGAGGAAAAAACTAATTTGCTCACGGTGTTCCTTGGATGCTTCTCTACAGAAATTGTTAAAATGAAACTTTAAAGTGGACTACTTATTGAAATTTATTAAAAAAAGTGAAAAACTTTAAACAAGTTTTTTGTAAAAAACCACTGTTCCCACACCTTAGATATTGCATGAATAGTATCTTCTACTAAATCACTTTCAAAATTGTAAAAAATCAAAACCCTAGGATCAAATTTGACTCAACCCTGGCCATATCAGTGCTTTTTGATGCAGGTCTGACAGTAAAAACTCTCTAATGATCCGTTTTATACAGACGCATTGTATCTTCCAGGCTAAGAAGCTACCCTTATACTAAATGCAACATTTTTGCAAACAGTTTAGATCCAGGTCAGATGCCACATAATGCTGCATCTAATCTGGATCTAAACTATTTGCCACTCATTTACATATTTTCTTATATTTAGAAATATAAGTTATTATTTTTTACATATTTCACATACAAACATTTGGAGCAGACAACAGTTCAGCATAATAATAGTCATTTCTCTCTGAGACCGTCTCCAATTGCATAACTGACCCATAGCTAGCTCTGAACTCAGGTCACTGAGATACATAACAGAAATGAAAGTGATGTCTGCTATTTTATGCTCAAGCACAACTTAGTTCGAGGCATATTACTTTTGGTCTGTCTGTTTGTTTGTTTGTGTTTTGTTTGTTTGTTTATCTTTCTGTCTATCAGTCCACAATTAATTCTTGGCCATAAACAGTATGGATCCAGGTCAGATGCCACATAATGCTGCTTCTAATCTGGATCCAAACTATTTGCCACTCATTTACATTATAGTTTCTTATATTTAGAAAATGTAAATAATGATATTTATTAACCTATTAACCCATACATATTCTTTTTTATGTCTTTAATTTATTCTTCCACAGAAGAAAATATTTCACTTTATACAGTCATTGTTGTCTTTAACAATTGCTTCAAATGACATCTCCTCATATACCGCTGAAAAGATTTCAACCAAACTTTACACGAATGTTCCTTGGGTCAAGTTCTTTCAAAATTGTTCAAAGAATTAAAAACAATGTAGAACTCTGGTTGCCATGGCAACCAAGTGAAAAAATAAGGAAATCTTAAAAAAAATTCTTGTCTGAAACTACAAGGGCCAGATCTTAGACATTTGTCACATAGCATCATCTACAGGTCCTCTATCAAACTACAAACTATGCCCCTGGGGTCAAAATTGGCCCCGCCCAGGGGGTCACAGTTTAACATAGAGTTATATAGTGAAATTTTCAAATGTCTTCTCCTCTGAAACTAATATGGCCAGAGCTTTGATATCTGGCTTGGTGACACTTTTAGATGTCCTATACCAATAAGGTTCAAATGGTTCTGGTCGATTGCATATCATCTACAGGTCCTCTATCAAGTTTGTACAAATTATGCCCCTGGTGTCAAAATTAGCCCCACTCCGGGGGTCACAGTTTTCATACGTCTTCTTTTCTGAAGCTAATATAGCCAGAGCTTTGATATTCGGCATGGTGTTACTTCTAGATGTCCTTTATCTATTTTGTTCAAATGGTTCCAGTCTGTTGCATATGTAGGTCACAGGAGCTAAAAATAGATTTTTTCAATGGAAACTTAAAAAAAATCTTCTTGTCTAGAACCCTAGTACCCTGATCTTAGATATTTGGAACATAGCATCATCTACAGGTCCTCTATCAAGATTGTTCAAATTATGCCCCTCGGGTAAAAAATGACCCCGTCCTGGACTTAAATCATTATCTCCATTTTGATGTACAGCTATTCTCAGGTGAGCGACATATGCCCCATGGGGCTCTTGTTTTCCTTACGATTACTTGAAACCACGAAATTGTTCTTTCCAAAGCTGAACAGTTTAATAAGAAAATCTATCCCCTGCGTGTTTCTTTGAAGATATTTCCACCTTGCTGACACTGTCAGGAATTATTTCGACCAATATCACACGCACGACTGATTCAGCTGTTGTTTTCTCATCGTGTTTAAAGAATTTTAATTTGCTTGTGGTGTCTGTATCGCTTGATTTTCCTTTACACCTCCCGGGTTTGCGTCTGTTCGCCATTTTTACACAAATCGCGGAACGCTTGCAATGCATCTAGACAATTAGCATGGTACCCTAATTCCTAGAACATTCTCAGATAAAACTAAAAACAGAAACGGGAACCAGTCGAGGGGTATGCTTGATTTGCGTGAATAAATTTCGAAATAACAGGAATACAGTTCTAAGATTCTAACCGAGTAAAACGCACTCATATGAATTGTAATGCTGAACGGACATTTGAAATGCGTTTTTTCACCCTAGGATTTCATTTCCAATGCGTTTTCAGTGAAGGCCAGAGCTAAGATATTTGGCACATAGCATCACCTACAGGTTCTCTATCAAGTTTGTTCAAATTATGCCCCTAGGGTCAAAATTGGCCCAGCCCCGGGGTCACAGTTTTACACAGTTATATTGAGAAAATTTCAAACGTCTTCTTCTCTGAAACTAATATGGCCAGAGCTTTTATATTCAGTAAGGTGACACTTTTAAATATCCTATACATTATTTGTTCAAAAGGTTCCGGTCTGTTGCATATCTAGGTCAGTCCTGGACATAAATCATTTTCAGCTATTCTCAGGTGAGCGAAATATGCCCCATGGGGCTCTTGTTGAAATATTTTTCTTATAAATCGCTCTGCAACTCCTTGAAAAGTATATTCTCATTAACCTGACCCCTACCATGCCTCCGGAAGGATCACAAAAATGCTTCATATATCGCATGCGATCTGCTTACGTCCTCGCACAAACCTGTTCCAGTTTGGTTTTCGATGCCGATGGCTACATAGCTGAAAAAATGTGGAATAAAACTGGGAATTATAGTGACACTTTGAAGAAAATCATTTTTTTCAAAAATTATTTTTAGCTCACCTGGCACAAAGTGCCAAGGTGAGCTATTTTGATCTTGCTGTGTCCGTCGTGCTCAGTCTGTTCGTTCGTCGTCCCTCATCAACAATTTCTTTAAATGACATCTTCTCCTAAACTACTGGATGGATTTAAACCAAACTTTGTAGAAATGATCCTTATATGGTCCTCTTTGAAAGTTGTTCAAATGTTTCCGGTCCGTTGCATATCTAGGTCACAGGAGCTAAAAATAGATCGTTTCAATAAAAACTTAAAAATCTTCTTCTCTGAAACCACAGTACCCTGAGCTTAGATATTTGGCACAAAGCATCATCAATAGGTCCTCTATCAAGATTGTTCAAATTATGTCCCTGGGGTAAAAAATGGCTCTGCCCTGGGGGTCACAAATTTACATAGAGTTATATAGTGAAATCTTCAAACCTCTTCTTCTCTGAAACTAATATAGCTAGAGCTTTGATATTTGGCATGGTGTAACTTCTAGAGGTACTTTACCAATATTGTTAAAATGGTTCCGGTCAATTGCATATCTAGGTCACAGGAGCTAAAAATAGATTTTTTCAATTTAAAATTCAAAAATCTTCTTCGCTGAAACCACAGTACCCTGAGCTTAGATATTTTGCACAAAGCATCATCTACAGGTCCTCTATTTAGTTATACCCTGCCGAAAGGCAGAGGGATACTGTTTTAGGTCTGTCCGTCCGGCTGTCCGTGCGTGCGTGCGTCATGTTTTCCGTCCGCAACTGTATCTCCGAAACCTATAAACAGATTTGGATTAAACTTGGTATACTTATTTGTCATCATAGGAGCACCGTGGGAAATCAAATTCTTTCAGAAAATTTTAGGAATTTATGAGTTATCTGCCCTTTTTGTGTTAAAAATGCCGTCCGTCACGTTTTCCGTCCGCAACTGTATCTCCGAAACCTATAAACAGATTTGGATTAAACTTGGTATACTTATTTGTCATCATAGGAGCACCGTGGGAAATCAAATTTTTTTCAGAAAAGTTTAGGAATTTATGAGTTATCTGCCCTTTTTGTGTTCAAAATGCCATATTTAACAGTTTTTACACTCTAGCAACTACAGTATTCAACATATTTTGTTTATACTTGCACACATTGTCTATAAGTACAAGTTCTTGCAGGTGTGCAATTATTGTAAAAAAAGGATACTTGTGACAAGAGTTATCTGCCCTTGATGTACTTAGAAATGCTAGAAAATGCTTTATTTTGGTATTGTTTACATACTAGAGCCTATAAATATGCATGGATTTTTGAAAAAACTTTCTTGAATTATGTATGGCTATTAGTTTTCAAATGAATTTGATTATTGTTGAAAACGGAGAAATTAGTCATGAGTTATCTGCCCTTGATAAGTAAAAAAAGCCATATTTAACTGTTTTTACTCTCTGGCAACTACAATTATGAATGGATTTAAATGATACTTGCACACGATGTCTATAAGTAAAAGTTCTTGAAGGTGTGCAATTATTGTCAAAAAAGGATACTTGTGGCAATAGTTATCTGCCCTTGATGTACATTGAAATGATAGAAAATGCTTTATTTTAAAATTGTTTACATCCTAGTATCTATAAATATGCATGAATTTTGATAAAACAAATTCTTAAACTATGTATGGCTATTAGTTTTCAAATAATTGTTATCATTTTTGAAAACGGAGAAACTAGTCAACAGTTATCTGCCATTGATGAGTAAAAAAACCCATATTTAACAGTTTTTACCATCTAGAAACTACAGTCTTTAATGGATTTTGATTTAACTTACACATGATGTATATAAATATAAGGGTAGCAATTATTGTCAAAATAGGATACTTTGTGGCAAGAGTTATCTGCCCTTTATGTACTTAGTAATGCTCAACATGGCTTTATTGTTTACAATGAGTTCAATTATTATCGAAAATGTGCAAATTAGTCAAGAATACTCTGCCCTTGATGAGTTGAAAATGTGTTTACACTCTAGTAAATTCTACAGTTCTGAATTTTTTTTAATAATACTTGCACACAATTATAAGTTCTTGAAAGTGTTTAATTACTGTTGAATTTGAATCAAGAGTTACCTGCCCCTGTCATACTTAGATTTATAATGCTACAAACGGCTTTATTTTTTGTATTGTTTAGGCTTTAAAATGTACAAAATTGAATGGATTTTATAAAACTTTGTAAAAAGCTTTTGAATGTTGATCTTTAAAGACAGGTGATCACCATTTGCCCCTTCCTCCCATAATAAAGTTTGCCACTTTCTTCTGGACAATCCCTGCGGCAGGGGATATCAGCTCTAAGGTGCTTGTTTGTTCTAATTTATGCCCCTGGGGTAAAAAATGACCCCGCCCTGGCGGTCATAAATTTACATAGAGTTATATAGTGAAATTTTCAAACCTCTAAAGTCTTCTTCTCTGAAAGTAATGTGGCTAGAGCTTTGATATTTGGCATGGTGTAACTTTTAGAGGTACTTTACCAATATTGTTCAAAATTTAATGGTTCCGGTCCGTTGCATAACTAGGTCACAGGAGCTAAAAATAGATTTTTTCAATTAAAACTTTAAAAATCTTCTCAGAAACCACAGTACCCTGAGCTTAGATATTTTGCACTAAGCATCATCTACAGGTTCTCTACCAAGACTGTTCAAATTATGTCCCTAGGGTTAAAAATGACCCCGTCCCGGGGTCACAAATTTACATAGAGTTATATAGTGAAATCTTCAAGCCTCTTCGTCTCTGAAACCAATATGGCTAGAGTTTTGATATTTTGCATGGTGTAACTTCTAGAGGTACTTTACCAATATTGTTCAAATGTTTCCGGTCCGTTGCATAACTAGGTCACAGTAGCTAAATATAGATTTTTTCAATAAAAACTTAAAAAAATCTTCTCTGAAACCACAGTACCCTGAGCTTAGAGTTGGCACTCAGCATCATCCAATCAGCAAAGATATGTAACTTTTACATCAATGGCTTCAGGTGAGTGATTAAGGGCCGTATACAGCTCTTGTTAGCTCACCTGAGCTAGCTCAGGGTGAGCTTTTGCAATCCTTGAATGTCCGTTGTTTGTCGTCAACAATTTTAGTGTTTATTCTCTAGTGTCCACAATTTTAATCCAAACGTTCTGTAACTTGCTCAGATTGTATATTACCATAAGAGTTCGGATGAGTTAGATTATGGTTGAAATCTGACAAATAGGTCAAGAGTTATCTACCTTTGAATTGCTGAAAATGCTATATTTAACAATGTTTACACTCTAGAGGCTCCATTTTTTATCCAATCTTTCTAAAACTTGCTCAGATTGTATATTAACATAAGAGTTCAGATGAGTTTGATTATGGTTTTTAGCTCGCCTGTACGTAGTACATGATGAGCTATTGTAATACCCCCGGTGTAGTAGTCGTTGTCGTCGTGAACGGCGTAAACAATTTTAAGAAAATGTCTATAACTTCTATGTCCCTCTAGGTATTGCTTTCATAGTTGGTATGTGTGTGAATATGGACAAGACCTTTCCATGCACAGAAATTGTTTGACCCCTGTGACCTTGACCTTGAACTTAGGGCCTGCGTTTAGGTTTCGAAATCTGCGTTTAGGTTTCGAAAAATGCCTTTAAACTTCTATGTCCCTTGAGGTATTGCTTCCATAGTTGGTATGTGTGTGTATATGGACAAGACCTTTCCATGCACAGAAAAATTTAGACCCCTGTGACCTTGACCTTGAACTTAGGGCCTGCGATTAGGTTTCGAAATCTGCGTTTAGGTTTCGAAAAATGCCTTTAAACTTCTATGTCCCTTGAGGTATTGCTTCCATAGTTGGTATGTGTGTGTATATGGACAAGACCTTTCCATGCACAGAAAAATTTAGACCCCTGTGACCTTGACCTTGAACTTAGGGCCTGCGTTTAGGTTTCGAAATCTGCGTTTAGGTTTTGAAAAATGCCTTTAACTTCTATATCCATTTAGGTATTGCTTCCATAGTCGGTATGTGTATGTATATAGACATGACCTTTCCATGCACAGAAAAAATTAGAACCCTGTGACCTTGACCTTGAACTTAGGGCCTGCGTTTAGGTTACTAAATATGTGTTTAGGTTTCGAAAAATGCCTTTAACTTCTATGTCCCTTGAGGTATTGCTTCAATAGTTGGTATGTGTGTGTATATGGACAAGACCTTTCCATGGACAGAAATTTTTTACCCCTGTGACCTTGAACTTAGGGCCTGCGTTTAGGTTTCGAAATCTGTGTTTAAGTTTAGAAAAATGCCTTTAACTTCTATTTCCCTTGAGGTATTGCTTCAATAGTTGGTATGTGTGTGTATATGGACAAGACCTTTCCATGCACAGAAAAATGTTGACCCCTGTGACCTTGACCTTGAACTAAGGACCCGCGTTTAGGTTTCAAAGTCTGCGTTTAGGTTTCTCAAAATTTCTTTAACTCATATATCCATTGAGATATTTCTTTCATATTTGGCATGCATGTGTATATGGACACGATCTTTCCATGCATGCAAAAAAATTAGCCCAGTGTCCTTGACCTTGAACTAAGGTCGCGAAAGGTTTTAGGTTTCGAAATCTGCGTTTAGGTTTCAAAAATGCTTATAATTCCTATGTCCCTTGAGGTGTTATTTTCATATTTGATTTGCCAGTGTATATGGACAAGACCTTTCCATGCAGGCAAAAAGGTTGACCTCTGTGACCTTGAGTGTGCTTTTAAGTTTCTAAAGGTGCCGGTGGCGAGCTTTGTTGTCTCTCTGACAACTCTTGTTTTAAATATGACCAATAGGTCAAGAGTTATCTACCTCTGAACTGTTGAAAATGCTATATTTAACAATGTTTACACTCTATAAGCCACAATTTTTATCCAATCTTTCTAAAACTTGCTCAGATTGTATATTACCATAAGAGTTCAGATGAGTTCGATTATGGTTGAAAACCGACCAATTGGTCAAAAGAGTTATCTACCTTTGAATTGCTGAAAATGCCATATTTAACAGTGTTTACCCTCTAGAGGCCACACTTTTTATCCAATCTATCTCAAACTTACTCAGTTTCAATATAACTATAGAAGTTCAGATGAGATTGATTATGACGAAATCAGACTAATAGGTCGAGAGTTATCTACCTTTGAATTGCTGAAAATGCCTTATTTAAGGGTGTTTACACTCTAGAGGCCACAATTTTTATACAATCTTTCTCAAACTTGCTCAGATTGTATATGACCACAAGAGTTCAAATGAGTTTGATTATAGTTGTAATCAGACGCATAGGTCAATAGTTATCTACCTTTGAATTGCTGAAAATGCCATATTTAACGGTGTTTATACTCTAGCCGCCACAATTTTTATCCAGTCTTTTTCAAACTTGCTCAGATTGTATATTACCATAAGAGTTGTAATAAGTGTGATTATGGTTGAAATCGAACTAATAGGTCAAGAGTTATCTGCCCTTGAATGGCTGAAAATGCCATAAAACTACAGTTTTCAATGGATTTTGATTATATTTGCACACAAAGTAAACAGCTATAAGTTCTCATAGGAGTGAAATTATTGTTGAAATCTAATCATTGTGGCAATAGTTATCTGCCCTTGATATACTTTGAAATGCTAGAAAAGGCTTCATATCAGTATTGTTTAGGCTCTAGTTGTCTGCCCTTGATGTACTCTTCTATACTAGAATTATGAGGTTGTATTCCAAAATTGTTTACATGCTATACTACAAGTTTGAATGGATTTAGATTAAAACGAGTGAAACAGAAAGGTAAAGCTAACAGGCTTCAGTATAAGAGGTGAGCGATATCAGGGCCTTCAGGCCCTCTTGTGTTAATGTCCCTTTGTAAAATGATGTTGAATAACACCTTTTCCAATAAAACTCTAAATGTTAATTAAGTGTAGCGAGTGTCTGGAAATTGACCTATCACATGCAGTATAAATTTGACCCAATTGTATACTAGCACCGGATGCTAACGTCAAACTTCCGGTTATAGGATTTCTCAGCGCTGCATTTTACAGCCAAAGGTTTGTTTAAATAACTGGTATTTATTTAAACAAAGAAGTTGTTTGATTACTTTATGTGTTATTTTCAGTTAGAAAACTATTTTTTCTTCATATTCCTTCAATGTATCTTCCACTTTGCATCTAAATTGATTATTTTTATAATCGTTTTGTCTCTATCTGTTGGACTCAGTCTGTAACCTTTGGTTAAGCTTTGATTAAAGTTTTGTAATTGCTCAACATTCACATGTACAATGTATATGATTCTGTATTGCTCTACATGAAATTAAGAATTGCACCCTATGTATTATTTTTAGCTCACCTGAGCCAAAGGCGCAAGGTGAGCTATTGGGATGGCCCTGTGTCCGTCGTCGTTAACGATTGCTTCAAATGACATCTCCTCCTATACCGCTTGACAGATTTCAACCAAACTTTACAGGAATGTTCCTTGGGTCAAGTTCTTTCAAATTTGTTCAAAGAATTGAAAACAATGTAGAACTCTGGTTGCCATAGCAACCAAAGTGAAAAAATAAGGAAATCTTAAAAAATCTTCTTGTCTGAAACTACAAGGGCCAAGGCTTAGATATTTGGCACATAGCATCATTGTTTAAATTATGCCCCTGGGGTCAAAATTGGCCCGCCCCGGGGGTCACAGTTTTGCAAAGAGTTATATAGTGAAATTTTCAAACGTCTTCTTCTCTGAAACTAATATGGCCAGAGCTTTGATATTTGGCATGGTGACACTTCTAGATGTCCTTCTTTACCTATTTTGTACAAATGGTTCCAGTCTGTAGCAGATGTAGGTCACAGGAGCTAAAAATAGATTTTTTCAATGGAAGCTTAAAAACATCTTCTTGTCTAAAACCCTACTACCCTGATCTTAGATATTTGGCACATAGCATCATCTTCAGGTCCTCTATCAAGATTGTTCAAATTTAATAATGCCCCTCGGGTAAAAAATGACACCTGGACATAAATCATTATCTCCATTTTGTCAGCTATTCTCAGGTTAGCGAAATATGCCCCATGGGGCTCTTGTTTTTAGAAGTTATTAATTCATATCTAAAACTTCAGGATGTACAAGTGCTGGTCCCCATTTTAATCCAGATAAAGTGGAACACGGTGCTCCGACAGATTCCATCAGGTAAGAAAGACTGTTGAAGATATAAATTTTGGAAGTTTTAACTTATTCTTATAAAGCCACTAGCAACCAGTACAGATCAAAGTATTGATTTATTTACTTCAATACTCTAACGCTTCATTTTAACGACAATTTGCACCTGACAGTCCATATCTCTGTCCCTCATAGAGATACATTTAAGCATTTCCTTCATAGCCTGTGTCTAATTTTGAAAACATTTGACCACTAAAAGCAGGTTGAAAGTAAAGGATAATTAAGAAATAATAAATTCATACCAGTGTTTTATCGTGCAATAAAACACGGGTAGTAGTTGAGATGTGCAGTTATTCAATCATGAGGCTGAAGGCCGAGAGATTTAACTACGAGCATCTCAACGACTATTGCATGATAAAACACAGTATCAATTTATTACTTCGCTTCTAACACTTCATTTTAACCACAATTTGCAATGACGCAACAGCGCTACATTACTTGGCATAAGCATTTTCGAAGCCATAATTTATGATACAGACACCAAAGGCTGAAGGAGAGCTATTGTGATGGCCCTCTGTCCATCTTGTGTCATCGTTAACAATTGCTTCAAATGCCATCTCCTAAACCCTTGACGGATTTCAACCAAACTTTACAGGAATGTTCCTTGGGTCAAGCTCTTTCAGATTTGTTCAAAGAATTAAAAACAATGCAGAACTCTGGTTACCATGGCAACAGAAGTGAACATACATTGTATAAGAAAATCTTAAAAAATCTTCTTGTCAAAATAATTCCAAAATCATTCTATTCAAATAGATCTAGAAGACTAGAAGTGAAGTTGAAAAACATCAATCAAGTTTATATGTTTCTTTACATAAATTCACAGTGCCATAGTTTTTTAAGCAGTCGAAATGGCTTGATTTTTAAGTGATTGTTGATCATGTGTTTGCTCAGACAGGGATAGGGTCGCAAGTACTTTCTCTCTAATCTATTAACTTTTTATATATATGTAGATCTATTTATGGAGTGTCCGGTGTTGTGTAAAATGTGTGGTGTATATCTAGATCTACAGACGGATTTTGATATCCCAAACTCGCTTAACCCGAATTTTCTTGCGTTTCTGGATTTCATTATTTCTAGATTGTTTAAGTCGAACATGTCCGTGTTTCAAGGTTCAAACGTGCTTAGCAACTTTTGGGCTTTGGAATACAGATATGCTCGACTTAAGCGAGTTCGGAATATCGAATTTTGACTGTACATAATTGCGTTATTGTACATAATATTTGTTACGGTTTACTAGTATTAGATTTCTGATCTTCTTGTAGCCCATACGCCGCATACGGTGATGGTGTAAATCCTGATCAGCTAGCATGGAATTGTCTGGCAGATTCTTTGGATTTACCCCTTCTCCGTAACTTGCATCTGGCTGGCGGTTTTGGTTCAAGGCGGGATCGCATAAGCTTTGAAGACACGTTCTTGAGGTAGAACCGTCAGCAGGGTGTCGGTGCGTGTGTTTTACATGGTGTAGATCTATATAGTGTTCAAGAGTTGCTTTCCTTTGTATCATAGCTAAATCTTATTAGCTGGTTAATATTCACAGTTCTTGTTTATGATATTAAAACAATTTGCTATTTTTATGCCCCCGGCATCTATAGATGCGGAGGCATATAGTAATCGTCCTGTCCGTGCGTGCATCCGTCCGTCCGTAACAGGTTAAGTAGATTTTACCGTTTCGTCTAGCATCAACACCGCTTACTCAAATGCTTGGATACTTATACAGTTGTTGCCTTGGACCATTCCCTTTCCACCAATATCACTCAACCTTGATTTTGACCTTGACCTTGACCTAATTTGGACTTAGAATATTTTAAATGGGCTATTTCTTGGTTAACTAGATTTTACCGTTTCGTCTAGCATCAGCATAACTGACTACAATGCTTTGATACTTAAAGAGTTGTTTCCTTGGATCACTACCAATCAACCCATATTACCCAACCTTGATTTTGACCTTGATCTTGACCTAATTTGGACTCAAAATTTATTGTCAAGGATGCCACCGGGGTCATAAGTGTTTATTGAACGCGCATTCTTGTTTATTATCTTAGTATCGACATTCATACGTTCTGAGCTGCTTATAACTGAAGACTGCATTGACAATGGATACTTTCCAATTACCAATTAAGTCTAGTCCATTTTTGAATATTTAGGGCTGATTTTAAAAATATATTGTAAAAAGACAAACGGTGTAGGTCCTGATCAGAGTGCTCCTACAGGAGCCCTCTGATCAGAGTCCACACTGTTTGCATGGGCCAAGTGTGGTCCTCACAGGTACACTGTTTGTAAATCACAAGTAGATCTATATTAGTCGCTAGGGTTAAATGTGTTAAAAAATATGGTGCTCAATATAACTACAGCAGGTGCTGAGACACTCAGGGTCTGATGTGTTGGTGAGCTGTTTGCATAAAAAGTGGTCTGTCGTCTTGTCTTATTTTGAGCTCGAACATGTATTGATATACAGCATAACCTCAGTCGATTGACACCTCTCTTGACTGGAAACCTCTGTTATCCGACCCTGCAGTTTGGTCCCGGCAGTTTCCCTATTTGTTTTATGTAACCGAACTCTCTTTTGATCGGATCCTCTGTTAACCGTTATCCGACATACCTTGACGGTCTGATGAAGGCAAATTAGAGGTTTTTCACACCTCATTATCCGACGGTATGCTGACCTGTTTTCATTGACAGCGACTATGCATGACACACATCGCTCGGATGGCCGTGTAAAACAAAGTGTGTTGTTTTAACAGTGAGTGAATGATATGAGGGTTAATAAGATAACTTAACCCTTTACCTCATAGCCTGCTTCTAGTTTTGAAGACAGATGGTCACTTAAAGCAGGCTGCAAGTAAAGCAGAATGTGCCTTAAGGCACATTCTGCTTTACTTTCAGCCGGCTTTAAGCTAAAATCTGCTAGGCTATATAAAATATTTGTAATGGTAATTGTTCATGAGGGTATAAACTGGAACTATTTTCTTCAGTGAAGGAATAAACTTCATACGCTAAAAGTCGCTTCTATGGGGGAAAGGGTTAAGTCAACAAATGTCAGCAACCCATTCAGTGTTGCAGTGCCGAAAACCCAACATATCCATCCTTTCCAACAATGGCTAACCATGATTTCGTGTTTAAATTGCACAGGTGTCTGCCAATTGTCCTCACTGTCAACATGAGAAAGTACGAAATATATATTATTTATATATAATTCGCCCTGCGCATAATCTGAGTCTCGAGAGAAAATAAATACATTCACGCGTTTTGAAGTTTTTGTTAATTTCCAGCGAGTTCGACATAACGACAATGGACTATACTTGTACATGTACATAAAATGTAAAATACGAATATGCCGATGTTTTCGTCGAACCCTTGATATGTACATGCGTGCTTACTTCCGATTGTACACTATACGCGTTTTATGCCTATTGTAGTTTAAAGGAATAATGGGAAAACAGTGTAGATCCAGACCAGGTGACTCTTAGTTTAACTTGGAACGATCTAATCAGGATATATGCTGTATGCTGCAGTCATACATATTCAATGTCAGTTGGCATCGAGGAATTCCTCTCGCAGCGAAAAATGGACTGAATCTTTGGGTGTGTAAAATAATTCCGTTAACAGACACCCTCTCTTAACCGACTTCCAAACGTGGAACCATGAGGTGTCGGATAACAGAGGTTATACTGTATATGATAGTTACACGTCTGAAATCTGGACACCTGTGGGTTGAAAGAGGGAATTAATGACTAACTATTGCGTTGTGGGTTATGATGGTGTTGCAGAGAGGTCTTATATGAGCTTTCTGTAATACCATCGTGTTGCTCTGCGCGTCAGCCTGTCGGGGAACCGTTGGTGTTTGTGTCCGGTTTTCAGATGTGTTACTGTATTTCAAACTATTTCTACATACGACCGTGGGAAATTTCTACATTCCGATAGCGTCATCATTATGACGTCACAGGGCTCCAGATAAGAGGTAGTTATTTCAACAAATCAAACATTTTCTCACTCATTTCAGCACCAAATCCTATGGTGTTACTACTCATTAGAATCGTCTCGAAGTGACACCATAGGGTTTTATTCAGAAATAAAGATTTTAGTTTTTGAAAAACTACCCTTATCTGGTGCTCTGACGTCATATAACTACGGTTATGTGATGTCATGATTGTGTACAAATATATCGCATGCTTGGCTTAATCTGGTTCCCGTTGTGCCACAATAAACGGCGTTTTAACTTCTATATATAGACTTGAACTCAGTTTGTAATAGATTTAGACTGAGTATTTAATTTTCATTCTGGATCTAGATTTATTTCGCTTTTGCTGTTTTCAGGGGTTTCTAGCCTGCCCTGGAATATTATATCTGTTTAAGTGTTGGATATCTTGATGATTCTTCTGCTGTGGAAATCTCTAACTGCATCATGTAGGGTTCATAATATTTTAGTATTTTAAAAGCATATGTTTCTTTAATCTGCTATTGAGCTGCTTTCGTCTGTACATATTTAACCCTTTACCTGCTAATCCCGATTTTATTACAATCTGCAAACGGTTCAGATCCCGATAAGACGCTTAGTCAGGCAGCGTTTCATCTTGATACAAACTGTTTGACACTCGTTTTTGGTTTTCTATAATTAAAAATTGCATAAATTTGTAAACGACAATTTCAAAGGAGGCGATATTATAGCAGGATAAGGGTTAAAACTATAGAAATCTATGTATGTAATACTTTAATGGAGTGCCTCATGGAGGATTAGTCATTTGACTAAATGGGCTACCCTCGTTAAATAAAGTCATTTATTCATTCATTCATTTCATTCTCACACATACACTTAGGTTTAATAATATATTATAGCAAGTAAAACATAAATACATACATACAATGATTTCTGAAAGCTCAAACATTGTTTTGTTTTTGCTTTTCAGTGGTTATTATATTCACGTAATTCTGCTCAATTTTAGTAGATCATTAGTCAATCATCGATCTTATGTTGATCACAAAATATAGACTCCCAACACAAGCACATTTTGCTTTACTTTCAGTCTGATAGAAATTAGCAGATTTAGCTTGTGATAAAAATTCATGACTATAAATGAGAACAATTTTCTTCGGTGGAGGAACAAATTTAATGCATAAAAAGGCATATTTATGGGGAAATGGTTAATCTGGCCCATTTCTTTTACTGACATTCATCCATGAAACTGAGTGGAAGGCATTTAAACCAGCAAATGAGTTTAAATTTGTCCTAAAATACCTTTGAGGAAGAAAGGGTAATTAGAATACATGTGTACCTTTATGCATGTATTACTATAATAATAATATTCTACTTCAGGGTCAGCAGCGTTTGGCACATTTTTAGCTCACCTCCACAAAGTAAGGGGGGGCTTATGCTATAACCCTCAGCGTCCCGACTGGATACCATAACTATAAGGGCTAAGTCTAGCTACTGCACATACAGTCATGAAACTTCATATGCTGATAGGCCACAATGAGTAGACCACGATGTACCATAGTTTGGTGACCTAGACCTTAAACCTTGACCTCTAGGGTTAAGGTTTTGGGTTAAAGTCTGTTTTGAGCAACCAACTGCATCTAAAGTCATGAAACTTCATATGCTGATGTTTTACATTGAGTAGACCACGATCGGATGCACTCGCTTGGATGACTTTGACATTGACCACTCGCTTTGATGACTTTGACCTTGACCTTTTGAGTCAGTGTTAAGGTTTTGCGTTAAAATCTGTTCTGAGCAAAAGACCGCACCTACGGCTACCAAACTTCATATGCTGATGCGCCTCAATGAGAAGAACACTTGTTAACATGCCAGAGGTTGCAAATCTCATTAGATTTTCATGAAACTTTGTCAAAAAGTTTGCCTCATTGATAATTTTGCAGACAGCACTTTCAAAGCTGACTCTTTTATGCAAATTATATGACGGTTAATAGATATCTATTAAATATTGTTACGGATTATGAATTTTAGACAAGATATTCATAAGTCAAACTTCATTATCTTGAACTCGGTTAAGTCAAACATACTCGTATTTCAAAGTTAAAACGTGGCTCAGCCACGTTTTAACTTTGAAATACGGGTATGTTCGACATAACCGAGCATGAAAGCATGAAGTTCATGTGTCGACATATCGGATAGTATAAGTTAGGCGAGTTCGAGATTATGAAGTTACACTATATTCATTTTTCCTTCTCATGCAGACATGTTGGAGATTTAGGCAATGTTACAGCTGATGCGGAGGGTAAAGCCAACATTGACATCACTGACAAAAAAATAACCTTGACAGGACCTCGATCAATTATAGGCCGTACTATTGTGGTAAGCAAACTATATTGGATTTATTGTATAGACAAACTAGTGTACATTTGTAAACCCAACCACTATAGCCGACTGAATTTTTTTGAAATCAGATGAATGAGTCCTTGGGATGCACATTCTGTTAAACAATGAGTCCTTGAGACAAACATTGAGTCCTTGGAGTGAAAAATTAACCCAATATCCAATAACTTATTTCTAGTTTTGAAGACAGGTGACCACTTCAAGCAGGTTGAAGGTAAAGCAGAATGTGCCTTAAGGCACAATCTGCTTTACTCTCAATCTGCTTTAAGCTATTATTTGCTTATGAGCAATAGGTTAATAAAGGCCAGAAAAGCTATGGGTCCACGGGACTCGCACCTTTTTAGATGAGTCCCTGGCACATTTAATAAGTATAGGACTTGGGATGCACATGTAAAATTATCACTGATATCCCCAAAAGTAAATTGTCCATGTCAGGGTTATACACAGGCTTAGAGCAAGATGAAAGTGAAGTGAAACTCCTTTAGGAGTTTTCTGCTTAATTATGGCTTCTTCAGACTAGTGCCTAAGTGGTGGAGAGATACATCGTTTTTGTGTTGTCTGTCTGTCCGGGATAATAAGTAAATACATGTATGGCTAAAAAAATGTTGACCCATAATTGAATAACATTGATTTGGCCATTTCTTGTAACATTGACTTGACCATCTCTTGTAACATTGACTTGGCCATCTCTTGTGACATTGACTTGGCCATCTTTTGTAACATTGACTTGGCTATTTCTTGTAACATTGACTTGGCCATCTCTTGTGATATTGACTTGGCCATTTCTTGTAACATTGACTTAACCATCTCTTTTAACATTGACTTGACCATTTCTTGTAACATTGACTTGGCTATTTCTTGTAACATTGACTTGGCCATCTCTTGTGATATTGACTTGGCCATTTTTTGTAACATTGACTTAACCATTTCTTGTAACATTGACTTGACCATCTCTTTGAACATTGACTTGGCCATTTCTTGTAATATTGACTTGGCCATTTCTTGTGATATTGACTTGGCCATTTCTTGTAACATTAACTTAACCATCTCTTTTAACATTGACATGGCCATTTCTTGTAGCATTTACTTGGCCATTTCTTGTAACATTGACTTGGCAATTTCATGTAGCATTGACTTGGCCATCTCTTGTAACATTGACTTGGCAATCTCTTGTAACATTGACTTGGCGATCTCTTGTGATATTGACTTGACCATCTCTTGTGACATTGACTTGGCCATCTCTTGTAACATTGACTTGGCTATTTCTTGTAACATTGACTTGGTCATCTCTTGTGATATTGATTTGGCCATTTCTTGTACCATTGACTTGACCATCTCTTTTAACATTGACTTGGCTATTTCTTGTGATATTCACTTGACCATTTCTTGTAACATTGACTTGACCATCTCTTTAACATTGACTTGGCCATTTCTTGTAACATTGACATGGCCATTTCTTGTAGCATTGACTTGGCCATTTCTTGTAACATTGACTTGGCAATATCATGTAGCATTGACTTTGCCATCTCTTGTAACATTGACTTGGCAATCTCTTGTAACATTGACTTGACCATCTCTTGTGACATTGACTTGGTCATCTCTTGTAACATTGACTTGGCCATCTCTTGTTACATTGACTTGACCATTTCTTGTAACATTGACCTGGCAATGCCTTGTAGCATTGACTTGGCCATCTCTTGTAACATTGACTTGGCAATCTCTTGTAACATTGACTTGGCCATCTCTTGTGACATTGACTTGGCCATCTCTTGTAACATTGACTTGGTTATTTCTTGTTACATTGACTTGGTCATCTCTTGTGATATTGACTTGGCCATCTCTTGTAACATTGACTTGACCATCTCTTTTAACATTGACTTGGCCATTTCTTGTGATATTGACTTGGCCATTTCTTGTAACATTGACCATCTCTTTTAACATTGACTTGGCCATTTTTTGTAACATTGACTTGGCCATTTCTTGTAGCATTGACATGGCCATTTCTTGTAACATTGACTTGGCAATTTCATGTAGCATTGACTTGACCATCTCTTGTAACATCGACTTGGCAATCTCTTGTAACATTGACTTGAGTTGACGATCTCTTGTAATATTGACTTGACCATCTTTTGTAACATTGACTTGACCATCTCTTGTGACATTGACTTGGCGATCTCTTGTAACATTGACTTGGCAATCTCTTGTAATATTGACTTGACCATCTTTTGTAACATTGACTTGACCATCTCTTGTGACATTGACTTGGCCATCTCTTGTAACATTGGCTTGGCAATCTCTTGTAACATTGACTTGGCGATCTCTTGTAATATTGACTTGACCATCTTTTGTAACATTGACTTGACCATCTCTTGTGACATTGACTTGGCCATCTCTTGTAACATTGACTTGGCCATCTCTTGTTACATTGACTTGGCCATTTCTGGTGACATTTATATTGCCATATCTCTTGTGATATTAACCTTGCCATATCTTCTGTGACATTAACCTTGCCCTCTGTTGTGACATTTACCTTGCCAACTCTTATGACATAAACCAACAACATGACTCTCATAGCTAGCTGTTACATATGATTGTCAAAACATCAATAGCTAGACTACCGTTATGTCTTTTTTTCAGGTCCATGCAGATATTGACGATCTTGGAAAGACTAGCCATGAACTGTCCAAAACTACTGGCAACGCTGGATCTCGACTGGCCTGTGGTGTTATTGGAATTTCCAAATGAGGAAATGACACCTGTAGCATTTGTTTGTGGTACCGATTATGAAATAATGTTGTGTTTATTCCATGTGACAGTTGAAACTCTCCTTTCAAAGGGCTGGACTATCTAAAATAAAGACTGCTGTTAAGACCATGAATAGAACAGCTTAATTGCGGTGTTCAAGTATTTTGATTGCTTGAAGCTACCTTCTACCTTTTTGCACCATGGGTGGTCATAATAGCGGTAATTGAATATCATTTGCTTAAAAAGAATCATATGAAATCGGTAGATACCGTATATATCCTAAAAATTGGGACAACCTGTATAACTGCTGTAATTATCCTAAAAATTGAACTAATTGCTTAAATCATGCAGTGATTTCTCTCAAATATTCAAACGGAGTGGCAAACTGTGAAGACTCTGATCAGACTTCTACTAAAGAGGCAGTCTGATCAGGGTCTAAACTGTTTGATTGGACCTGTCTGGCCCAATATTTGAGATCATTGTGGTATTGGACTTTTTGGACTTTGTGAAATAAAAACGATTATTCAAGATGTGCTGATCAACATATATTATCATTGTTTAATCAGTTATTTATAGCCTCTGTGCAGCTATTATTTGTTAATGTACTAGTCTAATAACAATAGATAAGTATGGCCAGAATCTTGTTAATTTAATAGAAGAAATGAGTAGTTTGTAAATGGTTGGAAATAAAAGTGTGATTAACATACATGTAATCCTTTTAAAGTTGTGTCTTTAGACCTGATGAACATGTTTCTTTTTAACCCATTACCCCATAGCCAATTTCTAGTTTTGAAGACAGATGGCTACTTAAAGCAGGTTGACAGTAAAGCAGAATGTGCCTTAAGGCACATTTTGCTTTACTGTCAGCCTGCCTTAAGCTACCATCTACTAGAATACAGAAAACATTTCTTATGATACATATTCATAACTGTATAATGTGGATCTATTTTCTTTGTTGAGGAATAAATTAAAGGCGTTAAAATGTGAATTTATGGGGTAATGGTTTAGGGTTAACCCTTTCTCCTATAGAAGCGCCTTTTAGCACATTCAATTTATTCCTCCATTGATGAAAATATTTCCAATTTACACAGTCATGAACAAGTATCATAGAAATAGTTTCTATATCCTAGGAGATAACAGTTTAAAGCAGGCTGAAAGTAAAGCATGATGCGCCTTAAGACGCATTGTGCTTTACTTTCAACCTGCTTTAAGTGGTCACCTGTTTTGTTTCAAAACTAGAAACAGGCTATGGAGGAAAGGATTAAGACTTCATCACGATTATGGCTTTTAATTACACAATGTAGTTGAAAAGATGTTGATATGTTTCAAACTTTTATTATGTTTTTTTTATCTATATCAAAATACAGGTGTGAAATCTTTTGAAACGATTCGATAAAAAGTTTTTTTTTCATTAAAAAAATAAATAATCGAAATGATTAATATTAGGATGACACCATAAATAAGTTTGGATTTTCCTAAACCTTAAACATTTCATATTTCATATGATAACCAAAACAAATGCATTCTACTGGTTTATTGGTGCATAATTTCACAATGTCATAATTTAATAAATATATACTACAAATTTGTACATTTAACGGAAACACATGCAGAGGGGAATACATTATTATTTTCAAAAAGTGTTTGCACTTCAGCTAGTGTCTATCACGAACAATTTGGAGCCCAAATCAAATACGACGTAAATGAGTACAAGGGCATATGTACAGGCTCTAAACTGTTTGACACTCAGGTTCAAATAGTTAGTCTACAAGTTAGTCTACAATTTCAAATATTGTTATACTAGTATTTGAAATTTTATAACTTTGTGTTTCATTTCTTTCCATCATTATATGACGAAATGCTGTTAAATCGATGTAACATCATAATGGATCAAATTTAACATAATCCAACCCTAGTAACCAGTATACTCGTCACAGAAAGGTACCTGTGAAGAATACACTTTCCCATATGCAAACCGTGTAGACCCAGATCAGACGGCTCCTAAAGGAGCCATATGATCTGGGTCTGCACTGTTTGTCATTTTGCAATAAATATAGTAAATAATTAATTAGAAACTTAAAATATGCCTTTGATGTTCCAGGGGTGAATGCTTTAACCCATTACTCCATAGCCCGTTTCTAGATTTAAAGACAGGTGCCAATCAGGTTGAAAGTAAAGCAGAATGTGCATTAAGGCACATTCTGCTTCACTTTCAGCCTACTTTAAGCTAATATCTACTAGGATTTAGAAAATATTTCTTATGATACATGTTCATTACTGTATAAATTGGGAACTGTTTCTTCAATGGATGTATAAATCAAAGGTTTATTTATGGGGTAATGGGTTAAACAGTAAAAAATAATGCATCCCCTACTGTATTCCCTAAACTTGCACAAATATTACTACTCAGAAGAATATCATAGTGATGAATAAAACATGAAACTGTTCTGCTGTGTTCTTTGTCCGTTATGGTCAAGAATATATGCAGGGCTCAATATAAAGGGAGTTTTTCAAAAACTAAAACCTTTATTTCTGCTTTAAACCCTATGGTGTCACTACTCATTAGAATCATCTCTAAGAGACGATTCTAATGAGTAGTAACACCATAGGATTTGGATCTGAAATGAGTGAGAAAATGCTGGATTCATTGAGTTTACTCCCATTTATCTGGAGCCCTGTATATGATATTGGTGTATAAAGGTTGACACCATTTATAAAGATATTTATCACATTACCCTTTAGCCTGATTAGAATCTAGTTTTGAAGACAGGTGACAACTTAAAGCAGGTTGAAAGTAGAACAGAACTTGCCTTATATATGACTGTTTAAGTGTTACCATTTTCTTCAGTGGATGACTAAATAAATGCCGTTAAACGTATTTATCGGGTAAAGCCTTAAGGTGCATCTACTTTCAGTTATTATCAACCTGCTTTAAGTGTTTGTGAAAAGGTAGAATGCTTAGTTAGTAAGTTCTTATTACACTGCTATATGTAAATTGTATTTACCCAGACAGTTTCGCGAACTGGACTGTCCGCTTGATCACTGGCAACTGATCCACGGGAACTGGGATTTACTTCCCCTTGTTGCTACTAATTTAAGTGGTCACCTATCTTCAAAACTAGAAACAAGCTACCAAGTAATGGATTAAACTAGTGTTCCTGTAGACAATGGTATCTCTACTAAAAACTTCAGCATCACCATTTCCTTCACAAAGGACTCTTACAGGAGTTCCGCTTTACATTAAGCATGCCTTTTAAATGACATTCAACCCTAGCAACAAGTATACTCATCATTAACAAGCAATGCACCTGTAAAGAGTACACTTGTCCGATGCAAACAGTGTAGACTCTTCTGCAGGCAGCACATTTTGTCATTTTGCAATAGTTGAGATCAATCATAAATTTTCACAAAAAGGACTAAAATAATTGGAAATTGGAACTCAATCTCGTAACATCAAACAGTTACTGTGCAGTTTTTAAATAACAATCACCAATATAATCTCTTTCAACACCATGGACCTGTTAAAAATGCACTGGTTACATTGCAAACAGTGGAGACCCAGATCAGCATCTACACTGTTTGCTAATTTAGATCAGCATTTATTAAACTACCCAGAAGTACCAAGAAGACTAGCTCATGCTGTGGCAAGTGACTCCTTAAAGCAAACTGATAATAAAGCAGGAAGCGCCTACTGGAGCTTTCTGCTTTACTTTTAGCCTACTCTGAGCAACACGTAAAAGATATTGAGCGAACTGCTTTCAGTGTTATACGAGTACAGTTCTCCCTCCCTACAACGGCCCTCCGAACAACGATTCTCTCCTTACAAAAACGCTTGCCGCTGTTCCCCAAAAAGACATTATGTCAATATTTTCACTGCTGCAATATCGTTTGCTTAAAACTTTCTTCTGCTGTTTTTAACCACCTGAGCACAAAATGCTCAAGGTGAGCTTTTGTGGTCAATCAATGTCTGGCGTCAGTCGTCGTGCGTCAACAATTTTTCAAACATCTTCTTCAAAACCACTTGCCTGATTGCAACCAAACTTCACACAGGAATGTTACTTGGGTCAATCTTTATCAGAGTTGTTCAAAGAATTTGAAACAATGAAGTACTCTGGTTGCCATGGCAACCAAAGTGAAACAATAAGTAAATCTTAAAAAATCTTCTTGTCAAAAACCACAAGGGCCAGAGCTTAGATATTTGGCACATAGCATCATCTATAGGTCCTCTATCAAGAATCTTCAAATACAGTCCCTAGGGTCAAAATTGGCCCCGCCCGGGGGTCACCGTTTTACATAGTTATATAGTGAAATGTTCAAACATCTTTTTAGCTCACCTGGCACGAAGTGCCAAGGTGAGCTTTTAGGATCGCTGGATGTCCGTCGTCTGTCCGTCCACAATTGGTTGTGAGCACTCTAGCGGTTACAAATTTCATCTGATCTTCATGAAACTTCATGACAATGTTTCTCTTGATAAAATCTAGGTCAAATTCCAATGTGGGTCATGTCCGGTCAAAAACTAGGTCACTAGGTCAAATTATAGAAAAACCTTGTGAACACTCTATCGGCTACAAATTTCATCCGATCTTCATGAAACTTCATAAAAATGTTTGTCTTGATAAAATCTAGGTCAAGTTCGAATGTGGGTCATGTCCGGTGAAAAACTAGGTCACTAGGTCAAATTATAGAAAAACCTTGTGAACACTCTAGCAGCTACAAATTTCATCCGATCTTCATGAAACTTCATGACAATATTTGTCATGATAAAATCTAGGTCAAGTTCGGATGTAGGTCATGTCCGATCAAAAACTAGGTCAAATCATAGAAAAACCTTGTGAACACACTAGAGGCTACAAATCTCATTGGATTTTAATGCAACTTGGTCAGAATGTTTGCCTAATTGATATCTAGGTCAAGTTCGAATATGAGTCATGTCGGGTCAAAAACTAGGTTACTAGATCAAATCATAGGAAAATCTTGTTACCACTCTAGAGGCTACAAATCTCATCCGTTCTTCATGACACCTGGTCAAAATGTTTGCCTCCTTGATATCTAGGTCAAGTTTGAATGTGGGTAGTGTCCGGCCAAAAACTAGGTCACTAGGTCAAATAATAGAAAAAACCTTGTGAATACTCTAGAGGCTACAAATCTCATTAAATCTGATTGAAATATTGTCAGAATGTTTGCCTACATCAAATCTAGGTCAAAATCAAATGTGTATTGTATCGGGTCAAAAGCTAGGTCTCTAGGTCTAATCATAGAAAAATCTTGTTAACATTCTAGATGTTGGTTGTGGGTCATGTCCAGTCTTAATCTAGGTCAGTATAGGTCAAGTTTTACATGGTGAACCAGGTGAGCGATTTAGGGATGGTGGCCCTTGTTCTCTGAAACCAATATGGCCAGAGCTTTGATGTTTGACATGGCGTAACTTCTAGAGGCCCTTCACATATATTGCTGAATTCAATGAAAATTTCAAAAACCTTCTAGTCTGAAACCATAGTACACTGAGCTTACAAAATTTGCACATAGCATCGTCTACAGGTCCTCTATCAAAGTTGTTCAAAATGTGTCCCTGGGGTCAAAAATGGCCCGCCCAAGGGATCACAGTTTTACATAGAGTAATATAGTGAATTCTTCAAACATCTTCTTTTCTGAAACCAATAGAACTTTGATATTTGGTATGGTGTCATTTCCGGAAGTCCTTTACTCATGTTGTTGAAATGGTTATGGTCCATTGCATATCTAGGTCAGCGGATCTAAAATCGATTTTTAGTCGCCGCTTTGTCCGTCCGTCCGTGTTTCCGTCCGTCCGTCTGTCCGTGCTTACAGGAGGGTACTTACGTGGCTAAAATTCTTAGCCCCATAATTGAAAAACATTAACCTGGTCATCTCTTGTGACATTAACCTGGCCATTTCTTGTGACATTAACCTGGCCAGTTGTGGGACATAGGGTTAGGTGTAGGGTTAGCCTCCAGATCATTATTTTTCAAGTTAGAGCAAAAAGATATTGTCAATTGTGTGGCTAGCCACGCAAAAGAAAACAATAGAAAATAGCCCCATAAGTATCCTCCCGTAAGAACGTTTGCCCGGAGCATGTCTCTTGAACGGTACACCGTAGGTTGATGAAACTTCATACAGTGATAGAGAATGACAGGAGGAGGTGCAGTACACAAGAACCGTAACTCTCTCATCTCCTAATTTTGAATTATCTCCCTTTTTCTCATAAAAAATTCAATTTTGTCCAGAGCATATCTCTGGGCCGTTACACCGAAAATTGATGAAACTTGTAACAGTGATAGAGGATGACTAAAGGAAGTGCAGTACACAAGAACGGTAACTCTGTCATCTCCCAATATTGAATTATCTCCATTTTTTCTAAAAATACAAAACAATATTGTCCGGAGTATATCTCTTGACTGCTACACCGTAAGTTAATGGAACTTGATACAGTGGTAGGTGATGACATAAGAAGGTGCAGTACACAAGAACCATGACTCTGTCATCTCCCAATATTTAATTATCTCCCCTTTCTATTTAAAAAAAATCAAATATTGTCTGGAGCATATCTCCTGAGCATTGCATTGTAAGTTGATAAAACTTATAAAGTGATACGAGATGACAGAGGGAGTGCTATACTCAAGAACCATAACTCTGCCATCTCCCAATATTGAATTATCTCCATTTTTCTACATAAAATGTTTTGCCACACTGTAACGTGAACCTTGATACTGTGTTAGAGGATGACAAAAAGAAGGTAGTACACAAGAGTTATAACTCTGTCATCTCCAAATATTGAATTGCCTCCCTTTTTCATAATAAATTCATTTTTGTCCGAAACATATCTCCTAAATGTTACATCGAAAATTGATGAAACTTGATACTGTGTTCACCTACTAAACATGTTATACCTTGGGCTTTTTCTTTGTGGGGAGCATCCATCGTTGGGAACGATATTCTTGTTTCAATGAAAAACTTATACAATCTTCTTGTCGTAAACCCCTTCGCCAGATGAAAGAAATGTTACACAAATGATTCATAGGGGACAATCTTCTTTTCTGAAATCACTTGACCCATCCTAGTGTCACCTGGTCAGGTGAGCGATTAAGGGCCATTATGGCCCTCTTGTTCTCAAAGTCACATAATTATTGGACATTTTGACAGAAAACAACATAATGACCAGTGACAAACAGCTTGAACCCAGCGTCTGATCTGGATTCAAGCTGTTTGCATATGTAAGCCAATTTCCCTCCCTATATAACAACTCACTCCGAACAGCACACACAATCGTTGTCTCCCTTAGGATGTTGGTGTAGAGAGGGAGCATTGTACTTCTACCATAGTTAGGAACACATGCAATGTGTAACTGTTGCTCTGAGTAACAATCATCTAGCGAGTCATTATGTACACAAACATGGCTATAACCAGCACGGCCACAACGTAGAACAGGCCAAAACTGTTCTGTTTAGGTAAACCACAATCTCTAGACCCCAGTGCGTGATGTGTTCGATCCCAATGTGTCATAATGGCTTCTCTTGCACCCTTCCATGCACCAGGTCCTTCCAGTCGGTACTGGTACGGTGTTCCTGGTCCAAAGACGCACTCGAAGGCGAGCCGGGGATCAGTCAGCGCGAGTTTCTCTGAAACAATAACATGTAAACTCTTCAAATGTATTGCTCTGAACGCCCTGTTATTTGTAAACTATTTTGATCCTGATCAGATCAAACTGTTTGCCAAACATATTAACACTTCCTCAATACAAAATGGAATCCTATCAGTCAGGGGATTAAATATTGTGGGTAGAGGAGGGATCTCTTCGTCTGCCAGTCAAACCGCCCGTCTGTTTGCCCGATACCATATTTCTGAAAATAACGTTCCTAGCTTAAAAAACAAGGCCATCCGTTGGCGGAGCAGATTTTCCTTATACGTTATTGTGTGAATGTAAACACAATCTTGCCTGAAATGATTGGCCCGTTTTCAAAATGATTTTTCACAACCGACCCATGAATGACCCTCTAGCAGATATCTTAAAATGATTTTCCTAGCTTAAAAACATGGCGTCCAGCACCTGTTCATAACTTGTACAAAAATTGTATATCCATGAGGTTTATGACCTGTTCAGTGTCACAGTGGCGTAAACCCCAACTAATTCATCTATCCATCCTGTCGTACACATTTTTTATCATACGCAAGTAATTGGCGACACTAACTTAAAATTTCATATTTTCACATATAAAAGGGTCTTTTACTCAATGTTAATTGTGGTATGATGAAAATGCCCGGGTGCTCAGCACAGGCTAGTGCCCAGGGGTCCGTCTTACGAAACGTCGTACGACAAAAACGGCCGTAAGTCAAAACATTAAAATACATATAAGTTCTCCATCTAATCCTCTCTTGTGACATCTGTTTGGAATCGTATTTTCAAGACGATTCCAAAGAAATATCACAAACCAGGATTAGATTAAGAAAAATAATTAATTTAGAATTTTAGAATCTGACAGACAATATTAATTTTGTCGTACCACGTTTCGTAAGACGGACCCGAATAATACTTTTATGTGTAAAACAAATACAGTCGAATTTCGATATCTCAAACTCACTTTTAACTGGACCCCAAAACTTCTCAACCACTCTATGACATTGCTGTCTGGGCTATGCGACATTATTTTGCTATGCGACATTCTTTGGGTTTTCACATAAGGGCAAATAACAATACATGTAATGTCTCTTGATCTCTGTCACTATATTTCATTTCTTGTCTGGGTTATGCGACATTCTTTTGCTATGCGGCATTATTTGGAATGTCACATAGGGACAAGTAACTCTACAGTTTCTTGGCTTTCTGTCTGTATTATTAAGAGCGTGTTGCTTCTTATTTTATAAAACGCGAATGCGACGATTCCAAAGCCAGGTTGATAACCTTAGTGTAATAAATATTAAATGGCAGTTTGCATGGCATTCAAATTGTCCACCCTGAGCTTCGCCTCGGAGTGACATTCTGTTTTTCGGGTTGACAATTTTAATGTCACGCAAACTGCCATCTAATATTTATATATAATGTGTCCCTTGACTGCATATGCCCCCTTTTAGTAGAAAACGACAAAAACATATTAGTTAACAAAATACATTGTACATGAAGTACACATGTATATTTTCTTACTGATATTTGGCTTGCATCCCACCAGTATGGCGAGCTCGTCCATAAAGGGAATATAATCAACCTGTATGGTGTGTCTTTGAGACTTGACGTACAACGCCGCCATAAACTCCTCCTTCGCCCTTATCTCCGCCCACATATCCGCCTTACTTGGCAAGAATGTCACGCCCTGCATGTGAGACAGTCGGCAAAAAAAAAAGAAAACGATAATAGAAAATTATGCTATGAATAAGTAAATGGCATTAAAATTTAATGGTGGAGAAAATTCACTGGAATACATTTGTATTTTGACCTTTAAATACATGTACTGTGGAGAAAACGTTATTCTTTCCCAATAAACGCGTTAAAAACGCTAAAACTATTACTTCCATTGTAAACAGTTTTGAGCCAGACCAGACGCCGGGTAACCCGGCGTCTGATCAGGCTCCAAACTGTTTGCCTCTCAAATTAAAATAAATAGTCTAAATTGTCGAAAAATGATCCTTTTCTACGTTTTATTGCGATGCGTTTCGTTTGCGTTTGCACGATAAAGAATAACGTTTTCTCCACTGTAGCATATTTCTAATCCGTTTCAACGCATTGCCTCATTCGTTTCTCTCAGACTGTGATTATTGTACATGTAGAGCTCTATTATCCACTTTACTTACCTCCGTATTTAGAGCAATTACATGCAAGACAGATATGGTAAACTACCCAGTCAATAAAGTATCAATTATTGGATAAACAGTCATGTCTGCTGTATCCATAGTACAATTTATCATCATATTTCAGTGATAGAATCAAGCACTATAATAAGAATAACTTTGTTTACATTTCGAGTTTGTAGCAGCAACGTGTATTATACATGTACCGTGTACTACTAGTATGTTTAATAATTTGAAATTTAAACTTTTTTGTGGAGATTATTACATGTTACTTGTTGAGATCAGGAAATGACCCATTATATTTGAAACACTGCTACTGGTATGATGAGAAGAACAACAATATCTAATATATTTTGTCTTTGTTTCTGCATCAAACCCAATTGTACGAATGCTCATAGAATCATATTGTATAATTTAGTTTAGTGTTTTGGTGGCGACATTAAAGTCAAGCTATTTTCAAGTCCAGCCCACCTTATCTATTTGTGCTTCGCATGCGTACAGCACATCGTTTTTAACTTTCTTTGCACAAATTAACGATTGCTAAGGTAACAGAAATGTGATATAAAGTTATGAACGCACTTACCTTAAATACTCTCGTTGCTAGACGACACTGCATCTCACTGATCGGCATGATAGCACCAAGGGGTTGAAAACACCCAATTACAGCCAGGGTATTTTTCTCCATTTCCGGCGGAAACATATACTTATACAGCTGTACCCTGTTTTCCTGTACGTCTATGATGTCTTTTCCAATAAACGGGAAACCAAACACGTAGCCAGTAGCAAGGACAATGGCGTCTATGTCATCTTCTTGTTTCCCGTCTTCAAATATGACACCAGTTTCTGTTAACTCTTTGATATTGGCCTTCACACGAACACTTCCCGATATAATTTTGTTCGGCAGATCATCGTTTACAGTCGGGTGTTGTGCAAGGGCTTTATGTTTGGGTTGCAGTCCGTATTTTAGATGATTAAACCTGAAGTTCAAGAGAGTAGTGACCGCTTTGTCACTAAAATTCGGAAACTGGTACTTGAAGAACAATTTGAACCTTGTAGAGTGAAGCATGTCGTATGGTTCCCCTCCCTCTCCTACCCTGTGTACCACCCAGGCACCCCGCCGAGTACTCAGGAAAACCTTAAAAATAATCAAACCATTATCTAAAGTTACAGGGCTGCCATTTCTCCGGATTTTTCCTAAATCTTCGGATTTGTTTCTGGTACATGGTAGCTTAAAGCAGACTGAAAGTAAAACAAGAAAAAGGCAATGGGGTAAAGGTACGAGCACGGTCATGGACTAACTGTATACTTATAATAACAGTGCTCTCTCTCTCTCTCTCTCTCTCTCTCTCTCTCTCTCTCTCTACAACTCCCTCAGAACAATACACATAACGCGGCGTCTGATCTGAATTCAAGCTGTATGCCACTCGTCATTATGTGTTTTTATTCTGTCAAAATGTTCACTTTGAGACTTTGTGACTTTGAGAAAAAAGACGACACTTTTAAGCAAACGATATTGTAGCCATGAACATTTTGGACATAACTCGTGTTTGGGGAACAGCGGCGAGCGTTGTTTTAAGGAGGGAATCGTTGTTCAGAGGCCCGTTATAGGGAGGGAGCACTGTATACTCGTCGCTCGTGTTGAATGTGATAGTTATACTAGATGATCGATGCACGACAATCAGTTGACTTAGGTGTTCAATTAAGGACAGTTCTTACCATGTTTTATTCCTGTCATCACGCATACAGCACAATGCATGTAGTAGGCGTAAGAAAAATGTTAATTAGTTACGTTTAAACATTGACTTATATAAGAAAAACTTAGAAAGGGTAGCCATATATTTAAAAGAAAATACATGTACAATGTATATTGAGACTATGTGATGATATATATTAGATACATATCATTTGAACCATGTATACCGTATTTTATTGTGTGTTGTACGGTATATTTAATGTATTGTATGTATACATGACTTCAGGTCGGTATAAACAGATATATCACTGTCAAAGGATCCACGCACCTCCGTCCAGGTTGAGGTCAAAGCTGTCAACCTGTCAGGTCGGGCGTGTTCCTACGATTAAGCCATGATTATAAATAAGATGGAAAAATTAAGATCTAGGAGGAGTCTCACAGGCGGAAGGAATCCGACCAGAAGTCATGATACCTATTGTGGCGTGAGGCCATGTATTAAAGTATCAAACTTGAAGAACTTGGAGTTGAGTTGTCACTAGTAGGCCATAGCACCACACTTACGAATTTGGAGCCGTCGACCAAAATTATACGATCACAAGGCCAGAGGAAAACGTGAGTACTGTTGAAACTCTTTGTGTTTAGAAATGACAGATCAGAATATTTCAAAATTGTTGCAAAATGTTAAAGTCTTCAAATGCTTGCAGTATTACAGAGAGCATATTAGTTTTCACGGGAATATAAAAATTGTTAAAAGGCTAGGTTAGCAAATTGAAAACATGATATTGTCTATAGCAGACATTTTATCGAGCGTTTTGCTGAATAAAGTTTAAAGCGGAAATAAAATATGTATCAGAGAGCTATGAAATTACGATCACCTTTTGCGGCTACAGGTCTAAATAACAGAGCTTGGGTAGGCTATTTAGTAAAAATAAGCAGATACATGTAATTAGAAGAATGTCAAGTTATCGGCAGGAAAGAGTTTTGAAGTTAGCAAAAGAACCAAAATATAAAGAATATTTATTAATTGTGAAACGCGGTATAATAAAAAAGAAGTTTGCAGCGTGATTGTTTAACTAAATAAAGATATGAAAAATAAATCAGAAAATTATAAAATGATGGGGTTAAAACAGGGGTTGAGACGGAATGCCGTCAGAAACATGTACACAATAAGAACAGAAAACATTTTCAGAGTCAAAATGTAGTCAGCTATAAATAGGGAAAATCTGTCAGATAGATCGGTTAAGGTTAAGGAGAAAAGTCAGATATTCGCGGTTACCTGTAATTGAATTGACAGGTGAAACATGCAATTGCTTCTAGGCAAATGCTGAGAGTACGTGTTTATACTGGTTAACTGAGGTAACCTAGCAAATACTGATAGACTGTCAAGTTTGACTGTTCTGCAGAGGTAAGGCACATGCAATAGGAAATTTAATGTAGTTTAAAGTAGATCTTACCATGTTAGGTAATGAACGCACGCATATATGGCCGGGAGTAAATATGTCTGGTTTGTAACAAACGTCCGAGAAGGACAGTACTAAAAAGTAGTTAATATGGTGTTTACGCACGAATACTATGGTTCACCATTACACTAGACGCTTCGAGAAGAAGTAACTAACAAGTTCGTTTTTAGCAATTTCCTGTCACAACTGTGACTAGGTACCGTATAGGTTGGGAAATATACTAACCTGTGGTTAACAGTAAAAGCGACATACGCCTTTTATATATTATAGGCCTTAGAAAAAGCAGAGAAATAACCTTTGCTTGGGCCTGGGGGCTGATATTCAGACTTTCGCTCATACGGCGAGTGACCTTTTATGCGTGTCGTCGTTGGCTTTTCATGGGTATTCCTCTGTAACTGTTAAACATTGAGTGTGATTATAAAGTAAAGCAATAAAATATGACAAGCAATCTATAAAAAGGGCGCAAACAAAAATACTGGTAAATACGTTATAGTAAGTAGGTTACAGGTAAAAAATTGCATAAGTTATGTACTTCATAGACAAAATATAGTTAAAGCAAGGGCACCTGTCAAATAGACTTCCGTAGTGGACTGGAAATGGCATATAATTATGTAAAGCAATATAGCTGACATTCGACAAGTTGGCTGGGGGTATATGAAACGACATGGGATATGTCATAAAAAAAGTGACAGGCAGTACAGATAAAATGTGTACCAAATACACAACACTACATTAATCAACTGTCAACATAGGATAAAAACACTTAAATAACTAATGTAACTAATGTACGTGCTTAACCAATTAACCGTGACAAACAAACATTGCCATGCTAATTAACAAACAAAAAAATGTCATGTAACTATACTGAATATTAGTTAAAATTTGTGGAAACAATAGGAAGTTCTCGGTGGTATAGCAAATATTTCAAGACAGAAAGTATCTTTATTAATAATGAGAGTATCTTTATTAATAAGGAGAGTAATTACTAGGAATAGGTTGTATTAATATTGATCTGTCTGGAATGCACAAAAAGGGTTTACACAGTCCTCGAGATGGTGGCCAGCAACATGGCGTGTTTGAATAAGACATTCTAAAGGCTGATTATCCTTGACACCACATGGAAAATGGAAGGAATTTAGCGGAGAAATAATCTCTCTGGCTATGGTACTCATTGTAATTGAGTTGGGGACTAACTGTGAGATTCATTAGAGTACAACTAGTGATGTATTAATATGTACACAGGTGTGTATATACCGGAGACTAAGTAAATGTCTGACAATATGCAATCAACGCAAAGGAGTGGACAACTCTATCAGACCTTTATTACGGAGACTACCGGCTAGTTCAACTGTATTTTTGGAAGTTGGAGAAAACTTTCGGAACAAGATATCAGATTTACAACTGGACTTAAACTTAACTATGGATATTAGCAGACATTCAGCTGACGATACCTACAACTGGACTTAAACTTAACTATGGATATTAGCAGACATTCAGCGGACGATACCTACACCTGGACCTAAGTTATCTAGTGACTTTAACAGTGAATTACAAATATTAAAGATTAACAGTTTTGGAATGGATAGGGAGGGGTAAAATAGATTGTAGTAGTTTTGTTTCTAGGAAAATGTTAGTTATCTTAGCGTAGTTATGCTTAATCAAGCTTGGGATACTGTTTAAGAAATATGGAAATTAAGAAATATGGAAATTCTTAACCACGTGTTGTTATAAGAATTTCGATCTTTATATTGTAAGGAGGGAAGGTGTGATGATATATATTAGATACATATCATTTGAACCATGTATATTTTATTGTGTGTTGTACGGTATATTTAATGTATTGTATGTATACATGACTTCAGGTCGGTATAAACAGATATATCACTGTCAAAGGATCCACGCACCTCCGTCCAGGTTGAGGTCAAAGCTGTCAACCTGTCAGGTCGGGCGTGTTCCTACGATTAAGCCATGATTATAAATAAGATGGAAAAATTAAGATCTAGGAGGAGTCTCACAGGCGGAAGGAATCCGACCAGAAGTCATGATACCTATTGTGGCGTGAGGCCATGTATTAAAGTATCAAACTTGAAGAACTTGGAGTTGAGTTGTCACTAGTAGGCCATAGCACCACACTTACGAATTTGGAGCCGTCGACCAAAATTATACGATCACAAGGCCAGAGGAAAACGTGAGTACTGTTGAAACTCTTTGTGTTTAGAAATGACAGATCAGAATATTTCAAAATTGTTGCAAAATGTTAAAGTCTTCAAATGCTTGCAGTATTACAGAGAGCATATTAGTTTTCACGGGAATATAAAAATTGTTAAAAGGCTAGGTTAGCAAATTGAAAACATGATATTGTCTATAGCAGACATTTTATCGAGCGTTTTGCTGAATAAAGTTTAAAGCGGAAATAAAATATGTATCAGAGAGCTATGAAATTACGATCACCTTTTGCGGCTACAGGTCTAAATAACAGAGCTTGGGTAGGCTATTTAGTAAAAATAAGCAGATACATGTAATTAGAAGAATGTCAAGTTATCGGCAGGAAAGAGTTTTGAAGTTAGCAAAAGAACCAAAATATAAAGAATATTTATTAATTGTGAAACGCGGTATAATAAAAAAGAAGTTTGCAGCGTGATTGTTTAACTAAATAAAGATATGAAAAATAAATCAGAAAATTATAAAATGATGGGGTTAAAACAGGGGTTGAGACGGAATGCCGTCAGAAACATGTACACAATAAGAACAGAAAACATTTTCAGAGTCAAAATGTAGTCAGCTATAAATAGGGAAAATCTGTCAGATAGATCGGTTAAGGTTAAGGAGAAAAGTCAGATATTCGCGGTTACCTGTAATTGAATTGACAGGTGAAACATGCAATTGCTTCTAGGCAAATGCTGAGAGTACGTGTTTATACTGGTTAACTGAGGTAACCTAGCAAATACTGATAGACTGTCAAGTTTGACTGTTCTGCAGAGGTAAGGCACATGCAATAGGAAATTTAATGTAGTTTAAAGTAGATCTTACCATGTTAGGTAATGAACGCACGCATATATGGCCGGGAGTAAATATGTCTGGTTTGTAACAAACGTCCGAGAAGGACAGTACTAAAAAGTAGTTAATATGGTGTTTACGCACGAATACTATGGTTCACCATTACACTAGACGCTTCGAGAAGAAGTAACTAACAAGTTCGTTTTTAGCAATTTCCTGTCACAACTGTGACTAGGTACCGTATAGGTTGGGAAATATACTAACCTGTGGTTAACAGTAAAAGCGACATACGCCTTTTATATATTATAGGCCTTAGAAAAAGCAGAGAAATAACCTTTGCTTGGGCCTGGGGGCTGATATTCAGACTTTCGCTCATACGGCGAGTGACCTTTTATGCGTGTCGTCGTTGGCTTTTCATGGGTATTCCTCTGTAACTGTTAAACATTGAGTGTGATTATAAAGTAAAGCAATAAAATATGACAAGCAATCTATAAAAAGGGCGCAAACAAAAATACTGGTAAATACGTTATAGTAAGTAGGTTACAGGTAAAAAATTGCATAAGTTATGTACTTCATAGACAAAATATAGTTAAAGCAAGGGCACCTGTCAAATAGACTTCCGTAGTGGACTGGAAATGGCATATAATTATGTAAAGCAATATAGCTGACATTCGACAAGTTGGCTGGGGGTATATGAAACGACATGGGATATGTCATAAAAAAAGTGACAGGCAGTACAGATAAAATGTGTACCAAATACACAACACTACATTAATCAACTGTCAACATAGGATAAAAACACTTAAATAACTAATGTAACTAATGTACGTGCTTAACCAATTAACCGTGACAAACAAACATTGCCATGCTAATTAACAAACAAAAAAATGTCATGTAACTATACTGAATATTAGTTAAAATTTGTGGAAACAATAGGAAGTTCTCGGTGGTATAGCAAATATTTCAAGACAGAAAGTATCTTTATTAATAATGAGAGTATCTTTATTAATAAGGAGAGTAATTACTAGGAATAGGTTGTATTAATATTGATCTGTCTGGAATGCACAAAAAGGGTTTACACAGTCCTCGAGATGGTGGCCAGCAACATGGCGTGTTTGAATAAGACATTCTAAAGGCTGATTATCCTTGACACCACATGGAAAATGGAAGGAATTTAGCGGAGAAATAATCTCTCTGGCTATGGTACTCATTGTAATTGAGTTGGGGACTAACTGTGAGATTCATTAGAGTACAACTAGTGATGTATTAATATGTACACAGGTGTGTATATACCGGAGACTAAGTAAATGTCTGACAATATGCAATCAACGCAAAGGAGTGGACAACTCTATCAGACCTTTATTACGGAGACTACCGGCTAGTTCAACTGTATTTTTGGAAGTTGGAGAAAACTTTCGGAACAAGATATCAGATTTACAACTGGACTTAAACTTAACTATGGATATTAGCAGACATTCAGCTGACGATACCTACAACTGGACTTAAACTTAACTATGGATATTAGCAGACATTCAGCGGACGATACCTACACCTGGACCTAAGTTATCTAGTGACTTTAACAGTGAATTACAAATATTAAAGATTAACAGTTTTGGAATGGATAGGGAGGGGTAAAATAGATTGTAGTAGTTTTGTTTCTAGGAAAATGTTAGTTATCTTAGCGTAGTTATGCTTAATCAAGCTTGGGATACTGTTTAAGAAATATGGAAATTAAGAAATATGGAAATTCTTAACCACGTGTTGTTATAAGAATTTCGATCTTTATATTGTAAGGAGGGAAGGTGTGATGATATATATTAGATACATATCATTTGAACCATGTATATTTTATTGTGTGTTGTACGGTATATTTAATGTATTGTATGTATACATGACTTCAGGTCGGTATAAACAGATATATCACTGTCAAAGGATCCACGCACCTCCGTCCAGGTTGAGGTCAAAGCTGTCAACCTGTCAGGTCGGGCGTGTTCCTACGATTAAGCCATGATTATAAATAAGATGGAAAAATTAAGATCTAGGAGGAGTCTCACAGGCGGAAGGAATCCGACCAGAAGTCATGATACCTATTGTGGCGTGAGGCCATGTATTAAAGTATCAAACTTGAAGAACTTGGAGTTGAGTTGTCACTAGTAGGCCATAGCACTACACCTACATTGCGGAAATAACGGCAATACTGGCAAAAATAGTAAGAGTTTCAAAACTAAGCTTGTAATCTTCTTTTGTTCTTGGGTAATAAAAATATGTTTGAAAACTCTTTTTGATTTATTTGAGGAGTGAACTGCATTTACTTCAGTAATAGGGAGTGAAGAAAAAAAATTGGCCTGAATGTTTGAAATGAACTATTGTGTTAAACCTTTCCCCCATAGAAGCGAGTTTTAGCGTATTTAATTTATTCCTCCGCTGAAGAAAATAGTTCCTGTTTATACCCTCATGAACAATTACCATAACAAATATTTTATATAGCCTAGCAGATGGTAGTTTAAAGCAGGCTGAAAGTAAAACAGAATGTGCCTTAAGGCACATTCTGCTTTACTTTCAACCTGCTTTAAGTGAGCACCTGTATTTGATGTTATAAACAGGTTATTGGGTAAAGGGTTAATCATAGGCTGATCACCTGCGAAGAAATACGACTGAGTTCCACTGCCACATCTACTCCGGAGTTTCCAACCCCCACAACTACCACGCGCTTGTCCTCGTAACCATGGTAATCTTTGTAGTCATGGGAATGCACAATCTTTCCCTTGAACTTGTCCGTGCCAGGAAAAGTGGCGACGTTCTTCTCCGCATGGTGGCCAGTGCAGACCAGCACGGCGTCGAATATTTCCTTCTTTGTCTCGCCCGATGTCTTTGACCTGGAGGTGATGACCCACTGCCCAGTGATGGTGAAGTTGTCTGCTTTCTCCACTTTTAGAATCTAAGGCACACAAACAAGCAAGCATTATTACATTTCAGTTACTAGTATTGATAAGTGCATCTACAAAATCAATAAGTAAATATATAAAAAATATCTCGTTTAGATCTAAATATGGCTGAAATGATTTTGAGAAATTTAGAGATTAATTTGAAGATAAGTGTTTACCACTTGGTGCCTAATATTGGTTGGAACTAAGGTATATGTATTACATTGTTTTCTGGGGAAATGTCTTTTTTTATTAATGATTTTTTAACCTTATAAGATTGAAGACATTGTATTCTATCAAATTGGTTAGCTTCAATCTGTATAGTACGGAAGCTTATACTGACCCCTTATTCTTACAATAAATGTGTAAAAATACCATGTAGTTTAAAGATAAAAAGATGGATTAAAATAATAATGATATATAATCGGTATAACATTACATTTAGATATTTGCTCTTTTATATTTAGCTTTGAAATACTGTGCTCCACCTCTACAACAACATCGAAAGAGATACACATATTGTTCGGAGGGAGTTGTTATAGGGAGGAAACGTGCTGATTTCGATTAAACTTACATTGACAAAGGCTTGAATCCAGGTCAGGCACCGCGTAAGGCGGTGTCTGACTAGACATAAACTGTTTGCCACACGTCATTGTTTCTTTTCAATAACAGTCCATTTTAAGCAGATACTTTTGCAGAAGAGAAAGTGTTAGATATACTTGTCTTGTTTAGGGAACAGCGACAGGTGTTGTTGTAAGGATGAAATCGTTATTCGAAAGGCCGTTTTAGGGAGGGAGCTATGTAGCAATAATTCGTTTATATCGAAAAATATTAAAAATAACCCGAATTTTCTCTTAAAAATGACACTATTTTTAATCTCAGGTTATCTCCTTCAGATTCACTCAGCCTGTTTGAAAGCGAATATCTTCTGAAAGATAGAAACATTTAATGAAAATTTACCTGTTTAATTAAGAACTTTAACCTTTTTTTTTTTTTTTTACAATTTACCGGTTACCGATTTTTAAACCGATAATCGGGCGTTCTAACGGTTAACCGGTTAGCCGATAAACCGCTGCCATCCCTACTGTTGTGTAAAGAAAGACAACCAGCCTACCTCTGTGTTAAAAGAGATGTATTTCCTCAAGTCGAACTCGTTGGCGTACAAGTGAAAGTATTTGTCAACGTACGTATTGTGCATGAAAACTGGGTAATCCTTGGGTATGGGGAAATCACTATAACACATCATTTCTTTAGAAGTGTTTATCACCGTAGACTTCATTACACAAGCTTGGTTCTCTTTCGCTTCTTGCGTGAAGTGCCACAGACCCCCAATGTAGTCTGTTCGCTCGAGACACGTGGGTTCGAGTCCCTCTTCGAGACAACATTTTATGGCCGTAAGTCCGCTGGCACCAGCGCCAATGATCACCACTCGTTTAGGTGCCATCCGGCTTGTTCACAACTCCAGTTACACAGGTAAACTTGCGTTTATATAAATCTACACGAAGCTTTATCGCCAAACATAATACTGTTGCAAGGTCAAGTTCGATAACGACTGGACTGTTAACAAAACTAAATTTAACCCACACACCCGTCACATGATGATAATAGTATTGTTATGAAAAGGGACAATGTTCGTCTATTTATGAATCCCATCTCTTATATAGATCTACACTCAGTGCAAAAATAAACGCGTATCGTGCTCATGCGCAGATTAAGAATCTTTTCTGAAGAAAAATTAGAATACTAATACCATATCTCAAGATTGATTTAATTCTGCAACAAGTTCAGAAACAAAAAACTCAAAACAGTGTGCTGCTTTTTAACCCTTTCACTCTTAATGACGCCAAAAAGCGCATTTGCAAACAGTCTGAATCCTGACCAGACGCCGCGTAACCCGGTGTCTGATCAGGATCCAAACTGTTTGTCACTCGTATCGATATGTTTTAATTCATACTACAGTCAAACCTGTCTTATGTGACCTTCAAGGGGAGAGACACAATAAGGTCACATAAGACAGGTAGTCACATAAGTCAGGTTATCAGTTTTCAAGGGTAAATTAGTATACAAGTGAACACCATTATGCATGTTTCTCTGAATAAACTTATATATTAACCCTTTCTTCCAAAAGCAATAATTAAGATCATTTTCTATATTTTCAGACAAAATTATTAGTTGCTATTATGACAAATACTTACATAACGTGTTGACTATTTATCCCCAAATGATCAAATACTATAAAAGATCCAATCAATCACCTGAAATATTCGTCGGTCTTGTGTTTTTAGAGATTTTATTCCGTAACAGGTTCGACGAAAGAGTTCAATTTTTTTCTTCAATTCCGTTGTATCTGATGAACATGTATCCAATTTAGGATCGCTTTCTCAGTCTATTAAATGTATAATTCATATTCAGAATCACGTCTTATGGAGTAAGAATTCGATCCCGGCGTGTGTAAGTTGTTTTTTGTCTTTGTTGTCTCTTTCACACGTAAATCTTTCCCAAAATGTCCACGTTTAGTGTTGCGTCTATAATGTCCACCATTTTATCGCGCCACCATTTTGTCAATTTCAAAATATGACAGCGCTATTTTTAACGCCGTTTTATTTTTCAATATCTCCTATTAAAAACACAGTCTTACAAAGTAGAAAAAGGAAAAAAACCTTTGTAAAACCGACGAAAGAAAAGACGCTGAAGAACCATCTTTTTAACTGTGTGGTACACACGTAATACACATATGCCAAAACCCGAGTGTTCGCAACGTTATATAGGAATGTGCATAGAAAGTCTGCTTCGCAGTTTCGGCATATCGCTTTGTTTTCTAATGGGATTTTTCATAATGTATCGTTGGAAAACCAATTCAAGAAGTTAACTGTCAGTTTACATTCATATAAAATGTTCATTACACTCGTATTTTCGCAGAAAGTTACGATTATAATACGCTGGAGTTTATACGACATAATTTCCCCCACCCGTTCTTTCGTAATAGAGTGTTGGATTGGGAACGACTTTTTAACAGTAAATCATCACCGGAATAGCTATTTTCGGGGTAAGAAAAGCATCATTAGTCGAGTTCTAATAATACTTTTTATATTTAATTGCTTTTTGGTAGCTCAATTCTCCAAATTCATTCCCGATCGCCGTTGAACCAGTTACCACAATTGTCTACTCACAAATTATAACTTGCAGTTGAAACGTGAATATTACATCTGTTCTGTTCTGTTCAAGTAAGTGTAACTCTGTTTTTTGCCGAAATTTTGATCTTACATATAAACAAAGGAACATTCGCCTCCCGGAAATGAAAACTGAAAAATCGATAATGACCGGCAATTATCGAGTCGCTGCAAACAGGTGCGTTTAATAGCGACATGGGACTTTGGGAGCGGTATATTACGGTCGTTAGTCACGTAACACAGGTTTGTCGGTATACACAGTCTGAACATAGAGGAAAATGTGTTGGGAGGAATTTTTAAGGTCGCATAAGACAAAGAGTCGTTATATAGGGACAGTCGCTATGACAGGTTTGACTGTACATTGGATCTTACTTTGAAACAATCTTACAAACAACACATTTGAAGCAGACGAAAATGAAACGGTGAAGGGATAAAAATCACGATTACTTGGCAGCGAAAGAGAATTACAGCCTGTTTTGTGCAGGTTGTGTTTTTCAATATTGATACACCAAGACAGAACTACTGACCTTAATGAAAAGATTAATTCACAAATATACGTTCCTTCTAAATACAAATAGTGTAATGAAAAATGTGCGTTTCTTTTTGCACTGAGTGTATGTGTCGCCCTCCTGGTTGAGATCCTCAGTATTTTTTGTTATAAATTTAGTTAATCCTCTCTAGTACGACCACTAAATCGAAGGCTGATTGATTGTGTAAAAGATATCGTTGTGACAGCTAAAATAACGTGACAGTAAAACCACACCCTGTCGACTTATTAGGAAGCTCTTTTAGAGCTACTACGATTTAGATGAGAGGCCATTTCCGGGCATTGATAGAGGCCACAAAAAACATGGCAGAAAGGTGAGTCAAGTTTCGATTTTGCTTCAAAACAGTATTTTTATACTTTTTTCTAGAAATCGGGGAATGTAGTTCCACGTAAAAATGTCCACTGGATGAATTAGTTATCATCGTATGCTCGATTATTGCGATGTGGCGCCCCAATTCCATTCGGCGCAAATGTTACACGATCATTTTCAAACCGAAAGTGGTCAAAACACCAACATTTATGTGCATAAAAGTGCTATGCACGAATTTATCATGCATCTAATGCAGATTTTTTATGCACACGGACACTATTGACTGTTTGGTATACTTTATGTGCATCGGAACACGCAACGTTGGATATTATGTGCCAATTTTCTAAAAGAGGTGCCTTTGAGGCTATGAGGTTATTTTTGAACAGATTTACGACTGATATTGTCCCTATTGGATCAAAAGTTGACAACGTATTTTCGTTTGGGCATGCACAATTTATTTGGACTCTGATGGTAGAAGCTTGTTTATCCCCAGTAGAACACTTGTTTCATTTTTATCCCACCCATGAACCGTAACAATTTTCCACCGAAAAGTAATTTCCCAAGCCAAAAGAATTTCAAGCTCGTGTCGCTATACCTAATGCATCGTGTGACATCACTGCTGAACCATTTCACGACATCTAGAAAAAGAGTAAATGCTACATTGTTCAAAAGAACTTTATCTCTTTCTCAAGCTGGAAAAATGAAAGTATTTCAATTTTTACGCCTTGCTCTTCAAGCACTGGCGAAACACTTTCAAGCAGGTCCTTTATACTTTCTTGATTCGACGACTTGGTTTCTGTTCGAAAATTATCATCTGAGCTATTGTTCATATCTATATATGTCTCACAATGAGTCCTCAGAATACAGATATGTTTCATCGTCTACACAAATTGGTAGTGTTTGTTTCTCTGGAATTGCCGTCGGGTGATTGTTTGTTGGTATGTCAAATAATGTTCCTCTAGTTTTTGAGTTGTTTGTGCTGAAATCAATTTCCTCGTTTTTAGATATTGGGGACAAAAATCGAACACGCTTTAGGTCAGGTGAGTATTTATTGGCACTTCTGATATCTTGAAGTGTCCTTTTAATCTTTGCTGGGGTACTACTTGGTGGAATATTTGATTTAGAATATGAATATTTGATTTGAGCGGTGAAGCTCTGTCTTTGATGTGCATATTTAGGTTTTTTTCTTCGCCAGGAATAGGCCCTTTCTTCTAATACCACGAAACACTACCATCTGAAACGAAAGGAAAATGTAAGTGGTCTACTGCTTCTATGTCATTTTTCATGAATTTTTAGTCATTGACGTATTTGAGAAGTTGTTGTTGAATCTCACATGTGTACAAAAAAGTACATATTTATAGTATACTTTCCATCTACATTGTATTTGCAAATCAGAAAATTGTTCATGTTCCAATTTGCTAACAATCAATCCTCTTTATTTCCGTTTCATTGCATTTAAAGTTTGAAATAAGATTAAATAATGCCGTATTGTTCCTTGGAACCTCACTTGGAATCATGACAGGTTATGGTTTGGATGAAATACAGCACATTTTGACAATATCAGCCTTAAATCTGTTCAACAGAAAACCTCCTCTTAGAAGGTTGCTCGGCTACTATCAAGCACCTCATAGCCTCGAAGGCACCTCTTTTAGAAAATTGGCACATAATATCCAATGTTGCGTGTTCCGATGCACATAAAGTATACCAAACAGTCAATAGTGTCCGTGTGCATCTAAAATCTGCATTAGATGCATTATAAATTCCTGCATTGCACTTTTATGCACATAATTGTTGATGTTTTGACCACTTTCGGTTTGAAAATGATCGTGTAACGTTTGCACCGAATTAAATTGGGGAACCACATCACAAACATCGAGCATACGATGATAACTAATTCATCCAGTGGACATTTTTACGTGGAACTACATTCCCCGATTTCTAGAAAGAAGCATAAAAATACTGTTTAGAAGCAAAATCGAAACTTGACTCACCTTTCTGTCATGTTTTTTGTGGCCTCTATCAACGCCCGGAAATGGCCTCTCATCTAAATCGTAGTAGCTCTAAAAGAGCTGCCTAATAAGTCGACAGGGTGTGAAAACAGAGAACCCTAAATGAGCTTTCTATTTTACTGGCATCTTGCTTTAACCAGTTACCTGTCGTAAATACCTAATACTTATTCGATCGATCGTAATCGAGAGGTTTTCTGTATATGCGGTGATCGTGATTTGTTAAAATTAAAGTGATGTCTGCAAAGGATAGTTGTGTCAACTTTAATGTTCACATTTTAACTGCAAACGCGTCTGTCGCTTGAACATTTCTCACATGCCAAACGTGTTGAAAGATCATCAGGGTTCTATCGACTTCTGACAAACGAAGAATATTCGCAAACTAGTAGGGCCCTGCATTGAAATACAGGAGCCCGATAGGAATCACGTATTCTATCTATTTGTCTGTCCGCGCTTACGAATTTATGTGGCTCTCTACAACAACACCCAATATGAGACACATATTGTGTGCGTTGTTCGGAGGGAGTCGTTATAGGGAGGGAAATTGGCTTACATTTGCATACAGTTTTAATCCAGATCAGACGCCGTGTGACGCGGCGTCTGATCTGGAGTCAAGCTGTTTGCCACTCGTAATAATCTTTTAATCTGTCAAAATGTCCATCACGTGTCGTTGAGAAAACAACAGACCACAATTTTAAGCAGGCGATATTGCAGAAGTAAAGGCGTTATACATTATTGATCTATTAAGGGAACTGTGGCAAGTGTCGTTGTAAGGAGGGGTCGTTGTTGGGTGGGCCGCTGTAGAGAGGGAGCACTGTATTAACTAGCCACATACTTAGTGAAAACACTAACCTGGCAGTTTCTTGCGACAAAAACAGGGTTAGGGTTAGCTTCTGGATCATTGTATTCCAAAGTTAGAGCAACGGGATATTTCGGTAATTATGTGGTTATCGCCACACAAAAACATAAAAGCAAATACTAGAAGCCTATAAGACAAACGTTGTGATCGAGTTTGAACCGTCCGTCTGTCGAAACATTTGATGTAACGCGATAACTCGAACCGTTATTCACATATTGGATTCATATAAAGGACATATTCATAGTATCACAAAAGTAAGATACCTGTAGTGCTTGTATCGAATTGAATCATAAATGTGCAAAGTTATCTGCCCTTGATTTATCAAAACTACAATTACTCAACAATGTTTATTCTAGCAAATTCATTTGATCACTAGTAAGACCAAATAGGAAGTGTTTCAATTTCGGATCGAATGACGCGAGATTTTGTGGATTTATGTGGATGAGATATCACAGGGTTGCCATAAGTTGACATGAAAAATCCTAAGATTTCCAAATTTGCATTTTTTAAGTGCGATTTTATGAATCGTACCTTTACCCCATCGCCTGTCTCTAGTTTTGTTGACATGTGGCTGCTTAAAGCAGGCTGGATATAAAGCAGAATGCGCCTTTCTAAAAGGCGCATTCTGCTTTACTTTCAGACTGCTTTAAGCTTCCATGTACTAGAAAAAAATCCGAAGATTTAGGGAAAATCCGGAGAAATGGCAGCCCTGATATCACAGTATAGTAACTCTCGGACTTAGAACGCTGTGCTACTGTATCAGACGTGCGCTGTCCCGCGCTTTGTCGTTCAACAGTCCAACATGTTTGAAACCACTGAAAGGGCGACATTTCAAGATGACATCTCGGTAGTACCTACCGTTTTACATTTTTTGTCCTTTTTACTAAAATACGTACTGTTATAGCGTCGCTAGAGAAGAATATGACGTACAAAGTTTTATTTGCACTCAAAGTGCGATTTCCAATAACATTGGCTTTGGTCGTGTTTGGTGTCTACTGTCTAGTACACTTTTTCAAATGCTAAGATACTTTTATCTTACAAATTGCTACACCCAGTTAGAACATTGTATTGTTATATTGTTAATTATTTGTTTTGTATGAAATGCCTTTTGTTTTATGTACTTGTATATATGTTGAGGGCCTCATGGAAGATTGGTCTTTACCAAATGAGTGCTCTCGTTAAATAAAGTCTTAATTTTATTATTATTATTTCAAAATAAGGCACCAACGTTTCTTCATATGTATAACAGCGTTTGCAAAAACCTTTTTGTAAACATATATGATGATAAGTAATTCATTGACTGGACATTTTTACGTGGAACTACGTTCTCCGTTCTCTAGAAAAACGTAGAAAACTCCTGTTTGAAGCAAAAACGAAACTTGACCCACCTTTCTGCCATTTGTTTTGTGACCTCTATCAATGCCCGGAAATGGCCTCGTACCTATTTCGTAGTAGATCACAAAGAGCTGCCTACTAAGTCTTAGAGCTGTTTTGACTGAAGAAATGTCGATTCGAGTCAGTTTCAAACAAATTGGATCCTGTTCTAACGCCACGTAAACGCGGGGTCTGATCAGGAGCCAAAACGGTTTGCAAAGTCACCTTTTGGAGCCGTTGGCAGTGAAAGAGTTAAGGGACATGATACCCGTTAGTTCAAGAAATTGACGAATTGAAGTTGTGTACATGTATATGGCCACTGGGCTCAAGGTCAATGTCACTGGTTTTCTTTTAAATAAAATAAAAGAAAGAGATAGGGCTGTAGCTATTTATATATGGGGCCAATATTCACAACATAAGTTTTAGGTTCATAGTTTGTTTTTCTAATTACATATGTACTTGAAGTTGTCATCATTCAACTTAAGCCAGAAAACATGTACCTAACATCTCTTTAAAATCCTTTCCGTATATAAAACAGCACATCCATTCAGTGTTACAGTTGAAAACAGTTTGTAACTGATTGACAATGGCAGCATTCTGCGTCTCAACAGTACACTTCTACGGTTTTCCATTAACTCAAACTGAAAGTTTTAATGAACAATTCCAGATGCCAATTAGGTCTAGTCCATGTATGGGTTTATAGGAATGTTTTCTGCAATATATTGCAAGATGACAAACAGTGTAGACCCTGGTCAGATGGCTATTTTAGGAGCCCTCTGATCCGAGTATACACTGTTTGCATAGGAAAAGGTGTTCTTCAAAGGTCAAATGTTCGTTAATGGTTAGTATACTATACTCATTGAGGGTCCGCTGCCTATACAGTTTATAATACGTTACGACTACGGTCAATCGCACATACTATACTCATCGCTTGGTTTGGTTGTGTTAATTTAAGCCCAATTTTCACCCACTAGGCTATGTTTTTGGTTAGTGACTGTAGTGGTCGGTACAGTCATGTTGCACTGGTCACTGGGCTGTAAGCCCTTGATGCTGTTTGACCATAACAGTATTACCGTTGACTGGCACGCCGGTGTTGGGAACAGTGTTGGGAACAGTTGCAATGCTCAATCCCTATGAACACCTTTCTCATAAATTTGCATATCTCTGAAAAGAATGTCTTCTATCTCATTCGCCCCTGAAACTTTAAATGAACAACTATTTTTACAAATACAATCCATTTCTGATCAATGTCTACACAGGACAAGTGTTTGTAAATGACGAGTATACTCGTCACTAGGGTTGGATGATTTAATGCCTCTTCCCAATCCTGTAAAGAGTTTAAGGAAACATTTTTTTCTACATCTTGACAAGTGACGGCTTATTTAAAGCAAGCTGGTAGTAAATCAGAAAGCTCATATATGAGCTTTCTGTTTTACTTTCAGCCTACTTTTGGCAATGATAAAAACGTTCGCGCGAAAGAGTTTCACTTTAATAAAGCCAATATACCCAAGTTTGGAACACATGCAATGTGTAATTGTAGTCTGAGTAACAATCACCTAGCGAGTCATTATGTACACCAACACGGCAATAACCAGCACAGCCACGACGTACAACAGGCCAAAACTGTTCTGTTTGGGTGGTATATCACACTTTCTAGACCCAAGTGGGTGATGTGTTCGATCCCACTGTGTCATGATGGCCTCTCTTGCGCCCTTCCATGCTCCAGGTCCATCCAGTCGGTACTGGTACGGTGTTCCTGGTCCAAAGACGCACTGGGAGGCGAGCCGGGGATCAGTCAGCATCAATTTCTCTGAAAAATAACATTTGAACCATTCAATGTACCTGTATTGCACTGAGTGCACTGTCATTCATAAACTGTTTTGATCTTGGCCAGAGGCCGAATAAATCGACATCTGATCAGGATCTAAACTGTGTGTCAATCACATTAACGTTTCTTCAGTAAAATGCCTAATACAGTGAAACCCCTCTAAACCGGACATGTGTTGGGACAACATACATTTCCGGTTTAGAGGGGTTTCCGGTTTAGAGGGGTTTTAACCCATAGTTTGTTTCTAGTATGGAATATAGCTGATCGCTTAAAGCAGGTTGAAAGTTAAGCAGAATGCGCCTCAAGGCGCATTCTGCTTTACTTTCAACCTGCTTTAAGCTATCATCTGCTAGAATATAGAAACTATTTCTGATGATACATATTCATGAATGTATTTTCTTCAGTGAAGGAATAAATCAAATTCGTAAAAAGGCATATTTATGGTTTTGAAACGGGACCAACGTTTTTGTCCGGTTTAGAGAGAATTCCGGTATTTAGAGGTTCCGGTTTAGAGGGGTTTCACTGTACATGTAAATAAATATGAAAAAATATAGGATGTGGTCCCTGCTTGTCTGTAAACCCGTCCGTACGTCCGTCCGTCTGTCCGACCGTCCGATAACTAATTACATTAAGGTTTGGCTATTTATAAAAAAAATTGTAATAGGGCGATAACCATTCAGGGACATGACTGTAATGATTCAACTGTTCTCTTCTTGATAAATTTGTAGTTTAGTTGTTTTCAAATATATTTTATGCAATTTAGTGTCAGTCAACTTGCTTTTCAATTAGACACAGTATACGGTGTATGATCTGGATCCTAACTGCAAATGTGTACTCACGCATGACACTGTATAATTTAATGGGATTTACCGCGCCAGATTTTAATCATCTGCTTTAACCCTTTCACTTTCATAACGCCATCAGCGTTAAACAATTGTCGTCTGCTTTCATTTCTCAAACATAAATTTTAGGTACTTTGAATTAGACTAGAATTGAGTGTCAAACAGTTTTGATCCTGCTCAAACGCCGCGTTACGCGGCGTTTGAGCAGGATCTAAACAGTTTGCAAAATAAGCATTGTACTCGGTATAAAGCAGTGGAGGCGTTAACCCTTGCACCGCCAATATATACATGTAATCTGCTTTAACTCTTTCCTCCCTGAAACTTTAAATGGACAATTCCAGTTTCCATTTTAGTCCAGTGCATTTCTGACTTTTAAGGGTTGTTTTTGTCAGTGATTGGCATTATGACAAACAGTGAAGACCCAGATCAGAGGGCTCCTATCGGAGCCCTCTGATCTGGGTCTTCACTGTTTGCACAGGACAAGTATACTATTCACATGTACACTGTTTGAAAAGGACGCCTATATGCGTGACTAGGGTTCAAAGGGTTAACTCATTCACCCCTGAAACTTTTAATGGAAAATTCCAATTTCAAAATAAGTCTAGTCCATTTTTGACTATTTGGGGTTGATTTTAACAATATATTTCAAAATGACAAACAGTGTAGACCCTGATCAGAGGGCTCCTTACGGAGCCCTCTGATCACGGTCTACACTGTTTGCATGGGACACGTGTAATATTTACAGGTACACTGTTTGTAAATGACGAGTATACTCGTCGCTAGGGTTGAATATGTTAAAAGGGTTGACTAAACTGTGACCTGAGTTTCAAAATAATAATTTAAAGCAGCTCAACCGGAGAAGTACCAATATGATTGTATCCTCATCAGGCGGCCAGTAATGCGTCGTTTTATCAGGAATGGACCAAAAACTGTTTTCAAACTCCACTTCAATCGCCTATGACACTGAAGGGGTCAATCAGTGTGGAATTAAGAAGCCTACGGTGAAAAAATATGATCCTGGTTTCGTTTTTAGTTAACCAAGCACACAATGCCACGTATAACTTATATTATGAAAGTCCTGTTCCCGTTACTTGCGTCGTCCGTCAACTCATTTACCTCTGAGGCTTCAAATGGACTATTCCATTTTTCAATTAAGTTAAGTCTATTTTACATATATATTGTTTAAAACAAAAGGGTTTCTTACAGTAGGCCTATGTACAATGCAAAATGACAAACCGTGCAGACCTGATCAGATGGTCCTCTGATCTGGGTCTACACTGTTTGCACAGTGCAAGTGTACTCTTCACAACACTGTTTGTAATTGACGAGTATACTCGTCTCTAGGGCTCAATTTGTTTTATTCAAACTTCACGGGAGTGTTCCTATGAGGGCATTTCAGTTGTCATCCAAATAAAAATGTGCATAGTTGCAACAGAATCATCTTAAACATTGCAATCTAGTACCGGTATCTAAATTACATGCAAAATTAATCGTGAGCTTTTTACCCCTTCACAGTTTTGTTGTTTGCAAGATCGTTTCAAAGTAAGATTCAATGTAGTATGACTTAAAACATTTCGATACGAGTGTCAAACAGTTTGATCCTGATCAGACGCCGCGTTACGCGGCGTCTGATCAGTATCCAAACTGCTTGCAAACGCGCTTTTTGGCGTCATTAAAAGTGAACGGGTTAATCGCACCTTGATTTCTTGATGATCACAAAAAAGTATATATTTTCTTACTGATATTTGGCTTGCATCCCACCAGTATGGCGAGCTCGTCCATAAAAGGAATATAATCAACCTGTATGGTGTGTCTTTGAGACTTGACGTACAACGCCGCCATAAACTCCTCCTTCTCCATTATATCCGCACACATATCCGCCTTGCTTGGCAAAGAGGCCACGCCCTGTGTATAAGACAATAAACTATATCACAGATTATTGGCACTTCTAAAGATGAACAGATATACAGTAAAACCTCTCTATTACGACCACTAAATTAAGTTAATAAATAGGTGTGTATGACAGGTGACTGCTTAAAGCAATGTGACAGTAAAACAGAAAGCTCCTATTGTATTTTATACAATTAGCCTTCTTTTAGTGCCTGTAATAGAGAGGTTTTACTGTATGCTTTATTAACACATTCGCCCAAATTGTTTCATCTGTTGGAACATTTAGCGCCTTCACTATCTTGGCCGTGATGGTGTTATTATTTATCTATTTTTTTAAATGTCGTCTGACTTTATTTCTCAAATTCAATCTTAAGAACTGTTGAAAGGAGTGTCAAATAGTTTGGACCCTGATCAGACGCCGTGAAAAACTCTAAACATGACCTTGACTGACTCTAAATTAGATCTACTTCCATTGCAACAATACTTATTTCTTATGACATGGTTAAAATATAATATTATTAACGCATTTACCTTAAAGACTCTTGTTGCTAAACGACATTGCAGCTCACATATTGGCATGATAGCACCAAGGGGTTGAAAGCACCCAATTACAGCCAGGGTATTTTTCTCCATTTCCGGCGGAAACATATATTTATACAGCTGTACTCTGTTTTCCTGCACGTCTATGATGTCTTTTCCTATAAACGGGAAACCAAACACGTAGCCAGTAGCAAGGACAATGGCGTCTATGTCATGTTCCTGTGTCCCGTCCTCAAATATGACACCAGTCTCTGTCAATTCTGTGATATTTGCCTTCACACGCACACTTCCCGATAAGATTTTGTTCGGCAGATCGTCGTTTACAGTCGGATGTTGTGCGAGGGCCCCGTGTTTGGGTTGCAGTCCGTATTTCATATGATCAAACCTTAAGTTCAAGACTTTATGAAACATTTTCTCGGTGAACTTCGGAAACAGGTACCTGAAGGATATTTTGAACCTTGTAGAGTGAAGCATGTCGATTGGCTCTCCTCTCTCCGCTACTCTGTTTAATACCCAGGCACCTCGCCGAGTACTCAGGAAAACCTTAAAACATACCAACCATTATATTAACAGGACTCGAGATAAGGGAAGTATTTCAAAAACTAAAATATGTATTTCTGTTTTAAACCCCATGGTGTCACTACTCATTAGAATCGTCTCGGACAGACGATTCTAATGAGTAGTAACACCATAGGATTATGTGCTAAAATAGGTTAGAAAATGTTGGATTTGTGCAGTTTACTCCCTCTTATTTGGAGCCCTATATTAATCGTGCACTCAATGATACATAAATCTATATTCAAGAGTACAGCTTAATAAATAGGCAATAGCAAAACAGAAAGCTCATACATTCCCTGAACTTTCGGCTTTACTTTTGTCCAACATTAAACCTTTACCCTATTGCCTGGTTCTGGTTTTGAAAACAGGTGGTCACTTAAAGCATGTTGAAAATAAAGCAGATTGTGCCTTTAGGCGCATTCTTCTTTACTTTCAGCCTGCCATAAGCTACCGTCTGCTTAATGTAGCAAATATTTCTTATGTTGCATATTCATATCAGTATAAAGTGGCATCATATGCTTTCTTCAAAAGAGGAATAAATGAAAGGCGTAAACAGGCATATTTATTGAGGAAACCAGAAAGCTATCTGCCTAAGAAAAAAGTTTTCATATGTTTCCAAACGTTTGATCCCTAACAAAAGTTCAGCTTTAATATAAGGGCCCCCCTGGATTAAATAATTATAGAAAAACTAGTTTGTCGGTAGGTAGTTTACAAGAAATGCACCATCCAACAACCACTAGCATATAACTAAAAGGCTATTAATGGAAACGGCCAATGATTTTGATATATATACGGTATGTAGTTACTTGTCATATGTTTATAGTTTTGAAAATGCTGTCATTATGTTGATGTCTGGGGGCTTGAATCACTTGAAATAAAGTACATGTATATACATGTACAAAAAACGGACCAGCTGATGGAGAGACAGACAGACAGACAGACAGAGAAAGAGAAAAACAGAGAGACTCCGACAGAGAGACACACACAAGGAGTGTGTGTGTGTGTGAGAGAGAGAGAGAAAGAGAGAGTGTATGTGTGTGAGAGAGAAAGACAGAGAAAGAGAGAGGGAGGGGAGAGAGAGGCAGACATACAAACATATATACATACAGACAAGAGAGAGAGCAGAGAGAGAGAGAGAGAGAGAGAGAGGGCAGCAAGGTAGAGAGAGAGGGGGACAGCAAGACATAGAGAGAGAGAGAATCAGACAGACAGAAAGAGACAGAGATAGACAGACAGACAGAGAGACAGCGACATACAGAGAGACAGACAGAGATAATAGGTTAGTGGAAATCCACGTGTTTAAGAATTACAACAAGCAGTCGTCGTATGATACGGAATGATCACCTGTGAAGATATACGACTGAGTTCCACCGCTACATCTACACCGGAGTTGCCAATGCCCACAACTACCACGCGCTTGTCCTCGTAACCATGGTAATCTTTGTAGTCATGTGTATGAACAATCTTTCCCTTGAACTTGTCCGTTCCAGGAAAAGTGGCGACGTTCTTTTCCGCATGGTGACCAGTGCAGACCAGCACGGCGTCGAATATTTCCTTCTTTGTTTCACCCGATGCCTTTGACCTGTAGGTGATGACCCACTGACCAGTGGTGGCGAAGTTGTCTGCTTTCTGCACCTTGAGAACCTAGGGCACAAAACAACCAAAAATAAAATTACATCTTCTCTTTCAGTTAAGTGAGTTTCATCATATGAGTTTCAAACTCGGCGTACGAGTGACCATGCTCCAAACTCTTTGAAAGGCTAGTACACAAGGGCTAAAGCAGTGAATAAGCTGTGCAGTACGGCATCTGTCTAAGATACCCCTGTTTCTTCAGAGTTGCTGAACAAGCTGCTGATTCTTCAAACTTGTTCTATAAGTTGAATTTCGATAACTGATCTCGTTTAAGTCGAACATAATTATAACTCGTATTTCAAAGTTAAAATGTGGCTAAGCCACGTTTTTACTTTGTAATACGGGTTTGTTAGACTTAAAGTTTGGATCCTGATCAGCCGCCGCTCTGTGACACTTGTATCGACATTAATTCAGTCAAAACAGCCCTTAAGCTGACTTTGAAAATATTGCAGACGACAGTACCAATGCAGACGACGGTAATTTGGCGATAAGAGGGGGTTAAAGCAGACGATAAAACTTGACGAAGAAAGAGTTAAGCACTTTCGAAATATCGGGTTTCTACTATCTATTTAGAATAAAACAAACCTCTGTGTTAAAAGAGATGTATTTCCTCAAGTCGAACTCGTTGGCGTACAAGTGAAAGTATTTGTCCACGTACGTATTGTGCATGAAAACTGGGTAATCCTTGGGTATGGGGAAATCACTATAACACATCATTTCTTTAGAAGTGTTTATCACCGTAGACTTCATTACACAAGATTGGTGCTCTTCCACTTTTGGTGTGAAGTGCCACAGACCCCCAATATAGTCTGTTCGCTCGAGACACGTGGGTTCGAGTCCCTCGTCGAGACAGCATTTTATGGCCGTAAGTCCGCTGGCACCAGCGCCAATGATCGCCACTCGTTTAGGTGCCATCCGGTTAATTCGATATTACTCCAGTTGCACGTGTAGATATGTCTTTAAACTCTTTATATAAACCTACACGAACCCTCACCGTTAAATATAATGCAGTTGCGAGGTCAAGTTCGATAACGGCTGGACTGTTATCATGGTTATCGTCACTGAATTTAAACCACCCGCATACCGCACGTACAGCATACGGGTACACGTGTATCATGGCTGGTAGTATAGTTATGAAACGCGGCGATAATCTTTCAGATTATCAGTTTGAACATTGATATTGAGTGTCAAACAGTTTTGGATCCTGATAAGGCGTAGCTATAAGGATCAGGATACAAACTTTTTGCAAATGCCAACATTGTCGGCGTCAACAGTGAAAGGGTTTACCACAAATGGGTGTATAGGCTGGCTCATAGATCATGGTTGAGCGCGACTAAACGTTATATTGAAACCCCCTCTCTATTACGAGCACTAAATTACGAGAAATGGCTGTGGTGGTAGTAAAACAGAAATCTCCTTTAGGAGCTTTCTGTTTTACTGTCACCTTGCTTTAAGCTTTGACATTTGTTTTATATAATCAATTAGCCTCCGTTTAAATAGTGGTCGTAATAGAGAGGTTTTGTAGTTCCAGAGGAGGCGAAACACCCGAGAACTAAATTCATACATTTAAAACCGCTTTAAAGATTCACATTACAGTAGAATTCACCTATCCTTAAATTAACACATTCAATCCTAGCGACGAGTATACTCGTCATTTTCAAACAGTGTACCTGTAGGAATTACACTTGTCCCAACCAAACAGTGTAGAGAGGGTCTAAAGGAGCCCTCTGATCAAGGTCTACACTGTTTGTCATTTTGAAAGATCTTGTTAAAATCAACCATAAATAGCCAAAAATGGACTTGACTTATTTTGAAATTGGAATTTTCCATTCAACGTTTCAGGGGTGAACGAGTGAAGGAATTTGAACCGGTGCTAATTAAAATACAGTAAACCTCTCTAATACAGTGGAGAATGTGCTATTCTTTCCCAATAAACGCGTTTACGCTAAAACTATTATTTGCAGTGCAAACAGTTTGGAGCCAGATCAGACGCCGGGTAACCCGGCGTCTGATCAGGCTCCAAACTGTTTGCCACCAAGATAAACATGAATTGTCAGAATTGTCAAAAAGTTGTACTTTTCTACGTTTTAGTGCTTTGCGTTTGCGTACGTTTGCGTTTAAACGGGAAAGAATAACAGATTCTCCACTGTAATACGGCCGCTAAATTGCGTTGGTTATCAAAGAAGGTGTGGCAGTAAAACAGAAAGCTCCTTTAAGAGGTTTCTGTTTTACTGTCACCTTGCTTTAACCCTCCTTGGCCTAGCGTCCAGTGAAAGGGGTATAGGCAAACAGTGCACTCTGATCAAAATCTACACTGTTTACAAACAAGAATTTTTTATCAAAATGAGAATGAAAATAAAAAAAAATGGACCATGTTTACTTCTTAAATATAAAAATTGACTGGTCCAATTTATTAGCTTAGAAGGAATGGGTTACGCTGTCACCTGTCCTTTAAGGTGGTTCGACAGCGGGCGGCCCGCATCTCGAGTTCCGGAAATGCTGATGACTTTCACCTGATCTTTGCGGCACGTGCTTATAGTAGAAAATTTAGATAAAGAAAAGTTTGATCTTACTCAGTGTCTGCTCTGTTAGCGCAGTGGATACGGTGATAGACTTGCAATCCAAAGGTTCTGTGTTCGATTCCCACTCGCTTCAAAACTTTTTTTTTTTAACAAATTGTCCGATTTTAGTGACTAGTCAATTCATAACGCAGTGATCAAAGGACAGGCTATGTTTAGTCACGTAATAATGAATAGTATCAGATGCAAGTTTAGTCAAGTGACAGCTAAATTTGTGAGGATTAGCCTATGTGACAGATGGCAGCTTAACACAGGACAAAAGTAATGCTAAAAAGATATATCCTAAAGGAGCTTTTATGCATTACTTTTGTTATGCATTAAGCAGTCACATGCCTTTAAAGATCTACAGGCTACCGTATCCAATGGTCCCTTTTTACAGGTTTGACTTATGGTATTATTTAGAGCTGACGGCATTTTAAAGTTGATCTCAAGGGAGGTTACTCGTTTTGTGTTAACATTTTGTCAGAATTTCAGGAAATCATGTATAAAATTTAAATTCTACTGTAGATTTTCATTAAATTTTTATGACTAGTAGAATTAAGTTATATCTATCTAATGAGAGTAAAATGAGTGTATGTTAAACAGCTAGATTTTTTGTAATTTGAGATTTTCAGAATTTGACTTTTTTAAAATATTGATATTTCCAGGAAATATGTTATGAAATACTTTTGTTTGCCCAATATCTTATAGTCTATGTACAGTTTACTTGAATCCTTTCTCCATGCTTGAATGTACAGAGATTATTGAGTTATATCATTTTATAAAGAAAATATTCCTGTTTATTAAAAAAGAAGCTTTTCTCGACAAAAGGTCCTGTCAGAAAAAAACGGCACTGTAACTTTTTTTTATTTTAACGATTTTTCACTCTCCATATGGTATATTTCAATTTAATCAAGGTTTCAAAGAATTCTGACACAGAATAAGCTGACCTGCGAACCACCTTAAACAGTCAATTAGCCTTCTTTTATGTGGTCGTAATACAAGGTTTTTACTGTATTTTCCTATTTCATCCTATTACTTACTGTCCTTCACGACAGTGAATGTGATAAACTAAGTTACATACTAACTTCTCGGAATAAATATTTACTCCGAGCATACTTGATCCGATCACGAAGTACTGACAAGGTGTAAATTTATCTTAAATCAGGCCGTTTTATCCATGGTCACAATATGCGGGTCCTTGTTTTAGTGTTAACCCAAAATTAGGGGGAATGAACTCTTGATGGTAAATAAATTGGCAGGTAGCGATATTATTTTTTTTTTTTTTGCAATATAATTTGGATGTCACACTCTGCAATCATAAATGCAGAAACAGACACTATTTTAAAGAGTTCATCAGTTTATGACCAAAGTGACTTTTACGCAACGCTGTTTTACAGTCAGAATAGTGGAGAGTGTACATATGTATTTCGGACCAGATGGTATTCGCCCTAAGATTAAATATGCCAAATATTTTTAACATAAATGATAACCATGACCATAACCAAGCCATTAATCTTTAATTGAATTATACAGCACAATTTAGTCATGAAAACAGTAAAAAAAAATATGTTTAATAAACTATATTTAAGCAGGAACTGTAAGATAACAGAAAATAAGCAAAATCATGGAGAAAGGACAAATGGAGAAGTAACTTATACTCAAATCTGCATTTTCCCGAAAATGGTGTCGTCCGTTACCTGTATGTGCGATAACGCTTAATCGATCGATAATTCAACTGCACCGGTACGCCGATAGCGGGCTATCGCGTTTTTTTATCGTGTTGAATGGTTACCTACTGTTAGTTTAAGTTACATAAAATCCTTATTTTTCACCCGATTTTCATTATAATGGTCTTAAAAGAAGGCTAAGATATTTATCTTTCACTGGTAAAAATAACAGATTTTATTTTTAAAATGGATCAGTTTTATGGCGAGTTAAAGAGTGGTTTCCAAATGAAGTTGCCGATAAAAGGGAGCAAGCACTCGCGCATAAATATATCACGCCCCGTTACAAAACCTTTCATAAAACCCTCAATTTTCCACCGATTTTCAAAGAAATGGTCTTAAAGGAAAGCTTAGATATTTTTCTTTCAGTTGTAAAAATGCAAGTGTTTATTTTCGAAATCGACAAATTTTATGGCGAGTTAAAGAGCGATGGCCAAATGAAATAGTCGATAAACGAGAGCAGGCGATCGCGAAATATATACTACGTCCCGTTTCAAAAACTTGAATTTAATCCATAATTTTCGTCCGATATATATTATATATTTAAAAAAAAGGTCTTGATATAAAGCCGTGACACTTATCTTTCGGTTGTTAAAATACCAGGGTTTTTCTTGAAGCGAAAAAAGTAATGATGACCTACAAAGGTTGCTGCCTAATGAAATGACTAGACCAACTCGCGTAAGAAAAGAATTCCTTCCGTATAAAAACTTAAGCAAACTTCTAAACTTCTAAAAATGTGTGCATGCATTGTTACAATGTTCTACATGGAGGAAATATTTCCTTGGAAGCAAAAATAAAAATCCATTTTGTATGTAAAGAGACATTTGAAAGGAGTGCGCGTCAAACGGCCAAAATCCAAAACGGCCAAAGTTGTAACTGTATTATTATGTCGTATGTGATCATTATTATTATTGAAAGGAAAATTAGAATTATTAACATATTACTTCAAAAAATGAATTTAGGGTTAGTTTTACATCAAAACTAAAATATACATATTATCCGTCCCATTTCTATGAAAGAGGTAACAGTTTGCATTATCTTCAGAAATTAATTGCAAACATGATAACATGAGATCTCCGTTTCTTTCTGCTTTACTTATGTCTTATATAACGGAGTAAATTATAAAGCAGCCAATGCCTTAAGCAATCTATTTTACTGACTGCTTAACTCTTTGCCTGCTGATCGCGACTTTACTTTTTTTTTTTTGCAAACAACTTGGATCAAGATCAGATGCCGCGTAACACGGCGTCTGATCTGGATCCAGAATGTTTGACACTCGTCCTTAGCTTTATTTACTTACAAAAGGTCTACCATATTACACATCACAAAGGAATGTGACACATTACGTAACCGTATACAGAACCCGCACCAAATTAGCAGGACAATTATCAGCGTCATAAAACTGTCCCAGCATGAAGTCCATGCTTCTTTGAACATGCCGATTATCTATGAAGATGGACACCAGCGGGTTGCCAGTTTAATGAAAAAGATCAATGCTACCCGTGCGTGTAACTTGAACATGTGTTTTTGACTTCTGTAACCGCATGATGTTTATATATTATACAAATCACAAAAAATAAAGATAATAGAATTGAATTAAAAAAAACAACAAAAAAAACAACAACATCAATGCACCTGGTTTGGTTGATGACTGGATTAACCCTCTCATTACTGAATACCAGTAACATGATGACTATTGCAATTGCAAACAGTTGTAATCCAGACCAGGCTGCAAAAATGTCGGATTCATAGAGTATGTCTCTTGAAATATAGTTTACCCCTTTTTCAAATTAAGCTCTTTATGACACACTTTACCTTTTCTCCGCATGAGGATCATCAGAGAGAGAGAGAGACAGACAGACATTCATACAGAAAGATGGAGACATAAAAGAAGAAGCGAAAGACTGACAGACAGAGATAAGAGAAAAAACAGACAGACAGAGAGACAGTCACAAAGAGAAACAGAGACATAAATACGGACAGTGGCAGAGAAATATAGACACACACAAACTTCGTAGGTAAACGAAAAAATACGTTTTTCTCTCGTTTTCAAAACTTCACTAAACTATCAATTTATAAGCTATCGCCTCAAATTTTGTACTACGCGTAAGATAATGGTCCAATAAAACATCTGTATTAAAATTTATAACGATAAGATGACATTAAAAGCATTTATATTAACACCAAACTTCGTAGGTAAACGAAAAAATACGTTTTTCTCTCATTTTCAAAACCTCACTAAACTAAAAATTTATAAGCTATCGCCTCAAATTTTGTACTAGTCGTGAGATCATGGTTTAATAAAACATCTGTATTAAAATTTATAACGAAAAGATAGCATTAAAAGCATTTCTATTAACACCAAACTTTCGTAGGAAAAACGGAAAATACAGTACTGTACGTTTTCTCTCTCATTTTCACAAACTCACTAAACAAACAAATTATAAGCTATCGCCTCAAATTTTGTACTAGTCGTGAGATCATGGTCTAATAAAACATCTGTATTAAAATTTATAACGAAAAGATAACATTAAAAGCATTTCTATTAACACCAAACTTTCGGAAAAACGTTGTTTTCTAGCCGCCAGCGAGCGCCGCTGATTGAACGACACGATAAATCGCGAGCAGGCCGGATACTTCTCCATTTGTCCTTTCTCCATGGCAAAATTGACAAACAGTGCAGACCCTGGTCAAAGGTCTCAAGGAGTCTAGTCTCATCAATGAACCCCTGTGATGACAAGATAATTTTTGACGGGTACCATCCTCAGGGTCTCATGGCAATAGCCCAAAAACAGGGAGGAAATTGAGTTTTGCCTCATTCCTTAAAATCACATATTGAGTCACATTAGCCACCAGTGATACTCAAGGCTGTGCCAGCCACCGCAACCGGAGAGGTTTGGGTTGAGGGGGTGAAAAAGCAGCAGTTGTATTTTTTTCTACTTCTGACTTTACTTAACCTGTTTTCATCTTTCCTTAACTTCATTTTATACTCTTTTGTAATAGTCACGATTGACTGCGTCAATGTACGATGTAGATGTAAAATCACACAATTATTGCTAAAAGTCATTTTGAGAACAATTTCTGACCTCAAATCAAGCTTCAGGTTGCTATTCATCTAATTTTAAACTTTTCAAAATAATCTAGCAGAGGTTGTTTTTATGCTGTTTACATGGCAGCTAGTACACGCTGTACACAGATGATACACACTGGATATATACCAGATTTAAATCTTTGGATTAAAAGTCAAATTAAGTGTTTTAAAGATTTTTTTTTGGTACAAGGTTGGTGTATTTTTGCATCCTGAATCTATTGGTAGTCTTACTTTTTGGGGTTTAATTAAATATAGAACGGAATATATCCTCCCAACTTTGAGTCTTATTGCCGGTGTACTGTAAGGACAGCGCCTGAAGTCTAAAATTAGCTCGCTGTCTCTTACATACACAATCACATAGTGGACTACAAGGAGTCATCTTATCTGGGTCTGCACTGTTTGTCATTTTGCAATACATTTGTATATTGTAAAGAACAACAGTTAATAGTAACAAATGGTCTACATTGATTCGGAAACTTGATTTGTCCATTTGGCGTGTAGAGGTAAACAAGTTAAGAATTATGCAGAAATTATCCTTTTGGGCAATATTTCAATTCGAGCATGCATGGGTTTAGTAAGACTGAAAGGGCTAAATGATAAAATGCTGTCAACTCTTGTTTTATTGTTAACATAGCATTCATGCATGTCAAAACTCTTTCTATCAACACAATTACATAGTCATTGTTTACTAATTGTGCCCAGATTTAATAATTTGTTTTCAATTACATTAGGCTACCATGGCAACAGCAAGGAAGAGGAAAAGGGCTCTGCCACCATGGCTAAGTGGTGTAGAAGTTAACAACAAAGGACAGCCACTGAATAAACTTGAAGAAACTACAACCAGAGCCATAGACAAGCAAACTACACCCAGAGCCATAGACAAGCAAACTACAGCTTCTACAGCCACATCCATGAAGAGAGAGCCAACCCTAGAGGCCAAAGACCAAGGTTTATCAGCAGAGCAACTTGTTGAACTGTCATATCCAAAGTTCATATTCAAGGGTGAAGTTGTGTATTCTTACAACAAAGATGACTGTAACTTACTGTGTGATGACTTACTAACGGAAATGGACTCATCTAGGGACATGTTCATTGGTTTTGACACAGAGTGGCCTGTCACCTATGAGAAGGGAAAGCAGGCCAAGACAGCACTGGTTCAGGTCTGTCTATCAGTGGATAAGTGCTATCTTTTCCATGTCTCTTGTATGTCAGGGTTTCCTTGCATGTTGAAAAAACTGATTGAGACAACGTCCATCAAGAAGGTTGGACTCAATGTTGAGGGCGACTTGTGGAAACTTGACGTGGATTATGATATTAAAGCCAAGGAAGTTATACAGACCAGTACTGTAGAGCTACGGACTTTAGCTAACAAGAAACTGAGATCAGCAGAGAACTGGAGTTTAGAAGGGTTGACAAAGAATGTGTTACGATTTAGGATCAGCAAAGATCCCAGTGTACGTAAATGTGACTGGAGTCAGTTTCCACTCCCAGAAGAGCAGCAGCTGTATGCTGCTACAGATGCCGTGGTATCACTGATGCTGTATATGAAACTCAGTGAAATGGGCAAAACTTGAAAATAACTCATTTACCCCTGTAACTTTTAATGGGCAGAAACAGGCTATTCCAGTTGCAAATTAAGTCCTGTCCATAAATGACTATTTAGGGCCGTTTTTCTGCAGTATATTGCAGATTGACAAACAGTGCAAACCCTGATCAGAGGGCTCCCTTAGTATCCATCTGATCTGGGTCTACACTATCCATCTGATCTGGGTCTACACTGTTTGCATATGACAAGTGTACTCTTCACAGGTACAGTGTTTGTAAATGATGTGTGCACTAGTGATAAGGGTTGAATGTTTTAGAAAAATCGCAATGCAATTCATCACAACATAGTGTTTTGCGAGACATTGAGAATGAGATGCTTGAAATACATGTACTCACTAAATGTGGCAGCTCAGTACAGGACAACAGTAGTGCTGGGTCCATGGTTATAAATAATAAGAACATTATCAAGCATTTGATTGGTCAGATTTGAGCCTAGGCTCAAATCTGACCAATCAAATGCTCGAGACCGATTTCAGACTCTACTCAAAAGCTTTATAACCTTTGAGCCAGATGTTCTTTAGCTCTTTACTTCATAGCCTGTTTATAGTTTTGAAGACAAGTGAATGTGTCAGTTTAATGCAAGACAGATGACAGATGTAATGCAGAAAACTCATTCTACATTATGTTTGCAGGGCTGCCATAAGTTGACATAAAAAATCCTAAGATTTCCAAATTTGCATTTTTCAAATGCGATTTTACGAATCGTACCTTTCCCCATCGCCTGTTTCTAGTTTTGTTGACACGTGGCTGCTTAAAGCAGACTGAAAGTAAAGCAGAATGCACCTTAAGGCGCATTCTGCTTTACTTTCAGCCTGCTTTAAGCTAGCATGTCCTAGAAAAAAAATCCGAAGATTTAGGAAAAATCCGGAGAAATGGCAGCCCTGTGTTTGCACTACAATAATACATTCAGCAAATGGGAAGAGTAGTTAGAGTACATTTGTCAGTAGCAAACAATGTACATGTGAAGAGTACACTTATCCTATGCAAATAGTGTAGAACCTGATCAGGGGTAAAAAATTCCACTCGTCCAGCATAGTTTTTCCCTTCTTAGTCTAATTATATGCAGGGCAAGTGCAGTTTTTGGATTGCCTTCATTTGTCTTTTATGCAGGACGAGTGACAAATTTCAGATTTTTTTACCCCTGCTGATCTAAATGAGCCCTCTGATCAGAGTCTGTACTGTTTGTCATTTTGCAATAACCCTAAATCTTCATAAATGGACTTGATCATATTGGAACACTGGAACTGTCCATTAAAAGCTTCAGGGGTTAAATAGTTAAGCAGTAACTTATGTAAAGTGATCTTGTTAGGGGACACTGGCCACACGTTTAACTGTGGGATCTTATTGTTATTTGTTTAGTTTACATGCATCTGTGAGTTATTCTCAGGACCAGTATAATATTTTGTTGTTATATATTTGTATATAATTGCCTTATAAGGCATGCAAAAGTATGTAAATAAAATAAGTAGTTAATTTCACTGAGCAACAGCTTTTTAATGTTTCCATCCCAATTCCAATTTATTCAAATCCCAACTCTGCTGTTTCATGTCTACCAGACTTATTTCATATCCAGGGTTCCAGATAAGGGGAGTATTTCAAAAATTAAAATCTTTATTTCTGCTTTAAACCCTATGGTGTCACTACTCATTAGAATCGTCTTGAAGAGACAATTCTAATTCTAATGAGTAGTAACACCATAGGATTTGGTGCTAAAATAAGTGAGAAAATGCTGGATTTGTTCAGTTTACTCCCCCTTATCTGGAACCCTGCATATCCCATGTGAACACAAGTTTTTATAGTTATCTCCTTCAACACTAAGTATTAAGTAACTCTTGTGGGTTATTATGTTCTCTTGTGGATCTTTTTAGTTACCAAAACATGTACCAGTCTACTAGGAATTCTGGGTAGTTTAATAAATACTGCTCTAACTTAGCAAACAGTGTAGACCCTGAAATGGCCTGATCAGAGGGCTCCCATAGGAGCCCTCTGATCTGGGTCTACACTGTTTGCAACAGGGTTGGTCGGTAAAAACCGGGGTCAATACTCCCTGAAGTGGTCAATACTGGTCAATACGGTCAATACTCTTTTTAAGAAAAAATTAAGCTCTTAAAGCTTTAAAAAGGTTTAATTATAGTGTAAGGATTCATTACAGATACACAGAAAGCTATTTCAAGTGTATATAGGGGGTATAGGAAGCACAAAGTGGATTTTTCAAATCTGAAAAGATCACCCTGGCCGATTGTTGAATCGACCACCCTTATTCGATTGAACTGACCACATTTATCGATTGAACTGACTGAAATGATCACTTATGGTTGATTGAATCGATCACTCTCATTGATTGAAATGGCAACCCTGGCCAATTTAACCAGATGTATGGTGACTTCTACAACTTGCTTTGTCACCTGGTCAGGAGTAATATCCTGCCCAAGCAGATTCAGCCAGTGTGCAGAGCCACCATAAACTGTCCTCCTCACTAATAGGACTGAAGTAAAACAAAGTGTCAGTGTAGAATACCCCTGTCAGTGTATAATCACCCTGAATCAAGGACATTTGATTGGTCACTCTCAGATCTATGACACTCCCACTGCAGTGACATGGGGCAACCTAACACATGATAATCTGTTTTGACAGCAACTTACAGGTGTTGCAAACTTGCAAATACTTATGAATTTCCCATGATTGTACATAATATACATCAATGAATCTTCAACATTTAATTGTTGACTGACTATAGGTATATATATGGCTTTAATGGTATAAATTCCCAAAGTGGTCAATACTGGTAGACTGAAACTTTGAGAGGTCGATTGAGTATTTCAATGGTCAGTTAAGTTTTAAGTGAACAGTTGATTGAGATGAAGTATTTAGTGGTTGATTGATTATGAGTATAGCCTTTTGGTTGATTGTTTGATGAATATACATGTACTCCCAAACTGATCCTAGGTGGTCAATACTGGTTGATTTTCAATTTACAAGGCCTGTAATTTCAATCAACCACTTTGTCGTCCCTTTTTATCAAATATTTACAAAATGTAATTCAAATACTTCAATCTTTAGATTAAATCATTGATATGATCATTTTTCCCAGTATGCTCTTCAGACAATGTTATGAATAAGATAGGTAGGGTACTAATACTTTATCTTATAAGTTGTCTGATTGAATTGACCACATCAAATGGCCACCTGGCAAAAGACCACTTGTGGTCATTAAAGAAAAACTTTGAAAAACAACATCAAAATATCATACTGATATTTACAAAGATCGGCCCGGGCCCGGCCTTAACAGTACAGTTTGTATGTACTGTACATGTATATGAATATATTAAACAACAATCTACATTGCTAGGCCTAGGTATGAAACATAGGTTATAAGTTCGAAGTGGACATTTCAATTGACCAGTAATGACCGCTATTGACCACTAATGACCAGTATTGACCGGTTAAAACCAGTATTGACCGGTCAATTGCCAACCCTGGTTTGCAAATGTAATAAGTACATTTTAACAGGTCCATGGTGTTGAAAGAGTTAACTCATTCACCTCTGAAACTCCATATGAACCAATCTACCGTAGTTTCCAATAAAGTCTACACCATTATTGACTTTGACAGTATACATGTACTGGAAAATTACAAACAGTGTTGACCTTGATCAGAAGGCTTCTTAAGGAGCCATCCTATCAAGTTCTACACTGTTTGCATAGGACAAGTGTACTCTTCACAGATACACTGTTTGTAAATGATGAGTATACACGTAGCTAGGATTGAATGTGTTAACTGTCATACACTTTCCTACTGCTAGAACTTTTACGGCCAAACATTTTATATCTGGAAGAGATGGGACAAAAGCACTTGTTTTAGTTATACAGAACACAATGACTACGCATTTCTTCATGAGGATAAAATCAAAACAATGCTTAGAATGGGAAAAGGAAAAATTAAAAGTGATTAAAATGAATGAGATTATTTATTTCACAAATTTAACATCAGTTTAAGTATAAAAACTTGGCATGTAAATTTGGATTTCATATCACAGTACACAGTGTCTTAAAATAGTTTGAATCGAGATCAGATGCCCCGTTATGCAGTGTTTGATCTGGATCCAAACTGTTTGCAAACACCAGTCAAGTTGTGATCCCCAGGATAAGTGTTAAACCTGAATCTATGCAATACCCGTAATGATTTATAGTAGAACTGCCACTTGGTTCATTGTTTAAAAGCTATGATTCCATAACATCTGGGTGATATAACTGGATCAAACAGCCTCACTAGGAAGACTTTCCTGATGTTGCCCTGAAATGAAAAATCAATACAAGTCATGTACTGCAAAGGGGTCACAACTCCTGGAAAACTTGATAAATTTAAATGAAAGGCAAACTCAATATACAGGTTATCAAAAATTCAGCTTAATATGTTAAAGCATGTGGGAAAAAAGTGCGGAAAACAACATATTTCTAATAATTTATTTTAATTTCCAAAAGGGACGGTAAAGTGTGAAGATATGTAAACTCAATGTGCAGTTTATCAAGACTAAATTTATACTAAATTTCAGCTTCATTTGAGAAAAGTGTAGATGGACCGACGGAGGGACATCACCATACCATAATACATCCCATCTGAAAACATGCATATTAACAAGAGCACCACAAGCCGGGCACATTATACGCCCATCAAATTCATCTTAAAATGTAGCCACACTAAAACCCTATTAAGATAAAGTGAACAAAGGGGGAAAGGGGCATTACTCTATAAATTAGGGGTCCATGGAAAACTTATAATCTATGTCAGATCCCTTAATTTCTTGTATCACCAAATCAAATCTGAAAGGAATTGATCTGAGAATTAAAAAGTTCTTGTCTTTTCTATACAATGCCTATATTTGTCAACAAAAGGGGCATAACTCTGCTAAAATTTACTGCAAAAATTCGGAAACACTTCCTTCTTTGAACTTTTGTGGTATGGTATATTTGTAGCAAGGTTGTTTTTTTAACATCGGTCAATAAATAATAGTAATAGAGCAAAAGAAAGAAAAGTTAATGAACGGAAAAAGGGGCATAACTCTGAAAATAAAGAGTCAAATGGAAAACCCGTAATATATATCACATCTCTTCACTTCTTGTATCAGCATATCAAAACTGAAAGGATTTAAACATAGATTATTATGATAAAGAAGTTTTGCCTTACTTCAAAGATGCCCATTTTAGACAATCTTTAGGCAATCTTGCTGGTTATCGAACTTGACAGAGACATTTTAGTCATACATGCTGACCAAGTTTCAAAAGGATTGGAATAAATGAGTAAAAGAGCGGACAAGCCAAAATTCACTAGAAAGTGCCCAATTTTTATGCTAAAAGGGGCATTACTATTGAATATCCGGGGAAATCTTGCTGGTCATTGAACTTGACTGAGTCATTATGGTCATAAACATGCTGACCAAGTTTCAAAAGGACTTGAATAAATTTGTTTGAGTTAGATTGATAAGCCAAAATTCACTAAAAGTGCCAAATTTTGACGATAAAAGGGGCATAACTCTTGAATGTCTGGGGCAATCTTGCTTATTATCGAATTTGACTGAAACCTTATGGTCATATACATGCTGACCAAGTTTCAAAAGGACTGAAATAAATTTGTTAGAGAGCGGACAAGAAAAAAAGTTAACTGACGGACATACAGATAGCGTCATAACTTAATACGTCCCATCTGAAGACGGGCGTATAAAAATGTGAGCCAGAGAGTTAGTTTACAGTCCCAACATCAGTATTTCAGCTATTTGGAGACAGTATTTACTGGATGGGAGAAAGTGATAAAGGTCATTAAAAATATTGCATTAATCTAGATTGCCGTGTTTACCTAGTCCAGTAGATAGCACACTCTGTCCAGTAGAATTAAGGACTCTATACAGGGAGCCTGTACTGCACGGAGCTGGAAGAAATCTGCTGAGTGAAGAATGACATATTTACCTGCTCCAGTAGATAGCACACTCTGTCCAGTAGAATCAAGGACTCTATACAGGGAGCCAGTACTGCACGGAGCTGGAAGAAAGCTGCCAACTTCTTCTTGCAATCTGCATACTTCTCTACATAGGACTGGATCATTTCCTCCGAGATCTGGTAAAACAGGAAAAACTGTAAAACGACTTACAAGTTTTACAAAGACAATCTACTCATTCTTTACAAACAGTGTACATGTGAAGAGTACACTTTTCATATGCAAACAATGTCAACCTAGATCAGATTTAGGAGCCCTCTGATCAGGGTTTGCACTGTTTGATATATCCAATAAATTGTAAAACAACAACCCGAAATAGGGAACACATTACACAGAATTTAACTCATTCACCCCTGAAACTTTAAATGGACAATTCCAGTTTACAATCAAATTTACATATGTAGTCCCTTTTTGAAGTGGTTTTTAACAATATTTTACAAAATGACAAACAGTGTAGACTCTGATCAGAGGGCTCCTTAAGGAGCCCTCTGCTCAGGGTCTACACTGTTCGCATAGGACAGGTGTACTCTTGACAGGTATATGATTTGTTAATGGCAAGAATACTCGTCACTAGGTTTGAATGTGTTAGTGTCTCAACTATATCTGCTTTGCCCCTAAGTACACACATGTAGACCTGATACATCTGTTCTTTAATAGTTTATTTGGTGTAGAATTTGTACTTTTTGATAACCAGAGCTTAACAGAAAATTCAATAATGCAGCTAAATCTAGGTCAAAGGTCAACTTTACTTGAAGTACCTAATCCATAACTGACTTAAATGCAAAACTTAATCTAGGTCACAGAGGTCAAGGTCATCAAACTGAAATGCAACATTCTATGCTTATCAATAGGCATTCACACGTGAAGTTGCATGACCCCAGCTGCAGTAATTTGTCCATTACTGACTTAAATGCAAAAACTTAATCTAGGTCAATAAATTCGAGGTTATATGCAACATGCCGTACTCATCAAACCACATAAGCTTAAGGTGAAGTTGTGCTACTGTAGCTGCAGTACTTTGTCCAAAACTGACCTAAATGCTGATCTTGAAATTTGAGTAAAACTATTAAGTCCAAAAGAAAATCATTTTCTCAGTTTGACGCATTAACATCCATGGTACATCCCATTAAAACCTGTTTTCTAATTATCAGCAACAAAATATTAATTGCAGCGCTAGTCTATAAGTGAAAACACAAATTTTACTGCCCTTTTCTATGCCTTGCTTTTGCTCAATCCTCGAGGCAAGAAAAAAAAGACCTGATTTTACTTGAAAATTGAATGGTTCATTTGAAGTGACTCAGTTGAATGAGTTAAATTAGAAAGCACTAACAAATTTGTTTGAAAAACATTGTTCTTTTACATCTTTTTGATGAAGTTCCATAGATATTAGTTTACCAGATGTGAAATGTTGAGTTTTTCACACGCTCTCCTCAGGTACTCTTCAGTAGAGCTACATTTCCTCTCCAGATTTCTCAGACCTCTCCAAGGGACACCATCTCTACCGCACACATCTCGTACCAGCACCTCCAGCACAGCTCTTGGGAAAAAACGCTCCCCTTGTAACTGCTGCAGAAATAGAAAACATGTACATTTAAACCCATTACCCCATAGACTGTTTTAATTTTCTAGATAGGCGATCACTTAAAACAGGTTGAAGGTAAAGCAGAAATTACGGTGCATTCTGCTTTACCTTCAGCCTGCTTTAAGCTACCATCTGCTAGAATATAGAATATATTCCTTATGGCGAATATTCATGACTATAAATTTGAATTATTTTCTTCAGTGGGGTAATAAATCAAAGGCATAAAAGGGCATATTTATGGGGTAATGGGTTAGTCCATTACTCCTTAGATATGCCATTGCAGGCCTTTAATTTATTCCTTCACTAAGAAGATAGCTCCACTATATACAGTCAAGAAAATGCATCATAAGAAATATTTTCCACTTCCTAGCATATGGTATCTTAAAGCAGGTTGAAGGTTAAGTTATCCCATTGCTCAATTGATACACCTTTTAATGCCTTTAATTTGTTCCTCCACTGAAGAAAATATTTCCAATTTATACAGCCATGAATATACAGCATAAGAAATAAATGCTATATTCTTACAAATTAAAACTTATAGCAAACTAGAAGTAAAGCAGAATGTGCCTTAAGGCACATTCTGCTTTACTTTCAGTCTGCTTTTAGGGGTCACCTGTCTTGAAAATTATTAACAGGCTATGGAATAAGGGGTTTAGAAGAAGTACATAAAAAAGGTCAACACTTTCACTTTATTATCTCCATGCCAATGTATCTACTGGTTAGAATCATCTCACAGGGACACTTCTGACTAGTCACAAAATATGATTTATTGCAGACACTGTGATTTGAGTATTTGAAATTAGCCCCTTATCTTACGCTACTTATTTTAGTAAAGTTGTACAATTTTAAACAAACCTCTTCTATTGAGGAAATTCTATGGATGGACTGCGAGGCTAGATTCCTTGCTGATGAACCAAGACTTAATTGCTGTTCCTTTAGAAACTGACTCATAGGAAACCCATAGTTTGTCTCATTCTTTCCTGAAAGTAAAGTGATTTTTTTCAAGTTTGCAAATAAGTCTAGTCCATCTTTGACTATTTAGGACATGTGTAACAATATGCTGCAAAACGAAAGAAAGTGCAGACCCTGATCATAGGGCTCCTTTAGGACCTATCTGATTTGGGTTTACACTGTTTGTGTTGGGGTAGTATAGGGACACTGTTTTTTAAACAATGCATATATACTCGGCCAAAAAAGAAAACTTGTAGGCCTACCCACTTTTGTGTTCTAAATAATCAGCGTCTTATACATGTATAGACTGTATTTAAATTTTATTTTATAGAAAGTAGCAGACAACATAAAATCAATGTGGCTAAATAACTGGCACATTGTATTGAAAATAAAAGGTCCATAACTCTTTTTTCTGAAAACAGCATTTTTGCTTAGAATTTCTTTTCCATAGAAGAGAAACAATAGTACTCATATTCAGCAGCTAGAACTTTTTCTTAAAGATAATAAAATCACATTAGACTTTCATTCATTACAATTTTCACGGTGTTTTTGAGACTTGCAAATTACCTCCCTTTCAATTGAAATAAGAACAAACTTTAAGTGTTTCATTTTCGTTGCATGAGTGGTTTAATCTGAATGTTTTTACTGGAATACATTAGTGATTGCATGTGCCTTTAAAACCTCAAACTAACCTTGAGTTGATACAGTACTTTAAAAGATATGAAGTTTGAAAAATTACTTAATATAAAGTAAATGTAACAAGTGGGCAACTTCCTTTTTGGCTGAGTATATTAGACAGGCCCGCGAATTGTCCTGATTTAAATCCTATAGAACACATGTGGGACGAACTAGGACGTCGTGTTCGAACAAATCACGCAATCAACACTGTAAATGACTTTGCAGCAGCGTTACAAGTTGAATGGAAAAAATTGGCTGCACCGTTATTACAGCGTTACGTCATCAGCATGCCCCGCCGATTTACGACATGCATTAGACAAAATGGTGGACACAATGGTGACTCCAAATTCAATACTTACAGCTAGTTTTGGGTGCTTATTCCACATTCAAAATGAAGTCTTGTTGGTGAACCCAGTGACTGTCTAATCAAAGAAAGTGTCATTTTTGAAATCGACTCCTATTTCATTTCGCTCAATATTTTTACAATAAAAAATATCGCATTGACTTCAATTTTTCACAGAATGTCACTAAGGAATTGTTCTTCAATCCAAATAAAAAAAAATAGTCAGAAAATATTTCAGTTCCTAGTATATAGATAGAAATATACGATGGGTACTTTCTTTTTTGGCTTCATATAGTATATTATACTTGTTGCTAAGATTCATTGAGTTAACCCATTACCCCATAGCATGTTTCTAGTTGTGAAAACAGGTGACCACTTAAAGAACATTGAGAGTTTTACTTTCAACCTGCTTAAAGAAAATTGAAAGTTTTACTTTCAACCTGCTTCAAGTGATGGTCACCTGTCTGCAAAACTAGAATCAAACTATAAATGGTAAATTGAAGCTTAAAAAGCAGAGTTATCCCCCTTGAACATTCCCTATTGCCAGGCTCCGAGGTTATAATGCATTTTAGTTGAGTCTGAGTGTGTTCTCAATCATTTGATTGGCCAGATTTGAGCCTAGGCTCAAATCTGACCAATCAAATGCTTGCGAACGATTTTAGACTTGAGGCAAAAGCTTTATAACATCGGACCCAGCTATCTGTCTATTTAGAACAGACCCTTCCTAGACTATACCTTGTCTCTCTCCCTCACTCTTGTCATGTGTAAACTCCTCTGATAACAGGTTATAACAACAGCCAACACTGCACACTGTTTTCAGATCAGAATTGTTCACAAATAAGTGCAATGTTGAACTGGCTAGATTTCCACATGTGTGTAAACCAGTCAACAGTAAATTACAGCTCTCTGCTTGCCTTCCATCATCAGTGTTTATGTTGCTAGCTTTCTCTGCAATGTGTGAGACACTTGCTGTTAATGTTTCACCTTCAATATCACATATTTTGTCGCCTATTTCTTCATGTTTGCTTTCCACTAAATCTGTTTCTGTAAAGTGTGAATTTGTGCATTCTTTCTGTCTTTCTTCAGTTACATTATCATGATATCTCTCTTCAACCACAGTCTCATCTTTAAATATTTGTGGAAAGTTGTCCTTAGCGATTGCCATAAAGTCTGTACTCTCATCCACGAACAAAGTCACTGGCACGTATTTACTGCCCTTATCAAACTCACCACTTTTAGTACTATCACTATTAGATTGATCTTCAAGGTCTGTCTGTTTTGTATGAACACCAACAGCAACATTTTCTGTCTTCACATTATTTCCAAATCTAATCTCATCGGATTCTACTTGACTTGTTTGCGAGTTTCTAGCTCTTCTTTTCTTTTCTTTTTTTGTTAACTTTTTGCCTTCTACTGAACTCTTAACATTGAGACTTAGACCTTTCCACTGCTTCCCAAGAATGTCCATCCTTTTCTCTGCTGAGTGTGTATATGTTGCCATGGCATCAATACCTAACACAGGTATGCCATACTGTAGACAAAGATGGTTTCCGAGGTAACCTTTCCCACTTCCAAAGTCAATAACCTGAATAGAGATTTATACAAATATTTACTCAATAAAGAATGACACCTAACTCTTCCATCACTAAGTAACTATTGTGGGTTATTAGGTTCCCTTTTGGATCTTTTTAGTTACCAAAACATGAACCAGTCTACTTGGAATTCTCAAAAGTTTAATAAATACTTCCGTCTAATTAGCAAATAGGATAGACCCTGATCAGAGGGCTCCTATAGGAGCCATCTGATCAGGGTCAACACTGTTTGCAAATGTTATGGGTATATTTTAAAAAGGTCCATGGTATGGAAATAAATAAAATACAAAGTAATCATATTAATATTATCTGTTCATCTGTTTGCTGTAGTCATTGTATGCCAAAACTGTTGCTACATCATGACCATAGTACATGTACAGTGCTCCCTCTCTACGACACCCAATGGGAGACATAAATTGTGTGCGTTGTTCGGAAGGAGTCGTTATAGAGAGGGAAAATTGCTTATATTTGCAAACAGCTTGAATCCAGATCAGACGCCGCGTAACGCGGCGTCTGATCTGGATTCAAGCTGTTTGTCACTCGTCATTATATTTATTCCATCAAAATGTAATTTTGAGGAAAAAACAGCAGACGACAATTTGAAGCAGATGATATTTCAGCAGTAAAAGTGTTAAACATTTTGTCTTGTTTGGGGAACAGCCATTAGGGTCGTTGTAAGGAGGGAGTCGTTGTTGGGAGGGCCGTTGTAGAGAGGGAACACTGTATATCCATTAATTGGTATGTAATTACTTACATGTTACTTTTTGTTAACAAGTTTATCGAAGTGTTTTACTTCTCTCATATGATATAGGGTTTTACTACATGTATGTGTATGATTTAACCCATTACCCAGTGATAATTTTAGAAATCAGATGAACGAGTCCTCGGGATGCACATTCTGTAAAACAATAGGTCCTTGAGACAAACATGGAGTCCTTTAGGTGAAAATTTAACCCACTATCCCATAACTTATTTCTAGTTTTGGTGACAGGTGACCACTTAAAGCAGGTTGAAAATAAAGCAGAATGTGCCTTAAGGCACATTCTTCTTTACTTTCAACCTGCTTTAAGCTACTATTTGCTTATGAGTAATATGTTAATAAAGGCCAGAAAAGCTATGGGTCCATCATGTGCCTCACAATTTTTAGCTCACCTGAGCCAAAGGCTCAAGGTGAGCTATTGGGATGGCCCTGTGTCCGTCGTCCATCGTTGTGAGTCGTCGTTAACAATTGATTCAAATGACATCTCCTCCTATACCGTTTGATAGATTTCAACCAAACATTACGGGAATGTTCCTTGGGTCAAGCTCTTTCAAATTTGTTCAAAGAATTGGACCTATGTATACTGGCCAGGGTTTTTCTTAGGCCAATTGGGAATGACTCCGGTTCCGAGCAAAATGGGAAAAAATTGTGTCGTTTTAAGTCTAATTGGGAAAAATTTGCGTTGTTTTTAGTCAAATTGGGATTCTTGCATGGACCATATCAAACAGTTAACTGATATGAAATTCAAACTAAATTTGACTGCTAGCAAAAAATTGTCCCATTATCCCCTCTGTAAGGGTATGGATCTTCAGCTGGCATTAGTAGGATTTGTTTTAAAGATGCCTAAAGCAAACTCCGCTTGATATAAACTCTTCGAATTGGGAATATTACTACCACAAATTGGGAAAAATGGTCAGTTTGGGCAATTTGGAATGACTCTGTTTATGGGTACCAGTTATATAAGGAGAAAAAACACTGCTGGCAAGTTGGCAACCATACATACCAGTTGACCATTTGTTGCCCTGATCAGCAAAGCACATATTCTTGACATTATTTCTACTTCATGTCCTTTCTTTTGATTCATGAAATCTCTGACAAAAGCATCGTTTGGTTCTTCAATATCTATCACAGAAATGAAAGATTCCCTCTGTATTGCCAAGTCACCACATTCCAATGTGGAGATGAATGCCTTTTCACAAAACGCTTTTATTCCTGAATGCTGATGCTTTCTATTAACCTCTTTGGCTACTGACATTTGTGAAAGAGTTTTGTTTGGATATTTGGAATTACTGTCCCTTCCGCTCACAACAAACTTTTCAGATCTGATATCATTATTTGTGTTACTGTCGTTGTTGCCCTGTGCTGTACTTATTTGGTGACAAGGTAATGCTTTAAGTTCATCCTCAGACAAAGATATGAGCTGATGTTGCATTGTATCTGTCAAAAGGCTGTTCCACTGGTTTTCAGTGATAAAGTTGCTCGGATGGGCATTTGCCAATGGCAAGTATGGGCCAAGAAATTCAGTTATGTTTTTCAAAGATCTTGTAACGTCTTTGAAACAAAGATCAGCCATGGTAGTTCTATTCCACTCAACCAACTCTTTGGACCCTAGTCATGCATTAACTTTACGTCATTTGCAAACTGCATACCTGTGAGGAGTATACTTGACCTATGCAAACAGTGTAGACCCGGATCAGAGGGCTCCTTAACCCATTACCCCATAGCCTATTTCCAGTATTGAAGATAGATGATCATGTAACGTGCAAGATCTTCAACGTGCAAACCGAGTGACCCAGCAACAACAAACCCTGTCGGTGCAAAGCTTAAGCTTACACCAAGAGATGTTTGTTGCGCTATATAATTGACTCTACTTCCCAACATACAACAGTTTGGGAAGCCTCATTTGCATATACCAACGTACCACATACGTTACATAACTCTCCCCTCCGAGGAGTCTCGTCCCGAGACTTGGACCTTGGGAGAACCGTAGGCAAGGCAACTCCGGTCTGGCAGTTGTCATATAATCCCACTGCTGCCACCATTTGTAACGTGCAAACCGAGTGACCCAGTAACAACAAACCCCATCGGTGCAAAGCTTAAGCTCACACCAAGAGATGTTTGTTGCGCTATATAATTGACTCTACTTCCCAATATACAACTGTTTGGGAAGCCCCATTTGCATATACCAACGTACCACATATGTTACGATCACTTAAAGCAGTTTGAAAGTAAAGCAGAATACTTTCAACCTGCTTAAGCTACCATCTGCTAGAATATAGAAAATATTTTTTACCACTCATGTTCATAATTGTATAATTTGGTTCTTTTTTCTTAAGTGGAGTAATAAATCTACATCTACATATTACGTCGACTCAGTCACACTTGACTCTTACGCGACGGGTGGTTTCAAGAAAAGAAAAGTGAAAGGATAGAAAAGTGGGATAGTTTACAGTAAGGAAGTATAGTAAAGATTATCCAGCTTCGTTTTCGCACCTTTAACCTGAACCTCTCCGGTTACGGTGGCCGCGGCCGGCACAGCTCCAGGAATCATAAGAAGGTACTTGAAGCTGGATGGGCCTACTTAGAATTTCAGGGTAGATAGCTCCTGCTTGAAGGATACCAAGTCAGGGGCATTGGCTGCTGTTGAGGGCAGGTTGTTCCATGTTGAGATTGTCCTTGGGAAGAATGAATTTCAGTAGTATGATGTAGATGCAGATGGTTGTAGGAACCGCTTACTGCTGGAAGATCTTGTTCGACCAGAGGCTGGTATCAGTTACTGTTGTGCTTGGATATCAACTAGATCAGTGGAAATTTGGACAGCATTGTTAGCTGTGCCTTTGTCCTTCGTGACTCCAGGGTTTCCCAATGTAGGTGTTCCAGCATGGAGGTGACACTGCTAGTGTTAAGATGCCTGTTTGTGACATATCTTGCCGCCCTCCTCTGTACCATCTCCAGCTTCCTTGGAAGGCGTAAGGCGTATTTATGGGGAAATTGGTTAAGGAGTCCTCTGATCAGGGTCTACCCTGTTTGTCATTTTGACATATATTGTAAAAATAAACCCTTAAAAGTAAAAAATGAACTATACTTCATGCGTATATCTTTGATACAGGAGTCTTTGAGATGCTGTCCGAAATACCATGCATATCCGAAACAAGTGCAACTTTTACTTATTTTTACTTTGTTATCAAGTTTTAGGTCTCTATAAACACAGATTTGCTGAATCACGATTCTTAGTAGTACATCTCTTTTTTCTAGTGTATTTTTTCCAAATCAGTTCGTGAAAATAGTCTTTATTAAGGATAAAGTTCTCCACCAAGTCCCCCAATTGCGGTTAACGAGTTTGTGTGATTCCAACGGAAATGTAGGTATTCTGAAAGCACCGACAAAAATGTCATCAAATTCCCGAAGTTAAAAGAAATTGTTTTCCTTAGGTCCACGTTAATAAAAGGGCAATGTCTGGTCAATAGAAATATGTAGGTATAATGTATTTACTTTATGCTAAACAAACGTTAATCAATTTAGGTCTTTTATCTATTTAAAAACCAAATACATTGTTGTGTTTATGATGTGTCAAGTGGGTGGGGAAATGAAACTTGAGCTGGGCAGTCTGAAACAGAACTCCTAATTGGCTTATTGCCTTATTGGTATCTGATATAATATGAGGAATGTCATCTTCCTATACCAAAATTGTACAAATGGTTCTGGTCCGTTGCATAACTAGGTCACAGGAGCTAAAAATAGATTTTTTACAATGAAAACTTAAAAAATCTTCTTGTCTAAAACTACAAGGGTCAGAGCTTAGATATATGGCACATATCATCGCCTACAGGTCCTCTATTAAGTTTGTTCAAATTATGCCCCTAGGGTCAAAATTGGCCCGCCCCGGGGGTCACTGTTTTACATAGAGTTATATAGAGAAAATTTCAAACGTCTTCTTCTCTGACTCTAATATGGCCAGAGCTTTTATATTCTGTATGGTGACACTTTTAAATATACTTAACATATTTTGTTCAAATTGTTCCGGTCTGTTGCATATCTAGGTCAGTCCTGGACATAAATCAATATCTCTATTTTTCCAATTATTCTCAGGTGAGCGAATATGCCCCATGGGGCTCTTGTTTAGTTTGGAATATGCAGCGCTCAGATTCGGAAAATTCTTAAAGTTAAACTTGTATCGTCAATGTCTAATCCTTCTTTTATTGATTATGAATGTGTAGCATTTTTTATTTCAATCATTGATGTGTTCGGAATGGACAGTTTATGGGTGATAGAGAAACATATGCCTATCTCAGAAATCCACTTGTCATGAAGTGACCTATAGCCTTATTATAGGTATAAGCGCTCAAGTGACATCATCTTATCAAGTCTAGCAAAGTCTCATTTGCACCGAACAAAATTGGGGATATAACGTGAGATTGTGATTCCATGTGTTGTATTATTTCCTGATCCCATAAACTTAAAAAGTAAAACTTAAAATGGACAATTCCATTTTTTCCACTATAATGTTAAAAATTATATTAGCACCAATAAATGCTCAATTTTTATTCTAGGTAGCTGCATTTTGCTGTTGCAGCAATCACTGCCATCATGGGTAAACGTATGCCAGCCATCTACAAGCGGTTTTTCATTGGACTGTTTGGAACAGTACTTACAGCAATCACACTAGCTGTAATTGTGTTGATATGGCCTCAAGAAGCACCTATAGAAGTGGGAAGTGAGCATTACCAGCCTATCAGCCTGCTGACCGGTCCCCCTATCAGTATCAGCAACCACAGTCCAGTGGCAGGGGAGCGAGATGAGATGTGTACATTCCACAGATGCTTCAATGTGTATCATTGTGGGTATAATGACCAGACACGGATAAGTGTGTATGTTTATCCATTACAAGAGGTTAGTTGTCATTTTCTTTACTTCAGGGCTCCAGATAAGAGAGTTAACTGAACAAATCCATAATTTTCTCACTTGTTTCAGCACCAAATCCTATGGTGTTACTACTCATTAGAATCGTCTCTTCGAGACAATTCTAATGAGTAATGACACCATAGGGTTTAATGCAGAAATAAAGATTTTAGTTTTTGAAATGTTCCCCTTATCTGGAGCCATGTTTTATGTTTACTTGTCAATATTTGTCATGACAAATTTTGTAAATTTCTTTAAGAACACAAACCAATATCAGAAAAAGTGATAACAAAAGATTGGCAATTTCATAATCAAAATCTACATTATTTTCAAGGGATTTTCATTTTCAATCGATATGATGATGACATATGAATGCAACTAAAAAGGTTGTTTCCATGCTCTGGATGATTCATTATATTTGTTTTCGATAACTCAGATCAATTTTGAAATTACCTGTGTAATTTTCGGAAGTGTCTCACTTCCTTCGTCTGCATTGACTGTTAGACTAGTGCTGGTCAAGTGACCTGGTGTGGTCACCTGACAAGAGGAGAGGCGTCAAACCATCATTGAACAGGGAGTGATTGTTTTAAGCAACCCTAAAAAGTAATAAATGGACAAAAATTAATTGAAAAATGGCATTGCTCAATGAAAGATTCAGAGGTGAATGAGTTAAATCATTGTCCAAGAACAAACCAATATCAAGAGTAGACTAAAGGATATTGTGCTAAGATATACACTACATCATAATTTATTTCTGTATTAAACCCTATGGTGTTAGTACTCATTTGAATCGTCTCTGAGACAATTCTAATGAGTTGTTACACCAAAGAATTTGGTTCTGAAATGAGTAGGAAAATATTGGATTTTGTTCGACTTACTCCCTTTTATCTGGAGCCCTGATCATAATATCTTCAAAAAATTTCAGTTCAGTGATGAATCCGGAGCATCCATGCTTCTACCCATTTCCAAGGAATTTTCTGAGATCATGAGGGCAGTGATGGAGAGTCCGTTCTACACGAGTGACCCGAGCACATGCTGTCTATATGTACCAGCCGTGGATCTGTTAAACCAGAACAAAGTCAGACTGAAGGAGACTGGTCAAGCCTTGGCAGCTCTGAAATGGTTTGTCATTGCACAATAATCTTCAATAGCCTAAAGATAAGGAATCAGAGCTCCAGATAGGTAGAGTATTTAAAAAAAATCTTTATTTCTGCATTAAATCCTATGGTGTTACCACTCATTAGAATCGTCTCTTTGAGACAGTTCTAATGAGTAGTAACACCATAGGGTTTGGGCTGAAATTATTGAGAAAGTGTTGAATTTGTTTAGTTTACTCACTTTTATCTGGAGCCCTGGGGAATGCTATATGGAATGATGATAGTCATAGAGAATTATGTCCATTTTGCTTTAACCTTTTTTCTCAAAGCTTGTTTTCCATGATTTTTTATTTATTACTGTTTAAAGCAGGCTGAAAATAAAGCAGAAGTCTCACCAAGGAAGACTTTTGCTTTACTTTCAGACTGCATTAAGAAGTCAACAGTTGGTGTGTAGGAAAAGTGTCCTGTAGGTTTTTATCAGGACAGGCTAAAAGCATAAAAAAGCTTTGAGATACTGGTATATAATTATTTCATATGTAAAGGTGTTGCTATGAGAAAAAGGGTTAAATGATTTTTAAAATAAAAAAGACCAAAAATGGGGATTATAAGAGTGTTGATGTAGGATAGGAATTTTCTCCATCTCAGGGGAGAAAATTCCTATCCTACATCAACAGAACGAATGGTGGATTTTTTTCTCCCATTTAAATCATTAAAACATGATATAAATTACGAAATAATTGCAGTTTGTGTGCACTTTTTCCGCCAAAACATAAAATTGTTTATAGTAACGTCATCAGAAATGACGTCATTTAGTTCCTCGCGTCATGCAGCGCTTGTGGTAAAGCTGGGCAAACACGAAAAGACGTCACATGGTATGGAGGCTAGAGTGATTCCCCATGGGGAATATCTCTATCCCACATGGGCGAAAATGGGAGAAAAGTTTATTCAACAATAGTATATTTATCCATATTACAGTATAGCTTGACAGTAATCAATGTCTTGTAATGGTGTCATTGTCACCTATAGGTGGAAAGATGGGGCCAATCACCTGCTGTTCAACATGTTACCAGGCAGTGTGCCGGAGTATAACGCAGCTCTAGATGTGAACACGGGCAAGGCAGTAGTTGCAGGTGGTGGGTTTTCCTCATGGACATATAGAAGGACATTTGATGTGTCTATACCAGTGTATAATCCACTCACAGCTAGTGTAGATCTACCCCAGAAGTCATATCTGTAAGTTTGTACTCTTTGACTTTGTTGTTTTATGGAAGATACAGTGCTCCCTCCCTACAACGGCCCTCCCAACAACGACTCCCTCCTTACAAAGACCCTTACCGCAGTTCCTTAAACAGGACTATTATGTCTAACACTTTTACTGCTGCAATATCGTCTGCATTAAATTTTCGTCTGCTGTTATTCTCAAAGTGACATAATGGACGTTGTGAGAGAAAAAGATTTTTTGATGATTGACAAACAGCTTGAATCCAGATCAGACACCGCGCTACGCGGCGTCTGATCTGGATCAATCTGTTTGCAAATGTAAGCTAATTTCTCTCTCTATAACGACTCCTTCCGAACAACGCACACAATTTTGTTTCCCATTGGGTGTCGTTGTAGAGAGGGAGTGCTGTAATGCTTTTTGTCATTGATAAAAGACCTGAAATAGTTTATTAATAAAGGTAGATCAGCAGAATTTAGTATAATAATGTATGAATCTGCTCAAATCTGACCAATCAAGAGCTTTGGAACAATCTCAAATTCATCTCAAATGCGTTATAAGCATTGACCCTGATCAGGGTCTGCATTGCTTGTCAAATTGTTTGAAGCCATATACATGTCAGCAAGACGAGATTGTATTCTGTTGATGTTAATTCAGGGAGTCCCGTCAGTGGTTGCTGGTTTCAACTCAGTTAGGACTACACCAGGAGTATAAAGAAGTGTTAGCAAAGCTGGACAGCTCCACCTTCCTACTACTGGACAAGTGTGCTGCCCAGGGCAAAGATTGGGACTTCACAGACAGGTGCCAGGAACAACGCACCTTCAAATACCCCAATATCCTACTGGTTAGTGTATTGTTTACTCCCTTAACTTCTTACTCCACAAAAACACTCTTTACACTTTTAATTTATTTCTCCACTATAGAAAACAGTTAGACTTAAACTTATGTCGTTAATTTATCCCTACACTGAGGAAAATATTTTCATTTTATACTATCATGAATACACATCAAGAGAAATATTTTCTATATGCTAGCAGATGGTACAGTGGAGAATCTGTTATTCTTTCCCAATAAACGCGTTTACGCTAAAACTATTATTTGCAGTGCAAACAATTCGGAGCCAGATCAGACGCCGGGTAACCCGGCGTCTGATCAGGCTCCAAATGTTTGCCACCAAGATAAACAAGAATTATCAGAATTGTCCAAAAGTTGTTCTTTTCTACGTTTTAGTGCTTTGCGTTTGCATACGTTTGCGTTTAAACGGGAAAGAATAACAGATTCTCCACTGTAGCATAAAGTGTCCTGAAAGTAAAGTAGCCTTCTGCTTTAATTCAGCCTACCTGCATCATTTTCAAACAGCGACCATGTGAGGAGTACACTTGTCCTATGCAAACAGTTTAGACTCTGATCAGGGTCTACACTATTTGTCATTATTACATATACAGTCAAACTTGTATTAAGCGACCACCCAAGGGACGGCTCTAAAGTGGTCGCTGAATAAAATGGCCGCTGAATACAACACGATTGATTTGGGTTGTTATCTTTTTCGTCCTTAATCTGAATTGAATAACTTGACATAGTCCATACAGTTGAACTTACCCTTTTTACATTTTAATATAAATAGATTTTTTATCCGTTATTGCATAAAAACGCCGATATATGTACAATAAAAACGCTGATATACGATTCGCTATTTCAATGTCAAATTAACAGATAGCATGTGCGTTAATTCGCCGAGAAATTGACATGAATATGATCTTTGTTACTATTTATAGATTTCGGTTCCTACTATGTTAGCAGGTATTCCGTGAAAAATTGAGAGACTGAGCATGCGCGAAAGAACACAAACTTGGGCTAACTTCTATTTTTGTTCAGTTGTTGTTTCTGCTAAGGTTTATTGTCCCGCATAAGCTTTATCAGATGCGTCATCCCGTTGTCTCAGGATTGGGACAATTGTTAGCATCATGCCTATTGTTGAATGGACTTTTCTTTAAAGGGACTCGCAACCGGATGGTGTACTTGTCAAAATAAAATAAAATACTCAAATAAAAGCAAATTTGTGGCATTATTTGGCTTCTGACATTAAAAAAATATGATCAGTCCAAAAAAAGTCTCAAGAATCGTCACCGAATCTTAGATTTTTAGATATTTTCCATCGTTTTTCTATACCGACTAGTAGACGGTATAGTTGTTGTTGTTGCTTCTCTACACGGGCTCAGACATAAACACGAGCCGAATTACGAAGTTGTATGCACTTTCGATGCTACAAATTGAAATACGTTAAAATCGATCCGAGATAAACGGATAGTTCCGTGGTCCATTGGTCTAAGCGGTTTCCCCTATTTTGCCTTCTGTCCGCCAATGCCGGGCCCCGGGTTCGAATCCCACCAGAGACCAATATTTTTTTTTATTGAAATACATTTTTTTAAACAGAATTTCTTATCCTAAACTAATTCTTTACCATTTATATAAGCGTTTGACACATATTTACAAATTACTATTTTTAATGCACCATCTGGTTGCGAGTCGCTTTAAATCTACGGTACCCGGTATTCCCAGTCGGTCACCCATCCAAGTACTAACCGGGCTCGACGTTGCTTAACTTCGGTGCTCAACGTGATATGGCTCGTTATTATTCGGTATAGCCAGGACGTAAAAGGCGGTTGCTTTGTTTACAAGAGACCAACCAATAAAACACGGGATTTCCGACACACCCTCTCGAGAACTTCACACGTGACGAAAAAAATGGCTGTTGAACCGGCGTTGAAAGGAAGTCGCCATAAAAACAGCAGAGGGTCTACGAAATCAAATTAATAGATGTCAAACCTTTAGATTCCTATTAGATTATTCATAGCGGCAATCAATTTCGAAACAATTTACTTAAGTTCCGTGCTTGACGGAGTTTGTCGAAGGTTCCCGTAAAAAATAACTTTCGATTTTGCGTACGTTAAATTTTCACACCTTTCATGAAATTGAGAAACACCGATCTTAATTGCGAATAAGTGTGACATGATGTCAACTGTTTGGACATAATTGATCAATTATGACCTTTTAACCCCGAGGCGGTCGTTTAATAAAACGAAAAGTGTTGTTTGGGACGAAAAAACACCGGTCGCTGGACGCGTTAGGCAGAAGTCGTTGAATACACTCAATTTATATAGTAAAAACGATCCGGCGGGATTCAAACCGACCACTTAACACAAAGGTCGCTTAATACACGTGGTCACATCAGCAAGTTTGACTGTATTGTAAAAATCAATCCTAAAAAGTAGAAAATGGACTAGACTAAATTGAAAATTAGAATTGTCCATTTTGAGGTTTCAGGGAAGAAAGGGTTATGCAACCATGCAAACAAGCTATAGAGGAAAGTGTTAGGGATATTTCTGCTAAACTCAATCTGCTTTTAGCATAGATCTGTTCATTAACCCTTACAATGTGAGGACTGAGTTTATACATCCGGAGTTGCAAACAGCGTAGACCAAGGTCAGAGTACTTTGATTAGGGTCTGCACTGTTTGCCATACTTTAAAAAAGTATTGACAAAGCCCTCAAGAGTCAATATGAGTATTATTTTTGGCAAGGTCATCAATTTTATAGGAGATTTATACAAGAATATAACATTGCAGATTGATCGTACTTGGATCAAACGTTAACTGTTTGTAACTTACCTAGTTATTTACTGATCATTTGGTTTCTTTGACACATTTGATATGCCAGAGCTCCAGATAAGGGGAGTATTTCAAAAACTAAAATCTTTATTTCTACTTAAAACCCTATTGTGTCACTACTCATTAGAATCGTCTCTTCGAGACGATTCTAATGAGTAGTAACACCATAGGATTTTATGCAAAAATGAGTGAGAAAATGTTGGATTTGTTCAGTTTACTCCCTCTTATCTGGAGCCCTGATATGCACATTTATCAAAGGTATCATGGTGCAAATATTTAGAAGTGCAGAAAAAAACCCATAATATATGTGATATTTAATATGGTTTGATATATTTTCTTGTTTAGGAGTCTTCATTTTGCCTTGTGTTGCGCGGCTCTCGTCTAGGCCAGACTGCGTTGTATGATGCTATGAAGGCTAACTGTATCCCTGTGGTGGTAGCTGACAGCTATGTCCTGCCTTTCTCAGAGGTCCTAGACTGGAAGAGGTAAATCATCGCAATAGTTCATAGAGTCTGGTCGTAGTACAGTAGAACCTCTGTATTGCGACCACTAAAAAGAAGGCTAATTGTCTGTTTAAAAGACAGGTGACAGCTTGAAGCAATGTGAAAGTGAAACAGAAAGCTCCTAAGGAGCTTTCTGTTTCACTTTCACATTGCTTTAAGCAGTCACCTGTCTTAAACGACTAATAGTTGACACAATTTGGTGGTCGTAATAGAGAGGTTCTACTGTAGTTTAACTCATTCACCCTTGAAACTTTTAATGGACAATTCCAATTTCAAAATACATCCAGTCCTTTCTTGACTATTTAGGGATGATTTTAACAATATATTTCAAAATGACAAACAGTGTAGACCCTGATCAGAGGGTTCCTTATTTAAGGAGCCCTCTGATCATGGTCTACACTGTTTGCATAGGACAAGTGTAATCCTCACAGGTTTGTAAATGATGAGTATACTCGTCCCTAGGGTTGAATGTGTTAACACATGTCTTTAAACAACAACCTGTTTTGAATATTGGATAAAATCTACCAGGGTGAAGGAAATGGTTATTCAGTATATCTATTTTAAACTATTATAAATACTCCTTAATTCATCATATCATTATTGAAGAATCCATTTAATAACCTTAGGAATTATTAAAAAGCAAAATGTTTTATCCACTGTATAATCCCAAGCAAGTGCAGTTGCTTATTTTAACACTTTCAACCCTAGCGACGAGTATACTTATCATTTACAAACAATGTACAGGGATTTCCCCAGGATTTCCAGAAGGCATGTTGAATTTGGGGCATAGGGGGAGGGTGCGGGAGGGCTCTCTGCGGCGAAATTTTTTGCTCTTTAATCAATGAAATAGTGTATTTTTGGCAATACATATATGTAGTGTATACTATAGTGTGTTTATATGGAAATGGCTGAAATAAGCATATTAAGCATTATTCTGTTTACTAGATCTAGTGTGTGTAGGTTTTTTTTTCAAGTTCAGCACCAATATTATTAAGTTACAACTCATAACTAAAGTTTCCTATAATACATATACCTGCTGATCTCCCAGCTTGCATTAACTAGTATTCTATTATTTTGCAACAAAGTATTACATTGTAAATCCTTACAAGTTGTAAAAGCATAAAAATGATAAATAGCTGAAACACATTCATTCACTTATTTTATACATAATTACATAAAAAAAAAATATCCAGAAACTAGGATGTGGAAACTAAATGCCTGGATTATGGAAAAGTGTAGACCCAGTCTGATCTTCTGGGTGAGTCCTCTGATCAGTGTCAGTGCCATTTACAAGATTGTAAAGTCTTTGGAAAAACTACTATTGACAGAAACCACAAAAAACATGTAGTCTCTTGACCAAAATGGAAAAGTCTTTTTAAAAAATCAGTATTTGAAAGTTTAAAGCATGTGAAATGTACACACTTTTTCAATGTTTTCTGCATACATACTACACTACTGTCACACTCAATCAGATAATACACACAAATACTAAAAATGCTCAATTTTGTTTTCAAATAATTAAATTCTGAAACAGAAATGCAGAAACAAGTAGGTAGGGCTCGTGCTGCAAACAGTAGATTCAGAACAGGAAGCCCCTGACCAGGGAAAAACTGGTTGTCTTATTTATTTTTATGGATAAACATTCATAAATTTCATAAACTTAATCAAATAATTTATTTGAAAATGTTAAACATTAACTTGCCAAACATTAAATTGTCAAATATACACACTAACACCTACCCTTATTTAAAATTTAGTACAGTGCATGTACAATATGATTTAAATGTATCATGTTTTAACTCTTATTCCTCATAGTCATTTGAGATAAGTTTTTATGCCTTTACTGTTCCCATGAGGTTAAAGAAATTGTTTTTTGTATTCTATCGAAGGTAGATCTAGATACCGTAATAAAATGGAGGTCTAGTAAAAAAAAAAAAAAAATTGTATTTGTCAATAACCTGTGGGTTAAGGGGATAGAAAATTTCACTGCATCCCGGCAAGTGGATGTCTAATGGAGGGCTCATTTTTACTTTAAGTCTGTCCTAAACAACGATCCATCATAAAAACAGAAAACAAATTTTAACTCTGTGAAGAATTTATTAGACTGTTTGACTTTGTCACGAGATAAATCCAGGTCTACTTAAAAATTTGTTGTCACAATTGTTTTCTGTTTCAATACATCTCCAAGTATTCAATTTCAATTACTATTTACCAAAAATACCAGAAAGCTATTTTCAGAGATTCGTCGGATCTCGCGTGTATGTGTTGCTTTTGTTCTTCTCTTGTAACTTATTTCCCGAAACTACCACGAAAAACGTCTTCCGCGACGATAGCAATTGCATACGAATAAGTGCTAATTTTAAACACCGTAATTTATGTTAATTTCCTGTCATTCTAAATTGAAGTTTATAACGTCTTATCTGATTGGATGTTTTCAAAATGACGCTGGGAATTATCTTTTTGATAACCAATTATAAAAGTAAAGACATGTGACAAAGTTCGAAGCATGCCGCGCATTTGGATTTCATTTCGGAAGTTTGGAATACTGTTTGTGTCTATTACGTGATTATTAATACGGAGTTGTGAGGAAATCAATTCTATAAGGTAATTTATATCCATTTAAAATATTCGTTTGTTCAGTATTTTCGGAGAATTTCTTTATTTAATAGGCCCCGTATCGAGGATATTTTTCCGAGGCGACACGCGATTTTCACATCTCAATTATTCGCGGCGAATTTTCAGTCCGCCGTTAATCATCTTATGAATGTTTAAATTCCGCGAAACCGGAATCTCGGACATTCCTTTTCCCGAATTTCGGGAAAAGGAATGTCCGAGATTCCAGTTTCGGCTAGGATTTATTTTTCTTTCAGCGTTGTTCGTAGCTTGTTTTCCGAAAATCATTCAAGTCGCTGTTTGTAAAGTAAGCCATGTTGTTACGTAGAATCTACTCGCATCAATACCATCAATACTAGCGGTTTTAGAAACGTCAATCAAAAGTTGTTTTTTTTTTTTTTTTTTTTTTTTATTATTTTATTCAAGAATATTACAATCACATATGTATATACACTCATCTTCAGAGATAAATTTCACATACACAATATTTATATATATACTGTAATGTAATTTAAGAAAGTCACAACCTCATGTGTACAGTATGTATGTACATTCATATCAATATTTATATCAATATACATGTATATATATATATATTGTCGTTGAAACTTTGAATGCTGATCAATGTTTGTGTTTGATATATTCAAGAAAGTGGTATTTTCCAAATTTTTAGCCCTGGTGGATATGCATAGAATTTTCATCTACACTGTCTTCAGCATTCAGAGAATCAACGACAATATATTCCATTTAACAAAAGAGTGAACATTTTTTTAATATTGCAATATTCAAGAGTTGTTATGAATTTTTGGAGAAAAAAAAGAAAAATAAGAAAAAAATGGAAGAGAAAAAAGTATATAGATTTTTTATTCTTGTAGAAATATGCTATGTGACTATATGTAGTTTGTTAGAAAAAGCTTTACAATTGTCCATGAATTATCTGTTTTAGCTGTGTTTTGACTTATATCTAATGCCAATTTTAAGGAGTTTTTTATTCCGGTTATTGACTGTATAATTTCTTTGCATTTACACAGAAAAATATATCTTTTTATTTCTAAGAAAAAAATATCAAGTTTGTAGTCTTTTCTGTCGGAGCCTAGGATTACACTGAAACTATCTATCTTGAGTGAAGGTTCAAATTTCAAAAGTGTTTCTGTTATATGGTTTATCAGTGGTTTAATTTTACAGCAGTCCCAAAAAATATGGTTTATATTTTCTTCATGACTATGACAAAAGCTACATAAATTAGAATCTTTAATATTCATTTTATACAGTAATGAGTTTGTTGGTAAAATTCTGTGAATAATTCTTGTTTGTAACCATTGAATATATGTATCTTTGGTACATTTAAAAACATAGCTATATATATTTTTCCAGTTAATGTTATCATTTTCATAAAAAGTTATCCATTTTGATCTACTTGTAGGCACATCTTCGTTTTTACTTAGAATATTATAAATAAATTTGTTGACATCATTTTTTGTTATAATGGGGTACATATAACAATTCATCGTTGGTAAGGGATAGTCAGATATAGAATCATTTATCAATGTAATGTTTAATTTACTCAAAAAAGATTTAACTGCCTTTTTTAGACCATAATACATGAGAAAGTTAATTTTTTCCCAGTTATTCTTTCCAAAAAGGCAGTTTCTACAAACTGGCCATGTTTGTCAAGAATATCCCTTACCAATCGTATTCCTCTGTTATACAGTATTGGTATAAAAACAGGTTTTTTGTCGACAAGAAATTTGTCGTTATAGAACAATGGCATATCATATATCTGGCTAACATCACTATAACAAAACTTTTTAATATACAGCAAATATGATTTTAAAACATCAATCCAAAAATCGTTTTTTATCTTATCTATTAACAACTTACAGAACTCATTTCCACAGTTTATGATTTTTTTGTTGTCAATCCAACAATTTACTAGTTTATAACATTTACTGTCATTGTATATTATAAAATTTCTTAGCCATTTAATTTTTAAACTACATATATAACTTTCAATATCAATCATTTTTAAACCGCCTTCTGGATAGTCTTTAATAAGTACATTTCGTTTTATCTTTGCTTTACCATCCCATATAAAATCATAAAATAAGCTGGTTAATTTTTTTACAAAAATGTTAGATGGCGTTGGTAAACTAATAAATAAATGCGTAAGAATAGGTAAAAGTAAAGATTTGACAACAGTTATTTTTCCAATAGGAGTAAGTTTTCTTCTTTTCCAGTAAGAAATATAGTTTGTAATAGATGTCATCTTTTCTTGGAAATTGATTTCATTTATTATATCAAGATTAACATCAAAAATTATTCCAAGTAATTTGAAACGGGTATCTCCCCATGATAATTTCCATTTTGTTTTAATGGATCTTGTGCTATATTTCAAGGATCCAATCCAGATTACCTTTGTTTTATCAAAATTGATTTTTAAACCAGATATTAATGAAAAATTATTTATAAGTTCTAGTGTTTTGTTCAGTGAGTTTTCTGATCCGTCTAAAAGCAAAGAAGTGTCATCTACAAATTGTGATATTTTATATTCTTCTCCCTTAATTTTAATTCCTGAGATTTCTTTACAATTCCTTATTTTAATTGCTAAAAGGACTAAGTTCACTAAGGGGTGAAATTGGCCCCATTTCAGATTTCACCAAAATTATCACTGTTTGATACTGGGGGTGGATAATGAAAGAAAACAACTTTTTTTGCTCGATAATAAAGATCATGTTGCCATAGCAACCATTTTCATTTCTTCATCTAAAATTACGTTTTTTATCAATTATTGAGCATATTATCACTGGAACATTATTTTATCAACTTTAAAATACAAAGATATGTTATAGCATTAGCCAAGTTGAAAACCTGAACATTAACGGAAAAATAAAGATACTGTTACCATAGCAACCAGCAAAATTTAGTCTAGAAAAACATGTCTCTCTATATAATTCCTTGAATATGTCTTGTTGTAATTTGATTTTTGACAGTGACACTGACACGACAGGAACTGTATGAAACATGACAAATACACAACACATTATTCTAAAAAGTGTTACATTTGTTACTATGGTAACCAATACAACGGCTTCCTACTGAATATAGGTTCACAAAGGGGTAAACTCGGCTCAATTTCAGATTTAAGTTCACTAAGGGGTAAGACTGGTCTCTATTTCAGATTTTACCAAATATATCACAGTTGGATACTAGTAATAGATAATGAAAGAAAATATTTTTTAGGCTCAAACATACAGATCATGTTGCCATAGCAACCATTTTAATATACTCATTTAAAGTCACGTCTTTCATCAATTATTGAGCATTTCGTTATTGGAACATGTATTTTGACAACCTTAAATACAACCAGGGAATTCCCCAGGCCGTTTTCGCATGTCGCGGGCGACATGTCTTCCTTCCAGGCGGTCTCTTCGCGACATGCTTTGATCTTGCCGACATGCCTTAATCTGTAAAGCGACTAGCCTTAATCACGGCTCTGTGTTGTGTACTCGAGTAAATTGTTTCATATGTCAAACGCCGTCACGCGTGTCGGGCGTGAGCATAGCATCATCAACCAATCAGAAGCCGAATTTCCCTATCTAAACGGTGATTGACAGGGTCTTGGATTATTTCTATTTGACCGAGATCAACTTTTTGACGTTTCTAAAACCGTTAGTACTGGCAATGGCGAGTACTGGAAGTTGGAACATAATTTTCTGGAACACGATTTTCGGAAAACAAGCTACGAATTACGCTGAAAAAAATATAAATACTAGCCGAAACCGGAATCTCAGACATTATTTTTCCCGAATCTAAACATTAAGAAGATGATTTACCATTTTGCGGACTGAAAATTCGCCGCGTTTATTGAGACGAGAATAACAGCGGCGAAATCGCTTGTCGCCTCGGAAAAATACACTCGATACGGGGCCTAATTCTCCGGAAATATTGAACAAACGAACATTAATTACCTTTCAGAATTGATTTCCTCGACAACTCCGTATTAATAATCACGTAACAGACACAAACAGTATTCCAAACTTCCGAAATGAAATCCATTTGCGCGGCACGCTTCGAACTTTTGACACATGTCTTTACTGGTTTCATTGGTTATCAAAAAGGTAATTCCCAGCGTCATTTTGAAAACATCCAATTAGATTAGACGTTATCTACTTCCATTTAGAAAGACTGTTTTGATACTAGTGAAATTAACATAAATTACGATGGTTAAAATTAGCTTTAAACTTTCAAATACTGAATTTTAAAAAAGAGACTTTCCATATACCTACCTTTAACAAATCCAGTTTGGTCTGTAGAGATCAGATCATTGAGAACTAGTTTTATTTATGGGGTAATGGGTTAAACCAGAAAACCAGACAAGTTTTATGACTGTGTTGCAGGGCTGCTGTTGTCCTGCATGAAGATGACCTAGAAGACATACTGAAGGTACTGCAGGATATCAGCATGGACAAGGTGTATGAGATGAGGCAGCAGGTCAGACACTTCTTTAACAGCTATATTGGCACTATGAAGGCCATCACCCTGACCACACTGCAGATCATCAATGACAGGGTCTTCCCGTATGCTGCTAAGAAGTACGAGGAGTGGAATGACTTCCCTAGAGTGGTAGGTTTGCCCAGTGATATCTGTCCATCATTCTGTAAATATAAGAAAAATAACAACACCAACACGAATTAAATTATCTTCCAACGTTTCGCCGTTAGGCTTTTTCAAGGAATTAATATTTATATCTGTAGGAATATTTAGCAAATGACAGACTGCCAAATGGCGGCATAAAACATGTAATAAGTAATACTACTGTAAACTCTTTCTTTAGTCACGTTAGAAATTGTTAACCCATTACCCCATAGCCTGTTTCTAGTATTTAAGATAGGTGACCACTTAAAGTACCGGTAGTTTGAAAGTTGAGCAGAATGCACCTTAAGGCACTTTCTGCTTTCCTTTTATCCCACTTTTGGCTACTGTCTGCTAGCAGATAGCACCCTTTTGAGCTGATTCCATTTCTTTTGTCAGCAGCTGCCTGCAGTTAAAGATTTCTTTTCTTCAACAATTTTTGGTCACTCAATACAGATATAAGTTGGTAATACGAAATGCTCTACGTTGATCATCAAGCTGAAAAAAATAATCATTTCAGGGTGCTGTGAACAATCCCCTATTTCTGCCCCTGATGCCACCCAGTAGCCAGGGGTTCACAGCTGTGATACTGACATATGACAGACTGGATTCACTGTTTGAGGTGATACACCAAGTTGCCAAGGTGCCCAGTCTAACGAAGATACTGGTCGTCTGGAACAACCAGGAGAAAACACCACCACTCAGTATGTATGCTGTGTAAGCCACATGTAAAAGTAGTACAGTGGAGAAAACGCTATTCTTTCCTGTTTAAACTTAAACAAACCACAAACGCATAGCAATAAAACTTTGAAAAGGACAACTTTTTGACAATTCTGACAATTTATTTTAATCTGGATGGCAAACAGTTTGGAGCCTGGTCAGACGCCGGGTTACCCGGCGTCTGATCTGGCTCTAAACTGTTAGCAATCGATATAATAATTTATAACATAAACATGTTTATTGGGAAAGAACAAAGTTTTCTCCACTGTATATTGGGTACTGAATTTTTAACCTATACTAATAGATACACTGTAAAAAATTAGTTGCGAGATTTCTGTTTTCCTTTTAGGCCTCTTTTAGTAGCCACTTGTCAGTATGCACTTTAAAATTTTGCCTATGGCTCTTTATTATGAAAGGGAATAAGCATGAAATGTGTGGAAAAGGTAAAGGTGTGAAGAATAGGTGGTAGAAAATGTGTGTCTAGAGTATTTCATCTACAGTTAAACTTCAATATATTGAAACTTGCTTAAGTTAAACATTTTCGTATGTCAAAGTTAAAACTTGGCTTAGCCAAAATATATTTCGTACTTTAACAATATTAAATTAATGAGAATAAACTGTGAATATATTTGTAAGTTTACCCTTTACTATACAGTGACCACTGTTGAAAGTAAGGAGCATTCTGCTTTACTTTCAACCTGCTCTGAAGTGCTATCAGGCAGAATATTAAAACTTTTTCTTACAATACATATTCATTGGAACTGTTTTCTTCAGAGGAGGAATGAATTAAATGTGTTAAAATGTGTATCTATGGAGTAAGTGGTTAAGCCAGTTCAAGGTACCAAAGTTCAACTGTAATTTTATTTCAGTGTCTGCATGGCCATCAATAGGAAAGCCAATGAAGGTTGTACAGACTCCTCATAACAAGCTGAGCAACAGGTCAGATATTCTCATGCACAGGCAATCTTGTATCTCTAAACACATGTAACTGTTTAACTCATTCAACCCACAGTTGTTTGTCGTGTACTTCTTCCTACCCGTTCATCTGCTACCACAAAAGATTCATACACAGTCTTTAACTCATTTGATCGTATTGATGCATAAACATGTCTTTTTCAAGCTGTACCTGTGCATAGTACACTTGTTCTATGAAAACAGTGTAGACCCAGATCAGAGGGCTCCTACAGGAGACCTCTCATCAGGGTCGGCACTGTTTGTCATTTAGCAATCTATTGTAAAAAACCAAACCCTTGACAGTAAAATATGGACTTGATTTAATTGAAAACTTACTTATTTCTAAGTATCCTGTGGAACATTCTAATACTGTCCATTAAATTTTTCTTATTAAACAGATAGGCTATTATAAAAATTGTAGCAACATATGTGTAGCTTAAGATAATGGAAGTACAGTCGAACTTCGATATCTCGAAGTCGGTTTTGTGGAACATACCCGTATTTCAAAGTTAAAACATGGCTAAGCCATGTTTTAACTTTGAAATATGTGTATGTTCGACTTAACCGAGCATTAGATAATGCAGTTCATATGTCGAACTATCGGATACTTTGAGTTAAATGAGTTCCAGATATTGGAAGTTTGACTGTAGTTCAAGTTCTAAATGCCTTATGTCACCAGTAAACCCTACTCATTAGACTTGTCTAGAAGAGATGATTCTAATGGTAAGCTAAAACACAAAAGAAATTACACTGCTCCCTCACTACACCGACACTCAATAGGAGACAAATATTGTGTTCGTTGTTCGGAAGAAGTCGTTATAGTGAGGGAAATTGGCTAACATTTGCAAACAGCTTGAATCAAGCTGTTTGTTACTTGTCATTGATGTCAAATTGTTCATTATGTAATTTTGAGAAAAACAGCAGACGACAACTTCAAGCAGACAATATTGCAGCACTAAAAGCATTAGACATATTTGGCCTGTTTAGGGAACTGTGGCAAGTGTCGTTGTAAGGAGGGAGTTGTTGTTGGGTGGGCTGTTGTAGGGAGGGAACACTGTAGTTAATGCTGAATGTTAGTTTCCTTTTTACTCCTGATACCTGGACCCATATACCGTTACAAAGATATTTTATTTCAGGTTTTTCCCATATGAGGAGATTGAGACGGAGTGTATACTGGCCCTGGATGATGATATTGTCATGATGACGGCAGATGAACTCCAGTTTGGATATGAGGTAGGAAAAGTCTCAAGTTGTGTCCAGTTAAGCTAGTGTCAGAAAACATTTGAAAACACAATGAATTGACCATCCTTTAGAAGATTTCTGAATTGCTCTGCTTTGACCCATTATCCCATAGCCTGTTTCAAGTATTAAATATAGATTACCACTTAAAGCAGGTTGAAAGTAAAGCAGAATGTGCCTTAAGGCACATTCTACTTTACTTTCTGCCTGCTTTAAGCTACAACCAACTAGACTAGATATAGACAATATTTCTTATTCTACATATTCTTGATTGTATATACTGGAACTATTTTCTTCAGGGAAGGAATTAATTAAAGAAGTAAAAAGTCGTATTTATGGTTAATGGGTTAAGCTACTTCTCTTTTCAAAGATATTCATAGATCTTCTTGCAATTGTTAAAAAACACATGAATGTACATTGTTTATTTTGAATCCAAATGACCTGAATTGAATTGACAAAAGGAATCAGAATGTATTCTTTTGGGAGTTATCAATATTTATGTTTCGTTTGTCTGTGTCAGGTTTGGCGGGAGTTTCCAGACAGACTTGTGGGATTCCCATCCCGGGTACACCTGTGGGACAACACGACGGGCAGGTGGAAGTATGAGTCAGAATGGACAAACTCTATTTCCATGGTACTCACTGGAGCTGCCTTCTACCACAAGGTATTTAAACCCTATGCAAACAGTATAGTCTATAGACCCTGATCAGAGGACTCCTTAAGGAGCCCTCTGATCAGGATCTACACTGTTTGTTATTTTGACATATATTGTAAAACTCAACTCTCAAAAGAAAAAATTGGACTAGACTAAATTGAAAACTAAAACTCTTCAGTTGAGATTTTAGGGAGGAATGTGATTAACCCTTTCCCCCATAGAAGCGCCTTTTAGCAAATATGGTTTATTCCTCCGCTAAAGAAAATAGTTCCTTTTTAAAATGTCATGAATATATATTATAGGGAATAATTTCTATATGCTTGCACATAATAGCTTAAAGCAGGCTTAAAGTAAAGCAGAATGCGCCTTAAGGCGCATTCTACTTTACTTTCAACCTGCTTTAAGAAGTCACATATCTTCAATACTAGAAATAGACTATCAGGTAAAGGGTTAAAAGCAAGGTGAAATTAAAGCAGAAGTCTGCATATAAAAGCAAAAGTTATTGTATATCGTATCAAGACAGGGTAGAAGCACAAAAAGGCATGATTTTGAGGGATAGAGACATGAAAAATGTTTATATGAGAGATAGGGTTAACACAGTTGACCTTGGCGACAAGTATACTTGTCATTTACAAAATAATTATCTTGTTAGGAGTATGCATGTCCTATGCAAACAGTGAATACCGTGATCGGGGTCTACATTGTTTGGGGTTTTGTTTTTATTGCTAAAAAGGCCCCTAAATAGTCGAATTTGACTGGACTTAATTGGAAACTGGAATTGCCAATTAAAAGTTACAGGGGTGAATGAGTTAACCATTTAATCCTTAGCCTGTTTCTAGAATAGAAAGTAGGTGGCCACTTAAAGCAGGTTGAGTGTAAAGCAGACTGTGCATCAAAATGGTTTCTGCTTTATTTTCAGTCTGCTTTAAGCTACCATCTGCTAGGATATATAAACTGTTTAAATTCTATGTGTTAAAATGCAAAGCTATGGAGTACTGAGTTAATTGTCATGTTAATTTTATTGATTTCAGTATTTCAGTTATCTGTATTCCTACAACATGCCAGGGAATATCAAGACATGGGTTGATGACCACATGAACTGTGAAGACATCGCTATGAACTTCTTAGTTTCAAACATAACGGGCAAAGCCCCGATCAAAGTCACACCCAGAAAGAAATTCAAGTGCCCGGAGTGTATCAACCAGGAGATGTTGTCGGCAGATATAACACACATGGCTGAGAGATCTGACTGTATAAACCAGTTCACCAGTAGTTACCAGTCCATGCCGCTGAAGAGCGTGGAATTCCGAGCAGACCCTGTGCTATACAAAGACAACTACCCGGCCAATATGAAGAAATATAATGATATTGGAAGCTTATAGGCTACATGATCTCTATCTTTAATGGATAGGGGCAGAGCTCCAGATAAGGGGGGTATTACAAAACTAAAATCTTTATTTCTGCATTTAACCCTATGGTGTGACTACTCATTAGAATCGTCTCTTTGAGACGATTCTAATGAGTAGTCACATCATAGTATTTGGTGCTGAAATAAACGGGAAAAAGTTGGATTTGTTCAGTTCACTCCCTCTTTTCTGGAGCCCCGAGGGGAATATTTGTAAATACAATAAGCATGTAAGTGATATGTGATAAAAGGGACAGCACCCATTTGTCCCAATTCGTTTCTGTTATGAAGCAAAAATAGGCTTTTACAGAAATTACACTCGAGCCAGAGTTGAACTACCATTCAGCGAAAATGTTTTTAGATCTGTAGAAGATTGTTATTTCTAAGGACTTACGTCAGCTCAAAGCCGTGTATTGATGCAGGTTAATAGGGTTCTTATGTACCATAATGACACTAAGTATTTGAACAGACAGGCATTAGCAAACTGTAGACCCTTCAGGAGCAGTCTGATCAGAGTCTACACTGTTTGCCATTCACAGGGCTCCAGATAGGGGAATATTTCTAAACTAAAATCTTAATTTCTCAGGGATCATTCTGGGCCGCGATTTCCGCGATATTTCGCACGAAAATGACATATCGCATCAAAATTTGTATAACGCGAATATTTCTCGCACTCGTTTCTCAGATACTTGTGAGCGAAGCGTAATTTTTCTCGATTTATTTCCGATATTTACAAACATTTCTGATCAATTTCGTCGAATGTTTTATCGTAATCGCAGCATCCCGCGCACCAATAAGTATAACAGCAAACCAATAAACGGAAAGGACCGAGAGTTCCGAATTTTGTATATAAAATCAAAACACATCTGGTTCAGAATAAAACTTGTACCAGACCGCACGTAGACTAATTGACAATTACAGACATCTCGATAAATGTGACGGAAATGGACGGTATATAAACACTTCTACAGTCTGACTGTGGAAGCTGGCTTTTATAGCCAGATTGTCTAAGCGTTTGTCTCGGTGCGAAGTTAAGCCACAGAATTATACACTTTTGTATAATTCCGTGGTTAAGCAACGTCCTGTGCGGTTAGAACCTGGATGGGTGACCGGCAGGGATTACCGTCGGCCCGGTACACGTTATGTCCTCTGTCATGGGATCGTACTTGCTTTCGATAACAGGAATGTAATTTCCCTTCACTGGATTGACTAACTGCACAATGCACCAAAATACCGTTCATTTTATTCCTTAGTTATCGTCGTAACTGCGCCGATAATTTTTGTCAATAGTTTTCGCGAACTGACCCTCTACAGACGAAAATGAATCTGCCGATAACATATACGCTAATGGCGCGTGCGGTAAACTATCAATTTATGGTGTAGATTAAATCTTCTCACCAGATTTCGATAAGGAGAAGAAGAATAACAGTTCCATGTCATATAAATATTATTTACACAAAAGTCTCAAGCAGTAGATATAGCAGTAGTGCTTGTTGGTACAAACAGACTACCAATCAAAATTTCTCTCATCATCTAAAAAAATCTCTCACTTTTTTTTGACAAATGAGAGAATTTCTCTCACTTGCATTCTGCGACAGAATAATCCCTGAATTTCTGTATTAAACACTATGGTGTCACTACTCATTTGTCTCTTCGAGACGATACTAATGAGTAGTAACACCATAGGATTTGATGTTGAAATGGGTGAGAAAATGTTGGATTTGTTCAGTTTATTTCCTCTTATCTGGATCCCTGCATTCAGTTTATACCTTGTGGACAAATTACTATGTGATAACAGCAATGAGTACAAATTTTAGAATGAATACAGCTCTTATACAAGGTGTTCCAAATCTTAGGATTTTTACGGTAGTCAACCCTGTGTTGGCTTGGTTATAAAAAAGGCTTATATGCAACTGTTATGGAATATTTGCAGGCTGTTCTCCAACAGCTTTTGTTTATTGTTGAAATCCATCTCTTCATTGTTGACCCTAAGCGAATCTTACTTCTTTTTGCGTTGAATAGGGCTTCACTTAATTATTTGACTTTTTGCTAACATTATATTTCAAATTGTAAATTTAAAAGTCTGTTGTTTATATAATAAACTTGCTTCTTTAAAATTTTCTTGTTTGGAATTAAGAAGTTACCTCAAATGTCAGTATTTTTTATGGATTAACTTAGTATAGAATCATATTATTATTACATGTCAACTTCGATCTCAAGGTAAATAATTTTGGGACTGTTGATTAACTTCGGAGCCCTATAACAAAATACTGTTAGCTAAAACCATGTATATGTTAACTCTTTCAACACACAGTGTTGAAAGTTAAAGCAGCCGTGGAAAATACTTGGTCAATGTATCTGAAACAGCTGCACACCATACAGATCAGCCTGTTACAGGATTATTTGTTCAGGGGCCCCTCAGTTTTAGATCTTACCCCTAAATTGTATATCTTGTTGAATCATTGCTTCCACAAGACAAGCCTACAATATGTGTACATGTATGTATGCTTTTTGCCATTCAAGAGCATAATGTTTAGTTCAAGGTAAGAGGCAATACGTATTAAATTTCTATTTTTAGCTTGTCTGTTTCGAAGAAACTATGATTTATTGTCATCACTCAGGCGTCTGCGTTGTCGTTGTTGTCCGAAATTTTAACGTTGCCCATAACTTTAGAACTACATATGATGCAGACTTTTTATGTGGTATGTGTACTCACCTCAAACAGATCTTGAGCTCAGTAAAATTTAGGTCATGTCCAACAAAGGTCAAGGTCATTTAGAGGTAAAATAGGGTGGGTTTAATATTGGCCATAATTGCAGACAAGCGTTGGCACCCGAATGCTGTGCTCTTGTTTTCTTCTTTATGCCTCCATGTTGTCACAATCTAACTACTATTATCTCTTTGAGATTAAAGTGGTGACTAAGTCGCAGCATAGGGTTTGGTGGAGACCTTGGGCCCGTTTTATGAAACGTCGTACGACAAAAATGGTCGTAATTCAGATTCTAAATTTATCAATTTTTTTTTTTTTATTTCTCCATCTAATCCTGTCTTGTGACATCTCTTTAAAAAAGACGATTCCAAAAAAATGTCACAAGACAGGATTAGATGGAGAAATCAGAAATTAGATGTATTTTAAAGTTTTGACTTACGACTGCTTTTGTTTTAAGTTGTTTCATAAAACGGGCCCCTAGACTTCAGTATTTGATCAGAACTTTAGTATTTGATTTTTTATCTGGAGCTGTGTAAAACTGTATATATCAAATGATTACACTGAAATATTTATCTCTTAAATGAAGTTAACAACAATTTTACACTATTGTTAATTTACTTACTTTTTCAATGCCAATGGTGCAAAAGGAGACTTAACAAACAGTTAGGATCCTGATCAGACACCGCAATACACGGCCTCTGATCAGGATCCCAACTGTTTGACACTTGTATCGACATTCAGTCAAAATGGCCCTTTAAACTTTAAAGCTGACTTTAAATATAAATTATAATGCAGACCATACTACCAATGCAAGCATTATTTTAGAAGCAATAGCCTTTATAGGGTTGAAGAAGACAAAAAAAAACTTGGCAGAGAAAGAGTTAAGAGATAAATATATTGTTTTGATGTGCCATATGGACTACGAAAACAGTATGTTTTTGTTTTTTTTCTTTCGATACTAATTTCCTAGGACTTCAAACAGCAAGCATTTTTGCCTTTTAACTCATTCCCCTCTGAAACTTTTAATGGAAATTCCACTTTCCATTATAATCATTTTAAGATGGGTTTTTTTTTTGTACTGCAAAATAATAAACAGTGTAGACCCAGATCAGAGGTCTCCTTTAGAAGCCCTCTGATCTAGGTCTTCACTGTTGGCATATGCCAAATGTACCATTAATAGGCACAGTTTGTGAACAAAGAGTATACTCCTGAGTTAACTCTTTCAACACCAAGTAACTCTTGTGGGTTATTAGGTTCCCTTGTGGATATTTTTAGTTATCAAAACATGAACCAGTCTACTAGGAATTCTGGGTAATTTGATATATACTAGTCTAAATTAGCAAACAGTGTTGACCCAGGGCTCCTATCGGAGCCCTCTGATCTTGGTCTACAATGTCTTCTTATCTGATAAGTATATTTTAAACAAGTCCATGATGTTGAAAGAGTTGAGATGTTTATCTTACAATAAACTCTGCCACACAATAAATTAAGGAGGCAGCCCACCACGACTCGATACAGAACAAAACATTACTTTTGTCCTGCATTTAGCTGTCAGACACAGTTATCAAAGGTTGTAAAAGTTATCTGCATTTCTGTTTACGAGATACATACTATTTTTTCAATTTCAAAAGTGGCTATTAGGTGCATTTAACCACAAGGCAGTCGTCTGGTTTTCAATTTTATTTCTCTTAACCGGTTTTGGCCGATTTCAGAAGATTTTTTTTCAATTGTAAGTATTTTATACAGCAGAAACTTTGAACTCCATCACTTGCAATAGTTTGAACATACCTAGATTTCAAAGTTAAAACCTGGCTTTGATATACGGGAGTGTTTGACTTGAGCAAGATCGAATTATCGAAATTCAACTTTAATATGAGATATTGGTATGATAGATTTAAGCGAAATGGAAGTTTTGAGTTTCGACTGTATATTCATACTGATGTAATGGTTCAAGGTTGAGTCACAAATTAGTATTTTGCCCTGCCTAGTTGACTTGAATAAAGGATTCTCACTTGTCCGTATTCGACAGGTCTGGTTTTCTCATTGCACGCCTCATTTTCATTTGTATGGGTCATCATACATATACAGTTAAAACTCTCTATTACGACCACTAAATTATTTTCATTTAAAGAAAGATGACAGTGAAACAGAAAGCTCCTTCAGGAGCTTTCTGTTTCACTGTCACCTTGCTTTAAGCTGTTACCTGTCTATTATACAATCATTTAGCTTTCGTTTTTAACCTGCTGCCTAACCTAGTCCCTGGGACACCCGCAGCAGTTGAAAAATAAACTCAGGATCAAGTCAAGTCAAAGTTTAGTGGTTGTAATAGCAAGGTTTTATTGTATAGGCCTTTTTTTCACTTGTTTATTTCTATGTGTTTTATATATGGGCATAGCCCACCTCTGGCAGACATCCTCGCCAGTTGTGTATAAGTTAACTATGGATCTGATCCACGTCTACACTCATGTTTGCATGATATTCATATTTTGATCACTCATTTTGTGCATTTATTTATACCGCTCTTATCTATATATACAATGTATATGCATGAAAATAAAGATATAAAGAATATATCATGAAGTTAAGTTATTTATTGTTTCCAGAGATCCTAACTGATTGCAGATGCCATGTCTGTTAACTTATTCAACCCTAGCAACGAGTCATTTACAAACAGTGTACTTGTAAAGACTACACTTGTCCCATGCAAACAGTGTAGACCCTGATCAGAGGGCTCCTTAAGGAGCCCTCTGGTCAGGGTCTACAGTTTATCATTTTGAAATATATTGTTAAAATCAACTCTGAATAGCCAAAAATGACTTGTTTTGAATTGGAATTTTCCATAAAAAGTTTCTGGGGTGATAAGTGTTAAAAAAGGACAGCCAGAATATACAAACTTTATTTCTCAGGCTTATGTCGAATTTGCCCTTATTTCCACACCTCTTTAGTCAAACATTTCAGTCATGTTTGAACTTTGAAATACTGATATGTTTGACTTAACTCTTTCAACACCATGGACCCGTTTAAAATATATTCATTATATTTGCAAACAGCATATACCCAGATCAGAGGGCTTCTATAAGAGCCCTCTGATCAGGGTATACATACACTGTTTGGCGATTTAGAGTAATACCGTTATTTATCAAACTACCCAAAATTCCATGTAGACTGGTTCATGTTTTGGTAACTTAAAAGGCCCACAAGGGAACGTAATAACCCACAGGAGTTACTTAGTATTTAAAAGAGTTAAATAAGACTGTATACGGCCGAAAAGAGCAGTTATATTTGCATCATACCCTGTCACATTATCTCAAAGGTAGCTAGTCTTAATGTCCCATTTCATTCCGTACCATTGCCTCAATGTACCATTTTCGGTCTAAACATACCATTATAAAAAAACCTATATCACAACCATATTAGACCGTTATTAATTGATGAAAAATGTAAAATACTGCTTATATTTTTTGGATGAAATAAATGGATTTTTTTATATATACAATGTTCCTATGCGAGTATTATCCGCCATTGTGTGTGTTGATAAGGCAGTGTTGTTTCATACACTTTTAGCATCGCATTAATCTTCATAGAATTAATTGCTTCTTGAACATTTTTTTAACTACAAATATCATATATCAATCAAATTAGATTGGGGATAATTATAAAACATTTCTTTATTTAAAAATAAGTAAAATAAAACTATTTTCTATAATTTCATATAGTGGTACGTTCAGTCTAGAAAAATGGTACGTTGAGGCATTGGTACGCTGAGAACATAAACCATCTCAAATAGGTTCAGAACCAAAAAAAAAAAAAAAAAAAAAAATACCAAGTTAAAGTCTACTTTCAGTCCGAATGACCGCTCAGCCGACTGTACATATACTCCCCTGATCATCGAGTCATCTTGCCTATGAGCACTGCTAACATATGGCGCAGTCAAATGCAGCCGCAGTACCGACTCAGACCCTTCACAGGTACCCATTTTAACCCCTGGGTGGAGAGGAGCAATTCGCGGTACATGTCTTGCTCAAGAACATTCCTGTACATCATCGGGGATTCAGAAAAATCCCCTAGTCAGACCGCTGGTCCGGCGGGGGATCGAACTCACGACCCCTGGTACCGTAGTCCAAGGTGTTAACCATTGGGCCACTACATTGGAACCACCCTTAGACCCGCCTCAGACCCTGTAATCTTGTACGTTGTATTATTAATTCCCATTTGATTCATACAGGCTCCACTTGACCATAGATCAATAAGATCAGGGCTTATGCTCAACACATGAGTTTAACATTTCTAACATTAATTAGAACATATTATCTCAATATGGGTTTGGTAAAGTTACAAAGATTAAAGTTTTTATGAATATTTCTTTTGACATCATCCATAGAAGCGCCTTTTAGCACACTTAATTTAGTTCTACACTTTAGTAATTGGTTCCAATTTATACAATCATGAAATATATATCATAAGAAATACTTTTTATATTCTAGCAGATGATGGCTTAAAGTAGGCAGAAAGTAAATCAGAATGTGCCCTTAGGGGCACATTCTGCTTTACTTTCAGCCTGCTTTAAGTGGTCACCTGGCTTCAAAACGAGAAAAAGGCTATAGAGTGAAGGGTTAAGTTATAAGTTAGGGAAACTATCCCCCAGGATAGAGTGCAGTGATATCAGACAGATCCTATATGAAAACAGTGGAGACCTTGATGTGTTATCATAAAGTATCAATATATGTATATTAATAACAGAAGAATGGTTAAAATATGCACAAAACAAATACAGTAAAACATCCTTATTACAGGCACTAATTTGTGATAATTATTAATATTAGGTGTTTACAACAGGTGACTGCTTAAAGCAAGGTGACAGTAAAACAGAAAGCTCCTTAAGGAGCTTTTGTTTTACTGTCACCTTGCTTTAATCCATTATCTCATAGCTTGTGTTTAGTCTTAAAGAAAGATGATCACTTAAAGCAGAATACGCATTAAGGCACAATCTGCTTTACTTTCAGCCTGCTTTAAGCTACATGTATAATAATTGTCTGATAGGATATAGTAACTATTTCTTATGATACATATTCATCACTGTATAAAAGTGAACCATTTTCTTCAGTAGAGGAATGAATTATAGGCGTAAAAAGGTGTATTTATGAGGAAAAGGTTTAAGCTATCACCCTTCTTTTATACAATCAATAAGCTTTCGTTTTAGTGGTCGTAATGTGGAGGTTTTACAATATTGGAAATGTTCAAAATAGGTGGATTAACAAAAGCCAAGAATGTATGGTATAAGATTTTTTTATTATTTTTTTTAATTTCACATAAAGTTAACCATTAATTTGTTCATTTTTCATGAACACTAACATACGACTACATGTTAGACAATGACAAACAACAACAGATCTTGGCCTATTCCGTATATACTAATATTACAACTTTATGTGTAAAAGTTCAATTGTTTTCAAATCTATACATAGTCATTTTAACCCATTACGACTAGCAGCATATATACATACCATTTATAAACAGTGTATCTGTTAAGAGTGCATTTGTCCTATGCAAACTGTAGATCCATATCAGTGTAGATCTATAGAGGGATCATGTAGGAGCCCTTTGATCAGGGTCTGCACTGTTTGATACAAGTCAAAAACATATCTAAATAGTTGAAAATGATTAGACTTGAAAACTGGAATTGCCCATTTTAAGTTTGAGGGGTCAATGACCTAAAGTCGATAGAGTCTAATGTGTGTTATACAGTCATAATTTGAAAACAAACATGACATTCTTGAGGTCAAGTGGCTGCTCAATGGTTTATATTTGTTCTGAATTAAACCAATCACCCAATAGCCTGTTTCTTGTCTTGAAGATAGATGACCACTTAAAGCAGGGTGAAAATAAAGTAGAATGTGCCTTAGGGCGTATTCTGTTTAACTTTCAGTCTGCATCAAGCTTTTATCTGCTAGAATATCGAAATTATTTCCAATGAATTTGATTTGTGACAGTATAAAGTAGAACTATTTTCTTCAGTGGAGGAATAAATTTTCGTGTAAATAGGCGTATTTATGGGGTAATGGGATAAACTGCCACCTGTATCAAAGATCACAATTTCATTTTCAACCTATTCATGCCTACAAATCATTTCCAAATAACAAACAGCGCATACCCTGACCTGAAGGTACCCTCTGATTTGGGTCTACAACGTTTGCATAGCACAAGTGCACTCTTAACAGATACACTGTAAACGATAAGTATACCTGTTGCTATGCTGCATGTGTTAATGAGCTTTCATCATATTTTTATCCTGCCGTTAGCAACCACCTGTATAAAAGATTTCATTTTGACCTTCTAAGTTGTGGTTGCTTAATCCATTACCCCATAGCTCGTTTCTAGTTTTAAAGAAAGAAGATTTCTTAAAGCTGGTTGAAAGTAAAGCAGAATGCGCCTAAAGCACATTCTGCTTTACTTTCAGCCTGCTTTAAGCTTTTATCTGCTAGGATATAGAAAATCTTTCCTATGATACATATTCACAACTGTATAAAAGGGAACTATTTTCTTCAGTGGAGGAATAAGTTATAGGCGTAAAAAGGCATATTTATGGGGTAATGGGTTAATACAATATTGACTAAATACTGTTTTACCAGTAAAATCAGCACACCTCTCATTTCTGTGACTGAACAAGTGTAGCATCTCCCAATAAACTGTAATAACTCTGAAAAGTTAGCAGACTTGTACCTGTTGTTAAAACCAGGTGTTAGCCTATTTTAAAAGGCTAAGATCTAGCTAAAGACAAAAGAAAGCTCCAAAAGAAGCAGCTCACGATACAAATGAGTTTTGCAAAATCAACTACCGCAAAATGAAATATTGATTCAGATTGAATTTTGATTATGAAAACAATCACAGGGCTCCAGATAAAGGGAGTATTTCAAAAGTTAAAATCTTTATTTCTGCTTTAACCCTTTCCCCCATGGAAGCGCCTTTTAGCGCATTCAATTTATTCTTCCGCTTAGGAAAAATAGATCCAATTTATAAAGTCATAAAAAAAGTTTCAAGTTTTCAAGCAGGTGGTAGCTTAAAGCAGGCTGAAAGTAAAGCAGAATGTGCCTTTGGGCACATTCTGCTTTACTTTCAACCCGCTTTAAGTAGTCACCTAGTTTCAAAACTAGAAACATGCTATGGGGTAATGGGTTAAAACCCTATGGTGTGACTACTCGTTAGAATCGTCTCTTTGAGACGATTCTAAGGAGTGGTCACACCATAGGATTCAGTGCTTAAATAAGTGAGAAAATGTTGGTATTGTTAAGTTTACTCCCCCTTATCTGGAGCCCTGCAATCAGAAAATTGGCTGACATCGGAATTACATATTGAAGATTAAGGTACTACCAGAGATGTACAACACCTGGCAGAAATACAGTCAAGTTTTACATGTTAAAACCAAAATATTTACTATGAAGTTAATAATTACTAACAAACTTTCAAGAATCTTTGACTATCTTGTTAATATCTAGTGTACTGTTATAAAAAGAAAACACACCTTCAAATTATGGTCTGACCAATATAATTTTATACAACAGTCGAATGATAAAATTCCTTAACCCATTACTTCATAGCAACTCATTTTTATGCATTTAATTAATTCCTCCACTGAAGAAAATGGGTTGAACTTATACAGTCATGAAAATGCAAAGTAAGAATTTTTTCTATATCCTAGCCAATTGTAGCTTAAAGCAGGCTGAAAGTAAAGCAGAATGCACCATAAGGTGCATTCTGCTTTACTTTCAACCTGCTTTAAGTGGTCACCTGTCTTCAAAACTAGATATAGGTTATGGAGTATTGGGTTAAAGCAGGCTGAAAGTCAAACAGCTAACTTCCTTGATCTTTTAAGACAAACTTGAAGGAGAAGTTTATGCTTTCTCTCAGTGACGTAATATGGTACCGGTACCCCTTATACGGTCCAACTTCGATATCTCGAACTTGATTAAATCGAACATACCCGTATTTCAAAGTTAAAATGTGGCTTAGCCACGTTTTAATTTTGAAATATGGGTATGTTTGACTTAACCGAGCATGAAATAATGCAGTTCATGTGTGGAACTATGGGATAGTTCCAGTTAAGCAAGTTCGAGATATCGAAGTTCGACTGTATGGCAGATGGCCATTGATTTCTGCAAAAAAGAATCATCTTCAGTTGATGATATCCTTTCTAGAGTTGTCAAAGACTTACTGTTGTAACATACATGTACTTTACTTTCACAATTAATCCAACGAACCAAATTACGAAATTAACTAAAAAATATTGGGAGTATATATTTCAAAATAATTGTAAAATCAACTCATAGTAACGTAATAACTTCAACCTGAATATAAATGCAATCAACATTTGAAAAATTGCAAATACCCAAAAACATCAGAGTACATTTTTTATATAAGAAAAATCAACACATATGTTTATAGTATAACATGTTGACATAAAGAAGCAAAACTTTAGAGCGGTTTTTGACAGAAAGAAAGACAGAGAGACAGATAGATTGACTGATAGAAGGATTATTAGCAAACCAGGAAACATGAAACTTTGCATGTTACAAGTTATACTCTTTTTCAGTGAAAGTAACACCCAGTTATAACCATTGCTTGAATGATGCTTACAAATAGTGTTTACTCCATTACCCCATAAATATGCCTTTTTATGCCTTTAATTTATTCATCCACTGAAGAAAATAGTTCTAATTTATAGTGTTATAAATAAGAATCATAAGAAATATTTTCTATATTCTAACAGATGACAGCTTAAAGCAGGCTGAAAGTAAAGCAGAGTGCACCTTACGGCGCATTCTGCTTTACTTTCAACATGCTTTAAGTGGTCAACTATATTCAAAACAAGAGCCGTATACGGCCCTAAATCGCTCACCTTGAGCCATTGATGTAAATGTAACATATCTTGGAATGCTGAGAAATTATGACAATATGATTGTGCAATTTGCTGATTGGATGATGCTGAGTGCCAAATAGCTAAGCTCAGGGTACTATGGTTTCAGAGAAGATTTTTTAATTATTTTTTTTAAAAATCTATATTTAGCTACTGGGACTTAGTTATGCAACGAACCGGAAACATTTGAAAAGTATTGGTAAAGTACCTCTAGGAGTAACACCATGCCAAATATCAAAGCTCTAGCCATATTGGTTTGAGAGACGAAGAGGTGTGAAGATTTCACTATATAACTCTATGTAAATTTGTGACCCCCGGGGCGGGGTCATTTTTGACCCTAGGGACATAGTTTGAACAATCTTGGTAGAGGACCTGAAGATGATGCTTTGTGCCATATATCTAAGCTTAGGGTACTGTGGTTTCAGAGAAGAAGATTTTTTAAGTTTTTATTGAAAAAATCTATTTTTAGCTCCTGTGACCTAGATATGCAACGGACCTGAACCATTTGAACAATATTGGTAAAGTACCTCTAGAAGTTACACCATGCCAAATATCAAAGCGCTAGCTATATTAGTTTCAGAGAAGAAGAGGTTTGAAGATTTCACTATATAACTCTATGTAAATTTGTGACCCCCGGGGCGGGCCATTTTTGACCCCAGGGACATAATTTGATCAATCTTGATAGAGGACCTATAGATGATGCTTTCTGCTAAATATCTAAGCTCAGGGTATTGTGGTTTCAGAGAAGAAGATTTTTTAAGTTTTTATTAAAACGATCTATTTTTAGCTCCTGTGACCTAGATATGCAACGGACCGGAAACATTTGAACAACTTTTAAAGAGGACCATATAAGGATCATTTCTACCAAGTTTGGTTAAAATCCATCCAATAGTTTAGGAGGAGATGTCATTTAAAGAAATTGTTGACGACGGACGACGAACGGACGAACGAACGGACACAGCACGATCAAAATAGCTCACCTTGGCACTTTGTGCCAGGTGAGCTAATAAAAACAGGTTATGGGGTAATGGGTTAAATAGACAAATTGAAGCTGGAAGCAGGATTAAAGACAAGCACACAGCTCCAAAAGAAGCTTTTTGCTTCTCTTTCTTCTGATATAAGCAGTTACTACTTTGAATGGTTATAACAGACTTTGTTATTTGTTTATTAAACTGTTGTTTTTAAATTCCTGTACAAGAATTTCAAATAATCAATAAATTCTGGGCAAATTTAGCTGAACGATAAAACATAGAATGTAAGTATATTCTAAATAAATGCCTGTTGGTATTTATTTCCATAGCAACTGAAAAACCGTTGTGAGCACTCATTTGAGTCGTCTCAAAGAAACAATTCAAATGAGTGGTCACAACATAGGGTTTGTTAGAGTTGTAAAAGAAATAATGTCTTTTCTAGACACCCTGTATGTCTTTCATTCATACAGAGGAGAAAATGATATTCTTTCCCAATAAACGTGAATATGTTTAAATTATTATTTCCATTGCAAACAGTTTGGAGCCCGTTACCCGGCGTCTGATCAGGCCATAAACTGTTTGCCACTTAGATTAAAATAAATAGTAAGACATTTAAAAAATTTGTGATTTTCTACATTTTAGTGCACTGCATTTGTGTTTTGTTTGCGTTTAAACCGGACAGAATAACGTCTTCTTCACTGTAGGATATCAATCTGTTGGACTGTGTTGACTTGCATATTCAATAAAAACCTCTCTATTACGACCACTAAATTGCGTTAATTATTAGATGTTTACGACAGGTGACTGCTGAAAGCAAGGGTGACAGTAAAACAGAAAGCTCCTTAAGGAGCTTTCTGTTTTACTGTTACCTTGCTTTAAGCTGTCACCTGTCTTTAATTCAATTAATTATCCTTTGTTTAAGCTTTCACCTGTCTTTTATACAACCAATTAGACTTTGTTTTAGTGGTTGTAATAGAGAATTTTTTACTGTGGTTAATTCATCCTACACGTAACAAGTTAGTTTGCATCCTTGGTTGTATTAGCACTGCCGTCTGCAGGGGTACCACTGCTAAGGCTGTTTATAAGGGCAGTAATCTGGCGATGTTTGGCAATATCTCCATGTAACTCACGGATCTCCTCTTCATAGCCGGCAATCTGTTGCTCATTCTGGGTTCCTTTAAACTCCAACTGGTTTACCTGTAACAAAGTCATATACAACTGAGTTGTGCCATCGGGAAACTAGACTTATGTTATGATTTGACATCGCTTTAATAACATTTCAGTTATATACAGTACTCCATCTCTACAACGACACCTTATGGGAGACAAAAAATTGTGTGTGTTGTTCGGAGGGAGTCGTTAGAGGGAGGGAAGATGAATACCCTTAGAGTGCTGCGCATGACTTAACTTACAAAATTTGCAAACAGCTTGAATACAGATCAGACGTCGCGTAACGCGGTGTCTGGTCAGGATTCAAACTGTTTGTCACTCGTCAATATATTTTACCTGTCAAAATGTAACTTTTGAGAGGACGATATTGGGGAACAGCGACAAGCTGGAGTAAGGAGGGAATCTTCGTTTGGAGGGCCGTTGTAGGAAGGAAGTACTGTAGTGACATTCAGCTAATTACAGGTGGAGGAAGACCATAGATGCCCTTTTATACACTGTTTCAGCCACAAAGTGGAAACAAGGTAGAACTGTTGACCTTCAGTAAGACCAGTGGAAGACTTCCTAACATGAAAGTAATCGTTTTGGGCTGCATGAACAGTACAAATCTAGCTAAGATTCCAAAGCAGGCTCAACATTTTTTTATTTTCTTTTAATTTGAAAATGTAATTTTCCATTTAAAGTTTCAGGAGGCAATGAGAGAACTTGTGAATATCTCACCTTTATAACCAACAAACTGGGAACCAGACCAAGCCACTCAGTTAGGGCCTATGCTTATAAAACACTTTAGATAAGTTAGATCTTTCTCAAGCTATTGATTGGTCAGATTTGAGCAGAATCCTCAAATCTGACCAATCAAAAGCTTGAGAACAATCTCACACTAAACTCAAACACCTTGTATCTTTATAAATAATCTTTTGGCCAGTCTTGTACTGTACCTTTCATGGAGCTGTTTCTTTTTATGCTCCAGTTTGGCCATATCTGACTCAACTCGAGTGCTTTGTAAATTTATAAGCAACTTTTTCTGTACCTGTTCATGGAGCTGCTTCTTTTTATGCTCCAGTTTGGCCATATCAGACTCAACTCGAGTGCTTTGTAAATTTATAAGTAACTTTTTTCCTGTACCTGTTCATGGAGCTGTTTCTTTTTATGCTCCAGTTTGGCCATATCACTTCTCAGCTTATCTATTGACATCTCCATGGTTTCACGCTCCTCCTCAGATCTCTTGTAATCATACTCCCACTTCAGTGATGCCTTCGTTGTGTCTGAAACATGTCAATTAAAAATTTGAATATTCTTTGCCTCCTACTGACCTCACAGTGATTACCTTTGAAAACAGTTTGGATCAATAAGTGCCTGACTTTCAACCCTATTAGGTACAGTGGAGAATCTGTTATTCTTTCCCGTTTAAACGCAAACGTACGCAAACGCAAAGCACTAAAACGTAGAAATGTACAACTTTTGGACAATTCTGATAATTCTTGTTTATCTTGGTGGCAAACAGTTTGGAGCCTGATCAGACGCCGGGTTACCCGGCGTCTGATCTGGTTCCAAACTGTTTGCACTGCAAAAAATAGTTTTAGCGTAAATGCGTTTATTGGGAAAGAATAACAGATTCTCCACTGTAAAACAATAACATCATTTGTACAGTGTTCCCTCTCTACATCCACATCCAATGGGAGACAAAAATTGTGTAAATTGTTCAGAGGGAGTCGTTATAGGGAGGGAAATGTGCTTTACATTTGCAAACAGCTTGAATCCAGATCAGACGCTGCGTAACGCAGCATCTGATCTGGCTTCAAGCTGTTTGTCACTCGTCTGTCAAAATGTCTAAAATGTAAATTTGAGAAAATCAGCAGACGACAGTTTTAAGCAGATGCTTTTGCAGCAGTGAAAAGGTTGGACATAAATGTCACGTTTGGGGAACAGTGGCAAGGGTCGTTGTAAGGCGGGAGTCGTTATTAGGAGGGCTGTTGTAGGGAAGGAACACTGTAGTTATGCAGAGCAGGAAGAGGAACTAGAAGCCTGGAGTGAAAGGGGTTTCTATAGAGGAAAGGGTCTAGCAAGTACAGTGAATCCTCTCTAATCTGGACACTTCTAAAACAGGTCTCAAAGCCAGTTCGTACCAGGTGGTAGCTTAATTCAGGATGGAAGTATGACAGAACCGGAGCTTAATAGTTCCAATTAATGCAGTCATGAACATGTAACAAAGCAATTTTTTGTTATCCTACCAGATAGTAGCTTAACCCATTCCCCCATAAATACACCTTTTTACGCTTTTAAATTAGTCCTCCACCGAAGAAAATAGTTAATATTTATACAGTCAAGAATATGTACTATCAGGAATATTTTCTTTATTCTAGAAGATATTAGCTTAAAGCAGGTTTAAAGTAAAGCAAAATATGCCTTAAGGCATATTCTGCTTTACTTTCAACCTGCTTTAAGTGGTCACGTATCTTCAATACTAGAAACAGGCTATGGAGTAATGGGTTAAAGCAGGCTGAAAGTAAAGCAGAATGTGCCTTAAGGCACATTCTGCATTACTTTCAACCTGCTTTAAGTGGTAGTCTGTCTTCAAAGCTAGAAACAGGCTATGGAGTATAGGGTTAATTCTTATCAGGTTACATACCATCCAGTTTTTCTTCTGTCTTTCTAAGCTGGCCAGCTAACTTTCTCCTCTCCTCCTGCAGTGTATTCAGCTGTTCCATTGACCTGGAGAAAACAACACCTTGGAATAAATTACAGTAAAACCTCTCTATAACGACCACTAAAATACATGCTAATTAGATATATAAAAGACAGGTGACAGCTTAAAGCAAGGTGACAGTGAAACAGAAAGCTCCTAAAGGAGCTTTCTGTTTGACTGTCACCTTGCTTTTAGCAGTCACCTGTCATAAACAAAAAATAATTTAAACAATTTAGTGGCTGTAAATTTTTACTTCTGCATTAAAAACTATGGTGTCACTACTCAACTTGCATTTTCGAGATGATTGTAATGAGAAGTAATACCATAGGATTTGGAGCTGAAACAAGAAAATGTTACTCCCTCTTATCTGGAGCCCTAATCACATACACTTATACTGTAAAACCTCTCTATTACAAACACTTAATTGTATTAATTATTAGGTGTTTAAGACATTTGACTGCTTAAAACAAGGTGACAGTAAAACAGAAAGCTCCTTATGACTTACGGTAAACAACGTCAGGTTTTGGCGGAAAATCTACCTAGCAGAAAGACAACAAACTTTGGCTCCGATTGATTTAATAGGTGTTTAGAATTGTTATGTGATAAATAGAATCTCACATTCGTGCTCATTACTTATCATTTTAATAAACTCGTTGACTGAAATTAATATTAATTATTTCAGTTAACTCATTCATTCAAAATGATATATAATGAGCACTCATGTAAGATCCTCTATAAAACTGTGTAACTTACGTGTCATACTGTTGCTTCAGGTTGGAGTTATGTTTCTGTAACATATCATGCATCTCTGAGAGTGTGGTGTGCTCTTGGCTGATGGTCTGGTAAGCCTTAGACAGACTCTCATACCTGAAATGGAACTCACACTGTTAGCCCACCACCCAATACATACACCTTTTTATGCATTTAATTTATCCCTCTACTAAAGAAAATACTTTTACTTGATACATTTATGAACAATTGAACATGCATCATAAGAAATATTTCCTATTTATAACATAACAGACGGCGTGAGCGTTGAATAACACCCGTTGTTTAAATGTCATATATAACTAGTTAAATAACTATGCAAATGAGGTACGCCACGACGTCGTTACTTATGACGTCATAAACATGCGTTCTATGCGTTCAATTTCCAACGTCTTCTTTTCATCATGTAGATTCAATATATAGATTTTTTAAGTAATTAATCATTATTAGATCTACATAAAAGTGCTTATTAATACATATAATAACATAAACATCATGCTAGTGAACGGGGTTAATTTTGAACAACTTTTTTCCTGTATAGATCTACTTATATCGCGCTTAGAATTCACTTGACCGCAAAGACTGCGATAAATAACTTGTCTAGGTTATGTTATAAAAAGAATATAACATTCGTGTTAATAATTTATTGGATTTATCAAACTCGTCGTTTTAGAAAACAATAAAAACTCGGCAAAGCCTCGTTTTTATCGTTTTCTAAAAGACTCGTTTAATAAATCCAATAAATTATCAACACTCATGTAATATCCTATATATCTTAGTAAATTGCAGATTAAAGCAGGCTGAAAGTAAAGCAGCTGTTTTACTTTCAACCTACTTAAAGGTCACCTGTCTTCAACACTAGAAACAGGCTATTGGATAAATGGTTAACATGTGCATAGCCTCTCACGCAAAATAATTGTTAACTTTTAGGTAAATAATTCTAGCCCTGGTCTCCTTTGCAAACAGTTTGGATCCAGATCAGGCCCAACAACGTGTGGGGCCTGATCTGGATCCAAACTGTTTGACACTCAGATGCTAAATCTGTTGGCTTAGGTTGAACTGGTTTTACATTCTAAAACAATGTAGTAGCTATTTCTGTAAATGACAAGTACATGTATCTAGAATGGTAAGGATTAACCAAAACCATACCATGTTGATTACATGTCAATCAAAACACATGCCTTTGCCTTTTCTTCATAGAAATACAAGTTTATAATTCTATTATCCCATAACCCCATAAATACGCCTTTTTATGCCTTTTATTTATTCCTCCACTGAGGAAAATAGTTTCAATTTATAAAGTCAAGAATAGGTACCATAAGAAATATTTTCTTTATCCTAACAGATTTAAGCATAAAGCAGGCTGAAAGTAAAGCAGAATGTGCCTTAAGGCACATTCTGCTTTACTTTCAACCTGTTTTAAGTAGTCACCTATCTTCAAACCTAGAAATAGGCTATGGGGTAAAGGGTTACGAGTGAAAGGGTGTATTTTCTACTACCTGTCACTGTCGGGTGATTGCTTAGAGAAAGGATTAACCCATTTATACCCAGTGGATTCTTCCATGTTTATTATATTAGATTAGTCCATTTTCAGGGATGCCTGGTCAAAATTTTCATTTTCAATTTGTTTTATATTGAAATTCTCATCTGCAAACAGTGTAGACTCTGATCAGACGCCGCATAATGCGGCGTCTGATCAGAGTCTACTCTGTTTGCCTATATCCCATATATGGGATCGTGGGCACAAATGGGTTAAAGTAGGGCTGAAATTTGATAGATTTCTATTTTACTTTCTGCATACTTTATGCAGCTTTCCTGTCCTATCAGAGAGAGCTTTGAGGCAAAGGAAAGAATGGCAACTCGAAAAGTAGAGATGATATTCTTAAAAGAAATGCCGAAATGTGAAATATTGCCTCAGATGTCAAACTCTGCACACTGAACTTGACAAGCGTACTTAGAGTTACATAGCCACATGCTTTGAAAACAGATAAACACGACTCTTTCGTGGCCAAATCTTACTTTTCTGTGATTTCTGTGTGTACCACGGTCAACTCCTGATGCATCTGGGCCACTTGCTTCAACCTAAAAACAGAGGAAGTCATATACAGTGCTCCCTCCCTGCAGCGGCCCCTCCCAATTACAACTCCCTACTTACAATAACCCTTGCCACAGTTCCCTAAAAAAGGCAATTATGTCTAACGCTTTCACTGCTGCAATATTGCCTGTTTTAAATTGTCGTCTGCTGTTTTTCTCAAAGTGACATAATGGACATTTTGACAGAAAATAAATAAATGATGAGTGACAAACAGCTTGAATCCAGATCAGCCGCCGCGTTACACTGCATCTGATCTCGATTCAAGCTGTTTGCAAATGTAAGCCAATGTCCCTCCCTATAATGACTCCCTCCGAACAACAAATACAATATATGTCTCCCATTGTGTGTCGTTGTAGAGAGAGAGTGCTGTACAATGAGTCAATATGACAAGTCAGTTTGGATTGTGCCTGATTAAACTAGTACGCCATAGTTGCACATTTCTATGCATTTAATGTATTCCTCCATTGAAAAACACGATTCCAATTTACATTTCATGAATAGGTATCATACAAAATATTTTCTATATTCTAGCAGATGGTAGCTTTAAGTAGGTTTCAATCTGCTTCAAGTGGTCACCTGTCTTCAAAACTAGAAACAGGCTATGTCCTTTTGACCTGCATTATTTCAAGACATTTTTTACCTCCTTTCGGTGATAACATCTAGTCAGGCAGTTCCCAGACAAAAAATCATGCTTTTTGTGCATACCTGACTGTTATATTAGATAGTTTGGTTAGACATAACCATTGAAAAACTTCTTGAGTATAAGTATGTCTGGGCCTCACTAGGCAAACTGAGATTGGTAAAGCATATGCTGCATGCTTTTACATGCTTTTTCATGCCTATGGGGGGGGGGGGGGGGGGTAATTGTCTTTAAAAAGCAACTGTGCTTCTCCAAAGAATGGCCATTCAACACAAGTTTGACAGGCACCTTGCAGATTTTCTATGCATTAATAGTCTCACTTTTGATTTTCCTCATTCAGTTCCTCAATTTCTTTTACATAGTGATCAAGCCTGATTCTCATCTCTGCTGAATCTTTATCAAGGGCATCACTTCTCTTTTCTGCCGATAGAAGCAGTATCCGCAGTCTGTTAGTCTGTAAGACAGAAAAATAATGCTTAATCACTACTCTACAAACACTAGTGCTGAGACATTGCAAGTCCATATACAATGTTACCTTTGAAAACCAGAATCCTGAAAACCCGAAATTCTCTGAAAACCTGAAAAATATTCTCTTTCCCTAACATTCATTCTACATTCTCACTTATCCATCAACAGAGAAATTTAGAGACCGCATAAGACTGGTGGCAGCTTGATGCTTGGCTACAGTAATGCAGATAGCTCCTAAAGGAGCTTTCTGCATTACTGTTGCCCTGCATTAAACCGTCACATGTCTGAAACAGCTGCAATTTCATTATTTTCTTTTGAATGGCTTTGTGTAAAAAGAGCTTATAATTGCTAGGAGCTTTCTGTGCTTTCAACCTGTTTTAACCCTTTCCCCCATAGAAGCGACTTTTAGCGTATTTAATTCATTCCTCCACCAATGAAAATAGTTCCAGTTTATACCCTCATGAACAATTACCATTACAAATATTTTATAGCCTAGCAGATTTTAGCTTAAAGCAGGCTGAAAGTAATGCAGAATGTGCCTTAAGGCACATTCTGCTTTACTTCCAACCTGCTTTAAGTGGTCACATGTCTTCAAAACTAGAAACAGGCTATTGGGTAATGGGTTAAAAGGTCTTCAAATGTAGAAACAGACTAAAGGGTAGAGGGTTAAACCTACCTCAGCATCGTCCTGCCCCTTCCTGGCTCTATACTGGGCGAGCATTCTGTCTGCCTGGGTGAGAGCCAGAGTCTTGGCCTCCAACAGGTCCTGTAGGTGCTGCTCCTTAGTCTGTCAAACAAACATCAAGGTGTGATAAGGCATACATGATCTAGTTGTCATTGAGTTTTGAAACAGATATTAACTCTTTACCTCATAGCCTGTTTCTAGATTTGAAGGCAGGTGACCACTTAAAGCAGGTTGAAAGTAAAGCAGAATGCGCCTTTAGTCGCATTCTGCTTTACTTTCAGCCTGCTTTAAGTCAATATTTGCTTGTATATAATTAATAAGTCTAATTGTACATGTTCATGCCTGTAAAATCTCGAACTATTTTCTTTGGCGGATGGATAAATTAAAATGTGCTAAAAGGCGCTTCTATCAGGTAAAGGGTTAAGACATTCTCATTACATAATTAAAGACCTACATGAGGAGCAACCAGTCGACCGTAGATTATGCAGGGATAGTCTGTATGGCAGGTGGTAGCATAATACTATCTAGACTGAAGTTTCTGTATTACGAAATGATGCCAATCATGTCACCTGTTATTTTAGATTGCATTACTTTTTCCTTCATTCACTGGTTGTAAATCTAACACATAATGGAAATAAGACTCAACCTCCTAAACATAGGAATCCAAGGATATAAATCATTTACAAACAGTCAAGACCCAGATGAAGGAGCCCTTTGAACAGGGTCTAGTCTACAATGTTTGTCACACAATAAATAAATATTTATGACACTTTTCATTTGTTATTATCTTGTCTTCATTTTTCGTTCAAATATTGAGGAGCTCATAAAACCAGAAATGGGTGTCAAAGCCACCTGATGCTCGCCTGTTTAAAGTTTAAGTCTAAAAAAACATCTTGTATCGAAAGCAAATCAATTTTCAGTTTAGAAAGATTATTAAATTAATGTTGAGTCTAAATCTAGTTATATTAAACTTTAAAACAACCCGTGTAACATTTAACCTGGTGATTTGTAGTCAAAACAACTAAGTCCAAAACATGTCAAAAATTGACAAATATTAAAATCATATTTAAATTTCAACTTCATAACATTAATGTTTGACCCCTAATGAACCTCCATACAAAATTTCAGCACCCTAGCACAAATATTAAGCTTTAAAACAACCCGTCCAAAAAACTTTAACCTTGTGATTTGTAGTAGTAAAAACCTAAGTCCAAAACATGTTAAAAATTGACAAATATTAAAACCATCTTTAATTTCCAACTTAATAACATCAATATTTAAACCCAAATGAACCTCCATAAAAAATTTCAGCACCTTAGTACAAGTATTAAACTTTAAAACAACCTGTCCAAAAAACTTTAACCTGGTGTTTAGTAGCAAAACATTTAAGTCCAAAACATGTCAAATATTGACAAAAATTAAAATTATTTTTAAATTTCAACTTCATAACATCAATGTTTGACCCCTAATGAACCTCCATACAAAATTTCAGCACCCTAGCACAAATATTAAGCTTTAAAACAACCCGTCCAAAAAACTTTAACCTTGTGATTTGTAGTCGAAAAACAGAAGTCCAAAACATGTCAAATATTGACATAAATTAAAATCATTTTTAAATTCCAACTTCATAACATCAATATTTGTCACCTAATGAACCTCCATACAAAATTTCAGCACCCTTGCACAAGTATTAAACTTTAAAACGACCCGTCCAAAAAACTTTAACCTGGTGATTTGTAGTCGAAAAACCTAAGTCCAAAACATGTCGAAAATTGACATATTTTAAAATTATTTATAAATTCCAACATCATAACATCAATGTTTAACCCCAAATGAACCTCCATACAAAATTTCATAACCCTAGCACAAGTATTAAACTTTAAAACAACCCGTCCAAAAAACTTTAACCTGGTAATTTGTAGTAAAAAAACCTAAGTCCAAAACATGTTAAAAATTGACATAAATTAAAATTATTTTTAAATTCCCAAATGAACCTCCATTGAACAGGGGTATGACATTAGCTCTGCTGTTCTACGAACAGGCGAGCTAAAAAACCATCATTATAAGGTTTCACTTATTAACCCTTTATTACATAGATACACATTTATTTCATTCCTCCACTGAAGAAAATACTTCCATTTTATAAAGTAACGAAATATGCAACATAAGAAATAGTTCCTACATCCTATCAGATGGTAACTTAACCCTTTACCCCATAGAAGCGCCTTTTAGCGAATTTTATATATTCCTCCGCTGAAGAAAATAGTTCCAATTTAATCAGTCATGAATATATATTATTGGGAATAGTTTCTATATTCAAGCACATGATAGCTTAAAGCAGGCTGAAAGTAAAGCAGAAAGCGCCTCAAGGCGCATTCTGCTTTACTTTCAACTTGCTTTAAGTAGTCATCTATTCAATACTAGAACTAAGCTATCAGGTAAAGGGTTAAAGCAGGCTGAAAGTAACACAGAGTGTACCTTAAGGCACATTTTGTTTTATTTTCTACCTACTTTAATAGAGGGTCACTATGAACTAGAAATAGGCTATGTAGTAAAGGGTTAAGGATGTATCAACACAAAAGACTGGTGTACTAACCTGTAAAGCCTGTAGGGACCTTTCATATATGGCTATGATTTCTGTTGACTTTGTATCTGTTACCTGGAAAGAAGCATTGGATTTATACAAACTGTCACACAACAAACTTCAACAAGTTCTAAACAATACACATGTGACCCAAACCTAAATAAGGTCAGTATTTTAAGTGATTAAGTCTCCTTCGAACCATATGTTGTAACTGCTCATTAGAATTGTTGATGTGCGATGATTTTGATGAGCAGTCACAACATTGAGTTCAGTAAACATTTAAAACAATTTGTTGACTCGCTCTTATCTACAGCAGTTTTATACCGATGATTATTTATAACAAGTCCGTCATCAATAAGGTCATGCCCAAAAACTCACTGGGATCTACAGTAAAAGCTCTCTATTACAACCACTAAATTGCTTAAAGCTTTCTGTTTTACTGTTACAGTGGAGAATCTGTTATTCTTTCCCGTTTAAACGCAAACGTACGCAAACGCAAAGCACTAAAACGTAGAAAAGAACAACTTTTAGACAATTCTGATAATTCATGTTGATCTTGGGGGCAAACAGTTTGGAGCCTGATCAGACGCCGGGTTACCCGGCGTCTGATCTGGCTCCAAACTGCTTGTATTGTAAATAATAGTTTTAGCGTAAACGCGTTTGTTGGGAAAGAATAACAGAGTCTCCACTGTACCTTGCTGAAAGCTTTCAACTCTATTTTTTACATTTAACCCTTTACCCCATAGCCTGTTTCTAGTTTTGAGAATAGGTGACCGCTTAAAGCAGGTTGAAAGTAAATCAGAATGTGCCTTAAGGCACATTCTGCTTTACTTTCAGCCTGATTTATGCTTTCAAGTGCTATAATGTGGAAACTATTTCTTATAATACATAACCCTGACTGATTAAATTGGAACTATTTTCTGTAGTGGAGGAATAAATTAAATGTGCTAAAAGGCGCTTCTATGGGGCAAAGGGTTAATAAGCCTTCGTTTTAGTGGTCATAATAGAGAGATGTTTCTGAACTGTCTCCTTTCTTATGTTTTCAAACTTATCAAATTATGAATTTCACATCTTGGAAGCAAAGCAATGATTTGCCATACATTATTTTGGCACAGCTAGAAACATATTTATCTCTGTGTCACTATTTTCAAATTCAATGACTTAAAACTCTAACCAAACTATGTCTATTTCTTATGATCTAAAAACTATAACAGAAAATTACTTATCAGTCTTTTATCATTAACTAATTCACCCCGAAATGTTTTAATAGACAATTCTAGTTTCAAATTAAGTCTAGTCAATTTATGACCATATTTAGGGTTGTTTTCTGCAAAATATTGCAAAAATGACAAACATTGCAGACAACAACACCCCATAGGAGACGCAAGAGTGTGTGTTTTGTTCCGAGGGAGTCATAATAGGGAGGGACATTTTAGACTTGGCTTACACTTGCAAACAGCTCAAATCCAGACAGATGCCTCGTAACGCCGGGTCTGATCTCGATTCAAGCTGTTTGTCACTCTTCATTATATTTATTCTTTCTCCACTTATATGTAACTTTAAGAAAAACAACACCAGGCAACAATTTAAAACAGATGATATTGCAGCAGTAAAGGTGTTAGACATAATTGTCCTGTTAAGGGAACTGTGGCAAGGATCGTTGCAAGGAGGGAGTCGTTGTTGGGATGGCCATTGGAGGGAGGGAGCACTATATTACAAAGAACTTGTGTATCCATAGTGAAACAGCAAGTACATCTACAGCATGTCAGAGTTACCTTCAGACCACTGTTCATCTTTTCTATTAGACTCTGTATAGACGCAGTGCTCACATTTACATCCATGTCGCCTGCTGACATTTCCATGAGGGCCCCCTTTTGATTGGTGCCAGGGTAGGCATTCTCTTTGTTTTCAGTTAGGGCAGTTTGAGGATGGATTGGTCCATACATAGGAAAACCATCGAGGCGAGTGTCTTTGTCAGCATTGATAGACGACATGGCATCCCCAAGCCTTCAAACAGTAAAGAACAGGGCTCAAGATAAGAGAGAGTGAACTTAACAAATCCAACATATTCTCACTCATTTCATGCACAAATAAAGATTTTATATTTTGAAATAATCCCCTTATCTAGAGCTCTGCAGAACACAACTTTATAGTTGGAGATAATTAAATATTCCACAATTTATATCAACCCAATACTCCATAAATATGCCTTTTTACGCCTTTAATTTATTCCTCCACTGAAGATAAGTTATGAATATGCACTATAAGAAATATACATGTATTCTATATCCTAGAAGATGGTAGCTTAAAGCAGGCTGAGTAAAACAGGATGCACCTTAATGCACATTCTGCTCTACTTTCAACCTGATTTAATTGTTCACCTATTTTCTATTGCTAGAAACAGGCTATGGGGAAATGGGTTAATGGAAAAAATGCTGTACCCAATGAAACAGAAACATCTTACAAATCTTTACTTTTGATCTGCATTCAGTTGTCATCTTTCTAAAACCGTCAACAAGTATTCTTAACCCATTACCCCATAAGTATTCCTTTTTATGCCTTTAAATCATTCACCACTGAATAATATAGTTCCATTTTATATGTATCATTATAAATATTTTCTATATTCTAACAGATGGTAGCTTAAAGCAGGCTGAAAGTAAAGCAGAATGTGCCTTAAGGCACATTCTGCTTTACTCTCAGCCTGCTTTAAGTGGTCACCTGTCTTCAAAACTAGAAACTGGCTATTGAGTAATAGGTTGAAGAACTTAAATTTTACAACATTTAATATATATGCTTTTCATTAACAGTTTCTTCAATATCCACATCTATTACAAACAATTCTACTTTTTAACTTGAATATAGAAAACCCAGTTACACTTACAGTATTGTGGGGAAGCCTGCTAGCCGGGAGCTGAGACACACCAGACTAATGGTGTCCTGTACAAGTTCTCGACTACCACTGCACATACCACAGGCAAGAAATGGCACAATGTGGCTCTCCTGCAATAAAATAACAATGCTAAAAGCGGCTCATGCTCTATTTAAATACCACAGGCAAGAAATGGCACAATGTGGCTCTCCTGCAAAAAAACCAACAATGACAACAGCGGCTCATGCGCTTTTCACATACCACAGGCAAGAAATGGCACAATGTGGCTCTCCTGCAATAAAACAACAATGACAACAGCGGCTCATGCGCTATTTGAATACCACAGGCAAGAAATGGCACAATGTGGCTCTCCTGCAATAAAATATCAATGACAACAGTGACTCATGTGCTATTCACATACCACAGGCAAAAAATGGCACAATGTGGCTCTCCTGCAGTAAAGTGTCAATGACAACAGTGACTCAAGAGGCTGGGTTTCTGTTAAATTTGTTTTTACCTCTAAGAGACAATTCTAATGGGTGGTAGAAACATGAGTTTGTGATGATTAAAAGGAGCAAAGAAGCCCTGTGGGTTGATAGCTAATGTCACTCTCCATGTAGAAGCTTTACCTTTTACTCCATATGTGCAAATCATAACTATGTTTAAGCCAGATGACTACTTAACCCTTTCCTCAATAGAAGCACCTTTTAGTGTATTCAATTTACTCCGGCACTGAATAAAATGGACATGTTACATAAGAAATACATTCTATATCCCAGCAGATGGTTAAAGCAGGCTGAAAGTAAAGCATCATGCGCCTCAAGGCGCATTCTGCTTTACTTTCAACCTGTTTTAAGTGTTCACCTGTCTTCAAAACAGACAATGGAGTATGGGGTTAAAGCAAAATGAATGTAAAGCAGAAATCTCCTTAAGGAGCTTTTTGTTTTACTTTCATCAACCTATAGTCAAAACCAAAAGCAAAGACTTATTTTTGCTGCTTATGTAGAGGATTAGATAAAAGTGTCCAGTGGCACAAATGAGGAGTAAAGGGTTAATCAACAATGGTCTAAATCACCTTGCCCTCCTATCTAAACAACTCACTCTTTTATATAAAATGCCTTACATATATGCTCTGTCATGAGTCGATGTTTAAGACAAGCTGATCTCAAACCAGTCTAGAATGGAAATGTTATTAAGCGACCCTTGGCGAGCTTAATAACTTTTCTATTCTAGACATTTGAGAACAACTTGTCTTAGACATTGGCGAGTGACAGATTCTTTTTCTCACATAACCAACGATTTCAGGTTGTTTTTTTTAAAGCAATACGATTTTTTTTTAATTCCCAGTGAAGTAATATAAGGACTTTATAAATAGTGACGTTAGAATGACATCATCAATTTTATCTCATACATGTTGGAGACATGTATATTCGTGATAGTTGTTTGCAAAAGAAAACAGGGGTAGTTATGTGAGATAAAATATATTTTACCTGCATAGTTGTGATGAAGAGGTCCTCAAAGTTAGGATTCTTCATCCTAGAGATGAGATCTAGAAGGTACAGCACTAATTCCACACCAGCAGCACTGAAAACACACAGAATCAGGTTAATACAGTGAAACCCCTCTAAACCGGACATATGTGGGGACAACATAAATTTCTGGTTTAGAGGGGTTTCCGGTTTAGAGGGGTTTTAACCCATAACTTGTTTCTAGTACGAAAGATAGCTAATTACTTAAAGCAGGTTGAAAGTAAAGCAGAATGCGCCTTAAGGTGCATTCTGCTTTGCTTTCAACCTGCTTTAAGCTATCATCCGCTAGAATATAGAAAATATTTCTGATGCTACATATTCGTGAATGCATTTTCTTCAGTGAAGGAATAAATCATAGGCGTAAAATTTATGGTGTAATGGGTTAATTAACCTTGAATTATACAGGATCAGGTTAAATTGTATATATATTATGTACGGTGTTATCTCCTAAAACCAAAAATCTCTGAAAGTGTATTTGTCAATCTCGAAGTCTTTGTCCCATTTTCTTCCATCCAGTCAAAGATGAAACATTATAACTGTTTTATCATAACAGACTGCTTAATGCAAGCAAACAGTAATTCAATTTTCAAAGAGTTTCATAAGGTGCTTTCTTCATAACTGTTTTCAAATTTTTATCTGTTTTATAGACAATGAAGACGGGCATTAAACTGTCACTTGTATTATCAATTGCTTATTTCAAGTTCTTTTGAATAGCATCTCAATCACTCTGACATCTTGAGACCTGTCTATACCAAACAATTTGATAACCAGGGGCCCGTTTTACTAAACTACTTACGCAAACTTTTTGCCTAAGTCAAAATTTTAAATTTAAATTTATATGTTTTATTATCACTTGCTACAAACAGCAAATAGGCAGATCAGAGGACGCGCTTTTAGCGCGTCCTCTGATCTGGCTATTTGCTGTTTGCAAACGTTTTTGATCGAAAAATAAGAGTAAAACGATTTTGACTTACGCAAGTAGTTTAGTAAAACGGGCCCCAGGCCAGAAGTTTTCTAGCCTCCTATACCTCTATTGATCAACCTTTATTCCACAACCTGCTTCTAGTTTTGAAGACAGATTACCACTTAACTCATTTCCTAATAAATACGCCTTTTGACGCCTTTATTTTATTCATCCAATAAAGAAAATAGCTCCAATTAATACAGTCATGAATATGTATCATAAGAAATATTTTCTACATTCTGGCAGATGATGGCTTAAAGCAGGTTGAAAGAAAAAGCAGAATATACCTTAAGGCACATTCTGCTTTACTTTCAACCTGCTTTAAGCGGTCATATATCTTCAAAACAAGAAGGGAGCTATGGGGTAATGGGAGCAGGTTGAAACTAAAGGCACATTCTACTTTACTTTCAGCCAGCTTTAAGCTCTAATCTGTTATGATATAGATTTTTTTTCCTATGATACATATTTAAAGTGGAACTATTTTCTTCAGTAGTGGAACAAATGAAAGACTTAAAAGGAAATATTCATGGAGTAATGGGTTACACTAAATGACACTGCCACTCCTTGTTGTCAGTTTTACTTACCTCCAGTCATCTGATGGTGGGCTTATCTTGGACTTGAGTGTAATGGTGTTCTGGTGGAACTGATGCTCCAGATGATGTACAAACAGGGCGGAGTCCAGTCTCTTGGAGATGATGGTCAGCATGTTGTCATCGTTACACAAAGCTACAACGTGTTAAGGACAGTCACACTTCAAATAACCCTTTTACTCTTAATTACGCCCAAAAGCGTGTTTGCAAACAGTTTTGATCCTGATCAGACGCCGCTTAACGTCTGATCATGATCAAAACTGTTTGAAACTCGTTTTGAAATTTCTTCAGTCATACTGCCTTAGATTTAACTTTGAAGCGATATTGCAGACAACAATATTGAAGCAGACAAAATATGGCTGTGAAGGGGTGAAAACCTCTCGATAAATTTGATCATGAAAGGATTAATATCAAATATTGTCAAATCTATTATAAGCAGTCATTTGATGGCACCGTGATGGGTTTGGTTTGCAAATTTGAGTATTTTGGTTATTTGAATAAGTTAACACTTTTGTTCACTGATATCTCTTTTCGAGACTTAAACCTTTGAAAGAAACTTGTCTTACATCAGGACAGGTGTTAAGAATGGATCAAGTAAAGCAGGAGCCTCCATCTGGATATTTTTTACTTATTTACTTAATTTAACTCATTATCCCCTGAAACTTACAATGGTCAAGTCCAGTTTGCAATAAAGGCTGGTCCATTTTCAATTATTTAGGTTGGTTTTTATAATATTTTACAAAATGACAAACAGTGAAGACCCTGATCAGAGGGCTCCTGCAGGAGCCCTCTGGTCAGGGACTCCACTGTTTGCATAGGACAAGTATACTCTTCACAGGTACACTTTTGTTTGAAGACGCATAATTATATGCATCACTAGGGCTCAGTAAGTTAAGCCTGTTTCAAGCAGCCAACCTACTTACAAACTAGATAAATGGTTTGAGGGAAAGGCGTCACTCGTTAAATCAAACAATTTGACTCTGTTTGACAATGCTGCAGAGTACTATATATGAGCTGTGTGAAAGGATACCTCTCAGCAGTTTGACAGCTTTCACCATGGCTCTCAGCTTCAGCTGTATGCCCACGTTACAGCCCTCCAGTGGGTGCTTCAATGTGTGTATCAGTGTTGGCAAGATGGCTGCTGCATGCTTCTCATGGTGAACCTTATCATGTGAAAACACAAGCTCCTCGTAGATCTCCTTCAGCAAGTCATAGGCACCTAGTGGGGCCGGCCCGTGGGTGTCTGGTGACTGCCCCGCCCAGTGTATGGTGACTAGGAGAGGGTCAGCTATCTTGCTCAGTGGAGTCTGGTACAGTCTGGCTAACTGGGAGTGGTCTTGTATAGGGAATGTGGCAATCATGCACTTACACAACACCAGCTTGATGCTGCTAACTTGGCACAGGGTCTGCAGCAGCTCAAATATCTAAAACAAGAAATTGTTTGAGAATGTTAACAGGGCTGCTATTTCTCCAGATTTTCCCCAAATCTTTGTATTTTTATCCTAGGAGATGGTAGCTTAAACTTAAAGCAGACTGAAAGTAAAGCAGAATGTGCCTTAAGGCACATTCTGCTTTACTTTCAACCTGCTATAAGTAATCACGCTTGGAAAATAGAAAATTTGGAAATCTTAGGATTTTTCATGATCAAGTTATAGAAGCCCTGTGTTTAGACCATAGATAACCCTATTGAATGCTAAGTTAATTTTTCACCTGCAAAAGTTGTTGTCTGCAACTTTATCGAGAATAACCAGCTTTCTAAAACTAGTAAAAGTTATTTACAAAATATGGTCAGTGTCAAACAAGTTGGAACCTGATGAGATTCTGCATCATCTCACCAGGATCCAAACTTTTTGCAACTGTTATCATGGATTCATTGTTCCCTGAAAAGAGTGATGGTAGAGCAATCATTTGTTGATATGCATGAAAAGTTATCCTGAAATTTATTGCTCTTTATCTGGAGTCCTCTAAAGAAACAGTGATGCCAGTGTAATTGAAAGTGACCCAAGTTAACCCTTGCTCCAAAAGAAATGCTTTTTTTGCGCATTTAGTTTATTCCGGCACTAAAGAAAATAGTTGTAATTCATACAGTCATAAAAATGTGATGTAAGAAACATTTTCTTAATTGTGGCAAATAATAACCTAAAGCAGGCTGAATGTAAAGCAGAATGCAAATCTTTAAGGTTTTGCTTTACTTTTAACCTGCTTTAAACGGTCACCTGTCTTCAAAACTAGAAACAGGCTATGGGGTGAAGGGTTAATATTAGCAGAACTTACCTTAACAACAGACTCTGGGGAGCTGGTATTGAGTAGGCTTAATGTCTGTTCTACACAAGATCCCAGAAACTCATAGCTGAAACAGTAAGGCAATCTCATATGAAATTCAAACCATACTACAGCATTCCCTCCCTACAACGGCCCTCTCAACAACGACCATTGCGGCCTAATCTAACAATCATTTTTCTTTCCATGTATAGAGTTAATAAAATGTTAGATCTAAGTATAACTTTTGTTTAAAAGTCACTTTGAAATCCACCAAAAGCAGTAAGTTTGTGTGGCAAAATCAAACAATGTGAGAAAATGTTATTTTCAAATTTTGGACTGGGTTGGCGACAGGTGCTATATTATATAATATACGTTGCCACTGATCAAATGTCGCCCTCGACCTTTCAATTAGTCTATAATTAGCAATTGTTTAACCCGCTTTCAATTGCATAGTCGATGCCATCCACAGTTCATACATTTATAAAGAATATTGATTTTCAGTACTTAACATGAATCAAAAGAAGTATTTTCTATATCCTAGTAGATGATAGCTTAAATCAGGTAGAAAGTAAAGCAGAATGTACCTTCAATCTACTTTAACCCTTTCCCCAATAGAAGCACATTATAGCCCATTCAGTATCTTCCTCCCCATACAAAAATAGTTCCAATTTATACATTCATGAATATGTATCATAAGGAATATATTTTTTATTCTAGCAGGTGATAGCTTAAAGAAGGCTGAAAGTAAAGCAAGGCTCATTCTGCTTCACTTTCAACCTGCTTTAAAAGGTCACTTGAATTCAAAACTATTAACAGGCTATGGGGTAAAGGATTAATTGGTCACCTGTCTTCATAACTAGAAACAGGCTATGCTATAATGGTTTTGAGCTAATGGGCTCTGGGATAATGGGTACCTGGCCAGAGATCTCTGTAACCTCTCCACCCTCAAAATGTCTTTAAGCAAGTCTACAGCATAGCGCCTTGTCTCCCCAGTATCTCCATCTATCAGTATATTGAAGATCATCTGGAAGGTCTTGGGTGCATTTGTCTCAGTGAAAAACTGGATATAAACATAATACAATCAAGCTTGTGTAACGTGAAAACTGAATAAAGACTCAATGTGATCTGTAAAAATAGGTGACACATTCATATTGGGCAAAACAATACAGAACCCTCATTTTCTGTCTGTTCAATAGGCTGATGTCTGTTCTCATGTTGAATTCTTCAATTTGTTACTTAACCCATTACCCAATAAATACGCCTTGTTACAACATTAATTTATTCCTACACTAAAAAAAATAGTTTTAATTTTACACAGTCATGAATACGTATCATTAGAAATATTTTCTGTACTCTAGCATATGGTAGCTTACAACAGTCTGAAAGCAAAGCAGAATGCGCTTTAAGGTGCATTCTGTTTTACTTTCAACTTGCTTTAAGCGATCACATTTCTTCAATACTAGAAACAGACTATAGAGTAATGGGTTAACTCATTCACCAGTGAATTTTTTATTTGAAAAATTCAGTTTCCAATTAAACCTAAAAATAAATCCATTTATGATTATTTAGGGTTCATTTCTGACATATATTGCAAAATGACAGACAGGAGCTATGAGGCATGACACAAAAAGCGTGACGGACAGACAAATGGACATTGGAAAAGGGATCCCTAAGTGTCTTCTCTGCCTACAGCAGGTGACACAAAAACTGAGCAAGTTGAACAGAGAAAGGTTATTTAATTGTCAGAGACTTCAGTGATACCTTGTTGGCAATTTTTTCCTGGAGACACAGGCTGACTAACAGTGAGAGGGAGAAGAGTATGACAGTCTGGTTCTCATCTCCCAGCAGCTTTGTCAGCTTCCTAGATATGTCCTGCATGTTCTCCTGCAAAAGAATAGAGCTGTCACTGATAGGAATAGTTGTAATGGTAAACAGTAGAGCAAAATGACATCTCTACAAAACAGAATAGGTAAAATACAGGACAACTGCTATTCCAAAATCTTTTATTTGCAGAGCTCGAGATAGGGTAAGCATTTTAAACCAGAAATGGGTGTCAATGCCACCTGATGCTCCCCTGTTTAAAGTATAACCCTTTACCTGATAGCATTGTTTCTCGTATTGAAGATATGTGACTACTTAAAGCAGGTTGAAAGTAAAGCAGAATGCGCCCTAAGGCGCATTCTGCTTTACTTTCAGCCTGCTTTAAGCTATTAACTGCTAGAATAAGGAAAGAATTTAATATGACACATATTCATTACGGTATAATTTGGAACTATTTTCTGCAGCGGATGAATAAAATGAATGTGCTAAAAGTCGCTTCTATAAGGGAAAGGGTTAAGACTTAAAGTCTAAGATCATCTTGTATCTAAAGCAAAACAATTTCAGTTTAGAAAGATTATCAAATGAATGGTGAGTCTTAGTCTAGTTATATTGAACTTTAAAACAACCTGTCCAAAAAACTCTGGTGATTTGTAGTCCAAAGTCCAAAACATGTCAAATATTAATTTATTTTTAAATCTTAATTTCATAACATAAATGTTTGACCCCAAATGAACCTCCATACAAAATACCAGCACCCTAGCCCAAGAATTAAGCTTTAAAAAAAAACGTCCAAAAAACTTTAACCTGGTGATTTGTAGTCGAAAAACCTAAGTCCAAAACTTGTCGAAAATTGACATAAATCAAAAGCATTTTTAAATGCATACTTCATAACATCAATGTTTGACCCAAAATAAGCCCCTATACAAAATTTCACAACCCTAGCACAAATATTAAGCTTTAAAACACGCTCACCCCGGGGGTATGACATTTGCTCTGCTGTTCTACGAACAGGCGAGCTAAAAATAACACTTTTGTGTCTCAACCAAACCCTATAACAAGCCTGGGGCCCGTTTCATAAAACTTCGTACTACAAATGTTGTCGTAATTCGAATTTATAAAAGTCTATCATTTTATTTATTATTTCCATCTAATCCAGTCTTATGACATCTCTTTGGAATTGTCTTGAAAAGACGATTCCAAAGAGCTGTCACAAGACAGCATTAGATAGAGAAACCACAATTTAAATGTATGTTAAAGTTTTGACTTACAAATGTTTTTGTCATACAAAGTTTTGTGAAATGGGCCCCTGCTCTTTAGAATCTTCGTATCATAGTGTTTGGTGGAGGGAGAGTTACGGATTTTATTGTTTAAATACTCTCCTTATCTTAACTTAGACTAAAGCTCTAAAATTTTGGTTATAAATACCCATGTGCATACTGTAAATGACAGCAGTCACAGCATACTTACATGGTTTTTAATGTAGGACTGTACAGAGAAGTTATCTCTGGTCAGATTTACTAGTGTCCCCATAGCCGGCTTGGTGAGTCCTGTTGATGGACTGCATCTGTAAGAATTACATCATGGTCCATGGTTATAAAGAGTTTGAGATGAGTCTGAGATCGTTCTCAAATATTTGGTTGGTCAGATTTGAGAAAAGTAAAGAGTTTGAGTTGAGTCTGAGATCGTTATCAAGCATTGGATTGGTCAGATTTGAGCTTTTGCTCGAGGGTACAGCAGAAGCTTGTCTTGTACTTTGTACAGGCGAGATAAGAATTGCTTTTATTGAATGGCTGCAGTTCCCTAAAGCACATTCTGAATCAGTTAAGGAAAACATACTGCACATTTTTGCTCCTAGCACACTACTTTATTAACTCATTATCCCCTGAGACATCCAATGGACAATTCCAGTTTACAATAAAGGCTGGTCCATTTTAGATTATTTAGGGTTGTTTTTTATAATATATTACAAAATGACAAACAGTGAAGTCCCTGATTAGAGGCCTCCTACAGGGGCCCTCTAATCAGGAACTTCACTGTTTGCATTAGACAAGTGTACTTTTCACAGGTACACTTTTGGTAGAGGACGCATATATGCGTCACAAGGGCGCAATTAATTTAAACTGGTAGTAAAAAGTAGCAACCATTTAGTCCATCCCTGAAAGCTACTGTTTGCAAATGGTTGCATGTTTTTTCACATTAAACATACAGTGGAGAAAACGTTATTCTTTCCCAATAAACGCGTTTACTCTAAAACTATTATTTCCTTTGCAAACAGTTTGGAGCCAGATCAGACGCCGGGTAACCCGGCGTCTGATCAGGCTCTCAACTGTTTGCCACCAAGATAAACATGAATTATCAGAATTGTTCAAAAATTGTTCTTTTCAACGTTTTAGTGTTTTGCGTACGTTTGCGTTTAAACGGGAAAGAATAACAGATTCTCCACTGTAGCACTGGTTTCGCTGTAGCTCAAATTATTGGTGAATGTAGTACTTACATCTGGGCGAGAAGAAACCTGACAAGGTCTTCCATGTAGTTCTCCTCAAAGCTGATTCTGTGGCCATAGGTGACCCTCTGTAGCAGGTGTAAGGCCTGAAGAATAGGTTATAATTTATGTAGACTTGTGGTCAAATTTGTGTTAAAAATGCACTTCTTTGAAGAAATCAAATCTCTAAAAAGTAGATACCTGCTCAAGGCAGAGTAAATTTAATGTAGAAGTAACCTGCCTCCTGGTTTAAACACTTCAAGAATCTTTCAACTGGTTGTTTAAGAAAACTTTAACTATTTAGTTATATAATACGGAAAAAAGGCTTGCCTTTTTTCCGTTCTTAAGTAATGCATGATAAAATCAAAGGTATTCCAATTTTATTCAATCACTGACAGACTTTGAAAAGTGTTTGATTTGCGCGTGAATAATTTCCTCAAAACTAGGCAACTACAAAAACATGGGGGCTGACATCTTGGATAATGACGTCACGGCTTTTACGAAGAGTTGTGCGTGACGTTACGGAATTCCCGATTTCGGTGCTATTTTTAAACCATTTTAAGCATGAATAACCCCCAACACTCACTTGAAATGATTATCTCCAAAGGACAAAGCTTCAAACAGTTCAATTCATACCCTTAAACGCTTAAATGAACGTTATTTACAAAAATCTACTTCTCAATCGAACCAATAAAAATACGCCATCAATATAAATAATGACGTCATTATTGGTGGTCATATGACTTCCAAAAATAGTTTCAGATTGCATTATAGGTGTACAGAGGAGTTTTAACTTTTAACATTGTATACACAGGTGCTTATAGATCTATTTGATTATTTGGTTTAACAACATATAGATCTTGTCCCAAACAATTTAGGTATAAAATAAAAGTTTGAGTCGGTTGTGTAATCCAGATCTCAGTCACGAGAGGCGTAGCCTCGAGTGTGATCTGGAATACACAACGAACTGATACACACTGGTGATAGATCTATTCCGTTTTCATTAGTATAATTTTGCTTTTTTCCGTCCATAGGCAAAGCCTAAATACATATTATATATGTATGTGTTAATAAATTTAAATGCATTTTTCTGCTTTACTTTCAGCTAGCTTCATTCAGCCAACTATAAAGAAATTTTCCCAAGGATTATTTATCAGGACAGGTACCCTTTGTAGAAGATGCATACACATTCAGTCAAAAAGATGTAAAACCACATTCCTATCAAGAATAGGTATAACTTTAACGGTGTTCAACCCATTCCCCCATAGCCTGTTTCTCGTTTAAAAGATAGGTGACTACTTAAAGCAGGTTGAAAGTAAAGCAGAATTAGCCTTAAGGCACATTCTGCTTTACTTTCAGCCTGTTTTAAGCTATTATCTGCTATGACAAAGAAATTTTTTCTAACAGTATACAATCGTAACATAATAAATTGGAACTGTTTTCTTCTGTGGATGAATATGTTAGAGGCATAAAAAGGCATATTTATGGGGTAATGGGTTAAAGGTTTTTAACTGACCTCTGCCGTGAGTGTGTCACTGTTAGACAGGCCATGGTATCTGATCACAGTGGCTAATGCTGGCGTGAGCTGGAACTTCTCATGAAGATTCTCACGTATAGTGTTGTCAGACACTGAAACAAAATAAATTCAGGGTTCCAGATAAGGGGCCGGAGTAAACTGAACAAATCCAGCATTTTCTCACTTATTTCAGCACCAAATCCTATGGTGTTACTATTCATTAGAATCGTCTCTTCGAGACAATTCTAATGAGTAGTGACACCATAGGGTTTAAAGCAGAAATAAAGATTTAAATTTTTGAAATACTCCCCTTATCTGGAACCCTATAATTATTGTAAAGTTTATTTAAGCATTATTATAAACAAGATGTAATTACAATAATTGGCTCAGAAAGTTTAAACGTAATCAAATTTGCATTAAGAGATCACTCATTGAAAGTATGTATATCTAGAAAGACATGTGAATGTTAAACCCATTGATACAACTTTTTACACCTTTAATTTATTTATGCCTCAACTGAGGAAAATAAGTCTATTTTAAACCATTATGAATATGAGCCATAAGAATTTTTTTCAATATCTTAGCAGATGGTAGAATATTCTAAATCTAATGAGTAAATGTTGAAAATAGTCGAAACTTAAGAATTCAAAAACGCTTGAGTCAAACATACTCATATTTCAAAGTTGAAACGTGGCAGAGCCACGCTTTAACTTTGAAATAAGAGCAGGGGCGTAGCTAGACCAATCAGGAAGTGTACGCAGTCCTATACTAGGGGGTCCTGGGGGCATGCTCCCCCGGGAAAATTGTATTTCTATATGGTCTCTGGTGCGTTCTGAGGGCATTTCCCGCCTTCAAAACAGGTGATAAAGTACATAAATCTATGCAAAAAAATGAATAAAAAAATAAACGACATTTACGTCACGACAAAATCATGGATGTTAATTTCACACCGACAATGAGAATCATTCAGATCTGCAACAAAACCATTTACATTTACGTTCCGTTTTGAAAACATGATAAAGCAGGCCCGTAGGAAGCAAACTGTGAGGGGGCACACGTCGACGTCAGGGGCAAATTTAATTCATTTGGTGAACGCCCTCTTACTTGGAATGTGGCACGCTCCTCCTGGAAAAAATATTCCTAGATGGGCTTTGGTGGGTTCTGAGGGCATTTCGAGCAATCAAAACGGGTTAAACAGAAAAAATACCATCTGGCAACAGCATTCTTTAATCTATATGTAAAATTCTACTCCCCCATAACATAAATTGTATATATTATTTTTTGCGTGTGTCCCGGCCATTCATCTCTTATTCTTACACCGTCGGATTGGTTTAAAACCCTTACTGTAGAGGGGTCCGGGGGCATGCTCCCCCGGGACATTTTTAATCCTAGATGGTCTCAGATGTGTTCTGAGGGCGTTTTCCGCATTCAAAGACTATGTAAAAGTTTGACTCAAAATAACAAATTATTGATCTCTACCCCTACCCCCTACGAATTTTATTGCATTTTTGGACTTTTCAATTTTTCTATATTTGCGGACAATGTGTACGCAGTTGCGTTTTTTGCGTACAGGTAGCTACGCGCCTGAAGAGTACATGTATGCTAAACTTAAGCGAGCTCAAGCTACCATAATTTAACTGAAGAAATATGGGTAATTTCGAATTAAGCGATTTCAATTGATCAAGTTTCAACTGTATTCAGCTTACTACTTCTTATCTCCCCTTTACACCATCGCTTGTTTCTATTTTTGAAGATAAGTGACCACTTAAAGCAGGCTGAAAGTAAAGCAGAATGTGCCTTTTGGCACATTCTGCTTTACTTTCAGCCTACTTTAAGCTATAATCTGCTAGAATTTAGAAAATATTTTGTATGGTACGTTTTCTTGACTGTATAAATTGGAACTATTTCTTTAGTGGAAGAATAAATCAAATGCGCTAAAAGGCGCTTCTATGGAGGAAAGGGATAAAAGACTTACCTAAATTATTAAATAAAAGTAGACACTTGAGAAGCAGTGTATGCTTGGTTCCTGGGTCTGATATCAAATCAACCAGGCAGGCTATACATTCTGACGGCAGCACTTCATTGGGCCAGAAGAACTTCACGGAATGACCACGACTAGTTTTACTTATCAAAACCTGGTGAAAACAGAAAGGATAAAAGTTTGTACAGTTTGAGTTGTCATTTAGAAACTGGTTATATGTAAGTTAATCTTATTAGACATATATTCCTTCATGCAGATATTCACAACTAATAGAGTATTAACTAAGAGTTTCGATAGCCAAGTAATCATAGTAAACTGATTATACATGTACAGTCAAACTTCGATATCTCGAACTAGCTTAACTGGAACTATCCGATATGTCAACACATGAACTACATTATTCCATGCTCGGTTAAGTCGAACATACCCGTATTTCAAAGTTAAACATGGCTTAGCCACGTTTTAACTTTGAAAATGAAATACAGGTATGTTCGACTTAACAGAGTTCGAGATATCTAAATTAGACTGTATGTACAACCTATGAGACTTGATTTGAACCCATTACCCCATAGCCTGGTCCTAGTTTGAAGATTTAAGCAGATTGAAAGTAAAGCAGAATGCACCTTAAGGCAGACACATTCATAATCAGTTACTTTAATGTTTAAACGATAAATTTTATATAGAATATAATATTATTTGAGATTAAACTTGGCTTAACCCAATACCTCATTACCTTTTCCTAATTTTGATGACAGACGACTGCTTAAAGCAGTTTGAAAGTAAAGCAGAATGCACCTTAAGGTGCATTCTGCTTTACTTTCAGCCTGTTTTAAGCCACCGTCTGCTAGAACATGGAAAATATTTTTTAAATTATATAAAATGTATAAATTGGTACTATTTTTTCAGTGGAGGAATAAAGTAAAGGTGTAAAAAAGGTGTGTTTAAGGAGTAATGGGTTAAATTCATTTGTAATGTAATAAGGGTTTTCTTACATGGCGTGACTGCATATGAAATTTTCTAAGCACCCATAAAAATGTTTATATGCTTTTCAAGCATTGTCAGATCTATACCAATGACATGGCTTGAAAAACATATCAAACATCTTTGATGTTTAGAATTAGTAACCATATGGATAATTACTGGGCTTATGCAACTGCGAGGCTTGTAGCACTTACATCAATTTGCTTTTGAAGAAATTCTACATTCCTTTCAATCTTGTGATTGTTATATTGCGTAATAGCTACAATTGTACTCTGTAGCAGAGATTGTTGTAGTTCCATGCTGTCATCTGTCAGGTGCTACTTCACACATAACTGCAGAACAGGGTAAATCTGGAATAAAAGAAATATATCTTCAGTAAGTTCAGTATGACCAGGGTACTCATTAGGGTTTTGAGTGTTGCAGTTTAGGACTCCAATGCTTGTAAAACATGTTACAGCAGATCTATCCAAATTAGGTCAGAAGCCTCTAGAATAAGATTGCCCTCTGACATTACTTTATTTTTAATATTTTCCAAACTTGTATATAGATTTGTGATGTTCTAAGTTGGTCTTAATCAAGGATATCATGTACTTATGTTTCTGAACCCATTCACCCATAGCTGGTTTTCAGTATTGAAGATAGATGGTTGATTATCTCAGGCTGAAAATAAAGCAGAATGCTCCTTCTAAAAATCTTTCAGCCTGCTTTAACCCTTTCCCACATAGCATATCTCTAGTATTGAATATAGGTGTCCACTTAAAGTAGGTTGAAAGTAAAGCAGAATGCGCTTTAAGCGCATTCTGCTTTACTTTCAGCCTGCTTTAAGCTATCATCTGCTAGAATATAGAAAATATTTTGCATGATACATATTTATGACTGTATAAATTGGAACTATTTTCATTAGTGAAGGAATAAACTTAATGCGCTAAAAGGCGCTTCTATGGGGGAAAGGGTTAAGCTACCAACTGCTAAGATATGAGAAAATCTTATGGTTCATATTCATGACTGTGTAAATTACTGGTACATGAACAATTTTCTTGTACAATTTTCTTAAGTGAAGGAATTAATTAAATAGGTTAAATGGGTAGCTATATTTATGGAGTAAAGGGGTAGATCTAGCAACTCAACAATTCGTGATTAATGTTACAAACAGTTTGGATCCAGAGGAGACGCCACGTCAGACAAAACCTCATCTGAATCCAAACTGTTTGACACTCTGCTATTCTGAAAAAACAAAATGCATAAATATCAAATACGAGAATTGTTGCAGACTACAAAATTTTGCAGACGAGTCGACAATTACATATGTCATAAAATAGGTGTGTTCGCCAGTACCTCTTAAGTTTTGACAACCAAATTTTTACAGCGAAACTAATTTTAAATCAATTTTATGAACAAAACCTTATTTAACACACATAAAATTTTACATAAATGGTATGCAACAATAGAAGAATTTAGATCCAATGCTTAATCTAAATGAATGTTAGAAAACTTCATTGGAGAATGCCTTTTTAACTCACAAAATAAAGGTGCTTGTCATAGCAAACTAAGTGGTGCCCCACCATTTTGTAACGGTATGCAATATAGTCTATAATTAAGATTCTTGTGTTTCTCATAACGTGATTATTCAAAGGATTTTGTGGGGGAAATGAACCCATATTAGTCATAATTTATTAATTTCCGTTTCGAATTCATCTAAAATATTTGTTTGTCCTGAACTATCATATTGATAAAATCTAATTGTTCGCTAGTGACCACTTAATTGTCGTTGTAACATGTATGTCTTCGACTCGGAACTAAGGCGGGAACATTTTTTTTCTTCAGTTTTTTAAATTATGGTAAATCATCATCTGTACTTCATTTTTCGGGGAAAAGAAGTGTCTGACTTGAGTTTTCTTTGCTCATTATCCGAGACTGTCAATCACTTTTTTGATAACCATTTAAACAAAAGCAATGTGCCAACCCACTCATTGGGGGTGGTCAAACTTCAACCCAAAAATGATATCACACAGTCAACCGATAGCCATGCTCAGCCTCGACAGGTGGTCAATTTTTTTTTCACACTTGACTGGCAGAAGACTTGTAATTATCACACATTTAACGTATTTTTATGGTCTTATAAATGCGTTTGACAGGTAAAAATATGCATTCTGAACTCTATTCATTTGAAAATATGCTTTCATCTGGAGCAAACAGGCGTACAAGAACTGACAATAGTGAGTAACCGAGAACCCTGTGTGGTAATTCCCAGTAACGTTACTGGCAGCATGGCATCGGACCATCTCAACTCAGTTAACTTGGGCCTTACTAAGGTGCTGGGGTTCTATACGGGGTAGGGGTATTCAAGTTGCGGATGGACTGGGGTCTTGTAGCTGGCTTGTTTGGTCGAACGTAGGCAGGTTCCAAGGTTTCTTTGGAGGAAGGCATACTTGGTTTTTGTTGGCTTAGTGGGTCGTCATGTCTACACGGATGTTGCATGTCATGGTTGGAGTGAGAACTACATCAAGGTACCTGGCCTTCTTTGCCATCAGCAAAATCTGTGTATGGATGGTGTATGATGCCTCGGTGTTCCTTCACTTGCTGGAGATCCAAAGAACCTCACACGCATTGAACTCCATCATCCAGTCCCTCTAAGAGCAGGGCTTTTTTTCTTATAACAGCCGCCATTAAACGGTGTCTTCCCCTCCCGATTTTTTCCCCCTAAAAATACTTTACTTTTTAATTTTATGATCAATGGTAGGTAACTTAAATAAAACTTAAGTGCCCTTCACCATCAACTGTTTAGTGTCTGTACTGTTTCAAATGTCATCAGGGGCGTAGCCAGGCTTCAAAGAATGTTACGCACATCAGGGGGAGGGTGCGGGAGGGGGTACCCCCTCCTGCATGTGGGGGTCCGGTGGCCTCCCCTGTAGAAAAATGAAAATCTGAACTTAAATGGTGAGCTCTGAAGCGTATTTGGGGCACTGAATACGATCTATGTGATGTCACTGAACAATACAATTTTGTTCAAAGTTCGTTTATATCAGACAAAGCATAATTTTATGAAGAACAATTTTTTCTGCTAGAAATATCGAAATTTTAGACATACGAGGGATACATGAAACACTGTAGTTTTTAGGCTGCCGACTTTGTAGTTACTTAGTTCTTGAATTTCTGAAACCTGAAGTTGATACATGCTGGCGGGGTCCTCCCCAGGGGAAACTGTGTGTGATTAACAGAGTTTTCTGCTAGAAATATTCAACATTTAGAAAAGGTAGTGACTAGGGGTACGTGACCGTACCTCTAATATTTGAAATTAGCGGTACGGTCACGTACCCCTAGCGAGCCCTGTGAGGGTTGACTAGGGGTACGTGAGTCAAAAACACTGTATAGCAACACTTTATTGTGTCTGCAGATACGTTAATAGCGATGCTAATGTTAATAACATCTCTTTTCAACCTTCTATTCTGACTAAAGCAAAAAAAAAATTAAAAAAATTGCAATCCGCATTTTTTTTTCACGGCAGCGAAAACTATATCTATGAATAAAGAACGTTCACACATTTTACAAACATGTATAAATATCCAATACCAGCATTGTTTAGAATAAATGCACTGTTTAATTGCGATCAGTTATCAAACGTGTTTTACGAGTTAATTTGTGTAGGTCATTAACCAGCAAACTTGGGTACCGGCAAACTTACATGTTCCGATACTTGATTGGAGCCGAAGCTTCGATATTTTTTTATTTTCTTAGATCTACCACTTTATATTAATCTCTAAGTTAGGAAGGCACATCAGCAGTAACTGTCTTCTTACAAGCTAATTGTATTATTTAAGTTACCTTTGAATCAAAATTTAATTTAAGAACAAAACTTAACATTGTTCACGGATTTTCAGATATCGGGCGTATCTGACGATAATTAACCCAATACATGCATGCGGAATACATCTATTCTCATCGCTGCCGTGAGAACACGTTGGGTGGAGAATATTTGTCGAAGTTTCTTTGTTTATCTCCATTAAATATTCACAAAATAAGGTAGAAATGAGAGGTTATTAATATTTGCATCAATAAAACGTATCTGCAGGCAAATTGATATGTTGCTACATAGTTTAAATGACTCACGTACCCCTAGTCAACCCTCACAGGGCTCGCTAGGGGTACGTGACCGTACCGCTAATTTCAAATATTAGAGGTACGGTCACGTACCCCTAGTCACTACCTTTAGAAAAACGGAAATTAGAACTGAAAAGGTGAGCTCTGAAGTGTGTTTGAAACATTAAGGTCTAACCCCCCCGATAGCCTTCGATTTTTATGCCATTTTTGGCCATGTTTAATTTTTCAAAATGTTGTTACGCACGGCTACGCCCCTGGTCATACATGAGTCTCAATCATCATTGTTTGGATATTGCAGCACACATCCAGCAAAGAACCAGGGCCTTATCAACTCCTACACACAAATACCACTCAAATTGACCAAATTTTCCCCTAATTGACCCAAAAGGACGCATTTTTTCCCCCTTCTGTGGGTAGCGGGTATTTCCCCTATTGGTTCAAAAAAGCCCTGAAGAGACCGCTAAAGAGTAAGACCCAGAGCCATTCCATTGACATCCAAAGTCATTACGTTTTAATATTTTGAACAAAAATCAAATTGCAGGAAAAAGAATGATCACACATAAACGCCAGACATTTTTTGTTAGCCATATAAATCGAAAGAGAAAATGCCACAAAGTCAAAGAGGCATAACCTCAAACGAAGATTCGGCAACTCAACAGGTTATGTTTTGAGGTTATCCGTAGTCATCATGTACTTTAAAGGGATCTTATATACAGAACTCCACCTTAGTCTCAATTGTGATGTGTACAGAATTCAATTAAAGCTCTAAAACTCACTATTTTGGGGGAATTTATTATTGTTTATTACCGCCAGTCGAATTCAAACTTGCATTTTCCCAATGTACGTAGACGCTTTAGGCATAACGTTATTCTTTCACCATTAATTTGGAAGGGCGTTCAAGCGACATTGATGAAACTAGGGTACGATCTGTAACCCGGTCTCGTTGATTATTCCGAATGTGAGCGGAAAACCAAGCAACTAATAGAACCGAAAAGTTATTAAAATGCAGGCATTGTCCTTTACAAGATTATTTTGCAGCGTGATTATGATGACGACAATGATGATGATGATGCTGATGAAAAAATGATGATAATAATAATAATAATAGATCTAATAATAATAATATTGATAATTTATTATCATCATGGCATTAACAACAACTACTATACTCACTACTACAACAACAACAGTAATTATTATAAGAGTAAATAATAATAATAATATTATATGTAATAATAATAATAATAATATAATAATAATATTATAATAATTACAAAAACAACAACAACAACAATACTACTACTACTACTACTACTAATAATAATAATACATGTAATAATAATAATAATAACAATAATAACAACAACAAAAACAACAATAATAGTAATAATAATAATAGTAATTATATTTAAAACAGGGATACTATATTCTTATCCTATTCTTCTTTTTCTTCCTTTAAGCAGGAACGTACACTATCTAATATACGTTCCTGCCCCACACATTTTTTAAGGTACAGGACCAAACTCTGGTGTATAATCGTACCGTGACTAAGATTCAAAAAGTCGGTGATGAATAAAATATTTTTGTACAGTACATATTAGATGTATATATACGATCCCCGGTAAAATTTGGAAACACGAGTTTATTACTATACAATATTCTCCAACCTAGAGATACCACTGAGCCTGATTTCAAATGGATTGCATGTCTTCTAGGTTATCAACAGCACTTTCTAATCAATGTAAACAAATTAACCCATAGCCTGTTTCTAGTTTTGAAGACAGGTTACCTCTTAAATCAAGTTGAAAGTAAAACAGAATGTGTCTTAAGGCACATTCTGCTTTACTTTCAGTCTGCTTTAAGCTAATGTCTGCTAGCATATAGAATATATTTCTTATGGTGCATATCTATAACTGTATAAAATAGAACTTTTTTCTTCAATGGAAGAATAAATTAAAGGTGTAAAAAAGGCGTATTTATGGGGTAGCGGGTTAAAGCAACCCGTTTATTTATGCAACCGATATTTTGTATTAGTTTCTGCTTGAATAAAAGCGACACACAGTTATATTATACGTTTCATATCATAGACTCTGTCCCACATTAGCATATAGGTTTTATGCAACAATATATAGTGATCAGAAAACCTTTAAACCGTTAGGCAGAATATTGGACATTCAGATGGCCCACTAGCGCTCATTTTCGCACATCAAAATAAGGAGGGCATTTTTACATAACTTGTAATAACTTTTATTCCTGGACAGATATCGTTCCTGTGCAAACGGTCCCTGTTAAGTTAAACATTTTCCTTTGTGATGAAACTTGTTTTGAAAAAATATTTAAACTAGATTTTAGTCCTTTTTTAAGATGAATAGGACACCCCTTATTTACATTAAACAAAGAGTAAAATTCTGAAAATAAGCCTCGACACGGTTAACATAACACGACCTTGTCCATTTATACAAATCAATATCAATTCTGTGCAAACGGCTTCGTATAGTTGAATAGTTGCTTTCAACGCCACAGTATCGCCTGTTTAATACGTGGTGTCCACTTTAAAATAGTTTCAAAACTAGATTTAATGCAAAATGACTGCAAAAAGTATCGAATTTATTGCCCAACAGTTTCGACACTAGTCAGTTGCCTCGTTACGTTGCGTCTGGTCATAATTCAAACTAGCTGCTTGAAAAGTCGACTTTAATAGTCTGACAAGTTTTCATTTATCTAAAGGCGAATAATTTTGCAGAGCTCCAGATAAGGGGAGTATTTCAAAAACTAAAATCTTTATCTCTGCATTAAACCCTATGGTGTTACTACTCATTAGAATCGTCTCTTCGAGACGATTCTAATGAGTAGTAATACCATAGGATTTGGTGATGAAACGAGTGAGAAAAGTTTGGATTTGTTCGGGTTACCCCCTCTTTTCTGTAGGTTTGATTTTGGGCCTGGCCAGCAGCAAAGTTATTCGGTGGCTGTCCTGTCTCCGACATGTTTGCATTTGCTCGTTTGACTTTTTCCTCCTTCGTTCTGGTATATATAATGGCTAAGCAGGATCCAGTGTCATCTACAAATGTAGTTTTGAATTATTGTGAAATAGCCCAAATGGCCTTTTAATGGATGGCAACGATGGGAATGTTGTTGGGGCGATGTGTGGTGGGGTCCTGAACCATTCATGCCCTGACCCACATGGACTGAAAATTACCCAGAACGAAACAAAAAGAGGGTTGCATTTGACAGGTCATTGAATATCTGAACGCATTTCAGCCCTGCCATGAGAAAACATGCCTTTTTGGATTGCAAACAGTGTAGATCAAGAATAGCAGCCGCGTCAAAGACGCGGCGACTGCAGAGCATGGGATGGCGGTGCATAGTCTGTACAATGCTGTAATGTAATAAGGCTGGTTTTGTCATGGTACGGCCCATTCGTTTTAAACTTCTTTGTATACTCACTCACCCCGAAGCTTTGATTGAAAAGGTCCAGTTTTCAATTAGGTATGCTCCATTTTTTACCATTACATGTATAAGGGTTGATTTTCACAATGTATTGTAAAATGTTAGACATATTAGGAGCCTTCTGATCAGAGTATTCCACTGTTTGCATAGGACAAGTGCACTTTTTACAGATGTATTGTTTGCAAATGACGAGAATACTCGTGGCTAGGGTTCAATGAGTTAAGGGTGTATCAATGTCATGAGCCATTTTTTCAAAGTATTAAACTTTTTTTCTATCATTGTTTTTTTGGAAGAGCTATTTATGATGAATGAAAAAATGAAAAAAAATATATATGGTGGTGTCCTTTTTTTTGAGCTACAGCGATTTGAAAAAGGTATGTCAAATTTGGATTATTTTCTTCAAATTTTACCCATTCAGAGTACAAGCTTCAGTAAAATCTATTTCAAAACAAAACAAACATGGTAATTTGGGTTTTCATTATTTATTTTATGTCTATGGTGGTATGTTCACATATATAAACCAACTTTAGACAAAGCAGGCACCAGGTTTGAACAATATGGATCCTTGAATATCAAATATATGCTTTATATAGGGCATGATTTTATTAGATTTTTTATTTTTATGAAAAAAAGTAAAGAAGTTTGAAAATGAAATAGTTCTAGTATTAAACTTTTCCTTATATTCTACCATATGAAAGCCCATACTAAGGCAGTTCAAAATATGAAAAGAAATTGAAAGGTCAGTGTTGAAAATGTGGATTATTAAAGAAAAAGAGTTATCGCCCCTTACACAATTTACAAAAAGATACCATACCGATGATATTTAGAGCTTTATAAATTTCACATTTGGTGCCTTTTTTTCTTAAATTAGTTTTTGTATGAAGAAATACTACCATAGATAGGAAATAAATAACACAAAACCAAATTATCATATTTTTTTTTCATTTAAAATGGGTTTTATTGAAGCGGGCTGTTTGAAAAGGACAAAATAAGAAGAAGTGGGTGGGGTAAATTTTACATGGCCGTAGAGCCAACTGTTGTTCACCAAAATGTACACTTTTTCTATTTTTTCATTCATCTTAAATAGCTCTTCAATACAAAACCATCATAGAGTGTTTTCATATACTTTGAAAAGTTCCCAAAGTCATGACATTGATACACCCTTAAGTAAACAGCGTTACATAACTGGTACTTGTCTGACGTCAGCAAAGTTACAAGGTATTTTCTATACATAATCATATTCGGAACTCGATCATTCGAACTCGCTTTAGTTCGAACATGCCAATATTTCAAAGTTAAAATGTGGCTTAGCCACTTTTTTAATTTGAAATACGGGTATGTTCGACTTAACCCTTTGAACCCTAGTCCCGCATATTGGCGTCCTTTGCAAAAAGTGTACATGTGAATAGTACACTTGTCCTATGCAAACAGTGAAGGCCCAGATCAGAGGGCTCCTAGGAGCCCTCTGATCAGGGTCTTCAGTGTTTGTCATAATGCCAAACATTGACAAAAACAACCCTTAAAAGTCAGAAATGGACTAGACTTAAATGGAAACTGGAATTGTCCATTTTAAGTTTCAGGGAGGAAAGAGTTAAGAGTGATATATTTATCGGAATTAAACATATGAAATACCGATAAGGTCGATTTAAGAGAGCTCGAGAGTATGGAGTTTCGACATATTCTATATTTGTATTAGCAAGACATTTAAGTATACCGCATGGGTAGTCACAAACCGAAATTAATATCCGTGTATTTCATTTCCTGACATCCTGACAAGAGTCACATGTCTGTACGAAAGTTCAGTAAAACTCTTTTTAATTAACCACAAACTTAAAGAAAACTCGTTTGTGGTGTGTTAAAGACCAACGAACGGGATGCTTAGAACACTCTGCAAAGTAAATTGTATGTTCTGCTTTCAATTTGCCTTAAGAAGTCACTGGTGCCTTTTTAAGTCTTTCGCTGACACTATGACGTGAATACCCGTCTAACAAAGTCACTGACATATTATCGTCTGCTTGTATTTTGTCGTCTGCCTTTGTTTCTAAAATGTAGATAACTGAAGAGACATCGGTATTTTGCGGACATTTAAACCCTCTCTTGACAAATTTTATCGTCTGCTTTACCCTTTTACCGTCAATTCTTTTCGTCTGTTTTAACAGTTTCGCTGCTATAATACCGTCTGCTTAAAATGCCTAAACTAGCATTTAAAGCCGCATTGTATTTTTGAGAAACCTGCATAAAACGGTTGTTTGGGGTCCCATTTGAACTACGTGGGACGTGATTCTTTCACAAAAACCGGTTATATCTAAGAAATTCGCTTTTTAAATTTTATTTATAATATTTTGGTGCTGCACAAATTAAAGAGCCTCCCTTGTGAATGGAAAGAAGGACAACTCTGTAAATACAGGGCTCCAGATAACGGAAGTATTTCGAAAACTAAAATCTTTATTTCTGCTTTTAAACCCAATGGTGTCATACTCATTAAAATTGTCTCGAAAAGACGGTTTAATCAGTAGTAACACCATAGCATTCGGTGCTGAAATGAGTGAGAAAATGTTAGATTAGTTCAGATTACTCTCGCTTACATGTACATCTATAGCTGGAGCACTGGAAATGACCGTGTTAACCCTTATTCTGCTGCACAGACGTCTGCTTTGACATTGTCGTCTGCAAAATGTGTTCAGTTTAGATTTATGCATTGTTTTAATTGAACAAACCTTAAGACGAGTGTCAAACAGTTTGGATCCAGATGAGACGCCGTGTTACGCGGCGTCTTTTTAGATTCAAATAGTTTGCAAACTCCTAAAAGTTACGACCAGTAGGCACAGGGTTAAACACTATGAGATCCAATAACATTTACATAATTATTCACTAGGGGTAAACGATAAAACAAACTACGGAGAATCTATACCCTGAGCTTGCTGAAAATGACTGTTTCAGCCTTGTCCGCTCTCTAACTCAAACACTTCTTTTTGGATCTTCACCAAACTTGCTACAAATGTTTATTAGTATAGAATCTAGGTCAGGTTCAATAACTAGCAAAATCGCATAAGGCATGTCAGAGTAATTGCCCTTGAATAATTAAAAAATGAAAGTTTTAGTCATTCAAGGGCAATAACTCCAACATGCCTTTTGCGATTTTGGTAGTTAAGATGACTGACCTAGATTTTATATTAATCAACATTTTCAACAAGTTTGGTGAATATCTGATATAAACTGTATGTGTTAGAAAGCAAAAAATGCTGAAACATTCATTTTTAATACTTAAAGGGCCAAAACTCAGACATGCCACATGCGATTTTTGTAATTATCAAACTAGACCTAAATCTTATATAATTAAATATTTTCAGCAAGTTTAGTGAATATCCGATAAAACTATGTGTGTTAGGGTGCAAAAATGACTGAAACAGTCATTTTTTATTAATAAAAAGGCAATAACTCAAAAATACCTTATGCGATTTTAGTAGTAATCAAACTAAACCTTGATTTTATATCAATGAACATTTTCAGCAAGTTTGGTGAAGATCCAATAAAACGTATTTGTGTTAGAGAGCAAAACTTGCTGAAAACAGTCAGTTTTAATACATAAAGGGCAAACACTCAGATATGCCACATGCGATTTTAGTAATACTCAAACTATACCTAATTTTATATGAATAAATATTTTCAGCATGTTTGGTGAATATCCGATAAAAGCTGTTTGTTTTAGAGTGCAAAAATGACTGAAAAAGGCAATAACTCAAAAATACCTATTGCGATTTTAGTAGTAATCGAACTAAACCTTAATTTTATATCAATAAACATTTTCAGCAAGTTTGTGAAAGATCGAATAAAAATTAGTTGAGTTAGAGAGCGGACAAAAAAGTGTGATAGTCTAACTGACTGATGGATAGACGGGCGGAGATAGATACGGTTGCCCCCAGTGAAGTTGTATTCGGCTGTATCACGTGATACTAAGCCGTGTGGAAATGTTTATGTCAGACGTTCTTTTTTCGGTTTGTTATGATTTTAAATCGCCCTTTTTTAGATCAGTTTGGCCCATAAGAATGTTCAAACATTATTATTAACCGTTATCGTATTTCAGGCATTGAGAAAAGGTCTGAAAACACAATGGGACTTTAATGCCGTTTGGTCAAAGAAATATCGATATAAGTGAGCCATACGGTCAAACAGCTTGGATCCTGATCAGACGCCGCGTAACGTGGCGTTTGATCAGGATTCAAAATGTCAAGAGGTACTCATTCAGGATTCAAAATGTAAAGACGTATTTAGTCAAGATTCAAAATGTAAAGACGTATTTAGTCGCCAGTTTTAGGTTTAATTCATTTCCCTGAGTTATAGACAAGAACTATATTCACTATCAAAACAAAAGTTATTTCGATTAATATAATCTGCTTGAGCCTCAGCATAATTGTAATACTTAAAGATAATTTGTAAGCAGTTATTGATTTATCAAACTAACTTCGATATCTCGAACTCGGTTGAGACAATTTTTCCAGTACATTTACACTTGTATTTCATTCTTTAGAACTCATTTAAGTCAAACATACCCGTATTTTAAAGTTAGAACACATCTTACAAACATGTTTTAACATTGAAATATGGACATGTTCGACATATTAACTCTTTGAACCCTAGTCCCGCATATAAGCGTCCTTTTCAAACAGTATACATGTGAAAAGTGCACTTGTCCTATGCAAACAGTGAATACCCAGATCAGAGGGCTCCTTACGGAGCCCTCTGATCTGGGTCTTCATTGTTTGTCATAATGCAATAGATTTACTAAAAACGTCAGAAATGGAATAGACTTAAATGGAAACTGGTATTGTCCATTTGATGTTTCAGGGAGGAAAAAGTTAAGCCAGTTCGAGATGGCGAGATTAGATTGTAGTTTCAACCGGACTTCATATAATGTACTCGGAAGTAATGTCATGTTAATTCTCATTGTGCTTAGCGCGACTTGGCTCATAATTGCAAACAGCTTGGATCCAGATCAGACGCCGCGTAACGCGGCGTCTGATCTGGATCCAAGTTATTTGCTATCCATATTAATATTTTCTCAAGTTTAAAAAATATCATAGCTAAGTACAATTACATTGTATTAGGGTTTTTTGCAGACGATATCTTTTAAGCAGACGACAACTCAGCAAAATAAGGGTTAAGATAGATGATGAATGACTCTAAAAATTAGACTTGTATTTAGCGAACATTTAACAGGGACCCAATAGTGGTCTTTAAAACAGATCGTTGCTTAATGCAGGAGAAGCTATCTGCGCTATTGTTATACCCTGCATTAAGCAGTCACTTGTGTTTATAGATCTCTATAATGTTTCGTTTGATGGTTGTTTAGTACAACTTTGACTATATATTTCATAATCGAGTATCCCGGTTAACTAGTTTAAGCGTGCTTACTAAGGCTTTGAGGATTTCTAAAGGCAGATTTGTAAAAACATTATTCTATTTCTTCAAATATAGACATACAAATGTTCACATGTGTATATTTGAAAGTAGGTTATAAACTGGCATCATTGAAACAAAGATTGTCAGTAATCAGTATAATTAGTTGAAGTAATTAAACCATTTGAACCATACTATAGCCACACATATACACGTCCTTTCCAAACAGCATACCTGTGAAGAGTACACTTGTCCTATACAAACAGTGACTACGAAAGAAGCCCTCTGATCATGGTCTGCACTGTTTATCATATTGCAATACATTCACCAAAAAACCCAACCCAATCATAAATAGTGAAAATGGACTAGACTAAGTTGGAAATTGAAGTTGTCCATTTGGTGTTTCAGGGAGGAAAGGGTGAAGTGTCTCATCACCCGGAAGTCACTGAAATCGTAAATTAATAGTTAAACTATTGTTCCTGGTCAAACAAGTATTTACTGATTAAATACGACAAATATAGAGGCATAAAATTGCCAGTTTCGACTGTTTTGATTAGCAGTATTTCAAGTGGGTTACTCTACTGGAGATAGTTGATATACATTGTGTATGTATTATAGAGTTTGGATGATCTAAAATGAAGTTTTTAATTCTAACAGGAGTGTTGTGCTATGGTAAGTTTCGATAGCCTTTTCTAACAATTAGTAAACTGCAATCAGTCTTTCACACCACATACCTGTAGTTTTTTCATCAAGAATGGAAGTTTATTGCAAACAGTGCAAACAGTATGGAGACAGATCAGACTCCGCGTAACGTGGCGTCTTGCGCGATTCATGGTATTTGCCGATAATTTTCTGTCGTTTAAATTGCTTGAACGCAAAAAAAATCAGTTCATTTCTTATATTTACAATACATTTGCTGTAATTTCTAATAGTATATGAACACTTTGTTAGTACGCATCACGCGGCATGTATGCTTAATCCATATTAGAGGTTGACAACACGAATAATGTGTACCAGATAAGGAACAGCCATGGCCGCATTACTGAAGCAGTGTACCGTATTCGAAAGCAAAAAAACATAAATTCCATTGTTTACATTCTAATGTCACCAACTTAGACAGTTTGGCGCGAAAATGCCGATTTGACGTCATTTGGAAATGACGTCATTTTTAAAGTAGGATAAATATATCGATTTTTGTCATAAAGAAATGCAGACAGCTGCTGTTTAAAAGGTATATTATTATTATACATGTATCAGATTTATATAGCGCTTTTTTCACACAGGGATTGTGCGTTCAAAACCGCTTGAATATCATTTTTCTTGCAATTTATCTCATTAATGAATAATAATTTTAGTCGGTAATCATGGTTTCCGCTTATAGGAAGGCATACATCGGTTTAGAACAATTTTATTTTTGAAACATTCCGCCAAATGTTTGCATTCCGAGTTCCAAAGATTAATTAGCGACTGAAAATGCATATGCCACGCCTCCTCTGTGAAACTTATCTTCAAGTCCGGCCTCCTTGAGCAATTGCATCTACATGTATACAAATTGAACGACACATATTTCAATGGAATTGAATGGGACGAATGTAAATATATCAGGGCTGCCATAAGTTGACATGAAAAATCCTAAGATTTCCAAATTTACAATTTTCAATTGCGATTTTACGAATCGTACCTTTACCCCATAGCCTTTTTCTTGTTTTGTTGACATGCGACTACTTAAAGCAGGCTGTAAGTAAAGCAGAATGCGCCTTAGGGCGCATTCTGCTTTACTTTCAGCCTGCTTTAAGCTACCATAACCTGGGAAAAAATCCGGAGATTTAGGAAAAATCCGGAGAAATGGCAGCCCTGATATATGGGCTCAAACTGTTTGACAGTCGGATTCAAGTAGTTTTTCAACATTAAAAATGTTGTTGTTAAGTTTTATTCGGATACAACTAAACGGGAAAATATCGACCGGAGAGTAGAGAATACGTTTTTTTTTATTCCCAATGAATGCGGTTTTTTAAACTGAGAAATCTCTATAAATCATCGATAAGTATATAATAAAGCATTTTATTATATACTTATCTATGATTTATAGAGATTGCTCAGTTAGATACATTTCATATGCGTCACAGATGATATCATCACTAGTGATGCTATCACTTTTGCAGTGAGGATATCATTTTTGTGACGTCACGTCACAATATATTGTGGAACGTCGCGCGTAAAGAGTAAATTTTGTGTATTTTGTCTGTAAAAGCATCATTAAAATGTATATAATAAATATGATAGTCAATTCCTCTGTATGGATATGAATATTATATCACGAGAATGGGTTGTTATCTGGTTAAAAACGAGTCCGCAGGATAAGGGTAAGGGTGAACAGGTTATTAAGAAAAGGAAGCGAAACTCAAAACAACAACCCGGAATGAAAAGTATGAAGCACGTGATGAGACAAAAAAGGGTTACCCTTCTCCGCCATCGGTGACCGCAGTAAACTTTATAAGCAGTTTTGATCCTGATCTGGCCAATCATACCAATACCGGCATTCCTTCGGCCATACTGTTTGAAATATTTCCTTGAAACGAAAATGTAAATGCATCAGAATTTAAGCAGACGACACTACAATACAGATTATAGGTGAACATTTTGACACAATAGAGTTAATCATTAAACAACCTACCTGGTACAGAACGTTATTCTTTCTCATTTAAAAGTAAACGAAACGCAAGCGCATTGCAATGAAGTAGAGAAAATGACAACATTTTGAAAATTCTGACGATTAATTTTCATCTGAGTGACAAACAGTTTGGAGCCTGATCAGACGCCGGGATACCCGGCGTCTGATCTGGCTCCTAACTGTTTGCAATGGAAATAATAGCTTTAGTGTAAACGCGTTTATTGGAAAAAAAATATTTCTCCACTTTTTTCACAAGGAGTAGCATATTCATGCTATGTACAGCAAGAAAGACACTGGGCTTCCCTTTTGTCGAAAATGACAGGTTACATAAGTTTTGACGATGAAGCAGAACACGACTAGCACAACAGTTTGGAACATGATAAGACTTCGAGTGAGGCCCGGCGTCTGTTCTGGCCCTAAACTGTTAGCAATGGTCATCATTATTATAGCCCAAACGCATCTATTAGGAAATAATAACCTTTACTTCCACGCTCGAAAGTCGACATACATGTACAAAACCTCCTTATTACGACCACTAGATTAAGGCTAAGTGATTTATGAAAGATAGGCGGCAGCTGGAAGCCAAATTAACGTGAAATAGAACTCTGTTTCACGTTCACCTTGCTTAAAGCATTCACATGCCAAACAATTTGAAAGTTTCTTACACCTTTCAAAACACATGTAATTTCTGTTTCAGCGATACTTACTGATTCAACAACAACAACACAAGGATCCGACACATCATCTGCAATAACAAGTCCGAGTTCAATGACGACACCATTGTCCACGGTACAGTCGTCAACTCCATTCACGACACAGCCATCTGCTTCTACATCAACCGCTGGTTCTTCTAGTACCTCGGGATCAACTACGCCTACATCAGGAACGTCGTCAACAACTGCAAGCGTTACTTCAACACAAACTACTAGTACGACTAAACCAACGACCATTTCTTCGCCATCGACTACATCAACCACTGCAAGTTCTACACCTACAACGACTCCTTTGACATCTTCCTCTACTCTGCCATCTACTACAACTACATTAACATCGTCTACAACAAGCACACAGTCAACAACATCAGCTACATCTTCGTCCGTGTCGACCTCAACCGCTAAAACGACCACAACTACGGCATCAACGACGTCACATACAACGAAAACAACTACACCACCGCCCTCACCAACCAACACAACCTCTAAGACAACACCAACCACCACAACAACCTCCACAAGCACACACAGCACACATCAAACAACTAAAAAGCCACCGAAAACAACAACACACAAGAAACCGACTACGTCAAAAAGACCGAAAGTGAAGCCTGCAAAGGCATTTGATACCCTGTCTTTTCTAGGAGGGATCATGCTTGGTATAGGCCTAACCATCATAGGGTTCGTCATTTACTATGTGTGTAGATTACGATGTGAAGCCAGTAGAAATCAGGGGGCGTACAACTCTATATAGCCATAACAAAATATGGCAAACACTGTAACGAAATCACCCCTGATACTTTAAATGGTCAATACCAGTTTCATATAAAGTCTTGTCCATTTTTACTACTTATGGTTGATTTTTTACAATGTTTTCAATTTGACAAACTGTACAGACCCTGATTAGAGGGCCCCATTAAAGATCCACCTGATCAGGATCGGAACAATTTACTCCTCATATTAACACTTATTGTAAATGACGAGTATACTCGTTGCTAGGGACGAATGTGGTTGAGGTCCACCAAACATTTCCTATAGAAGTTTTCTGCTTTATTTTTTTATCCTTCTTTAAATCTTTCAACGCTTAGGATATTTGGATATTTTTAATTTTCAAAATATGAACCAGTCTTCTACTTCGCAATGTCTAATTGGAATTATGAGTAGTTTCATTACCGGTCTAGATCAGAAAACAGTAAATACCCTGATCAGAGAGAATCTATAGGAACCCTATGATCTGGGTCAACACTGTTTTCTAATGTATTGAGTATACTTTAAACAGGTGTTGAAAGAGTTAAACAACATGCACAAATATTTGTAGAAGTGTAATGTTCCCATGTAGTCTTATAACTTGTACCACACAGCTTACAATACGTCTGTATTTAGCCCATTATCATCATTCTCCATGTTTTAAACCTGTTTCATATTTTGTTATTAATAGTTGATATATAGTCAAGAACAACCGACTCATACTATTATTTCAGTTTAAATCATTCATACCAAGATATTTCACTAGAATCGTCTCTTGTGTTGGACATTTCATCATAAATAGTTTGTGGATTTTCGAAAACATTACATTGGTTGTCAATGTAGATTAAAATTATATATATTAGAGCAAACAGTGTAGACAATATTGCGTAATTAAACTGCTCAAAGTTTGCTAAGCACCAAAGGTACAACCATCATAGGAACCAATGCATCGACCCTATCACTTTCACACTTTATAACTTTCAACTTCAACAAAATGTTCAAGAGCTGTGGATACACGTATAGGGTCATTCTACAGGTTATAGTGTGACTTACGCATGTAAATGTCCCATTCAGGCGGTGCACTTGTAAACAACTGTTCTGTTCTGTTCATAAAATATCACTTTTTCACAGAAAACTGGAAAAGTTACAAATTGTATTTTTGAGTAAACGAACATGCTTTACAATTCAACAATCGGTACAATGGAACATTGAACGGTAAAATAGTGTTTTTACCAACAAATAACATCTCTAAGAACATTACAATGTAGATTCAATGGAAATTCTCAGAAATTTCACATTTTGATAATTTCCTCCAGTTTCGCCTACAGGATCTAAACAAGTGTAAAAGTTATCAGAATCCGTACAGTGAACCTTCGGCAATAATATCTCCAAATTTGGAAGGAATCAAACAAAGATTGTGGAAGTTATGCGGTGAGAAGTGATAGATGTAATGTATTGGTACCTATGGTGGTTTTATCGTTGGTGCTAAGCAAACTTTGAGTAGCATATAATGGGCAATACAACACCTCGTTCCAAACAAAGAATTGAAATGTTTCAATAAAATGCACTTTGTTATTGTTGCGCCTTCTTATCTGATTGATTCTTGATACGTTAATACATATACGTCATTATAATTATTAGTTCATTTGTGCCCAGGGCCCAGTGAATTCTTCCATCTTTTATATTGGATTATTACATTTTTTATCAGTTTCAGTTTCAGTTTTATTAGCATATCAGCAATACACATTGCCTTTGGCCATTAACAAAGATATAAGGAAATATGGCAAATACAAAAGACATATACATTAAGTACATAAATCACAAAGCAGCAATAATATCCAGGGTATGTTTACGTATGTTCATACTCTCTTTGATATACTTAGCAGTATTCAATAAAAATTTCATATTACTAGTAGACATTAGATTATTAAATTTGTTGATAGTTGGCCACTGTATGTTACCTAAATATTTTTTACGAAGTTCATAGTACATAGGGCAACACAGTAAGACATGATATTCGTTTTCTATACGATTTTGGTTACAAAGCTTACATATTCTGTTCACTCTTTCTATACCGGTAAAACGACCAATTTCTATTTCAAGTTTGTGAGAACCTAATCTAAATCGAGTAAACATTTGGCGTAACTCATCATTGGAAATCTTATACAAATATTCTTCAAAGCAAAATGACCTTTTAAAATTACAATATGTATCTAGTTTTGACATGGTATGAATTGATACATTCCAGTCCTGAATATACTGGTCTCTTAAACGCCTTTGTTATAGATGGTACACAGTTGATACTGTTATCGAAATTAAGCCGTATATTAGTAAAACCAAGATGGTCAATAATAGAGTTAATTCTTTTGGCCCAACATGGACCGTTAACATTGTTACACTGATCAATATAGGTATCGTGCATAGGTGAGTTAACATTATACATAATTTTATACCAGTACTTAATAGCTCTTTCTTTACAAATGAGTGACAATTGAAACCGTCCTAATTCGCCATAAACGGCATCATTAGGAGTTTGCTTTTTCACACCCAAGACGTATTTACAAAATCTTAGGTGCAGTTTGTCAACTTCTTTTAGGTTATATACACCCCAAATGTCTGCACCATATAATAATATTGGTACAACCATACTGTCAAATAGAGAGAGTTTTGTCTTAACATTAAGATGGATCTTATCAAAAAGATATAAAAGGTTTGAGTAGGCATATAATGCCTGTTCATGTAAACATTTAACAGCATCAGTAAAAGTTCCAACACGGTTAAACCTAATGCCTAGATATACAAAACTATCCACAATTTGGATTTCCTCCCCATTTATGTAAAAGTGGTTATTATGTTTACCTTTACGCTTTTCAAAGATACAAACCTTAGTCTTTTTAATATTGATCGTTAGGCCCCAAGTTACTGAGTACTGGTATATACTGTCTATTTGAGCCTGTAAACTAACAGGGTCTGTCGTGAATAAAACAATGTCATCTGCAAAAAGTAACAAATATTTTGACAACAGCTCAAAATCTTTTTCAGTGCATGAATTTAAATCAAGATTCTCAACAATGTCGTTCACAAAAAAGAGAAATAAAATCGGCGATAACGGTTCACCTTGCTTTAACCCGATTGTGACATCGAAGAACTCAGATAAAGTGTTACTAGACAATTTAACACATGACTGCACCTTCAATCATTTTTAACATTTTACAACTAATTCCAGAATGAATTAGCTTATACCATAGCGCGTCTCGATTAACGGTATCAAAAGCCCGCTGATAATCAATAAATATACACCACAATTTAGACTGTTTCGCTAAAACTTTCTGTATAATCGAATGCAGAATGTAAATTGCGTCAGATGTAGACCGACTAACGCGAAATCCAAACTGCCATTCCGAAAATTTTGAATTGTCAAATGGATGCCTGGTAAAAAATTTCATTATCATTTTTTATATTGAAATTCCTATCAGCAAACAATGTAGACTCTGATCAGACGCCGCATAATGCGGTCTACACTGTTTGCCTACGTCCCATAGATGGGATCGTGGGCACAAATGGGTTAAACAATTAAATGTTAGTTGCAAACAGCTTGGAACGAAATTAGACCAAGAGTAAATAGCTAAATACAAGTACAAGGTAGGTCATTTTATCGATATCAAGTACTTATTTACAGTAAAACCTCTCTATAACGACCACTAAAATAAATGCTAATTAGATGTATAAAAGACAGGTGACAGCTTAAAGCAAGGTGACAGTGAAACAGAAAGCTCCTAAAGGAGCTTTCTGTTTAACTGTCACCTTGCTTTAAGCAGTCACCTGTCATAAACAAAAAATAATTAACATAATTTAGTGGCCGTTATAGACAGGTTCTACTGTACATTTTATTGCATTTTGTGTTTATTTCCTTTCATGATAAAAGCATCTAACGGGCTATCATAATAATTATTCAACAATGCAATATGTAAACTTGACCAGCGTTTTATTCAGAACTCAAACTAAACTTCGGCTTTTAAGTGTTAAAGGGACTGGAAACCAAATGACGTATTTTGCAAAAACAAAAGAGAAAAACTACTCAAATAAAATTAAAACATTTGACATTAAAGAAATATGATCAGTATAATATCTTCAAGAACAACCTCTAAATCTTATTAATACATGTAATATATTAAGATTTTATCAATTCCCAAGAAAATAGTTTATACCTTTTATACAGTCATGGATATGCATCATGAGAAATATTATCTGTATTTTAGAAGGGGGTAGCTTAAAGCAGCCTGCTTTAAGTGATCACCTATCTTCAGAACTAGAAACATGCTATGTGATAAATGGCTAAGACTTAGAAGAGAATTAAAGTGATGGGTAATGTCCCTTATTTTTCATGAATCACCAGGGTCACTGCACAATCATACAATGTATCATCTAACCGATAACGACACATTTTTACAACGGTATATCCTGATATCATTATAACGTTAGATTGCAATATGTAGATTAAGCCAGATATCCTGAATATACAGTCAATCTTGCGTTAAGCGGCCACCCGAATTGAAGGAGTATGGCGATCTTTGGTTACATTATGTAGATGGCTGCCAAATACAGAAATCCTCCCCCAAATAGAGCATTTTCTTGCATTAAGATTGTCATGAAAATAGTCACATCCCTGTTTTAAAGACTACACACTGTATTTTCTGTTATAACTGTAACTAACAACGTATTTGACTGTACATGTATATATATTGATAACCACCATACGAATCGTTGGTTATTTTCACTTTATATGTGTAACAGGTTTGAACCGCGTGAACATGAAAGAGTATGTGGTTTTTCTGTTGGCTTTTGCCATGGTTCAAGGTATTTATATCTATTCCATTTTTACATTTTATAAGCATATAATTATGACACTTTTGTTTAAAGTGTATTTTAATTAATAACTAAGGTGCTGAATCAATCGTTAACTTTGTAATAGTAAGGCCAACATAAAGCTCACTTTCAAAAGAGTAAAATCTTATAATTTAACATGTTTAGGATGATTTACTGTCTAGACTATATTGAACTAAACCCTTTCACTGCTTTCACAGTCGAAACTCGATACTTCGAACTGGCTTAAATCGAGCTTACCAGTATTTCATCCATTGTTGGTTTAATTTCGATAAATTGATCTTGCTTAAGTCGAACACACCCGTATTTCAAAGTTAAAACGTGGCTTAGCCACGTTTTAACTTTGAAATACATGTGTGGATATGTTCGAACTAAAGCGAGTTCGAACGATCGAGTTTCGACTCTGGAAACAGTTTAGATCCTGAGCAGACGCCATGATATGGCGTTTGATCAGGATCAACACAGGGCTGCCATAAGTTGACATAAAAATCCTAAGATTTCCAAATTTGCATTTTTCAAGTGCGATTTTACGAACCGTACCTTTACCCCATCGCCTGTTTCTAGGTTGTTTTTTTTTTACACTTTTTACACGTGGCTGCTTAAAGCAGGCTGGAAGTAAAGCAGAATGCGCCTTTAGGCGCATTCTGCTTTACTTTCAGCCTGCTTTAAGCTATCATGTACTAGAAAAAAAAATCCGAAAATTTGGAAAAAATCCGGAGAAATGACAGTCCTGCCAACAGAGGTTGGTACTCGTATCAATATTTCTTCAATCAAAACTTCAAACTTTTGATTTTGGTACAAAACTTCAAATGACAAATTGTTGAAGCTAAATTGTCAGTGAAAGGGCTCAATCAGACGGTTAAGTTTGGTGATGAAAATGTCATACATGTACTTTAATTATCAATATTATAAAACAAAGAGCCTGTAAACCAACACTAAAGAATTCAGACGAAGTTGCAGGGGTGCCATAAGTTGATCATAAAAATCCTAAGATTTCCATTTTTCAATTTTTCAGACGCAATTTTACTAATCGTACCTTTACCCCATGGTCTGTTTCTTGTTTTGAAGAAACATGACTGCTTAAAATAGGTTGAAAATAAAGCAGAATGCGCCTGAAGGCGCATTCTGCTTTACGTTCAGCCTGTTTTAAGCTACCATCTGCCAGGATAAAAAACGAAGACTTAGGAAAAATCCGGAGAAATGGCAGCCCTGAAGTTGCCTTTTATGGTCTGTAGCAATTTCAGGAGTTAAGTGATATATCTTTTGTTCATACTTCGCCGCTTCATCCGAGTCCAAAGCGTTGCCCCTATAGGGCCAAACCGTGTGAAAACTAACTGATGCGTTGAGTAATTTGGCATAATTTCTTTCTTTGATTTTAACGTCTCTCCCATCGCTTGCCTCTAGGGCGTATGCATTATCGGGGGATCCTTATAATTCTAAATCTGAAGTGTTTTAAAAAGTTAACATAAAATCTCACACAACACACAGACGGTTTGAATAATTGTTACTTTATTTAACCAGGAATGTCAATCCCTTCAGAAAGAGAGGGAGCAGATGAAAGCCTAATGCTAGCTGAACAAAACGATACGTCAGCAGCAACGGTCACACCGACAACTGGACATAATGTTGATACAACAGAAAGCTCAACGACAATTGTAACACCAACAACAGCAAACGATACGGAAACAACATCACCGACACCAGCATCTAAAACACCGACATCTAAAACACCGACATCTAAAGCACCAACAACTGAACCACAAATGACAACTGAAAACACCACAGGAACTACACAAAACTCCGGGACTTCAGAATACACGGACACCACCGAACATACACAAACAACATCCGGGCAACAACCGACCGGAAGTACTTCTACACAACAACCGTCAACAGCGCCGCACACAGGCACCGATGTTTCCCATTCAATGTCGTCAAGCAAACATAGCACGACAAAAACTGTTCCCTTTTCTAAGTCGACACATATACACAGTACGAAAAGGGTTACTACTGCGAAGCCTCAGCCTAAGACTAATAAGAAGGGTTTTGACGCAGGTTCGTATTTCGGAGGACTTGGTATTGGTCTAATTGTTTTCTTCACAGCCTATCTTCTCTACTCATTCATCACGAAGAAAAGGAGAAATACTCACATGTATGGTAAAGTTCAGTGAAACGTTTGTAGAATGTTGTAAAACTGTAAAACTTGTGTTCCATGATCGTGCTTTAACCATTTACCCCATAACCTTTGTCTAGTTTGGAAGACAGGTGATCACTTAAAGTAGGTTGAAAGTGAAACAGAATGCGCATTAGGGCGCATTCTGCTTCACTTCGTACCGGCTTTAAGCTACCATCTACTAGATTAAAGGAAATATTTCTTATACTTAATATTCATGACTATATAAAGTGGAACTATTTCCGTCGATGGAAGAATAAATATGGTGCGTATTTTTAACATATTAATGGGGAATTGGGTTTATAGACATACGACTGCCGTGTTAATTCATGAGCCAGTGAAACAACAGAAAAACCATTCCTGTAAAATTTAGTAAAATATATTTCTTTTTACTGTTTAGGATATTTTAGAATATATCGCAAAATGAAAAACAGTGTAGACCGTGATAAAATGGTTCCTATTGGGGCACCACTCTGATATGGTATTACACGGTTTGCACAGCCAACTTGAGCCAAGTGTACTTTTCGTGGGTACGCTGTTATATAGGACGCGTATACGCGTCGCTAGCGTTCGGTGTGTTAAAAATACACACATTAGACAGAGTTCTCCTATACTGTAGTAGCGCTTTGTCTTTCTTTGCCCTAAATTAGTTGTCACGTGGCCATAAAGATGTCGATTCATCATGTTTGAATGGTCACTTTATACCAGATTGACCGTATCTTCTCGTCCAAAATATTAAATTTGAAAATACATGTATGTTTAGTTTCAGTAGCATTTTGTTTTTAGAATAATAAATCAGAAACACACAATATAATTTTATACTAATATCTTTGGATTAGAACAAAGACCGCATATAACCGTTTGAGATAAGTCTGAGGTCGTTCTCTAGCGTTTGATTGATCAGATTTGAGCAAAATGCTCAAATCTGATCAATCAAATTCTTGAGAACGATCTCAGCCTTATCTGAAACGCTTTATAAGCATTGACCAACGTTTCTATGTAAAACTTGTAAACGCTCGTTCCCTGTTTACACTTAACTTACAATATACAGTGCTCCCTCTCTACAATGATGTCAATCTGGAGACAAAGAATGTGTGCGTTGTTCGCAGGGAGTCGTTCTTGGGAGGGCTTTTTTACATTTGCAAACAGCTTGAATCCAGATCAGACGCTGCGTAACGCGGCATCTGATATGGTTTCAAGCTGTTTGTCACTCGTCATTAAGTTTTTTTCTGTCAAAATTGTCAATATGTAACTTTGAGAAAAACAGCATACGACAACTTTAAGCAGACGATATTACATCAGTAAAAGCGTTAGACATAACTGTCTTGTTTGGGGGAACTGCGACAAGTGTCGTTGTTAGAAGGGAGTCGTTGTTGGGAGTGCCGTTGTAGGGAGGGAACACTGTAGTATGTTTGAAATAACGCAGAAGGTGAATCAGAATTAGAAGAGTTTAAAATGACCCTAAAGCATTTCCAAGATTTATGTCGGATTGAAAACTAAGACATTTGACATCTGTAAAACATACGGCTTTTGATTACCAAAAAAGTTGTATCTGAAATGTTGACTTTAGCCAAATGCAAAGTTAGCAGTGAGAGTTAGTAACGATAATTCTGCAGATGGAGTTGACCTCGACTAAGATCTACACTTATAAATGACGAACTCAAAGCGCTGTTATTGAATACCGGTATTGGAGAACCCCTCTATTACGACCACTAAATAGAAGGCTAATTGCCCGTATAAAAGACAGGTGACCGCTTAAAGCAATGTGAAAGTGAAACAGAAAGCTCCCGTAGGAGCATTCTGTTTAACATTCACATTGCTTTAGCAGTCACCTGTCTTAAACGATTAATATTTGACACAACTTAGTGGTCGTAATAGTGAGGTTCTACTGTATATGCTAGTTGTTTTATTGATATCCTGTAATGTAATAATTTGCTGTCAATAAATCTGTCGTAGTGTTTCTTTCTCATACAATTATGGTGGCACCTGGAAACTCCCCCCCCCCCCCCTTCTGTCTCTCGCTCGCCCACATACACCCACCCTCTGCCAGAATTTGTATTTGTGAAACTGTAGAGGAAGGACTGACTCTAATTTGGTAGAACTTGTGGCCTAACCCCATTTCATGTATATAATTGGAATAAAATATAGATGGAATGTTTGTATTGACGCGATATACAATCGCAGAAAGTTTGTGCATCGGAAACAAACAAAAATACGTAACTTAGAATCAGAATTAATTTTGCAAATGAATCTCCACTGGTTCCAAAATACAGTAAAACTACTCTATAGCGTCAATCCATTTGTGCTCACGATCCCATATATGGGACATAGGCAAACAGTGTAGACTCTGTTCTGACGCCGCATTGTGCGGCATCTGATCAGAGTCTACACTGTTTGTTGATAGAAATTTCAATATAAAACAAAATGAAAAAGAAAATTTTGACCAGGCATCCCTTTGATAAAAATGGACTAATCCAATATATAAACAGGGAAGAATCCACTGGGTATATATGGGTTAGCGGTATTGTGTGTTTTTCTTTCACTTTGCGTTTTGCTGTCAGCTGTCTTTTACTCGTATACAATCAATTTACCTTCGGTTTAGAGGTCGCAATAGAGACGATTTTCTGTATATACATGTATATACGCGTTTTTCGAGAAGAACATAGTCGGGCTCCCTGAAGACTCAAATGGACAATTCTAGTTTCCAATTCAGTCTATATAGTACTCATCACAGGTACTCTGTTTGTAAATGACGTATATATGCGTGCATACGGTTTAAAAGAGTTAATCAATCAATAAATCAATCAATTCTGTATAAACATGTTTATAGCTTGTAGAGAGTTTCTACAAACTGCGCAGACCCTGATCAGTCGTCATGCTGGGCAATGTTGCAATATCAGAATGTCATGTTGTAGGGCATGAAATCACACTGAAATTGAAATCTACAAATTGGTTATTTATCAGCTTCAATTACACTCGTTATCTCTTACTGGGTGGCGGACTTTGTTTGAGATACCTGGGTATCATACTTAATAACCACACCGACACCCATATCGCAATAACTGTCGATACACAGGGTTCTCTAGAGCGGATCTAGGTTAGAACACAGAGGCTGTATGCATAAACACCTCACTGCATCGCCACGAGTACAGTAATTATTTGGCAATATTTGCAAACTGTTTGATACTCTTTTAAATGTTTCTTTATTTAAAATGCATAAACAAATAACCATGCGAGACATAAAAGCAAACGACAATATGTTAAAGAAGGACGACGTCATGGCAGTGAAGGGGTTAACCCATTTAGGCCTTCTACTTCTACTTCGTAATTGGCCGCCTTCAACTAATTAAAGAAATTCTACGCCAATGTATACACTCAGTACAAAAAGAAACGCACATTGTGCTCAGGCGCAGATTAAGAGACTTTTTTTTTTAAAGATACTAAGACCATATCTCAAGATCAATTTAATTCTGCCACAAGTTTACAAAATCATATACTTAAAATTACTGTGCTGTATTTTAACCCTTTCACTCTTAATGACGTCAAAAGGCGCGTTTTCAAACAGTTTGATCCATAACGCGGCGTCTGATCAGGATCCAAACTGTTTTACACTCGTATAGATATACTTTAAGTCATACTACTTTGAATCTTACTTTGAAACGATCTTGCAAACAACAAAATTGAAGCAGACGACAATGAAACGGTGGTGGGATAAAAATCTCACGATTAATTTGGCAGCGAAAGAGTTAACTAGCGCCTGTTGAAAACACCGCACCGATTTGTACAGGTTGTGATGATACCAATTCAATGATAAACCTCCCATTTTCAACAATGATAGCCAAAGACGGAACTACTGACCGTAATGAAAAGATTATTTCACAAATACGTTCCTTCTACATACAGATAATATTGTAATAAAAGTGTGCGTTTCTTTTTGCATTGAGTGTATAGTGTGAAGCGACTGAGAAGGATTAAGTTTATCCTTAATAAAAAGGATAATTAAAATGAACGATCTCTATATGTGTTTGTTTTGAGATTTCATTATAGACAAACAAATGTGATCTAAAGTCACTGCAGTGTTTATCGATAATCAAATACAGTCGAACTTCGATATCTCGAACTCGATTAAATCGAACATACCCGTATTTCAAAGTTAAAACGTGGCTTAGCCACGTTTTAACATTGAAATATGGGTATGTTCGATTTAACCGAGCATGCAATAATGCAGTTCATGTGTCGAACTATCGGATAGTTCGAGTTCATGTGTCGAACTATCGGATAGTTCGAGTTAATCGAGTTCGAGATATCGAAGTTCGACTGGTATTCATTATGAAGCAGCCCATATTGGTCCCATGCCGAAAGTGCAACCGGGTTAAATCTGGGACCCATATGCGCTGCCTATATAGAATCGCCAAGTCAGCCCTCGAGGGTCTACGAACAGGTTTTCGTCACATCCACGAAAAATGGCGAAAATCGTCGAGCATGACAAAACTTCTGATGATGTCTCTACTCTCCAGTTAGAGACGAAACCGTCAAAATGTAAATTAAGTTTTCGTGCTGTTATTAGAAGAAAATATTCAAAATAATTATGGATTTACCAGCATAATTTACTCTTTCAAAGATTTTCGTATGAGTAGTTTCTCTTGGCTGCCATTTCGATTTAGAGATACCTTCAGTGTGTCAACCACTTGAAGTACTGGGTGCAAACTGTTTGCAACAGTTAAACCATATTTGCACATAGCTTGTAAAAGCTGAATTAACCGCAAACATGACAATTAAAGGAACGTCTAAACTGATTGACACTCATTTCAATATTACACCTATAAATTAATTTTAAGAAATGAAAGCAGGCGACAACTCTTGTTTAAAATTGATGACGTCATGACAGTGAAAACGTTTAAATGACACGGAAGTAATCGCGCATACGGTAAGAGTACGACAGACAGTCAGTGTATACAAACCTTTGAAAACCCAGTCATTCCGGACCGAGAAAAAATATGTAATGTATATGAGTACAGTGCCCCCTCTCTCTACAACAACACCCTATATAGGAGACAAATAGTGTGTGTGCTGTTGAGAGGGAGTTGTTGTAGGGAGGGTTAATTAAGATATAAAGAAAGTACCCACTTTTTACGTTTACTTTACATTAAATAAATTTTAAAGCACCATATATTTTAAAGTACATTATCAAATCCAGTTTTGTTTGAGATTTTAAAACAGTGAAAACATTCATATTAAACGACACATGTAACGACAATAAAACTCTTAAAAGTTCATTCTTATTTTTCAAATCAAAGGGAGGTAATTTGATATTATATTATATGTATTAATACGTTTCAAACTACATTATTTGCATGAGCCATTTGTGCCTAGCATCCTATAAAATAGACATATAAACTAATAGGCCAATAGTTTAGATTATGATCAGACGCCGCATTATGCGGCGTCTGATCAGATTCTACACAGTCTGCTGATAGGAATTTTAATATAAAACAAAACGAAAATGAAAATTTAGGCACCCCTTACATCAAAAATGGAATTATCGACTATTATGTCGATCTCATTAAATTTGAGAATGTTATCATATTCGATAAAAATTACGGTCTATATTATACGAAGTTTAATCATTCTACAATCTTTAAAGTTTAAAAAATTAATCCCTTTGAAAAAGATTTAAAACTTATAAAAATGAGTGGTCCATGTTAGATGGGGCATGATCTGGACCCAAACTGATTTCGACAGCTTAGCCCTTTGCTCCATATAGACTCATTTTTACGCATTTAATTCATACAGGGTGTAATTCATTTATCCACGAAGAATATAAGAATCCACAATGAGTGTTGATGTAGGATAGGAATTTTCTCCCCCGAGGGGAGAAAATTTCTATCCTACATCAACAAAACGAATGGTGGATTTTTTTCTCCCATTTAGATCATTAAAACATGATATAATTAACGAAATAATTGAAGTTTCTCTGCACTTTTTTCGGCCAAAACATGACGTCGTTTATAGTAACGTCGTCAGAAATGACGTCATTTAGTTACCCGCGTCATGCAGCGCTTGTGGTAAAGCTGGGCAAACAATAAAAGACGTCACGTGGTATGGAATATTATAAGATTCCACCATGAGTGTTGATGTAGGATAGGAATTTTCTCCCCCGAGGGTCAGAAAATTCATACAGGGACGAGGCTTGCCGAGTCCCTGCGTGAAATTTCTGACCCGAGGGGGAGAAATTCATATCCTACATCAACTAAACGAATGGTGGATTTTTTTCTCCCATTTAAATCATTAAAACATGATACAAATAACGAAATGATTGCAGTTTGTGTGCACTTTTTCCGCCAAAACACAACGTTGTTTACAGTAACGTCGTGAGAAATGACGTCATTTAGTTAAACGCGTCATGCAGCGCTTGTGGTTAAGCTGGGCAAACAAATAAAGACGTCACGTGGTATGGAGGATAGAGTGATTCCACATGGGGAAAATCCCTATCCCACATGGGCGAAAATGGGAGAAAGAGTGATTCCACAGGGGGAAAATCCATTCCCTCATTGGCGAAAATGGAAGAAAAGATAATTCCAATTGATACAGTTATGAATATGTATCATAAGAAATATTTTCGATATTCTAGCAGATGGAAGCTTAAATCAGGCTGAAAGTAAAGCAGAATGCACCTTAAATCAGGATGAAAGTAAAGCAGAATACGCCTTAAGGCGCATTCTGCTTTACTTTCAACCTACTTTAAGTGGTCATCTGACCTCAAAAGTAGAAACAGCCCATGGAGTTAAAGGGTTAAACCGTGTTCATAATTCGAAATCGGATTGGACACGGATACAACTTTATTACACTAGAAGCAATCGGGAATTCTGCTTAACCCATTCACTGCCAATGATGCAGCCTGCTTTAAAAAATTATCGCCTGCTTTTATTTCTCAAATTTAAATCTTAGGTAAATTGACGAACACAGTATCGCAATAAGTGTTAAACAGTTTGGATCCTGTTCAAACGCCGTGTGACGCGACGTCTGATCAGGATCCAAACTGTTTGCAAACAGTTGTATACTCATATTAAGGCAGTGACATAATATTATTTAGATATTTATGTACCTTAAACAATGAGTATCAAAGCTGCTATTGCAATCAGTTTGGAACCAACTCCGACATTGGGTCACCCGGCGTGTTATCAGGCTCTAAACTATCATAAACAGTTTTATAAAATCGTTATTTGTCTATCAGGTGTACAGGGGGAGAATCTGTTATTCTTTCCCGTTTAAACGCAAACGTACGCAAACGCAAAGCGCTAAAACGTAGAAAAGAACAACTTTTGGACAATTCTGATATTTCATGTTTATCTTGGTGGCAAACAGTTTGGAGCCTGATCAGACGCCGGGTTACCCGGCGTCTGATCTGGCTCCAAACTGTTTGCACTGCAAACAATAGTTTTAGCGTAAACGCGTTTATTGGGAAAGAATAACACATTCTCCACTGTATTGTGTTGTATTTGGGACTTAGATCTACCTCATCTTTAACCCTTTCAACCCTTAATATCTCTTGTGGGTATTTATTATCCTTTTGGACTCTTGTAGTACATGCATTTTGAACCAGTCTACTGTTGCCTTTTTGATATGACAACAAAAAGCAATGGAAAAATCAAACAGTGCAGACTCTGATCAGAGGGTTCCTAAAGTAGCCCTCTGTTCAGGGTCTACACTGTTTGCATATGTAATCAGTAATATCTACAGAGGATTGAAAGGGCTAACCATTTTACAGTCTTATCCCGAGTGCTATGCTTATTTGCAAACAGTTTAACGCGGCGTCTGATCAGGATCTAAACTATTTGACACCCATTTCAATGTTCGTTAATTCAAACTAGTGAAAAATTTAAAATAGATATCCACATACAATTAAAAATTTAGAAATAAAAGCAGACGACAACTGTTTAAAGTAGATGACGTCATGGCAGTAAAAGCGTAAAATTGAGGAGAATGGCAATTTCTTAATATATGTGTTGTTCTGACGTTCATAGGTCTGACAGGCTGATCTTACATGTCTCAGATCAATGCAATTTTAATGGAAAGTGTTACCATATCATATTTGTTGACAATATTTATAAATAAATTAGTCACAGACCAAATCTTTCTTGACACGTGTCGCCGACTGAAAGTTTCGGGTACATGTTTGTGATAGTCGCAGAACAATTGCAAGAAATATATTGCAGACAAACATGTACATTTGTATTATATACAGCAAAACCTCTCTATTTTGACCACTAAATATAAGACTAATGGATAATATAAGATACAGATGACAACCCAAAGCAAGGTGAAATTAAAACAGAAAGCTCCAAAAGGAGCTTTCTGTTTTACTTTCACCTTGCTTTAAAGAATTTACATGTCTTAAACACCTAAATATTGACATAATTTAGTGGTCGTTATAGAGAGTTTTACTTATCTAAGAAAGAGAGAAACAGAATATCCTGAAACCCTCTCTTATCTGAGAGGCTGACCTTTTCTGTACTAATATGTCCCTATAACTATCTCGATCTCATTTACCCCATTACCACATGGCCTGTTTCTAATATTGAAACAAATAGGTGACCACTTAAAGCAGGTTGAAAGTAAAGTAGAATGCGCCTCAAGGCGCATTCTGATTGATTTTCAGCCTGCTTTAAACTACAATCTGCTAAGAAATACAAAATATTTCTTATGGTACATATTCCTATCTGTATAAAGTTTGGCTTTTTTCTTCCGTGATTGAATAAATAAAAGGCGTAAAAATGCGTATTATGGGGTAATAGGTTACTCTAATTTTTTTCTGCAATAGAGAACTCAGAAGACGTTATTCTTCCACAGTGAAACTGTTTATGCTAAAAACCTTTTATTTTATGGAAAAAAGTAAGAAAATTTGAAAATGAAATAGTTCTATATATACAATAATTTTCTACTCGCATATCCAAATAGTTTTTACTTACAATGACAGTTTCGGCACTCCATTGGAGTGCCTTCTTCAGACTGTGAACTTGACCGTTGGTGACGTCATGAGTTTTGTTTACTACTGGTCATTTTCCCCGTAGTCGTTAGGCAGAATAGTGGACACCGATAGATTATCGATAAACTGTCCTACGCTAGCTTGCGTGCCCGTCAATGTTCGGCTCTTACCGCTCGGTATTTACGGAAACTCCCGACGACTCTTTGAACATATTAATTTTATTTTCAATTTGAAAAAGGACCAAATTAACATTAACTTACAATTCTTAAATTTATATCAAAAGAAAGAACAAATAGTCAAGTATACGAGCCCGTTTGCACAGAATTGATATCGATTTGTATAAATGCACAAGGTCGTGTTATATTATCCGTGTCGAGGCTTATTTTCAGCATTTTACTCTTTGTTTAATGTGATTTAGAGGTGTCTTTTTAAACTTAAAAAAGGACCAAAATCGTATTAAAATATTTTTTCAAAACAAATTCCATCATAAAGGAAAATGTTTAAGCTAACACAGGCCGTTTGCACAGGAACAATATCTGTCCAGAAAAAAAAGTTATTACAAGTTATGTAAAAATGCCCTTCTTATTTTAATGCTCGAAAATGAGAGCAAGTGGGCCACCTGCGTGTCCACTATTCTGCGTAACGAAACAGCGGCCGGTAGATGGGGCTCATTAGATATCCCCCTCGTCCCTGTTCATGACCTTTTTTGTGTTTTACATGTTTGTATAAATATATATTTTTCTACTGTAACATGTCACATTTACAGAAGTACAGTACTTCATCAGCAATAATGTTCACGTCTCAAAGTTCAACCATTACATGTTTTGACTCTCCTTGCATCTCTCATAACTATTATGAGTGTCCTGTCCTTGTCCAACCAAACATAACTTTTATTAACAGGACATGCTAGTCAATATCCACACCATCGAACATCATGATAGAATAACCGAACATGATGCTATGATGAGCCAACATAATTGCCGATGGACCTAACATAATTCAAATTCAACACAACATCATGGCACTCTGACCTAACACAATACTAATCTAACCCAACATGACTTTTATTAACAAGACATGATAGTCAGATAAGTGTATGTTATATCCACACCACTGAACATAATGAAAGAATAACCGAACACGATGCTATGATGACCCATCATAATAGCGGATGCACAGAACATAGTTAAAAGTCAACAGAACATCATGGCAATCTAACCCAACATGGTTTTTATCAACAGGACATGATAGTCAGATAAGTGTATGCAATATCTACACAACCGAACATAATGAAAGAATAACCGAACACGATGTTATGATGACCCAACATAATAGCGGATGAACCGAAAATAATTTAAAGTCACAGAACATCATGGGAATCTGACACAACACAATACTTATCTAACCCAAAAACATTTTTATCAACAGGACATGACACTCAATATCCACACCACCGAACATAATGAAAGAATAACCGAACATCAAGGTATGATGACCAATCATAATAGCCGATGGACCGAACATAATTCAAAGTCAACAGAACATCATGGCACTCTGACACAACACAATACTAATCTAACTCAACAACATTTTTATAAACAGGACATACTAGCCAGATAAGTGCATGCAATATCTACACCACCGAACATAATGAAAGATTAACCAAATAATAACTGTATTTGACTGAACATCTTCTTCATTTAACCAAACATAAACACGATGAACCAAATATAATGTCTATTCTAAACATGAGACAGTCGAGGCGTTCCATAATGGGCAGCTGTGGGAAATGTTTTGCCTTTAACCCATTACCCCATAAATACGCCTTTTTACACCTCTATTTATTCCTCCACTGAAGAAACTAGTTCCACTATATACACTTATATAAATGTGTGCCATAAGTAGGGATGTCAACGAATACCAAAACGCTATCCGAATATTCGAAAGTTCTATCCGAATAGTATTCGGATATTCGGTTTTGAAAACCATACAAATCATCGTATGTTCGTAAGTTGCTTGAATAGTATAGAGGTAATTTAGATGATATCCCGTAAAGCTTCTCTCGTGGCATAATAGTGTAAGCATTTAGTCAAAGCAGACTTGAATCGATTTAAATTTTGATTTAGTTCCAACCAAGAAGATGCTGGATATGATCTATTTGGCGTTGATTTTTGCAATTTCGAGTTACAGAGTACATGTTTACCTGCGAGTAAGCGTCACGGTGCCATGATCTGAGCCTTTTTGTAAAATTCACTCTTTGTCTTTTTCAGCAATTCACATAACAGGAATGGATCAGTTTATCAAGATTCAAGCGATTTTGAATGATTATTAAAAGCAAAGAAATGTACGACTTTGTTATCACTTATTAAGTTATTGTACTCAATTAACCGTTCCTGAACCAAATTTTTGATCCATTTGTATTTTTAAAATGAATAGATACAGCGCTGAAAATGTTATCTGCGCTCAGCGTTTCTTTCTTCTTTGAAATGTATATCTTCTGTTGAACAATTACCAAACTATACAATTACTTTTAGCCAATGAAACGGTATTTCTTTTGGCTTTCTATTCTGCTTGGTTATTCGTAAAGCTGATAATTATACATGTCGTGCTTTACTGCTCTTGATTGACAGTTTCTGTATGAATAACCAACCATAAGCAAATGCTTTTCACGCCGTAACAAACTGTCTATCAGTATGATACAATGATTGGATAATGAAAATATCATTGTTTCATGTCAGTGTGATAAAATTACACTGATAATCCGTGATAAAAGTGTACAGTTTATTTGAAATTGCGTGGGATGATAGCCATTTAGCGGCGCCCCTTTTACCCGCTACATAATCGGGGTCCGTGAATTATACCCTGACGTAATGGAAGTTGCAAACAAACACAAACACAATGGGGTCTTTAATCGCGTATTGTTTTCTTAAGCAACCCGTTAATGATGACAATCACATGTGCTATAGGTGTCACGCAATTATCTTACCATTGACACTTGTAGTAAAACCAAACTCTAACGCTAACGGGGGTGCGAAAACATCGATTTAACTGGCAATGATTAATGAACGCGGAACAGTATCGAAACAATTTATTTCTTTAAATTTTTTTTTTTTTAAAAACTCGATCCGAATAGTGATCTTCTATCCGAATATTCGGTGAACTATTCGAATATTCGGATATTCGGGTATTCGTTGACATCCCTAGCCATAAGAAATATTTTCTATATCCTAATAGATAGTATCTTAAACCAGGCTGAAAGTAAATCAGAATGCACCTAAAGATGCATTCTGCTTTAATTTCAACCTGTTTTTCAGTGGTCACTTTCTTCAAAAATAGAAACAGGTTATGGGGTAATGGGTTAATAGTAGATAAATTCAAGATATACACTAACCCTCTGATTTGAAAGTTTGGCAAAATATTTGCTACTGTCCTAATGTAGATTTCAAATGCAGGTGTGGCTAAAGCGTTAACCATTTCCCAAGTATGTAAGGTTTCATTGAAACATGCTGATACTACTAATGCTGATAGTGATCATTGTCTGATTTTGTTTTGTGAATGAAAAGGACACATATAATTAATTTTACTTTTCAGCTGGATAACAATCTCTGACTGCTTGACACTTTTGTTTTTCTTTTCAAAATATCTATCCTTCAATAGCTTCCATGTGTTTGAGCTCTAAGACAATGGTTATTTACTTCCATTTTTGCCTCTCTTTAGTTAAGATCCATATTATTTCATCTAGTTAACAGGGTGAGTACTGATGAATGTTATTAATTGGAAAATATCTACCCATCAGATATGGATAAACATTAAGCATAAAGATACATTGTAATTTGTTCAATTAATACATGTTGCTCACAGTATGAACAATACAGCTTAGTCAGGAAGAGAGGCTACCAGTAGTCAAGATCTTCTCTCTCCAACTATGGTAAAATTCCCTGATACATGTAATTCCCTGATTTTTCGCAATTTTTCAAATTCCCTGATTTTTCCCTGCAGGGATTTTTTTCAACCACTTTCCCTGTTTTCCCTGTTTTCCAGAGTCCGTGGGCACCCTGACTGGATCCAAGCTGTTTCCCACTCATATTCATAATTTCTTCAATTAAAAAAAAATCTTATATATTTTTTACACGTTTCTCAGACAATATATTAAAAGCAGACGGCAATTCAGAATGACAAGGGTTAAAGCAGGCGATAGTTTGTACCCCATGTGGTTCTGACGCATGCAAGCTTGGCAGTGAAGGGGTTAAAATCCTGAATATTTTTTGTAAATTGTAACTCTGGTATTCTATTAGCTGTTGATCTGGCAACTTGTCTTCTGGAGCCGCTATATGACTGAAATACTGTTAAAGCGACTTGAAACTCTATTTCAACAACAGCAACGATATTTTGTCTTTTAAACTTGGCCGTGAAAGTGTTAACGTTATTAGCAATTGGTTTCCAGGTCGGCTTCTGATCTGGATCAGTACTGTTTGCAAACATACAGTTTTTATTATGCTTTATGCGACCCTGTTGAATCGTTTCATCTCAAGAAATGATTGCTTTAACGGTTTCACCGCTATAAAAGCATCTGCTTTAAAATGTTGCCGTAACTATTATTTTCAAAGTAAGATACAAGTTATTTTGACCGAAGAAAAATCGATATGAGTGACTGAGTGTCTATCCCATTGACGTCATAAGCGAATGAAGTCGACTTTGTATTTTCAACAGTTTGGATTTTGATTAGACGTAATGTCTGCTCAGAATCCAAACTGTTTAACAGTCGTTTCGATATTTCTCTTACAGTCTGACTTCAAATTATATAATAACGGCAACGTTTTTAAAGCAGACCGGCGATATGATGACGATGACGAGGTAAACGCTTTCCCCCCATATATGTAGAAACTCCTTTTAGCACAATTAATTTATTCCTCCGAGAAGAAAATAGTTCCAATTTATACAGTCATGAACATGTACATGTACCATAAGAAATATGTTCTATATCCTAACAGATAAAATCTTAAATCAGGCTGAAAGTAAGGCGCATTCTGCTTTACTTTCAACCTGTTTTATGTGGTCACCTGTCTTTAAAACTAGAACAGTTAATGGAGTAAAGGGCTAAAGCAGACGATAAAATTTGGCACGAAAGGGTAAGATTTATTATTAATACGAGGCTACAGTGAATTCCCTGAAAAACACGATAGTTTCCGGTTCTAACAACGGGAGATGCTTAAAACAAGATGGACGTATTGCATTATTTTGTTTTATTTATCTGATTGACTTTCATTATACTACAAACAGCCACGTGCTTTAACGCTCTTTTAAAAGTGCATTCCGTGTATATGGTAATAATAGCGATGCTTTATTGTACAAAGTGTCAATCACAAGCTCGATAATTAACATAAATGGTCCTGCTATTCAGTTTGCGTCTGTTAGTCTGGTTTGAGGTGCTAAGCTTGCATGCAGTAACAATGCGTTTGCACATACGCCCGCCATCGTGGGCTCTCGTGCTACGGGCTCTATGCATACTTGCGGTCATACTATTCAGGGTTCATATTTGCATCTGTGACGTCTCTTGGAGTAAGTATATCACACAGAAGAGCACTCGTTTGACTGCTTTCTATGGCCAGTTGCGGGGCGGCATGGACACGCACCTCGTGTGCTGTGCTACATGCCGCTCGGACAGGGCGTGCAAAAGCGTGAGCTACAACCCAAGCTCCAACGAATGCCAACTATCCAGCGTCAGCTTGACGGAGGTTGGTTCAAACAGCGAAAGAAATGATGAGTGGCTCACGTTCAGTGGAACTGGTAAGCAGTAACATGTTGTATTTGGCAAAGTCAAAGAAGATTTCTTAAAAGAAAATTCCTAGCTTAAAACCATTACTGTCAGTGGGAGGGGCACGTTTACCTACGATGGCTTATAGTGAAAACTTTAAACAATCTTCTTCTCTGAGCCTACTGGTCCAAATTGAAAATAATCTTACCCACATGGTCCATTGGCGACTCTCTACCAGATTTCTTCCAAAACATGAGCGCCAGTCGGTGGGGCAAGTTTTCCTTATATTCCCGTATACCGGTAGTAAAAATCAAATTTAATCTTATCTGAAACTACTGGTCTGAATGGAAAATAATTTTACACAAATGATTCATGGGTGACCCTTTCCCAGATTCCTTCAAATAATTTTCCTAACCAAAAAAAATCATGACCGCCAGTGGGTGCAAGTACCTATGATGGCTTACATGTATAATGAAATCTTCTCGGAAGTTACTTGTTCAAATTGAAAATAATTTTATAGAATTATCCATTGGTGACCCTCTACCAGATTTCGTCAGATAATAACACGACCGTCGACCGATCGTAGAAAGTCGCTTCAAACCCGAGCTCCACATACTCCACAAAAATGTCACTTTTACCGGGTAAATTAAATCCTAAATAACTACTCATATGCGATTGGAACCTATATATAATTGAGTTACTTATGTTTCAAAGCAATGTTGATTATCGAAAGACCTTTCAGAAAGAACGTTTACTCTTATCATGTGAAACACGACTTAGTTAACCGTATGATTTGCAAACAGTTTGGATCCAGATCAGACGCCGCGACACGCGGCGTCTGATCTGTATTGAAACTGTTTGTCACTCATATTTAACTTTTCTTTGATTGAAAAAAACTTAAAAACTCATTTTGATTTTTTTCGCAGACGATTTGAAGCAGATAAGGATTAAGTTTGACTTTGGCGAGTTTGAAATAATTCAGGATTCGACCGTAGTAAGTTCAAACAACTTAATCCTTTTCAGTCTATGTAGTCGATACAGTGTACGAGGGATGCTACAATTACAAGTTTCACGGAGACGTCGTGGGACGTTATCATGACAAGAATACAATTGAAAAGTGTCGGGATTACTGCTTCAAACAGGGTTACCCATTATGCCATGTAATGGTAGGTTCACGATCTTATAATGAAGTATTTTTAATTTATAAAACTGCTCTTTTCTAATATTTCGACCTGTACGGGCATTTTTCAAAGAAAATCATGTCAAAACACACGTCACATTTTTGTTACATGCATTCAGCCATAAATCAAAGAGATTATTGATTATAGTGTTTTGACATGCTTTTCTTTGAAAAAGGCCCTTAGAGGTCGAAATTTAAGAAAAAGAGCAGTTTTGTAAATTAATATTATTTTAATCCCCCATTTGGAGTATTGTTACAAGTATTTTTATTTTCCTAATCATCGAATACTTTTAGGAAAGAAAAAAAAGAATCAATCAAACAAATTCGTATAAAACTAATCGATTTGAATAGACAGCATCGACAATTGAATGTGCTGCTGAGTTACAGTTATCGTCTAATATAGTATAAAATGTGTATGTATGTTTCCTGAGGAAAAGTCATACATTTTTGTGTCAGCTGCTGTATGCATGGGTAATACTTAGTGATCAATTTCCCGTAGTCTGTCCGTTCGTCTGTCTGTCACGCTTTTAAGAAACATGAGCTTTTATGATTAAATTTCATTTATGGAAATAGCTTGACAAATGAAAATGTCTAGCGTAAGGTTCATAACTCTTGCATCAATACTGTAGGCGTTATTCTCCTTGTCCACACTTTCTTTTCCGGCTGATAACTTTTGTTATACTGAAGCTTTTGACATTCAATTTAAATAGTGAATAGAGATTGAGTAAAAGTGTCTTGCACAAGGTTCATAACCCTTACATCGATATTGTGAGAGTTATTCCCCTTTCCGACATTTTCTATTCTTATTTTTATAACTCCTGTTCTACTGATGCTTTCCAGATGAAATTTAATTTGTGGAAAGAGTCTGATCAGTGGAAGTGTCTAACACATGTTTCATAACTCTTGCGTTAAGACTGTGAGAGTAATTCTCCTTTTCTACACTTTCTTTTCTGTTAGAAAACCTCTGCTATACTGAAGCTTTTGAAATTAGATTTCCTTGATGGAAAGAGATTGATCAGTGAATGAGTCTTGCACAATGTTCATAACTCTTGCATCAATACGTTGAGAGTTAGTACCTTCTATTTTTCTGCCTATAACTCCTGTTCTACTTATGCTTTTCAGATACAATATCATTTATGGAAAGAGTTTGATGAGTGGACGTGTCTTGCGGACGGTTCAAAACGCTTGCATCAAAACCATGAGAGTTATTCCCCTTTTTATACCACCGCAAACGAGTTTGGGGGGATTATATAGAAATCAGTACGTCCGTCTGTCTGTCCATGTGTCCATCCTTTTAAGCGCAACTCCTCCTATACCGATTATCGGATTTGGAAAAAACTTCATAGGTTGATAGAGCACCATGAACGGATGTGCATGAATAAATATCTTTCCATTCCGCTATTTTTAAGGGGAGATAATTCAAAGGGCAGACAATGTAACTTAATGTTTCATGCAATATAGATTATAAGCACTCTTAAACGCAACTCCTACTACACCGTTCATTGGATTTCACCAAAACTTCAAAGGTTGACAGAGTACCATCTACATGAGATATGCAGGAAGAAATCGTCTTCCATTCCATTATTTCAAAAGGGGGGATAATTGAACTTTTCATGTATTTAGGTCAAAAACACTCGTATTAGCGCAACTCCTCATACACCCTTCATTGGATTTTAACAAAACTTCACAGATTGATAGAGTAAAATCTACAGATATGCATGAAGAAATGTTTTCCTTCCGACATTTCCAAGGGGAGACAACTGAACTTTAATATTTCATGCATTTAGTCAATAATCCTCGTAAGGGCAACTCTTACACTGTTCATCCGATTTTAACAAAACTTCACAGATTGATAGAGTATCATAATTATACAGGTTTGCATGAAGAAATAGTTTTCAATTCAACCATTTACAAGAAGAGATATTTCCAAGGGGAGATATTATTTTTGCATAAGTGTGGCGGGGTATTAGTTAGCCCCCAGGCGACAAGTCTAGTCTACACTTTCTTTTCTGGCAGATAACTTCTGCTATTCTGAAGCTTTTTTCATTTGACTATATTTCTTGTTAGATTTATGCTTGCTGGCAGGTGACACGTGTGTTCCGAGGAAACCCTTCTAGTTACAACATATAGTAGGCAAATGCAATATAATAAAATGTAGGAAATTATATTTTGTTTTGAAATTTCTAATGATTTGTTTTATTCTGAGTAGCAATAAAGCATGGGGCTTGATCAAACACCAGGTTCTATACAATGCTTTCTGCAAAGCACTCGATGAAGGGAAAGAGGTACGAGCGGTTTTCTTCGACATCAGTAAAGCGTTTGATCGTGTTTGGCACAAAGGACTTCTTGCAAAACTTACCAGCGCTGGTGTCGACGGATCTCTTCTCGCTTGGTTTTCTCAGTATCTGCAAAATAGGAAACAACGTGTCATCATACCAGGCGTCAAATCGGACTGGGCGGATATCAAAGCCGGAGTTCCGCAAGGTTCTATTCTTGGTCCCCTTCTCTTCCTTATCTATATTAATGACATTGTTTCCGAAATCGACTCTAATATCCGCCTCTTTGCCGACGACACTAGCCTCTATATCATTGTGGAGCACCCAAACACTTCTTCTGAGATTCTTAATTCAGATATCGTTAAGATATCCGACTGGGCACAGAAATGGCTTGTCTCTTTCAATCCTTCTAAGACTGAAACACTTCTTCTTTCTCGAAAGGTTAATAAACCTCACCATCCTTCTCTATCGATGCTCAATCAAGACATTTCTGAAGTCCAACAACATCGCCACTTTGGAGTCACATTTTCTATCGACGGCAGTTGGCATGCTCACATCGATAACATCAAATCCAAAGCTTGGGCACGGATCAACATCATGAGGAAACTCAAGTTCACTCTTGATAGACGCTCTCTAGAAACTATATACTTCTCCTTCATTAGACCTATCTTGGAATACGCGGATGTCGTATGGGACAATTGCTCAAATTACCTGAAAGAAGAACTTGATAAAATCCAGCATGAAGCAGCCCGAATAGTGACTGGAGCCACAAAGTATGTGTCAATACGAGAGCTTTACAAAGAAACGAAATGGGACTCCTTGGAAACCAGACGTAACAGACATAAACTCGTACTCTTCTATAAAATGTTCTACGGCCCAACTCATTCCTATCTTTCTAACTTGGTACCAGCCCAAGTGAACAAAACGAAGGGACGGGTCCTTAGAACCTCACAAGACATCAGACAACCCGTGTTTACCAAGAAGATTTATTCAGATTCTTTCCTTCCCTCCTCTATTCGGCAGTGGAACTAAGTCTGCCTAAACAGTTCTCTTTCTTTTGTACAGGCAACAGGCGATCTCAGATACTTCACACGCGACTCCGGACAAATTGCAGCAGTTTGAATCTCACCTTATTTGAGTTGTGCTTGTGGTGACGTCGAAAGCACGGAACACTTTCTCCTCTCATGCCCTCTTTACCGGATACCAAGAAACGCCATGATCTCCTCCATACGAGCAATATGCAGACCCGACCCTAAGATACTGCTCAACGGTGATCCTAACCTATCCGACCATACCAATCAGACTATATTTGAAGCAGTCCAGGATTTCATTCTAAAAACCAAAAGGTTCTCTCAGTAGTGCAACTATTATTCGAACGGCCTGTACCGCATGTGATGCCTGTCCTGTGTATCTGTACCTCCTTTGTCCGCCGCGCCACCGCTCCGAGAACCCAACAACCCCCTCCTAGTCGTATCAACCTAATTCTAATCGAATACATAAAAAAAGAAAAATATACAAATAGTTTTTGCCCGTTTATTCAAGGCGTCTTATTCTAGACAACTATTGTTTATATGAAATGCTAACTGTTAAGGAGAAGAACCTAATAAGCATTTATGCTTCCATTCTAATCCTTATTATGCTGTCAAATATGTTAATAATTATGTTATGTTTTTCCTGAATAAAATATGTTTAAACTAAACACCAGGTTACCGACACCTGATCTGGATACAAACCGTTTGCAATGGACATAATAATGCTTAGCATTTATAAACGCGTTTATTTAGAATTTCCATCACTGTATCAAAGCCTAGTACACTGGAGAAGACTCCAATTGTTTTGCCACTTGTAGATCCGTCATCACTTCTTTTAAAAAGAAACAAAAAAACCCTACCAATTTCTACAATTTATTGCCTTTCGTTTGCGTTTAGTTTTGTTTAAACGGGAAAATAAGTATGATTATTATCCATAAGGTTTGACCTGGCAGTCATCACTTTCCGTCAACTTTTGTTGGTACCATCGGAAGTTTCCGTATACTTTATTTATAGATCAATGAAAACGTCACGAAATATACTTCAGTCGATACATGTAAGGCCAAATAAAAAACATCGAATAATACATTTAACTTTTTGATGGAGTAGTTGTTATTTTATATAGTTATATTAATATATGAAAATATATGAAAGTATTTTATTGTACAGAGTCCTGTGGTTATTCATAAAATACTCTTATAAATATCCATTCAAATGGTTATTCCATTGGTAGAATGATGGTATGTCCCATTACCATGATTACCTTAAAAATCTGAACTGGTATCATTATTGTTCAATATTGGTGAACCAAAACAGCAAAGTAGTGACATAGATTATAGATGCAGTTAATTATGTTTTGAAATATGTTGCATGCATGTCAAATGATTCAATGAAATGTATTGTCTGCATGTTGAATGTGTCAATGGTTAATTCACTAGCAGATTCTATGTGCAAGGAACGTACTTTATGACAGATTTAGAGCAAATTTCACTTAGATATTTGCTAACTCTTATTTAACCCTTTGCCTGCTGTACGCGACTTTATTGATTTTTTCAAACAGTTTTGATCCAGATCAGACACCGCGTAACGCGGTGTCTGATCTGGATCCAAACTGTTTGACACTCTTCTTTATGTTTCTTTACTTATAAAATGTAAAAATCTAAATATATCAAACTTTGCAGACGACAATTTCGAAGCAGACGACATCACCGCAGGATAAGGGTTAACAATCATTTTTAAATGCTTATACGTCTATAAATTAGCTTTTATAACAATTAAGTGGAGAATAGTCTCTATTACACGCTCCGCAAAAATAAAAAGAATGACACAAGCTCCGCAAAAATTACCGACATTCGCTGATACATTTTTCGAAAAATGAAAAAAAATGTTTAGGGTCGGATGGAAAAACTAGGGTCGGTCGGGTTACCGGAAACACGGGTACTTTTTTATTTTGCCTAATCAAAAGTCAATGTGTCGCAATAGCTTAATTATAGTGGATAGTGTTATTGGCTCGTAGTGCTAGGGTCGTGGGTTCGATGCCAGGAACTGTTTTGTAAACGTCGGCTTCAGGTATTTTGTTTTAATTAAATCATATATTTTACTAAAATAAAGCAGTAAACGTTTTGGTAAAGAACAACTTGCTGCTTAACGATATACCAAAGTAACACATAGTGCTTTCTGCCGGAGAGTGTTTTGCATATCGTGATGTTGCTATAAGCAATTTTCTAGGCAAAGAATCATTCAGGCGTCTCATGTGAGGCCCGCACCTAATATTTGATCGTTTGGTTAGTTAAACCCATTAAAAACCCCATTGAGAGGTAGTATGTAAGGGTCTCTATTCAAAACTTCAGATGGCTGAGCCGTTGCCTGCACAGTTTTCTCATGTGGATATGATTTGTTATCAGGAGTTATAACATTCTGTAAGGAAATATAACAGTATAATAGATTTCTATACATCATACATTGTAGTACAGTGTTCCCTCCCTACAACGGCCCTCCCAAAAACGATTCCCTCGTTATAACGACAATTGTAGCTGTTCCTCAAACAATACACTTATATCTAAAGCTTTCACGTCTGAAATATCATGTGCTTAAGGTTGTCGTCTGCTGGTTTTCTCAAATTTTCATAATGGACATTTTGATAGAAAAATCATAATGACGAGTAACAAACAGCTTGAATCCAGACCAGACGCCGCGTTACGCGGCGTCTGATCTGGAGTCATGTTGTTTGAAAATATAGGTCAATTTCCCTCCCTATAACGACTCCCTCCGAACAACGCACACATTGTTTGTCTCCCATTGGGTGTCGTTGTAGAGAGGGAGCGCTGTAATCGCTCGGTTTGAAACGAAGTTCCAAGATATGTAGGATGTAAAATGTATAGAACTAGAAATAAATATACATGTATCGGGTTATAAAGTAGGTCAGTAGGTCAAATAGTAAATAAAAAAGTAATAATAGCAAATAAAAATTTTTGCCATCAGGGGCCATATTTTTAGTCCAATCTTCTTTAAACTTGCACAGAGTCATTATATTGACAAAAGCGAGGCACTGTATGAATATGGGTTACATATAATTAAAAAGTAGATCAGTAGATCAAAACATAGAAAAAGCTTCTAAACACTTAAAGAGGCTCGCAACCGGATTTAGCATTAAAAATGGTAATTTGTAAATATATGTCAAATGATTATATAAATGGGTAAGATTTAGTTTAGGATAATAAATTCTGTTAAAAAATGCATTTCCAAAATAAAAAAAAGAAGAAGCTTTGGTGGGACTCGAACCCGTGACCCTCCATTGCGGAGACAAACAAGAAAAATGAGGACACGCCTTTACCGCCTCGACCACGGACGCTCTCTATATATATATGGTAGCGAATTAACGTACTTCACTGGTAGCGCTTAATACTACATTATTCGGCTCCGGTTTATGTCAGAGCCCGTGTAGAGAAGCAACAACAACAGCAAAACCGTCAGCTGACGCTATTGAAAAACGATGGAATATATCTAAAAAAAACTAAGATCGGTGACGATTCTTGAGACTTTTTTTGGACTGATCATATTTTTTTTAATGTCAGAAGCCAAATACTGCCACATATTTGCTTTTATTTGAGTATTTTATTTTATTTTGACAAGTACACCATCCGGTTGCGAGTCGCTTTAAGGAGCCATATTGTTAGCCACAAGTTAATAAAACTTGCTCAGAATGATCATCTTCACAATATCTAGGTGATGTAGTTATATGGATTACTTGGTCAAAAAGTAGGTCAGTAGGTCAAATCATAGGAAAAGCATCAGAGTATTCAAGGGTCCACTTTTTTTGCCCTAACTTCATGAAACTTTCTCAGATTGATCACCTTGACAATATCTAGGTCATTTATGAATATGGACTATGTCTGAATAAAAAGTAGGTCAGTAGGTCAAATTATAAAAAGGCTTCTGAACACTTTAGTGGCCACATGTTTAGTCCCAAATTCATGAACCTTGCTCAAAATAATCACCTAGACGAAATCTAGGTAATGTATGAATATGAGTTATGTCAGGTCAAAAAGTAGGTCAGTAGGTCAAATCACAGAAAAAGCTTCTGAACCATCTTGTTCATATAAGGTACACACATCAACTTTATCCTGACACATTTGCTTCTTGCGACAATAGGTCGCTAGTGATAAGTCTAGTTAAATCTGGAAACTTTGTACTCTGGTGAGCGCCTTAGAGTCCTTGGGCTATTGTTATCTTTACTCTCTTTGAGTGTAACTGTTCTCAAAATCGACCACGTGAGTTTGTTTACATTGCAGGATAACCAATGTATCTGTTCACACAGCCTAGCTATGGTTAACATCCATAAGAGAAATGACAAGAAATGCAATTACGCTTGTACAGGAAACAAGAAACAGATGTGTGGAGGGAGAGATCATTTTAGTGTCTACTCGATACCATCTTTAAAACAAAACTGATAACGTTTGGTCACTAACACCGTCATGGGACCGTGTACCTTGCCCAAGGGAGGCTTTGGAGAGAGAGAAAGGACGTTCCCATGCATGTTTGAGTTTGCTTTATACCTTTAAAGTTGATTGTTTGCATTTTAGGAGCACCCATATTCTAAGACACTTTATTGAACAGGAGTAATGTATATTTGTCGGAAGCTTATTATGAGCAGATCTACACATCGTATTATTTAAAGCCCCATTTTGTATTCAGATTATTTTAAGAGATCATAAATATAACCAAGGTTAAAAGAGACGATACAACTTTATACTGCATATGATAAGAAATACTACAGGCTTCGCAATTGATGTATTTAGGGGCTAGAGAAAGCTTCATCGAATCATATTGCTTCGCCGCGGCGTTTTCCCGCCTTATTTCCGACGCAATTGTTTTCTGGTCCCAAGGTTATAAAGCGTTTGAGTTGAGTCTGAGTTCGTTCTCAAGCATTTGATTGGTCAGATTTGAACTCAAATATGACCAATCAAAGGATTGAGAACGAACTCAGACTCAACTCAATTTACTCAAATCTGACCAGTCAAATGCTTGAAAACGAACTCGAACTCAACTCAAATGCTTTAAAACCTTCGCTCCTGTTAGGTATATAATAGGCGAGTATCTGTCCGCATGGTCCATTCGTGAGAAATAATGCGGACGAGGCCCTGTAGGGGCAAAGTCGTCATTATTACTCAGAAATGAACAGATACGAGTACTATTATACCGGTATCTGAAGGGGTTAACATAATTACTGATCCTCGTGCTAATGACCATGCTTTTTTCAAGAAACTCTAGCAGTTTGGAATAACTCTCGATTCCTAAAGAATGCCGAGGACGATGAGTATATACAGTGCTCCCTCTCTACAACGGCCCTCTCAACAACGACACCCTCCTTACAACGACCCTTGTCGCAGTTCCCTTAACAGGACAACGCTTTTACTGCTGCAATATCGTCTTCTTAACTCTTTCCGTCCTGAAACTTTAAATGGACAATTCCAATTTCCATTTTAGTCAAGTCGAATTATGACCTTTAAGGGTCGTTTTTGTCAATGTTTGGCATTATGACAAACAGTGAAGACCCTGATCAGAGGGATCCTTTGGGAGCCCTCTGATCTGGGTATTCACTGTTTGCACAGGGCAATTGTACTATTCACATGTATACTGTTTGGAAATGACGCCTTTATGCGGGACTAGGGTTCAAAGGGTTAAAATTGCCGTCTGCTGTTTTTATTGAAGTTATACATACAAGTGGACATTTTGATAGAATAAATATAATGGCGAGTGACAAACAGCTGGAATCCAGATCTGCATTAAAGCTGTTTGCAAATGTTGGCAAAGTCTTAATTTCCCCTCCCTATCACGACTCCCTCCGAACAACACACACAATATGTGTCTCCCATTGGATGTCGTTGTAGAGAGGGGGCACTGTATTATGTTTTTTACTAGTCATTTCGTCCAAAGCCATCGTGGACCGAACCTATCTGACTTTTCTGTCTATGACGCAGGGATAATAGAACGCATTTAGATTTACAGTGCTACCTCTCTACACCCCCTCAAACAACGAGTCCCTCCGTACAACGACCATTGTCGCTGTTTCCCAAGATAATTATATCTAACCTTTTCACTGTTGTAATATCGTCTGCTTAAAAAGGTCGTCTGCTGCTTTTTCTCAAATCATAATGACGAGTGGCAAACAGCTTGAATCCAGATCAGACGCCGCGATACGCGGCGTCTGATCTGGATTCAAGCTGTTTGTAAATGTTAGCCAAGTCATGCTCAGCACTCTAAGGATATTAGTTCACCTCCCTATAACGACTCCCTCAGAACAGCGCACACAATATGTGTCTGCCGTAGAGAGGGAGCACTGTATTTGATAATCTAGAATATCATTCTTTCCACGGGACATATGTGTGTGTGTGTGGGTGGGTGTGTGTGTGTGTGTGTGTGTCTAGCAGTATTAGTGTGAAAATGTCTTTTGATCAACGTTTCTCAAATATCTTGGATCCGGATCCATCGTCAACTTATTCACTAATCTGGATCTAAGTTGATTGTTGTTGTTATTATGGTCACAATCACCAGGAAAAGGTTTATAAAGAATACATAGAGTACGAGTTCCGGTTAACATTTTTATAGCAATGGTATTTAGTTCGAAGAGTACAGGCGCTTTTGTTTTGGTAAACTATACATATTGATATGTACCTATTAATCCACTAAACCGTGGCGACGGGTATAAGCGTCATTTACAAATAGTGTACCTGTGAAAAGTACAATTGTCCTATGCAAATAGTGTAGACCCAGATCAGAGGTGTAGGAGCCCTCTGACCAGGTTCTACACAGTTTGTTATAAAGCAATATATTTTGGAGAAACATCGCTTCCTGCTTAAATTACTATTGGAAACTGCTTCTTCAAAAAAAGTAAGGCTGAACATTTCTTTTTGGAGAATATGTTTTATTTTGGTCTACTCTGCTTACTTTTGAAACTTCCTTTACTGCTATTGAAGTTGACACATGCTCCAATGTTTTGTAGTAACTAAGGTCAAATGTCTATGTCAAGGTCAAAGTGACCTGAAAGTGGAATGTGACACTCTGCAATTCTTAGATACATCCACCCACTAGGTTTGGTTATCCTGGATGAAATAGTAAAAGAGGTATGCTCTGGACAAGGTTGTTTTCTAATTTCAAGGTCAGAAGTAAAGATCAAGGTCAAAGTCCCCTGAAAATGAGTCGGGACACTCGGCAGTCCCCACATATATACACACATACCATGTTTGGTAATCCTGGATGACATAGTTAAAGAGATATGCTTCGAACAAAGTTGTCCAATAATCACTGCCAGAGGTCAAAGTCAAGGTAAAATTTACATGAAACTGGCACTCCTCCATCGCAAAATGTATACACACACAATGTTTGGTATTTGTAGATGATATGGCATATGAGTTATGCTCCAGAAAATGTGTTTTAATTATCAAGGCCAGAGGTCAAGGTCAAAGTCAAACTGATCTGACAGTGGTAAGCGACACTTGGCAATTGCAATATGTATCCACACACCAGGTTTTGAAATACAGTGGAGAAAACGTTATTCTTTCCCAATAAACACGTTTACGCTAAACTAGTATTTCCAATGCAAACAGTTTGAAGCCAGATCAGACGCCGGGTAACCCGGCGTCTGATCAGGCTCCAAACAGTTTGCCACTTAGATTAAAATGAATAGGTGAACATGTCCAAAGGTTGCAATTTTCTACATTTTAGTGCACTGCGTTTGCGTTTCGTTTGCGTTTAAACGGGAAAGAATAACGCTTCTCTACTGTACTAGATGGCATAGTACAGGAGTTATGCTCCCGACAATTTCGGACGGACTGACGGACAAAGTGATTCCTGTATAGCCACCACTACCTAATGGGGATATACTAATTGTTGGTGATAATAAGATATCACGAATTGTTGGAATAGCAAACCATCAATCAACATTAATGCGTTCTTGCTTTGATATTGTTTACAGAAGTTTGTATTGGAACTTTTCACATTATTGATGTTTTTGTGATATATCAACAAGAAACTTGTCTTATTTTTTCGGATTCCGCCATTCATTTTAGCAAAACAACTCTTAAAAACACAAGAAAGAGCTTTAAGATATTTATTTTTTCATTTAATACAACTTACAATACTTGTTTGTGATGAGTGAAAGCTAGAAAATTAAAAGTGTACTTGAATTATGTTGTTTTGTTGTAATAGAAGTATATGTCTCCATTATGACGCTTTTGGCTCTAAAATGAGCAAATTGCGGCGAACATCACACTTTTCAAAGCTAGCTAGACCGGAAACAAGAGAGTGATGTCCTTCATTACGCTCACCTGAGGACAATGCACCTAAACTGACTGGGCAAGACAACAATTAGATATGTACATGTACATTTGAGAAAACGTTATTCTTTCCCAATAAACGCGTTTACGCTAAAACTAGTATTTCCAATGCAAACAGTTTGAAGCCAGATCAGACGCCGGGTAACCCGGCATCTGATCAGGCTCCAAACTGTTTGCAACCAAGATAAACGTGAATTATCAGTATTGTCAAAAAGTTGTACTTTTCTACATTTTAGTGTTTTGCGTTTGCGTTTGCGTTTCGTTTCGTTTAAACGGGAAAGAATAACATTTTTTCTCCACTGTAGCTAAAACACAACTTGAAATGTCACTGAAAGCCATACTTATAGATGGTCAAATGACCTGGGGCCCGTTTCATAAAGCTTCGTACGACAAAAACGGTCGTAAGTCAAAACCTTTAAATATACATTTAATTTCCGATTTCTCTATCTAATCCTTGAAAAGACGTTCCCAAAGAGATGTCACAAGACAGAATTAGATGGAGAAATAAATAAATGCAAAATGAGACTTTTTATAATCTGACTTACGACAACATTTGTCGTACAAAGTCTTATGAAACGGGCACCTGGGTATTGTCAAGGTGATCATTCTGAATAAGAATCATCAAGCGTGGGTTTCAATACGGGCGCCAAAGTGTTCAAAGGCTTTCCCTATGAATTGACCTAATAATGCTCTTCTTTTTGACCTAGCGTAACTCATATTCATACATTACCTGGATTTTGTCTAGGTAAATATTCTGAGCAAGTTTCGTGAATTTTGGGTTAGAATATAGCCCATAAAGTGTTCAGAAGCCATTTCTTTTATTTGACCTACTTTTTAGTTACCCGTTTTCATACTTGATCTAGATTTTGTCAAGGTAATTATTCTCAACTAGTTATATGTAATGACGGCCAAAATGTATGAAGAGTTTGAGTTGAGTCTGAGATGGTTCTCCAGCATTTGATTGGTCAGATTTGATCGTTTCCTCCAATCTTGACCAATCGAATGCTTAAGAACCCCCATGTTATAAAGAGTTTGAGCTGAGTATGAGATCTTTCTCAAGCATTTGATTGGTCAGATTTTAGTTTTGCTTTGCTCAAATATGACCAATCAAATGCTTGAGAAAGATCTCAGACTCAACTCAAACTCTTTATATTATTTGACCCTGAAGTCGTTACAACCAGTATTGAGAAAATCAGACTATAGATGGTCTTCACTCGTGTACGGGGCATCCGTAGCCTAGTGGTATAGTCACTGTGACTTACATCACTAAGCTCCTCATCGCTGTGGGTTCGAATCCCAGTCTGGGCATTCGGGGTTTTCATGCGAGGAAGTCTTCCAACTGGCTTGCGGAAGGTCGATGGTTCTACCCAGGTGCCGAGTTGTGCATGAAACAGTGCGCGAAAGGCGTCTGGGGTCTTTCTCCAATTGTTACATTGGAGAATACGCTATTCTTTCCGAATAAACGCGTTTACGCTAAAACTATTATTTCCATTGCAAACAGTTTGGAGCCAGATCAGACGCCGGGTTACCCGGCGTCTGATCTGGCTCCAAACTGTTTGCCATTCAGATCAAAATAAATGGTTAGAATTGTCACAAAGTAGTCGTTTTCTCCATTTTATTGCACTGCGTTTTCGTTTCGTTTGCGTTTTTTAAAAAAGGGACAGAATAATGTCTTCTCCACTGTGCTGGGTGTCGCGATATGACTGAAATACTGTAAAAGCGACGTAAAATCATAACAATCCAAATCCAAATCACTATTAAAGAAACTGTATATAACATGTACAAGGGTTGAGGGACTTCTGTTATCGTTTACTTAAAAGTACAAGCCATAGACTAATTAGGTATAAAAATGCGCAAACATGTATTGGCTACCTGATAGGGTATATTTAATAGTGATTTAATAATTTGAAGAGCAAAAGTTTGTGGGTGACTGGCGATGGGATGAAAAGTAAATATTGCAAATGTACACTTTCCTTATCGTATTAGTGCAATGTACAGTGAAACCCCTATAAACCAGATATGTGTTGGGACGACAAAAATATCCGGTTTTGAGGGGTTTCCGGTTAAGAGGGGTTTTGACTTGTTTCTAGTATGAAAGATAGCGGATCACTTAAAGAAGGTTGAAAGTAAAGCAGAATGCGCCTTAAGGCGCATTCTGCTTTACTTTTCAACCTGCTTTAAGCTATCATCTGCTAGAATGTACAAACTTTTTTCTTCAATGTAAGAATAAACCAAAAATGTAAAAGGCGTATTTATGGTGTAATGGGTTAAAATAAAGAAGGGTTGGAAATGGGACCAACGATTTTGTCCGGTTGAGAGAGAATTCCGGTATTTAGGGGTTCCGGTTTAGAGGGGTTTCACTGTATATATAAATAGTCAATGTTTCCAACTGGGTCATTTCTCTGCACTTTATTGAATTGAGTTTACTTCTTAATTTTCGTTTAATCTTTAACACGCTACTGACGATTTTGGGACTACTATTACACAAATTCGATCCAGATGATCCAGATCAACTCGGCGTCTCATCAGCATCAAAACTGTTTGACACTCTGTTGATAGTAGTAAATAAAATGAATAAACCATTTATCCCATAGTGTTTTTTATAATGAAGACACATGCCGAGTCGCTAAAAGCTGGCTGAAAGTATAGCAGAATGTACCTTAAGATGTACTCTGCTTTACTTTTAGTCTGCTTTAAACTACCAAATGCTAGAATATAGAAAATATTTCCGATGATACATACCGATGACTATAAATTGGATCTATTTTTTTTCAATGAAGGAATAAACTGAGTGCGCTAAAAGGTACTTCTATGGGGGAAGAATTAATAGCAAAATTAAGATACACACACAAAAGATAATATAGAAGCATAAGTATACCATTGCAGGGGAAGGATAATATAGGAAACCATTAACCCTTTCCCTTATAGAAGCGACTTTTAGCATATCAGTTTATTCATCCGCTGAAGAAAATAGTTCCAAATTATACCGAAATGAATATGTGTCATATTTAATACTTTCCTTATTCTAGCAGGTAATAGCTTAAAGCAGGCTGAAAGTAAAGCAGAATGCGCCTTAAGGCGCATTCTGCTTTACTTGCAACCTGCTTTAAGTAGTCACCTATCTTAAGTACTAGAAATATGTTATCAGGTAAAGGGTTAAAGGTCATTGAATTCAACTTCTAATTATGGTCCAGTGGCCTCCGGCCTATATATCTCGTCATGTTATGAAATATAATTAACCTTTAGAGCACATTATAATTGTCGTCTGCTCATTTTTTTGTTTGTTGTCTGTAACAATTCTTAGAGCTGTGTATCTGCATTTTATTCAAGAAATACACTACCCGGGTTTCAAACATTTTGGATCAAGATGAGACGCCGAGTTACTCGGTGGGTCATCTGGATCCAAATTGTTTGCAGCAGTTATCCCAAATCCATTCGGAGCGCGCTAGCAGCATTTTAACCTTTTCAGCGTCAAGTTTATCGAGATGGTTTTAACCCTTCACCGCCATACTGTCGTCTGCTCCTATATTGATGTCTGCAAAATTGTTTCAAAGTTAGATTTACGGCAGTACAACTGAATTCATTTCGAAACGAGCGTCAAGCAGTTTAGATCCTGATCAGACGCCGCGTGACGAGGCGTCTGGTCAGGATAAAAACTGTTTGCAAATTAGCCTTTTGGCATCATTGACGATAAAAGGGTCCAATTACTCTGATAAATTAGTTAGATACATTGTATAAGGTCAAATGAATTCTGCGTATTGAATTAAAAAATGTCCGTTCACATTATTCAAGACAAAGAGCTGGACTAGTAGGCAGTCAGTCACAATATAGACGACAAAATGCTGAAAACGTCATTTTTAGCTCTTCTCATTGGAATAGGTAAGTTAATTATTGTAGTAACCAATTACATGTACCACATAAAATGTTAAATGCGCCGTTATTCCTACACTTAGAAGAGTAGTATTGACAGTATATAAATACAAGTTGGCAGTTTGCGTGACATTTAAAATTGTCAACCCTCGAAAACAAGAACGTCACTCTTGGCTTCGTCTCGGGGTGACATTCTGTTTCTCGGGTTGACCATTTGAATGTCACGGAAACTGCCATCTAATATTTATTCTATTACACCGAGATTATCAACCCTGGCTGAGGAATCGTCTCGTTCGTAGTTTATAAAATATGTTGTGAATACGAATTTAGAGTCGCCGTGCGCGTGACGCGGGAAACGACGTCGAAGTCTACGACGTCACATTGTTTATTTATCCCGTCACTACAGCCTCCGGTAAAAGTATACCATATAAAGTGACAAAAAGAATATCATATAGAGTGACAGTATTATGGATAGATGTAAAAGACATGCAAAATGTGTCATTTTGGTCTTTGTGAAATTAACATTGTAACTCAAAGCGAGGTGTAATAATAACAGATATTTACCATGATAAATATTTTCTATATCCTGAAAGATGATAGCTTACACCATTATCCCATAAAACGCCCTTTTACGCCTTTAATTTATTTCTCCACTAATAAAAGAGTTCCACTTTTAACAGTCATTTATATGTACCATAAAAATAGTTTCTATATATCCTGACAGATGATAGCCTAACAAATAAGCGCCCAGCGTCCCATAAATGGGACATAGGCAAACAGTAGGCTACACACTCAGATCAGACACCACATAATGCTGTATCTGATGATCAGATCTGAGCATGCACTGTTTTCTAACAGGAATTTGTAAAATGTTAAAAAAAACATAAAAATCCAAACCCAACAACAACAAAAAAAAACCCATAAAAAACAAAAATACAAAATCAAATAGACAAGGCAACCCTGATGCCTCGCTCACATTTGCTGCGGCTGCCGTACGGCGGCCGCAGAGCTAATCATTTCTTCGGCGAGTAGCAATTCCCCGGCCGCCGCAGAATTCCTACGGCCGCCGTGTGTTGCGCACACATTTGCTGCGGCTGCCGCGCGGCGAGATTTTATTTTGGTGGGGTTAAAAAAGCTGCGGCAACCGCACGGTCGCCGTGTGGCTGCCGTACGGTGATCGCACGGCGACCGCACGGCAGTCGTGGAAGTCCCACCAGAAACCTTGCAATATACATGTATGAACAAAGGTACAAATGCTCAATAGGAAAATTGATAATCGAGTTACGGCGGCCGCACGGTGGCCGTACGGCGACCGTACGGCTGCCCTACCGTAGAACCACTATGCGGCGTGTGTTTCTACGGCCGCCGTAGAAATGAGAAATTGTTATAACTCCGCGTTCTACGGCGACCTCTACGGCCTGTAAAATATTGGGATACGCCGTGCGGCTGCCGTACGGCCTCCGCACGGCCGCCGTAGAATCTCTACGGCCGCCTTAAGATTCTCTCGATTTCACGTCTCTGCGGCCGCCGTACGGCCGCCGTAGAGCAAATGTGAGCGCACTATGACTTAGCCACGTTTGGCTTTGAAATATAGGTATGTTCGAACTAACACGAGTTCGAAGTACCGAGATTCGACTGTATTTTCACAAACATTATGTTCGATATATTATAGAATAAAATATTTAACATGTATTGTAAGGTGTAGAGTGGGGTGGATTTCCGACCCACATACACCTATTCCGTGAAGGAGATAATAAAATATTGAACTGAAAAAAAGAAGAAGACTGGACTCATCCAATATACATGTACATGTATGCGCATTGAGGAATCCACTCGGCATGAATGGGTTAAAACAGGCTAAAAGTAATACAGATGGACGATACACTCATGTATCATTAATTGTTTTATTGCCGAAGGGCTGCAAGACCGACACCCGACACTTGCAGTTATATTCAAATAATGTACATCTTTAACCCTTTCATTATCAAATTATTCGGGAGATTTTTACCCTTTCACCGCTTTATTGTCATCTGTTTCAATATTGTTGAAGAGTGTCAAACAGTTTGCGTTACGCGGCGTCTGATCAAGACCCTAACTGTTTGCAAACGCGCTTTAAGGCGACCTTGAGAGTGAAGGGTTAAGTCCTGCTATCTGCAGGCAACATTAGCCACGTGATCTAGAATATATACTACAGTACTCCCTCCCTAAAACGGCCCTCCCCAACAACGACACCCTCCTTAACAGGACAACGCTTTTACTGCTGTAATATTGTCGTCTGCTTTTTTTATCGAAGTAACATACAAGTGGACATTTTGATAAAATAAATATAATGACGAGTGACAAACAGCTGGAATCCATATCAGACGCCGCGTTACGCAACTCAAAAACACAACTTGTTAATGTTGCAGTTTTCTGTGAAAAAAAGTGATATTTTATCTTCTTTTAATGCAACTGCATGGATCATTTACATGTATAAGTCACATTAGAACCTGTGCAATAGATATCTAGCTACACGTCCTACAAATTGTTTTGAAATTGAACAAAACTGTGGAAAGTTATAAAGTGAGAAAGTGATTGGGTCTATGCATTGGTTCCTATGGAGGTTATAACTTTGGTGCTTAGCAAACTTTGAGTACAGCGCTCCTTCTCTACAACGACACCAAACAGGAGACAAAAAATGTGTGTGTTGTTCGGATGTAGTCGTTATAGGGAGGGACATTTGCAAACAGCTTGAATCAAGTTCAGACGCATCTGGATTCAAGCTGTTTGTCTCTCGTCATTTAGTTTTTTCTGTCAAAATGTACATTGTGTAACTTGGAGACCAATAACAGACGACGCTTTTAAGCAGACGACATTGCAGTTGTAAATAGGTTGGACATAATTGTGCTGTTAAGGGAACAGCGGCAAGGGTCGTTGTAAGGAGGGAGTCTTTGTTTGGAAGGCCGTTGTAGGGAGGGAGCACAGTAGTACAAGCATATTTTTTTAGGGTTTGACTGAAGAAATATTTATACGAGTACCAATCAGTTTGGATTAAGATTAGAGGGGACGTAACTTTGCGTTTGATCTTGGTCCAAACTGTTTGTGCAAAGTCGACTCAAGGCTCATGTATCGGTGAAAGTGTTCAGTATTGTGATATTCGTTTGAAATAAATGTACACATTTATCCAGTCCACTATCGTTAGGCTACGTCATCAATTCTAAACAAACGTCGTCTGCTTTTATTTCCAAGCTTTAAATTTGATGTATTTTAACTTAAGAAATATAAAATCGAGTGTCAAACAGTTTTAATCCTGATCAGACGCCGCGTTACGTGGCGTCTGATCAGGATATAAACTGTTTGCAAAACAAACATTGTACACGCAGTAAGGAAGTGAAAGGTTAAGAAGTTAGCCCTTTAACTCTTTCCTCCCTGAAACTTTAAATAGACAATTCCAGTTTCCATTTTAGAATAGTCCATTTCTGACTTTTAAGGGTTGATTTTGTCCATGTTTGGCATTGTGACAAACAGTGAAGACCCTGATCAGAGGGCTCCTTTCGGAGCCCTCTGATCTGGGTCTTCACTGTTTGCATAGGACATGTGTACTATTCACACGTACATTGTTTGAAAAGCACGCCTATATGCGGGACTAGGGTTCAAAGAGTTAACACATCCAACCCTAGCGACGAGTATACTCGTCATTTACAAACAGTACGAGGAGCACAGTTGCCAATCAATGCAGACCCTTATCAGAATAATCCAAACAGGAATCCTCTGATCAGGGTCTGCACTGTTATTCATTTTGAAAAATATTGTGAAATTCAACCCTAAAATAGTAAAAAAAAAATGACCAGACTCTATTGGACACTGGAATTGTCCATTTAAAGTTTCAGGGTTGACCGAGTTAAGTCAGATGGTAACAGAACTACAAAAATTGTTTTTTTGGTGACATATATTCATGAACAGAACAGAACAGAACAAGAACATAACATATTTTATTCAGAACAGAACAGAACAATCCTGTTTTTCAGTCAAAGAGAACAAAATATAACATTTTTGCAACAGCATGTGCAACAAATCATAATCCAATTATAATTAGACTTATACGCAAATACACCATCTACCACGAAGTCAACATACAATATATAATTGTGAACCATTTAATTAAGAAACAGTCCATGTTCTATCGTTATTTAACCCTTTACCTGATAGCCTATATATAGTACTTAAGATAGGTGACTACTTAAAGCAGGTTGAAAGTAAAGCAGAGTGCGCCTTAGGGCGCATTCTGCTTTACTTTCAGCCTGCTTTAAGCTATCATGTGCTATAATATAGGAAATATTCCCTATAATACATATTCATTACTGATTAAATTGGAACTATTTTCTTCAGCGGATGAATAAATCATATCCGCTAAAAGGCGCTTCTATTGGGTAAAGGGTATAATACAACAGTTTGGATGCGCTGAAATTAGCCACAAAGGCCGAAGCCTCCGTAGCCCGACGATTCCTGCGCATCCTAACTCCAAACTGTTGTCAAACACCGCTAAACAACAACAGAGTATACATTATTTCGATTCTAACATGATCGGTTTTAAAAATTCACTAGTTTCAATTATTTACTGTTGGCACTAATTGTTTTTAGTTAATAAAATACCAAATCACTTATGTTTTGCAGGGGTTTCTGATGCGATATTAAACCCTTTGCCTACTAATCACGACTTCAATGTTTTTTGCAAACAGTTTGGATCCAGATCAGACGCCACGTTTCGCGGCGTCTGATCTGGATCCAAACTGTTTGTCACTAGTCTTTAGGTTTATTTACTTGAATACTATGTAAATCTAATTCTAAACAGATTTGCAGACAATTTCGAAGCAGGCGATATCAACTCAGGATAAGTGTTAATATCAGTTCAAATCACATGTTTTGCAGGTGTTTCTGATGCGATATATAACGGGAAGGAGGCAGTCGATAACGACTATCCCTGGATTGCATGGCTGCGCAGAGGGAACAGCCGGGTCCAATGCGGCGCGGCGCTGATAGCCCCTAAGTACGTTCTCACGGCCGCACAGTGTGTCAATGACGGTCTCAACGCCGTGATCCTAGGGGACTACGACCGTAAGCAGTACTCGGGCAATGAAGAGGAGATAGGTATAGCAAACGTTGTGATACATCCAGATTATAACAAAGTCACGTTAGCAAACAACTTGGCTATCCTAGAGCTGTTGTTTCCCGCCAGCGTCGATGGCTTTTACATTGACGCCATCCCGGTACTTGAGCCTGGTGGTAATGCTGATACAATCTTGTCTAAAAGCTGCCGAGTGATGGGCTGGGGTTATCGTAAGTTCTCAACGGGCTGGGCGTCCGCCACCGTTCTCCAGGAGTTGACAATGGTTCGCGTTGACAACTCGGACTGTATCAGCAGAGGTTATTCGGTTAATAATGACAGTTTATGTCTCGAACCTTATAGGAACGAGTTGTCCTCTCTGTGTCTTGCTGATCAGGGTAACCCGGTTGTCTGCCCAAAGCAAAGTTCCTTCGTGTTAGCCGGCGTGGTGTCCATGTCTCTAGACGATTTGACTACTCAAGATGGCTGTACCAGGGGGTACAAATTTGCCGTGAGCGCGTCATTGTTTAAGGAGTGGATTGACAGCGTTATCATGGACGAATCTTAGTCCAATAAGTGTTAATCGACCACACCAATGACTCCAGAAAGGGGAGAATTTGAAAAACTACAATCTTTATTTTTGCATGAAACCCTATGGTGTCACTACTCATTAGAATCGTCTCTTTGAGACGACTCTATTGAGTAGTATCATTTGATCTTGACATGAGCGAGAAAATGCGTGGCTAGGGTTCAAAAGGTTAAAAGGCCTTTGCTTAACTATCACTGATTTCACTGGAACTTGTAATAGTCATTTTGCGTCTTAGTTACATCCAAAATTTGATTTTTTTGTGGCAAAATACAAAACTTTCACCAAAAAAACACAAAAAAATCAACAACAAACTTGAAAATAAAATATGCAGAATGCATACGAGACTATTAGGGCAGTGAAAGCGTTTCACCATTTCACTCTCAATATTTTCGTGAGATGTTTACCCCTTCACCGTTTCATCGTCGTCTGCTTCGATTTTGTTATCTGCAATGTCCTTTCAAAAATAAAAAATACGGCAGTATGACTGAAGAAATTTCAAAATGAGTGTCAAACAGTTTGGGTCCTGATCAGACGCAGCTGTTTGCAAACGCGCTTTAACTCTTTCCTCCCTGAAACTTAAAATGGATAATTCCAGTTCTCAATTAAGTCTAATCCATTTTAACCATTTAGGGTTGTTTTCAACAATATATTGTAATATGACAAATAGTGAAGACCCAGATCAGAGGGCTCCATTAGGAGCCCTCTGATCAGGATCTTCACTGTTTGCATATGACATGTGTACTCTTCTCAGGTACACCGATTGCAAATGACGCATATATGCGTGACTAGGGTTCAAAGGGTTAAGCGTCACTGAGAGTGAAAGGGTTAAAGTTATGCGCAATTAAGAAAGTACACCCCTGAAACGTTGTATGGAATTTTCCGGTTTCCAAATTAGTCTAGTCCACTTTTGACTGTTTAGAGTTGTTTTCTGTAATAAATATCACAATGACAAACAATGTATACCCTGATTAGAGGACAACTTTAGGAGCTCTCTGATCTTGGTTTACACTTTTGAAAATGACAGGTGTACATTTTACAGGGTATATGTACATTATTTGTAAATGACGAGAATACTCGTCGATAGGGTTCAATGATATAACATTTACGCCACTTCCAACAACAGCATGTACTGACTTCTGGCAAATACGATTTAACTATTTCATTGCCAATGGCACCAAAACGCAACTTTTCAAACAGAACAGATCCTGATCAGACGCCGCGTAACGATATTTCTTCAGTCATTTTTAAGCCCCAAATCTGACTTTGGCGGTGAGATTATTAAAGCATGCGATACCACTTGCAGGGAAAGAGTTGTCTATTTATTACTGACTCCACAAACTGTTGTATTTCTTGGCTAGAAAGTATGCATTAAAAGTACATGTACATGTATGTCGGACAGATGTCCTCAAGTCATTTTAAATTACAAGCTTACTAATTACGACCGTGGTACATTGGAAACAGTGAACTCAATCACCCCTGAAACTTTTAACTGGACAATTCCCATTTCAAAATATGTTTAGTCTATTTTTGACTATTTGGGGATGATTTTAACAATATATTTCAAAATGACAAACAGTGTAGACCCTGATCAGAGGGCTCCTTACGGAGCCCCCTGATCAGGGTCTACGCTGTTTGCATAGGATAAGTGTAATACTCACACGTTCACTGTATGTAAATGACGACTAAACTCGTCGCTATGGGTGAATGTGTTGACTGAAAGGAAGCAGTATGCTCTTTGCTCTTATCAACACTTTGACCTGACAGAAATCATATTCATAATTACCTAGATTTTGTCTAGGTGATTAATTTGAGCAAGTTTCATTAATTTGGGGCTAAAAATATTGCCCCTAAAGAGATCAGAAGAGTTTATGATTTGACCTAATGACCTACCTTTTATTCAGACATAACCCATATTCCTTATTTAAATAGATTTTGTTATGGTAAGTATTCTGAGCTTGTTTCATGAAATTAGGGCAACACAATTAATGCCGGTGTAACGAAGTATTGTGACCCCCATCGAAAAATGATCCCAGGTCATAATTCGACGACGTAGAATGACCCCCGGTCATTTTTCGATATCGTACAATGACCCCCCGGTCATAATTCGACGTCGAAATTTGACCCTCCGGTCATAGAACTATGACTCCCCTCATGAAGTATTTTAACCCTCCTGAAATATATCGACCCCCATCGAATAATGACCCCCTACCCTCTCCAGCAATTAAGCGACACAGTTTAACCCATTGGACCCTAGCGACGAGTATATTAGTTATTTACAAACAGTGTCCCTGTTAATAGTACACTTGTCCTTTGTAAACAAAGTAGACCCAGATCAGACTTTACCCACAGGAACCCTCTGATATTTGTCAGTTTTGAAATGTATTGTATAAAACAACTCTAGCTAGTCGAAAATTGACTTGACATAACTAGAAAAACTTCAATTGTTCACTTGAATTTTCAGGTGTGAATGAGTTAAAAGATACATACAATTTAGATGATGAACATGTCAAAATTTAGACTTAAGATAAGCACGCCATGAGAACGTATACAGTATACTAAATGCTGTTCCCGAGGGATACCGTTAACCTGGTGTCTATGTAATAGATTCACGACGCGTTTCGCTTTAAAAGCGTAATAAGACTGTTTCGCGAGGACGACAACAATTTGTCCGAGGCGAAGCCGAGGACATATTTGTTGTTCGTCCGAGCGAAACAGTCTTATTTCGATTGATACCGTACACTTTTAAGGCGAACGAGTCGCTGTATCTGACTTATACGTAGATTTTAATAAATACCTTACACCGAGTCAATGATAATTGTGGCCAATGTATTATAGCAAATTAATATATCCATTTCTAAAAATTGAAATTCACGTAAACCAACTATTATTTTCATTGGTCCTTTTTATAACTTGCACGAGCATTCCGTGCAGCCTGTGTGCTGGGTCATACCGTAAAATAACTACGTGTTTGTTTGTCTGCGCTCAGAATTAGTATTCAGCTAGTAAGGTAAGTGCTGTATTTATCAATTTAGGTGACATCTTATTTTAGGCATTTTGCTTTAAGGTCAATAAATTTTATCATTTTAGCCCGATATGATTCCTTTTTCGCTCCTTTATAATCAAACCAAGGACCAGATATGTTTCTCCTGTGCAGGCACAATATTAAATAGCGTTGTTTATTCTTGCACTGCCATATTGTCGTCTGCTTTGAAATTGCTGTCTGCACTTATTTTCCAACACAAAGTTTCGGGATTTGATTGCACGTATCAAGTGTCTATCAGTTTGTATCCTTTTCAAACGCTGAGTTACTGTGTATTTGATATTGATCCAAACTATTTGCAAAAGTTCGTTATCCCTTATCGTGCTGAATTGCCGTCTGCTTCAAACTTAAAAGTATCGTCTGCGGAGAATCTCAAAATCTTTCTTATGCTTTTCAAATTGAATTAAAAATGAAAATCTGTGCCAAACAATTTGGATCCAGATCACATGCCGCGTTACACGGCGTCTTCTAGGGATCTAAACTGTTTGCAAATGTTAGCCAAGCGGTACTCACAGTGGAAAAACGTTGACACGACGTCATAACGTTGAGAAACTTTCAGATTCACGCTGGCTTTGGGCGGAAACCATCACCGATTGTATTATTTGAAGAAACTTGTAGCACAAACTATATATTTTCTTAAAGCAGGGACAATACCCTACCTGGTCACGCCAATTTGAATAATATCTTGAGACCTTAATTTGGCTTTTGATAGACGTTAACATTTTTTTCGCCGAAAAAATTGCATGTAACATGTAACACGGTTGAAGATGCGCTTTTAGTAAAACCGTCAAATCTGCCAAACGAGACGTCTGACTCCCACCACATTTTCCGCCAAAGTATTGTCTGTATTAATGCTGTGACGTCAAGAACATTTACTGAATTTCAGTCGATAAATCTGTATGAAATCAAAGTTGCAAATTGGACAAAAAAGTGTAACACTGTCAAAATTTGGACGTAAAAAACTTAAGTACTGTTTTCAATTCATTCTTATTCATTTAATTTTATGTAAAAGACATTGAAAATTCGTGAAAAAAGACTTTTTTTGTCTTGTTTTAAAAAAATATATTTGATTTAAATTTATTCCAAAAGTTGCAAAAGTTATTGAGGATTTTCTTTGTCTACATGCATTGTCCAAAACTCGCTGAAAATCAGAAAACCAACTTTTTGTCTTAGTTCCAGGTTTTTTCTTATAAATGAATTTATTAACCAAGTTCTTTTCAGTAAAAAGGAAAAAATACGTTTTTTCTTAAGTTTTTAAAAATGTTTACTTCAATAGAATCGCTCATGTTTTGCGAAAAATATGGACTTTTTTCTTTCTCTACATGTGATGTCCCAGTCTAAGAATCTGACGTTAAGTTTATAACGTCAACGTTTCAATCGATAAATAAGAATTGTTGTCGAACAGGCACTGTGTGTAAAACTATCGCTTTTGTTATTACCCTACCCTATGCTTAAAAAATGTTTGATACCTGGATCGACTTTTATGCTTTGATTCGTTTATTTCACAAAATTGTCGTCTGAAAAGCAGAATAGTAATAATCGAATTTCAATATCCAAACACGGATCCAGAGGGGGTTGGGATCAGGGTGTTTTTTTGTACAGTAAAATTAACATTTTCAATGATAGCCTCACCCCCACCCCGATATCGGTTGGATCCCTCTGAATTTGTCACAAACCCTGTAATTAAGTACGAAAACAACGAAAACGTATTGATTAAAGTTGATAACAAAAAGGTCATCAGAAATCCCCCCTTAAAAATTGTCTGGATCGGCGCATGTTATCAATTAGATTTCTCTCAGGAAGAGGGTCCAAAATGTTGATGACCTTTATTTTAAGTGATCGATTTTTGTAGCTATCAGCTATTTTCAGAGGGGTCCAACCAATCTCAGAAGGGGGGGTTCAACATTTGGGGACGGTATATTTACAGTACACAAATCACTAAGGACCACCGGAACCCCCTCCTCCTCCCTCGGGATCCGCGCATGAATCGCAGAAAAAACCGACATTTATTTAAATAATGTGCAGCATTCAGTATGACCAAACCATCTTTCAAACCGAAGCTTTCGGCCAAGGACAGTGCCTTTAGATCCACCATCCAAGTACAAATTAATCAAACAGCATGTTGCATTAGTACCAGGGTTGTGAGTTAGATTTCCTGCAGGACCAAGACCTTTGGATGAGACTTTATAAACCGAGGTCCGATGTCTGAGTGCTTTACACTTGGCATCTAAAAGAACCAGAGAACTCTTTCGACAATAAGTAGGGCATCGCGCCCGTGTTCTCTGTATCCGCTCCTCTCTCTCTCTCTCTCTTTCTCTCTCTCTTTCTCTATCTTTCTCTCTTTCTTAAAAAAGGAATTTACTTGTGTATAATGTAAATCGTTTAATAGATATAATATTATGGTGATTGGAAATTATTTAATGAGAAAACATTTCACAGCATATCTGCGCACATCATGCACACATACTAAAGAAGACTAGTTCAAGAAGGTACCAAAATTAAAACAAACAAACAACCAATCTCCCCTATGACCCTCAATGGCAACATTTTAAGCGCAGTGTTTGAAAGATAAATTATCTGAAAAATATCGAATATTTTCTATGTTCCCTTGATTTGGCCTGAGAAAATGTTTTCTTTAATGGATGTCAGACGCCTATACAAACAGGTATATACTGTAAAGTTATTTAATTGCTCTTCTCTAATATAAGACAATACTAATTTAATAATTTCATATTTTCAATACTTTTCTTTGATTCCTTTTTATTTTTATAGTAAATACATGAATATATATACAGCAGAACCTCTCTATTACGACCACTAACAAGGAGGCTAATTGTCTGTATAAAAGTCAGGTGACAGCTTAAAGCAATGTGAAAGTGAAACAGAGCTGTATGAGCTTTCTGTTTCACTTTTACATTGCTTTAAGCAGTCACCTGTCTTAAACGACTCATATTTGGACACAATTTAGTGGTCGTAATAGAAAGGTTCTATTGTATATACATGTATTAACGATGAAAATTAAAAGATTCAAAATAAAAAGGAATCAAGAGAAGAGTATTGAAAATATGAAAATATATAAAAAATTATATATAAAAAATAATGTTAAGAAAGAAAAATATTTAAGCTCGGTCGGGAATCGAACCCGTGCGGAGAAGGCAAAACAATGTGTGTGTGTCCTTACCTGTGATGTGACCACTGGGCTACTCGAGAAATCTTACCAGACCTCTTTTTTATCTGATTAGTATTTCATAAAACCATAGGTATCGCCTTCATGGTAGCCGTCTGGAAATATAGCTACTTGGAGATGTTATGAAATCTTTATGATTTGTATTTTTCTTGCAAAATAAAAGGAGACGATTCGAACAACTCGCTTTACTTTTCTTTATTCCAACAGAACCGGTCTAAATTCGAACAATTTGGTCTGTTTAAACGCTAGATACTGAACACTAACAGTAAATACCCCATAACTCTACAAACCACCCGATAACAGAACCAACTATCGAACACTAAAGTTACAATGTAAGTACCCTACGACGCTACAACTACCCGATAACGACTTTAGCTACTAACTGCGCTATCTATCTCTCTGTTTATGTCTGTATGTTTGTCTTCATGTCTGTGTCTCTATATGTCTCTCTCACCTTTTTTCTGCCTCTGGTTCGATGTCCCTCTGTCTCTCTATGTGTTTCTCTGTCTCTCTGTCTCTCTATGTCTGCATGAATGTCTGTCAATGTCTGACTCTCTCTGAGTGTCTCTCTATTTCTGTCTCTTAATTTCTGTGTCTCCATTTGTCTATGTCTATGAATCTCTCTCTCGCCACCTCTTTCTCTGTCGCTCTGTGTGTGTCTTACTATCTGTTTCTCTGTGTGTCTGTCTCTCTGTTTCTTTCTGTATGTGTGTGTGTCTCTCTCTGTCTCTCTCTGTTTTCTCTCTGTCTTTCTTTGACTATCACATTGACTCTGACTGTCTCTGTTTGGTTGTCTGTCTCTCTGTCTCTCTATGTGTTTCTCTTATCTCTGTCTCTCTGCCTCTGCCTCTCTGTATTTCTCTAGCGCTGCCTGTCTGTCATTCTGTCCCTCTTTCTCTCTCTCTCTCTATGTCTGCATGTATGTTTGTTTCTCGCTGTGTCTCTCTGTGTCTCTTTATCTTTGTTTATCCCTATTTCTCTGTATTTCTGTTTCTGTATCTCTGTTTCTCTCTTTGTCAGTCTCTGACTGTCGCTCTATTTCTCTCTGTCTCTGTGTTTGTGTCTCTCTCTCCATTTTCCTGTCTATGTCTTTCTATCTCCCTTTCTCTCTCTCTCTTTGTCTGTCCCTGTCTGTCTGTTTCTCTCTCTCTGTCTTGTCTGTTTTTGTATGTTTGTATGTGTGTATATCCCCCTCTCTCTCTATCTCTCTTTTCTTTCTCTATCTCTTTGTCTGTATGTATGAATGTCTGTATGTCAGCCTCTCTCTCTATCTATCTATCTATCTATCTATCTATCTATCTATCTATCTATCTATCTATCTATCTATCTATCTATCTATCTATCTATCTATCTATCTATCTATCTATCTATCTATCTATCTATCTATCTATCTATCTATCTATCTATCTATCTATCTATCTATCTATCTATCTATCTATCTATCTATCTATCTATCTATCTATCTATCTATCTATCTATCTATCTATCTATCTATCTATCTATCTATCTATCTATCTATCTATCTATCTATCTATCTATCTATCTATCTATCTATCTATCTATCTATCTATCTATCTATCTATCTATCTATCTATCTATCTATCTATCTATCTATCTATCTATCTATCTATCTATCTATCTATCTATCTATCTATCTATCTATCTATCTATCTATCTATCTATCTATCTATCTATCTATCTATCTATCTATCTATCTATCTATCTATCTATCTATCTATCTATCTATCTATCTATCTATCTATCTATCTATCTATCTATCTATCTATCTATCTATCTATCTATCTATCTATCTATCTATCTATCTATCTATCTATCTATCTATCTATCTATCTATCTATCTATCTATCTATCTATCTATCTATCTATCTATCTATCTATCTATCTATCTATCTATCTATCTATCTATCTATCTATCTATCTATCTATCTATCTATCTATCTATCTATCTATCTATCTATCTATCTATCTATCTATCTATCTATCTATCTATCTATCTATCTATCTATCTATCTATCTATCTATCTATCTATCTATCTATCTATCTATCTATCTATCTATCTATCTATCTATCTATCTATCTATCTATCTATCTATCTATCTATCTATCTATCTATCTATCTATCTATCTATCTATCTATCTATCTATCTATCTATCTATCTATCTATCTATCTATCTATCTATCTATCTATCTATCTATCTATCTATCTATCTATCTATCTATCTATCTATCTATCTATCTATCTATCTATCTAATCCTATCTAATCTAATCTAATCTAATCTAATCTAATCTAATCTTATCTATCTATCTATCTAATATAATCTAATCTAATCTAATCTAATCTAATCTAATCTAATCTAATCTTTCTATCTATCTATCTATCTATCTATCTATCTATGTCCCTGCCTCTTGTTGTCTATGTCTCTGTCTCTCTCTATCTCACTCTGACTTTGTCTGTCTCTCTCTATATTTGTCTTTGTCTCTCTCTGCCTTTGTATCTGTCTCTTTCTGTCTATTTCTGTCTGTCTCTGTCTGTCTCTGCCTCTTTCTCTGTCTGTCTCTGTCTGTTTTACTGACTCTCTGTCTGTCTCTGTCTTTGTCTCTCTCCCTCTTTCTCTTCATGTCAGTCTCTCTCTGTGTCTCTCTCTGTGTCTCTGTCTGTCTGTATGTCTGTCCGTCTGTCTCTCTGTCTCTCTCTATCTCTCTTTCTTTCTATGCATGCCTGTCTCTGTCTCTCTCTCTGTTTTTCGGTTCCCATCTCTGTCTCTGTGTCTCTCTCAGTCTCTTTCCATCCGCCTCACCCTGTATCTCTCTCTCTCTGTATGCCTGTCTCTCTGTTTCTGTCTCTCTCTCTGCCTATCTTTCTCTTTCTCTGTCTTTCTATGCCTCTCTATGTGTCTCTCTCTGCCTCTCTCTCTCTCTATCTATCCATCTCTCTGTTTCTGTCTCTCTTTCTGTCTGTCTCTGTCTGTCTCTTTCTCTGTCTCTGCCCTTTTTTGTCTCTCTGTGTGTGTCTCTCTCTGTTTGTCTCACTCTCTGTATTTCTTTCTGTCTGTCTGTCTCTTTTTCTTTCTTTCTTTATTTCTCTCTATCTGTCTCATTCTCTGTCCCACTCTGTCTCTCTCTATCTCTCTCTCTATCTATCTATATATCTTTCTCTCTCTATTCCTCTCTTTCTGCATCTGTATATGTCTCTGTTTGTCTCTGTCTCTGTCTCTGTCTCTCTCTATCTCTTTCTCTGTGTGTCTTTCTCCCTCTGTTTTTGTTTCTGTCTTAATTTGTCTCTGGCTATGTCTCTAATTGTCTTTTATTGTCTCTGTTTCTTTCTCTGTCTCTGTCTATATCTCTCTCTTCTCTGTCTCTGTCTATCTGTCTCTCTCTTTCTCTTTCTCTCTTTCTCTCTATCCCTCTCTTTCATTCCCTCTCTCAAATTCTGTTCATGTCTGTCTCTGTCTCTGTCACTCTCTCTCTCTCTCTGTCGCTCTCTCTCTCTCCCTCTCTCTATTTCTGTTCATGTCTGTCTCTGTCTTTTTCTGTTTCTCGGTTCCTATTTCTGTCTATGTCTCTGTGTCTCTCTCAGTCTCTATCCATCTGTGTCACTCTGTATGTCTCTCTCTCTCTCTCTCTCTCTCTCTCTGTCTCTGTCTGTCTCTCTATCTCTCTCTCTCTCTCTCTCTCTCTCTGCCTATTTCTATCTATCTCTCTGTTTCTGTCTCTCTTTCTGTCTGTCTGTCTATCTCTGTCTGTCTCTTTCTGTCTCTCTGTGTCTTTCTCTCTCTGTGTTTGTCTCTCTCTCTGTCTTTCTGTCTGTCTCTTTCTTTTTCTCTCTCTTTCTCTCTCTCTCCTTCTTTTTTCTCTGAATGTCTGTATGTCTGTCTCTTTCTGTCTGTCTCTCTCTTTCTGTCTCTCTTTCTGTCTCTCTGTGTCTCAGTCTGTCTATCTGTCTGTCTCTGTCTGTCTCTGTCTGTCTGTCTGTCTGTCTGTCTGTCTGTCTGTCTCTCTGTCTGTCTGGTTGTCTGTCTGGTTGTCTCTCTCTCTGTCCCTCCATCTCTATCTGTATATATGTCTCTGTCTCTCTCTGTCTCCCTCTCTGTCTCTCTCCCTATGTTTCTGTTCATGTCTGTATCTGTCTCTCTCTGTTTCTCAGTTTCTATTTCTGTCTCTGTCTCTATGTCTCTCTCAGTCTCTGTCTATATATCTCACTCTGTATGTATCTGTCTCTTTCTGTTTCTCTCTCTCTCTCTGTCCCTGTCTCTCTGTATATCTGTCTATCCCGGTATCTCTCTGTTTCTGTCTCTCTATGTCTGTCTCTCTCTGTCTCTCTCTGTATTTGTTTCTGTCTGTTTCTCTCTGTCTCTGTCTCTCTGTATCTGTTTATCTCTGTCTGTCTGTCTCTCTGTCTCTTTCTATCTCTCTCTCTGTCGGTCTTTGTCTCGTTCTGTCTGTCTGTCTCTCTCTCTCTGTCTCTCTCTCTCACGCCCTCTCTCTCTTCCCCTCTCTCTGCCTGTGTATATGTCTCTGTTTGTCTCTGTCTCTGTATGTATCTCTCTGTGTCTATGTCTCTCTTTCTCTGTCTCTCTGTGTATGTATCCCTCTGTTTCTGTCTCTGTCTCTGTATGTCTCTGGATATGTCTCTAAGTGTATTTGTTTGTCTCTATCTCTTTCTCTGTCTCTTTCTCTATGTCTCTCTTCTCTGTCTCCCTCTATCTCTGACTCTCCCTGTCTCTGTCTATCTGTCTTTCTCTGTCTCTGTCTCTTTCTCTGTCTCTCTCTCAATCTCTCTGTCTGTATTCCTCACTTCCTGTCTCTGTGTATGTCTGTGTTTGTATCTGTCTATATCTCTCTGACTCTGTCGCTCCGTGTCTGTCTCCCTCTGCTTCTGTTTCTGGCTCTGTCTGTCTGTGGCTATGTCTCTGTTTATCTCTGTCTCTTCCTGTTTCTGCCTCTCTTTTTTCTCTCTCTCTCTCTGTATCTCTTAATCTATGTATATCTGTCTCTGTCTGTCTCTGTCTGTCTCTGTCTTTGTCTTTCTCTGTCTCGCTCTGTCTCTGTTTCTGCCTCACGATGTCTCTGTCTCGCTCTGTCTCTGTCTATTTCCGTTTCTCTCCTGACTCTGTCTGCCTGTCTATGTCTCTCTCTATCTTTGTCTCTGTCTCTTTCTGTCTAACTTTGCATCTGTCTCTGTCTCTTTCTGTCTGTCTCTGTATGTCTCTCTGTCTCTGTGCCTGTCTCTTTATGTATCTGGCTCTGTCTGTCTGTCTCTGTCTGTCGTTGTCACTCTCCGTCTGTCTGTCTTTGTCTATATGTCTCTATGTCTGTCTGTCTATCCCCTTTCTCTGTCTATCTGTCTGTCCGTCTGTCTCTCTCTCTTTCTGTCGCTCTGTCTCTCTATCTTTGTCGATCTTTCGATCTCTTTCACTCTCTATCTGTATGTATGTCCTCTCGTTTTCTCTTTCTCTTTCTCTCTCTATTATTATTTCTGTCTTACTCTCTCTGTTTCTCTATATGTCTCTCTTTCTGTTTGTCTGTCTGTCTCCGTCTTTCTGCCTCTCTCTGTCTCTCTCTATATGTCTGGCTGTATGTCTGTCTGTCTGTATTTCTGTTTGTCTCTGTCTGTTTCTCTGTCTGTCTATATATCTCTATTTCTCTCTCTCTCTCTATCTGACTGTCTGTATATCTGTCTTTCTCTGTGTGTCTCACTGTCTGTGTGTGTGTCTCTCTATCTCTGTCTCTCTTTCTCTCCCTCTCTCTCTTTCTCTCTCTCTGACTGTCTGTCTGTCTTTATCTTTGTGTCTCCCTGTCTGTCTCTCTCCCTGTCTCTCCCTGTCTCTCTCTGTGTCTCCCTCTGACTCAGCCTATCTCTCTGTTTATCTGTCTATCTATGTCTCTATTTCTGTCTCTCCGTCTCTGTCCCTATCTCTCGCTCTCTGTCTGGCTGTCTGTCTGTCTCTTTTTCTCTCTCTCTCTCTCTCTGTCCCTCTGTCTATGTCTGTCTCTCTATCTCTGTCTCTCAGTTTCTGTCTCTCTATGTCTCTCTCTCTTTCTCTGTCTGCCTCTCTCTCTCTTCTCCCTCTGTATCTGTGTATGTCTCTGTTTATCTCTGTCTCTTTCTCTGTCTCTATCTCCCTCTGTTTCCGCCTCTCTCTATCTATGTCTCTCTGTGTCTGTCTTCCTCTGTTTCTGTCTCTGTTTGTTTCTGTCCTTTTCTCTATCTCTGTCTCTTTCTCCATCTCTCTCTTCTCTGTCTCTCTCTATCTCTGTCTCTCTCTGCTTCTCTCTATATTTATGTCCCCTGTCTCTCTCTATCTCTATCTGTGTCTGTATCTGTCTGTGTCTCTCTCTGTCTCGCTCTGTCTCTGTCTCTGCCTGACGTTGTCTCTGTCTCTGTCTCTCTATGTTTATGTCTCTCTCTATATTTGTCTATGTCTCTCTTTTTCTCTTTTTCTCTGTCTCTGGCTCTTTCTGTCTGTCTCTGTGTGTCTCTGTCTCTCTCTCTGCCTCTGTATCCATCTGTCTGTGTCTGTCTTTGTCTGTCTCTCTCTGTGTCTGTCTGTCTGTTTGTCTCTGTTTCTGTCTGTCTCTGTCTGTCTCCCAGTTTCTATTGCTGTCTCTTTCTCTCTGTCTCTCTCTGTCACTATGTCTGTATGTCTCTGTTTCTGTCTCTCTCTCTCTCTCTCTCTCTGTCTGTCTCCGTCTGTCTGTCTCTCTCGTTCACTATGTTTCTGTCTGTCTCTGTCTGTCTATCTGTGTCTCTGTCTGTCTCTGTCTGTCTGTCTGTCTCTCTCTCTCTGTCTCTCACATTATCTCTCTCAGTCACTGTTTCTTTGTCTCTGTCTCTCTGTCTTTCCGTCTCTCTGTCTCTCCGTTTCTCTGTATCTCACTCTCTCTCATTCTCTCTCTCTCTCTATATATATATATATATCTATATATAAAACGCAGTTATTAACCTTAAATGTACGTCAACAGGAAGTGACGACGTCGATATCATGACAACAACGTCATGACGTCATAAACAATAGTATTGCGCCTGATGATATAGTGAAACGCGTCGCGCATTGTTTGAAGAAATAAAATTGTTTTTAAAAGCCTATAATACATCATCTATTTTTTTTAAATCATATATATATATATATATATATATATAATAAATAATATCGGCGTGATGCCGGAAACTACCGGGAAAAGCTGTATATATGATTTAAAAAAATAGATGATGTATTATAGGCTTTTTAAAAACAATTTTATTTCTTCAAACAAAGTCTAATTTTAAATACCCTAAACTAATTTTGAATACACAAAACAAACATTGTATACCCAAAACTAATTTTGAATACCCAAAACTAACATTAATTACGCAAAGCTAACTTTAAATACCCAAAACTAAATTTAAGACCCAAAACTAATTTTAAATACCCCAAACAAACATTGTATACCCAAAACTAATTTTAAATACCCAAAACTAACATTATTTACCCAAAACTAACTTTTGATACCCAAAACTAATTTTAAATACCCAAAACAAACATAGATTAACCAACACTAACTTTATATACCCAAAACTAATTTTAAATACCCAAAACAAATTCAAATACCCAAAACGAACATTTTATACCCAAAACTAATTTTGAATACCCCAAACAAACATAGATAAACCAACACTAGCTTTATATACCCAAAACTAATTTTAAATACCCCAAACAAACATTGTATACCCAAAACTAATTTTGAAAACCAAAAACTAACATTTATTACCGAAATGAATTTTAAATACCCCAAACTAACATTATTTACCCAAAACTAACTTTAAATACCCAAAACTAATTTTGAATACCAAAAACTAACATAAATTACCGAAATCAATTTTAAAGACCCAAAACAAACATTGTATACCCAAAACGAACATTTTATACCCAAAACTAATTTTGAATACCCCAAACAAACATAGATTAACCAACACTAGCTTTATATACCCAAAACTAATTTTAAATACCCCAAACAAACATTGTATACCCAAAACTAATTTTGAAAACCAAAAACTAACATTTATTACCGAAATTAATTTTAAATACCCCAAACTAACATTATTTACCCAAAATTTTAAATACCCCAAACTAACATTATTTACCCAAAACTAAATTTAAATACCCTAAACTAATTTTGAATACACAAAACAAACATTGTATACCCAAAACTAATTTTGAATACCCAAAACTAACATTAATTACGCAAAACTAACTTTAAATACCCAAAACTAAATTTAAGACCCAAAACTAATTTTAAATACCCCAAACAAACATTGTATACCCAAAACTAATTTTAAATACCCAAAACTAACATTATTTACCCAAAACTAACTTTTGATACCCAAAACTAATTTTAAATACCCAAAACAAACATAGATTAACCAACACTAACTTTATATACCCAAAACTAATTTTAAATACCCAAAACAAATTCAAATACCCAAAACGAACATTTTATACCCAAAACTAATTTTGAATACCCCAAACAAACATAGATTAACCAACACTAGCTTATATACCCAAAACTAATTTTAAATACCCCAAACAAACATTGTATACCCAAAACTAATTTTGAAAAACAAAAACTAACATTTATTACCGAAATTAATTTTAAAAACCCCAAACTATCATTATTTACACAAAACTAACTTTAAATACCCAAAACTAATTTTGAATACCAAAAACTAACATAAATTACCGAAATCAATTTTAAAGACCCAAAACAAACATTGTATACCCAAAACGAACATTTTATACCCAAAACTAATTTTGAATACCCCAAACAAACATAGATTAACCAACACTAGCTTTATATACCCAAAACTAATTTTAAATACCCAAAACTAACATTATTTACCCAAAACTAACTTTTAATACCCTAAACTAAGTTTAAATACCCAAAACAAATTCAAATACCCAAAACGAACATTTTATACCCAAAACTAATTTTGAATACCCCAAACAAACATAGATTAACCAACACTAGCTTTATATACCCAAAACGAATTTTAAATACCCTAAACAAACATTGTATACCCAAAACTAATTTTGAAAACCAAAAACTAACATTTATTACCGAAATGAATTTTAAATACCCCAAACTAACATAATTTACCCAAAACTAACTTTAAATACCCAAAACTAATTTTGAATACCAAAAACTAACATAAATTACCGAAATCAATTTTAAAGACCCAAAACAAACATTGTATACCCAAAACTAATTTTAAATACCCAAAACAAACATTGTATACCCAAAACTAATTTTGAATACCCCAAACAAACATAGATTAACCAACACTAGCTTTATATACCCAAAACTAATTTTAAATACCCCAAACAAACATTGTATACCCAAAACTAATTTTGAAAACCAAAAACTAACATTTATTACCGAAATGAATTTTAAATACCCCAAACTTACATAATTTACCCAAAACTAACTTTAAATACCCAAAACTAATTTTGAATACCAAAAACTAACATAAATTACCGAAATCAATTTTAAAGACCCAAAACAAACATTGTATACCCAAAACTAATTTTAAATACCCAAAACAAACATTGTATACCCAAAGCTAATTTTGAATACCAAAAACTAACATAAATTACCGAAATCAATCTTAAAGACCCAAAACAAACATTGTATACCCAAAACGAACATTTTATACCCAAAACTAATTTTGAATACCCTAAACAAACATAGATTAACCAACACTAGCTTTATATACCCAAAACTAATTTTAAATACCCAAAACTAACATTATTTACCCAAAACTAACTTTTAATACCCTAAACTAAGTTTAAATACCAAAAAAAAACATAGATTAACCAACACTAACTTTATATACCCAAAACTAATTTTAAATACCCAAAACAAATTCAAATACCCAAAACGAACATTTTATACCCAAAACTAATTTTGAATACCCCAAACAAACATTGTATACCCAAAACTAATTTTGAAAACCAAAAACTAACATTTATTACCGAAATGAATTTTAAATACCCCAAACTAACATAATTTACCCAAAACTAACTTTAAATACCCAAAACTAATTTTGAATACCAAAAACTAACATAAATTACCGAAATCAATTTTAAAGACCCAAAACAAACATTGTATACCCAAAACTAATTTTAAATACCCAAAACAAACATTGTATACCCAAAACTAATTTTGAATACCATAAACTAACATTTATTACTGATATTAATTTTAAATACCCAAAACTAACATTATTTACCCAAAACTAACTTTAAATACCCAAAACTAATTTTGAATACCCAAAACTAACATAAATAACCGGAATTTATTTTAAAGACCAAAAACAAATTTAAATACCCAAAACAAACATTGTATACCCAAAACTAATTTTAAATACCCAAAACTAACATTATTTACCCAAAATAACTTTTAATACCCAACACTAATTTTGAATACCCAAAACTAACATAGATTACCCAAAACTAACTTAATATACCCAAAACTAATTTTAAATACCCAAAACAAATTTAAATACCCAAAACGAACATTTTATGCCCAAAAATCATTTTGAAAAAATCAAAACTCAAAACTTACATCAATTACCCAAAACTAACTTTATATACTCAAAACTAATGTTAAACACCCAATAAAAACATTGTATACCCAAGACTAATTTTGAATACCAAAAACTAACATTTATTACCGAAATCAATTTTAAATACCCCAAGCTAACATTATTTACCCAAAACTAACTTTAAATACCCAAAACTAATTTTGAATACCCAAAACTAACATAAATTACCGAAATCAATTTTAAATACCCCAAACTAACATTTTTTACCCAAAACTAACTTTAAATACCCAAAACGAATTTTGAAAACCCAAACTAACATAAATTACCGAAATAAATTTTGAAGACCCAAAACAAATATTGTATACCCAAAACTAATTTTAAATACCCAAAACTAACATTATTTACCCAAAACCAACTTTTAATACCCAAAACTAATTTTGAATACCCAAAGCTAACATAAATTACCGAAATCAATTCTAAAGACCCAAAACAAATTTAAATACCCAAAACAAACATTGTATACCCAAAACTAATTTTAATTACCCAAAACAAACATTATATACCCACAACTAATTGTGAATAACAAAAACTAACATTTATTACAGAAATTAATTTCAAATACCAAAAACTAACATCATTTACCCAAAACTAACTATAAATACCCAAAACTAATTTTGAATACCCAAAACTATCATAAATTACCGAAATTAATTTTAAAGACCAAAAACAAATTTAAATACCCAAAACAAACATTGTATACCCAAAACTAATTTTAAATACCCAAAACTAACATTATTTACCCAAAATAACTTTTAATACCCAAAACTAATTTTGAATACCCAAAACTAACATAGATTACCCAAAACTAACTTTATATACCCAAAACTAATTTTAAGTACCCAAAACTAAATTTAAAGATCCAAAACTAACATTAATTACCGAAAACTAACTTTTAATACCCAAAACTAGCATTAATTCCCTCCCTCCCTCCCTCCTTCTCTCTCTCTCTCTCTTCTCTCTCTCTCTCTCTCTCTGGTGCGTCCAATTAGCCAAAAGATGACAGAAACGGACGTTAACAAACAAAACAATAACAAAGTACCAACAATATCCGTTCTATTTCTGCTTGATACCAATTTTCCGAGAAATTCTTTCAACATATCCGAAGATGTCCATCACACAATTTTTCAAATCAGAAAAGAACTTCAATTTTGAGAGGAAATTGTTCAACGTCCTGATATCATCGACGTTATCGGGTCATTTAACGTCGAACGACGTCAAAATAAATGTTACACTTCATTGCTCCAACTTGTGAAGCGACGTCGTTTAACGCGTTGACACTTAACCTTTATTTTCCATTGCAAACATTTTGCAGCCAGATCAACCCGGCGTCTGATCAGGATCCAAACTGTTTACCACTTAGACGAAAATAGCTGATGACAAATGTAAAAAAGTTATTATTTTCTGCATTTTGTGTTTTGCGTTTTCGTTTCGTTTGCGTTTAAACGGAAATGAATTACGTTTTCTCCACTGCAGCATTACAAGGGTTACCTCGCCAATTCCCGGGCAGTGCAAGAGTTAAACCGGTGACCGCATGCTCACCACGTGCACCACGCCCGTAAAAAGTATACAATAACAGAAAGTAAAACTGTCCGGTAACAGAAAAAAATGTCCGGTATCAGACGTAAGAGGACACTTTTTAAATAGCTATGCGGGGGGTATCTGCTTATAAATGTTGGATACTGATGGTGGGGATTACCCGATCTCTTTGAAACAAGCTGGTTGTGGGTCTGTGGTATAATTCGTGAACAGCTAATTTATAAATAGTTAAGGGTGTAATTCAGCCATGGATTATGCAGGTCGGTGGGGCGGGGACAGGCATGGTGTGAATTACTTGAGAAAGTTATACATTACATTACAAGTTTACGATCACATTGCTAAAGAGTGCATTTTATTACAATTACTATTACGCAACGTTTACATAAATTTTTGTAATGCATTAAATTACAACTACATTGGCAAAGTAATGCATTACATTGCACTTTACATTTTGATAACAGTCAAAAACATTATTAAAAAAGTTCTTTGTCAACTACATAATCAAAGATGCAAAACTTAAGAATACATGTATATGCAAGTATACCGTTTGAAATGTCAAATCCTTTTTATAGTGTCCACTGGGTAAGAAAGCATATTTTTGTAAGCAAGTGAGTCCTTAACCCTTTACCCCATAGCCTGTTTCTAGTATTGAAGACATGTGACCACTTAAAGCAGGTTGAAAGTAAAGCAGAATGTGCCTTAAGGCACATTCTGCTTTACTTACAGCTTGCTTTAAGCTATCATATGCTAGGATTTAGAATTTGTTTTAAGGTTCATTTTCAAGACTGTATAAATTGGAACTATTTTCTTCAGTGGAGGAATAAATCAAATGTGCTAAAAGGCGCTTCTATGAGGGAAAGGGTTAACCGTTTCCTCCACAGAAGCGCCTCAGACCGCCTGTACCTACATCTGCAAATGAGATTAAGATTCACTGATAAAATTCAATAATAGTTTTGATTACAGGCGTCAGCTAACAACACGATGAGTGTAAAGCAGAAAGCAGATGAGCTTTCTGCATAAAATTCATATTGCTGTGCGCATTGTCCTACCTTAAGCACAGTTAAACATACATCTAATTTGCAAGATTGCCTGTGGAACAAAGGGTCAATACAGATCAAAAGTATTGTGCAAAGCTCTCTGAAGTGCTTTCTACATATTAAACCTGTTAAATTGTTATTTGTAAATATATGCCAAACGCTTATAAACGGGTAAAAATTAGTTTACGATAAGAAATTCTGTTTAAAAAATGCATTTCAATAAAAAAAAATATTATTGGGCTCTGGTGGGATTCGAACCCGGGACCCGGCATGCGGGGACAGGAAGCAAAATAAGACAACCAGTTAGACCACTCGACCAGCCGGACTATTTCTATCTCTGGGATAGATTTAACATACTTTTCTGTGTAGCGATGGAGAGTACATAATTCGGCCCGGGTTTATGTCCGACCTGTGATCAATTTCTGTTGCGTCTTTCGATGCTATAGAATAAATATAAGATAAAGCGATGGAAAATATCTTAAAAATTAAGCTTTGAAGACTTTTCTTGAGGGTGTTTTAGACTGATCATATTTTTCAGATGCACGATAATGCTACACATTTGTTTTTATTTGAGGATTTTCTTTCATTTTTGCAAATACACCATCTGGTTGCGAATCGCTTTAAAGTCTATCAGTGGTACTCGGTATCAATAAACGTGAACGAGTGAAAATATTTATCCCCCTTTTACAGTATATGTACTATTTACATCGATTCCAATGACATTCGTCTTCTTACAATGTGTCGCAACATAAACATTGCGGTATGTGACTATGAAAATTGATTAGATATTGTACAGCATAGAAGCATCCAATGATTGAAGTAATTAGCAATCTGACATGAATTAATCCTCAGGGAGCTGCTAACGACATTGAAAAATGACTAGGGGCCTTTGTTTGACATCAAATACGGTAATTACCATACCAGGGCAGGGCGTGGCATTCTATGAAATAGAATAATATCAGGGGGGTTCATTCTACGACATCGAATAATGACCGGGAGTCATTCTACGACATCGAATAAAGACCGGGGGTCATTCTACGACATCGAGTTATTACCGGGGAGTCATTCTACGACATCAAATAAAGACCCGGGGTCATTCTACGTCATCGAATAATGACCGGAGTTATTCAACGACACTGATTGATGACAAGGGTAATGAGGCAACATTGCGCAGCGTCTGATCTGGATCGAAGTTGTTTGTAGATGGTGTTAAATGTATTCATAAACATGATAAATTGTTAAATCATATCAGCAAGAGTTAACAAAACACAACATAGCCCGCTTGTAGTGACTTTATTTGAATGATGGCAATTTGATAGGTACTTATAAAGAGTTTGAGTTGAGTCTGGGCATTTGCGCTAATCTGACCAATCAAATGCCTGACAACGATCTCAGACTCAACTCAAACTCTTTAGTATCTTGAGATTTGGTCACTACAGAATTCAAGGTCAAACTGAGGCAACAGATATCACGATAATCACAATATTGGTCACTTGCTAAATACGACAAGGGTACATTTCGCAGTTGCTAAGTTATGCTGGGTAAAGAGTTTTACAAGTAAACATTACTATAATACTTAAGTCATTCGATGTGACACAACCTTATTAAAATGTAAAGCTGGGGAACACTAAAAATAAAAGTAATGGTAATAAATAGATGACAAAACTATACCTGCAAGTGCAGCTTAATAAAAGTTTTACAGTTGTTTGATACCAACTTTACTTCAGATTTAACGACCGAGATCAAACTCGAGTCAGTGTCTCGAGACGAGAACTTTTGAAACGAATTCCGCAACCAAAGCACAGATTAGATCAAAGTGTGTTTGCCAAACTGAGATACTTTTCAAAAGTACAGGGTGTCCCAAAATTTCGTGGACCTAAAGTAAAGGCCCGTAACATTTTTACCTATGGATAGTTTTTGCTCATATTTCATCATAGAATAGAGTACTAATAACCTTTAATGGAGAAATACATTTTAAGCAGATGTATTTTTCCTTTATGGAAAAGCACTTTGGGATTTTAGATAGTTGAATTAGATTTTGTCAATTCAAGAATTTCTAGACGGCTTCACCTGAAAATAAATAAGCGTTTTAAAACTCATAATTTTAAGTTCTAACTAAAATATCAGTTCTAAAAGTAACACCTGGTTTATCTTATATATTTAAAGCATATTATAAGGAATAAAGTATAAAAAGGGGTGACCAATTATCACAAAAACAGTCAAGCCAAGATGAATCATGGGTAATCTCATAGGTCAAGGGTCAAAGTTCAAGGTCAATGGTCAAAACCAAATAAATGGAAAGAAAGGTATTGTCATGTTTTAACTTCTTGTCAAATATCATACATCCATTCAGCTTCGATTTAAAGTTATTGTAAAAATAATGTTCTATGAGGATCATTTTAAGGGACAAAATGGCAACAAAACTATTACTTATTCATACATGGTTTTCGAACCGCTCCAGAAAAAAGTGATTTTTAGAGCACACATACAAATTGGTGATATTTCTTAACTCGAAAACGTCTACGGAATACTTTCTATCTATTGATTGAACATTATGTCACTGTTTGACCTATTTAACTTGAACAAATCCACTTGGATCGATGAAAAAAGTTCCAAATGTAGTTAATTAAGGCTAAATTCAACAGTTTATTAAAGGGGAGATCATTCATGAAAAAAATGAAATGGTCGTATAATTTAAATTTGTTTATCTGTTCTGCTAATGGTGATTAGTTTATTTCTTAATCCTGTTGAATTATGACTTACTACTTTAGGTCCCCGGAATTTTGGGACACCCTGTACTGTTGTGTTTTCGAAAAATGAATGTAAACCTTTAGTTAAGTTTTAAAAAATTTATTAAGAAAATTCCAAAGTTTTTGTCAAGGACCTACTCAAAATCTCCCAACTTTTGGCACTGACGTATTGACTTGCCAACTGACAGGTATCCTTCTAAACCAATAGAACGTACATGTACATGTATGAGCGCCGTGGTACCAATTAAATGCCATAAAAGTTGTTTATCGAAAAATAATGTCTAAGGTTAAGGTCACAGTGACCTGAAAATGTTACACCACACTCTGCCCAAATGTTCTCAATAAACAAGTATGGCATCCCTATATCTGCTTTTGTAAAGAATATATCCCCACGACAAGTTGCTTTATCTACCTAGAATGGAGGTCAAAGGTCAAGATAAATATCACAATGACCTAAACCGTTTTAGGTCACTTTGCCATGGCAAGCTGTACTCACGCACCAACTTTGGTAAATCTTGTTGATGTAATAAAGAAAAAATATGTTCTAAACAAAAGGTACATGTGAAGACGGAATCACTCCCAGACACGCGCAATTGTGTCACTACATACGCCCAAAATTGAGCTTTGGGATATAAATACTTAGCACTTGCAAAACTAACTTTAAACCAAATATAAAGGTAAGTAGAAAGGGGGTCATTTTTCGACAGAAGGGGGTCAATATTCGACGATGGGGGTCCTTTATCGACGCCAGGGGGTCATTCTACGACGTCGAATTTTGACAGGGGGGTCACTTTTCGATGGGGGTCAAAATACTTCGTTACACCGGCCCTAGAGTACTTTGAAGCTTTTCCTATGATTTGACCTACTGGCCCACTTTTTGACCAAAAGTCATAAATATTTCATCACCTAGATAATGTCAGTGATCAGTCTGATCAAATTTTATTAACTTGTGGCTAAAACTATGACTCCTAAATTGTTAAGAAGCTTTTTATATGTTTTATGTTTCTATGTGCTCACCTGGCACGAAGGCTAAGTTGAGCTATTGTGATAACCCTGTGATATTACTACATTGTCTAGATTTTGTCTACGTGATCATTCTGAGCAAGTTTTATAAACTTGTGGCTAAAAATATGGCTCCTACAGTGTTTAGAAGCTTTTTTTTATGGTTTGAGCTACTGACCTACTTTTTAATCTTATGTAACTGATATTCACATAGTGCCTTGCTTTTGTCAAGATAATCATTCTAAGCAAGTTTGAAGAAGATAGGACTAAAAATATGGCCCCTGGAGTGGCAAATAGCTTTTTCCAGGATTTGACCTATTGACCTACTTTATGATCAAACATGACCTTTACTCAAGTATGACCTATATTTTTATCAAGGCCATGACACAGACAAAATCTCATAAAGATATAGCCAAAAGTATGACTTCTAGAAGAATATTAACTTTTGATTTGATATTTCCGAACAAGAAAAGTGACCACCACGCCATCTGGCAGCCATGTTTTTTGATGGATCAAAATTCTTTAAAAAACTTTTGAAGTCTATCCATTAATAAACGTTTTCGTGAAAACCAAGTTTAAATCGAACTAGTAGTTTTGAGAAGAAGATTTTTATAGATGTTGTGCACTGATACCATGGCAACCAGATAAATGACTCCATCAACAAGAGCTAAAAAACGGCAGACGACAACAGAATCTAATAATAAACAAACATGCTGCTGCCCCAAAATTTGAAATGCAAAGGTCCTCATCCAAACTCTGCCCTGCCAGGTAAAATAAATACAAGAGGGCCATGGCCCTTAATTCGCTCACCTGAGGTCATTGTGCCTTAGCTTAATAGGCAAGACAACATTTTAATATAGCTGTAAATGGAATTATCTTCCAGACAAAAAAACCCATGACAAATTGGAATAACTTAAAAAAATATTGTTGGCAGAGTTATGGCCCTTATCCATGACACTTCTTCTTATCAAGCTACATGTATTTCCATATGATTATTTATTGCGCACTCTGCTTTACTTTCAACCTGCTTTAAGTTATCATCTACTAAGATATAGATACTATTTCTTATATCTTACATGTTTATGACTATATAAAGTGGAATTATTTTCTTTAGAGGAGGAATAAATTAAAGGCGTAAAAAGGCATATGTGTGGGGTAATGGGTTAACATCAGTAGAACTGGAGTTATCTCAAAGACAAGAAAATATGACACTGGGAAATATCTCAAAAATGACATTGACCTTTGTAGGACATGACCCAAGTTATAAAGTTTCTAACTTTAACAAAGTTATGGCTAAGATTAAAGTTGTGGACTGACAGACAAATAAATGGACAAACAGACAAAAAAGCAGACAGACAAAAACAATATGCCCCCAACTGCAGGGCATAAAAATATAGCAGACACCACCATATGCAACCTCATCAGCTGACCAGCTGACCTGAGTTCAGTTATGTAACTCTGCCAGTAGGGAATTTGGCTAGGGTCTAACTCTTATAATGCTGAATTGCTGTCTGCTATACATATTTTGAATGTGAATTATGACCTAGATATTTAACCGACCAGAACCATTTGAACAAACTAGGTAAAGGACATTTAGAAGTGTCACCATGCCAAATATCAAAGCTCTGGCCATATCAGTTTCAGTGGAGAAGATGTTTGAAATTTTCACTATATAACTCTATGTAAAACTGTGACCCCGGGGCGGGGCCAATTTTGACCCCAGGGGCATAATTTGAACAAACTTGATAGAGGACCTGTAGATAATGTTATGTGCCAAATATCTAAGCTCTGGCCCTTGTAGTTTCAGACAAGAAGATTTTTTAAGATTTCCTTATTTTTTCACTTTGGTTGCCATAGCAACCAGAGTTCTATATTGTTTTCAATTCTTTGAACAAATTTGAAAGAGCTTGACCCAAGGAACATTCCTGTAAAGTTTGGTTGAAATCTGTTCAGCCGTTTAGGAGAAGATGTCATTTGAAGCAATTGTTAACGACGACGGACGACGGACACAGGGCCATCCCAATAGCTCACCTTGAGCCTTTGGCTCAGGTGAGCTAAAAATGGGCCTATCCCTTTATAAGTTACATATCATATATATGCAAACAGTGTAGACTTTCAGGGGTAAAATAGTTGAAGGTTTACCTTGTGCATGCCACTGGCAAATTGTGATGTGTTTCAAACAGTTTGGATTAAGTTGTCCATTTTACTGTTAGTCTGCTGTAAGAATTTATTAATTTACTCTTTTGATTTTTTTCCTGTTCTTTTTAAGGCAGAGGGACAGAAAACACAACAGCGTTTGTAACAGATATATAATTTTCTGAACATATATTTACAAACATTATTTTTGCAAAGCATCCAATAACATACATGTTCCATACAAGATACTTATCAGAGCTCCTGATAAGGGGATTATTTCAAAATCTCAACTCTTTTCTTTCTGCATAAAACCCTATGGTGTCACTACTCATTAGAATTGTCTCTTTGAGACGATTCTAATAAGTAGTAACACCATAGGATATGGTGCTAAAATAAGTGAGAAAATGTTGGATTTGTTCAGTTTACTCCCTCTTATCTGGAGCCCTGCTTATTAAAAACCAGTGGCTGTTAAAGTATCAATTTCACTTTAAACATAAAAATATTTCAACCTCAGAAATCACCTATTAAATGTACAGTGCTCCCTCTCTACAACAGCCTTCCCAACATTGACTCCCTCCTCACAACGACCCTTGCCGCTGTTCCATAAACAAGACATTTATGTCTAACGCTTTTACGCCGTTATGCGGCGTCTGATCTGGATTCAAGCTGTTTGTAAATGTAAACCAATTTCCCACCCTATAACCACTCTCTCCGAACAACACACATACTTTTTGCCCCCCATTGGGTGTCGTAGAGAGGGAGCGCTGTATTTCAAATTCAAAGATAGCCAAAAATGTGGTATTTTATCCACCTGAAAATGACTTCATAACTTAAAAGCATATTTCTGAAATACAAACAAAATAAAATAAAACTTTGATCACACACCTCTGATCTTTGATCTCGGAGTTGTAAATAAAACACTTTACATTACTGTACTGTACAACCTATAACTCATCAATTAATTGAAACGTTTCATATTTAAATTAACTTTACTACAGTTAAACCTCTCTATTACGACCTCTATAACAAAGGCTAATTGACTGCATAAAAGACGAGTGACCACTTCAAGCAAGGTGACAGTAAAACAGAAAGCTCCTTAAGGAGCTTTCTGTTTTACTGTCACCTTGCTTTAAGCATTCATCTGTCAAAAACACCTAGTAATAAACAAAAGTTTAATTTAGATAGACAATTTTCAAGTTCCACCTACAGTCATTACAATATTTTTTTCCCAAACATTTTTTTTAGGCTTTAAATACAGTATAACCTCCCTATTACAACCGATTAAATTGTGTCAATTATTGTTTACGACAGATGACTGCAAGGTGACAATTAAACAGAAAGCTCCATTTGGAGTTTTCTGTTTTACTGATACCCTGCTTTAAGCTGTCACCTACCTTTTATTCAATCACAAACAAATAGAGAATACTGCCAAGAGAAAAGCGGGCTGGAATATTTGATGTCACATATCGTTGACTAGTTTGGTCCTTGTCTGGACTCATCAGAACGAATGGAGATGACCCATTGTGGCATCTCACTTTTATACCTGAGGGTTGTTACCATTTGACCTTGATTTGGCATCATTATACAGTCATTTTGCCTTTGTTTTAGTGGTGATAATAGAGAGGATTTACGGTACTGTTAACACGTTTGAGCAAAATGAACAACAGTAGTGTGTTCAGTAAAGAAATCGATGGCCATCGATTGCGAGTTGGCTACCTGGTCTGAAATACAGTGGAGAAAACGCAATTCTTTTGTTCAAATGCAAACAACGCATTGCAGTGAAATATAGAAAACGACAACCTTTTGACAATTCCGACTACCAGTTTTAATTTGAGTGGCAAACAGTTTGGAGCCTGATCAGACGCCGGGTTACCCGGCGTCTGATCTGGCTCCAAACTGTTTGCAATGAAAATTATAGTTTAAGCGTAAATGCAGTTATTTGGAAATAAATCGTTTTCTCTACTGTACTCTGCACGCTACACATGGAGCACAAATTGCTAACCTAAACAGCAAACAGTGGTAATTGAACACGCTTCAAGTAATACATATGTTTTGGCTTGACGTAAGAGGGTAATAAAGTTTGCATTCATATGATGATTGATACAAATCTGCTCATCACCTGAGCTAATTTCAACCATTTGGCAAGTTCCAATTACATGTATCATTATTAAAGCCACTTATTAAAATGGTAATACAGTGGTTAATACACTATTCCTACCCATTTACACGTTAATCTATACATAAGAAACGCATAGTAAACGGCTAACGCCTAACGATTTTAACGCGTTTAAACGCATTAATAACGATTATACCAGAGATGTTGCGATTGGTGCGTCAGTTTTCCGTTTCATGCAGAGATTTTGGATATTATTGATGATTGCCCTTATTCCCGTAAAGAAACGGCTAGGAAACGCGTTTAACGAAACGGATAATAAACGCTTAAGAAAAGCGTAAAGTGGGTAGGAATAGCGTATTTACCACTGTAAGACAGGTGACAGCTTAAAGCAAGGTGAAATTGGCAGACAGCTCCTACAGAGGTTTTTGTTAGTTTCCTTATGCTGTTACCAATTATCCAAAAGACAAACCATTTTACACCTCTAATTATGTATATCTAAGAAAAGATGTGTCCCACCTAGGAAGTCCTGAAGGTAAAAGGCATGTCCACTATGTTTCCAGATGATAGCTTAACGCATATTGAAACTCAAAAAGTAAATCAGAATGCTCCTTAACCCTTTGAACCATAGTCCTACATGTAGGCATCATTTTCCAACTGTGAACATGTGAATAGTACACTTGTCCTGTGCAAACAGTGAAGACCCAGATCAGAGGGTTCCAAAAGGAGCCCTCTGATCAGTCTTCACTTTTTGTCATAATACCAAATATTGACAAAAACAACCCTTAAAAGTCAGAAATGGACTAGACTAAAATGGAAACTGGAACTGTCCATTTAACGTTTCAGGGAGGAAAGAGTTAAGGAGGTTTTCAAAACTAAATACATCCTATGGGGTAGTGGGTTAAACAGTCAAATGTCTAAAACACAGAAAACAACCTTTTGCAACACAGATTTTCTTTAATTCACCAGTCCAATGGTGATAATCATTTTAAACATAACCCTATCACAGATCTACAGCGACTATTCTACTTATGTTTGTACATATAACCGTCACCATTGTCTATATCACCAATGATTATATCACACTGTAATCTCACCAACTATTTCCCCAATCAATGAGCCAATTCTAATGAGTCTAACAGTACAGTGAAACCCCTCTAAACCGGACATGTCTGGGGACAACAAAAATGTCCGGTTTAAAGGGTTTTCCGGTTTAGAGGGGTTTTAAGTTGTTTCTAGTATGGAAGATAGCTGACCACTTAAAGCAGGCTGAAAGTAAAGCAGACTGCGCCTTAAGGCGCAGTCTGCTTTACTTTCAACCTGCTTTAAGCTATCATCTGCTAGAATGTACAAACTATTTTTTTCAGTGAAAGAAAAAACCAAAGACGTAATAAGGCGTGTTGATGGTGTAATGGGTAAAAATAAAAACGGGACCAAAGCTTTTGTCCGGTTTAGAGAGGATTCCGGTATTCTGAGGTTCCGGTTTAGAGGGGTTATACTGTATATAGAATAACACAAACCAATGAATGCTGAACAAGTCTTAACCCTTTACTCCATATATATGCATTTTAACCCATTTAACCTATTCCTCCACTGAAGAAAATAGTTTCACTTAATACAATTAAGAATATGATTCATTAAAATATATTTTGTATTCAAGCAGATGGTAGCTTAATTAAAGCAGGCCTTAAGGCACATTCTGCTTTATTTTCAACCTGTTTTTAGTGGTTACCTATCTTCAATACCACAAACAGGCTATGGGGTAAAGGGTTAAATATCAAAAAACAATTTTTTCTTCAATATACAGCGCAGTGTAACTTCTCTTTAGTGACTATAAATATAGACAAATGAGGGTCTTATATGGCACATGATTGCTTAATGAAGCAGGGCTCCAGATAAGGGGGAGTATACTGAACAAAATCTAACATTTTTCTTTCTCATTTCAGCACCAAATCCTATGGTGTTACTACTCGTTAGAATCGTCTCTTCGAGACGATTATAACGAGTAGTGACACCATATGGTTTAAAGCAGAAATAAAGATTTTAGTTTTTGAAATACCCCCCCCTATCTGGAGCCCTGATGAAGAATGTATTACTCTATCCCCTGCATTTAGCAGTCATCCCTCTTCAAAGTCAGACATCATTTGGCTTGTTCACTAAATGGTCCCTTAACCCATTACCCCATAAATACGCCTTTAATTTATTCCTCCTGCAGGCTGAAAGTAAAGCAGAATGCACCTTAAGGTGCATTCTGCTTTGGTCACCTATTTTCAAAGTTAGAAACAGGCTATGGGGTAATAGATTAACAGAAGTTTGCAAGTCGGACTTTAATATATTCCTCCACTGAAGAAAATAGTTCAATCTGTACCCTCATGAGCAATTACCATTACAAATATTTTATAAAGTATAGCAGATTTTAGCTTAAAGGAGGCTGAAAGTAAAGCAGAATGTGCCTTAAGGCACATCCTGCTTTACTTTCAACCTGCTTTAAGTGGTCACCTGTCTTTAAAACTAGAAACAGGCTATGAGGTAAAGGGATAGAGAGTTCACATGCATTCTGACAGGTGGCAGTTCAAAGCAAACAGAAAGCAAAGCAAAGAGCTCCAATAGAGGCATTTTGCCTTGAAAGGGAAGTGTGTGTGTTTGTGTGGGAGGGGGGGGGGGGTTAAAAACAACAATAATCAAACTACCAAAGCAACATACAATATCAACACTATGAAATAAGTTTACTGGCACAATATTGGTACTACAAGTATAATTCACAATGCAAGAGAAAAGGGAATTTTTTCAGAAAAAAGACAAAAAAATCTCAGAATTTTGAATGTGTCAGATCAGGCTCCGAGGTTATAAAGCGTTTTCGTTGAGTCTGAGTGTGTTCCCAAGCATTTGATTGGTCAGATTTGAGCCTAGGATCAAATCTTACCAATCAAATGCTTGGGAACGAGTTTAAACTCAAGTCAAAAGATTTATAATCTCGGAGCCAGTAAAAGCAAAAATAACGAACTCAACATTCTGCTGGATGGCCATTCAAAAGACACATTAAATTAGTGAACCAAAATGAGAACCAGACAGTATTTAGCAAAGGGTTTATGTCACAAAATGTGGGAACCAAACCGTGTCTGTAAAGAGGGCTGACTGTGTATTAGGGCTGTAACAATACACTCGAATATTCGAATATATTATAATATTAATTTTGGTGAATACGTATCGTATTCGCATGTTCAAGAACCGAATATTTGCCAGTACAAAAAAGAAAACTTCAAAAAAACTAAAAGGGGGGAAAACTGCAGTTTACTAACATTCTCCAGTACCATATTAGTTTTGAAAACACTTGCTATGATGATTGGGTTTATCTTGACTTAAACCACTAGCACAGAAATTATAGAAAGAAAAAAAAATTGCTTCAAAATGCTTTAATTTTAAAAGATACCGTAACAATTAGATGAAAAAAATATGAACAGGATAATCAGTAGTAATGAAATATTAGAAGAGGTTTCACATAAAGATCTACAAAGAAACTATGGCATTCTTATTTGTGAATAATTATACGTAACCCTATATCGTGATGTGTATTCGTATTCGCTACATGGTGTATTCGTTACATCCCTACTGTGTATAGAGGATTATATGGAAAAAGGCACACACACAGGAAAGGAATGTGACAATAGCAACTATCACAGAAAGCACTTGCAAAAATAAGTTCAGTAAAACCTCTCTATTACGACTACTTAATCATGTTAAGTATTATATGCTTACTACAGATGACTGCTTAAAGCAAGGTGACAATAAAACAGAAAGCTCCTTTAGGAGCTTTCTGTTTTACTGTCACATTGCTATAAGCTATCACCTGTCTTTTATACAATTGATTAGCTTCTATTTTAGTGGTCTTAATAGAGGGGTTTTACTGTATATGGTAAAAATTGTGCACTGTGGCCGTAACAGCATTACCATTTCCTAGATACACCTTTGAACCTTTTAAATCTATTCATCCACTTAAGAAAATAGTTCCAATTCATGAATATGCATCACAAGAAATATTTTCCTTGTCCTAGCACATAAAAGCTTGAAGCAGGTTGAAAATAAAGCAGAATTGCCTTCTGCTTTACTTTCAACCTGCTTTAAGCAACCATCTGGCTTCTGCACTGTTTTGCCACAAACTATTTATAAAGATGCAGAGGATTGAAGGATTTAACCTACCTACTTCAACTAAAGTGGTGCCTTTTGTTTTCTTTTTTTTTTTTTAAAGAGATTATTATTTAGTCCTTAAGTGTGTCCTACTATTTGGCTTGACAAACAGCCCTGTAGACCTTGCTCAGATGGCATCTAATAAGGGTCTACACTGTTTGCCATTTTTCAATCATAGGATGCTGAGTAAATTCAGATTACACAACTTAGACTAGGTACTCATAACCATTGCAAATTGAGAAATATAATATTTAACCTATTACCCCATAAATACAATTTTTTATGCCTTGAATCTATTCTTCTACTGAAGAAAACAGTTCCAATTTATGCAGTAATGAACACTCATCAAATGATATGTTTTCTATATTCTAGCAAGTTGTATCTTAAAGCAGGCTGAAAATAAAGCAGAATGCGCCTTAGGCGCATTCTGCTTTATTTTCAACCTGCTTTTAGAAAATACCTTTCTTTAATACAAGAAAAAGGCTAATGGGTAATTGGTTAATAGTGACAAAGACAATCATTATTTTTTCAATCATTTGTATTAGCACCGTTCATATTCACACAAACTATGAGTCCAAATCCATGTCACTTTACTGCTGTAAGTATACATATGTCTTAACAAAATATTCATCTGAATGGAATTCCTGTTTTGAAATACTACAGAGTTACCTCCCATCATGGCTGTGTTACCAATTACTCCATAAATACACCTTTTTACACCTCTAATTTTTTCCTCCACTCAAGAAAATAGTTCCAATTTATACAGTCATGAATATTTTTTCATAATATTTTTATTCTATTTTCTAGTAAATTGTAAATTAAAGCCGGCTGAAAGTAAAGCAGAATGCACCCTAAGGCGCATTCTGCTTTACTTTCAACCTGCTTTAAGTGGTAACCTATTTGGCTTCAAGTGGTCACCTATCTTCAACACTAGAAACAGGTTATGGGGTAATGGGTTAAGCAACACATGTATACACTTCTCAAAATACAAGTGACCCCTAAACACAAGACCAAAATGATACCGAAATTTTCCAAAGGAGATTTCTACAATAATCCTGCTCTGCATTTACCTATAATAATCCTGCTCTGCATTTACCTATCACTTCACAGAAACACATTTTAACACATCTCATTTTTTCTACCACTGAAGAAAATAGTTCCACTTAATGCAGTGATGAATATGCAACCTTAGAAGTATTTTATATCTCCTAGCAGATGTTAGCTTAAAGCAGGATGATAGCTTAATAGCAGATGATAGCTTAAAGAAGGATGAAAGTAAAGCAGAATATGCAATAAGGTACATTCTGCTTTACTTTCAACCTGCTTTAAGTAGTTGCAAGGCTTCAAAGATAGAAAAGGTTCAGCTGCTCCATGATTTACAACTGTTCTTTAATTGAACACTCAAACACATGCTTTTCTGTAGATCATAGCTTCCTACTAAAGACTTTCAAATTATTCATATAAGCTAAAGTATGTCAAAACTTAGTTTAACAAAGAAATAAACACAACATAACTAAAAGCAAACTATTTAATTAAGCAACAACAAAACACAAACTATATACAATATTGCAAAATTGAAGTGTTATACCAATCCAAGTACACACAATCTTATGCTAAGCAACACTCTCTCAAGAAGCCTGCAAATCTCTAAAGACAGGCGACTGCTTAACTCTTTCCTCTCTGAAACTTTAAAGGGACAATTCCAGTTTCCATTTTAGTCTAGTCCATTTCTGACTTTTAAGGGCTTTTTGGTCAATGTTTTGCATTATGACAAATAGTGAATACCCAGATCAGAGGGCTCTGTAAGGAGCCCTCTGATCTGGGTATTCACTGTTTGCATAGGACAAGTACACTTTTCACATGTATACTGTTTGAAAAGGATGCCTATATGCGGGACTATAAGGCTCAAAGTAAACACAGACCAAAAGTAAAGTAACAGGTTCCTGTCATACCTTCATGCTTTACTGTCATTCCAAATTAAATCTCACAACACCATGGACCTTTTTAACACTTTCCCCAATAGAAGCGCCTTATAGAGGATATGATTTATTCATCCGCTGAAGAAAATAGTTCCAATTTAATCAGTAACGAATATGTATTATAGGGAATATTTTCTATATTATAGCACATGAAAGCTTAAAGCAGGCTGAAAGTAAGGCAGAATGTGCCCTAAGGCGCATTCTGCTTTACTTTCAACCTGCTTTAAGTAGTCACCTATCTTAAGTACTAGAAATAGGCTATCAGGTAAAGGGTTCAAATATACTCATTACATTTGCAAACAGTGAAGACCCTTATCAGATGGCTCCTACATGAGCCCTCTGATCAGGGTCTACACTGTTTGATAACTTAAGTCAGTATTTATTAAACTACCCAGAATTGCAAGTAGACTGGTTCAAATTTTGGTAACTAAAAAGATCCACAAGGGAACGTAATTACCCACAATATTTACTTTCTGTTGAAAAAATTAACCCTTTACCTGATAGCATTGTTTCTAGTATTGAAGATATGTGACTACTTAAAGCAGGTTGAAAGTAAAGCAGAATGCACCCTAAGGCGCATTCTGCTTTACTTTCAGCCTGCTTTAAGCTATTAACTGCTAGAATAAGGAATGTATTAAATATGACATATATTCATTACGGTATAATTTGGAAATGTTTTCTTCAGCGGATGAATAAAATGAATGTGCTAAAAGTCGCTTCTATAAGGGAAAGGGTTAAACTGTCATCTATACTAAACCACTGAACCCTAGTAAATAAGTTTACTCATCATTTATAAATGGTGTACCTGTCAAGAGTAAACTTGTCCATTGTAAATAGTGTCTACCTTGATCCGAGGAGCCCTCTGACCAAGGTCTGCACTGTTTACATTTCTTGCAATATACAGTAGACCCTCTCTATTACGACCACTAAATTGTGTCAAATATTAATCATTTAAAACAGGTGACTGCTTAAAGCAACGTGAAAGTGAAACAGAAAGCTCCTATAGGAGCTTTCTGTTTCACTTTAACATTGCTTTAAGCTGTCACCTGTCCTTTATACGGACAATTAGCCTTCAATTTAGTGGTCGTAATAGAGGGGTTCTACTGTATTGTAAAATCAACAAGAAATAGTTGAAAGGACTTGATTTAATTTGAAGCTGGAATTACTCATTGAAGTTACAGCAGTGAATCAGTTGACTCTTTCAACAATAAGTTACTCTTGTGGGTTATTATGTTCCCTTTTAATCTTTTCAGTTACCAAAACATGAACAAGTCTATACTTGGAATTCTGGGTATTATCACAAATACTGGTCTAAATTAGCAAACATTATAGACCTAGATTAGGGGGCTCCTATAGGACCCCTCTGATCTGGGTCTATACTGTTTGCAAATGTAATGAGTATATTTTAAACAGGTTCATGGTGTTGAATCAGCAAAAACAATTATTTATTTGTCTTCTTTTGAGAGGTAACTTAACAAAAGTTTGAGTGTTTACACAATAAAATTCTAGATTAATTCAAAGCCCACTAATTATCTTGCGTAGTATTTGTGCATGGCATTTTGACTACAAGAAAAACATTAGCCTAATTAAACAAGATTTTTTTGAACTGTTATACATATAAATGCAACAAGTTTCTTTAAAGCCCTCATCCATTGAGTGGCTTTCCAGCACCAATCGACTATCACCTTCTAAACCATAGTGACAACCTAGTGTTTTCTAATATATAACAAACAGATCTATATTCTTTGATACAATCACAAACTCAAAAAAATTAAAAATCTAAAGAGCTGTGCAGATTCTTGAGATTCAGAATGTTATTATAAATATATATAAGCACTATACATACAACCTTACGACTACACAAGAAAAACGCTTAGAAATACAACGTATGGCAAAAGATTCATAAGAAATAATTTTTCTCTTGTTTCTAAACAATCCAGAATGTTTTGCTTCATTTCCTTTAGTTCCAATATTACCAGACACATGATAAGAGAGCCTATATTTTATCCATTACCCCATAAAACTCCTTTTTAAGTATTTAGTTTATTGCCCAATTATATAGAAAATAGATCCAATTCATACAGTCATGAATATTTATCATAAGATATATTTTTTATATTCTAGAAGATGGTAGCTTAAAACAGGCTGGCAGTAAAGCAGAATGCGCCTGGAGGCGCATTTTGCTTTACTTTAAACCTGCTTAAGTGGCCACAGGCTATGGGGCAATAGGTTAAACATATTCTCTTTTAACCTTTGCCTCTGCAAAAGAGCCATAGGATGACTTTACCCATTTATCTGTATAAGCACTTCAACTGAAAAAACATTGATGTTATTAATACAGTTGGCCGCTTAAAGCAAGTTGAAAGTAAAGCAGAGCTCATATAGAAGCTTTCTGCTTTTCTTTCAGATTGCTTTAAGAAACCACATGTCATTAAAACTGAAAACAAGCTATGAGGAAAAGGATTAAACTAGACCAAAGATAATGTGAATGCTAGCTGTATTCAATAAATGGGTTTCGATGTCATTTTTTAACCCATTACCTTATAAAAATGCCTTTTTACGACTTTAATTTATTCTCCAACTAAAGAAAAAAACTTAAACTTGGTACAGTCATGAATATGTATGGTAAGCAATATTTTCTATATCCTTGATAATAATAGCTTAAAGCAGCCTGAAAGTAAAGCAGAATGCGCCTAAAGGCACATTCTGCGTTACTTTCAACCTGCTTCAAGTGGTCACATATCTTCAAAAATAGAAACAGGCTATGGGATAATTGGTTAATAGCTAGTTTTCACATTAGTATACTCAGACAGAGTAGAACAAATACATAAAGACTACTGAAAACACACAAACTTGAGATTCCTTTCATAAAGCACCTCGTTCTATGATTAATTTGTGATAGCTAAATCAGTATATTAAAATACATGTACACAAAAGCGGTGAACATATTTGATAATACTGGTAATTGTTTTATGAATGTTTCAGAGAAGATTCCCTATATACTATAGCTTGGATAAATTATAGCATATATTCTCACATAGATTATAAACTCAAGCTGTTGCAAGTATTTAAATGATAGTACATGTACAATGAAAAATACTCTGGAGTAAATATGACAGGTATTGTATAGTACATATGGAAAAGCATTATCTGCCATACTCTGGCCAATTAGACCATTACCCCATAAATACCCCTTTTTACGCCTTTCATTTATTCCTCCACTAAAGAAAATAGATCCAATAGATACAGTCATAAATATGCAGTATAAGAAATATTTTTTATATTCTAGCAGGTGGTAGCTTAAATCAGTTTGAAAGTAAAGCAGAATGTGCCTTAACTTTCAACCGGCTTTAAGTGGTCACCTGTCTTCAGATCTAGAAACAGGCTATGGGGTAATGGGTTAAGCAAGTAAGCATAGTTGTATAATATTACTAGATTTCTCATACATGTATATAACTCATTCTTATTAAACCATATAGTTCTTGGGCCGTCATACAAAACGTCGTATGACAAATACTTTCGTAAGTCAGATTGTAAAATTCTCAATTATAATCTATTTCTCCACCTTATCCTGTCTTGTGACCTCTCTCTTGAAGACAAGTTCAAGTCTTGAATAAACATAGCCAGATACATAGTGATTAAGTAAATCAATTCCTGGACATAAAGCTAAGTAAAATGCCTTCGCTTTCCACTGTAAAAGCACCGTGGAGGCCTTTACTCAATGATAGTTTTAAACACGGGCAATAGAATAAAGTAATATGAAAGTAAAGCAGAAAGCCCCAAAGGGAGTGTTCTGCTTTACTTTCATCAAGTTTTAAGCAAAAATCTTAAAGATCAAGTCTTAAGAGAGAAAATAATTTTTTTAAAGCTTGAATACCTGGACTTTCCTACATAATTATGATATATCGATCATTCTAATTTGTACTGGCAATTTGTACCGTTAACTTGATAAAGAGGAACATCGAGACAAAATATGTCGGTCAAGAATAAGAAAAACTCAAATTAAAACAAAAAGTAACGAAGCTTCAACTATAATCAATCTACACCAGAATCTATTTCACTTTCTACATGATTTCCTATGACATGATTTGAGTTGCAGCACAGCAAGATGGGCACTGAAAACTATAGGCACAGAGTCAATGAAGATTCTTAACCCTTTCCCCCATAAATATGCCCTTTTACGCCTCAAATTTATTCCTCCACTGAAGAAAATAGTACCAATTTAAACAGTTATGAACATGTATGATAAAAATTATTTTCTATATTCTAGCAGATGGTAGCTTAAAGCAGGCTGAAAGTAAAGCAGAATGCGCCTTAAGGCGCATTCTGCTTTACTTTCAGCCTGCTTTAAGTGGTCACCTATTTTCAAAATAGAAACATCCTATGGGGTATTGGGTTAATGTAGGATAAAAGTACTGTAGAAAGATCGTACAAAAGTTTTCTGAAGTACCTTTGTCCTATATTAAGTAATGATATCTTTAAGGATCATCAAACTCCCTAATTGAGTGGTCAATCTTCTTTCAAGTTTAATTGTTTTTGAAATGACTAAAAAAGCCGTTGTTCGTGTTCATTTGATGTCCAAGTTTACTAACAATAGAAGGTATCATCCAAAACTGCAATCAATCATCCTGATGTTACTTTCAGCTGTTTTGTTTGCTGTATTCTTTCTTAACTCTTTACTCTATAAATACACCTTTAAACACATCTAATTTATTCCTCAACTGAAAAAATAGTTCCATTTTATACAGTAAAGAATGTATTTCCTATATAAAGAAATATTTTCTATATCCTTGTAGGTGGAAGCTTTAATCATGCTGAAAGTAAAGCAGAATGTGCCTTAAGGTGCATTCTGCTTTACTTTTAACCTGATTTAAGTGATCATCTGTTTTCAAAATGAAGAAACACAGGCTATGGGGTAAAGGGTTAAAAGTTTTCTTAGCTCCAGATAAGGGAAGTATTTCAAATTCTGAAATCCAAGTGTGCAACTACACAAGATTTGGTGGAGTAATTCATATTGGATTTTTAAAAGAAATTTACTTTCTGCTTATCTGGAGCAATAATCGTAATTCTGTATGTATGAAATTCCTTTGCCTGTTCAGAACTCCAGATAAGGGAAGTATTTAAATAACTGAACTTTTTTTCTGCATTAAATCCTAACAACATAGCATTTGATGCTGATATAAGTGAGAAAAATGTATTTGTTCAGTTTACTCCCTCTTATCTGGAGCCCAGCTATTGTGGAAATCGGCTTGTTCTTGGTCGTTGTCTACAGGGTGTGGTAGTTCTTCTCTGCCCGTGCCTTGTAAAACTTCATCCCAAAGAAGAGGACCGCCACTATTCCAATACTGAGAACAATTCCTCCAATGAATGATGGCCCATCAAAGTGCTGTCCCGCCTTTTCTTCTGCAGGGCTCGCGCCTGTCTTCGGTAACCATGCCTCCGCTGGTGAAAAAAAACCAATATTGATGTTACCATTTAATGAAGAAGCAAGGAGATGAGTAATTCAGAAGAAGGTGAAGCAAAAAGCTAAACCCATTACCCCATAAATACGCCTTTTTACACTTTTCATTTATTCTTGCTCCGAGGCAAACAGATAAGATTTATACAGCTATGAATATGTATTATTAGAAATATGTTCTATATTCTAGCAGATAATAGCTTTAAGCAGGCTGAAAGTAAAGCAGAATACGCCTTAAGGCGCATTCTGTTTTACTATTCTGCTTTACTTATCAACCTGCTTTAAGTAGTCACCAAATTTCAAAACTAGAAACAGGCTATGGGGTAAAGGGTTAACCCTTTACCCCATAGCATGTTTCTAGTTTTGAAGATAGGTGAAGTCTTAAAGCAGGTTGAAAGTGAAGCAGAATGCGCCATATGGCGCATTCTGCTTCACTTTCAGCCTGCTTTAAGCTACCATCTGCTAGAATATAGAATATATTTCTAATGATTTGTACTCATGGTTTTATAAATTGGAACTATTTTCTTCAGCGGAAGAATATACTAAACACGCTATAAGGCGCTTCTATCAGGGAAAGGGTTAAATGCAGATGAGGGCTGAATGCAGGACAATGGAGCTTTCTGCACTACATCTTTCTTATAGGCTGCCCATGGATCTTCTTCTATACGGATCTTATACATTTGTTCAAATATAAGTTGAAGAGTTTTATTACATGTATATAACAGCCATGAAAGAAGTACAGTCGAACTTCGATATCTCAAACTTGTTTAACTTGAACTATTCGATATTTTGACATATGACCTGCATTATTTCATGCTCGGTTAAGTTTAACATATCTATATTTCAAAGTTAAAACATGGCTTAGCCGCGTTTTAACTTTGAAATACAGGCATGTTTGGCCTAACAGAGTTCAAGATATCGAAGTTCGACTGTACACTGAATTTTTTCCCCTGTAGGTATTGTAGGTATTGACTCACACAGGTATTGGAGATTTCATTTTTAAGCATTATTTTTCTTCAAACATGGTTATCTGGATACAAGTAATTTGCACCTTTGGCTTTGGAGGAAAAGGTTTAAATGCCACCAGGGCTCCAGATAAGAGGGGGGTAATCTGAACAAATCCAACATTATCTCACTCATTTCAGAATCCAATCCTATGGTTTTACTTTTCATTAGAATACCATAGGGTTTAATGCAGAAATAAAGATTTAAGATTTTGAAATACTCCCCTTATCTGGAGCTCTGATGCCACCTGTGTTTCATAGCAACAATGTAAGTTCTTTAAAATGTTGCAAAAGCAGTAATTAGCAGGGATTTTAACTGCAATAGAAGATACTAATTTTGTTACATGTAATATGTTATTTTGCAGAATTACTAACTGGGGCCCGTGTCATAAAACTTCATACGACAAAAACGGTTGTAGGTCAAAACTTTAAAATACATTTAATTTCTGATTTCTCTATCATTCCTGTCTTGTGACACCTCTTTGGAATCGTCTTTTCAAGAAAATTCCATAGAGATGTAACAAGACAGGATTAGATAGAGAATTAAATAATAATTGAAACTTTTATAATCTGACATAGATAACATTTATTGTACAAAGTTTTATAAAACGGGGCCCTGGGGCCGAGGTTATAAAACTTAAAATGAACTCTGTGCTCAAAACTCAGTTTCAGCAACAGGCTCTAGTTTTTACAAAAAACGTTTTATTTGATTTTTGTTACCTAGATTGGATACATTATTTCACTTTAATTATGTATGAAAATACTAGGTTATGAAATAAATGTTTGCTGAAGTTTTATGAGCTGAGAAAAATTCTGAATTTTTAGCACAGTTTGTTTTAAGTTTTATAACCTTGGGGCCTGGTTCCCAGTTATTGTGAAGCCAACTTACGTGAGCAGAAATTGGTCATTGTATTGTCCGTGCATGTTCCCGTCAGGTTAGTAGTGTTGACATGACATCCTGAAATATACACAACCTTTTGTTTTAATCCATTACCCCATAAATATGCCTTTTTATGCCTCTAATTCATTCCTCCACTGAAGAAAATAGTTCCAACTGATACAGTTAGGAATACATGTATGCAATATAAGAAATAGTTTCTGTATTCTTGCAGATTATAGCTTAAAGTAGGCTGAAAGAAAAGCAGAATGCGCCTTAAGGCGCATTCTGCTATACTTTCAACCTGCTTTAAGTGCTCATCTATGTTCAATACCAGAAACAGGCTATTGGGTAATGGGTTAAAACATTAACAAAATGTTAGCTCAGTCTTGAAGAACTAGTTTTCCAAAGGTTTAAAATCTGCTATATTGCTAATCCAAGAACACATACTATCACCCCTTACCCCGATAAGTACGCCTTTTTATGCCTTTAATTCATTCTTCCACTGAAAGAAATAGTTCCACTTTATAAGTTATGAATAAGCATCATTAGAAATACCTTCTATATCCTAGAAGTTTGTAGCTTAAAGCAGGCTGAAAGTAAAGTAGAATGCGCCTTAAGGCGCATTCTGCTTGACTTTCAACCTGCTTTAATTAGTCACATATCTTCAAAGCTAGAAACAGACTATGGGGTAATGGGTTAACCCTTTAACAAAATATTGGCTCCATATCAATCTGGTACCGCATTGTTCTGTGTAGCTCTGAGTGCTAGCCAAACACATACACTTTATTCAAAATGTTAAATATCAAATGCTTGTTTATTTCAACTATGAAACTAATTCTTTACAGTCTGCCTCAGTATTCAATTAAAATGAGTTGTAGGACCCATTATGTAATACTTAGAGTTTATTTCAATGATTCTTAATGATTAAGAAGCCAACAAATGAGGGAGCCTGCGACCGAATTTGGCTTCTTAATAATTAAGAAGCGTTGAAATAAACTCTAACCATTTTAGTGTTTGACCCGCCCACATATGATGTCACTTCACTTTATTTACATATTTTTCTCCGCCGACAGATGTTTACACAGCCTGTTACATATATATTGTGTGTTTTATTACGCAGCAAACATGGCGCATGGCAATTTTGATTTAAGCGGATACGATTTGGAAGAAAATGGTTATCTTAAAAAACGATGGAAAAAGAATAGTTATTGACGTCTAAATGCTTAATGCAGCACAAAATACAGGACTCTTTATTTCTGCTTAAAACCCTACGGTGACACTACTCATTAGAATCGTCTAGGAGAGACGATTCTAATGAGTAGTAACACCATAGGTATTGTGAAGTTTGAAAATGTTGGATTTGTGAAGTTTACCCCCTCTTATCTGGAGCCCTGAAATGATGCAGAAAACTCATAATGATGAGCTTTCTGCATTATTTTGATCTTGCATTATGCAGACGCCTGTCTTTAGTGATTTCGCCGCCATTGACAATGGTTTGTAGATGTTGGTTTTTGTTAATTATGGTAAGAATTCTGTTTTAATTATATTGTGTTTTTTTTTTCTCCCCTCCTAAAGATTAAATAAAATTTGAATGATTTCCACAATTTCTTCCGACTAGCGAGCTACAAAATGTCATTATTTTTCTCGAAATTGAATTGTACATGTAGATATATCTATGCATTTTGCTGTGTGATGGATTTCCCGTAAAGCTTAAAAGTCACGCCATGGGCGGAGCTGACCGAAATATTAACACATGCGCAATGCTTGCTAACGTCTAAATCCAAGCCTCGAACACTTCATAATTAAATTGCCAAATCTCGTTAAATCCCGTTGACTTAATAATTAAACCGAGCGAAAATTTGAATTTTGAGGCTTGCTGATTGGCTGAAAGAGTAGGCCAAACACTAAGAGAAGTTCTGAACATTTTTTCAACATACAGTGAAGCCTCTCTATAACAGGCCTAATTGATTTCATGAAATACAGGTGACAGCTTAAAGCCAAGTGAAGGTAAAACAGAAAACTCCTAAAGGAGCTTTCTGTTTTACCTTCACCTTGCTTTAAGCAGTCATCTGCTTTAAAAAAAAAGACCTGCTAATAAACACAATTTAGTGGTGATAATAGAGAGGTTTCACTGTATTTGAATGCAGGCACATTGGAAATATTGGTGGGAAATAGATAGTTTCCTGGAATGACAATGTCAGTCCAAGATAAACACTATTGACTGAGTGTCATATGGACATGGAGAAGGTTCGTTTGTATTGTGAACATCGACCATACTGCTATGGTCATGTCAATTTTGCTGAAATTTCTTCCAATCACATACACTTAACTCATTCACCCCTGAAACTTTTAATGGACAATTCCAGTTTCAAAATAAGTCTAGTCCATTTTTTAATATTTTGGGTTGATTTCAACAATATATTTCGAAATGACAAACAGTGTTGACCCTGATCAGAGGGCTCCTTAAGGAGCCCTCTGATCAGGGTATTCACTGTTTGCATGGGACAAGTGTAATATTCACAGGTACACTGGTTGGAAATGGCGAGTATACTCGTCGCTAGGGCTGAATGTGTTAATTTCTAAGGCTCTTCGTATAGTTTGTAAAGACCATATATCTTTTTAATAATCATGCTTAGCTGTCACTATCCCATTGTTATGTCTGGTTCTGTGTTACGTTACTTTAATCTATGTCAGATGATGGACTGGTAAATATGCATTGACATTCTCTGCTAATTATCAATATTAGTTTTGGGGATGTGTGGTTTACACTATACTACAGGGCTCCAGATAAGAGGGGGTAAACTGAACAAATTTTAAAATGTCTCACTCATTTCAGTACCAAATCCTATGGTGCCACTACTTATTAGAAACGTCTCAAAGAGATTATTCTAATGAGTAGTGACACCATAGGGTTTTATGCAGAAATAAAGATTTTAGTTTTTGAAATACTTATCTGGAATTCTGATATTATATATGATGTTTTTTTGCCCTTTGCATATGGCAGGGATCCAGATAAGAAGGGGTAAACTGAACAAATCCTACATTTTCTCACTCATTTCAGCACTAAATCCTACAGTGTAACTACTCTTCTAGACAATTCTAATGAGTAGTAACATTATAGGGTTTAATGCAGACATAAAGATTTTAGTTTTTGAAACACTCCCCTTATCTGGAACTCTGATATGGGGCATACAACTCCAAAGTTTCAAGTCTCTGTTTGAAAGGTCTGTACTTACCAAGATGTGGGGTCTTGTCAATAGCCTCACATACTATGAACATGCACTTCAGGTCAACTTTCTGACAGCAGGTTGTGGCATTGGATGTGAAGTCCTCACATGGATCAGCGACAGGTGCTTGTGTAGTCCCAGATGGCGCCTGTGTTGTGGCAGAAGGAGCTGGTGTGGTGGTCTCTGTAGGACCTGTAAATCCAATTAACCCATTACTCCATAGCCTGTTATTAGTTTTGAAGACGGATGGCTACTTAAAACAGGTTGAAAGTAAAGCATATAGGCGTCCTTTTCAAACAGTGTACATGTGAATAGTATACTTATCCTATGCAAACAGTTTAGACCCAGATCAGAGGGCTCCCAAAGGGGCCCTCGTTTCAGGGAGAAAAGAGTTAAGCTAACCTCTGCTTGGAAATACAAATTATTTCTTATGGTGCATATTTATTACTGTATAAAGTGAATCTGTTTTCTTCAGTAGAGGAAAAGTTCTATCAAGAAGACTATAGACTTTAGAAGACTATCAGCTCTTATACTGATCTAAGAATAGAATTTTCTAAATTTCTTTTCAAAATAGGGTCAAAATGTCAAACAGTTTGGATCCTGATTTATACTGTGGCATCTCATCTGGAACCAAGCTGTTGTCAATGATATTCATGATTCTGCTGCTACAGTGGAGAAAACATTATTTTTTCCCAATAAACGCTGAAACTGTTATTTCATATGCAAACAGATCAGACGTCAGGCTCCAAACTGTTTGCCACTCAAATTGAAATAGGTAGTCAGAATTGTCGAAAAATGTTCATTTTCTCCAATTTACTGTGATGCGTTTGTGTTCAAACCTGAAAGAAAAAAGTTTTCTCTACTGTAGCTCATAGGTGGTTCTCTCGAGTTGGTAATATACATACTAGAGTCTATCTATTTATATAAATAGAGTAAGGGTACAATTTTTTTTTTTGAGAGAACCACCTTTGCTGTAGCTTACAAATGGTTAATATGTTTAGTTGTAAACAAATTCACTTACATATGGATTTCATCGTTGTTTCTTTACAAATGGCTGATACGCTGGCATTCTTCAGATGGCATACTGCAATTGGCAACAAGCATCAAGGTAAATGTAAGAAGAATCAACTAGAACGGCTATCACTGAAGGTGATAAATACCCCCACTATACAGCACTCTGTCACACTCTGCAAACGTTTTCAATAAGGTTTCACAGTAAGGTCAAAGGTGTAAGTCAAAGTCAAACTGACTTAAAAATGGTATATGACACTCTGCAACTCCTGAGTAACATTTATGCAAAGTATCAAGTGAATCAGGTTGAAAGTGAAGGAGAAGTTGAAAGTACAAGATTTTGTCTGCCAATTTCAAGACCAATTTCAAGGACAAAGGTCAAGGTCACAGAGACCTGAAATTTGTGTCTTGCACATCTACTACTCCTGAGTGACATTTATGCCAAGTATCAAGTAAATCAGGTTGAAATTAAATGAGGAGTTCAAAGTACAAGACTTTGCCTGCCAATTTCAAGACCAATTTCAAGGCCAAAGGTCAAGGTCACAGAGGCCTGAAATTTGTCTTGCACATCTACTACTCCTGAATACCATTTATGCAAAGTATCAAGTGAATCAGGTTAAAAGTGAAGGAGGAGTTCAAAGTACACGAATTTGCCTGCCAATTTCAAGACCAATTTCAAGGACAGAGGTCAAGGTCAAAGTCACAGAGACCTGAAAAGTGTGTCTTGCACATCTACTACTCCTTAGTAACATGTATGCCAAGTATCAAATGAATCAGATTGAAACTGAAGGAGAAGTTGAAAGTACAAGATTTTGTCTGCCAATTTCAATACCAATTTCAAGGCCAAAGGTCAAGTTCACGGTCACAGAGACCTGAAATTTGTGTCTTGCACATCTACTACTCCTGAGTAACATGTATGCCAAGTATCAAGTGAATTGGGTTGAAAGTGTAGGAGGAGTTAAAAGTACAAGATTTTGCCTGGCAATTTCAAGACCAATTTCAAGGCCAAAGGTCAAGGTCAAGGTATTAGAGACCTAAAATTTGTGTCTTGCACATGTACTATACCTGAGTAACATTTATGCCAAGTATCAAATGAATCGCGTTGAAACTGAAGGAGCAGTTGAAAGTACAAGATTTTGCCTGGCAATTTCAAGACCAATTTGAAGGCCAAAGGTCAAGTTCAAGGTCAAAGAGACCTAAAATTTGTGTCTTGCACATCTACTATACCTGAGTAACATTTATGCCAGTATCAAATGAATCAGATTGAAACTGAAGGAGCAGTTGAAAGTACAAGATTGTGTCTGCCAATTTCAATACCAATTTCAAGGCCAAAGGTCAAATTCACGGTCACAGAGACCTGAAATTTGTGTCTTGCACATCTACTACTCCTGAGTAACATGTATGCCAAGTATCAAGTGAATCAGGTTGAAAGTGAAGGAGGAGTTAAAAGTACAAGATTTTGCCTGGCAATTTCAAGACCAATTTCAAGGCCAAAGGTCAAGGTCAAGGTATTAGAGACCTAAAATTTGTGTCTTGCACATGTACTATACCTGAGTAACATTTATGCCAAGTATCAAATGAATCGCGTTGAAACTGAAGGAGCAGTTGAAAGTACAAGATTTTGCCTGGCAATTTCAAGACCAATTTGAAGGCCAAAGGTCAAGTTCAAGGTCAAAGAGACCTAAAATTTGTGTCTTGCACATCTACTATACCTGAGTAACATTTATGCCAGTATCAAATGAATCAGATTGAAACTGAAGGAGAAGTTGAAAGTACAAGATTGTGTCTGCCAATTTCAATACCAATTTCAAGGCCAAAGGTCAAATTCACGGTCACAGAGACCTGAAATTTGTGTCTTGCACATCTACTACTCCTGAGTAACATGTATGCCAAGTATCAAGTGAATCAGGTTGAAAGTGGGGGAGGAGTTAAAAGTACAAGATTTTGCCTGGCAATTTCAAGACCAATTTCGAGGCCAAAGGTCAAGGTCACAGAGACCTAAAATTTGTGTCTTGCACATCTACTATACCTGAGTAACATTTATGCCAAGTATCAAATGAATCGCATTGAAACTGAAGGAGCAGTTGAAAGTACAAGATTTTGCCTGCCAATTTTAGACCAATTTGAAGGCCAAAGGTTAAGTTCAAGGTCAAAGAGACCTAAATTTGTGTCTTGCACATCTACTATACCTGAGTAACATTTATGCCAAGTATAAAATGAATCGCGTTGAAACTGAAGGAGGAGTTGAAAGTACAAGATTTTGCCTGGCAATTTCAAGACCAATTTGAAGGCCAAAGGTAAAGTTCAAGGTCAAAGAGACCTGAAATTTGTGTCTTGCACATCTCACTCATTCTCTGATAGCCAGGACAATTAGCCGTAGAGAAAACTGATTTTTACATGTCACGGAATCTGCATGCGTATGTCCTAGTTGCAAAGTAACAATCATCGTGAGTTGTTATGAAAAAAATCATCAACTCAGCATTAGTGGTTTTCGAAATATATACATACGCGTATTGGCACATTGCATCTTTTAGAGCAGGATTTTGAAAATAAAGGTTTTATAGACATATATAGTAAAATTAAAAGTAGGGGTACTAGATAAGTCAAGAAATGTTTAGATGTTCAACACAGTATATAACTTTTACCTCGATATGGGTTCCTTCAGATTTTGAACTTGAAAATGTGTTATATCTTGGGGTTATTTATAAAATATAAGATGAAATTACATTTTAATTGTAAATGGAACACTTTAAAGTTTTGATGAAATAGTAACAAAAAACAACATATTGAATCAAATATACATCAATTGTACACGCGAATGTGCTTTTGATAAAACCCCAAACATTTGCCAGAAATTATTACTCTACAGATTGATGTTTAACAATTCACAATTGTCCCGTTCATTACTAAGTCACTGTCTCGTAAATTACATAAACATTGCTTTCCAATAGAAATGTTTCAAGGAATTCCACGTCTAAATTTAACTTTTAAAAAAGTGTGGATTCGATAACCTCTGACCAAAAATAACGCAAGCTTAAACGCGTCGGTCTTTAACAAGTTTGACGCACATTAACTGTAGTCATCAAGTTCAACATTAACGTATTTCATTGAGATACTATTTCGCAAATTAACAGCTTTTTTCAAAATTCAGAGTGTTTTTGATTTGTTTTTCAAATATAACATACTAAAAAAAGTAGATCTAGCTTTTGGTATCAGGAAATTTCCTGATTATGCAACTGTTGATAATAATGTTGGTTCTGTCCCGTTCATTATTGGTATCTTATCGATACCAGTTTAACCGAGGGCCACTAATATTGTTATATACTGAAGACCTCACTGTAACAGTAAGACACATTTAACCTTTAGTCTTTTTTAAACACTTTAATTTAGTACATCTTCGTCAAAAACGAACATTCTACCACTTTTACCCGTTGCCTTTGGGTCTGGTATAACCTTAACAACATGTATCATAAAAACTAAATTTACAGTCTATATTCTAGCAGATGGTAGCTTAATGCAGGCTGAAATTTCAGTAAAACAGAATGCGCTTTAAGGCACATTCTGTTTTAATTTCAACCTGCTTTAAGTGGCCACTTATTTTGAAAACTAGAATCAGGCTATGGGGTAATGGCTTAAAGGGACTCGCAACCGGATGGTGTACTTGTCAAAATAAAATAAAATACTCAAATAAAAGCAAATTTGTGGCATTATTTGGCTTCTGACATTAAAAAAATATGATCAGTCCAAAAAAAGTCTCAAGAATCGTCACCGAATCTTAGATTTTTAGATATTTTCCATCGTTTTTCTATACCGACTAGTAGACGGTATAGTTGTTGTTGTTGCTTCTCTTCACGGGCTCAGACATAAACACGAGCCGAATTACGAAGTTGTATGCACTTTCGATGGCTACACATTGAAATACGTTAAAATCGATCCGAGATAAACGGATAGTTCCGTGGTCCATTGGTCTAAGCGGTTGCCCCTATTTTGCCTTCTGTCCGCCAATGCCGGGCCCCGGGTTCGAATCCCACCAGAGACCAATATTTTTTTTTATTGAAATACATTTTTTTAAACAGAATTTCTTATCCTAAACTAATTCTTTACCATTTATATAAGCGTTTGACACATATTTACAAATTACTATTTTTAATGCACCATCTGGTTGCGAGTCGCTTTAAGCTGCTGATCGCGACTTGACTTGCACTTGCAAACAGTTTGGATCCATATCATATGCCGCGTAATGCGGTATCTAATCTGGATCCAAACCGTTTGAATGAATGAACGATTTTATTTATCAAAGGTTCTATGAATCTCACTTATTAAGGCGGCTTATCTACAAATATATTTATAAATTAGAACTTGCACAAATAGGGCTGCCATAAGTTGATCTTGCAAAACCCTAAGATTATTTATAAACTTTCTATTTTTCAAACGCATTTATTTTAAGCAGGTTGAAAGTTAAACAGAATGTTCTTTTAGGTGCATTCTGATTTACTTTCTGCTTGCTTTAAGCTACCATATGCTAGGATAAAATAATAATATTTAGGAAAATATGGAGGAATGGCAGCCCTGTACAAAGTATGTGCATGTAGTATTCACGTGACCAGTACAGTGTGCTATTACGTCACATACGTATATGACGTAATATTTCGTTCTCACCTTGTTCAGAGATCATGATGTCACATATTGTATGTGACGTCACAATGTGTCGCGAAAAGAAACACTTACGTCATGACGTTAGTTCATATTCTTTTATTTAAATATAAGTGGGTTGCTAATAAATCATAAGAACATTTGTGTAAAAGAGAAACGTTCATATCCTATGGAATAATCAACGGGTCAATAAACCCGTAATCAACGGGACATCTATGTTTTGACATTTTAAGACTCCCGGTATATCTTTTACGTGCATAATTAAGCAAGATATTAGATCTACTCTAGTTTCAATTAGTTATAGATTCTAAATCATTACCAAATTTGTCATTCAATAAGATATTTTGCCAATTTAATGGAAATGCATTGGTCCCGTTTATTACGTCCCGTTTATTATTTTCACTTGGATTTATGTCAGCAAACCGTTTATTTTGACTAAAATATCAAATTGCAAACTCTTTGAACGACTCAGCACTTACAGGTAGATAAAGGGAAAGAACTCCGCATGACTCACTCTTTAGCTTGGGTACACGTATCATTTCTAATACAGATATTGTAACGGACTCGTTCATTACTTTTGTAAAATTACGCATTTGTCGTGGACTTTTGGTCACAAATGAAATTCTGTATGTTTACAGTACACATTAAGTTGAAGCATGTCTAAAACTAATACGACTCCTGGTGTATTGTAGGCAATAATTATCATATATTGCAGATGTATTCAGCGTCTAAGTAAATTATTAGTTAATTGTCCCGTTCATTTCACAGAATTTGAGACACATGCACAAATTTAGCCAATTATCGTTCTTCTTGAAGTAAGTCTCAAATTAAGTTGCGTTGCACTTGATATCACCCAGAACTAAAAAAGTAATGAATTTTAATGATAGAATAGCATTTATTCGTTAGTATTTGCATCACACTTCTGGATATAACGTGCATGGAGACATGCAAAATGTGACTACCCTGTCATCTTTGGAGGGCTAAGGTGAACAACAGGGAGCAAATTGTACGTTAAAACCTGTTTTTATTGTTTTCATTCATATCTCTTTTCATGGCTAGATATGAATGACATGTATCAAAACAGATACGTGTCAAATATAACTTATTGAATAGTGGAGACATCAATTGTCCTGGTTAAGGGAGAATGAGTGATCTACTACTCCTGAGTAACATTTATGCCAAGCATCAAGTGCATCGGGTTGAAAGTGAAGGAGGAGTTCAAAGTACAAGATTTTACCTGCAAATTTCAAGACCAATTTCAAGGCCAAAGGTCAAGGTCAAGGTCATAGAGACCTAAAATTTGTGTCTTGCACATCTACTATACCTGATTAACCTTTATGCCAAGTATCAAATGAATAGGGTTAAAACTGAAGGAGGAGTTGAAAGTACAAGATTTTGCAGACAGACCGATGGCCGACTGACGGCCAACCGACCGACGGCCAACCGACCGACAAGCTGATTCCAGTATACCCCCCTCAAACTCTGTTTGTGGGGGTATAAACATACTGATACAGTCAAACCTCCCTAATGTGACCACTGAATTGCGTCAATTATTACATTCTTTTGACAGGTGAATGCTTAAAGCAAAGAGACAGTAAAACAGAAAGCTCCTTCGTTTTCCTATGAATTACCATAATTACCTTAAAGTATTGGGAGAGACAGGCCTGAGCAAACAGTGTAGACCCTGATCAGACTGCTCCTGAAGGAGCAGTCTGATTAGGGTCTACACTGTTTGCCATTCAGTTGGAACCTTTTTGGCAAATTACTGTGTGATAAAAGCAATCAATTCAAATTTTAGGACAGCAGATATACAGGGTGTCACAATTTTTACGATTTTTATGATACAAATCCTCCAAACAATATTTTGTTTCGTCATATTATACTAAAACCTTTTTCAGCAGCCAATCTAACAATGGACAATGCCAATAACAGTCTCTTAGACAGGTGGTTTCTAAATGCAAGATAACTTGAGCTTTCTGTATTATTTACTATTCTGTATTTAGCATCATTTATAACTGAATGCTTGTACGTTTCCACAATATATGGTTGCTTTATACAGGTGTGACTATACATACTTTAACTTTGCACAGAACTCCAGATAAAGGGGGGTATTTCAAAAACTAAAATCTTTATTTCTACATTAAACCCTATGGTGTCACTACTCATTAGAACCGTATCTTTAAGACGATTCTAATGAGTAGTGACACCATAGGATTTGGTGCTGAAATAAGTGAGAAAATATTTAATTTGTTCAGTTTACCCCCTCTTACCTGGAGCCCTGTTTACACAAGCCTATACTGCATCATAGCATATATATGTTGGTACAATTCTCCCTTTCTACAAAAACACCAGATGGGAGACAAGGGTTGTGTGTGCTGTTCGGAGGGAGTTGTTATTGGGGAAAATTGGCTTACATTTGCAAACAGCTTGAATCCAGATCAGACGCCGCGTTACGCGGCGTCTGATCTGGATTCAAGCTGTTAGTCACTTGTTATTATATGTATTCTGTCAAGATGTCCACTAATTTTGAGAAAATACAACAGACAACATTTTTAGGCAGTTGATATTGCAGCAGTGCCAGCGTTAGACATAAAATGTCTTGTTTGGGGAAAGGCAGCAAGAGTAATTAATTGTTAGGAGGGGGCCATTGTTTGGAGGACTGTTGTAGTAGGGAGGGAGCGACTGTAGTACACTTTGTAAATAGTTACCCTTTACAAGATCAGTGACTGTTGCATCCGTGCTGTTACACTGTATATAATCACACCCATTGGCATCACAGCAAGTTGACTTATTGGCATTGCCTGCACACTCATCAGGGGCTGCAGTGGATGCATCAGAGCTGGCCTTGGTTGTGCCTGCAGGGGCTTGTGTTGGGTCAGGGGCTTGAGTTGTTTCAGAGGCTGTCCCATCTGAAAAAATTCAATGTTAAAATCATACATTATTATATGTACAGTCAAATTTGTGGTTAATCTGGCAGCTTATTAGCCCATTACCCAATAGCCCTTTTCAAACTTTGATGCATTCTGCTTTACTTTCAACCTGCTTTAAGGTATTATCTGTAAGAATATAGAAACTTTTCTTATGGTACATTTTAGTAATTGTTTAAAATTGAAGTATTTTCTGTTGTGGTAGAACAAATTAGAGGCGTAAAAAGGCATATTTATTGGGTAATGGGTTATGGTAGAACTAAAGTAATGCAGAAAGCTCCTATGTAAACTTTCTGCATCACTTTTGTCCTGCATTAAGCAGCTGTTTATGTTTAGATTTCAATAAGTTTAGAGATTTCTATATATGCTTCTATTAGAGCTTTCTGCATCAGTGACTTAAAAGGTTTGTCCTGTATGAAGTTGTAACAGTTAAGTTCATGTACTAAACCATAGTTATATATCTAGCTAGGTATTATGTACGAGGAGCGTTTGAAAAGTAATAGCACCTGATCAATAACTTCTATATGAAAAGTGCAAAATGCATGGCTACATGTGATATATCATTTTAAATAGCAATTCTTTGCCTACAGCATGGTATATTGTGCACAATAAGATCACGTACTGAGTCCACTGTGCATAAAGATCACCTAAGTCCCTAAGTCCACTTTCAGCAACTTTGAAAACATTTTATCTAGGAAGAGTCAAATATAAAATTACTATAAATCTTTACGCCACGTGGCTCACTGGCTCAAGTATCTGCTCCAATCAGAGTCATTGATTATCTTATCCAACATCTGTTGCAGTGACTACTTGTGTGCACAAATACAAAACCCACTCTTTAAGGCTTAACATCAATAAACAAACAATTGAATGTGGTGTGGCCGTTTTTCTATCTCTTATTAATATATACAGTTGAAGCTTGTTTTAACAATTAGCCCTTTTTGGACACATATTAGAGCTTTCAACAAGAGTTGTCACAGAGACAACAAAGCTCGCCATCAGCACATTTAGAAACTTAAAAGCACACTCAAGGTCATCGAGGTCAACCTTTTTACCTGCATGGAAAGGTCTTGTCCATATACACACACATACCAACTATGAAAGCAATACCTCAAGTGACATAGAAATTATAGCCGTTTTTCGAAACCTAAATACAGCTTTTGAAACCTAAACTTGGGCCCCATGTTCAAGGTCAGGGTCACAGGAGTCCAAATTTTTCTGTGCATGGAAAGGTCTTGTTCATAAACACACCGTGACATACCAACTATAAAAGCAATACCTCAAGGGACATAGAAGTGATGGGCATCTTTCAAAACCTAAACACAGATTTCGAAACCTAAATAAGGGCCCTAAGTTTAAGGTCAAGGTCACAGGGGTCCAAATTTTTCTGTGCATGGAAAGGTCTTGTCCATAAACACACTGTGACATACCAACTATGAAAGCAATACCTCAAGGGACATAGAAGTTATGGTCAATTTTCGAAACCTAAACACAGATTTCAAAACCTTAACGCAGGCCCACTGTTCAAAGGTCATGGTCATAGGGGGGGTCCAATTTTTTCTGTGCATGGAAAGGTCTTGCCCATATACACACACATACCTAATATGAAAGCAATACCTCAAGGGACAAAGAAGTTAAAGGCATTTTTCGAAACCTAAACAGATTTTGAAACCTAAACACAGGCCCTAAGTTCAAAGGTCAAGGGGTTCAAATTTTCTGTCCATGGAAAGGTCTTGTCCATACACACACACACACACACACCAACTATAAAATCAATACCTCAAGGGACATCGAAGTTATGGTCATTTTTCGAAACCTAAACACAGATTTTGAAACCTAAACAAAGGCCCCAAGTTCAAGGTCAAGGTCACTAGGGTCCAAATTTATCTGTGCATGGAAAGGTCTTGTCCATGTACACACACATACCAACTATGAAAGCAATACCTCAACAGACATAGAAGTTATAGACATTTTCTTAAAATTGTTTAGACCGTTCACGAAGACGCCGACGCCAACGACGATGACGGCGACTAAACCGGGGGTATTGCAATAGCTCATCTTGTACTCGGTAGCTAGTCTTAACGTACCGTTTCATTAATGTACCATTGCCTCAATGTACCATTTTCAGTCTGAACGTACCATTTTAAAAAAAAAAATATTACAACTATAATTGAACATTGACTAGAAAAATGTAAAATAGTGCTTATATACCCTACTATAAGGCTGTGTTGACTTCTCATCTGCAATAACACAGTTACACTTTTGTAAAAGTTGTCAAAATTTCATCCCCAGCATGCAATGAGTTTAAAAAGATACAACATGTACGTATCTGCTTTGTTTTTTTCTACAATCAGGTGTGGATTTTTTAACTACAAATATCATAAATCAATCAAATTAGATTGGGGATAATGATTAACCATTTCTTTATTAAAAATTATTGTATCATTTTCTATAAATTTTATATAGTGGTACGTTCAGTCTAGAAAAATGGTACATTGAGACTGGTACGTTGAGGCATTGGTACGTTGAGACCATAAACCTTGTACTCCGTACAGACGAGCTATAAACTAAAATCTTTATTTCTGCATTAAACCCTATAATGTCCCCACTCATTAGCAATGTCTCTCTTAGAGACGCCTGACACATAACTATATATGCGTCATAAATACAGTGTACTTTAAGTGTTAAGAATGCTTTTGTTGTATACAAACAATGTAGACCCAGTTCAGAGGGTTCCTTCAAAGAGCCCGAAAGGAAAATATCAATACAAATTTATTATACAATACAAATAGGCATTATTTGTGTACATGCATCCAATTTATGATACTGTTATTCATCCATAACTCCATGTATGCACATTTTTATGCCCTTAATATATTCCTCCACTGAAAAAATTAATTTGGCTGATAAAATATAGATTTTTTTCAAAGAAAACAGTAAAGACCTTGATCAGACAACTCATCTTGGAACTATCATTCTGTTCTGTGCCTGCACTATTCTCAAAAGACAATAGGGAATGTTCCAATGTTATGAATCTAATATCAAAGTGTCAACTATATACAGTCGAACTTCGATATCTCGAACACGGTTAAGTCGAACATACCCGTATTTGAAAGTTAAAACGCGGCTTAGCCACGTTTTAACTTTGAAATACGGGTATGTTCGACATAACCGAGCATGAAATAATGAAGTTCATGTGTCAACATATCGGATAGTTTGAGTTAAGCGAGTTTGAGATATCAAAGTTCAACTGTATGTAGAAGGTGTGGTTCACAGACTATAATATTTCATAGAACTTGAACCTCAATACTACAACAAGTTTCCTAACCTTTGTAAACAATCTAAATATAACATATGTCAAGTTACTCGGCACCTTATATTAGGATTCAAAGTATATTTCACTTGCATAATATTTAGACAGTCAAACCTGTGTAATTAGTGATCACAGACTGAAAATGAATGGTGATCTTTAAAGACAGGTAATCTTTAAATGCAGGGCAAAAGTCATGCAAAAGGGTCCTAAAGGAGCCTTCTGCATGACTTTCACCCTGCATTTAAAGCTGCCGCCTGTCATGAAATTACCAACAAATATATTGTCTTTTTAGTGGTCGCTTAACACAGGTTTTAACTGTAGTCTATATCAGTAAAAGTTGACTATTTATTCAGAGGGCGGAGTCAATTTCAAAAGTAACACAAATGAAATTGCAAACAGTTGATATTCATTCTATGGTCAAGCAAGTAGGAATAGTTTGAGAAATTTTCACACTTAAAGATATTTCCTCAGTCCATTGATGGAGTCTCCCCCATTGTTCTCGAAAGGCGTGAAAAAGCATGCAGCATAAGCTGCCAACGGGTATACCTATCTTAGTTTACCTGGTGAGGTCCAGCTTATACTCATGCTCTAGTGGCTTTTCAATGGTTATTTCTAACCAACCTATCAAATATAAAGGTCAGACCTCACATGAGACACTTCAATGGTTCTTTGCTATTGGAATGTGCACAATACCAATGCTTTTTTCAAGGAAATTATTTGGCAAGGTGTTATCACCGAAAGTAGGCTAGAAAATGTCTTTAAGACCTGTATTGCAGCCCTTTTAGGCAAAACAATCTGGATCAAGATCAACACCTGCAATTAGTGAGACCTATAGATATAAACATAGATCTACCTTGTTGACATTTACATTCTATGGATATTATATATAGAGACCTAACATTTAGATTCTGTTTCTGTTGAGCACTATCATAACCTTTGATTATCAGAACTTTAGCAGATGAAAATTACTTACCGGTAGTGTTGAACCCGTTAATTTAACACTTGGTCTATTACAGATATCAAACCTATATTAAATGCACTATCATTACCTTTGATCATCAGAACTTTAGCAGATGACAATTACTTAAGTGTTGAACCCGTTAATTTAACATGGTCTATGACAGATGTCGAACCTATAGTAAGCGACATTTTTTTGATGAAGCGGATAAGCAATCAATTTGAATAAGACAGGTGACTGCTAAATACAGGACAAAAATAATGCAGAAAGCTCCTGCAGGTGCTTTCTGCATTATTTCTATCCTGCATTTAGCAATCAACTATGTTAGAAACTGCTAACGGGCATTTGTATACAATGGGTGCTTTTTACTACCTGTTTAGTTGTATCTGTTCTCAGGTGTTATTGGTTCTGAGAGTTGTTAACTACAGTTCCTAATAGATATAATTATCAAGTCTGCTGTTAACCTTTCTCCTGTTAATAACAGATATTGCATGACGCTCTTTGGAAACAGTGAAGACCCAGATCAGACAGCTCCTGAAGGAGCTGTCTGATCAGAGTCTGCACTGTTTTCTTAAAGGATCTTTCTCAAGTCTGTTGTTGGAGTTTTACACACAAATATGTTCAGTGGGAGAATTAGGGTTAACCCTTTATCTAAATAATGACATTGTCATTCCTTCAACCCTTTGAACCCTAGTACCGCATATTGGCGTCCTTTTCAAACAGTGTACATGTGAATAGTTCACTTGTCCTGTGAAAACAGTGAAGACCCAGATCAGAGGGCTCCGAAAGGCTCAGCCCTCTGATCAGGGTATTCACTGTTTGTCATAATGCTAAACATTGACAAAAACAACCCTTAAAAGTCAGAAATGGACTAGACTAAAATGGAAACTGGAATTGTTCATTTAAAGTTTCAGGGAGGAAAGAGTTAACTAGTCCATACAGAAATGCTTTTCATGCTTCTTCTAGTCCTAACATTTCTAATTTTCAAATGTTTGACACAGACATTCTTCTTGTCATCCCTTTGTCTCAATGACAAAACTTTCTTTAGGGGCGACTCAATGAGGAAGCATTAAGATCTCTACGGAACAAGCTCAGCATTACTTTTGTCTTGCATTTAGTTGATATCTTGCTTTTATACCATTTGAAGTGCTGTTTTACAAGGGTTTCTGTATCTCTGCTAAGGCTTTAGGAGAAGGAACTTTCAAACACCGTTTGATTTGATTTGATTTGTTTTGATTTTACGTCGCTTTCAACAGTATTTCAGTCATATCGCGACGTCCAGCTAATTATAGGTGGAGGAAGACCCCAGAAGTCCTTTCTGCACTGTTTTAGGACAAATCGGCAACTGGGTAGAACCACCGACCTTCCGCAAGCCAGCTTGAAGGCTTCCCCACATGAAAAATCCGAACGACCCTACTGGGAAACACCTTTGAATAGCAACTGTTATTACTTGCTGAACAAAATGTATAGCCTTAATTAATATCACAGACTTGATAGTCCTTTATGAAAAGTTTAGATTGAGTTAAAGATTGTTGACAGCTTAAAACAGCAAGCTCCTTTTTTTCTTTTCTTTTATCCTGCTTTAACATACTCATTGCAAAATTAAGTATCTTTTCAGCTTTGATGTCTAGTAACTTCATTACTATATATATATATACCAACCTCAGTTTTGCTGTTTAAAGTTAAATTTTTGTATGAGTGTCTAATGGTTTGGATCCAGATCAGGTCTAACATGTGATTTGGATCCAAACTGTTTGCAAAATTGTTATAAGCTTTAAACAATAATTGCCAGCAAGAATTGAGAAGCCATCTGCCTTAAATATCATGAACAAGCCTTTTATCAAATATTGAGACCAAAGCCTTCTACCAAATAGCCATTCATATTGTGCTCATAGTACAGTAAAACCTCCCTATTACGACCACTTATATTTGCTGAATATCATGTACTTAAGGAAGGTGACTGCTTAAAGCAAGGTAACAGTGAAACAGAAAGCTCCTTCAGGAGCTTTCTGTTTCACTGTCACCTTGCTTTAAGCTCTCACCTGTCTTTATTCAATCAATTAGCCTTCGTTTTAATGGTCGTCATAGAGAGGTTCTACTGTATTAATATTTCCTACACTACTGTCAACAAGCCTAAATATAAACTTGTCATGTACAATAACCTCCATGTAACAAAGCCTTATAATGTCAAGTCACATACACAGTGAGCCTCAGTCAATCCAAAAAATAAATTAACTTCCTAATAAACCGTTGGCATGGTAACTAGTACATTAATTACCTACCAATTAACAACAATATTCCAACACACATATACAGAACTAAAATTCCAAGCTTAAACATGGCTACACTCTAGTTTACTTCTATTTAGCACTCAGATAACTGTTTATGCTATCAATAGAAAAACAAAATCTCGTCAACTTCTAGTCTAGAGGCCGTGGAAGGCTAGAGCTTATAGATGTTAGGGCTTGACTCATACAGCCTGAGAAACCAATATGTGTGTACCTTTTGCAAACAGTGTAAATCCTGATCAAAGGAGCCCTCTGATCAGGATCTGCATTATTTGTATACTAATTTTTGGAAAGGTTTCTTAACTCTTTGATCCCTAGTCACACATATATGCATAATTTGTAAACAGCCTACCTGTGAGGAGTACACTTGTCATTTTGAAAATATAAATCAACCCTAAAAAGTCAAAAATGGAATACACTAAATTGAAAACTAGAATAGTCCATTTTTGGGTTCAGGGGGAAAGGGTTGATGACTATTTATCAGGGCATGCTAGAAAGATGTATAGGCATCTCTATGAGGAATAAGTAAAGCTAGGTGTCAAAGGCATTTCTACAGCTTATTGGATTAACCCAATAGCCCATAGCCTGTTTCTAGTTTTGAAGATAGTTAACCATTTAAAGCAGATTGAAAGTAAAGCAGAATGTGCCTTAAGGCACATTCTGCTTTTCTTTCAGCCTGCTTTAAGCTATTATCTACTAGGATATAGAAAATATTTCTTATTATACATATTCATATCTGTATAAAAGGGAACTATTTTCTTCACTGGAGGTATATTAAATTAAAGGTGTTAAAAAGCGTATTTATGGGGTAATGGGTTAATTTAGGCAGGTGGCTGCTAAGTGTAGGACTAAACAGTCACTTGTGGTCAAAACCAAAATGTAGGCGTAATCTCAGGGCTGTTAAGATTGTTGTTGACGTTTTACTGTAATGTTAGAAAATATATGTTGCAGATTTCTGAATCACTTTAAACCTGTGTTGTTTAACATCAACCTGACCATCAAAGCCTTGAACATGCATGCTTCTAGATTAACCGCTATTACTTCATAGATGCACTTTCTACGCTTACAATTCATTCCTCTACTGAAGAAAATAGTTCAAGTTTATACAGTAATGAATATGCAACAAAAATAGAACAGTATATTTAAATTCCTGTATTTTAACAGATGGTAGTAAGGTATGAAGCAAGTTGAAATTAAAGCAGACTACAGTCATGTACTTATTTAATGAGCATTCTGCTTTATTTTCAGCCTGCTTTAAGCAACAATCGGTCTTCAATACTGAAAACAAGCTATGAAAGAAAGGGTTAACCCTTTCAAATTCATGATCAAATTTATTGTGAGATTTTTACCCTTTAACAGCAATATTGTAGTCTGCTTCAATATTGTTGTCTGCAATATCGTCTCAAAGTTAAATTTAAGGCAGTGTGACTGTGGAAATTTCAAAACGAGTGTCTAACAGTTCGGATCCTGATCAGATGCCGAGTTATGAGGCGTCTGTTCAGGATTCAAGCTGTTTGCAAACGCGCCTTTCGGTGACATTGAGAGTTAAGCAGCTGAGGTTTAATTGGAAACAGTTTTTACAAAGTTCCCTAAGGGCTCTAAACTCATTTAAAACACTTGAAGTTTACACTAAGGGAAAACATAAGCACTTTAACTCTTTGCATGCTGGGTAATTTTTTTCCGTCTGCAACAATTGTCGTCTGCGATTGTTCTAAAATTAGAATTTTCAAAATTTCTTTTAAATTAAGGGTCAGAATGGCAAGCAATTTGGATCCTGATGAGAATGTGGCATCTCATCTGGATCAAAACTGTTTGTATGTGGCGGATATATATCCGCCGCTAGCATGCAAAGAGTTAAAACTGCATACATGATGACATTATAATTTGCAAAACTTAATAAAGGCTTTTCAACGAACATTATGATAGTAAACGTAATTAATCTTGGGTTACAAGAATAGCGGCATAATCTCTTCATGAAATACTCTTCATTGCCACTCAAAGCGTAATGACAGGGTAAAAGAATTCTTATAAAATGTCTACACCAAGATAAGACACAAAATGGTCTACAATGTTATCTAAGATAGTTATTTTGTAGTCTTAACACATTACTTCATAGCTATCTGCTTTATATTTGTCCTGCATTAAGCTGTCACCTGTATTAAAAGACTGGTTTTCACCACTGGTTAAGTGGCTTTACTATAAAATGGATATAAATATATGTGTGAATCTTGATTTTGATTTGATTTTTTATGATTTTACATTGCTTTTAATAGTCTTTCAGTCATATCGGGACGTCCAGCTTATTACAGATGGAGGAAGACCCCAGAAGCCCTTTTATGCACTGTTTCAGACACAAATCAGCAGCTGGGTAGAACCACTGACTTTCTGCAAGCCAGCTGAAAGGCTTCCTCACATGAAAAATCTGAACAGCCCAACTGGGATTTAAACTCACAGCTGTGAGGAGCTTAGTGATGTAAGTCACAGTGACTATACTACTAGGCCACGGAGGCCCCCTTGTTTCAATCCTGTACTCAATAGTCGATCTCTAATTTTGAGGACAGATGACCACTTAAAGCAGTTTGAAAGTAAAGCAGAATGTGCCTTAAGCCTGCTTTTGGTTACCACCTGCTAGAATGTATATATAGAAAATATTTCTTATGACACATATTCATGACTGTATAAAGTGGAACTCTTTTCTTCAGTGGAGGAGTTTCCTTAGTATCTATGGAGTAATGGGCTAAACCTGGATTATGCAGAACTAAAGAGTACAGTAAAAACTTGATTCTACGAAATCGCGTTAGTTCGAACATACCCATATTTCAAAGTTAAAACAAGGCTTAGCCACGTTTTAACTTTGAAATACGGGTATGTTCGAGTTAAGCCATATTGATTTATCGAAATTCAACTCATGAAATACTGGTAAGATCGATTTAAACGAGTTAGTAGTATCGAATTTCGACTGTACATGTATTTCCATATCTAAAACCCATGTCACAAACATATGGTGTGAATGCTCCTAATAGAATCATCTGGAAGAAGAAAATTAATGAGTTTTATTTATGCTTTTCGGTAGATTACTGGGGAAAAAGCAGTGGATTATCACTTGATGATCGCACTGCTTTAAGCAGTGGGATTATGGTCATGTGTGCTTCTTTTATGAATTTTCCCTGTAGGGCTCCCCAAGAATCGTAGTCAATCATGTCTTACCGTTCAATTCAGACAGCCCGATTTTTCATGAACCTCTTAACGGAAGAACACAAATCCAAGATCGGAAGTAACGACGTCATTCTGATGATGTCAAATCAATAAATCAGTGACGTCATCGTACGGGAAACTGTTTCGAAAATGGGTTCTATATAAACTTGGGGCTCAACATGGGATAAATAATGTACTTTCTTTTTGAATTGTCAAACACTTTCCTTTTAAAAAGTGGCTTAAAAGCATAAATAGATAGAATAACTGAATTTTTTCAGTGTAAGATTGAATTTAATCCATTGAGTGAACATCAGACTGTACTATAAAGTCTGATGTTCACTCAATGAATTAAATTTTGATCTTACACTGAAAAAAAAAAGTTATCCTCTATGTCACACTATACAATATGTGCAAGCATCTGGATGAAAATGTATGTACATTCAAATTTAATTTCTCTTTTCTGGAGCTTTATAAAAATGAAAGTTATTCAGCAAGTGAGTAGGAAGGATCCATTAAATATGTATGCAGGCATATAACTAGGTTGGTGTTAACAACTTACAATATCATATTGATATAATCCACATGCATGTACATTGCATAGTTTAATTAATGACTCACTGACTATAGATACAGTAGAATACAGATAACCATGAGGTGTGTTAAACCCAATACCACATAGCCTGTTTCTAGCTTTGACACCAGGTGACCACTTGAAGCAGGTTGGAAGTACTTTCAGCCTGCTTTAAGCTAACATCTTCTAAAATGTAAAGCATATTTTTTGTTGTACATATTTATGACTGTATAAATGGGAATTATTTTCTTCAGCGACGGAATAAATTAATGGCGTAAGAAGGGGTATTTATGGAGGAATGTTTAAAGCTATAATTCACGAAAGAAGCCTCAGGTCTCTCCAGACATGTGATTGGGTTAATGTGAGATGAAAGAAATTGCATGCAGGGAGCTCAAATAAAACAACCAAACACAAACACAAACACAACTAGAGATGAGTTGGTGCTACACGATGCCCCCGGTGGCACCAATTTAGTACAATGTAGATCTGAACTCATGGTGGCATAACTCATTAATTTTCTTTTCTAAGTGCAAAGGACATAACTCTGTCAAGATTTAATTAATCAGAACCAAATTCAAACTTGACTTGTGTATTCCCATCATGTATCTATATCTGAAATTGAGCAGAAACAACAATTTTCTACATCCTAGGGGCATTATTTATTCTGTCAGAATTTATTAAGCGGAACCCATAATCGAACTTGATCTACATATTGTCATGAATTATGTGTCTTTATACAATATCAAATTCAAAATGTCAATGCATGCCTGAGATAATTAATGAGCGGAAACTACAAATTGTCAGAAATTTTCTAAATCCAAGTGGCATAACTCTATCAAAACTTATTGTGCCAAACCCAAATTAAAACTAGACCTGCGTATTGACATGGTTTGTCTATATACCAAATTTAAATTCAAAATGTCAATGTATGCATGAGATAATGAGCAGAAACCACAAATTGTCTAAAGTTTTCTTAGTCTAAGGGGCATAACTGTGTCAAAACTTATTGGGCTGAACCCAAATTTGAACTTTACCTGCCATATGTCTATATACCAAAAACTTCAAGTCAAAATGTCAATGGATAGGAGCCCTCTGATCAGAGTCTACACTGTTTGCAAATGTAAAGAGTACATTTTAAACAGGTCCAATGGTGTTGAAAGAGTTAACCCCTATTTCCCCCATAGAAGCGCCTTTTAACGAATATGATTTATTCCTCCGCTTAAGAAAATAGTTCCAATTTAATCAGTCATGAATATATATTATAGAGAATATTTTCTTTATTCTAGCACATGATTGCTTAAAGCAGGCTTAAAGTAAACCAGAATGCGCCTTAAGGCGCATTCTGTTTTACTTTCAACCTGCATATAATTAAGAAGTTACCTATCTTCAATTCTAGAAATAGGCTATGGGGTAAAGAACAAGTACAGAAGCCCCGAGGCCTGGCCTGGCCTCACCAACAGATGCTCACACGGACATGACTAACACCACACAAGGTGTGCTTTGTCACTGATGTCAATAGCACATATTGATTCATATACATCATAACATCTAGTATTAAAACCTCAGTGCCTTTTATTAATTGATGGAGGTGATGCCCGCTAGCGACAAACCTCACAAACCTGAATGGACAATTCCTCTGTTGAAAACTGACCAGTTTATAGCAAGTTTTAGACAATCAATACTGTACATAAAATACTGTTTCAGACGATCAATACTGTACATAAAATGGGGGAAAAAAAACAATGTAGACCCTGATCAGATTGCATCTGTTAGTGCTTGACCCCAATATTTCAAATCTGTAAGTCAAACTAATTTTCATTCCTTTAGTAACTGTTGTATTTTGATATCTTGAGTTTCCTAAAGTCAAACAAAAAAATAAATAACAACTGTTATTTCAAAGTTAAAACATTGCTAAGCCAAGTTTTAACTTTGAAACAATGGTAAGTATGAGTTAAACAGGTTCAGGATAACGAAGTTTGACTGTACATATTTCCCACACAATAAGGGTGAATGGCCTAAGCACCAAGCTGTGGCTCAACTATCCTACCTCGTACTGTTTCATATGGTGATATTTCTTATGATACTTATTTATGACTAAATATAAAGTGGAACTTTTTTCTTCAGTTGAGGAATACACTAAAGGTCTAAAAAGGTGTATTTATGGGGCAATGGGTTAACTTAAGTACAATATAGATATTCAAAGACAGCTGACTGCTTAATGCAGTGTGAAGCTCAGCTAATTCAGAACACAAGTAAAGCAGAATACTTTATTTTTGCTAGCATTACACAGGACATAAGTAATGCAGATAACTTGTTTGTATAACCAGGAGCCTTATGCATTACTAATGTTCTGCATTAAAAGCTACCATCTTTCTATCAGACTGCCACAATGATACATAGTCAAAACTTTTAAGCATAGGATTTGATTTTCTGAAGTATTTCAGTAAAATGAATAAGTCTTGTTCCTGAACTGGACCTAAAGAAGTTAGAGCTCAATTGTCTGTATGCAATACTCATTGCTAAAGTTTAAGCTGAAATGAAAACATCTTTTGCTATGAATAGTAAATTTGATCTACCGGTAGCTTTATTTAAGAAGGTCAGAAACTGTACTTTAACAATTGAATTTATACATCAGAGCTAATTCAGCGACCATTAAAAAGAAGATCCATACAGACCGCAGCTTAAAGTAAGATGAAAGTAAAACAGAAAGCTCCTACAGGAGCTTTCTGTTTTACTTTCACCTTGCTTTAGGCAATCTAGATTTCAGTAGTATCTTTAATTTCTGTGATTTTAACTGTCACCTGTTTATTCCTCTTCTGTTAAATGATGAGATAGCTCAGGTCTGACTGTAACACAATAATTGAGAATTAATCTACTTCAATGATCTATTTTCATAATGGTCTTTAATCTGTCATTTTATGGTGGATAAATGTTTGTTTAAACCATTCAAATGCTGCATAAAAGTCATCTGTGTATCATTGATAATTTTAATCAAATCTGTCATCTGCTTAAAATTCTAAGAGGTTTTTATTATCTAGTGACTATACCAGATTTAAATAGCGCTCTTTTCATACAGGTGCTGTGTATTCAAAAGCACTTCACATGAAATTATATTTATATGGTACATGTACTTACAAAGTGAAAAAGACAAGAACATGTAAATACATTTACAATAAACTGAGAAAAAAAAACAAATATGAGAAATGTACATTGCAGGAATGGTGAGTTATTGATCAGAAAACATAGGTCTATTGACGAACAGACCAAGTGGCTCGCAGCTGAAGGAAAGATGAATGTAAAGCAGAAAGTTCCTTTAGGAATATTCCACTTTGCATTCATATTGCTTTAAGCTGTCACCTATATTAACCCATTACCCCATAGCCAATTTCTAATACTAGAGATAGGTGACCACTTAAAGCAGGTTGAAAGTAAAGCAGAATGTGCCATAAGGCACATTCTGCTTTACTTTGAGCCTGCTTTAAATTACCAGCTGCTAAAATATAGAAATTATTTCTAATGTTAAATATTCACAACTGTATTAATTGGAACTATTTTCTTCAGTGGAGGGATAAATTAGAGGCTTAAAAAGGCGTATTTATGGGGTAATGGGTTAACCACCATCAATAAATGACCGACATGTGCAAAGAAATTTCCCCCACTTTTTCTGAGGGGGTGGGGGCCTAACTTGAGACACAAGAATAACTTCAATTTAAGTTGAGAAGATGACAATTAACATATGTGTTGGATTACTTTGTCTACTGGATATTTGATAGTTGACACATCACATGTTTCATCCCTTATATCAATGTATCAGCATCATAAGCAGGGCTCCATAGAGATAACAGTAGTTTTTCAAAACTTAAATCTTTATTTCTGCATTGAACCCTATAAGAGACAATTCTAATGAGTAGTGACACCATAGGATTTAATGCAGAAATAAAGATTTTAGTTTTTTTAATATTTCCCTTATCTAGAGCTCTGTATTTTTATTAGCTAATGTAAAAGTTCAGACAACAGTTTCAAATATGAATATAGTTCAGACAACAGTTTCAAATATGAATATTCAGTAGGAGAAGAAATAATAAAAATTCACTTTAATACATTAACTTATTATAATGTCATGCCAAATGTAACTTAATTGGCTAAAATTGCAAACAGTGAGGTCCATATTATTAGGTCAGAAAATTGCAAACAGTGAGGTCCAAGGTCAGATGCAGAGAAACTTTACTGGCCTCTGACATGAGAATTGAGACTGTTTGAAACTAATTTTGTAACTGTTTAACCCATATACCCCCATTAATACACCTTTAACTTATTCTTTAATCAAAGAAAATAGTTCCACTATATACAGATATATATATAATTTATATTTATATGCACTATAAGAAATATAGTCTATATTCTGGCAGGTTTAAAGTACATTCTGCTTTACTTTTAACCTGCTTTAAGTGGGCATCTGTTTCCAAAACTAGAAACAGGCTATGGGGTAAAGGGTTAATATACAAAAGTCATAGTTATTTCAGAGAGAACATGTTTGGATTAAGTGACAATTCTGCATGCTAAGGGCAAATGGGAAAGGGTTCATGTCATGACAAGTAACTGCATTGGTCTATTGTTTGTAGAACATACCTTAAACACAGGGCTGCCATAAGTTGACATGAAAAATCCTAAGATTTCCAAATTTGCATTTTTCAAGTGCGATTTTACGAATCGTACCTTTACCCCATAGCCCTTTTCTTGTTTTGTTGACATGCCACTACTTAAAGCAGGCTGTAAGTAAAGCAGAATGCGCCTTAGGGCGCATTCTGCATTACTTTCAGCCTGCTTTAAGCTACCATGTACTGGGAAAAAATCCGGAATTTTAGGAAAAATCCGGAGAAATGGCAGACCTGTAACCAGCGGTATCAACAGTAGGTGACTGCTTGTGGTTGTCATAAATATACAAACCACATCTGGCCATCCTCCCAGTATTCTTAACCCTTTCCTTCATAGATATTTGAATTATTTCACCATTTTAATTTTCAATTAATAGTCAGGCAATTATGTACAATAAGAAATATTTTCTACATTCTAGCAGCAAAGGCACATTCTGCTTTACTTCCATCCTGCTTTCAGTGTTCATCTATATTCAATACTAGAAACAGGCTAGCTGGGTTAAGGGGTTATTAAACCCTTTTCATAGCCATATGTGTAAATCACCCATATCAAACTGCAAAAAGCCTGGTGTCTGCTTAAAGAAAGACACATGTAAAGCAGCAAGCTCTTTAGGGAGCATTCTGCTTTACTTTCATATTGCTTTAAGCTGTAACTTTCATCTTGCTTAAGCTGTCACCTTTATTAACCACCATCAATAAATACTTGTAATGATTTCAGTGGTTATAGGCAGCAGAGGATGTAAGGGCCTTCTATGACACTTATTGGGAGTAAAGGGTTAAACCTTTAAGTGCTTTGTTGCTCAAAATTTGTTAATTCTGAAATGGTCCTTTATTCCTCATATTTTCAGATTTACCATCAGAGAGATAAATAATGTTGATCCCCATAACATGTTCTAAAGTTACTTAGTGTCATGGTCAAAACTGTAGAATAGTTTTCGTCCAGATGAAACAATCCCCAACACTTATAATATATGAATATCAAAAAAGACTATTTCACTCTTGAAAACAACAAATTCATATTGAATTTTATGGGTAGTTTTAATATAATATCTAACCTGAAAACAAACAGTGCAGACCCTTATCAGAGGGCTCCTTTAGGAGCCCTCTAATCAGGGTCTGCACTGTTGCTAAAGGACACATTAACTGTTTTCCAGCAGAGTAAAGGGTAAAATAGTTTATGACATTCTGCAAATGCCAACAATGTGTCTTTATTATATGGCTACAACATGTTACATCACAATAGAACAGTAAAAGATGACAAACTGCGTAGAAACCATCTTCATATTATACGATTGCGCAATCAGAAAAACAAGATAAGATGATATCTTAATAAGTTTTCAACAATTTATAAGACTACTTATTAGAATCATCTCTTTAACCCATTACCCCATAGCCTGTTTCTAGAATGCCCCTTAAGGTGAAAGCTGATTTAATTTCAGCCTGTTTAAAACTACCATCATTCTGCTAGAATATAGAAAATATTTCTTTTGACACATATTCATCATGACTGTATAAATTGGAACTATTTTCTTCAGGATATGAATAAGTTAATGCGTAATTATGCTTATCTATTGAGTAAAGGGTTAACATGATTCAGGGCTAGAGATAAGGGGAGTTAATATTTCAAAAAATAAAATCTTTATTTCTGCATTGAACCCTATGGTGTTACTACTCATTAGAATTGTCTCTTTGAGACGATTCTAATGAGTAGAAACACAAAAGGATTTATTGCTGATAAAATGAATGAGAAAATTTTGGACTTGTTCAGTTTACTCCCTCTTATCTGGATCCTGGTGATTCTAATGAGAAGTCAAGAAATAGGGTTCCCGGATTCTATCCAGGGAAGATATAAGGATATTAGTATTCATAATTAATAATTACACCCTGGCATATCATGATAGAGCAGACTTAGCTTCACACAGCCACAAGTCATTGACTTCACCCCCAACCTTGTAAAATTGAGAATCTTTTTTTACTTTATTTTCCTTCTTTACCAGTTCTTTTGAAAAGATACTTTAGTACCTAATTTTCTTGACCAAGCTTAGAAAAGAATCATGAAGGCCCTTCAACAGAGAGCTCTGTTTGTGTGCCCATTGGACAGGGCTCTTTCTGGCCATTTTGGGAAAAAACTGAAATGTCTGATTTGGGAAATTTTGGGCACAAAAATTCATGTTTTGGGAAGAAATTTTAGAGTTGATTTTTTTGTGGAAATTTGGAATATCTTTTACCATTTCCCGTTAGGAATGCGTCCGTGTATACACCAGAAAAAGGCCTGTTGGCCCATTATCACCTTTACCAAACTGACATTACATATACATGGTACAGTTCAATTACTGTCACCGTGTATGGAAAAGAAGTACCATTATAGTTGCTTTTAGCTCCCTGGTTAAGTCATAATACTGCACTTTAACCTATTACCCCATAAAAAACATCTTTTTACACCTCTTATGTATTCCTTCACTGCAGTAAATAATTTCATTCTATATACATGTAGTCATGAAACTTTACCCACAAAAAAGTTTTCTATATTCAAGTAGGAAGAAACTAACCCATTACCCAATAAATACACCTTTTTTTATTCCTACATTGATGAAAATAATTTTAATTTATATATAATCATGAATATGTATCATAGAAAATATTTTCTACATTCTTGCAGATGGTTGCTTAAAGCAGGCTGAAAGTAAAGCAGAATGTGCCTTAAGACACATTATGGTTTACTTTCACCCTGCTTTAAGAGGTCACCTGTCTTCAAAACTGAAAACAAACTATGGGGTAAAGGGTTAAAACAGGCAGAATGTCACCTGTCTTAAAAAGTAGAAAAAGGCTATGGGGTAAAGGGTTAAAGCGACTCGCAACCAGATGGTGTATTTGCAAAAATAAAAGAAAAACTCAAATAAAAGACAATGTGTAGCATTATAGCGCATCTGGCATAAGAAAAATATGATCAGTCTAAAAACATCCATAAGAAAAGTCTTCAAATCTTAGGTTTTTTTTTAGATATTTTCCATCGCTTTATCCGTTGTGTCCAAAGATCACGGACTCAGACATAAACCCTGGCCGAATTATATACTCTCCAGCGCTACACACTGAAGTACGTTAAATCAATCCCAGAGATATGAATTGGTTGAGTGGGCTAAGGGGTTGTCTTATTTTGCTTTTCTGTTCCATGATGCAGCATGCAAGGTCCGGGTTCGAATCCCATCAGAGCTTAATAATTTTTTTTGATTGAAATGCATTTTTTAAACAGAATTTCTTATTCTAAACGTCTTATTCTTATCCGTTTATATAAGCGTTTGTCATATATTTACAAATTCCTATTTTTACTGCTAAATCTGCTTGCAAGCCTCATTAAAACTGAAAGAATCAAACTCAAATGGCATGATCACAGATACTAATATACAAGCCCAGACCATCTCCCGCCCACTCATAACCTTAAATAGTTTGTTGCTTGTAAACATATCAAGTTCATACCATTGTGTCTAGTTTATAGATCATAATCATTAACCAATGCTCTCCATGTTGTTGATAATGAGCTTAATTTACAATCAATAACCTACACTGCTGTATACCCTTTCTTCTATAAAAGTCCTTCTGGTTGCATCTACCTATAATGTTACCATACATATATACATGTACTTAAAAACAGCTGTAATTAATGGTAGTTTAAAAGACTTGAGACAGCTTAAAGCAGGATAACAGTAAAGCAGAAAGCTCCTACAGGAGCTTTCTGCTTTACTTTTATCCTGCTTTAAGCAGATATCTGCCTAAAATGCTCGCCAAGGTAGCCTTTGGGAAAGGTTTAACTAATGAATGGACATTTATTATGGTGTAGCATTCATATTCTAGATCTCATTACTATACATACAGCCATAATCTACTTATATCCTGTTGTAAACATACACCTGTCTAAACTGCTCACCCAGGTACAGTGGAGAATCTGTTATTCTTTCCCGTTTAAACGCAAACGTACACAAACGCAAAGCACTAAAACGTAGAAAAGTACAACTTTTTGACAATTCTGAAAATTCATGTTTATCTTAGTGGCAAACAGTTTTGAGCCTGATCAGACGCCGGGTTACCCGGCGTCTGATCTGGCTCCAAACTGTTTGCAATAGAAATAATAGTTTTAGCGTAAACGCGTTTATTGGGAAAGAATAACGTTTTGTCCACTGTAGCTTTGGGGAAAGGGTTTAGCTAATGCAAGGACATGTAATGGCTTACAATATTATTCATATTCTAGATCTCATTACCATACATACAATCATACCAGTGGCAATTAAGCAACCATTGAACATAAATAAGCATGGTTTAAACCCTACAGATGTGTAGCAGCCTATGCAGAACAACTTTAATGCAGAAAGCACAGAAAGGAGCTACAGTGCTCCCTCACTACAACATTCCTCCCAACAACAATTAATGCCCTCCTTACAAAACCCCAAACAAGAGGGCTAGAATGGCCCTTGATTGCTCACCTGACCATGGTAACACTAGGATGGGTCACGTGATTTCAGAAAAGAAGATTTGTAAAAGGTGACCCCCAGGGCGGGGCCAATTTTGACCCCAGGGACAAAATTTGAACAACTAAGATAGAGGACCTGTAAACGATGATATGTGCAAAATTTCTAAACTCAGTGTACTATGGTTTCAGACAAGATAATTTTTGAAGTTTTCATTGAAAAAATCTATTTTTAGCTCTGGTGACCCAGATTATGCAACAGACCAGAACCAATTCATCTATATATGTGAACGACCTCTAGAAGTTACATCATGCCAAATATCAAAGCTCTGGCCATATTGGTTTCTGAGTAAAAGATGTTTGAACATTTTCCTATGTAACTCTACGTAAAACGGTGACCTCCGGGGCGGGGCCAATTTTGACCCCAGGGACAAAATTTTAACAACTTTGATAGAGGGCCTGTAGACGATGCTATGTACAAAATATCTAAACTCAGTGTACTATGGTTTCAGAAAAGAAGATTTTTGAAGTTTTCATTGAAAAAATCTATTTTTAGCTCCGGTGACCCACATATGCAACAGACCATAACCAATTCAACAATATGTGTGAAGGACTTCTAGAAGTTATACCATGCCAAATATCAAAGCTCTGGTCATATTGGTTCCAGAGAAAAAGATGTTTGAACATTTCACTATATAACTCTATGTAAAACTGTGATCCCCGGGGCGGGGCCAATTTTGACCCCAGGGACAAAATTTGAACAGCTTTGATAGAGGATCTGTAGACGATACTATGTGCAAAATATCTAAGCTCAGTGTACTATGGTTTCAGACGAGAAGATTTTTTAAGTTCTCATGGAAAAAAATCTATTTTTAGCTCCGGTGACCCAGATATGCAACGGACCGGAACCAATTCAACAATATAAGTCAAATACCTCTAAAAGTAATACCATGCTAAATATCAAAGCTCTGGACATATTGGTTTCAGAGAAAAAGATCTTTGAACATTTCACTATATAACTCTATGTAAAACGTTGACCCCCGGGGCAAAATTTGAACAACTTTGATAGAGGACCTATAGGTAATGACATGTGCCAAATATCTAAGCTCTGGCTCTTGTGGTTTGTGACAAGAAGATTTTTTAAGATTTCCTTATTTTTTCTCTTTGGTTGCCATAGCAACCAGAGTTCTGCATGGTTTCAAATTTTTTGAACAACTTTGAAAGAGCTTAACCCAAGGAACATTCCTGTGAAGTTTGGTTGCAATCAGGCAAGTGGTTTTGGAGAAGAAGATGTTTGAAGAAATTGTTGAAGCACGACAAACAACGCACGACGCACAAACGCACGACGCCGGACATTGACTGACCACAAAAGCTCACCTTGAGCACTTTGTACAGGTAAAGACATTTATATCCAACATTATCATGGCTGCATTATCGTCTACTTAAATTTGTTGTCTGCTTTTTTTCTCAAAGTTACATATATCAAGTGGAGATTTTGATATAATAAATATTATGACAAGTGACAAACAGCTTGAATCCAGATCAGATGCCGCATTACGCGGCATCTGATCTGGATTCAAGCTGTTTGCAAATGTAAGCAAAGTTTTAATTTTCCCTCCCTATAACGACTCCCTCCGAACAACATACATAATCTGTGTCTCCCATTGGGTGTAGAGAGGGAGCACTGTATCATCATTATGTTTGTTCTGCATTAAACTGCCACCTGCATTAGAGACTCTCTATTATGCATTTTTGGTTTAGTATAGTAATCAGCAATCATCATAAGTGTTAATGTTTACCGGTAAGCTTTTTACTTCTTTATTTGCATTCAGTCACATATTACCTTCACTTATTACTGGTACTTCATACATTTTCACACATTTCTTGACTGATGAAAATAGTTTCCCTTTAAATAGTAAAACCTCAAGCAATAAATTTTCTAATCCTATCAGATGGTAGCTTAAAGCAGGCTGAAAGTAAATCAGAATGTGGCTTAAGGTGCATTCTGCTTTAAGTGGTCACCATATTCGATACAAGAAACAGGGTAGCATTACTATGGGGTAAACGGTTAACCCTTTACCCCATAATCCGGTTACTAGTTTTGAAAACAGGTGACCACTTAAAGCAGGTTGAAAGTAAAGCAGAATGTGCATAAAGGCACATTCTGCTTTACTTTCAGCCTGCTTTAAGCTACTATCTGCAAGGATATATAAAACTGGTAGTACATATTCATGACTGTAAAAAGTAGAACTATTTTCTTCATAGGAGGAATACATTAAATGCATTAAAGACTTATTAATGGGATAGTGGATTAATGTTACATTATTCATCAGTATCAAGTTGTCTTTCCTTGTACAGTGGAGAATACGTTATTCTTTCCCGTTTAAACGCAACGAAAGGCAAAGCACTTAAACGTAGAAAAGTGCAACTTTTTGGCAATTCTGATAATTCATGTTTATCTTGGTGGCAAACAGCTTGGAGCCTGATCAGACGCCGGGTTACCCGGCGTCTGATCTGGCTCCAAACTGTTTATGATAGAAATAATAGTTTTAGTGTAAACGCGTTTATTGGGAAAAAATAATGTTTTCCACTGTATGCAAGCTGAAATGCTTGGATATATGCCTGAGACCAGAGACATACTGGTGCACTAACTTAGAAAAGTTATGTTCACTGTGAATGAGTCAATTTGTAATTCCAGTTTTGCTGGTGGGCAATTTAATTAAAATGTCCAGGTTTTATTTAAACCTTGATCTTGTTGCTACAACACCAGAATATAGCCTAAAACAAGGATTTCTCCAGTTAAAACTTTCCCCATGGATAAATGCCCCCTTAGAGTATCATTACCTATTCCTTCACAGAATATCGAGTTAACAGAATATTCATCAATGGCGTGAATACAGGTGCTACCTTAAAGCAAAATAAAAGTAAAATAAAAAGCTTCTGCTTTAAATTCATCTTGCTTTAAGCAGTATCCTGCTCAAAACACATTTGGATATCCATGCAGGGGATTTATACTATTGCCAATTAACCCATTCCCAGCCATAGAAATCCCTTTTGAAACATTAACCTATTTCTCACAGATACATCTGTCATAACCCATTACCCATAACATATTTCTAGTACTGAATATAGGTGATTACTTAATGCAGGTTGAAAGTAAAGCAGAATGCGCCTTAAGGCACATTTTGCTTTACTTTCAGCCTGCTTTAAGCTACCATCTGCCAGAATATAGAAACTATTTTTTATAATGCATATTTATGATTGTATAAATTTCAACTATTTTCTTCAATGGAAAATTAATCAGAGGTGTAAAAAGGCCTATTTATGGGATAATGTCTTAACCCATTACCCCATAAAAACGCCTTTTTACGCTTTTAATTCATTCCTCCAAATTTATACAGTTATTTACAATGTATGATAAGAAATATTTTCTATAATTTAGCAGATGGAATCTTAAAGCAGGCTGAAAGTAAAGCAGAATGTGCCTTCTGCTTTACTTTCAACCTGCTTTAAGCGATCACCTATTTTCAAAACTAGAAACAGGCTAGGGGTAATGTCTTAAATACTGAAAACAAGCCATGAGGGGAAGAATTACGTTGTTCACTTTCTTCAGACTATAAATGCATCTTGAATTTGCAAAGTATGGGTCCAATTTCAAGACTACGTGAAACTTCGAAATAGCTGTTGCACTTTGTGGTTATCTGATTTAAGCAGTCTTACTTTTGTCATGTATTAACCCTTTCCTCCCTGAAACCTCAAATGGACAATTCTAATTTTTCAATTTAGTCTAGTCCATTTTTTTCATTTTAGGGTTGATTTTCACAATATATGTCAAAATGACAAACAGTGTAGACCCTGATCAGAGGGCTCCTTAAGGAGCCCTCTGATCAGGGGCTACTCTGTTTGCATAGGACAAGTGTATTCCTCACAGGCACATGGTTTGCAAATGACGCATATATGAGTGACTAGGGTTCAAAGAGTTAAATAGTCATTGCACCAGGTCTTAAGTTAGAGAAATTACTCCATTCTTGTTTTAACATAATTTTGAACATGTAACTGTTTTAAAACTTCCTCCTCTGGAAACCTTGTTGAGACACTACAACTGCTGAGTACAACTTCAAGGGACATTTAACTGAATTAAAGTGCTAATCACTCAAATAAATACCGAACAAAATCTTGGAAGAGGTTGAATTCTACAGTTGAACACCTGACAGCAAGTTATCTTAGTAACTTTACAGACTCGCTTTAAACACTGCCTAAACCCATTCCCCAATAAATACGCCTTTTTACGCCTATAATTTATTCCTCCACTGGAGAAAATAGCTTCCTTTTATACCATATGATCATGAATATGTACCATGTCCATGTGGTATATTTTCTATATCCTAGCAGATAAAAGCTTAAAGCAGGCTGAAAGTAAGGCAGAATGCACCTTAAGGCACATTCTGCTTTACTTTCAACCTGCTTTAAGTAGACACCTATATTCAATACTAGAAACATGCTATGTGGGAAAGGGTTAAATTAACAGACAATCATTTCACTCAAATCTAATTAAAATCCACAGCTTTGTTTATTTTGATTGTGAATCACGTTCTCCTTAACACTTTGCATGCTAGCAACAGATATATATATACTGAGCAAAAATAGAAACGTCCCACCCTATTACAGGGAAATTTTCTTGAAAGTAATAAGGTTGATGGTTGTAAAACCTATACAGAAAATAAAGTTTATTCATTTTTGAATCCATATCAGTTAACCTCATATTGCTGAGATAATAACTTTTCGAGTGATGTAATGAAGAAGTTGGTAGGGTTCAAAATAAAAAATCTGAATAAATGTTTGTTTATTAAAAAATGTTAAGTTGATTACTGAATTCTCATAAAAAGTCCCAAGTTGTATTCAGAAAGATTAATATCGTGTACGGCCACCGTTTGCACCAATATACGCTCCACTTCTACGGCGTAACGTAACGTTTAATGAGAACGTCAGACATTCACTCTTGCTGTGAGGTCTGTGTCAAATATTGAAGCTGAATCTTAAATGTAATCAATTTGCGTAGTCTACCATCTGCATTGCTAAGTGTGAATCGAGATTCATCAGTAAAAAGAACTTGGTACCAGTCAGTTTGCCTCCAATTCAAATGACGTCGTGACGACAGATAACGTGTCGTCCAAATTTGACCGGAATATGGGAGTCATGCTCTGATTGGTTTAGCGTTGGATTACAAAGGTCTGTGATGACTCACCGTGTTCACTAGCCGTCCCGGTGGCTGGAAAATGACGTAGACGTAAGTGCGTTAACGTGCCGTAGTGGTCAGTTCCGACGGAGGAAAAACGGGGTGACCAAGGCGAAAACGATTGTGAACAGTCCCAGTCTGATGGTACCGGGTCGCAAGCCTCTGTTTGGTCTTTGGACAGCAGCCGAACCTGCGGGCGACGTCGATGGCCGTTATTGCATGATTTCTTTCAACTTCAGACGAGCGTGGCATGATGGAAGGATTGAAATCATACGGTGTTTTTCAATTTTTTTTACTAGCATGTGTGGTGTTTATTGTACGACGGTGACAGAATTACTTTATTAAAATGTGTGTACCTTGCACGTGCAGATCATGATTCCGTTACGTTAACGGTTTTTGTCTGTGTTATTTTGTGAAAACTTTACACATGTGTAACTCCAACTAACCAGTATCCCACAAGTACATTCACTTGATGTATAACTTAAATAACGTCAGAGATATGTCCGTTCAAAACGTGGGACGTTTCTATTTTTGCTGAGTATATAATATATGATTTAAAAAAAAATAGATGATGTATTAGGCTATAAAAACACAATTTTATTTCTTCAAACCATGCGCCACGCGTTTCACCATATCATCAGGCGCACTAATATTGTTCTATGACGTCATGACGTTGTTGTCATGATATCGACGTCGTCACTTCCTGTTGACGTACATCTAAGGTAAATAACTGCGTTTTATTAAAGGGAGATAATTATTGAGAATTAAGAACAGGTTTAAATTTAGCTATGAAATATTCTTCTTTTGCTAGCCTAGCTGAAACACTATTTGTCTTTAATTTAAAAAAAGAAAACATTTCATAATTTAAGTTTTTCTTTCCGCATTTTACTAATCACGCCGACATTATCTATTATATATATATATATGATTTAAAAAAAAATAGATGATGTATTAGGCTTTAAAAACACAATTTTATTTCTTCAAACAATGCGCGACGCGTTTCACCATATCATCAGGTGCAATAATATTGTATATATATATATATATATATATCTGCCACAGTGATTACCTTTGCAAACAGATTGGATCCAGATGAGACGTCGCGTAACGCGGCGTCTCATCAGGATCCAAACTGTTTGACACTCTGACCATGATTTAAAAAGAAATTTTGAAAATTCTATTTTATGAACAATAGCAGACGACAAATGTTTTCAGATGAAAAAAAAAAACCAGCATGCAAAGAGTTTATGTAAACATGTCTTTATAATCGTAACTGTTTCACTTTTACAACATTGAAAATCAGTACTAGAGACCTTTGCAAACAGTTGAGATCCAGATCAGATCCCGCAAAAAATGTAGGGCAGATCAGGATCACAACTTTTTGTCCTTGGATGTTGTTTTTAAAACATAGACAAGACTGAGCTATTTTCACCATTTTAGCTGACAACATTATCACAGTCAACCCTAGCAACAAGTAAACTCATTATTTACAGTGTAAATGTGAGGATTGCACCTGTCCTATACAATCCTATATCAATATTATTATTATTGACATTTGCTGAATCACAAGCAGCAGGGCACAATCGTGGCATATGGAGGAGGCTGGTATACAAGTGTGCAATGAGGTGCCCCAACGGTTCAACACAGAGCTAAGAGACCAAGGCAAGGCAATGCTTTACAGTGTAGACCCTGATCAGGGTCTACACTGTTTGTCATTTTGAAATATATTAAAACCATCCCATAATAGTAAAAAATGGACTAGACGTAATTTGAAATAAGAATTGTCCATTAGAAGTTTCAGGGGTGAATGAATTAATTGTATACAGTAAAACCTGGCTTAACTCTTTCCTCCCTGAAACTTTAAATGGACAATTCCAGTTTCCATTTTAGTCTAGTCCATTTCTTACTTTTAAGGGTTGTTTATGTCAATGTTTGTCATTGTGACAAACAGTGAAGACCCAGATCAGAGGGCTCCTTTCGGAGCCCTCTGATCTGGGTCTTCACTGTTTGCATAGGACATGTGTACTATTCACATGTACACTGTTTGAAAAGAACGCATATATGCGGGACTAGGGTTCAAAGAGTTAACACTTTTGTCCTTGAAACTTCAAATGGACAATTAAGTCTAGTCCATTTATTACTATTGATGGTTGTTTTTGACAATGTATTGCAATATGACAACCTGATCAGAAGGCTCCTTTAGAAGTCATCTGATCTGGGTCTTCCATGTTTGCAAAGGACAAGTATATTATTTACAGATACACTATTTGGCAAGGATGCATACATAGGGGTTTAGGTTACAGATGGTTAAAACAGGCCAGTCAAGGGAAGCAGCCAAATTGGCTCCTTAAGACAAGAGACTGCTCAATCCAGGTGCTTCTAAAGACAAGGCTGAAAACAGCAGTTTAATAGTGATATATGTGTATTTTTATGGACTTTATTTTGAACACTTTCAATTGTTCACCACCCATTCCAATTTCTAGTGTCATGGTAACAAATTTGAATTTCTTTAGCAAACTTTCTGACAGTGGAAAGGTTAAGAGTTGTGTCAGATACTGCACATCTGATCTCCAAACAAATATAGAAAAGTAAATAAATGTCAAAAGCTCTTTTACACTTGACCAATTTTGTAAAATATTTTAAGAGCTCTTTCATGCTATACCAATTTCACAAAACATTGACACTTACAATTAGCATGAGACATTTTTTACAAAGAGATATGTCAAAAATCAAACTTTTATGTGTGGTAGATCCATGTTTTTCAGTTCTTCAAAGTTTGATTTTTGACATATCTCTTCGTAAAAAATGTCTCGTGCTAATTGTAAGTGTCAATGTGAAATGCTTATACAGATCCAGAGACAGACCAGATCAGGGATGGTGTTTTAACCCGTTTTATGCGGGATACACTTTCAGGTGTACCTCTAGGCAAACAGTTTTGATCTCAGATCAGGCCCCACATTGTGGGGCCTAATCTGAGATCAAAACTGTTTGCAGCTAGTTCAGTATTCTATCAGAAACTGCTAAAATCTTTTGTAAATATTTGAGTTAAACCCGCTGCAGACTACATTTTAAAATGGCCGCCAAATATTACCCATTACAATGGGTTAAATATGGTGGCTGATCTAGGTTTTAACTGTTTGTAAGGCCTGAAGGTGCTACTGAAGTTTTTACTTACTGCACTGAATTGTCACTGTTCCATTAACACATGTGGCATTTGTAGATGTCCATCCTGGTTCATGACATTCTGTAAAAACAAAACAGGTTACTTTCTTTCAGACCTTTTCCCAAAGTTACCATAATTAGAGCTCCAGATAAGGGTAGTTTTTCAAAAACTAAAATCTTTATTTCTGCTTTAAACCCTATTGTGTTACTACTCATTAGAATTGTCTCAAAGAGACTAGTCTATTGAGTAGTAGCACTATAGGATTGATGCTGAAGTAAGTGAGAAAATATTGAATTTGTTCGGTTAACTTGTCCTTTCTTATCTGGACTAAAAACGAAAAAAATTGAGACACACTGTAATAAACTATAACTGCTGTAATTATCTAAACAACAAACTTACAGTGGAGAATCTGTTATTCTTTCCCGTTTAAACGCAAACGTACGCAAACGCAAATCGCTAAAACGTAGAAAAGAACAACTTTTGGACAATTCTGATAATTCTTGCTTATCTTGGTGGTAAACAGTTTGGAGCCTGATCAGACGCCGGGTAACCCGGCGTCTGATCTGACTCCAAACTGTTTGCACTGCAAATAATAGTTTTAGCGTAAACGCGTTTATTGGGAAAGAATAACAGATTCTCCACTGTATAATTGCTTTAATCGACCAGTCAGTGGTCCAAAAGGTGTATGCTGAATGGCAGACAGTGTAAAATCCTGATGAGACCGTTCCTGAAGCAGTCTGATCATCATCAGGGTATACACATGTTTGCTCAGGTCTTCTTGTTAACCCTGTACCCCATAAATAGTTAAATACGCATTTTATACCTATAATTTATTCCTCCACTGAAAAAAATAGTTTCAATTTATCAAGTCTTGAACATATATCCCATATGAATATTTTCTATACCCTAGACTGTAGCTTAAAGCAGGCTGAAAGTAAAGTAGAATGTGCCTTAATGCGCATTCTGCTTTACTTTCAACCTGCTTTAAGTGGCCACCTAATCTTCAAATCTAGAAACATGCTATAAGGTAATGGGTTTGCATTGTTTGTCTTACATAACCAGTATGCCATGACTCAAATCAGTCAGCACTCTTTTAGTGACCACTGATTATGTGTTACATTATGTTATAGTTCAGATGATAGATATTTAACCCTTTCCCACATAGCATATCTGTAGTATTGAATATAGGTGTCCACTTAAAGCAGGTTGAAAGTAAAGCAGAATGCGCTTTAAGCGCATTCTGCTTTAATTTCAGCCTGCTTTAAGCTATCATCTGCTAGAATATAGAAAATATTTTGTATTATACATATTTATGAATGTTTAAATTGGAACTATTTTCTTCAGGGCCAGGAAGAATAAACTGAATGCACTAAAAGGCGCTTCTATGGGGGAAAGGGTTAAAGGGGATACTGTCAAAGATTTATATAAAGTTGGAGAAGTGTTACTGTTTATCCCATAGCATGTTTATAGAATTGAAGATGGTAACCACTTAAAGCAGGTTGAAAGTAAAGCAGAATGTGCCTTAACCCTTTCCTCCCTGAAACCTCAAATGACCAGTTCTAGTTATCAATTAAGTCTGGTCCATTTTTGAAGTTTGAGGGTTGTTGATTTTTACAATATATGTCAAACTGACAAACAGTATAGACCCAGATCAAATGGCTCCTTAAGGATCCCTCTTATCAGGGTCTACACTGTTTGCATAAGACAAGTGTACTTCTCACACTCTTGCAAATGACACAAATATATGTGACTAGGGTTCAAAGAGTTAAGGCACATTCTGCTTCACTTGAACCTGCTTTAAGCTACCATCTGCTAGAATATAGTTCTAAAACATTTCTTATTATACATTTTCCTGACTGTATAAAATGGAATCAATTTCTTCAGTTTAGGAATAATAAAAGGTGTGAAAAGGCATATTTATGGGTTAATGTACAGTCCAAATTACCAGTATTTCCTTAAAAGTTTTTCTCCAGGATTTCTTTGTCAAATTTGCAAAAATTTAACCCATTACTGACTCCATAGATACACATTGTTATGCCTTTAATTTATTCCTCCACTGAAACAAATATATGTAAATGTAGGTCCGAATATTGTAAACGATGATCTATGATTGATCGAAAGAGATCATTCCAAAGATAATCGATTATAAAATCAAATACAGTATAACCTCTGTCGATCGACACCTCTCTTAACCGGAAACCTCTGTTATCCGATCCTGCTGTTTGGTCCCGGCAGTTTCTCTATATATTTTATGTAACCTAACTCTCTCTTGATCGGATCCTCTGTTAACCGTTATCCGACATACCTTGACGGACCAGAAAAGGCAAATTTGAGGGGTTTCACACCCCGTTATCCGACGGTATGCTGACCTTTGATCATTGACCGACTATACACGCGCAGGTGATAATGACACATATTGCTCGGATGGCCGTGAAAGACAAAATGTATTGTTTAAATAATGAGTGAATAATGTGAGGGTTAATAAGATTAACTTCAGCAAACACGTGTAAGCAACCCATTGAGGGTCGCAGTGCCGAAAAGACCAACTCATCCATCCTCTCTAACCATTATTTCGTGTTCAAATTGGACAGGTATCTGCCAATCGTCCTCACCGTCAAGTTGTCAACATTAGAAGTACGAAATATATATCTAATGCGCCCTCCGCATAGGTCGAGTCTATAGAAATAATCGCAGGCGTAAAATGTATGCTCAAGTTATATTGAGAGAAAATAAAAACATTCTCGCGTTTTGAATTTTTTTTTAATTTCCCGCTAGTTTGACATAGAGAAGACCGTACTTGTATATAAAATGTAAATACGAATTTGCCGTTATTTTAGTCGATCCCTTAATATCTACATGTATGTGTGTTTACTTCCGATTGCACACTGACTATACATGTTTATGCCTACTGTAGAAAGAGTGTGACAATGGAAAAAACGTGTAGATCCGGAGCAGGGAGCAGGGGACACCTATTTTAAACTGGAAAGGATCTGACAAGGATATGCTGCAGTCATGCAAACATATTAAATAAATCAATCGGCATCGAGAAATTCGCCTCGAAGCGACAATCTTTGTGTGTGTAAACTTGTGAACTTAGGACTAATTCCGTTAACCGACAACCTCTCTTAACCGACTTACAAACATGGAACCATGGGGTGTCGGATAACGGAGGTTATACTGTAACCGATTAATCGAAATAATGTTTTTATTATATTCTAAGTAAAAAAGCTGTATTATTTCTAATATAAAATGTATTAAAACACTTTACTACATTAATAATGTCTGTATTAATCTTCAGATGTGCAAATAAAATCAAAAAAATATAATCTAATCTTTTTATTGTCAACTTTAAGATTTGAGTTTTTAAATTTATACTCAAAATTTAAAATTCTCATTTGTGATCGATGATTAATCAAAGTTGTCTGTCCGATTATATCCGATGATCGCTTATGAAAATCAGCCGATTATGAAACTCTAAATTTCTTAATGTTTATTGCATTAAGGCAGACTTCCCGAAAGTTGGGGAAAAGTGTCAGTCAGTCGGACTGACAGACCCTTAAAATCTGTCAGTCCCAACTATAAATTGTCAGACCGACAAAAACTCAAACAAAAATGAAACACTAGGGTACTTTTTTACACTAAACTAGTTTCAGAACTTCAATCATAAAGATTTTCATTTTGAATTAGAATGTGAAGTCCATTCAAGTCCTGATATATATGACAATGTTAATAATTTCCTATTATTGCTAAATTAAGCATGAAGGCATGTATAGATGTATAACACTTTGAAAAATCCAAGTCACATCTTTTCCTTATAAATACTTAAGTCAGTAAGAGAGATTCTAATGGTTAAGTAGTTCTTACGGTGTCAGATTCTGTCAGATTCTATTTTGAGTAACAATTGTCAATTACTCTTGTATTTCATCTTAAATTAACAATAAATTTAATCATAAACTGTGTTAATACTAATTCTAAACAAAAAAATATTACTTTAACAAATTAATTCTTACACATGCTTATTCAATGTGAAGGACGCCATTTTGGTCAAATTTTAGGAGCGATTTTACAATTAGTCCGCCACCAAAAATGTCATTTTTATGGTCAGGTTAATATCACAAGAAATGGCCAGATTAATGTTACAACAAATGGCTAGGTTAATGTCACAAGAGATGGCCAGTTAATTTCTACGAAAATACAAAAATGACCTGCGGACAGATTGTAAAGTAAACCCTTACCTTAGGTTCCTAACCCTAGGTTTTGGTGGCGGACTAATTGTAAACCCTAGCCAAATTTTACAAAATGTCGGACAATGGAAGTTTGTTTTCTAAACTTTGTTTGAGTGATTGGAAGTGTGATTATTTGACTGGAAATTCCAATTTTAATGCATGGGAGGATATATGATTGCTATTTTGGGTAAGTGAAAATCGTATGCAGTAATTTCTAGGGAAATTTCATAAAAATCGTATTTCTTTGTGTTTACACACAGGTCAGTGAGATTTCAATGAGACTGACGGTAAACACGGACTGGAAAAAATTGTGATGCGTGGACCGTAATCTTATGGTAAAAGTTCCTTACACATACCAGCAAGTTAAAAAGCAATTTTTCAATAAAATTACGATCGTGTCGAAGTTTTTCATACTCTGTTTTCTTTGTTTGATGCTCGACGGTCTTCAGTTTTCGTTTTCCCCGGGTCAGAATAATTCCCGGTCGGTCGGACCGATTTTAGGGACGAAATTGTCGGTCCTGGTCAAAATTTGTCAGTCCGGTCCGCTGGGTTTCGAGAAGTCTGTTAAGGCCGTTCTGCTTTACTTTAAACCTGCTTTAAGCTGTTGCCTATCTTCAATACTAGAAACAGACAATGAAGTAAAAACTGTAAAGTTTTAAATGGATTAACTTTAAATAGCTTTACATCCTATGTAGCAGAATAATGGACGTACCTGTCTGGTTGGTTGTTGTGTTATTTACTGTAGTGGCACACAGAGTAAAAATACACCCATTTGTACAACAACTATCTTTGTCTGTTTGTGCTGTACAGTTCCCTGGAAAGACAAAAAATAGCTGTCCGGAATAAATTTTCATCAGAGCAAATTCTGCTGTGCCTAATTAAGTGTGTAAGTTTTACGCTAAATCTAATGTGTCTCTTGATATCGTTGACAGGTGAAAATATAGTTATTGTTGTTTTGTGAAAATAATTTTGATGGCCTTTCGCAAAGTGCTTTCAATCGTCTTCTGCGAAAATACTGGTTAACACGCTGTAGTTCGAACTAGAAGAGGGTCTTTATTTACATAATCTTATTTTTAATGAAGGTAGTGACTAGGGGTACGTGACCGTACCTCTAATATTTGAAATTAGCGGTACGGTCACGTACCCCTAGCAGGGTTGACTATACGGTCACGTACCCCTAGTCACTACCTTTAATGAAACAATTTGTGAAATCGAATGTCCATCAAGTTTTAAGTTTTCAAAATACAGTTTGAGAATTTCCTTTCCAGATCACTTTGTGTATTCAACTTCCTACATGCCGACTATACCGATTTACCTTGATTGAATTTGAATCAACATTTCATAATTCTCTACTTTCACTTTGACATATTTTTGACAAAGCTTACCTACGGCTTTGGCACATGTTCCAAAGAAAAGAACAGAACAAATACACGTAATCAGTAGGTTTGAGATATGCATTGTCACCATTTTAGCAAGTATTGGTCTTCTAATCGATGTGAAACAAGTGCTGAACACTCCTATTCGCTTTATTGCGACTGATGGAAAACGTCAGCAGACACCGGAAATGAATGACTCTGATAAATGGCGGAAGTGAGTAGTTATTATTGAAATTGGAACGAAAACATCGGAAAGGCAATTCATTAAGGTTCGCAGGTCTGTTTAATTCATGAATGATCTGTCAATCTTCATAATATGAAACATTGATTGAATACCATATGGAGAGACAAAAAAAGTTAAAATAATTTATTTTTTTACTAGACGCCGTTTTTTTCCTGAAAGGGCCTTTTGTAGAAAAAAGTTCTAATTTTAATAAACATTTTTTTATTTATAATATATAGATTCTATTTAAAAATGTCTATTACTCAATAATTTCTATACATTCAAGAAAACTGTACAGACAATATGGTGGGGGGGGGGGGTAGGGGGGCCTCCCCCTGAAAATTTTGAAATTAACATTAAAATGGTGCATGCTGAGGGCATTCTAAGATGAAAGTTTATGTATCAATAGAATACCTGTCAGAAGATCATATAATGACAAACAGTGCTGAGTGCTGACACTAGTCAGAGGGCTCTGTGTCTCTGAAAATCTGGATCTACACTGTTTGTACAGGAACACGTTTTCCAGTCACAGGTAAACTGTTAGCACATTCAAACATAGCTTACTCTCATTTGAATCACCAAATGGACAATTCCAATGGTTAATAAAATATCAAGAGTAACTGCCTCCATGGAGGAATTATACCCGGGTATAATTCCTCCATGCTGCCTCGGTGTACTCAGATACATGTATGCCAGAAAAGGCTTTATTTCTATAAATTGGAATAAATTTTGATAAAATTATATATTTCTTTGCTAGCGGGCGTATTATATACCATTTGCGGTGCTCTCGTTTACTTTGGTAACGGTTGTTTTTATAATTTCTTACAAAATGTCAAACAGTGCAGACCCTGGACTTTTATTAGTCCTCTGGTCTGGGTCTACACTGTTTGTACAGAACAAGGTTTTCCAGTCACTACTAGGCTGTTAACATATTCAAATACAAAATGACAAAAATGCAGATCTTGACAAGACGGCTCATTTACGAATCCTCTGATCTGGGTCTGCATAGTTTGTACAGGACAAGAGCTCCTACATGTATGAGCAAACTGATCTGGGTGTACACTTTATCACAAGTTAACCAGTCAATAGTACACTCTTAGCCATTTAGCTTTTGCAAATTTAACCCAATCTCCCTCAAATATCAAATCACGGCAAGTCCATTCTTTTGACTTTATAATAGGTGGTTTCATTACAAAATGACAAACAGTGCTGGCCCAAGCTCCCTCGGGGAAATTCCTAGATGGTCTTAGGTGCGTTCTGAGGGCGGTTCGTGAATTCAAAGCAGATACAATACTAAGATAAATTTATGTAATAAAACTTCGACTCAAAATAACATAAATTATTTAATCTAGGATAATAATTTGCGACTGTATGTTTCCAAGTCGTTAAGCTCTAACCTCTACACCTACCCACTGGGATTTGTTAATGTACTCTCAATAGGGGAGTCCTCGGACATGCTTCCTTCAGAAAACTATTTATTCCTTTATGGTCTCTGGTGTGTTCTGAGGGTGTTTCACGCATTCAAAACGGGTAAAATACTTACATAAAGATCAAGGTTATTTGACTAATATTGGCAAAAATATTGGGGCTGCCCCCCCATTGCTCCATGTTTCTTCGGCAGGCCTGACTAAACGTTCCCTCTGGTCTGGGTCTACACTGTTTGCAAAGGATAAAATGTACTCGTCACGAGATCGAGTAAACTCTTAGCATTTTCAAACTTAACTAGATCTATTTCTCCCCTGAAACGGACATGTCCAATTAAATGTAAGTAAAGTACATTTTTACCTATATTTAAAGTTGTTTTAACCCTTTACCCCATACCCTGTTTCTAGTTTGGAAGAGAATTGAACATTTAAAGCAGGTTGAAAGTAAAGCAGAATGCAACTCAGTGGGCCATTCTGCTTTACGTTCAGTCTGCTTTAAGTGAAATAATAAATTAAATGTGCAAAAGGGCGTATGTATAGGGTAATTGGTTAATCCATTACCTTATATATACGCCTTTAATTTATTCCTCCACTGAAGAAATTATGGTCACCTATCTACTAGAAGCAGGCTATGGGGTAAACTGGTTTCGCATCTTTCTGTAGCCAGTGTTGATGATTAGATTATCGCAGACTTAAAATGAAACTTTTGTTTGCCAACTTGTGTTTCATGGTGACAGTAACAGTACGTGATCTATAGTTTTCCTTATAAGAACTTTCATTTCCATAGTAACCAAAATTCGTCTGCCATGATAGGGAATAACACCTGTTAAAACAATGATCCAATTCGCCAAAACGCTTGCTAGGTAGAAATTGTTGTGACACCTACATGTACAAGCGCTTACCAGACATGATTCAATGTATTGTCCACACTACCAAACGTGTGCCGCCAACCTATGATGTTATCTAATATCTACTCTGAGAAAAGGACCGCTACAGTGACCAGAAGTGATTGTGTGATTCGAAGGGGCTAAACAAGGGGCACACGCCAACAGCTTAGTGAATCAGAAGTAAACACAAATATAAAAGGATGTTATATAAAAAAACTGTGCCCCCGGTAAATCCGGGACTGTAGTTTTAATAAAGATCTACAATAGAGTTGATACTTTAAAAAAGTTTTTCTACATGATTTCCAGCAATTCAGATTAAAATTTAACACCAACAGAGTTAACTTCCTTGAGTTCAACTGAAAAATGCATTCATCTCTAAATAATAACATATTAAACTGTAATAAGGGACCATTGACTATGGTAGCCTTTAGCTATTTCTGAGACACGTGACCGCTTAATGCATGACAAAAGTAATACACAAAGCTCATTTTAAGCTGCTATCTATCACAAAAGCTATAACTCTACATACTGTTAGGTTGTCACTTGACTATATTTGCATCTGGTATTATTCAATATAACATTCGACATTACACTGAATAATGGTAGCTTTCTTCTTCTTCAACAAGAACTTCACACAAATAACTATTCCATTTTCTACTTTAATATGCTCTGCGGCTGTTTTGTGTATATCTGGATAAAGGGCCAGTGATTCTCTTTTTGCACGTGTTACTATGCCAATAAATATGTTAAAACTACCTTATTTATTGTTTAAACATTATAATGGGCAATATCGATCTTGAAAATAATAAAAACAGACACAAAAGGAATGATATTCCGCAATGTGTGGCTATATCGTTCGATCGAATGTAATATTCATTGACTTGTCAGTCATGATTAACCTAAACGTAATTGGACAAAGTAGGCTCAAATCTGACCAATCAAATGCTTGATAATGATTTAAGACTCAACTCAAACGCTTTATAAGCATGGATCCTGGTTGTATTTTGTTTTACATTAACAACAAACATACGTATATTCTTTTTATCTTACGTAACATTTCATTCTTAGTTGTACAATGTACCATTTTTATTCAAATCAGAGTTACACAATGCATTTTAAACAGCTGTTTTTTCTATTTAGATTACATATTAATACATTTCTGCTCCTTAGAAGTTGGAACTATTATGTGCAAAATTACTTCTTTTTGGAACGATTTCCCCCATTTGAATTAAAAGAAACAAATTTTCTAGATGTGTTAACTAAAATGCAAATTTCACAATGCTGGGAGATCAGGCTCCAATATTATAAAGAGTTTGATTGGAGTCTGAGATCGTTCTCCAACATTTGATTGATCAGGAAATGCTCAAAGCTGACCAATCAAATGCGTGAGGACGATCTGAGATTCAACTCAAAAGCCTTTGGTATTGCGATAAAGTCTGCTCATTCTTGTTGAGCAATCTTGTTGAGAAAAGCTTCACGGTTTACTGGGCTCCATCTAGTTGATTTTGTGCAAGTAGTTTATCTTAAATTGTTTAACTTCCCGTTTTTATTGAAAAAAGACAAAGGAGTTAGTCTATCAACCGAAGTATATTGTCCTGTATATACCCACTGGTATACATCGTACACCGGATAATGGCCGAAAGTGATTCGGAATCCATGGTTAATTGATGTAAACAATTATTGCAACACATAAGGAATAAACAATTAATCGTACCGAATCAGAACTAATTTTGCCTGTCGCAAACAAGTCTCTTCTGTTACAAACGTCGATTGGCCCGTGAATTATGAGCGTTTAGTCTGTCCGATCACCACCAACGTGTGCCGAGTTTGCATAAATTGGCTGAATATGTGCATTATATACAATTAAAATGTAATTGTTTTTCACTGGATTGATGGCAAATAACTACATGTATTAGGAATATCTCACAGTGTTGGCTAAATGATCTACAGATTGCAAATTTTGTCGATTTATGGCAGCATTTCTGTACTGCGTCTTGCAATACGTATGTACTGTTTCTTGTAGATGCAAGTGCTATTTACTGTACTGTTTCTTGTTAATACTAAATGACCGTTCTTTGTCTATTTTCAGGTCTACCATGGATTACAAGTGTACTTATTGCGTGGATTCATTCCAAATATTTACAGGGATAATTGAACACACCACAGAAATCCACCCCAGTGAAGATATAAAATTTCGTTTAGTTGATAAGAACAAAATAAAGACAACACATTTTAAAATAATCCCTGATTTATGTCGTGAACAAAGATGGGTTATTACTGTCAACCATATTTCAAATAATATCAATTTTATTTCAATCAGCCTGATCAATACTTGGAAAGTGCGCTCTGAAATATACATGCTTCCAACATAACGCAATTACCTCGCGCAATCAAGAGGGATTTCGGTCAATACCTAAAACCATATCTTGCTTGAATACAAATAAAACACAAGTTTTCTCAAATTTGTTAGAACAAATATACTATGAATGTCTCGTTGAAAGGTTGATTTTTCAGAAAATGTTCTTTTATAAAACCAGACCATTCAATGAAAAGTTATCGCTCAATTATTAGTACTTTTCAAATGCCCCTCGTAACAAGTGGTCACACCATAAAGCGTTCTTTGGTGTGAAACATTCAAATTTAACAACCTAGCGTTCGTATGGGGCTAAAGTTTTGACTGAGTTTGTAACAATTTGAAGAAATAGTGTTGGACATCTATCATAACCGACGAATAAGGCCCGTATTCTGAAACATTCTAAGTATTTTGGTTTAGAATGTCTAACATTAACATTTCCCGCTTAGAAAAATGATTTCCTAACCTTTCCTCTAAGAAAATACACGTTTGTAGAAATGACTTGTTATATGCGGTATTGTTGGTGTTTTTTTTTCTCATTTGTAAATCATCATTTACCAAATGTATTTCTAAACAGTGGCTGATCGTTCTAGAACTAGAAATGGTTTGCATGCTTCTGCTCTTTCTTGATATTTGAAAACTTTTATGAAAATGTCATGCAGGTTGCTGTTTTACCCTCATATTGCTGAATTGCCGTCTGCTGCAAATACAGTATCTGCGGAAAAACACAATTGTATGCTTTCAAAACTTAAGAAAAGTAAAATATGACTGGCAAAAAAGGTTGGATCCATAACGCGGCGTCCTATCTGGATCTAAATTGTTTGCAAACAGTAAGTAAATATTAACCAAGTTGCGCTTAGCATTATAATAGTGTTGGTGCAGGCTGACAATAGGAAGGAAACCTTCTAATTGAAGAATTTTACATTTTCTTTTCAGCATGCTTTAAGCTGTTACTTATATGAAAAAAAAGAAACGAATCTATAAAAAAAAAAGTCGTTCAGAAAAAAATAACAATAAGCCACAAGTAGAAATAATAAACCTTAAAAAGAAATATAAAGCCATGAGACGGGGAAATAAGCCACACGAAGAAAAAAAGCGACAAGACAAAGAAAGAGCCACAAGAAGGGAAATAAGCCACACGAATGAAATAAAAAGCAACAAGAAAACCAAAAAAGCCACAAGAAGAATAAAAAGCCACAAGAAAAATAAAAAGCTTCAAGAAGAATAAAAAGCCCCAAAATTTTAAAGCCACAAGAAGAGAAATTAGCAACAAGAAAAACAAAAAGCCACAAGAAAAACAAAAAGCCACAAAAACGGAAATGAGCCACAAGAAAAACAAAAAGCGACAAGAAAACCAAACAGCCACAAGAAAAATAAAAAGCCATAAGAAACTAAAAAGCCACAAGAAGGGAAACTAGCCACAACAAAAGCAAAAAGCCACCAGGAAACCAAAAAGCCACAAGAACGGAAATGAGCCACATGAAAGCCAAAAAGCCCCAAGAAGAATAAAATGCCACAAGAAAAATAAAAAGCCACAAGAAGGGAAATAAGCCATAAAAAAATTAGAAAGCAAGAAGAAATTCAAAAAGCCACAAGAACAGAAATAAGCCACAAGAAAAACAAAAAAGCCACAAGAAGGGAAATGAGCCACTAGAAAAATAAAAAGTCAAAAGAAAAACAAAAAGCGACAACAACGAAAATAAGCCACAAGAATAAATAAAAAGCGACGAGAAGGACAATAAGCCACAAGAAGAATAAAAAATGACAAGACAAATAATGAGCAGCTAGAAGGGAGTTAAGCCACAAGAAGAATAGAAAGCGACTAGAAAATCAAATAGCCACAAGAAGGGAAATAAGCCACAAGAAGAATAAAAAGCGACAAGAAAATCAATTAGTCACAAGGAGGGAAATAAGCCTATTCTCAGGTGAGCGATATATGGTCCATGGGTCCATGTTTATTCAGATGACGTGTTTGCAGCAGATAACTTCTCGGTATGACAAAGGATAAACAGCAACCTGCAGGACTGTTTTTTAAAGCTTTTAGATATCAAGAAATTTAATTCTCTAAGTAATAACATGTACTTAAGTATTTTCTTAGAGGAAAGGTTAGACAATATTTTTTCTTAGTTGAAAATGTAAGAGTTTGAAAATTCTTAAACAAAATACATAGAATGTTTCAGAATACGGCCCATGTCTCATTATCGATCAAATCGTTCAGAACTGCTGATTGTATTTCCAAGATGCAGTACAGTAGAGATGCAAGATGCGGTACAGTAAACTGTCACCTTGTTGCAAGACGCAGTGCAGTGATTGTAGAATGAAATTGTCAAAATTACAAAATGTGCAACTGTTTCGCTAACACTTGGAGAAAATCCTAATACATAGAGTTAATTTCTATCTGTAGAGGAGAAAAAGTTACACTTTACATGTATATAATGCGCATATTCGGCCAATTTGTGCAAACTCCGCACTCGTAGGCAGTGATCGGACAGACAAAATTCTCATAATTTACGAACCAAATTGGCGTTTGTAACAGAAGAGGCTTGTTTGCGACAGGCAGAAATTAGTTCTGATTCGGTACGATTAAATGTTTGATACTTTAGTGTTGCATTAATTGTGTAATAGACGTATTTATTAACTGGTCTGACATTGTTTTCATCAATTTACCGTTGATTCCGAATCACTTTCGGCCAATATCCGGTGTACGATGTATACCAGTGATACCTTATTCATTAAGTTTGAATAAAAGACACTTGTGCCAAACTCTGTAAAATGTCTGCGCCAAGTTGAAAAGTATGCACTAGATCTACATTGAAATAAGTTAATGAATTCAACCTTAGCAACAACCGTTAAGAAAACGTTATTCTTTCCCAATAAACGCGTTGACGCCAAATCTATCATTTCCAATGAAGACAGTTTGAAGCCTTATCAGACTCCAAACTGTTTGCCGTCAAGGCTTAAATCAAATACATGTAGGTTGAAATCCTGACGTATGTATACAGTGCTCCTTCTCTACAAATATACCCCATGGGAGAAACATTAATACCCTTAGTGTACAATTGTCATCAGTTTGAACAAGTATCTCACCATTAACAAACAGTGTCAATGTCAAGAGTTTACCTTTCCTATGTAAACAGTGTAGAACCTGATTGGCACTCTACAAAAATAACATACGGGTGACAAAAACTGTGTATATTGATCGAATGGCGTTGTTATAGGGAGGGGACATTAATACCCTTAGAATACATTTGCCAACAGTTTGAACCCAGATCAGATGCCGCGTAACGCGACGTTCTGATTTTGGTTCAAACTGTTTGTCACTCGTCTTTATGTTTCGTACAGTGGAGAATCTGTTATTCTTTCCCGTTTAAACGCAAACGTACGCAAACGCAAAACACTAAAACGTAGAAAAGTACAACTTTTTGACAATTCTGATAATTCATGTTTATCTTGGTGGCAAACAGTTTGGAGCCTGATCAGACGCCGGGTTACCCGGCGTCTGATCTGGCTCCAAACTGTTTGCAAGGGAAATAATAGATTTAGCGTAAACGCGTTTATTGGGGAAAGAATAACAGATTATCCACTGTATGTCAAAATGTCTAAAACTTAGCTTTGAGAAAACAACGGCAAACGACAGTTTTAAGCAGACGATATTGTAGTAGTGAACGCGTCAGCGATAAGTGTCTTGTTTGGGGGAACAGTTGCAAACTTTCCCGGATTCTTAAAAATGGGTTAAAACAGATTTATAAACAGTCTGACATTCATTAAAAGGCTTCAAACCGTTTGCAAAGGGCATAAAACAAACACGGGGGCCAATGACGTCTCAAAAAATGTAGCACCTGTATAGAGTTCCATGATTCTTTTGAAAGAAAAACAGTTTTATCGTGTTCGCTCTCAATGACGCCACAAAGCGCGATTGGAAACAATTAAAAGCAAGCTATATGCAAATGTAAGCCAAGTCTAAATTTCCCTACCTATAGCGACTCCCTCAAAAACAACAACACACACACCATGTGTCTCCCATTGGATGTTGCTGAAAAGAGGGAATACTGTACTATGAGAATTGCAGCAGACGACACATTATGCAGACGACTTTTTCATAGCGTTCTAAATGTCAGTGTCTGTTTTTGCCGCGGGCAAATATTAGTTGAGATTTCATTCATACGTTAACATGAACCCCTTAACATTTAAATGGTCAATTTCAATTTCAAATTTAGTATTAATTAATTATTTCAGACTATTTAGTGATGATTGTAACAATACATTTCTAAATTTCATCAGGATTTATTAAGGTTTAAACTGTCTGCATATTTAATTAGAAAAGTGTACTGTTTTACAGGTACATTACAGTGGAGAATGTGTTATTCTTTCCCAATAAACGCGTTTGCGCTAAAACTATTATTTGCAGTGCAAACAGTTTGGAGCCAGATCAGACGCCGGGTAACCCGGCGTCTGATCAGGCTCCAAACTGTTTGCCACCAAGATAAACAAGAATTATCAGAATTGTCCAAAAGTTGTTATTTTCTACGTTTTAGTGCTTTGCGTTTGCGTACGTTTGCGTTTAAACGGGAAAGAATAACAGATTCTCCACTGTATATGTCAATGACGAGTCGGTAGGGTTGAATGTTTTTATAGTGAGAACAGACGGAAAAAAAACAATGGATGGAGTTTTGACAAAACTGTGTGTGTTGGTTGTTTTTAATTGCATTCTTTATACTACCTCTGTCACTGGCTTTAACTTAGTAATTTTGCATACAAACGACGTGCATTCACGCATTGAACAGTTCAACACGTATGGCTCATCATGCAAGCAACAAGATGCCATCGATGGTAATTGTTTTGGCGGTGTTGCCCGGACGGACACAAAGGTGAAAGAAATCAGGAATGCTGGTGGGAATGTCATTTTCCTGGATGCCGGGGACCAGTTCTTGGGGACTTTATGGTTCAGTTTGTATCGAGGAGAAGCTGCAGCAACGTTTATGAACCAGTTGGGATATGACGCAATGGTAACTACAGTCGAACTTCGATATCTCGAACTCGTTTAACTCGACCTATCCGATAGTTCAACATATTTACTGCATTATTTCATGCTCGGTTAAGCCACGTTTTAACTTTGAAATAAGGGTATGTTCGACAAAACCGACTTCGGGATATCGAAATTCAACTGTAAAGATATGCTTTAACATAGTGACCACTGTTATCATGGAGAAGTTACACATGGAGAAATTACACATGTGTAATTTCTCCGTGCTGTTATGAATCTATAGCCATTATATTACCCACTCATTATTATGACATCATCAATTTTACTCAATTGTCGTCTGCTCCTATTTCTTAAATTTGAATTTAGATATTTTGACATATAACAGATATTGAAATGAGTATCAAACAGTTCGGTTCGCGATTCAAAATGTTGGCAAGTAATTATTGAAAAACAAGGTAAGGCAGTGGAGGTGTTAATATTTTAAACTCTGCAAATATTACGCAAATGGGTATACATGTACATGTTTTTTTGCGAACAGTACAGTCTTATCGGACAGCTCCTTTAATGTAGGTACACTCGCCCAACAAAGTTCCTCTACACCGCCTTAAGTCATTTGTAGCCCCCCCCCCCCCCCATCAATCGATAATGTGATATGTTTTATTCAGCAAAGACATGCATGTCTATCAGCATTATATAATATAATACATATAAAGACGAGTAATGATGGGCAGTCATTCTTATAAAAATAATCTGCCAAGTATATTAGAATCTGCACATTTTACATTTTTTGTATATGAACTATTGATTATTTAACACATTTTTTGTTCAGGAAAATTATTCCAGCATACAAAATATTTCAAAACTCTAGAAGTTTGCAGATTTAAGCTTAAAACTGGTTTAAAGTAAGAATACGCATTATGACGCATTCCGACTCTACTTTAAACCCGCTTCAAGTATTCAACTTTCTTAAAACGAGCTATGGAGCAAATGGCTAACGATGAGAAAGTAATTAGAAGATTCAAATGCTGAAAGACTTTGTCGGAAATCGTGTGATTTTAGTGTAAATGTCATCATCCTTTTATCACTGTTTGACTCATTTAAGTGTCACTGAAACGGGTGACACACAAAATTAAGAGAAAACACAGTTTTAGTTTTAGAATTTACCCGAAAAGGTTGGAAAAACCGAATCATTTGACGAAATCTGTTCATTTCACAGTCAATGACCACATTGGCCTCCATGTACCTGAATACTTCTCAGAAGACGTCGCCCCATGGAGTGCACGTAACGTTGAATAATGTTATTAAGGAGGCGCTGCTATTCCACCTTGAATGCATTTTCCAGGTCACCAATGGTGTTAATTTCGTGATTTGATCTGCATTGTTGAACAAGTGCATCCCAATGTGCTCGATTGGATTTAAATCGGGTGGCAAACCGTGCCAAGACAAGACGTGCAAGAAAGTCTCTTGTAATGTGTGACCAGTATATATATGGACGACAGACTCGTATTAGTCGAGTATTCTGTCTAAGACGATCTATTATGATCGTGTGAACATGAACCACGTATCGTCAAGAATCGATTACGTAGGTGCACAACGTAATCGTGTGGTCCTAACGTAACGTTATTACACGGGGATGACCGGATCTTGGAGGATATCTGACTGACCAGAAGATGTTGGTCCTTTTTTCTGAGGTTATAAATTGTCTGTTTGGTGCAATCAACGTCACGGGCGACACCAGTTACATTTAACCCCTCTTGTAGTATGTCAACAGCTCAGTTCCTCGCTGTGTCACTTTGACATGGCATTTTCTGAACATGTCAAAGTTGTGATGTTTCTTTCTTATAGTCATCGATTGTCGTATGTAAAGACTGTACCAGAAGTATGCACTCATATGCACGTGTAACGCTTTGAATATGTTTCATCCGTTTAGAGGCTAAGGTAAATAGGTATGATCATGTTTGATTACACAGAAATAAACCTCGACGATAGTCCAACAATTCAATGTAACAAAATTAACATAACGTCTTCGAGCTACTGATATATTCTCTGAATAAAAGTGTAAAGGAACTTTTTTTGGGTCAGTGTAGATAGTAATTAAACTATGTGCACGCACGTGTATGTGTTAGTTATGTTCCTGGAATGTCATGTTGTGACTTATAGAGTTACACGATCTTAACGTGTATTATACCATTATATAGACAAATGATTGTTCTTCTTGTTTGGGAGACAAATTACCACTTAAAGCAGGTTGAAAGTTTAAGCTGAATGCGCATTAAGACACACTCTACTTTTCTTTAAGCCTACTTTAAGCTACAATCTGCTAGAAAATAGAATTTTGATATTTCGTATGATATATTTTCATGACTAGATTGTATATACAGTGGAGAAAACGTTATTTTTTCCGAATAAACGCGTTTACGCTAAAACTATTATTTGCAGTGCAAACAGTTTGGAGCCAGATCAGACGTCGGGCAACCCGGCGTCTGATCAGGCTTCAAACTGTTTATCACCAAGATAAAGATGAATTATCAGAATTGTCAAAAAGTTGTACTTTTCTACGTTTTAGTGTTTTGCGTTTGCGTACGTTTGCGTTTAAACGGAAAAGAATAACAGATTCTCCACTGTATAAATTGGAATCATTTCTTCAGTTTTGGATTATATAACCAGCGTAAAATGTGCATCTGTAGAGTAATGGGTTAAATATACTAATGTGATCCACTGTTATTTTCATTTCAGTGTATTGGTAATCATGAGTTTGATCTGGGCGATAAAGTTTTAGCTGATTTCATTGAAAACGTGACGTTTCCCGTACTCAGTGCTAACACAGAGACAACGAGTCAATCCCCACTCCACGGGACGTTTACAAAGTCAGTGACCTTGACCGTCGGCGGTGAACAGATTGGTATCGTTGGTTACACAACTGAAGACACAAGCTCCATCTCCAGTCCAAGTAAGAACTATACACTTTGTGTCATACTTACTCAATTCACCTCTTCATGCTCTAAATAACTGAGCCGTGCCATGAACAGCCTGCTTTACTGCATTGCAAACAGTGTAGATAAAGGCCAGCCGCCGCGTCTTTGACGCGGCGGCTGGTCTTGATCTACTCTGTTTGACACCCACAATTATCTAAAGCATTGCATTTAGCAGAAGAGCTACGGAGAGCTTCAAACAGGAATGACATGAAAGGCTTCTACAGTGGATTAAAGGAAGTTTGGGGACCTCAGAAAAAAGGACCGGTACAACTGAAATCAGCAGATGGACATTAGATTTTCTCAGACAAGATACAAGATACAAGAAGATACATTGTAACAATAAGCATTAGCTGTAACAGCTATTTTCCGACAAACACAAGTATAATATAAACAAGAGTAAAAATGCTGTAAAAAAGAAGAACTGTAAAAGAAAGGGTTTACCTATATGATTGCAATCTAAGAATACTTCCAGAAGCTGCTAAATGTCCAAGGGGAGATTGAACCAGAAGCCCTTGCCAACATAAAGCAGCGCGCTATCAACACTTGCCTCGATGAGACCCCATCTATGGAAGAAATGACGAAAGCGATAGCGGGCGTAAAGGATGGCAAGGCTCCAGGTGGAGATGGAATTCCTGCTGGAGTGTGGAAGCATGGATGTAACAACTTGCTTGTTGAGCTACACCAACTGATATGCAAGGCATGGGATGAAGGCTCAATTCCACAAGCATGGAAAGATGCCACCATTGTGACTATCTTCAAAAAGGGTGACAGAACAGATAGATTGTGGGAACTACAGAGGAATCTCTCTTCTGTCGATTGCAGGCAAGATTTTTGCAACGATCCTACTTGACAGACTCTCCAAACACATCACCCAAATGTAATTCCTGAGTCTCAGTGTGGATTCCGATCCAACAGGAGCACTGTAGACATGATATTTAGTCTCAGACAGCTACAGGAAAAGTGCATAGAACAGGACCAACCATTGTACATGGTATTTGTTGATTTTACAAAGGCTTTTGATACAGTGGGAAGGATAGAACTGTTGAAGCTATTGAGGAAATATGGATGCCCCGAGAAGTTCACATCTATGATTGAATCTCTTCACACAGGGATAAAGGCAAACATAAGCGATGGAGGAGAAACCTCAAAGGCATTTGATGTTACTAATGGTCTCAAGCAAGGCTGTGTTCTGGCCCCAACACTCTTTTCCATATTCCTATCAGCAATGCTGGAAGAGACTTTCCAACGCTTGGAGGATGGTGTCTATATTCAGTCCAGACAAGATGCTGACCTTTTCAACGTGGCACACTTCAAAGCAAAATCCAAGTGTTCCCAGGTGCTGATTAGGGAACTGCTGTTCGCAGATGACAGCGCACTACTTGCCCACTCGCTAGAAGAGATTCAGCGAATCATGAATGCTTTCTCAGATGCATCAAAGAAGTTTGGTCTGAAGATTAACATTAAGAAAACTGAAGTGATGTACCAACCAGACTCCTCAAGTACCCAAGAAGTAGACATTATGGTAGATGGAAATAAACTTAACTCTGTCCCAGAACTCACCTACCTTGGAAGCACAGTTGCAAAAGATGGACGTATTGATGTCGAGATCCAGAAAAGAATGGCAAAGGCCAGTGCATCATTTGGCAGGCTGCGTCAGAGACTCTGGAACAATCACCATGTGTCAATGAAGGTGAAAGGCAAGATCTACACAGTTGTTGTTATAAGTACTCTCTTGTATGGAGCGGAATCCTGGATAATGTACAGACGCCATGTGAAGAAGTTGCATCTTCGATGCGGCACCTTCGATCCATTCTGGGGGTATCATGGAAGGACAAAGTGGCGAACGTGGAAATACATGTACTGGATAGAACAGGACTGCCACCCGTGGAAGACCTCCTGATAAGAAAGAATCTTCGATGGACTGGACACCTTATGAGGATGTCACAAGACAGACTTCCAAAACAGATCCTGTTCTCAGTGCTGCCAGTTGGTCAAAGGAAGAGGGTAGACCTCGTCTACGGTATAAGGATACCATCAAGAGAAACTTGACACAGAGAAAAATCAAACTGCATTCCTGGGCTAAACTGTCACGCCAGAGAAATGAATGGAGAACAGCGGTGAAATAAAGGATGAAAACAGACAGTGTCGCTTCGCGACCGTCAGCATAGTATTAGTAGTAGTATTTAGCAGTAATATATGTATTATATATGTATATGTACGGTACTTGGCAGCGTAGACCAAACTCGGATACAGAGCCTGTGATGACAACGTTCGTCGCTTAGTCTGTACAATGGTGCAATGCAATAAGGCTGGTTTTGTCATGGTACAGTTCATTTCATGGTTAGAAAAAAAATGCAATTCGTATTGATGTACATTGTGTAAAAAAGAGACAATGCGAGTAACGTAAATATTCAATTTTAAAAAGACCACAGGGTAAGCTGTTCAAAGAAACTTTATTTAAAAATTATTGATTTTAGGGGGAAATGATAATTTTCGGAACAAATACAAAACCTTTATAGAATGCAACATGTCGTGTGTTTTATTTCACCTTATTAGAAGATATGTTTCTACACACTCAATAGTAAAAAGGATGTCATGTAAGCTACACTGTCTTCTTGGTATTGGTTGTATTTGATATATTAATGCTGACTGCAATACTTGTAAGTCTTTTGGTAAACATTAATGTATCAAATCAGCCAAGAAGACATGTGATGACTGAGATTTATTTTATGCCTTCCTGTGATGTTGAGTTTTTCCCGCGTACATTTGTACTGTCATATACATGAGTCTGTAGCTTAAAGTTATATGCTGTTATTTGTATTTTATTCCGACCTCGTTTTCGATAAATGTGTTTTCGTGTCCGTAATTTGTATACGTATAGGTACGAATTCCGCGTTATTCTTTTTCTGGCATAAAACTCTTTACTGCTTCAAATAGCAAATGTTTCTGAATATGAAATACAACTATTTACATGTAGATGTTATTGGTGTATATATAAGAGATAAAATAATCACATCTCCAGTCAGGTCAGCGCTCTCGACTTTCTTTGCTGAAACAGTATATCTGTGAAGAGTTCAGTAAAGAAATCGATGGCCGTCGATGGCCATCGATTGCGAGTTGGCTGCTGACCTGAAATACAGTTGAGAAAACATTATTCTTCTGTTCAAACGGAAACACATTGCAATGAAATATAGAAATATAGAAAATAACAATCTTTTTGACAATTCCGACCACCAGTTTTAATTTGAGTGACAAACAGTTTGGAGCCTAACCAGACGCTGGGTTACCCGGCGTCTGTTCTAGCTTCAAACGGTTTGCAATGAAAATAATAATTTAAGCGTAACCGGGGTTATTTGAGAAATAGAAGAGTCTGTAGCTAGCTTGTGTATGCTATTACTGTTTGTATTTTACTTCGATCTCGCTTCCGATAAGCATGACGTCCGTAATTTGTAAATTCCGCGTTATTCTTTGAGGCATATAAATCTTTACTGCTTCAAATAGCAAATGTTTCTGGATATAAAATACAACTATTTACATGTAGATGTTATTGGTGTATATTAATTAATTTATACCCAGTGGATTCTTCCATGTTTTATATTGGATTAGTCCATTTTTTATCAAAGGGATGCCTGTTTAAAATTTTCATTGTCATTTTGTTTTATATTGAAATTCCTATCAGCAAACAGTGTAGACTCTAAGCAGACGCCGCATAATGCGGCGTCTGATCAGAGTCTACATTGTTTGTCTATGTCCCATATATGGGATCGTGGGTTCAAATGGGTTAAAGACTTGAATAATTACATCTCAAGTTGGCGGTGCGTCAGGTCAGTGCTCTCGACTTGCTTGGCCGGAACAACATATCAGACTCACGCCAAAGCGCTTTCGCCAAGAACATAGCGAACAGTAGAGTGTTCAATTACCACTGTTTGCTGTTTAAGTTTGTGCCCCGTGTGCAGCTTGCAGAGTACAGTAGAGAAAACACTTTCTTTCCAAATAACAACGGTTACCCATAAACCATTATTTTCATATCAAAAGGTTTGGAGCCAGATCAGATGCCGAGTAACCCGGCGTCTGATCAGGCTCCAAACTGTTTGCCACTCAATTTGAAACTGGTAGTTGCAATTGTCAAAAGGTTGTCATTTTCTATATTTCATTGCAATGCGTTTGCATTTGAACAAAAGAATTATGTTTCTCCACTGTATTTAAAGGGACTCGCAACCGGATGATGTACTTGTCAAAATAAAATAAAATACTCAAATAAAAGCAAATTTGTGGCATTATTTGGCTTCTGACATTAAAAAAATATGATCAGTCCAAAAAAAGTCTCAAGAATCGTCACCGAATCTTAGATTTTTAGATATTTTCCATCGTTTTTCTATACCGACTAGTATACGGTATAGTTGTTGTTGTTGCTTCTCTACACGGGCTCAGGCATAAACACGAGCCGAATTACGAAGTTGTATGCACTTTCGATCGCTACACATTGAAATACGTTAAATCGATCCGAGATAAACGGATAGTTCCGTGGTCCATTGGTCTAAGCGGTTTCCCCTATTTTGCCTTCTGTCCGCCAATGCCGGGCCCCGGGTTCGAATCCCACCAGAGACCAATTTTTTTTTATTGAAATACATTTTTTTTAAACAGAATTTCTTATCCTAAACTAATTCTTTACCATTTATATAAGCGTTTGACACATATTTACAAATTACTATTTTTAATGCACCATCTGGTTGCGAGTCGCTTTAAGGCCAAATAAAATTACCTGTGTTTCTTATTACATGCCAAAAGAAATTAGGGACGGACGGTCGGACTTTTTTTAAAAACAACAACATAGAATCTATATGTACAAATATAGGTCTATAATATTCTTATATGATCAATATATGAACGTGCTTTATTGTGCAAAGCCCTTGGCCATACTGAAACCCTTATAAATATCCTTCCAAATTGATTTTATTGGTAGGTCCCATAATCGAGCTTACCTTCAAAATCTAAACTGGTATGATTGTTGATCAATATTTGTATACAGACTTATGTATGATAGACGGAATTATAATAATGTTTGGAAATGTATTGTATGCATGTCAACTGTGTCAATGAAATGTGTTGTTTACATGTTGATTGTGTCAATGGTTAATTAACTAGCAGATCATATCTGCGAGGAAGGTACTTTATGACAGATTTAGAGCTTAGTTTAGGTAGATATTTGCTAAATCTTATTCAAAATCATTTTTTGATACACTTAAATGTCTACAAATTAGCCTTTTAAACAATCAATTGGAGAATAGCTTCCATTAAACGCTCCTCAGAAAACGAATGGCACATGCGGTGAAAAAATGACCGACACCGCCGATGCTTTTTTCGAAAGTGAAAAAAAAAAGTTTAGGGTCGGGGGGAAAGACTAGGATCGGTCGGGTTACTGGAAACACATGTATTTTTTTATTTGGTCTAAGAGGAATTCAGACCGGTAGCCAACTGGCAGTCGATGTCCATCGATTTCTTTTTTGAATGCATCACTGAATACATCGCCCTGTTTCGCACCGCAAACTAGTAACGTGTACAAAACTGATACGGGCACATCGTGACCTCCACTTGATATTACAATAAAAATAATAGTTATGTTAATGTGTCAGTTAATAATGCTTTAAATGACAAAAATATACTTGTGACACACGTTCTTTGATAATGTTTTTTTTTTTTTTTAAATACCTTGACACAATTACAGTTTTTCTTTCTTTCTTTTTATAAATTTTCCAAAAGTATCATTTGTTTCTAACAAGCGGCTTCTGATCAGGGTCCAAACTGTTTGACAGTAATATGAATTTTGTTTATTTAAAAACAAAATAATGCGTTGAATTCCAAATATTAAAACTAAAACAAAGACGAAAAAATGAGCAGACGGCGTTATCCCCTTCCCTGCCTTACCCCGAATACATTAGCTATTGCAAACAGTTTGGATCCTGATAAGACGTCGCGTTACGCGGTGTCTGATCAGGATTCAAACTGTTTGACACCCATTTCAATATTTCTTAGGTCAAAATACCTAGAATTTAAATATGAGAAATAAAAGTTTGAAATTGATGACGTCATGACAGACCAGTGAAGGGGTCAATGCAATGAATGTGGTAGACGTATTACGTCATAATAGAAGGAAGAGGGTGAAACAATTAACACACAAGTTATAGTTAGAACATATTAAGTGAAATCTTAATGGTTAAGAAGGGCGTAACGAGCGTCAGCGAGTGAGTCCCTTCTTAGCCATTAAGATTTCACTTAAATACATCCCCTGACGACCTTGCGGTCATAACGCCTTGCCAGACAATTTCCTTGCAAAAATCATGGATCTTATGGACATGTCGGTAGCAAAGAACCATTGAAACTTCTCGTGTGAGACCCAATCTTTATATTTGATAGTTTGGTTAGAAATAACCATTGAAAATCAATAGAGCATCAGTATAATCTGGGCCTCACCAGGTAAACTGAGATTGGTATAGCTTTTGATGCATGCTTTGACAGTTAAATTCTCACACTATCGAGACAATGGGGGTAGTCCATCAATGGACTGGGGAAATGTCTTTCAGGATGAAATTTACTTATTCAAATTGTCGTTTCAGCTGAGATACTCGATGTCTCATCAGGTTCAACAATGTCGTGTTCACTATCCCTTCACTGTCAATGTCATGCAGCGCGTTCATTTACCATTGTTTGCTGTTTAGGTTAGCGGTATGTGTCCCATGTGCAGCGTGCAGAGTACAGTAGAGTAAACGTTTTCTTTCCAAATAACCCCGGTTACACTTAAACTATTTTTTTCATTGCAAACAGTTTGGAGCCTGAATTGTCAAAATGTTGTCATTTTCTATATTGCATTGCAATGCGTTTGCGTTTCTCCACTGTATTTCAGACCGGTAGCCAACTCGCAATCGATGGCCATCGACGGCCATCGATTTCTTTACTGAACTCATCAATGAAATGGTGCATTTGCAAACAGTTTGGATCCTGCCCAGACGCCGTGTTACGCGTTACGCTGCATCTGATCAGGGTCAAAATTCTTTGCCCTGGTTTAGAAATGTCGTCAGTTATAGTTATACTGCCTTGAATCTAACTTTGAAACGAGATTGCAGACAACACTGTTGAAGCACATGACAATATGTCGGTGAATGGGCAAAATCCTCACGGTATATTTGCCAATGGAACTTTTATAACAAAACGTTTTCTTCTTCAGGTAGCAATGTGCGTTTTACTGACGAAATCGCAGCTGTTAGAAAGGAGGCCAAACTCCTCGTGCGGAAAGGAATCAACAAGATTATCGCCCTTGGCCATGCAGGATACTCCTTAGATTTGAAAGTTGCCGAAATTGACGAGGTGGACATAGTTGTTGGAGGCCACACCGACACCTTCCTGTATACTGGTAACATCAACATAAGTTGAATTTCGATATCTCGACCTCCCTAATTTCTAATTATCCGATTTGTCGACACATGAATTGCATTATTTCATGCTTGGTTACGTCGTACATACCCGTATTTCAAAGTCAAAACGTGGCTAAGTCACGTTTTAACTTAGAAATACGGGTATGTTCAACCTAACCGAGTTCGAGATATCGAAGTTCAACTGTATCAAACTTACATTTGTGTTCAGTCACAAACTCTATTGTTATATTGTTATCAGGGCTCCAGATAAGGGGAGTATTTAATATACATTTTTTATTTCTGCTTTAAAGCCTTTGGTGTCACTACTCGTAAGAATCGTATCGAAGAGAACACCATAGGATTTGGTGCTGACACAAATGAGTAAATGTTTAGTTTACTCCCTCTTATCTGGAGCCCTGAGTTATGTTCGTTTTTTGGAGTCAATGTTACGCCCATTTAGTAATATAGACGCACGTTGAAACTAAGGTGACATGTTTTAAGTCTTGTGCGCAGAAGATACTATTCGTTTGTATAAGATATTAAAGTTTATGTTGTTACAACGAACTTTCGTTTGTATGACAGAATTGCCTAAGTCGTGCAAAGGACATAATCAGTCTCTGTGTGTAGGTGTAGTTTTCACGTCCCTACAAGTCAACTTTGACCAACTATGGCTGGAACACCCTCAGCAAACGATAGTTATATCATTATTTAGTGGTTGAAATTATTTTTTGACCAATGAGAGTTGAGAATTTTTGAAAATTTATCGAGGATTAATTTTTGTAAGTCAGTACTATCAAACACAAATCAACGAATAAAAAATTCAATCCTGCGCATGCGTATTTGGGTTGATTCGCAGGTGTTTCTTTGGGTGCGGTATGTCCATTTCCTTTGACATCTCTTTGTCGGTACTACATGTATTTAAAAAAGGGTGTTTCGGGAAGAAATGTTCAAGTGACGGTATAGCTCTTTGTCGGTACCAAAAAAATAATTTCAACCACTAAATTGGTTAGTGTCTATTAGTCTATTTTAACAAAAGATTAAAAGTCGCTCGGGTGCCCCTCGCTTGACTTTTAATTTTTATTAAAATCGACTAATAGACACTAACCTATACATACGTGTTAGGATACACATGGAATCCCACTGTTAGGAAAAGCCATGAATACTTTTACATATCCGGTGTATGGGAACTCGGTTTTTAACTTCTCATACTAACGATTTGAGACTAATCAGGCCCAGCGCTTATAAATAAAGCGTTGTGCTGAGTTCGTTCTCAAATCTGATCAATCAAATGCTTGAGAATGATTCTAGACTCAACCCAAACGCTTGTTTGTTTAGATTTGATTTGATTTGTTTTGATTTTTCGTCGCTTTCAACAGTATTTCAGTCATATCGTGACGTCCAGCTAATTACAGGTGGAGGAAGACCCCAGAAGTCCTTTATGCACTGTTTCAGGCACAAATCGACAACTGGGTAGAACCACCGACCTTCCGCAAGCCAGCTGGAAGGCTTCCCCACATGAAAAACCCGAACGACCTTACTGGGACTTTGTTTGTTTAGTTCATAATATTGACAAGGTTAATCTTCAGGAACTCCACCTTCAATAGAAGTCCCAGAGGGCCCTTACCCGACGGTGGTGACCCAGACGTCAGGCAAGAGAGTCCCTGTCGTGCAAGATTACACGTTTGTCAAGTACCTGGGGTATCTCGACGTGACGTTTGACGACAAGGGTGAGGTGACGTCGTGGTCAGGAAACCCGATTTTATTGGACGGCACAATACCCGAAGGTAAAACAATACAAATCAGTGGGCACATCCGATAGGTACAGTAGAGCCTTTCATTTACGACCACTAAAAACAAGGCTAGTTGTCTGCATAAAAGACAGGTGACAGCTTTAAGCGATGTGAAAGTGAGATAGAAAGCTCCTGTTGGAGCTTTCTGTTTCACTTTCACATTGCTTTAAGCTGTCACCTGTCTCAAACGACTAATGTTTGTTACACTTTAGTGGTCGTAAAGAAAAGGTTCTACTGTATGTGTTCAGTATATTTATGTTTGCGTTAAGCAGTTGTTTAGGAAGAAAATCACGTTGCAGTCCTTTACAAAGTGTACCTTAATGCAGGACAAAGGTATTACGGAAAGCTTGTTTAGGAGTTATTATCTTTTCTTCTTAGGAGAGATATTTTTTTCAAGGAAACACCGCTTTTCCCAATTTGACTAAATTCCAGAAAATGCTATTTTTGCAGATGAACTTATACCCCCATTCCACTAGGCGATCTACGGCCTTCTGTGAGAGCGCCACATATCGCCATATAGAGCGCCGAGGTCGACAGGAGCGCTACTGGCCTACACATCTACTGCAAAACCTAAAACGGAAGAGCGCGATAGAGCCGCTAAGCGACACATATTTTTGTAGAATCTCCTCCTAAATTAATCGCGCGACTGGATCTCCATCGGCTGCCGACATCGCTATCGGATCTTGTTTGAGCGCAGTGATCGCCATCGGAGCGTCATTGAAGCGTTTTGAATCGCATTATATAGTTGCCTTAGAGTGCAAACGTATCGCAAACTGATTAAACAAGGTCGCAATATTTTTCGGGGATCGGTGGGCGACCAATGACCATGAAGTCGCTATCGGATATCATGGGAACTAGTAATTTCGTAGCCAAGTCATTTCGTAGCCGAATTTCTAGTCATTTCGTAGCCGCGCAAAACCTAAAAGTCATTTCATAGCCGAAGTTTGAGTCATCTCTTAAAGCAAAATGAAAGTAAACCAATCATCACCTTACTTTAAGCTGCCATCTGTCTGAAATGCCAATAATAATACTGTCTATATTTACTTTCAACCAAAGTCTTATTTATATAATTATACTTTTGAACCTGTATTTCAACTAAGGTGCATATAATGGTAACGTTATGTACAAGTGACTGCTCAAGAACGAAATTTTCTGCACATCTAATTAAATCTTTTATTACTACAAGTTCTAATTAGCCATTTCAGTTAGGCAGATGACTGCTAATTAAAGCAAAATGAAAGTAAATCAGCAATCCGTCATATTATACATCCATTTATGTCGGTTTAATTGATTGCATATAGACACGTAATAATATTATGGTTTAAAACAACATTCAACAACTTGATTACAATTAGGTTTATAATTAATTCAGGGCAAAAACACTCTTTACATATAATTTTCACATTTTTGTTGAAATAATGTCAGAAAATTGCAAAACAATATTAAAAAAATAAAAATAGAGAAAAAATATTCGGGTACGAAATGACTGAACCAATTTTCAGAGGCTACGAAATGACTTATGCCGTTTTTGGAGCCATTCAATTTCAATTTTTGGCGGTTATGAAATGACTTATTTAACTTATTCAACTTTTTGGCGGCTACAAAATGACTCAAAAATCGGCTACGAAACGACATTCAGGTTTTGGGCGGCTACGAAATGACTCGAAATTCGGCTACGAAATGACTTATTTTACCGGCTATGAAATGACTCGGCTACGAAATGACTATAACTCGATATCATAGATGGTTAATGGATCGCCAGCTTAGCTTTATCGGATCGTAATCGGATCGTAAATACACTCATATAGCCCCATCCTGAGGAGATCTATGGCGCTCTCTCCGAGCGCGTAGATCGCCATAGAGCGCCGCCTAGTGGAATGTGGGTATAAAGCTATTAAAATTTGACTGACAGGAAGTTAGAACGTATATTACAACTCGTACTAACCTTTTGTATTGCACAGCCCGTGTAACGCTTAAAACTATATTATATGAGCCATTTACATGCAGAATGCCAGTAAAGAGTACACGTGTCCTTTGCCAACAATGTAGACCCAGGTTAGATAGCACTGTTTATAATTTTGCAATATAGTAAAAACAGTCATAAAAACGGTCAAAATTTACTAGTCTAAAATAGCAATTTAAATTGTTTTGGATCAATAAGGCATTAAAAGGACAACATGTACAGTGGAGAATCTGTTATTCTTTCCCGTTTAAACGCAAACGTACGCAAACGCAAACTACTAAAACGTAGAAAAGAACATCTTTTTGACAATTCTGATAATTCTTGTTTATCTTGGTGGCAAACAGTTTGGAGCCTGATCAGACGCCGGGTTACCCGGCGTCTGATCTGGCTCCAAACTGTTTGCACTGCAAATAATAGTTTTAGCGTAAACGCGTTTATTGGGAAAGAATAACAGATTCTCCACTGTATTGAAAACCGAACAAGTGAGTGAAGTTGTTACTCTTTCTTTATAAAGGGTTCTTTACAACTCGACACTTTCTCTTACATCTGTATAAACAACACTGTCTTTTCAAGACCCAACAACAAAGGCCCTCGTCGATGACCTTGGTAAAGCAGTAATCGACCTAAATACAAAGGTTGTAGGTGAGAGTAAAGTTCTGTTGGACGCCGATGACAGATCACGAGGAAGCAATATGGGTATGAGTCCTGGTACAAGCTACATACACTGTGAACTATACATGTATACAGTTCAGAAGACGAGGGTATTTCCCAATAAACGAGTGTACCCTAAAGCAATTATTTCAATTGCAAACAGTTTGAAGCCAGATCAGACGCCTGATAACCCGGCGTTCGATCAGGCTCCAAACTGTTTGCCATACAGATTGAAATAAACATTTGGAATTGTCTAAAGGTTTTCTTCATTTTACTGCAAGCGTTTGCAGTCGTCTCCACTGTAACTTCTAAAACATGGAGTCACAGTGATGTTACCCTTTCTTTATAAATGGATAGATAGAGGATCTTACACGAGTGCTCATTATTTATCATTTTTAACAAACGAGTTTACTCAAATACTATGACGCGAGCCATGGCGACCGTCATATAAATTTTAGTCAATAGTTTATTAAAAATGATAAGTAATGAGCACAAATGTGATGTTCTTTTTATCACATAACAATTTAAAACACCTATTAGATTAACCGAAGCCGTAGTTTGTAACTTCTTTCTGCTATAACTTGACTTTTTTACGATAACATAATCGCTAATGACGTCATTTGGTGTCCCGCTACATGCAGCGCCTTTGGACGAAACGGTTTGGCCGGAGCAAAAAATGATACTTCATTAGTGGATTACAATATTTATAATATAATAGCCACTCCCAAGTTATGCTAATACTACAATTGCCATTGCTATCAATTTGGAGCCTGATCAGATATCGGATAACACGTTGTCGGATCAGACTTTAAATTGTTTGCCACTCTGATTTAAACAAAAGATCATCATTGCATGATGGCAATGCTTTGGTTTTGTTTAACCCGTTGAACCCTAGTGACGCATATATGCATCCTTTACCAAAGGTGTACATGTATATGTGAAGAATACCGTTTCCCTATGCAAACAGTGAAGTCTCTGATCAGAGGGCTCCTGCAGGAGCTCTCTGATCAGAGACTTCACTGTTTGTAATTTTGCAATTTATTATCGAGAACAACCCTAAATAGTCAAAAATAGACCAGGCTTTGGAAATTTCAGTGGATAATGAGTTAAGGAAGTTTTAACGTCTTCTTACGATCGCAATGCATTGACGACCAAAACTAATTCGTTATGTTTATGCTCATGACGGTAAGAAACTGTTTTGTTAACCTTAAAAAAGTTGAACAGTAATCTGAAGCAACTTTTTTATTGCAAACACCACTTAAACCGTTTACTCTCAGACTGATTTAACTATAGGTGACTTAAAGCAGAATGAACGTAAAGTAGAATATATTATCAAACTTCAGCCAACCTCGTTTTGGATGCTGTCGTGGACTATCACGTGAATTATCGCCACGCTGCCAGGACCTGGGCCCCGGCTTCTATTGCTGTATGGAACGCTGGAGGAATACGCCAATCATTACCAAAAGGTAAACAGTTCTACCATTCTACCGTCTGGTGTCAAACTCTAGTCTGTAAAAGATTTCGAAGTTTAACCACTTCACAGCAATGACATCATCAATTTTAAATAATAAATTATTGTTGTCTGCTGTTCTCAAATTCAAAGTTTAGGTATGATGACTTACGAAATATCTAAATATTTAAATGTGTGACAAGCAGTTTGGACCCTGATCAGACGCCGCGTTACGTTGCGTCTAATCTTAAATCAAGCTGTTTGCAAATTAAAGCCAATTTCCCTCGCTATAACAACTCCTTCCGAACAACACACATACTCTTTGTCTCCCATTGGATGTCGTGGTACAGAGGGAGCACTGAAATAAGATGAGATTATATTCTCTACTCAGGTAATGTCACATTTGGAGATGTCAGCGCTGTTCTACCTTTTGGTAACGAAGTTGACCTTATAAAAGTTCTTGGCAGTAACCTCCGTGATATGCTAGAATTCAGCGTAAAAGGATACACGCCTGATGGTTGGAGTGGTAACTTTTTACATGTTTCAGGGTTGTCTTATTGTTTGGTTTAATACTGTGATGTTGATATTTACCCGGTATCTTCACTGGCTTCAAGCACACTTCATAAATTTTCATTATGGACGCGTGAAAGAATTGCGTATTAGATATACTTTTTTAAATTTGTTTTCAAACATGTATGCCTTAAATGCAGACAGACGTCTAAGCTAAGTCGCTATCAAATGGAAAAGAACACATAACTTTACAATGTATGCACTTAAAAGAAACCGAAATGCAGATGGCTAATTTGTATATAAAACATGTTCAAGATTTTAAACATATATAAGGAACACTATAGACTACTACTGGGCTTGTTTTGCACTGCTTATTCCGACCGGTTAACAGCTGGGTTTTTGCTGCTAGAGTGCTCCCTCCCTACAACGGCCCTCCCAACAATGACCCCCTCTTTACAAAAACGCCTGACGCTCTTCCCCCAGACAAGACAATTATGTCCAACCTATTCACGTCTGAACAGTCGTCTGCTTAAAATGATAGTAACCAAGCAATTTATTTTATTTATTTTTACTCAAAGTTTAGTGCACAACAACAACAACATCAACAACAACAAAAACGTTGTCAAAATACAAAAAATCGGTGGTTAATGATGAAGAGTGTGCCCCATCGCACCCACGCCCAAATCCCATTTTACTTCCTTACTTTCTGTGTGTCGAACCAACCGGTGTTCTGTTGGATCTATACTTACTACATACGACCATAGACCGGACTATATAGTTCAACGTAAAGTCGCTCTAAGAATGGCCTATTGTTGACCGTAGGTTCGTACCAGTTACAATTCAACTGTTTCTGCTTTTACAGGTTTACGTATTGTGTATAATTTACGACTCGTGGAGAGAAGAGTAATAAGTGTAGATGTGTTGTGTCTGACGTGTGACGTACCGAGTTACCTCCCTTTGGTCGACGACCAAGTATATAGCCTCTTCACAAATGGTTTCATTATAGCAGGAGGCGGTGGTTTCAACTTTCAACCAATAGAGCATGTACGATATGGTAAGTATCAACAGGGACAAACACAAGGTTTAGTTTCATTTTCTTTTCACAATTTAAACTCATTTAAGTCATACAAATTTTGTGTAGAAATGACATCCACTTATAAAATGTCTCTATTCTAATTTCAACCTCTATAGACATTTAAAAAGAAAATTATGTTCCTTCACCATTACACTTCTGATGATGGCTTTATTCATGTAACACAATTGGTGACCTGTATTTGGACATTACCGTCTTTTCCAGTTGACAGTGCGATACAGAGTGATGTATTCAGCTTGAGACGTTTTTGCTGGAAATAGCTGACCTGACGAGCGCCAGTCTGATCGGTTGGTTCTGGCAAAAACGTCGAGATCTGAATGCAAAACACTGTATCACACTGTTAACTGATGATGTGTTTATAATATGCCTTGAATACAAATAAAAAACAACTAATTAGTTGTTTAAATCATTTTAAAACAGAATAAATGACGTGAGCGTTGAATAACACCCGTTGTTTATTTGTCATATAACATTTTATAACTAGTTGAACAACTATGCAAGTGAGGTAATAACGACGTCGTTTACTTGTGACGTCATTATAATGCGTTCTATGCGTTCAATATCCAACGTCTTCATTCCTTCATGTAGAATCAATTTATAGTTGTTTAGTGTAATTAATCAATAATAGATCTACATGAAAGTGTTTAATAATACATAATTATAATAACATAAACATTATGCTAGTGAACGAACTTAATTTGGAACAACTTTTTCCTGTATAGATCTACTTACTTTGCGCTTAGCATTCACTTGACCTAAAAGGCGACGATAAATAGCTGTTTAAGGTTATATTATAAAAAGAATATAACACTCGTGTAAATAACTTATTTGATTTATCAAACTCGTCGTTTAAGGAAACGATATAAACTCGGCAAAGCCTCGTTTTTATCTATTTCTAAAAGACTCGTTCAATAAATCCAATAAATTATGAACACTCATGTAATATCCTATATTTATATCCAGAAACATTAGTAATTTGAAGCAGAACAAGAGTTATTGTATGTCACAACGAATAACGCGGAACTTGAACATGTACGTAATTGACAACATGCTAAATCGAAAACGAGGCTGGAGTAAAATACAAGTTGGCTGATACATGTACAAGGTGGCTGATACAGACTCTTGTATTTTACTCTGCACATACAAGCGGAAACGCTCGATATCATAAGAGGGCATATAATAAAGGCACATACAGGTCGAAATATTAGGACAGAGCAATTTTATAATTTGATGTTATTCTAAGTCCCTGTTTTTGCAATATTGTTATCTTTATGTTTGACCTTCTATATTATATTGTAAATATGTATATGTTTGTACGACGAGAAACTGTATAGTTTAAGTCAAATAAACGTTCTTCTTCTTCTTTATTTTGACGAAATGACAAATACAGCGATGCAATAAAGCTCATGTTTGGACAAAGCTCATGTTTAGACATACATTATTTAACTTGCGCCTGTTAGTGGCTAGTGCTTAAGTGTTTGACGCAAAAATGATTTTCAAAAACGCAATTAAAAAAAAAACTTGCAGACGATGGCATATGTTCAAGACTGGGGAAATTGGAACTTTTGTCTACAGTAGAGGAATAAATCCAATGCGCTAAAAGGCGCTTCTATTTGGGAAGGGGTTAAAGGCATATTCAGTTTTACTTTCAATCTGCTTCAAGTGGTCACCACCTTCAAAACAAACTAGAAATTATGAAGTAAATATAATAATCTTTATTTCCTCCAGATAAGGAGAGCACAACACTACATAATACAAACAGTTCAAACGTGTATGTACATACAAAGTGACAAACGAAAAGAAAAGGGGAAAAGAGAGCAAAATATGAAACAATTATGTGGCGATGTATAGTTGCGTGTATTTGTCTCCCCTGGAAAAGACAAATACACTCAATTATACTTCGGTCTATACAATCACATGCATCCATGTCGAAATACTATATATAGTATTACCTACTAAACACATGTGTTCCCCTCGCGACCCGATTACATGCGGTGTGCACGAACCCCTCTCCTCCACCATTGCAGCAAGTCAAATAGATAGTTATTTCACAATTTGACCACACCAGAATGATGCAAGAGAGAGATCGGCATTGAGAAGGGAAGCAAAATTAGCAATAATAAGATTTTAAGATTTCCCCCGTTTCAACGTATCAAACTGGCGTGTTACTTACAATGTATGATACAGATTGGATGGTAGATTAGCTCAGCGTTGAACCTGAACCAATACCATTCGTGAAAAGTCATTACAAAATCCCTAACATCTCTTTAACGGTTGACTCTTTTTGTGTTGCAAACAACTATACGCATGTGTTGCAAACAGTGTTGATGCTAATCGCAGGGCTCCTTAAGAAGCCCATTTGAACAGGGCCTATATTATTTGTTTTTTATTTATCAAACGTTTTCTAACACAGGCCTTAACTTGATATAAAACTAATTGATCAATTTAAAATCTGGCATGAATAAGGGATAAAGTTTATGACCCGTGGTATGATGAGAAATACTGTAAAAATTCTCTATTACGATCAACAAAAACTAACTGATTGTATGAAAGACACATGATCGCTTAAAGCAAGATGAAAGTAAAACGGAAAAATCAGTTAAATGGTCGTTATAGAGAGGTTTTGCCGTTAACCTAGTATAACTATCAAGAATTACAAATATCAGTTTCCATTTATTGTGGTAAGATTTGACACAATTATCGTATAAAAACTGAACGCTTGCTGAATGACACAAATTTCAGGCATCAAGTGTATAAACACCCAACTAACCTTTTCATGGTCAAATTTACCGTGCGGGTTTTATCCTTCCCCTCCCTATTGTCGTCTGCTTCAGTATTGTTGTCTGCAATATCGTTTTAAAGTTAGATTTAATGTAGTATAACTAACGTAACTAACAAGTGGCATGCGGTTTTGATCCTTATCAGACGCCGCGTAACGCGGCGTCTGATCAATCTAAAACCCTTTTGCGAATGCGCTTTATGACGTCATTAAGAGTAAAAGGGTTAATGTCCTTTTTTGTGGTGTTTACCCACTGAGCTCAAATGACGATTACACGCGCCATAACTGTCCTATACGAACAGTGTATACCCATCTTAGAAGGCTCCTGCAAAAACCTCAGCACTCTTTAGCACAAATGCATTCCGTTTGAAGAATCTGTCATACAGCTTCAGACTTCTAAATGCTGCTGGGTACAGTGGAGAATGTGTTATTATTTCCCAATAAACGCGTTTACGCTAAAACTATTATTTGCAGTGCAAACAGTTTGGAGCCAGATCTGTTTGCCACCAAGATAAACAAGAATTATCGGAATTGTCCAAAAGTTGTTCTTTTCTACGTTTTAGTGCTTTGCGTTTGCGTACGTTTGCGTTTAAACGGGAAAGAATAACAGATTCTCCACTGTATCAGGCTCTACTCATCATGCAAATGTCAAATTCAGCTGGCCTCCAATATTCATGAACATAAACAAAATATACATCGCGAACAATCACCCCTAGCGACGAGTATAATCTGCAATTAACAAAAACGTACCCATGAAGAGTACACGTGTCCTTATGCAAATGCAATCAGTTTGGACCCTGACCAGAGGGCTCTGCCGGAGACATCTGATTAGGGTTTGCACCGTTTGCTATTTTTCCATAGTTGTACATGAATATTGTTACAATCAACCATAAAAAGTTAAAATGGACTAGTCTTAATTAGATATTGGAAATATCCATTAAAAGTTTCAAGTGCGTTAAATGTATAATACAGTCGAACTTCGATATCTCGAACTCGGTTAAATCAAACATACCCGTATTTCAAAGTTATGGGTATGTTCAACTTAACTGAGCATGAAATAAAGCAGTTAATGTATCGAAATATCGGATAGTTCGAGGTAAGCGAGATATATTGTGTTTCAGGTTCTTTGGAAGCGGACATACTGGCCACGTACTTTCAGAGGCACAGTCCAGTCTACGCCAGTATTGAAGGGAGAATAACTTTCAAAGATATTTCCCTAGTGCCTCCTCCATTTAGAAGCCTTGGCTGATCTGGAAATATGGTAGAGATACTTTCACGAAAACGAAACTCCGTGTGATGGGAAGTGACATTTCTTGACTGGATTGAAAACATACACATCTTACAGTTGAGCACCTTGAAACCGGAACCTCTAAGTACCGGAATTTTCTTTAAACCGGACAAAAACTTCACAAATATGTATCATCAGAAATAATTTCTATATTGTAGTAGATGATAGCTTAAAAGCAGTTTGAAAGTAGAGCAGAATGCGCCTTAATACACATTCTTCTCTACTTTCAACCTGATTTAAGTGGTCAGCTATCTTCTATACTTAAAAGAAAATATCGGGCAAAGGGTTGGAACCCCTCTAAAACGGAAACCCCTCTCAACTGGAAATGTATGTTGTCCCCACACCTGTCCGGTTTAGAGGGGACTGCATACATTGTACAAATGCAAAATACATACCTGTACAAACATTAAGAGATTACACTGATCGAAATGTTTGTAAGAATCGGGACACATACGCCTGGGCAAACAATGTAGACCTTGATCAGACTGCTCCTTAAGGAGCAATCTGATCAAGGTCTAGACTGTTTTCATTCAGTTTTGTTTTGGACAAATTACTTTGTCAGTCAATTAGTTCAAATTGTATGATTCACATCTGTTATACAGGATATCCCTATATTTGGAAATTACGGTAATAATTCTTCGTGTGTTTATAATATATACATTTACTGTCATGTTGCATCTATTTAGATTTAGTAGTTTATTGTATATTTGAGGGGTATAATGTCTTCGTCAGTCATTTTCAAATTTGTTTTGTTTTTATTTTCTGTTAGGAATATCATAAGAGTGTCAAACTATTATCACAAACGTGTCCATAGCTTGCAAAAAGTAAAGGCATCGAGCTAGTTAATAGGACCTGACCAAATAAGAGCATACCTTACAAATCTTAAATATTTGGTTACCCTGTTGAACTACTGTAATTAACCTAAAATTTGAACATATAGATTTTATCATACAGTTGTATATCAAAACGGTGCAAACGGAATGCAAAATACATGTAGTGTATACCCTTGGGAGTAGTCTGATCAGGGTCTACACTGTTTGCTGTGCTCAAGCCTGTAAGTCTCAATGGTTCGGTACAGTGCTCTCAGTACTTTGATTCCTCACTAGCATGACCATTCAGTAGAAGTCTGGAGGTCAACTCACAGGGGTCTATACCGCTTTCTTGTTTCTTATATAAATAGTGTGTAGAAACAAGAAAGCGGTATATACCCCTGTGGGCCAACTACGTATTATCCTCAAAATGTTTTGCTACGACAACTTATACATGTGTAGGTATTATAATAGAATTGTATTCCTACGAAGTCGGTGTATTTACTGGGAAAGCGTTTCACTTGGAGCCAACTACGCATTACAATGAAAATGTTTTGTTACGACAACTTATATGGGTATTACAACAGACTTGTATTGCTACGAAGGAAATTTTTTTCGTAGACAAACATTTCTAAATGTTTACACTGACTTCCATATAGGTTGTCGTAGCAATACAATTTGATGATAATACGCGGTTGGTCCCCCGTGATTTTGCTACGAAACAAAGTTACCTTCGTAGGAATACAAATATATTACATGTATAACACCCATATGGGTTGTCGTAGCGAAACAGTTGACGGTTATACGTAGTTGGCAGCCAGTGCCAGTGATGGCGTCTGAAGACAGCACTAACTTGCTGGAAATCAAGCAGAAAACTTAAATTGAAGTTTAATATGGTTGTGTCTGCTTTAAGCGGTCAACTGCCGTAAAGACCCGAAACAATAATAAAAACAAAAGAAAAGAAAACAATCCCGTTATTGTTTATTTCAAACCATCATCTGAAATATTTTCAAATTTAGATATCTGTTTAAATCAAGGGGTCGAAATAGAGGGCATTTATTTATATATATGAGTTTGATTCCGACCAGTGTAGTAAAAACCCTGCAAAAAACTGAACTCTCCCAGACTGAGGCAAAGTGTTTGTTTAAGAGGGATTTCCAGTTTACAGAACTTTTACTGCAATCCATAAGGCGTTGCGATTGTAGCCGTTCTAAACAGGTTGCAGCTAAATGCAGGACAAAAGCAATGGAGAATGTTTCACAACCCTTTCACTCTCGCCTCACAGTCATAATCAGTATTGATTGTTCGGGAGTAACACGTAGAAGAAGTCATTGATGCTTAAAAGCGCGTTTTCAAACAGTTTGGATCCTGACCAGACGTCGTTTTTTTTTTAATTTTCTTCTGTAATACTGCATTTGTTTTAACTTTGAAACGATATTGAAGACAACAACATTGAAGCAGACGACAATAAAGCGGTGACGGGGTAAAACTATCCCGACTAATATGATCATGAGAGGGTCAACCCATTTGTGCTACGATCCCATATATGGGACATAAGCAAACAGTGTAGCCTCTTGTCAGAGTCTACACTGTTTGCTGATAGGAATTTCAATATAAAACAAAATGAAAATGAAAATTTTGACCAGGCATTCCTTTGATAAAGAAGGACTAATCCAATATATAAACTTGGAAGAATCCACTGGGGATAAATGAGTTAAGCAGTACTGCATAGTCATTATCCTACATTATCATCTACCAACAATGAGCTCAGAATCCAAGGTTATAAAGCGTTTTGGTTGAGTCTAGAATCGTTCTCACTCATTCATTGGTCAGGTTTTGAGCTTTTGCTCATATCTGACCAATCAAATGCTTGAGAACGATCTCAGACTCAAACTTAACGCTCTATAATCTCGATTCCTGTTTGCGTGTTTTCTTTTCATGTTGTTTTTGACAAAGTAGAATACATAAGGACTGTTTGGACCCAATAATAGTTTGGTCATGGACACATTTATCGTGAGGTTTTTACATCTCTGCAGCAGCGCTATATTTCTGTCTGTTTTAATATTGTTGTTTGCAATAGCGTTTCAAGGTTATGTGTAAGGCAGAATGACTGACGCAATTTCAAAGTAATTGTCAAACAGTGTGGATCCTGATCAGACGCCGCGATACGCGGCGTCTGTTCGGGATCCGAACTGTTTGCAAATGCGCATTTTTGCTTACTTGACAGTGAAAGCGTTAATTGAGCTCGTCTGCAGAAATATTGATATATTCAACTTAACACTTTTGCTCTTAATGACGCTTAAAAGCGCTTTAGCAAACAGTTTGGATCCTGATCAGACGTCGCGTAACGCGGCGTCTGATCAGGATCCAAACTGTTTGACACTCGTTTTGAATTTTCTCCAGTCAAACTGCCTTATTTTTTTTACTTTGAAACGACATTGCAGACAACAATACTGAAGCAGACGAAAATGAAGAGCTGAAGGGGTTAAAATATCCCGATTAGTCATGAACGGGTTAAGCCTGTTTCAGATTATTTGAGCGACACATGATAGTGTGTGGACAAATATGTTGAAAGAAGAATGCTAAAAATGGGCCTTTTAACTTATAAATCATCACAGCTCCAATAAGTTTGTACGCTTGGTGTGCTATCATGGCCCTTCAAAACTGATGACTCTAGATTATAACATAAACATAACTTGCAAGAAATACTCGAGATTGGCATCCAAATTAGGAAAAACAGGAGCTTTATGCTTCATGTTAATCTTGCATTTATCAGTCATTTGTCTTTCTTCAGAGATATCTATGGTATTTCAATAAATAATATATTTTCACTGGCATTATACGAGTACCCACTTAACGCAGTCTCAACTATATTATCGTCCGCTTATATTTTTCGCCTGCTTTTACTTTTAAAATATGGAATTGTATGCGATTTTCATTGAATACATAATGATATGAGTGGCAAACAGTTTGGATCCAGATCAGACGCCGCGTAACGCGGCGTCTGATCAGGATCCAAACTGTTTGTAAATATTAATGTTGTCGACATTAGCAGTGAAAGGGTTACACCAAGATTGACTGAATATTAATATAACTTTAAACCAGTGCGCACTCATTCGTTAAGTTGATGAGTAGGTGGTTATTCAACAAAAATGAGCCCTGGTATATAATTATATACAGTGTTTAGTTTTCAGTACGATTGCTTTATTTCAATACAATGGGTGGGAATGATTCAGCGTCCGCAATATGTATTTTAATTTTCTGTATTGGTATCAGTCAATTCTCTTTTGCATCTGGATATAACCTTGTTGTTTTGCACACTAATGACGTGCATGCGCACATCGAGCAGTTCAATAAGTACGGCAGCAAGTGTAGCCAAAAGGATGCCACCGACGGAAAGTGTTACGGCGGAGTTGCCCGACGGCATACGAAAATAAAGGAAATAAGGGAGACTGTTGACAATGTGCTTTTACTTGATGCGGGTGACCAGTTCTCAGGAACTTTGTGGTTCACGTTATACAAGGGTAGAGCAACAGCAGTGTTCATGGAACAGCTTGGTTATGACGCCATGGTAGGTTATGTTGTGATCTTGTTCGTATCATTGCCTCTAGTTGTTGTTTCTGATAAGGTTTATAGTCCCGCATACGCTTTTTCAGGTGCGTCATCCCATTGTCTTAGGATTGGAACAGTGGTCAGCATCTTGCCTATTGTTGGATCATTGCCTCTAACCATGGGTTCATGTTTGTAAAGCGTTTGGGTTGAGTCTGTAATCGTTTTCAAGCATTTGATTGGTCATATTTTAGCCTAGACTAAAATCTGACCAATCAAATGCTTGAGAACGAGCCAAGGCTAAAACCTGACCAATCAAATGCTTGAGAACGAGTCAAGGCTAAAACCTGACCAACCAAATGCTTGAGAACGAAGTCAGACTCAACCCGAATACATTCTAAGCACGGGCCAGGTCTTATTTCTGTCCATGATTGTGCCTGTCACTATCGGGCCTTTGTCTCTGATCCTGGCTGTTATTGTCTTCGCGGCTGTCTCTGGTGTTGTCGATTTATTCCCTTGCTCCTTCTGCTGCTACTGGAACGTTCCATCTCATTATATCTCTATCACTAACGCCTTGTATATCTGTCTTTGTGTTTGTTCGTTCCTTCCGCCTTTTAATTAATAAGAAGTCATTGTTAGCTCACCATAGCAAAGGCTCAATGTGAGCTATTGTGATGGTCCTGTGTCCGTTGTCTGTCGTCGTGCGTTGTCCGACGACTGAAACCATTGCTTAAAATGACATCTCCTCCTATACCGCTTGACAGATTTCAACCAAACTTTACAGGAATGTTCCTTGGGTAAGGCACATTTAAATTTGTTCAAAATTAAAAAAAGACAATGCAGAACTCTTGTCGCCATGGCAACCGAAGTTAAACAATATGCAAATCTTAAAAATTCATATTGTCAGAAACTACAAAGGCCTGAGCTTAGATATCTTGTAAATAGCATTACCTACAGGTCCTATATCAAATGTGTTCATACGGTGATGAAATAGTTCCGATACATCGCATATCTAGGTCACAGGAGCTAGAAATAGATTTGTTCAGTGTTTGCAATTTAAAAAGATCTAATAATTTACGGGAAAACGCGTTCATTTGTAAAGAATAGCTTCTTCCCCACTATTATATTTACACCTTTTAAGGTCAACGATATACTGCCTAACAGATGTATGGTGATATCATTTTTGTTATTTTATTAAATAAAATATTTCTTTGCCGGCGCTCAAAATGAGCCTACTGTTTAGTTTGTTAGGAGTAAAGTTATGTAGAAAGTCCTTTTAGAGACTTTCTTCATTAGTTTTGCCCTCAATTAAGCTGTCACATTGCTTTGAGACTCACACTTAATACAACCCCAACCAATCCGATACTCACACCCCAAGGGTCATGCTCCTCGCGTGATGTGCCATGGTCGGATATTTACTTTGTTCAAGTTAAAAAAAAACATATACTCGTACAGTGGAGAAAACGTTATTCTTTCCCAATAAACGCGTTTACGCTTAAACTTTTATTTCCATTGCAAACAGTTTGGAGCCAGATCAGACGCCGGGTAACCCGGCGTCTGATCAGGCTCCAGACTCTTTGCCACCAAGATCAAAAATAATTATCAGAATTGTCCAAAAAATGTACTAGTCTACGTTTAAACTTTTAGTGTTTTGCGTTTGCTTTTCGTTTCGTTTAAACGGAAAAGAATAACAGATTCTCCACTGTACCCGTTAAATAATATTTACAACACCGCTATACAGCCAGGGCTCTATAGCTCTACAGTGGTCTTGCTCTACAACGACACCCAAAGAGGAACACAAAGTGTGTGTGTTGTTTGGAGGTAGTCGTTATAGGGAAGGAAAATATAGACTTGGCTTTAATTTGCAAACAGTTTGAATTCAGATCAGACGCCGCGATTCAAACTGTTTGGCACTCCTTAATCGTAATATTACTTATATCAAAATGTTCACTTATAAGTGTATGTGATTTTGAGAAACAAACAACAATTTTAGCAAGACGATATTGCACCAGTAAAAGCTATAGTCATGATTGTCCTGTTTAGGGAACTGCGGCAAGGGTCATTGTAAGGAGGGATTCGTTGTCGGGGGCAGTTGTAAGGAGGGAACACTGTACTAACATTAAGATGGACTTGGCAATTTAACCCCTCACTGCCTTATCCCGAGCACAACATTTGTTTGCAAACAGTTTGGATACTGATCAGACGCCGCGTTACGCGTTACGCGGCGTCTGATTAGGATACAAACTGTTTGACACTCATTTCAATATTTTTTGAGTCAAAATAGCAAAAACCATAATTTAAGAAATAAAAGCAGACGACAATTTTTAAAATTGATGACGTCAGGGCAGTGAAGGGGTTAACATCCGACATTGTATGGTTCTAATTACATGTAAAATCAAACTTGGATTAATCTATTAACTGTCAATGATGTCTTAAAGATCATTTGCAAATAGTTTAGATCTGATCCGACGCCACATAAAGCGGCGTCTGATCAGGGTCAAATCGTTTCGTTGCTTGTTTTGAAATTATACTGTCTTTAATTTGCCTTTAAAAAGATATTGCAGACACCAGTATTGAAGCAGACGACAATATGGCGTTGGAGGGTAAAAATCTCATGATCATGAAAGGGTAAAGTGTGTATTAAAAAGAAGACTAAATGATATATTGTTAAATGCAGGTTAAAACCATTAGGCTTCTTACAAAAAAAAAGTAGCCATGAAAGACCAGCATTTTTAATGAAGGGACATGTATATGTAGTAGGAAACAAAAACAAAACTGGGTTAGGGAAATTGTGTAGGTGAATGGTACATGTATACTTGAGATATTTGAGAATGCAATTTATGTACAATGAACTCTCTCCTTTGCGACAAGTAAATCGCGTAGATTAGTTGGTATTTAAAACAGACGAATGCTTAAAGCTGCAGGTGAAAGTTAACAAAACATCTTGTAGGAGGTTTCTGCTTTACTTTCGGGATTTAATCTGCTAGCTGTCCTTCAAACTATCTATTAGTGGCTGCAATAGAGATACTTTACTGTCCTTGAAATATTATGAGGTTATTTAATAGTGTTGGGTACAGTACTGAATTGTATTGGACGAATACACATCAATCATACTCCATATTTGGACGAGGCGATAGCCGAGTCCAATATGGATTATGACTGCTGTGTTCGTATTCCAATTGAATTCGGTATTGTACTTTGCACTCTAAAATTACCTCCTTATTTCACACTATAAAATTATAAAATAACAAACAAACACATGCTTTTTTCCTATTCTTTCTAGCCAAATTATACAGTGTTCCCTCCCTAAAACGGTCCTCCCAACAACGACTTCTTCAACGACCTTTGTCGCACTTCCCTTAAGGGTGTATCAATGTCAAGTATTTAAGAAATTTTCAAAGTATATGAAAACACTTTATGATGGTTTTGTATTGAAGAGCTATTTAAAATGAATGAAAAAATAGAAAAAGTGTACATTTTGGTGAACAACAGTTGGCTCCATGGCCATGTAAAATTTACCCCACCCACTTTCTTTTATTTTGTCCTTTTCAAACAGCCCGCTTAAAAAAAATCCATTTTAAATGAAAACAAATAAGATAATTTGGTTTTGTGTTATTTATTTCCTATCTATGATAGTATTTCTTCATACAAAAACTAATTTAAGAAAAAACAGGCACCAAATGTGAAATTTATAAAGCTCTAAATATCATCGCTATGGTACTTTTTTGTAAATTTTGTAAGGGGAGATAACTCTTTTTACTTTAATAACTCAAACTTTTCAACACTGACCTTTCAATTTCTTTTCATATTTTGAACTGCCTTAGCATTGGCTTTCATTTGGTAGAAAATAAGAAAAAGTGTAATACTAGAACTATTTCATTTTCAAACTTTTTTACTTTTTTTTCATAAAATAAAAGATCTAATAAAAAGCATATTTTTGATATTCGAGGATCCATATTGTTCAAACCTAGCGCCTGCTTTGTCTAAATTTGGTTTCCATATGTGAAAATACCACCATAGACATGAAATAAATAATGAAAACCCAAATTACCATGTTTGTTTTGTTTTGAAATAGATTTTACTGAAGCTTGTACTCTGAATGGGTAAAATTTGAGAGAAAAAGTCCAAATTTGACATACCTTTTTAAAATCGCTGTAGCTCCAAAAAAAAGGACACCACCATATTTTTTTCCCTTTTTTTTAATTCATCATAAATAGCGCTTCCAAAAAAAACAATGATAGAAAAAAAGTTTGATACTTTGAAAAAATCGCTTATGGGTTGGATACACCCTTAACAGGACAATATTATGTGAAACACTTTTCTTGGCTGCAAAACAATTTGCTTAAACTTTTCGCTTGCGATTTTTTCAAAGTTGCATATAAGTTGATGTTTTGATACACTTAAGAAAAAGACTAGTGACGCCTAACTCTGCGTCTGATCTGAATTCAAGCTGCTAGTCACTCGTCATTTTATTTATTCTATCAAATCATCAACTTTTATGTAACTTTGAGAAAAACAGCAGACGACAAATTTAAACAGATGGTATTGCATCCATGAAAAGTGATAGACATTATTGTCCTGTTTAGAGAAGTGCGACAAGGGTTGTTGTAATGGGGGAGTCGTTGTTTGGAGTGCCATTGTAATAAAGAGGTTACTTAAAAGTGTAGAGTACAATACTGAATATAATTGGACTCGATCATAGCAGTCATAATCCATAATGGACTCGGATATCGCCTTGTCCAAATATGGATTATGACTGCTGTGTACTCGTCCAATAGAATTAAGTATTGTACACAACACTGTTAAATAACCTCAAGGCTGCCAGTAGATAAGAATGCAAGTAAATATGATTTATATTCTCATTTTGAAACTTAACAAAAACTTCAAAAAGCAAAACCTGATAGCCATTCTATAAAAACAAAAGGTATGAAGGGACATGCATTGTTATGTGGTAGGAAACATACCATGCCATCCCCTATTTATCCTATAGATACATCAACTCCCATATGTAGTGTAGGTATATAGCATATATTAGGTAAAATCCCATAACATGGAGCCTATATAATGATTATAATTGGTAAGATACAAATTCCCCTTGTAAGTTCAGAGTCTTAGGGCATCCAGTGTTTATAATATAGCTGATGATGAAGCAATTCTATTGAGTTTTGTAGCTACCAGTCTGTTGTTATGTGCTGTATGTCTTAGCTAGGCGATGCTGCCGTATCCGACTGATTGGGGTAGTGGACTGTTTACTGCATATATATGAGTTATCTGATTACCTCCCTTTCGTAAGTGTTTTTGCTTGCGTTTCTTTTCAGTGCTTCGGTAATCACGAGTTTAATTTAGGAGATGAAGTTGTTGCTGATTTCATAGAGAACGTGACGTTTCCTGTGGTCAGTGCAAACACTGAAGTGACCAGTGACTCGCCACTCTATCAGAAGTTTACCAAGTCTGTGACCTTGACAGTCGGAGGAGAAAAGATTGGAATAGTCGGCTACACTGTTGCGAAGACAAGCTTTATTTCAAACCCTGGTATGTATGTTTGTCGTTAAGATGTTTTGCATGGAGTTTAACTCTTTCTTTGCCAAGTTTTATCGTCTGCTTTAACACTTTTACTTTCAAAATATCGTCTGCATTGGTAGCGTCGTCTGCAATACTTTAAACGTCAGATTTAAGGTTTTTTTGATAGAAGGAATGTCAATACGAGTATCAAACAGTTTGGAACCTGATCTTACGTCGTGCTACACGTCATCTGGGTCCCGTTTCATAAAACATCTTACGTCAAATTGTATCGTAAGTCAAAACTTTAAAATACATTTAGCTGCTCATGTCTTGTGCCATCTTTTTGGAATCGTCTTTTCAAGACGATTCCAAAAGGTTGTCACAATACAGGATTAGATGTATAAATAAATAATTATTGAGACTTTTATAATCTGACTCGACAACATTTGTCGTAAGAAGTTTTATGAAACGGGCCCCTGATGAGGAAAGAAACTTTTTGCAAAGTCGCCGTTTGACGCCGTTGGTCGTCAAAGAGTCAATCGTATTAGTATATGTCTGGACAATAATTGTACTCTGTTTGCATAGGATAAATGTTCCTTGGTATTTGGTTTGTAAATGACGTTTTTTAAATACGCTTGAATGAGTGTAGAATTAAAAGGAAAGCGTCCAATATATAGATGTTGAATTTATTCAACAATTTCCAAGGACACACTGAAGTAATTCCAAAATTTGTTTTTACTTGCTTTCACTAATTCACTTAACCAAGAGCTACGTGATTGGGAAAGTATGCTCGAAATTGAATTTTACTACAGTGTTTCCTCTCTACAACGGCCCTCCTAACAACGACTCCCTCCTTACAACGACATTTGCCGCAGTTCCATAAACAAGCCAATTTTGTCTAACGCTTTAACTGCTGAACTATCGTCTGCTTCATATTGTCGTCTGCTGTTTTTTCTCAAAGTTACATTTTGATGGAATAAATATTATGACGAGTGACAAACAGTTTGAACGCGTAACGCGGCGTCTGATCTGAGTTCAAGCTGTTTGCAAATGTAAGCAAATGTCCCTCCGTATAACGATTCCCTCCGAACAACACACACAATGTATGTCTTCCTTCAGGTGTCGTTGTAGAGAGGGAGCGATGTACATGTACGTATGTTTAACACACATATAAAGAGACCTACGAATCTATTGAAATAATATCTTAGCGTTTGATCATCTCTGTTTAGAATTGTTAACATTTGCAAATGCTGGTACTCTATATAGAGAGATCGAACTTTTTCGAAATCCACCATAGTTCGGTACGGAATTGCAATGAAGTATAGAAAATGGCAATTTTTTAACAAATCTGACTACCAGTTTTAACCTGAGTGACACACAGTTTGGAGCATGAGCAGACGCCGTGTTACTCAGCGTCTGATCTGACTCAAAACTGTTTGCAATGAAAATAATAGTTTATGCGTTAACGCGGTTATTTGGAAAGAATACGTTTTCTCTACTGTACTCTGCACGCTGCAAACGCTGCTAACCTGAACAGCAAACAGTGGTATATAGAACCTTATATGTCACAAAAACTTATATGTCACAATTGTGACGTATGTATACGTGCGAATTCGTCACAAGGGGGTTGCGACAGCCACGTATATGTCACAACGTGACTTTTTGAGTGGTTTGACATAAGAACCGTATATGTCACAAAATTGCGAATGTTTCACAACGTGACTTTTTGATAGGGTTGACATTAGAAACGTATAAATGTTTGTTTATTATAGTGTCATTGTTTATTATAGTGTCACCCCTAGCGAAGTAGGACCAGTCACATTTGTGACGTATACGTTTTGTGAAATATAAGGCTCTAATAATAACGTATATGTCACAACGTGACTTTTTGATAGGGTAGACAGTAGAAACCTATAAAAGTTTGCTTATTATAGTGTTTAAAACAATACTCTACGTGTTGTTTGGTTGAGTACTGTATAATCCATGGCCGCGGTACACCTTTAGTTCATAAAAATAAAGCTGTCCAAGAATTACACCATAGACCCCTAGCCAAATGGTTTCAAAGCGATTGGACAATCCCTACCAGCAAGATCCACCAGACAGGCACAAAGTCAGTGGTACAACTCCAGAACTGCCATTTAGACCCACAGCATCCACAGCCCAGAGGTAGCAGTCATTGGTTAACTACTTTCTTCTAATAACAGATATTAAAGAAGTGTGTTTTCAGACGTTTTTTGAAGGCCGCAATTAAGCTCGCATCTCTGATGTCTGATGGTAGAGTGTTCCAGAGATTTGGGGCTGCATGCATGAAAACTTCTATCTCCAAACTTCACCAAACGACTTCTCGGCACAACCAGCGATACCGATTTACTTGCAGACCGCAACTCTCTTCGATGTCTATACACGTCCAGCATACTAACAATGTACCTTGGAGAATCATTGCACATGGCTTTGTATGTGCGTGTCAGAATTTTGAATTCAACTCTGTGTTGAACTGAAAGCCAGTAAAGCTCCTTCAAGACTGGAGTGATGTGATTGTACCGAGGAGTCCTGGTTATGATGCGGGCTGTATTTTGCACACGCTGTAGTTTTCGTAGTGAGTTTTGGGGAATCCCATATAGCATCATAGATCATCATCATCATCATCATCGACATGTTCTTCTTCTACTCCTTCTTCTACTTCTTCTTCTTACTTTTCTTCTTCTTCTTCTCCTTCTCTATGAACGACGAAAGAATAGCGAGGTCTCTCAAGCATCGCTGTGTTAATTGCTCCAAAGTAATACATAGTTTACATTGCCATGCGAGGGTTAAAAATTAGGTCTGAAAGAGAAGTTATTTGACTGAAACGAGATACAGTTTTCAGATATAGTATAGAAGTTTTCCAGATAATTATATATTGAAAAAAGGATCTCCCATAGGTTCCTGCCGGAGTATCCCTAAAGACACTATAATAAACAAATTGTTATACGTTTCTACTGTCAACCCTATCAAAAAGTCACGTTGTGACATATACTTTACAAGTGTGACTGGTCCTATACTTCGCTAGGGGTGACACTATAATAAACAATGACACTATAATAAACAAACATTTATACGTTTCTAATGTCAACCCTATCAAAAAGTCACGTTGTGAAAAATTTGCAATTTTGTGACATGTACGGTTCTAATGCAACCCTATCAAAAAGTCACGTTGTGACATATACGTGGCTGTCGCAACCCTAATTGTGATGAATTTGCACGTATATGTCACAATTGTGACGTTTACGTTTTGTGACACATAAGGTTCTATTCGTAGAGCCTTATATGTCACAAAACGTTTACGTCACAATTGTGACATATAAGTTTTGTGACATATAAGGTTCTACAGAGGTAACTGAAAACGCAACAGATGAAAAGAACGGCCGATAGCTCTATATTGAGGCTCGATATCAAGGACATTTTGGTCCTATACAGCTCATTAAATTTGTACTACTTTTAATAAACATAAAAACTAATCTTATTTTGAAAAAAAGTCTAGAAGAGTTGTACCTTTCTCCAGGTAAACATGTCCAATTCCGTGACGAGATTTCGTCCGTTAGAAGAGAAGTCATTCGTCTGACTGGTCAAGGAATCAACAAGATTATAGCCCTAGGACATGCTGGTTATCCAATGGATTTGGAAATGGCCAAGATTGACGGCGTGGACATCGTTGTTGGCGGCCATACTCACAGTTTCCTCTATAATGGTAAATATGAGATGACGTCATTTTATCAAGAAACTCGTTTCTAAAATCAAAATAACAATTACAGCACTCCCTCTCTACAACGGCCCTCCCAACAACGAGTCCCTCCTTACAACGGCGCTTGCCGCTCTTCCCTCAAACAAGACAATTATGTCCAACCTTGGCTGCAATGTCGTCTACTTAAATTTGTCGTCTGCTGTTTTTTCTCAAATGTACATGTAAGTGGACATTTTGATAGAATAAATATATTGACGAGTGACAAACAGCTTGAATCCAGATCAGACGCCGCGTTACGCGGCGACTGATCTGGATTCAAGCTGTTTGCAAATGTAAACCTGTTTCTCTCTCTATAACGATTCCCTCCGAACAAGCTTACAATCTTTGTCTCCCACTGGATGTCATTGTAGAGAGGGAGCGCTGTTTATTATTTATCAACAGTTTGGAGCCTGGTAAGACGCTGAGTAACTAGACATTAGGGGCCCGTTTCATAAAACTTCGTACGCCAAATGAAGTCGTAAGTTAGATTATAAAAGTTTCAATCATTATTTATTTCTCCATCTAATCTTGTCTTGTGACATCTATTTAGAATTGACTTGAAAAGTCGATTCCTTAAAGATGTCAAAAGACAGGATAAGATAGAGAAATCAGAAAATAAATATATTTTAAAGTTTTGACTTACGACCGTTTTTGTCTTTCGAAGTTTTATGAAACGGGCCCCAAATAAGGCTAATAGCTGTGTACAAATAAGATTGGAAAAATACAATTGTTTCAAGAACCTATCATGTTCAAAATATTGGTGCTTTCAGTTTGCGTTTACATCAACAAATTGCAAGACACTCCAGACTACATACCACACATAACTTATACAAAGACTTTGCTAACACAGCGCTATTGTTGACAACACTCAGTGAGTTTCGGCCTCTTGCAGAGAATGGTGTTTTCAAACTTATAGCGACAACATGTGAACTAGATATCATGCCTACATCAAGGTTGAAGGAAAACCTTATATTCATTTCTCTTTTGGTATCAATGTTCCCTCCCCACACCACCTCCAATCCGAACAACATTGTTCCCTCCCCACACCACCTCCAATCCGAACAACATTGTTCCCTCCCCACACCACCTCCAATCCGAACAACATTGTTCCCTCCCCACACCACCTCCAATCCGAACAACACACACGATCTGTATCTCCCATTTGTTGTTGTTGAATTAAGGGAGTGCTGTATTGTTGCTGAGCACTACAGTGGAGAAAACGTTATTCTTTCCCATTTAAACGCAAACGGAACGCAAATGCAAAACACTAACATGTAGAAAATAACAACTTTTCGACAATTCTAACTATTGATATTAAGCTGAGTGGCAAACAGTTTGGAGCCTGATCAGACGCCGGGTTACCCGGTGTCTGATCTGGCTCCAAATGTTTGCAGTTGAAATAATAGTTTTAGCATAAACGCGTTTATTGGGAAAGAATAACGTTTTCTCCACTGTATCAACACACTATGGAGATATGGAAATATGAGGAAAAAACGCCCTTGTATTAAAACAAAGTTATTTCAATTGCAATATTTTCACCGCATAATTTTAACCCTTTCACCTTTTTTCATCTTCACAAAAGTGGTCGTAAGTCAAAACTTTTAAAAGCACCCAAGCTCTTATTTCTCCATCTAATATTGTCTTGTGACATCTCTTTGGAATCATATTAAAAATACGTCCAGAAAAGACGATTCCAAAGAGATATCACAAGACAGGATTAGATAGACAAATGAATACAAATTGAGACTTTTATAATCTGACTTCAATTTGTCTTACGAAGTTTTATGAAACGTGCCCAAGATCCGAATGTTTGTCACTCTTATTAGATTAATGGTCATAACGGCATACAGTGGAGAATCTGTTATTCTTTCCCAACAAATGCGTTTACGCTAAAACTACTATTTACAATACAAACAGTTTGGAGCCAGATCAGACGCCGGGTAACCCGGCGTCTGATCAGGCTCCAAACTGTTTGCCACCAAGATCAACATGAATGATCAGAATTGTCTAAAAGTTGTTCTTTTCTACGTTTTAGTGCTTTGCGTTTGCGTACGTTTGCGTTTAAACGGGAAAGAATAACAGATTCTCCACTGTAGCAATCAAGTCAATATACTTGTATTTGTGTTTAACTTTCGTTTGTAAAATTGGAAAAGATTGTCATCTCTATTGTTTCTTTGTAATTTCTGTTACCGTTTTAGGTGATCCACCGTCAAATGAAAAGCCTGTTGGACCCTATCCTACAATAGTGACTCAGGGATCAGGCACGAGGGCCCTAGTGGTACAAGATGCCGCCTGGGGCAAGTACCTGGGTTATCTCAACGTCTCATTTGACGACATGGGCGTGGTGGAGACGTGGTCAGGAAACCCGATTATACTGGACAACACAGTGCCCAAAGGTACGAACATAAGTAAAGACCTCGCTATTGCGACCACAGAGGGATTTTGAAAGCAGGTGGCAAGTAGATCATTTGTTCTGGCTGCCATTTCTCCGGATTTTTCTTCCATCTCCGGATTTTCTTTCTAGTACATGGTAGCTTAAAGCAGACTGAAACTAGTCCAGAATGCGCCTTAAGGCGCATTCTGCTTTACTTTCAGCCTGCTTTAAGCAGCCACGTGTCAATAAAACTAGAAACAGGCGATGGGGGGAAAAGGTACGATTCGTAAAATCGCACTTGAAAAATGCAAATTTGGAAATCTTAAGATTTGTTATGTCAAATCATGGCAGCCCTGCAAAGTTCTCAACTGAGAGTATGCTGGAAGTAAATCAGAAATCTCTATCCACAGTCTGTCGGTATAATTATACTCTGTTCACTACTGTAAACATAGAAAGTTCACTACCGAGGGCAATGAAAGTTCTCTACTGAAGGCAGACCGGAAGTAAATCAGAAATCTCTATCCACAGTCTGTCAGTATGATTATACTCTGTTCACTACTGTAAACATAGACAGTTCACTACCGAGGGCAATGAAAGTTCTCTACTGGAGGCAGATTGGAAGTAAATCAGAAATCTCACTTTCTATCATCCGTAAAGATTAACAAAGTTATCTACTTAAATCATACATAGTTGTCCACTGAACACATTCTGAAAGTAATTCTAAAACCTTCCATTTGTGCTGCCCGTCATGATGTACATGTACAAAGTTATCTACTGAAAGCATACTAGGGGGAGTTTGCCTTTCTTTTAAGTTTGCTACGAGTATACAGTCAAAACTTGATACTTCGAACTCGCTTAAATCGATTTTACCAGTATTTTGTAAGTTGAATTTTGATAATTATATCTCGCTTAGACAAACATTCCCGTATTTCAAAGTTAAAACGTGGCTAAGCCACGTTTTAACTTTGAAATATGGGTATGTTCGAACTAACGCGAGTTCGTAGAATCGAGTTTTTACTGTATATATGTGGGTGAAATACATGTATTTTATAAACCACACAATTGTACACAACTTGCCAGGTTCAAAATACTTTTTTGATAAATGTTCAACTCAACAAGAGTAATTTTATTTTAATATTAACCATTATATTTTTCACAACATTAGATTTCACCCTTCTCCATATTCATATTCAGTAGATCTAAATCAGTGGTACGTAAGGTGTTGAGAGGGATTTGTGCTGTTTGTGTCAATTATATTATCTGAAACGATTTCTAAAAACCGTCCAACATTTAACATAACATGTTACACGTACGTGTATTTTCAAATGTAGTTTGCCGGTAGTTTGTGTTCAAACTTCGGAATAAGTTAAAACCATCTAATACTGATTCCTCCCTGTCTTAATTGCTAGACGCAGGTACACAGGTGGTAGTGGACGAGATGAAGAAAGCAGTGGTCACCCAGAACGCAAAGGTGGTGGGTTTATCAAACGTCTTCCTGGACGGTCGACAACTAATATGTAGGAGGCAGGAATGCACCATGGGTAAGCGACTACTGTGGCTACAGGGGTGTATGCGTTATTTTTCTCTTCAAATAAAAGAGCTTTTGTTAAATCAGCAGACGTTATTTCTCTACAAATAAATGAGCTTTGTGAAATCAGCAGGCGTTATTTCTCTACAAATAAATGAGCTTTTGTTAAATCACCAGGCGTTATTTCTCTTCAAATAATGAGCTTTTTGTTAAATCAGCAGACGTTATTTCTCTTCAAATAAATGAGCTTTTGTTAAATCAGCAGACTTTATTTCTTTACAAATAAATAAGCTTTTGTTAAATCAGCAGTCGTTATTTCTCTACAAATATATGAGCTTATGTTAAATCAGCAGGCGTTATTTCTCTACAAATATATGCGCTTTTGTTAAATCAGCAGGCGTTATTTCTCTACAAATATATGCGCTTTTGTTAAATCAGCAGGCGTTATTTCTCTACAAATATATGCGCTTTTGTTAAATCAGCAGGCGTTATTTCTCTACAAATATATGCGCTTTTGTTAAATCAGCAAACGTTATTTCTCTACAAATAAATGAACTTTTGGGAAATCAGCAGGCATTATTTCTCTTCAAATAAATGAGCTTTTGTTAAATCAGCAGGCGTTATTTCTCTACAAATATATGCGCTTTTGTAAAAACAAAATCAAAGTTTGAAGTTTGAGAAGACGCCGGAAAACCAAGCGTCTAACCAGATTTAAAACTGGTGAGCTTCAGAGCTTATTGTTTGTCACTGTGCAATGCGTTGTACATACAAATCTTACTTAAGTAAAACTGTCCATTAACTCTTTCACTGCCAATGGCCACAAAAGGCAACTTCGCAAACAGTTTGGATCCTTGGTATTTGACGCTCGTATTGACATTTCTTTAGTCAAAACGGCCCTATAGCTGACTTTAGCAATATTGCAGACGATTCTATCAATGTAGACGACATTTTTGCGAAAATAGGGTTAAAATGGCAAGGAAAGAGTTAAGGTTTTAGGGGCCAATGCTTTCAGTTTTCATTCAACAGAAGTGATATGGTGGTCTAACCACGGACTGCAATTATCTATACATGTAGCTACTGTAAAACCGATTTTATTTTGCGAGAATATAATTTACGCGTTAATTCGCAGTTAATGTGTTGCCTCGCGTCTCTAGTTTTGAAAATAGGTGACTTCTTAAAGCAGATTGAAAGTAAAGTAGAATGTGCCTTAAGGCACATTCTGCTTTACTTTCAGCCCGCTTTAAGCTACCACCTGCTAAAATATTGCATGATGTTGCGAATTAATACAAGATCGCATTACGCGAGATATTCATGACGCGAAAAATACCTGTTTTACAGTTTTTCCTTAAGTAGTTTAATGCATGTTTAATGCATGTTCCAACTATTCAATTTATAATGTTAATTTAAAGCTGAATACATACGTACATGTACATATAACCGCCACAGTGGAGAAGGTGTTATTCGTTCCCAGTAAATTCCTATATACCAAATCAATCATTGCTATTACAAACAGGTTGAATCGTATCGTATCGTACCTTTTTAAAGTATACTAATTTCATTTGCAAACAGGACCTAGCTCAGAAGGTTCCATAGGGATCCTATAGGAGCCATCCACACTGTTTGCTAATGTGGAACAATATCTATCAAACTACCCACATTTCCAAGTAGACTGAGTCATTATTTGGTAACTGAAATGATCCACAAGGGGACATAATAACCTACAAGTGTAATTTAGAATTTAATAGTGTTCACGAGATATCCATGTGATTCGTACACAAGCAAAATGAAACCTGATATCAAGCAGAAACTGTTCAATTATGAAGCTGTAGATTATAAGAATCCTCCATGAGTGTTGATGTAAGATAGGAATTTTCTTCCTGAGGGTCAAAAAATTCATGCAGGGACGAGGCTTGTCGAGTCCCTATGTGAATTTTCTAACCCGAGGGGGAGAAAATTTCTATCCTACACCAACAAAACGAATGGTGGATTTTTTCTCCCATCTAAATCATCAAAACATGATAGAAATAAAGAAATAATTGCAGTTTCTGTGCACTGTTCCGCCAAAACACGACGTTGTTTATAGTGACGTCGCCAGAAATGACGTTATTTAGTTACCCGCGTCATGCAGCGCTTGTGGTAAAGCTGGGCAAACAATAAAAGACGTCACGTGGTATGGAGGATAGAGTGATTCCACATGGGGAATATCTCTATCCCATATGGGCGAAAATGGGAGAAAAAGATATAACAACACCTATGATTTCATTGTTTTTATAATTTTGAGTCGAAACTCAATAATTCGAACTCAATAAAATCTATCTCAATAGTATAGTCGAACTTCGATATGTCGAACACGGTTAAGTCGAACATACCCGTATTTCAAAGTTAAAACGCGGCTATGCCGCCTTTTAACTTTGAAACACGGGTATGTTCTCCTAAACCGGACTTGAAACAAGGCATAATTATGATTCGAAATAATGGATAGGTTGAGTTAAGCGAGTCCGAGATAGCAAAGTTCGACTGTGTAAATCATAAGTTTGAAACTTAATTTGTCTATTTGAAGATTCGGAGGTGAATGAGTAAAATATCTTTTAATAAAAGGGAACGTACTTTTTTATTATTCATATTTTTTAAAACTGTAACGTCAATGTTTTTAATTATAAACCCATTTGTGCCCACGGTCCTGTATATAGGACATAGGCAAACATTGTAGACTCTGATCAGACGCCGCATAATCCTGCGTCTGATCAGAGACTACAATGTTTGCTGATAGGAATTTTAAGATAAAACAAAATGAAAATTTTGACCAGGCATCTCTTTGATATAAAACGGACTAATCCAATATATAAAGATTGAAGAATCCACTAGGCGCAAATGGGTTAAAATGGATGGGGTTTGTTCGGGTTGAGCACGGATGAGATATACTACCAGTTGTAAAGTAAATCCAATGTATTTATTCATTTCAGGTAATTTATTTACGGACGCCATCATTGACTATCATCTGAGCCTTGAACATTCCAATACAACATGGGCCCCGGCTGCAATCGCTATGTGGAACGGCGGAGGAATACGTGATTCAATAGACAAGGGCAAGTAACCGTTGATCTTCAATAAGTAAAAGGATTACAGTCGAAACTCGATACGTCGAGCTCACTTACATTCATATAACAAGTATTTAAAAACTTGAAATCCGATATGTCAATCTCGCTAAAGTCAAATATAACCGTATTATCAATTTATAACACGTTTAACTCGAGTTTCGACTGTAATTAGAGTCACACCGTAACACCAAATTGCCACGGTAGCTCAAACGAAAATCATTCATCATGTCATGTACAGTGGAGAATCTGTTATTCTTTCCCGATAAACGCGTTTACGCTAAAACTATTTTTTCTTTTACAAACAGTTTGGAGCCAGATCAGACGCCGGGTAACCCGGCGTATGATCAGGCTCCAAACTGTTTGCCAACAAGATTAACATGAATTATCAGAATTATCAAAAAGTTGTACTTTTCTACGTTTTAGTGCTTTGCGTTTGCGTACGTTTGCGTTTAAACGGGAAAGAATAACAGATTCTCCACTGTACATTACCTTTCAGAGGTTGAAGCAGCTGTTGATAAATGTACATATTACCAAATGCAGGATGAGCCCAATATTAGAAATATATTTCGAAACCTAAAATCCTTATGGCTAGACCAAAATCTATGGCATGGCTTCTTAAGAACAAAGTCTCGGAGAAATTATGCTTATGCGTATTCACACAATATGGTTTGTCAAGGCAAGATTGTATGAAATAGACGGTTGACACTTAACACAGCTTAATTATTTGCATCCTAGCGGCGGATATGTAAGTGATTACCTTTGCAAACAGTTTGGATTCCGATGAGACCCCGCATAATGCGACGTCTCATGGGTATCTAAATTGCTTGACACTCTGATTCTGTTTTGAAAATAATCTGTTTAAAAATCTATGTTTAAAGCAATAGCAGACGACAATTGTGGCAGACGGAAACATAATCAAGCATGCATAGAGTTAACTAGTATTTGATCAGCAAAGATGTTATATGACGTGTTTTGTTTAAGCAGATACTGATGTTACGATTGGTGACATAAGTAATGTCCTACCATTTGGCAACGAAGTCGATCTTGTGACTATTCGAGGCAGCAATCTACGTGAGCAGTTAGAACACTCTGTACGAGACTTAGATCCCCAAGACCCAAGTGGAAAATTTCTACAATATTCAGGTTTGATATTAAGATACAGTGAATAAAATATTAGTTTTTCCCGTTTTAATCTTTCACTGCCAACGTCACCATAACGCGTAACGCTGCTTCTGATCAGGATCCAAACTGTTCGACACTCGTATCGTCATTTCTTCAGTCGAAACAGCCCAAAATCTGACTTTGAAAATATTTCAGACAACATTTCAAATGATGACGTTATTTGGCGACAAGAGACTCAAAGCAGACGATAAAACTTGGCAGCGAAAGAGTTCAACGAATCAAAACGCAACCACAATGTGATTCATTGTAGAAAATGATATTGAAATTGCAGTTTTAAAGACACCTGCAAGTATAATACAGAACAAGAGTAAAACAGAAATCTGTTATAGGAGTGACGTTCTTGTGTTCGAGGATTGACAATTTGAATGTCACGCAGACTGCTACAGTGGAGAATATGTTATTATTTCCCGTTTAAACGCAAACGCAAAGCACTAAAATGTAGAAAAGTACAACTTTTGGACAATTCTGATAATTCATGTTTATCTTTGTGGCAAACAGTTTGGAGCCTGATCAGACGCCGGGTTACCCGGCGTCTGATCTGGCTCCAAACTGTTTGCAGTAGAAATAAACGTTTTAGCGTAAACTCGTTTATTGGGAAAGAATAACAGATTCTCCACTGTATCTAATATGTGTTCTATTACATCGAGCTTATCAACACTGGCTTTGCAGCCGCCTTATTCGTGTTTTATAAAATAATAAGTAAAGCGATTTTAATAATACATAGAGAAAATCAAGTAACATTAGAGTTACTTGCCCCTATGTGACATTTCGAGGAATTTTACAAATTTAAACGAATGTCGCATAGCTCAGACAGCAATGCCATATAGTGACATAGATCGAGGGGCAAGTTACTTGTCCCTACGTGACATTCCAAAGAATGTCGCATAGCAAGATTTTTTTTTTTAATGTTCTCGTAAAAGCAAAGCCATGGGTGCATATAGCAAATCTGTCAGTTTAATCCTCCAGCCATTCGGTCCGTTCGCGCGCGCATTGACATTGACTTTTTGTCACTCAGATATTTCCGATATAACATAATCTATGAGTACCAAATTTGATGTGTCAGTACATGGCGGTTTTTCGCGTACCATGACCTGAACATTGGGTGTTGACTTTAATTATATAAGAAAACTAAACGGGGCATATGTCTTATTAGATATCAGCTAGAGAAACCGAAATTAGAATGTGAGTACATCTTTGGATGATGGACTGTCGCGTACGATGTTTAAAGGCACTGTGACATTGTCCTGAACTGTGGGCCTCAATTTTGGAAAAAAGGTTGCCGGAGGATATACTCAAATTGAGTTGCCATTGTGTTAACTTCGTAATACGGGTGTACTCGAATTAGGCAAGCTCGGTTTATAAAAGTAAACAAAGGAAGTACGGACACGTTTGACGTAAACGAACTAAGGTCATGACTCCAGATAAGAGGGAATAAACTGAACAAATCCAACATTTTCTTACTCATTTAAGCACAAAACCCTATGGTTTTACTACTCATTAGAATCGTCTCGAAGAGACAATTCTAATTGATTGAATGATTGATTTTATTTTGGCAATAGTTAGTAGTGACACCATAGGGTTTAATGCAGAAATAAAATTTTGAAATTTGAAATACTCTCCTTATCTGGAGTCCTGTAAGGTATCGAAGCTCGACTGTATTTTCTGAATATTTTAGAAGCGTTACAGCTAAAACGGGAAACAAATATATTAATGTCGATTATACCTTATGATATCGGACCAAAACCGATACTCTACGAACATCGATCGCCAATGTTCGTCAGCTGTCGGCCAAACAGTTGACAGAGAATGGTCGATCGATCGCTCTCCTAGGAGTACCGATTTGACCAACATTGACCGACCTCATTAGGTCTCCTAAGCCTTAATTTGACCCTTTCATGATCAAATCGTCGGTGTCGTTCGAAAAGGACGGTAATGAAAAATTCCAACTTTTCAGGAGACACAAAAAACTATTTTTCATGTCACTTGTTACATTGCATATATGAGCTTTTTGACCGGTCATATATTGAACAACAGCAGTTATTAAATAGATCTATATGAGTTTGTATCATATTTGTCGCAATATATATCAAATAGTTGATATTGCATTCAAATAGTTGAGATAATTACTACTTACAGTCAAAGAGAGACTCTAAGGGTTTGGTATGATGTCGATGACACGACATGTTTCACATCAGAATCCGGCGGCTTTTCATTGCATATACGACCTTTTTGACCGGTCAAAAATAGGAACCAATCGAAATACGAGATTTGCTCATGTGACTATATCTCATCCTTTTCATCGGTTATCAATACCGATATTATCGCATTCGAAGCGGGACAATATATGTATTCGAAAATAGGAAAAATCCAGTTTTCTGCAGAATTGTATATACGTCCTTTTCGAACGTAACCGACGAAAATATTCAGGAGATTGTCCCAATCAGAAGCCGCGTTACGCGGTGTTTTATCAGGACACGATCTGTTTGCAAACGTGCTTTACGGAGTCATTGAGAGTGAAAAGGTCAAATAATAAATATTGTAAGCACAAATCAGCCATATCTCATAAACAATGCACCTTTCTGTTGTCGTCATAGCAAGGCGTTGTCATTTGATTTTTTATCCATTCAGGTTTGCGCGTTGTTTACGATTCCCGTCCAGTTGCACAAAGGGTGATAAGTGTGGAGGTACGATGCCTAGAATGTGATATTCCGAGTTATTCCCCTTTGATCGATAGTGCAGAGTACAAAATCTTTACTAGTGCGTTTTTGGTGAAAGGAGGAGATGGCTTTGACTTTCAGCTTGTAGAGCACATTCGTTTTAGTGAGTACTGTTAATTGTATAAATAGTTTAAAAGAAAAAAGCCATGCCATGACAAAACCTGTCTTATTGCTTTGCAACACTATACAGACCAAGCGCCGTTGTCATCCAATTCCAAGACCAAATACAATATATAATACAGCGACATAAAATGCTTTACACACATGCTAGTGTCAAACAGTGTAGATGAGGTAAGCCGCCGCGTCTTTGATGCGGCGGCTTGCCTTGGTCTACACTGTTTGAAATGCAATAAGTCAGATATTCTTATGACTCGGCTCAAATGATAATTATGTTTATTATGGATTTACTATTTCAGTGACAACATAGACTTGACCCATTGACACATACTGACGTATATCGGTATCATTTACAGAACTCTACATGTTAACCCTTTACCTGATAGCCTATTTCTAGTATTGAAAATAGGTGACTAATTAGCAGAATGCGCCCTAAGGCGCATTCTACTTTACTGTCAACCTGCTTTAAGCTATCATGTCCTAGAATGTAGAAAATATTCCCTATAATATATATTCATGACTGATTAAATTGGAACTATTTTCTTCAGTGGAGGAATAAATTATATTCGCTAAAGGGCGTTTCTATGGGCGAAAGGGTTAAGAGCACACGTGACCTATGCAGACATGATAGAACTGCTTGCAAAGTCGACTTAAGCCGCCACTGGCAGTGACAGAGTTGTGCGCCAAAGCACAGTTTAGTACATGTATCTGATAAACGAAACATTAGCTTTACATGTATATAAAGAATTAAACAAAACTAGCTCGTTTTCATCTTGATCTAATATTCAATATACAGTTGCTTCTAGATAAGTTAGGGGATTCTGGGACCAGGTGGTCATAGTCACTGTTACTAAGCTCATCATCGTTAAATGGGTTGGACTCCCGGTCTGGGCACTTCGGAATTTTCATGTGGGGGAAAGCATCTAACTAGCTTTCTAAAGGTCGATGGTTTTACCCAGTTGCCGTTTTATGACTGCAAAAGTGCATAAAAAGCTTCTAGGGTCTCCCATGGATTATTTCAATAGGATTATGATTGGATGGGTCAATGTTCTGAGAGTAGGCAACTGGTGCTACTCTGTCCACTTTCCTTACTTCGCCATCGTTCACTGATTTTGTTGTTTAACTCTTTCCTCCCTAAAACTTCAAATGGACAATCCCAGTTTCAATTTTAGTCTAGTCCATTTCTGACTTTTAAGGCTTGTTTTTGTCAATGTTTTGCATTATGACAAACAGTGTATACCCAGATCAGATGGCCCCATAAGGAGCCCTCTGATCGGGGTATTCACTGTTTGCATAGGACAATGCACTTTTCACATGAATACTGTTTGAAAAGGACGCCAATATGCGGGACTAGGGTTCAAAGGGTTAAAGAGTAACATTCAAGAACTCAACTGACTGTTACAAATAGCTGGACGACAAGATATGAGTAAAATGTGAATTATCCTGGATAAGTCGTGCTTATACGTATTTCAAAGTAATTAGAATGTTACTATCTATATGAGGTGCTGATTTATATTTCAATTATTCGTACTCGTCGAATGTTCGTTTTTGTTTACTATTAAAACATGTCCAAGCTTTATCGTTTTATCTTTTAAATAAAAATGAATTTGACGTAGTCCTTTCATCATGTTCACGCATATGTGCGTTTTTTTGTAAAAGTGTGTACCTGTGAAGAGTACACTAGTCCTATGTAAATAGTGAATACTCTGAACTCGTAAAGGAGAACTCTGATCAGAATCTGCACTTATCATTTTGCAATACCTTGAGGAAAACAACATCGAACAGTCAAAACTGGACTATATCTAATACGCGGCGTCTGATCAGGATCTAAACTGTTTGACATTCTTTTTGAAATTTCTTTAGTCATACTGCCTTGAATTTAACTTTGAAATGATATTGCAGACAACAATATTAAAGAAGGAGGGAAAGGGTTAAGCGAATTCGAGCTACAGTGGAGAATCTGTTATTCTTTCCCGTTTAAACGCAAACGTACGCAAACGCAAAACACTAAAACGTAGAAAAAGTACAACTTTTGGACAATTCTGATCATTCATGATTATCTTGATGGCAAACAGTTTGGAGCCTGATCAGACGCCGGGTAACCCGGCGTCTGATCTGGCTCCAAACAGTTTGCAATGGAAATAAAAGTTTAAGCGTAAACGCGTTTAAACGCGTTTATTGGGAAAGAATAACGTTTTCTCCACTGTATCGACGTTCGACTAGTTTTAATTCCTCTTGTTACATGTGTTCTTTTAGGTACCGTGGACAGGGATGTTCTGATCAACTATATCCACAGACACAGCCCTGTTATCGCGGAACTGGAAGGAAGGATAACATACGTGGAACCGGATGAGACATCAGCAGCGCCCTCTGTCATTGAACATTTGTCTTTCATTGCACTATTTCTACCTTTACTCCTGCTAACACAAGGATAAACCTTATCATATACTTGAATAAACCCATGGTTTACCATTCTATGAACACCTGTTTGAAAACATCGAAGACACAGACCAGATATTTTCTTAACATGTTGACTGATCAGGGTATGAACTGTATTCTTACATTTCCCATATTATATTAGTCTGCCATCTTTCCTGTAACACATTGTACTTCACTGAGACTAGTTACCGGAAATCATATGTCCTATTATGTGACACATATATGCTCATATTGTTTGTTTATCGGTGTATATAAATATTATGGACCGGAGGCCTTTATACAAAAGAAATGAAAGTTGAATTGCACAAAAATGGCGAATATGATATGAAAGCAATTAAGAAAACATTTCGAATTATTTAAGTATAACAAGAAAACAGTTTGGAGCCTGATCAGACACCGAGTAACTGGGCGACTTATAAGACACCAAACCATTTACAATTGACATACAGTGGATAATACGTTATTCTTTCCCGTTTAAACGAAACGAAACGCAAACGCAAAACACTAAAACGTAGAAAAGTGCAACTTTTGGACAATTCTGATAAATCATCTTTATCTTGGTGGCAAACAGTTTCGAGCCTGATCAGACGCCGGGTTTCCCGGCGTCTGATCTGGCTCCAAACTGTTTGCAATAGAAATAATAGTTTAAGCGTAAACGCGTTTATTGGGAAATAATAACGTTTTCTCCACTGTACATGTTTTTGTCTCTTGTGTATTCAAAAACGCTCACGACAGTTTTAACGAAAGTAGTTACAACTGGTGAAACAATATTCTCTAACGTTTAGACTAAACTAAAAACAAAGGCAATGCACAAATAAAGTAAAACATGATTTCATGTTTCAAAAGTCTTGGCGATTCATTTATTTTGACGTGCAATCAGTTTATTGTTAGAGTTTAAACGTAAATACAAGTCACTTTTAAAATTTTGGAACATGGTGTCTTGTAGTCTATCGTTTATAGATTTAGATTCTGTTTTCCCATAAAACTGACCTATGCTTCTATAATATGTGTAAAACTGAAAGGGAAAATAGTGACTACATGTCATCACTAGGGAGTTTTAGGGAATACACATATATTCTCTGGTTGATTTAAGAATTAACTGAATTCCCTGATTTATCGGGGGTACAGTGGAGAATCTGTTATTCTTTCCCAATAAACGCGTTTACGCTAAAACTATTAATTGCAGTGCAAACAGTTTGGAGACAGATCAGACGCCGGGTAACCCGGCGTCTGATCAGTCTCCAAACTGTTTGCCACCAAGATAAGCATGAAATATCAGAATTGTCCAAAAGAAGTTCTTTTCTACGTTTTAGTGCTTTGCGTTTGCATACGTTTGCGTTTAAACGGGAAAGAATAACAGATTCTCCACTGTAATATTTACACTGCTTAAAACGAAATAACAAGAAAGTAGCTGACAATAAACAGTATTTTATTAATTTACTCACTATTTTAACAGTGTATACAAAAAATACCCTACAATGTACAACATCGCCATTATCCCTTGTAAACAAGGGAAGACGATACTCTAAAACAGGTTGTAGTAAACTACACATGGGATGTTCAACACGCAACTCTAACCGTCAACCCATCTATTCATTTACCCCTGAAAAAATATGTGGGTGTACTCCAACACATTTAAACTCTTTTCGTGGAAGAGACTTTAAGTTTAGCCTCGTCTGGGCATGTCTTCGTTTTTAATTAGATGTAAAAAACAAACAATGTTTTCATTAATTCATAAAACATCTATCCATATATGTAGCAGCAAAGTTTTACCACATATATATGCGTAAGACCATTCACTGATCATGTAAGAAATATGGGGAGGTTAAACAGCATAAAACCAAACATTGAACACTACTCTAAGAACTATCTGCTTTATTTTAAATTTGCTTTCAGTAGACATTCGTCCTTTCACGACCTTACCCCAACTACTGTGGTTATTTGCAAACATTTGAATCATAATCAGACATAGCAGTAAAGGGGTAAATACCTTTAACTCTTTCCTCCCTGAAACTTTAAATGGACAATTCCAGTTTCCATTTTAGTCTAGTCCATTTCTGACTTTTAAGGGTTGATTTTGTCCATGTTTGGCATTGTGACAAACAGTGAAGACCCTGATCAGAGGGCTCCTTTCGGAGCCCTCTGATCTGGGTCTTCACTGTTTGCATAGGACATGTGTACTATTCACACGTACATTGTTTGAAAAGCACGCCTATATGCGGGACTAGGGTTCAAAGAGTTAATAAGTCGTCTAGTAAGATGTCGTGCCAGTGAAGCCTTTCTATACAACGTTGGTTGATGTTACGGTTCATTATATGATTATGTCATTGGCCATTAGCATGTTATATATATATGTCGTTTGAAAAAAGTATCAAGCACCGCATGGAAAAAAACAACCGACTTGCCGATTCTTTAGGTTCTTTGAAACGCAGATAATCTTGATCAAATGCACAACAAACATTCCTTATGACAATTTAGCCAAACACCGTGTCAAGGTAGAAAGGTCTCCGGTGAGAGACAGCGGAACTTTACTATATAACATACGATATGGTATATCAGTTTACTGCTGTTTGTGGTCCTTTAGTACGCTATATAATTGTCCTCTGCAAAATATAACGTCTTTACACACTTTAAGTTTAGTTTTATCTGCATTTTCAATATTTTTTTTGTAAAAACCAAAGTTTAAACAGTTTAGCTTCAGATGAGACGCCGAATATCTCGCCGTCTCATCTGACACTTAACGGTTTGCAACACTTTTAAATAACTTGCGCTGAGCTTTCGGTAAGGTACGCCGCTAAATAGGACATGACAACATGCATACGAGTTGGTGCATAGCGCAACTTGACTAAAATTTGCATAATTTTGAAATGTCTGAAACGCAATTTCATAGCTTCTTTCCAGGTCGAGAACTGACCTTGAAACTGAATCTCTGGTAAATAATATATTTACGCTATACAGAGGAGAATCTGTTATTCTTTCCCAATAAACGCGTTTACGCTAAAACGTGTATTTCTACTGCAAACAGTTTTGGAGCCAGATCAGACGCCGGGTAACCCGGCGTCTGATCAGGCTCCAAACTGTTTGCCACCAAGATAAACATGAATTATCAGAATTGTCCAAAAGTTGTACTTTTCTACGTTTTAGTGCTTTGCGTTTGCGTACGTTTGCGTTTAAACGGGAAAGAATAACAGATTCTCCACTGTATATAGCATGTTTGATACTTTTGGGTGTCATGCAAACATATCGTGTTGGTTTGCAGGTTTATCGAGCGATTTTACTGTCAAACCTGTATTAAGCAACCACTGAATATGGTAGCCTGTTGATTTTTAATGACACATGAATGCTTAATGCGGGAATGATGTAGCTAACCATAAATTTAGTTGTTGCCTCGTACGGGTTTTTAATCTGGGTCCAATATGTTAGAAACCGTAGTTAAAAATTTGCAAACAATACTTTAAAGCAAGATATATTATGCACGCTGTACACACATGTGACACCCTTTTCAAACCAGTGCGCACTCAATCGTTAAGTTTATTAGTTGTTAGTTTTGCGAAAAACTAAACACACGGATTAAAGTGTTCATGCATAAATACTTCAATATAATACAATGTGCGGGAAGGCAGCGTCAGCAATATGTTATTTAGTTTCCTTTATTGGGATCAGTCAATTTTCTTTTGTATCTGGGTTTAACCTGGTGGTTTTGCACACCAATGACGTGCATTCGCGAATCGAACAATTCAATAAGTATGGCAGTGAATGTAGCCAACAGGATGCCACCGACGGAAAGTGTTACGGCGGAGTTGCCCGACGGCATACCAAAATAAAAGAAATACGGGATACTGTTGACAATGTTATTTTGCTTGATGCTGGCGACGAGTTCTTTGGAACTTTATGGTTCACATTGTATCGAGGTAAAGCCTTGGCCGTGTTCATGGAACGTCTTGGTTATGATGCCATGGTAGGTTGCGTTGTGATCTTATTCTTGTCTGTGCATATAACCATGCGTTCCGTTGTTTCTGTCTTCGAATGTCGTTGTCTTTATCAAAATCGTGTCGTTCACTTTGCTTATACAGTCAAACTTCGATATCTCGAACGCGGTTAAATCGAACATACCCGTACTTCAAAGTTAAAACGTGGCTTAGCCACGTTTCAACTCGAAATATAGTTATGTTCGACTTAACAGAGCATAAAATAATGCAGCCCATGTGTCGAACTATCGGATAGTTGGAGTAAAGCGAGTTCGAGATATCGACGCTTGACTGAATCTTGGTATGAACGCACACTTGCCTTCATTTCTGTCGCTGAATGTCTGTATTTGTCTGTTGTTCTATATCTGTCTTTTACAGTGTTCGAATTTCCTTCTGTCTATGACCGGAGGATACACAAAAATGATAACCATTTGACACACCTATGACATTGGACATAAACTGCACATATCCTTTATTTTATAATTGAAATAAAGAACACCAGGTAGGTTTTATCTGTGGCAGCTACGGTGATAAAATTTCCAAATTAGAAAGCACATAATCAATGTTTCTATATTTTCATTTATAATTATGCATAGCAAACAGTGTGTTACCTATAATTTTATTGTGAAGCATGCCAAATATGAACAAGAAATAATGTATACTTCAATGGGTTGTAAATAATTTAAAAGAAATGAAATACAATGCATTTATAATATATTAGATGAGTGTTTATTTGACTTAATAAACTTTCTTTTAAAAAATGATAAAAAAAACAAAAGACTTTGCCGAGTTAGTATCGTTATCTAAAACGACGAGTTGATAATATCAATGAATTATTAACACGAATATTATATTCTATTTAAAACATAACATAGAGAAGCTGCTTCCATGCATACCTGTTTGCGGCACTGATTTGTCTCTTTCTTTTTTTTATTTAAGTGAATGACTCATACTAAGGCTAAGCGATGGAAATTGGAAGATTGTAACCCTTTTACTTTACCATGCGCATTTGCAAAAGAGTAAAATTACGGAATTGTAAAGGACACTCACTGATAATGTTAAATATATGTGACAGGTTAAACAGCATAAACACCAGACTGCTACTACCGGAACTATCTGTTTTATTTTCAGTTTCCTTTCAGTAGTCATTGGTCCCTTCACTGCCTTACCCCGAGTACTATACATGTAGTTATTTGTAAACAGTTTGATTTCGGCATCTGATCAAGATTTTAACTGTTCGACACCAATGTTAATATGTATTTCACTTGCTACCACTGATCTACCAATAAATGTTTCTTAAGTCTAACTACCTAAAAAAATTATATTTGAGATACAAAAGCAGACGACAGATGTTTAAAATTGATGACGTTGTGGCAGTTAAAGAGTTAATACCTATTAAAGTTTTCAGTGAGATTTGACAACGTCGCCTTTCTATTAAACTTACGGGTATAAAACTTTTATGCACCAGTGCGGCTTTTTAGTGTATTTATCAGCCTATATAAACCATTCATTAACACCCATAAATTACCGCCATCTTCCGTGAATTGAAAAGCCGTTCGGGTGGCTACGTGGAAATCACTACGCAGTTTCTTACTTGGAACTACCTTTTTAGCCTATCTACTACTAAAGGATCTATCACATCTAAATCGTATTATATCTCATATCCGTTAATCCGCTTTTGAAAAGGTTGTCAGATTGATAAATATTTTAGATCCAAAACAACTGACGAGTTCTTCATGAAAAATGTTGATATTTATATGGTTGTCTATTAAGTATGTTTTCACTTTTTTTTCACCCTTCAAAAGATATTGCAACCGTTCAAGATAAGTTGCAATTCAATACAGGACAGAAGTCAAGTAAGTAACAAAACCATTTAGAAACTTTCTCAATAACGGTTGATCTGCATTAAGCAGCCACCTGACCGAGTGCCACATGAACTCTACTTGCCACTTCTTTAAATGTTTGGGAAACAAGTAATTGCGATCAAGAATTGTATCCAGTTATAGAGACTTCCGGTTTCGTGACTCTTGTATTGTGAGGTTTCACTGTCGAACATTGTCTCGCAGAATTCGAACCAACCCGTATTTCAAAGTTAAAACTGGGACCGTTTAAAAACGCGTTAGACTTATAGAGCTCGAATTATTGATATTCAACACAATAAATACAGGTAAAACCGGCTTAAGCGAGTTCGAGATATCGAAGTTTGATTGTAGTGCGGTTACTCTCAACTGTTTAACTTTTGGTGTATTATACTTGAGTTTTATAGCACATCAGTAAGTAATGAATCTGGATATTGTGTGTTAAACATATTACAAGAAACTAATCAAAACTTATTGCAAACAATAGTTTGTTTCGTTTCATGTTCAATGTATGGTAAAGTAACACTTAACTCGTAAATAGTGACTATCTTAACATTCGTAATTAGTTTAAATCTAGATAAGACACTGAAGCACTTGGTGTCTGATCTAGGTCCAAACTGTTAACATTCGTATTGATATTTCGTCAGTTTAAACATGTTTAAACACCGAAGCAGACAATACTATTGAGCAAGTGATATTTACGTGTAGCTCACAAGTGCTACCTACACTTCAAACCAGTGCGCATTCAATCGTTAAATTGAGTTCTTAGTTGGGTAAAACCCTTAACCCACGGATATATAAAGTGTTGTTGTACAATGATACCTTAGATTTGCAATTCATTCATTTCACGGCGATAAATTGGTATGTTTTTAATCGTACTTCTAGCTTTACTATTGAAGTCGTTAAACAAGTTGTATTGTTGATTGTGGCCTTTTATTTTCAGAGTTTCGGCAACCATGAATTTGACTTGGGTGATGCAGTGGCTGCTGATTTCGTACAGAACGTGACGTTTCCATTGGTAAGTGCTAACACAGAAGTGACCAGTGACTCGCCACTGTATCAGAAATTTACCAAGTATGTGACCTTGACCGTCGATGGAGAAAAGATTGGAATTATTGGCTACATTACTGCGGATACAGGGTTAATTTCAAATCCTGGTATGTATGTTTATTGTTAAGATGTACGGTAAGACCTTTCTTTTATGACCACTAAAGTGTGTTACTGTATCATTAACCCATTACCCCATAGCCGGATTCTAGTTTTGAAAATAGGTGACCACTTAAAGCAGTTTGAAAGTAAAGCAGAATGTGCCTAAGGCACATTCTGCTTTACTTTCATCCTACTTTAAGCTAATGTCTGATTGAATATAGAAATTTTTCTTATTATATACCGTCATGACTGCATAAATTGGGAGTATTTTCTTGAGTGAAGGAATAAATTAAAGGCGTAAAAAGACGTATTTATTGGGTAATGGGTTAAGGTGTTTACGGCAGGTGAATGCTTAAAGCAACGTGAAAGGGATCTCACTTTGCTTCATGCTGTCATCTGTCGTTAATAAGATCAATTAATCTTCGTTTTGTGGTCGTTATAGAGATGTTTTTTGTAATTTATTCGTATAATTATAGGGACAACAAATGTTCTCTGATCTTTGCTCTGTGTGCATATGATTAATGTCCCTTGCTACATAACGCTTGTAAGTGTATAAAAGGAATGTACCCAATATATAGATGTTGCATTTGTATAATAATTTCCAAGGGCACACAAAATAAATCCCCAAAAGCGTTTTCATTTTTGTTTAATCACTTTGCCAAAGAGCTACGTGTGTGGCATACTATTTTCGAAATAGAATTGTACTACATGTATGTTTAAAAACACAAATTATAAGACCTACGAATCTATTGGAATTATAATTAGTTTTGAACGACTATATTTAGAATTGTAATCATTTGCAAGTGTTGGTACTCTTCGTAGGGCGATCGGACACAGAACCAACATCCATAGTTCTGTACGGACGCCAGTTGAAAAGAATGGCCGATAGCTCTATGTTGAGTCTCGATACTCACATAATTCGGTCCCAGCTCATTAGATTTGTTCTACTTTAAATAAACATAACAATCCTGTTTTGAAAAAGTCTAGAAAGGGTCGTTCTTTTTTCTAGGTATACACGTCCAATTTCGTGACGAGATTACGTCCGTTCGAAAAGAAGTCATTCGTCTGACTGGTCAAGGAATCAACAAGATTATAGCCCTAGGACATGCGGGTCATAGCATGGATTTGGAAATAGCTAAGATTGATGGCGTGGACATCGTTGTTGGTGGCTATTCCAATACATTCCTCTACAATGGTACTTTCAAACGACGTCATTTTATCATGAAAACTCGTTGATGACCAAACAGTAGTTATTGGTCAACAGTTTGGAGCCTGGCCAGACGATTTGTAACCGGACTCTGATCACAGGCTCATAACTGTTTACCAAATAGGACTGTAGTACTACGACAATTGTTTTAAGAACATTTCATGTCCAAATAGTGTTGCATTCCGTGTGCATTTACATGTAGGGGAAATAATGTCGCCTTTCCAACTGTGTGATTGTAATTCAATCGATCTTCTCTCACAATTAACATAACTTTGCACAAGTGCACTGCAAAACATGACGAAATTTAGACACGTTATAAAATTACAAACAATGATTTTAATATTTGTTTGGAATCTGATCAAACTCCAATTTTCTTGGCGTTTGATGTGACTACACAAATGTGCTAGTTGCCTCTGACTGAAAGGTGTTTCATGAAATCTTTTACAAATATAGTCATGGGACATTATTATGTGCCATTCTAAGAAAAAGTTGTTTATTTTAATCAGTTCAACTGTTCATTAGAATTAAAACTTTAGACAACATTCATTGTAGAGGGGACAGAGAACCGTTAAATGTTTTCTAGTCTCGAACTGAGCATATAATACTTTAGTTCTTGTGTTAGGTATGTTAAGATTTCAACCATGTTCAAATTATTTGGTTGCCATTGCAAAGATCAAACTTGTGTAAAGCTACACCAAATTAACAGAATCCTTACATATGCGATCTGAAATAAAAAAAAAGAGATTGTCATTCTAAAACACTCTTAAGTCACACAGTTCTAAAATTCGACTGGGAAACGTCATTTACCTACACTCCCACGTTTATATTTAGCATTTATCTCATGTCAGTAACCTTCAACATTAGCAATTTCTGTAATTTTCCCTTTTGTCCTTTTGAGAGCGCACTCTTGTGTGGGACAAAATGATTTTGAATCCAATGTTCTTCAATTTCAGTTATTTGTCCACTTTGTTACCGTGACAACCAATTTAATGGAACGAGTCAAATATTCAAATTTATATTCTAAAGTCGTCTATCGCCTAGCAACAGAGGATCTTATTCTAACAGCAGATAATATATCTATATATTTGAAATATTAACACCCTCACTTTTGAATCGGCCTACACTTTGGTGTAATTTGTGTTCGACAATTTTGGGTTTCAAATCTTACTATCAAACATATTTAAAACAGAAATATTGTTCTCTCAGAAATTTAGCTATTAGTTAACTCCTAGGTGTCTTTTCCCTCTCATCATTTTTTCCATCGTAAATCCTCATATATATACACTTTCTTATTACTACTTATCTGTACTTGGCGCGCAACTGCTTAACATTAACCTCGAGGATATAAAGTAGAAATCACGAGATAGATAGAAAAAGATCAGTTTAGAGTAAGGATCTGAATGTTTGCTTTGCCACTCTTTTTAAAATAAAGTGTAATACCGTCAAAGCTTATGAGTCAATATATAAGTATTGCATTTGTGTTTAAATTTCGTTTAAATGGGAAAGCTTGTATTCTCCACTGTATCTTTGTCATTCGTTTTGCCATTTCAGGTGAATCGCCGTCAAATGAGGATCCTACTGGATCTTATCCTGTACTAGTGACACAGGGGTCGGGCAAGAGAGCCCTGGTGGTACAAGATGCCGCCTGGGGAAAGTACCTGGGGTATCTCAACGTCACATTTGACGACATGGGTGAAATAGAGGCGTGGTCAGGAAACCCGATTATACTGGACAACACAGTGCCTAAAGGTACTAACTTAAGTAACACGGCGTTATTGGAACCACTGAGAGAGTTAATATGTTTCAAAGATAGGTATTACTATCATCTATTAGGATGTACAAAAATCCTCTACTGAAAGCAATCCCCCTGTTCACCGCCAGTCAGGATGTACAAAGTTCTCTCCTAAAAGCATGCTCGAAGAAAATAAGATATGCCCCTTATTGCCGTCAGTTAGAATATATAAGCCTCATTAGAACATCAGAAATTCCAATTTCTACCGTCAGACAGGATGTACAAAGCTCTTTACTGAAAAACAAACTTAGCGTTAATCAGACATTCCACTTTAAACCGACCGTTATCTAGAAATGTATAAAACTCTCTTTTGAAAGCAGGTTGCAAGTAGATCATTTATTGTTATTTCTACTTTCCTACAGAAAGTACACATTTCTCTACTGAAATCAGATTAAATCTAAATCAGAAAATCCATATTCTACAACGTTTTCTACTGAAAGTTTGCTGAAAGTAAATCAGACGCCTCTTTCCATCATCTGTCAAGATATGCACTGTCCTCTACTGTAAACATAGAAAGTTCACTACCGAGAGCATTCAAAGTTCTCTATTGAAAGCAGGCTTAAAGTAAATAAGAAACATCTCCCTTTCTTGTGTCCGACCGGATGTGCTTGTAAAGTTTACAACTTTAAGCAGACTTAAAGTAAATCAGAAATCCCCTTTTCTAACAAGTTCTCTACTACAAGTATGCTGAAAGTAAATCAGACCCTCTTTCCATCGTCTGTCAGGATATGCACTGTAAACATAGAAAGTTCACTACCGAGAGCATGCAAAGTGTTCTCTATTGAAAGCAGGCTTAAAGTAAATAAGAAACACATCCCTTTCTGGTGTTTGAACGGATGTGCTTGTAAAGTTCACCACTTAAAGCAGACTTAAAGTAAATCAGAAATCCCCTTTTCTACCAAGTTCTCTACTGAATGTATGCTGGAAGTAAACCAGAACCCATTATCCATCATCTGTCAAGATATGCACTGTTCACTACTGTAAACATAGAAAGTTCACTACCTAGAGAATTCAAAGTTCTCTACTGGAAAAAGGCTGGAAGTAAATCAGAAATTTCACTTTCTACCATCCGTCAGGATGTACACACTTTTCTACTGAAAGCAGGCTGGAAGTGTATCAGAAATCTCACTTTCTATCATCCATAAAGAATAACAAAGTTATCTTCTGAAATCATACACAGTTGTCCACAGAACACATTCTAAAAGTTATTCTAAAATCTTCCGTTTCTGCTATCCACCATAATGTACATGTACAAAGTTATCAACTAGAAGAAATTTTCATTCGTTCAAGCTTTCTATGAGTATGTACCATACTTGGGTGGAAGACCCGACATTTATGGACCACACTATCGTACGCAAATTGCCAAGTTTAAATTACTCTTTTGATAAAAGTTTTTCCCAACTAGTTTAATTTTATTCAAACCTATTTTTATTTTAATATAAACAATGAGGTGGTATTAGGCCACACCTTTTCACAACATTAGATTCGAACTTTCTCCATCTTCAAAGTGAGTAGGTCAGTGGTACAGTGGATAATCTGTTATTCTTTCCCGTTTAAACGCAAACGTACGCAAACGCAAAGCACTAAAACGTAGAAAAGAACAATTTTTTGACAATTCTGATAATTTTTGTTTATCTTGGTGGCAAACAGTTTGGAGCCTGATCAGACGCCGGGTTACCCGGCGTCTGATCTGGCTCCAAACTGTTTGCACTGCAAATAATAGTTTTAGCGTAAACGCGTTTATTGGGAAAGAATAACAGATTCTCCACTGTACGTTAGGAGCTCAGCGGGATCTGCACTGATTGTTTTACTTATATTATTTGAAACAATTTCAAAAAATCAACATAACTTGTTACACGTATTTTCAAAAGTAGTATGTCGGATGGATGAGTTAGGTTTTTCGGCACTGCGACACAAAATAGGTAACTCGTATTTAAACGTCAGCATAAGCCATATAATGATGTTAACTCCCCGTCTCCATTTCTAGAAACAGGGACACAGGCGATAGTTGACGAGATGAAGAAAGGAGTGGTCGCCCAGAATTCTCAGGTTATGGGTTCATCCAACGTCTTCCTGGACGGTCGACCACAAATATGTAGGAAGCAGGAGTGCACCATGGGTAAGCGTCTATTGTGGCTACAAGGGGAGCAGGCGTTATTTCTTTACAAATAAATGCGCGTTAGCTAAAACAAAAAAAAGTTTCAAGCTTGATATGAGTAACCGAACGTCTAACTAGGCTCAAAAGCTTCAGAGTTAAATGTTTGTTAATCTGCAATTCATTGTAAATACTAACCCTTGGTAAATAAAACTGTCCATTGAAAGTTTCAGGGTATCAATGCTCGGATTCACCAGAAGATGAGTGGTGGTCTAACCACAGGCCACATTAAAATACATTTGTACCTATATGTTCATGCATGACGGTAGTTTAATTCATGTTCTTTCGTTCCAATCCTAAAGTATATTTATGTATGATTATTAGATATGTACTATTTTGAAATAAAATATGTTTAATCCATTTGGGCCAACGATCCCTTTATGGGACATAGGCAAAAAGTGTAGACTCTGATCAGACGCCGCATAATGCGGCGTCTGATCAGAGTCTATACTGTTTGTTGATAGGAATTTTCATAATTTTCGACCAGGCATCCCTTTGGTAAAAAATGGACTAATCCAATATATAAGCATGGAAGAATCTACTTGGCATAAAAGGGTTAATTCATGTGCCAACTTCGGCAATGTACATGTGAACTCTGAAAACGTACACATAACTATCGCAGTGGAGAAGACGTTATTCTTTCCCAAAAATGCTTATGTGCCAAATCGATTATTCCCATTACAAACGGTTTGGAGTGTATAGTACTTAATGAGATTTCAATGCAATTCTTGCACACCCAAAATAAAATCTGCTACCAAACAGAAACTGTTCAATTATGAAGCTGTATATAAAGGTATAACAACGTCTATGATTTGAATGTTTTATAATTTTATAATTTAGTTCCATTTTGTAACAAAAACTATAGTATTATTATTCATGTAATACTGGATACCCGTAATTAAAAAAAATTATAATATCAACTGAGTTTCATAGCAATTAACACAGTAAACACTCTCATATGCAAACAGAGTAGCCCCAGTTCAGGGTCTGTGCATTTTGTCTTTTTGCAATGCATTGTAAAAGCAACCTTACATAGTTAACGATACTTAATTGGAAACCAAATTTGTTCATTGAGGTTTCCAAGGTAAATGAGTAAAATATCTTTAATGAAAAGAAACTGTTGTCAGTATTCGTTATTTTTATATGGATGGGGTTTGTTCGGTTTGGGCATGGCTGGGCTATGATACAAGTTGTAGAGTTAATCCAATGTACATGTACTTTCTTCGTTTAAGGTAATTTATTCACGGATGCCATTATTGACTATCACCTGAACCTTTCCCATTCAAATTCAACATGGGCACCAGCTGCAATCGCCATATGGAACGCCGGAGCAATACGTGATTCCTTTGAGAAAGGCAAGTAACTATTGGTATTCCTTGTTGTAGGGAATTGTAAAGGATTATATAGAGTCATATGGTTAAACTCAATTGTTACGACCACACAACAGAAAACCCATCATGCCATCTATTGTAAACATAAGTTTCTCTTTAGATGACGAAATATACGTGTTTTCTACCCTTAAATGAACACATTACAATACTACTGATAAGCACTATGGCTACAGATAAAGGATTTGGTCAGCAATATGATATTATTAGAAAGACCAGATCTACCAACTGACGATTATTCTAACACGACTCGAAACCTACGGCATATAGACAAAGAATACCGAGAAACGTATATTACGTCGCGATAATGAACTGCACGCGCGGTGTTTCCATCCGCTGTTCCATTTGCCTCATACGCGTAATACATATAATTTTTATAATAAAAGTCGCGTTAGAATTAAATCAGTCATTCCTTAATTCTAACACGACTCGAAACCTACGGCATATAGACAAAGAATACCGGGAAACTTATATTACGCCGCGATAATGAACTGCACGCGCGGCGTTTCCATCCGCTGTTACATTTGCCCAATACGCGTAATACATAAATAGTATTTTTATAACAAAAGTCGCGTTAGAATTAAAATAACAACTTCGTAGATGTCCATTACCGTGCATTAGATTACAGTTAGTCGTTGAGATGTGGGTAATTAGATAACTCGGCCTAAAGGCCTCGTGATCTAATGACTCCACATCTCAACTACTAACTGTGATCTAATGCACGGTAATGAACACCTAAGAATTTGTTATTTCTTAATTTACACAAGATGACAAACATACCAGAAGGCATGTCTACATTTCCTAAAGACATACCCACTCCATTCAGCGGTAATGAAACAATTTGCTAGCACGAAGAGGGGGAAAATATCAATCATAGATATACAAATAATCGGTTTATTGGACATTTATTTAAAACAAACGAAGGACACATTTAAATTATTTTTCACAACACAATCTTATTCTGTTAACAAATATTCATAAATTGTACTTATTTCTACATCTTGTATAAATATACTTAAAACAACGTCAAATACAGATTCTATCTTAAAACTGAAGACATTTTCCTCACGTGACACGATCCGATACCTAAATAGCTGTTGTATCTGTATGGGTATTTTTCATACCTGAAGAAGACCGTTGTATGGTCGGAACGTCATAAAATAAAACTACAATTAAAACACAACAGTATTGGTTGCTCGTTCTACCTTGAATTACTCCAACAGTATAGATGGTGTATGACTGACATGGTTTGTTTGAGCAGGTGCTGATGTTACGATTGGCGATATAAGTAGTGTCTTCCCATTTGGCAACGAAGTCGATCTACTGACGATTCGAGGCAGTATTCTGCGTGAGCAGTTGGAACACGCTGTAAGAGACTTAACTCCCCAGAGTAGACCAAAAGGAAACTTTCTACATTTTTCAGGTTTGATATTTAATCACAGTGAAGAAGACGTATTTATTTCCGATTTAAACTAAACGAAAACGCAATGTGATAAAGTGTGAAAAGATATAAAATATATCGATATAAAAACAAAACAATTTAGATACGAGGGTTGTTCAAATAATTTTCCTACTGGATCAATAACTTCTCTATAAGAAGTGCAAAATGCATGTGTGATATATCATTTTAAAGAACAATTTTTTGCCTACACAATGGTATAATGCACGATTAGATCACATAACTCGGTGAGTCACATCATGAATCTCAATGTCCCGTACTCGACGACACTGGAACATAGCACTTTTCAGACATTATCTTTTGATTTATAACTATTTAAGAGTACAACTTCCAGGTTTTTTTATTGAAATATATCAGTTTATGTCTAAACCTTAAGGGGGTAGGTGCACCTTTGGAAAGTAAATACCAAATTCTTCAAACTTTGCATACAGACAGTAAAATTAGTTTCTATGACAAAACTGGTGAAAAAAGTGGGGGTACCGAACCTTTCTTTTTCACAATTTGAGATTTTTCAAGGCTACCCCCCTAAAATTGAAGCTTAAAAAAAACTCCTACTTTTTTGTACTACAGTTTTTCAATCTTTATTTAAACAATATATTTGTTCAAAAAGTATCCTAATTTATATTACCATAGTAAGAATATATCCTGAAAATAATGTTTTTTTAAGATCCAAAATAAAAATGTTTGATTTCACCGGAAAGGAGTAAAATTTACCCCACCCAATTTTTTATAATTGGAGAATAAGGCACAGTGCAAATTGCCCTACAAATTGTAGCAAACTAAATACCAATTTTTTTATTTGTTGTTTTTAGCCTTGCAAACATAAAGTTTTAGTGAAATAGCAAATAAAAACACAGGATCCCGGATCTCTTAAAAAAGATATAGATCATTTTATTTAAAAAATCCATTTTTTCTCATTTTTTCACTTTTTGGTGTATTTTTACCCAAATTTTTTTTTTAAAAAAAAAATCATTTGATCTATTGAATTATCTATAATTTATACTAAAACTGTACTACCATGAAAATTTCACGCTTATATTCTGAGAAATTAAAATGAAATCAGATGTAACAAAATGCAACCTACCTATGAAAACAGTGTATGCTGTAAACTACGAATAGGACATACAACTTAAAAAGTCCCTTCCGGAACGAAAATCCATATTTTCCCCGGGAAAATAGTATTTTATGACTGTTTGCATTCACCAAAAAGGAGTTCTTAACATGTTTTGGACAATGAGTTCGTAAAATTTTTCGGAAATTTCATAATGCTCAAAAAGACAGGCCGACATCCTTAATGTCAGTAAAATTCTATTTCTGTTGAAAGGGTTAATTGTCTTAAATCTCAATTTTACAAAAAACAACATTTCTTATTGTGCTAATGACGAAAATGGACATGTTTGTTCGAACGCTATGAAAATGTTCTAGATCAGTATAACTACAGTTTGATTTTAAAACATGAATTTCTACTTCAATGGATTCAATTATAGCCTGGTCAAATATAAAAAATAAGTTACTAATTTTACTTATTACTATTTTTATTAATAACAGTAGACTAACCTTTTTATTATATTTTCAGTACGTGTTTAGTATTAGCTCTTTTTTTTGATATTTTATATAATAATAACATTTAAAACTGTGCAATTTGGTATAATTGTATAGATTCATTTGACAGACGATTTAAGAAACTTATTTAAAATAATAAAGCCGTTATAACAATTATATTATCAAATTGTGTTCAGAAAATTAATTCAACCATACACAAAAAGGTCCAGTGTCCTCAAGGAGGGTCATTCAGGTTCGTGTTTGGGCTGGTCCAGGCATGCGATCTTGTCGTGCATTTTACAACCGTATTGGAAAATAATTGTTCTTTAAAATAATACATTACACATGCATTTTGAACTAATTAAAATGAAGTTATTGATTTAGTATCACTCTTTTTGAGCTGCCCTTGTACACGTACATCTAAAAAGGTAGTTTCAAGTCCGGGTGGGCCATATAAATATGCTTTATTCTTAGCCAGGGCTCCAGATCAGGGGTGTATTTAAACTTAGATATAATTAGGCACCTGCCTAAGCATAGTGCAGAACTAAAATAAAACGGAAAACACTTATAGAAGTTTTTCTGTTTATTTTTGTTTTGTTCTAAGCGGTAAATTGCCTTGAGAGACTGTATTTAAAACTATTGCCACGGAGAAATGGATCTCATGCACACTTCAAATGCACACACATATTCAATCATTTTAATGAGTGCTAGTAAGTAGCAATTAGCATCCATAATTGTGAGGCATACAGTATTTAAAATGTGCCAGTTTAACCAGTCCCCCATTCCGTCCGTTCGCGCGAGCCTTGACCTTGAACTTTAATCACCACTATAGAAACCTTTGCCACTCGGATATTTCCTATGTGACATCAGCTATGAATACCGAATTTGATATGTAAGTATATATTGGAATGGTGGTATTGGGCGTACCATTTTCCAAGCAATATAACCTTGACACGGCTTTTGATCTGAATAATATAAGAAAAATTTGCCCGGGTGACTTTTCTGTTGTCTTTATAGCAAGGCGTTGTCATTTTATTTTATATCCATTCAGGTTTGCGCGTTGTGTACGACTCCCGTCCAGTTGCACAAAGAGTGATAAGCGTGGAAGTACGATGCATTGAATGTGATATTCCGAGTTATTCCCCTTTGAAAGATACAGCAGAGTACAAAATCTTTGTTAGTGCGTTCTTGGTGAAAGGAGGTGACGGCTTTGACTTTCAACCTACTGAGCACGCCCGCTTTAGTAAGTACTGTTAATTCAACTTAAAAGAAATTTTTATGAAGGATTTCGGGCCTTCAATTATTTTGGACTGAATGATCGGTCACTATAATGCAAGAAGGCCCTCAGCGGGCTATACTTATGTTCAATATACACTTGATTCTAGATAAGTCAGTTGCCTCCGTGGCCTAGTGGTTATAGTTACTGTGACTGACCGTCACTATAAGCTCCTCACCGCTGTGGGGTTGAATCCCGGTCTTGGCACTTCGGATATTTTATGTGTTGAAACCTTCTACCAGGCTTGTTGAAGATCCATGGTTCTACCCATTTGCCGTTTTGTGCCTGCAACAGTGCATAAAGGGTTTCTAGGATCTTTACCCTATCTGCATAAGTTGGACGACAAGATATAACAGAAATATGATAGTCATGCTTATTCGAATCTCAAAGTTATTAAAATAGTACTACCTATATTATATGCTAACTTACATTGCGATTATTCATACCCGACTTTTAATTGTTAAAATATGTCTAAGTTTTACAGTTTTATCTTTGGAATAAATATTAATTCCACGTAACCCTTTCGCCCTAGTCACACATATGTACGTTATTTGAAAAGAAAGTGTACATGTGAATAGTACACTTGCCCTATGCAAACAACGAATACTCTGAACAGGGGACTCATCAAGGAACCATCTGATTAGAGTCTGAACTGTTTGTCATACTGCATTACATTGGATAAACACAATGCTGAAAATCAAAACTGGACTAGACTTAAATGGGAACTGAAAATGTCCTCAGTGTAACCCTTTCACTTTCAATGACGCCAAAAAAACGCGTTTGTAAGCATTTTGGATCCTGATCAGAGGCAAGCGATCAGGAGCCAAAGTGTTTGGCATTCTCTTTGAAAGACTTTAGTTATACTACTTTAAATTTTACTTTGAAACGATATTACAGACAACAATATTTATCTAGACGTCAAAGAAACGTAGAAGGTGTAAACATCTCAGGATTAACTTTGGCAGCAAAAGGGTTCAGGGGCAAATGGGTTAAGCTAGTTCAAGTTATCGAGGATTGACTGTATTAAATTTCTTTTGTTCCATGTGTTATGTTAGGTACCGTGGACAGGGATATTCTGATGAACTACATCCACAGACACAGCCCTGTTATCTCCGAACTGGAAGGAAGGATAACATTCGAGGAACCGGATGAGACATCAGCAGCGCCCTCTGTCATTGAACATTTGTCTTTCATCGGGCTAATTCTACCTGCATTGCTTCTAACACAAGGATAAACCTTAAGAGATACATGAATAAGTCCATGGTTTATCTTTCTATAATTCAGCTTTTTGAAAACAGCGAAGACTCAGATCGGAAATTTTATGAACGAGTTCACTGGTCAGGATATGCGCTGATTTCTTACATTTCCAATATACATGTATAGAGCAAATGCGGGTATTATCGGCACCTTAAAAACCAACCAATGAAATCCCCTCTTTCACTTCATTTAACGCTTAATTCGTCATTGTCATATGTAACAAAGATTTTCATTGGTTAATTCTTTTATAATAGAAACTTTGCAACTACTTAAATAACTACTATTATGAAAGGATTGACTTTGTACCCGTTGGAGGGTATTTTCGGCACCTTGAGGCTATTATCGGCACTTCAAAAATTTACTTTACTTAACATCTGTGCTCACACGACTCTTCAAATTACCGGAATACTACCAGAATACCAGTCAAATTTCCAATACCTGTATCGGTGAATGACGCACTATATACCGTATTTACTCTATTTACTATAATTTTATTTATTTCTGTCAGACTACATAATAAATTATTTCAAATTATTTTAGTAGGTGTCCATACTCATAGAAATAGTAAAAAAAATTATCCTTAATGAAGTATTGTTTCCCCTCATGCCAATATGGCCGAACATCAAAACGAATCTTCGGCATCTTTTAACTACTGATGCTTTCCAATTCTGCTGAAAGTTTGATTATAAAGCTGGCAGTAAAAAGAAATTGCAAATAAAATATATCAGATAATCACCTTGAATTTTCGCCTCTAATAGCATCCAATTATTATCCTCTCATATATACATACTTAACAAACGCACATTATCACAGAAACTTTTTACACACGAGGTGACAAAAACATCACAGCAGAATTGAGGAGCCCCGCCCATTTCACAATTTACTATAAAGTATTCAATAGTATAGCTCTGGCTATAGATATATATCCATATATATATCTTGCACAAAAATTGCAGCTACACTGCCATGGGGACTCGTCACTAGGCTTGAAGACGGTCTCACCATTCCTAAATCCTTTGATCTGACCGACATCCTTTTGTGTAAACGAAATTAGACCATCTGTTCATAACTAAATCCCACAAGTACATGAAACAAAACAAAAATAATACAGTACATGTATTTAAATGCTATAGGCTATATTACGGTGCTGAATTCCTTTTTTTGCCCAATGCCCTTGTGGTATATAACCAGGGAAATGATCAGAACACACTAGCCAGACACTTGTTCAACAGTTTGATTCTGCGTTTATTATTACATGTTCGACATAAATCGTGACACGTGTATTCAGGGATTACTCTTAATCTGGCAGTTCCCAAACTGTTAAATACAGTAGGTAAATAGGGTTGGGTATGGAACATTTTTATAAAGTATAATTGTTTATCTCCCAACACTGGTAAATTGACAACATTGCTAATTACACGCACCGCCAAGCACACTGTTTTTACAAAGATTAAACGAGGTAAGAGACAGTTGGATCCTGAAAAGGCGCTGATTACCCCTTACCGGAATAATGTTGCATGGTGTCCGATCACCAGCAGAGGGTGCCGATAATAGACTACTGTTACAAATATTGACTGTAATTGTCGGCACCTTTACATTCCCTCCATTCCCTTTGTTTTTCATTATTTCTGATCATTTCTCATGTAAAGAGAACAGACTTAAGTAGGTGTGAAACTGTAGTTACTCTGCAAGTAACTTTTGAAGCAAACATATGCACATGTTTTCATCGGACCAAGCTTAACACAGTTGATAAGATACATTATTTTACAATCTGAAATATGAGGTCATATAAAAAAAAGAACACATTAAAGATTAAACAAGGCCGCAGTGTACTGTAAATCTTCTACAACATAAAAGTGACGTCATAACCACATCTGAAAGCTCGGATGACGTAGTCATGTATTTGTATGTGAGCGAAATACTAGATGCTATCTGGGAGTGCCGATAATACCCGCATGCCGATAATACCCGCATTTGCTCTACCTGCCCTAATTCCTGCAACATATTTTCCTTATTCTATAATTGAATGATATAGTGTAATTCAGGGGATAGATTTTAAGTGTTGGCGGTGATGACATTGACAGAGACAAAATAAAACGAATAAATAAATTCTTTGAAGTTGACTGACGAAACTAATCTTCAATGCAGTGAGACGAAATGAACTTTCACCATCAACAGTATTTTTCGACGCATATTATTAGTTCCTGTATAGATCATTCTTTAACAATTTTTTGTAACCAAACTATTTTTTTCCTTCGAGACTTGCTACCGGAGAGTCATTCCTCTCATTATGTGACATATTTATGCCCATACTGTATATTTATCGGTGTATGTAAATGTTGTTAGTTGGAGGCTTTAATACAATAACATTTTAAAAATTGAATTGCACAAAATTTGAGAATATGACAAATCTGGAGAACCTGACGATTCAGTTCAGTTTAAGAAGTCAACAGATTGGAACCTGATCAGACACCGTGTTACAGAGCGATTGATATGACACCATACCGTTTTCCATTGACATAAATGTTTATTTTCTTGTGTATTTAAAAGAAATGCCCAATACCTTATTAACAATAGGTAGTAACAGATGGGGAAACAAACGCAATGCACAAATTAAATGAAACGTGATACTGTTTCAAAAGTATTGACGATTCAATTTTTTTGACGTAAAAACAATTTGTTATTGCTCGTTGTCTGATCTGCTCCTAAACAATTTACAAATTAACTCAATACTATTGCATTCGGCAACGCATATGTACAGTTGGCCATATACAATATATTATTGTGTGTGAAATATGGACATGCCATATAAAATAACATGTCAACGTGGTATATAAACTCCAAATGAGTCATGCCATGACCAAACTTACCCTATTCCATTGTACAGACCAAGCACCGTTGGGTCACATAATTTGCATATGAGTTTGTCTTCACTGTCAAATACCGTATTGTTCGTTTGCAGTTGAAAAAAACCCCGATAGTTTCAAATATGTCTATAACAAGACAACGCAGACAAATGTAAGTCTGCATAGATTTATGATAGTCCTATACTAACCCTGACAAAAGAGAATATGTTTTATTCACAACGTAATAAAAACGTTTTATTCATAACTTCTATGTGAAGTTTACACTTCTTAAAGACGGTTTTCCGAAGGGTTATTTCAACTTATTCAACTGCCTATTTTTCACGACTAGGTAACGCCTCATCGTTCAGCTGTAGCACACCATAGTAGTTTACAACTGACTGAACGAGGCCCTCACTGGTGTACATTAAAAGTATTAAACCACCATACTGTCATATTTGAAAACATGTAGGATCCTGATCGGAAGCCGGAGCCAATCGGGATCTTATTAGGATCCAAACTATTTGCCACTCATATAGACGTTTTATTAAACTAAAGGCGAAATAATCTGATTATGATGAATATTAGAAGACGTATTCATACCAGACGATATACGTGAAATGTTTACTTTTTCTCAATTTTTTTCAAACTTAACGAATAAGCTTCAATAAAATAATCTATTTTGAATAAAAACAAACATGGTAATTGTGTTTTCATCATGTATTTTATGTCTGTGGAAGTATTTTGACATAAAGAATCTTACTCAAGACCAATGAGGCACAATATTTGGCAAATATAGTCTCTGAATCAACAACATGGTTTTTATGAGAGAAAACAGAGAAAAAAAATAGTAAAAAAAAAAAAATTTCTATTATTAAACTTTTTCTTCCCAGATGAAAATCCATACAAAGGCAATTCAAATAGGTTAGTGTTGAAAATTTTGAGATATTGAAGGAAAAGGAGTTATCCCCCTTTACAAAATTTACAAAAAAGTACCATATCGATTGTATTTAGAGCTTTATAAATTTCACATTTTGGTGCCTGTTTTGTCTTAAATTAGTTTATATATGAAGAAATACTACCATAGACATGAAATAAGTAGCACAAAACCAAATTCTCATGTTTGTTTTCGTTTGAAATGGATTTTATTGAAGCCGACTGTATGAAAAGGACAAACTAAGAAAAAGTGGGTTGGTAAATTTTACACCTTTTAAAATGGCCGTAAAGCTAAAGGTTTTACACCAAACTGTACACTTTTTCTAATTATTCATTTATCTTAAATAGCTCTTCAATACAAAACCATCATAAAGTGTTTTAATATACTTTAAAAAATTCCCAAATTCATGAGTTTGATACAGTTGGTATATGAAATACTTCTTCCATAGATACTTATTTTAACGCGTTTAATGTATGCCTACACTCGAAAAGATAGTTCCCTTTTATACAGTCACGAATCTGCACCATGAGAAATATATCCTATATGCTATTGTAGCTTAAGGCAGGCTGAACGTATATGTGCATAATGTTTCTAAAACACCTCCATTATGACTACTAAATTATGTTAATTATTAGGTATTTAAAGCTGTAGGCTATCTTTAATACATAGAGAATAAACAATTCTTTTGGATTGATATGAAACATATATCACGAGAATAGGTTGTTATCTGGTTAAAATCAATGCCTCAGGACCAGTTTTTTAAACAGATACCAACCCATCCGAGCAATTTTTCATATCCATCCGAGGGAATTCATTATTCTATTTATTATTTACATTTTAATTACGCTTTTACAGAGAAAACTCAGAAAATGAATAATTTACGCGCTACGTCACACAATATATTTTGACGTTACGTCATAAAAATGATATCGTTACTGCAAAAGTGATATCATCACTAGTCATCACTAGTGATGATATCAACTGTGACGCATTTGAAATTTATCAATCCGAGAAATCTCTGTAAATCATCGATAGGTATATAAACATTTTTTAACAAGCTTCAAGAAAATGATTTATTGATCTGAGCTTACAGCTCGATCTACCTTTCAGTCACACTATACCCATACTTATACCAGCTAAATAAAATCCCTAGTAATGGGGGTGGGGTGCAAAACAATTAACTTTTAAATTTCTGCGCTAATAATTCTTTTGAAATAGTTGATGTATTTTACAAATAGTTTCATAAACTAATAAATGATGATAATAATTATTGTGATCTTAAGAATAATACTGAAAGAATGTTCCTTAATCATTTTTTGCTTTATTGTCAATGCATTGATTTGTCTTTGTTTTTTACTTTATTGATACATGTATATTCTTGTGTGTCAAAGCGCTTTTCGGCGCACAAGTCATGCGTGAAAACGGCGATAAATAAATCTGGTATTATTATTATTAACATTCTGTTTGTTTGTCGTAATAGAGAATATTGCTATTCATATCTTGATCTTCATAATATATGTTTGTAAAATAGTATATATCTTGTTTAACTTATATTTACCATGTTGAATTGTTAAATGTTGTACATGTGTACATTTGATTACAATCAATACAATTATCCTATGAAGGAGGACATAAATATATTGTATTGTATTAAATTGAGACATTATAGCAGGATAAAGTTCAGATATTTTTTCTCATTCTCCGTTATGCTTCAAATGCATTATCTATTTCGTTATAATGGCAAACCATTATTTATTATTGTACAGCCAAACTAGCTATCTGTAGTAGATGTATATGAAACAGAACTGATGTCACCATTGATGGGTTTCAGTGTGAGCAGTGTTATTTTCACCCGCATAATTATATGAAACTCTAAGCCACAGTGTGGGACATCGTGATGCATTTACGTTCAGAGATTTCAGAGTTCCAGAAACCCTAATATCTATACTTTGCAAACAAATATTCAAATATGTATATGGAAATATTCAAATCAGTATAATATATTATGTATGTTAAGCAAAACAATTCAGTCTTATGTTATCAGTACTATCTTTACATCGTCGCAAAATATGGTGTAAAACTTTACTCAATAACCCTTAACAATACCACCACAAGAAATACATATTTATTTCTCGTTTAAAACCATTTGCACCCGACAAAAAATAATGACTAAAATTGTTGACGATTGATAAAAATCTGAGTGACATACAGTTTTGGGTCTGACCTGATTCTAATATGTTTGCAATGAAAATATTTGTTAAACATTCAGGCGTATATTAATAAGGAATATCAAACACTGCTTCTACCCCCGGGTCAAAGAACGAAAATGTGTAATACATGATAACACAATCGTAAAACAATATTGTAGAAACAGAAAACAGAAAGAAACTATAGAAAAAGTATATGGACGGAAAAAAAGCAAAATTATACTAATGAAAACGGAAAAGATCTATCACCAGTGTGTGATCAGCGCTCTTGTATCAGTTCGTTGTGTATTCCAGATCACACTCGAGGCTACGCCTCTCGTGACTGAGATCTGGATTACAAAATCCGACTCGAACTTTTATTATATACCTAAATTGTTTGGGACAAGATCTATATGTTGTTAAATCAAATAATCAAATGGATCATGTTAAAAGTTAAAACTCCTCCGTACACCTATAATGCAATCTGAAACTATTTTTGGAAGTCATATGACCACCAATAATGACGTCATTATTTATATTGATGGCGTATTGGTAATCCGTTATTTTTATGGGTGCCGGACGTTTCGGTAAATGACCAGTTCGGTAAATTGATTTTATAGAGTGAACGGTCTGGACGTTTCGGTAAAAAGGTAAATTATAGTCATTATAGGTTTGTGTACCTGTATATCACACCTTTGGCTAGATCAATAACTGATAGGGCTTGATCTGTAAATTAAGTGTAATCACTTGTACCCTTTAATGCCTTAATATCTAGTTCTGGAATGGTAAAATGTCTATGCCGATAAAGTATGCAATAAAGTAAGTAATGAAGTGGGAAATGGAAAACGGAAAAAAATCAAAGTCAACATTGAGACAGAGTCCTGTGAAAGTATTTGCAATCCTGATTGGGGTCAGTTCTATGATCAGGATTTACTATGTATAGAGGGTGAATGTAAAAAAAAATCTGAGTGACATACAGTTTTAGGTCTGACCTGATTCTAATATGTTTGCAATGAACATATTTGTTAAACATTCAGGCGTCTATTAATAAGCAATATCAAACACTGCTTCTACCCCCGGGTCAAAGAACGAAAATGTGTAATACATGATAACACAATCGTAAAACAATATTGTAGAAACAGAAAACAGAAAGAAACTATAGAAAAAGTAACTAAACGAACACCATACGTGCAACGTGAAATCTAATTTTGAACTAAGATATTGTTTTGTGCAGAAAAAGATTATGTGTGAACAAGTTTTATGAAAACTAACTTGCAAAGTGTTTATCAAGTGATATTTTATTTTAAAATGTATCGTATTAGGATATTTTAAACAATGAAATCTACATTATTGGTTCCCGTTTAGTATAAATAGTATACATTATAATTGAAAACTAATTTCTAGTTTCATTACATGTGTGATCTTAGAAATATTTTTCCAGAATTTTAAAAGATTTCTCCACAAAGAAAGAGAAATCAGAGTTTTGTTCTTCAAACATAACTCGAAAAAGCAAAATATTTTCTTACAAATGATTGCTACAGAAATAAAAATAATGGACTTCAGTAAAACAACTTAGATACCTTGTACACAATATCAACATGTTATTGAAACTTGTTTCTATGAATTTCACCAATTGCTTATGTTTTGAATAGATAGTATGGTTATTCAAGAAATTAACATACTTATTAATACCTTGCATGGACCTGAATGCACTTAATTGTTTTCACTGATATAGAATGTAAAAATTAAAAACTATATTCTTTTACATGTTTAGTTTGTTGTCAAATTGATTTTTTGTATGCCTAATCTCTAAATCATAATACATGTACAGCCATTCGAACATGTACAAGAATTGATGTACAACAATGCCACAATTATAACCTTACTATCGTCCTTTTCACTCAGCAAGTCTTTTGATTTGTATCGAGATTTGCTGTTATTTCAAACTAACAAGGGCTTGCATCGGTGAACTCAGCTGGTCTCTAGTAATTTATTAAATTCACTGAGGGCAAGTACTGAGACTATAAATCTACAATATCTGCATTATTTCTTAAGTTCATTGAAGCCTTGATATACTTTTCTATTTTTAACTGTACAGTCGAACAACGATAACTCGATTTCGTTTAAGTCGAACTTACCCTTATTTCGACGTTATAACGCGGCTTATAATTAGAGTATTCTTAATGGTTTAAAGGTGAAGCACACGCTACTTACAAAATGTAACTCAATCCACCAGCAAATCTTTTTATTTCAAATTTATTTTGATTTAGTATTCTGTCGAGCCTTAGACCATTATATTTAACCATGCCCGAGTATGTTTCGGTGTCAATTGGATGTAAAACCAGACCAATTTATCCATCCACACATCCACCCATCATCAACCAATCTAAATAAAGAGGTGAATTCATATCACCGACATATGTAGAAGGGAACTCACTGATAATGTTACGACAGGTGACAGGTTGAAAAAGCTAAATAACAAGAGTGTTATTATAAGAGCTACCTGCTTTACTTTTATTTAACTATTACTCTTATATGCCAAGTGTGTTGTTCAATGTTTATACATTAGATGAGTCGAGTGTTTTGTTGTAAACGGTGCATGGTCTAAATTTTCATTTTCGTTTGTTTTTTTACATTGAAATTCCCGTCAGCAAAAAATGTAGACCCTGATCAGATGCCACACAATGCGGCGTCTAATCAAAGTCTTCACTGTATATCTGTGTCAAATTTATAGAATGCTAGACACAAACTGGCAGTCATTTTCCATAAACACCGATAATACGTGGTATATTTGAAGATCGTGACAATGACACTTTACTATACCATGTACTGGTATATGGTTTCTATGTATCAGTTGGCGACTTTATAGCGTCATATCCGATTACACCATTAGCCTTTAGTTTGCTATGTATTTGTCGTTTGCAAATAATGTAGTATGCAACACTACTCAGAATTGATTTTCTTTTTAAATTTTTCTTCTGATAAATCATCATAGTTTCAACCACTTCGTAGATAGATGAGACACAAGGACATTCTGATTTAAATCCAAACTGCTTGCAAAGTAATCACAAGTTAGATCGTCTCTTAAAAAAGCCTTCTGTCAAGATGCAGAGACAGCCTATCTATTTTACATTCCAGTTAAAAGCTGTACTATGTTACATTACAGTGAAATCTCTCTAAACCGAACATGTGTGGGAACAACATAAATTTCCGATTAAGATAGTTTCAAGTTTAGAGGGATTTACCAAATAGAATATTTCGAGTTTGAAAAATAGCAGACCACTTAATGCAGGTTGAAAGTAAAGTAGAATGCGTTTAACATAAAGAAGGATTGGAAACATCTCACTAAAATTCGCGGTGTACACTTTACGCTGATTGGTATTAGTTACTGAATGGTCGAGTCGCCAGGAAAATTAGCGAGAAAGTCATGTTCTAGCGTTTTTTGATGTAATGAAAAAAACCTTGAGATTTTACAAAATAAACATATGCACGAGAACCTAAATCACTACCGGCTCCATCAATGCTTTGGGCAGACGTATTTTAATCACTAAGTGGGTAGGTGCAGTCTAGGAGGAAATGAGCGGTAGGAAAACAAAGGCCCAGTATACTTTCACTTTCGACTCACTTCCGGTTAAAACACGATCAAATCAACAACATGGTAAGTTTATTTTGACTTCGAAAGTAAGCGCCGTGTCCTTCTTTACAAGCGCATACGCTCAAATAAGCGCATAGAGGCGTCAGTAATTTACAAATTAAGCGTATACATACGCCTATATTCCAGATTTTACAGTAGTATGTATCATTTCGGTGCGGTTTTTGAGCGTTGATCCATTTTCATTTAGCACGATATAAAATCGTCAGTATAAATTTTAAGATTTGTTTTGTCTGCTTTTTTAATAAACACTCTAACCAGAGTATCAAACAGTTTTGATTCAGATGAGACATCCTGTAACTCTGTTTGCGATAATACTCACTAATTTGCCCGGATCGTACAGTATGGTAAACATAATTATATCATTTCCAGAAAGAGTAGATTCTTGGAATCTGATTGACTACACGGGTATTACTAGATTGGACGGGTCGAACGGAAACAGAACACGGTTGCGTTCTTTCATTGGCTTTATTTGTTTCACTGGTTTTATTATTGTGCCGATTCGAAATCTGATTTTTAATTGGCAGGTCAGCTCAGGCTGTACTTACTTTAATCGCCAACACTAATTCCATTTTGCAACATATCAATTCTGGTCTTAAACCTCTTGTAGAAGTAGTGAAATAAAGAATAAGTATTTTCTATTTTGCTATACTTTTCACGTTACTAAGGTAAACTATATACCGGAGCGACTAGTTAGCGGATGTCGTTATTAATTTAATTACGTAACTCTATTTAGTGAAATATAAGGTAATCAGTTTGTACAGAAAATGCAGTCGGCAAGGGATGAGAACAGGGCCAAATACGACATCACAAGTGTAAAGATTCCATAAACCCTTATCATACTGCGCGCAACGTTTCTAATATTCGCAAACAGTTTTATATCCTAATGGTCTTTTGTGGACTTTTAACTGCTATTATAGCACATACCCTGACTGTAGATTCTGAAGCAAATGAATTAAACACAATGAATAAAGGTTATCTGAATCCAACGAGTCCATGATATACAGCTTCAATTGTAGTGTACTCGCAACTGAACAAATAACTACATTTGTGCAATGAAAGAGTTTTATACCTCTTCAATTATTGACGAGTATATTGTTATATTTAAATGACATGGCAAGAAAAAAATAAAACCACAGGTCACTACTAAATATAATCCAACTTGTTTAAGTGCAATTTATGGTGAATTTACACTTATCTCGTCGAGAGCGAAGAGGTTTGCATTTTCAAATAGTTTTGATACAGATACTCAATGCATGATCTGGTTCTAAAATGCTTAACCTTATAGTGGTGTTTCGCAAGTTCAATGATGCTAAAAACCTGGTGTCAGCAAAAAGTAGTTTTAAGCACGCGACATTATACATGTAACTCATAAGTGTTACCTACACATTCAACCAGTGCGCACTCAATCGTGCAGTTGATTAGCCGTAAGTTGTGCACATACTAAACACACGGTAATATAGCGTGTTTATCTCATTACATGTACTTCATTTTAATGCAATGGGCGCGAAGGCTCCAATGTCTGTTATATTCCTTTTAAGTACTTGTATTGGAATCAGCATTATTTCTTTTGTAACTGGGTTTAATCTGGTGGTTTTGCACACTAATGACGTGCATGCGCACATCGAGCAGTTCAATAAATACGGCAGCAAATGTAGCCAAAAAGATGCCACCGCAGGAAAGTGTTACGGCGGAGTTGCCCGACGGCATACGAAAATAAAGGAAATAAGGGAGACTAGTGACAATGTGGTTTTACTTGATGCCGGTGACCAGTTCTCAGGAACGTTGTGGTTCACGTTATACCAGGGTAAAGCATCAGCAGTGTTCATGGAACGGCTGGGTTATGATGCAATGGTAGGTTTGTGATCTTGGGCTCGTTTTACTAAACTACTTACGCAAAAGTTTTGCGTAAGTCAAAATTTTAAATTTAAATTTATATTTTTTATTATCACTTGCTACAAACAGCAAATAGCCAGATCAGAGGACGCGCTTTTAGCGCGTCCTCTGATCTGGCTATTTGCTGTTTGCAATCGTTTATGATCGAAAAAAAAAGAGTTAAACGATTTTGACCTACGCACAAATTTTGAGTAAGTAGTTTAGTAAAACGAGCCCCTTGTTCTAATCTATGCATCTAACCGCGCTTGTCTTTTATCTGTCTCTAGTAAATCTGCCTTTATCGAAACTTTGTCGTTCACTTTGCTTATGTCTTGATATGGACGTGTTCTCTTTTTTTCCTTCTGGTCGTATCTGTCTGCTATTTCATGTATGTGGCAGCTTCAATTGTTCCCTCTGTCTATATCCGGGGGACAAGCGCAATAATTATACACCTGTTGATACACCTGATTATACACTATAGGAATAAACAACATATTTTTGACGTTCATGACGGTATGACTACATTAGCTTCGCAGGGGGTAAATTCCGTAAACGCCCGAAGGGCGTTTTCGATAAATTTACCCCCCCCCCCCCCGAAGCTAATGACAAGGGTACTACAAAAAGATATTACAGGAGCTTTCTGCAATACTCTCATCATGCAGTAAACGACGATCTTCCTCGATTAAGGTATGCTTTAGTGTCGCTTGAGAGGATTAATACCGTATTACTGTTATGATAATATAATACATGAGACATAGTGCTCTTCAACACAACTGAAATATAAATTGTATACAGTGATACTCCTCAACAGCGACTCCAGCGACCTGTGTCAGGAGTTTGAAACCCACAGCAGCTTATGCAAGACAAGAGCAATACAGAACGTTCCAACCGGAAATTTCTGCACTACTTTCGTCCTCCAGTACACCACCGCCTAATTCAAAAGATGCAAGGGTTTTGAGTCGCTCGAGAGGAATAACACTGTAGTTTTAATAATAACATGGAACGTAATGCTAACTCATTGCTCTTAAACAAGAACAGAAATATAGATATTGTATAGTACTACCCCTCAACAGCGACTGCCATTCAGGGAATAGTTTATGCTCTTAAACAAGAACTTAAGTAAAAATGTAGTACAGTACTACCCCTCAACAGCGACCCGTTTTTCCTGGTAAGTTGTGGACTTCACAAACGCGAGTTACCACTGCAGGTGGAGAGAAACACAGAAAGTTCCTACAGGAGCTTTCTGCATGACTCTCAACCTACGGTGTGTCGCCCTCTGTCTCAAATGAGGCAGGGATTCAAAGCCGCTCAAGGAGGATAACTCTGTATTTACATAAGATACATAACGATGTGAAACGCAATTCTCATAACTAAGAACTGGATGAATACTGATGTCCGATTGAAGTACAGTATTACCCCTCAACAGCGACCATAGTCGCTCAAGAGGGACAACACCGTAATATACGGATTAAACGTAAATATGCACAGATGAAAGTTGTTTCACATTTCAGTGGGTTTTTATAAACTGCACAATGGCACTAATGATAAAGATTAGTTTCTATTGATGAGAGTTTGACGTATGCCAAAAGCCTCATAGACATATTTACATAGATTCTTTAGGGTAGAAAACTGCTTATTGTTCATTAAGTCGAGGAATTTAAATACACTTGGCCTACTTACATAGAATGGTTTGATGTACTTATTACGTATATCGCTATATGCGGTACAGACTAGGGTAAAGTGGTACTCATCTTCTATATCACCTGAATTACAAATGACGCAATATCTTTCATTTCGTTCTATTCTGTTATTACCGTATCTGCCTGTCTCAACTCTTAACTGATGAGATGAAAGCCTCAACTTTGAAAATGGAACTCGGAATTTTGCAGATATTTTGTCTAGATATGGCTCAAATTCGAAAGACGTTTTAAAATGTTTATAAAAATATAAAGACGAACTAGTATCTATGGTTGTGTACCATGATTGTGTAAACTGATCTATTAACCTTTGTTTGAACACAGCACAGAATATTTTTAAGTCAACAATGTCTGGGTTATGCCAGACATAGGAGAAGCCTGTGCTATTTAGCAATGCTTTGACTTTTGACGCCCAGTTATTTTTACCTATTTCAACATCAGCTAATAAAGCCTGGTATAAACAATTAACAATTCTATTATCACTAGACAGGGTTTTAATCCAGTATCTAATTATACGCGTATATCTATGTATGTACAAAGGATATCTGCCTAATTCTCCATAAACTGACATATTACTAGTGGATTGTTTAACTCGCAAAAGGTATTTACAAAATTTAATATGCACTCGTTATAATTCCTTATTCTTACTAAACCCCCAGACCTCACAACTATAGTTCAATATCGAAGAAACAAAAGAATCAAACAACTCACATTTGATACTAGGTTTTACAGAGTATTTTCTAATATTAACAAGAAGTGAATTTAGAGCTCGTACCCCCTTACCGGCTAGTGTTTCTTGATTCAGTTGAAAGGTGCCTGTATAATGAAATACAACTCCAAGGTAGTTAAAATTGTCTACAACTTCTAATGGAACGTTGTTAAATAACCATTTCTCATTTTCTTTTACATGTCCCCTTTTTCTAAAAACCATAATTTTACTTTTGTCTGTGTTAACCTCTAATCCCCATAGAGTACAATATTCCTGAAGGAGGTCCAAATTATTCTGTAAATCTAAGACAGAATCACTTAAAATAACCATATCGTCAGCAAAGAGCATTAAAATAAAACTTATTTCCTCGACTGATATACCGGAAGTTGATCCATCTAATAAAAACAATTCTAGGTCTTCTAGGAACAGAGAAAAAAGTAATGGCGACATTATCTCCCCTTGTTTCAATCCGGTCGAACACTGCAGATAATCTGAGTATGATTCACAGTGACGTACTCTAGCTTTAACCTGTGTATACATATCATATATAATTCTAAACGTTTTACCTCTGATGCCAAGTTTATTAAGTTTAAACCAAAGTCCATTTCTACAAATACTATCAAAAGCTTTTTTGAAATCTATAAACGCGCAAGCTAGACGTTTGTTTTCATTAGGAACTTTGCTGATTACAGCATTTAAAACATAAATAGCATCAGTGGTAGAACGACCCTTTCTGAATCCAAATTGACAATCACTAATAATACTATGATTTTCTGCCCAGTCTGACAGCCTCTTATTTAAGATACTAGTAAATAAATTAGAAAAACAACTTACTAAAGTAATTCCCCTATAATTATTAACATTATTTGGATCATTCTTTTTAAATAAAGGGACGATAATTCCTTCCATCCATTGACTCGGGAAATAGCCCGATGATAAAATGCTATTAAATATATCAAGTAAATGTGACATTAAAATATCAGACGCTTCAATAAAATATTCATTAATCATTGCGTCTCCTGCAAATGACTTACTTCTTTTAAGCTTATGTATAGCAGTTTCTATTTCATCAGCTGTTATTACATAATCCAATTCATCAAACATTACATCATCTATATGGGAAGTATCATTGCTATGTAAATTCCTGCAAAAAGATTCTGCTTCATCATTCAAAACATCAGGAAATTGTGAACTCATTTCTGAAAAATAACCATAAAAATCATTAATGTCGATGCTACTGTTTTGCACTTTTTCTGCTTGTTTGAAAAACATTTCCAGAATTCTTTTGGTCTACACTGTCTCATGCTCACAATTTCTTTCATTTTCAACAACTCCGCTTTACTTTTCTTTCGTTTTATAAGTTTCTTATAGGCTAGCTTATTTTTACAAAATTCTATTCTATTAACATCATTTTTACATAACTTGAACTTTTCTCTAGAAATAGTATACTTATTTTTCGCCTCTTTGCATTCTACATCAAACCAAGCTGATTTCTTGCATAAAGTATTACTAGCATGAGCCTTTTTATTTATAACTTCTTGTTTATAAAACAAAGGCTCGGCAACTTGTGTAATAACATTTGTAAAGCTTCCTATACATTTATCAATGACATCTTTGCAGTTTGGATTTAACTCATGTGTGATCGAATTCAATAAAGGTAACTTCAAAATTAAAATACTCCTAAAGTCATCACGTCGCTCGTTATCCCATCTTATGCGAGTGCGAATATATTGCCCGTCGTCACGGTCAACGCATGTACTACAGCGTATACCGAACGATAAGGGGGCGTGGTCTGACCATTCATTAAACTGTCCTACTTTAAAATCTTTTATCAAATTAAAATCATTTTCTTGTAACAATAAATAATCAATAACGCTAGCACCGGTTTGGCATATGTAAGTGAAGTTACCTTTATTGAAATCCTCACCTAACCTACCGTTTGCTATTCGCAAAGAGTTTGATTTACACAGATCTAATAGTTTAATACCCTGATTATTATGTGTTTTATCTAATGATACGCGACTTAAAGGTGCATCTGGACAATACTCGTCGTCATCTAAATCCCGCACTGACCTATCACAAACTATGTAATCTCTTTTGTCCCCATTCCCTATACGAGCATTCCAATCTCCCGTTAACAGTATATTACCCTGATCTGTGTATAAATCAATATCACTTTGCAATACATCAAATAAATCATCGTTAATAAAGTTATAGCTAGGCGAATTCTCTACCCATATATAAACACCTGCTAAGAAGACATCAGCTGTAAAATCGAAGAAATATTTATCTAGTTTTAACCACACTATAGTATCGTAATGATTATTTACAATTTTAACCCCTTTACTAATACTATTACGGATATAAATTACCACTCCGCCACTGCAGCGTTTCGCTCTTCTGTTTTGATATTTTCTATATAAATTAAAGCACTGATAACCTTCAATATCAAATTTAGAGGTTTTTTTACCCCACGACTCAAACAAAAACACAATATCATAATTATTTATTACATCTAAAAAGTCGTTGTCTTCTAACTTTGAGCTAGCTAAACCATTCACGTTCCATGACAGAACCGAAAGTCCACCCTCATCGTGCCATTAAGCGTTACCAGTGTTCGTCCGCCTGTCTGCTGTCTTAACTGCAGCGCCATCTATGAACAAGGTGTCGTACGACAACCAGGCTTGTGTATCTTTGGGACACTATGTATTTGCTAATTAGTATGCTAAGGAATTAACGATGGCGTGCTTCTATATTTCTATTGTGAATAATACAAAATATGAGAAAAGTTGATGTTTATTGTTTGGAATTGTAAGTACATGTAATGTATTAGAGTTATGGTCTTGACACCAGTAAATAAAAGTTAGAATGGCCAAACTCCACTGGGTTTACTCCTGTATTTTCTTTTAAACTATAGTCACCTGGTAATATGTTTCGCTGTAAATATCACATGTATGACCCATGTTACTTGTCTAAATAGTAAATCTATTTGGCGGACAAGCGTAAATTGGAATTGAGACATCTTTGTTATAGCTTGAAATATTGTCGCCTGGTGTGGAATAAAAAAAACATATACACTTAAATCGTGATTTTTCTCTTTAAGCCAATCCTGAACACTCCATCTTTTATTTACTAAGAACATACCGAACGCCAAAACCATGACACTAGTGATTATGGCAAATATTATGTATATAAGTTACAAGAATAATGTGTAATCAGGGATTACGCGTAATTCTTGAAATTTTAGGGATTACGTGTAATCACTGTGCGTTTTAGGGAATTGATGAAATGCCCCTCTTTTCATCAAAGAAATAGATTTGTATAATCATGACATTTTTTTTGGTTTAAAATACCACGCTTTCTTTAAAAAGCATTTTCTAACGAATGTTCATACAAAGTTTCTCGCACAAGTGAATTCATTTGTACAAATAAGTGAACAGTGTGTTTATAAGCCAAGACGATTCATAAACCAATACATCTGTCTTTTTAATAAGGTTAACAAAACATTTCATAGCGTGGTACTTGCCGTTGAACTTAAGGAACTTAACAAAGTAAGATTATTCACTTTATCCAAAGGTAACTGCCCAAATTAATAAAATATAAACGAAAAGCTTCAAAATTACGCATTTTCCCTTGCATATTTAGGGTTTTCGAGAAATCCCTGACTTTTCAGTGATTTTACATCTCAACATTATGCACGCTGTGTTATTACTGTCTGCAAATATATTGTCGTCTGCAACAATTCTCAGAGTTGATCTGTCTACTTTTTCAGTTTCAAACAGTTGGGATGCACACGAGACGCCGAGGTCCTCGGCGTCTCATCTGGATAAAAACTATTTAGAATAGGTATCACAAAGTTTCGCAGCGTGAAGAAAGGCAAACAAGTTATCGTAATTTCTCAATCACCGCACATGTTAACCCCTTCACTGCCATGACGTCATCAATTTTAAACAATTGTCGTCTGCTTTTATTTCTAAAATTAAATATTTAGTTATTTTGACTTATGAAATATTGAATTGAGGGTAAAACAGTTTGTATCCTGATCAGACGCCGCGTAACGCGGCGTCTGATCAGGATCCAAACTGTTTTCAAATTACTAGTGTACTCGGGGTAAGGCAGTGAAGGGGTTAAAACGCCTATTCAAAGTTAACTGAAGTCTCCCATGGCTGCATGTTGACGTCATTCAAAAACTAGTATCGCATACCTGTTGAGCAATATTAAAATATGCAATCCGATACAAATACAACGACGAAAATACATCTTTATGCGTAGTAAGTGCTTTTTATAATATACTGAATTACTGCTATTTTTTTATCTCATTTTAAATCTTGTTGTTAATTAAATGAAATGCTTTCTTTAGTTATTTGGGTGTTAGACAGATTACAGATTAAAGCAACACGAAAGTAACCTTCAGAAGTGTTCCGTATCACTTTTGTCTTGCATTAAACAGTCGCATTCTAATTAATCCCTGAAACGTTTAATGGGCAATTCCGATGACCAATTAGGTATAGTCCATTTTTGACTACTTTGTATTCAATGAATGTTGCAAAACTGGTGGCAAACCGTACACATCCTGATAAGAGGGCAAAAACCCCTCTGATCAGGGTGTCTTCATAGGCACGTTAATTGTTACTGACGAGTTTATTCATCACTAGGGTTCCATGTGTTAGAGAGCCGCACTTAGTTAAGTAGATTGTCATATAGAGAGCGTTTAGTGTAACTGACTGTTCACATGTGTATTAGGAACTGATACGTTTTAAAGCATGTCCTATTTCTATGTCAAAACTCTCGTCAACATCGTTTAATTATATGTAATTCTCAAATCATTTGGGTAACAAAACCGCCAACCTAAATGTAACATTGTTACTCTATACACTTGTATAGCGTATTGTCACGATCTACTCCTCAATAAACGTTCATTGGCGACGTTATTCATTCTCATTTAAACCATTACACCATACCCTGATTCTTGTTTTAATGTTAGCGACCAATTTAAATTGGGTTGAAAGAAAATGTGTTTAAAGCTCATTCTGCGCTAAGTTCAGTCTGCTTTTAAAGGGATACGCGCCTTTTTTGCGCCACCTGGTAGTTTAAGCAAGAGTCGAAATTGCACTAGCAAGGGAAGTAAAGGAAACCTGGCAAATTCTCTATCTTATAAGGCAATATGGGATTAATCCAGGACTTCGATCAAAATTATTACATTATTTTAGCGGGGAACCAGAGAACACAAAGAAGAAACCAACTACTTATTCATATCAGTACATGTAGTTTATACATGTATTTGAAAGAGCATATCGTTTCCAAAAAAGCATAACAACATAATTATGTTTTTACCATTTTCTTATTGTTTACACATAAAACATTTTCTATGAGAAGTTTAATCAATATTTGATTTATAAATTTTGATCGAGTGCGTGTTTTTATTGAATTTGAGCCAAAACGATTAAAAAAGAAGCAGTTCTTTAAGGCAACAAGCTATATAATTTGCATCATACTCATAATCATCACGTTTAAACTGTTGTAATGTTTGTTAGTGTCAATTATTACTTTTTAATATTTCAGACATACCAAACAAATGTAAGCCGACTCTTAGCCGAGAAAGGCTACATTATACGTTTCAGGTGCCCATAGACAGATACACTTAATAAGCTATGTTTTTTTTTTACCATGGCACTAAGCTATGTTTGAAGAACCTATGCATATGTTTTCATAAAGATCCTATCGAAATTTCATTTGTGCGCGTATCCCTTTAATTGTCAATCTACTAGGATATAGAATATCTTTCTAATGTTGCTTATGCATGACTGTATAAGTTGGAACTATGGTTTACCATTGAAGAATAAAACAAGGTGTGTCTTCATTTATGAGGTACGTATACATTTGGACTATGGTTTCCATGGACAAAAATTATCCTGGCAAGAAGCCATGTATCATCTGGGCCCTTAGATTACTCTTAATTGTTTGCAGAAGAAATGATTGAGCCTTGCCATAACAAAGCCTGCAATATTGCATTGCAACATTGTACAGACCAATCGCCGTTGTCATCCAAGGTTCTATATCTGAGTTTGATATACACTGCCAAAAACCGTATAGAATACTGCTAAATTAAATGATTTAGATGCGTGTGGGTCAAACAAAGTACCTCAAGACCAGCCTCACGTCTTTGACATGGAGACTGGCATTGATCTACTCTGTTTGCAATGTAATTAGTCAGGGTTTTTTCTCATGGTATGGCCAAAGTATTTCTAATTAGGAAAGGATAACGGCTCCCCTACTGCTCCTGAAATGAATATGCGTTGCTTATGTTGATACCGATTGATGATTCATGCTTTAATCTTGCTACAGCCATTGCGGTTTGGTGAGTTACAGATAAAAAGTTTTACCAATAATAGTCAGAAGAAACTAACAAAATTATCGATAACTCATTTTATCCGAAACTTCGGAGCGTCGTGATAAGACATGTAACTCTTTCAACACCATGGACCTGTTTAAAATATACTCATGGCATTTGCAAACAGTGTCGATCCAGATTAGAGGGCTCTTATAGGAGCCCTCTGGTCTGGGTCTACACTGTTTGCGATTTTAGACAAGTATTTATTCAACTACCCAGAATTCAAAGTAGACAGGCTCGTGTTTTGGTTATCAAAATACGCACAAGGGAAGTTAATAATGCTCATCAGTTACTTTGTGTTGAAAGAGTTATGAAATAATCTCCGTTCTACCGTTCTTAAACGGTTGTAGACAACGATTGGGAGATGTGATGCGCAATAATAGAACTTCACAGCCGAACACCAGTAGCTGATGGAGATAATGTCGATTCCAAAATGAGCAGCTTTTAAAGAATGTCATAAGAAAGGGAAGCTAATATTTAACAGCGTTTCCCCTATGAACCGAACTACAGTGCTCCCTCTCTACAACAACACCCAATGGGAGACACATATTGTGTGCGTTATTCAGAGGGAGCCGTTATAGGGAGGGGAAAATTAGACTTGGCTTACATTTGCAAACAGCTTGAATCCAAATAAGCCGCTGCGTAACGCGGCGTCTGATCTGGATTCAAGCTGTTTGTCACTCGTCATAATATAATATATATATATTATATTCTATCAAAATTTCCACTTATATATAACTTTGAGAAAAACAGCGGGCGACAAATTTAAGCAGACGGTATTTCAGGCATTAAAAGGTTGGACATAAATGTTTTGTTTGGGGAACAGCGGCAAGGGTCGTTGTAAGGAGGGAGTCGTTGTTGGGAGGGAGCGCTGTACTACCGTTGTAAAATGTGGCTTTTACAAAATTTTCACATCAAGCTTATGTAATATATAAGAACAATAAGATTGTTGAACAACAGAATAGTTCACACACACAACGCTTATTTACCGAACCACCATCTGATACGAAACAAAACAGAAAATGACAGGTAACATGACTGGGTAAAAAAGTGATCGAATATTGTCTTTACGGGCCATAAAAAATAACATTCGAAAATTATAAAAAACATAACTACCAATTGATGACGTTACGTCATTCATTCATTCAATCATCCACTTGTCAAGAGAATAGAGACCAATACGCTTATACTAGCCAGCAAGTACCAGTACTTACCAGATAATCATTTGAAGGCAAAACTGGAATGTCTAGTAAAGAACCATGTACAATGATGTAGTTTCATACACAAATCCATATGTCTATCCAGACCCCGGGCTTAACGCCTTAGATTTTCAACTGTTTCTTTTAATAGGTAAGATCTACTGGAATTTTGGCAGAAAGCAGATATTCTGACCAAGTTCGTAACCACAGGAACACAACCAATAATGTCAGTAACATATGAGGAGAAAATAACATATATAAAGACCTTATTGAAGCAAATATCTACCAAAGAAGACTACCACCTACTAGACTAGGGAATAAGCCATTATCATCAGGCCCCACATGGGATAACTTCAACATTGTCAAAATCTTTAGAGAAAAAAGAAAAGATGTATGGCCAGAATCTACCTCGATAAAGACGAAACTGTTTGGAAGGATGGAAAATCTGAGGAAGACGGCACTTTTCATCGCTGGATCTTGTTTGACGGTATAGTCGGTGAACGCCAATTAGTATTTATGATAATTCAACCGCGGGAGGAAAAGGGAAGAGCCTATACGATCTACTTTACCACCACTGTTCAACGTCTAAGATACCGGTTAAGTGACAAAAACAAGTGTTATGTAAGAATGGCAAATATTTTTTACCTGTTGAATAGTTATTTCAACATCGCTATACTGCTAGGGCTCGTTATATTAACATTTGATATGCTTGACATGGTTTTAATTACATGCACATACACCCCTGTATGTATATACAGTGGAATCCCTCCAAACCGGAACCTCTAAATACCGGATTTCTCTCTAAACCGGACAAAAACGATGGTTCCGTTTCCAATCCTTCTTTATTTTAACCCATTACACCATAATACCCATGTTTTCGCCTTTGATTTATTCCTTCGCTGAAGAAAATGCATTCATAAATATGTTTTATCAGAAATATTTTCTATATTGTAGTAGCTGACCACTTAAAGAAGGTTGAAAGTAAAGCAGAATGCGCCTTAAGGCGCATTCTGCTTTTCTTTTAACTTACTTTAAGTGGCCAGCTATCTTCCATTCTAGAAACAAGTTATGGGGTAATGGGTTAAAACCCCTCTGAACTGGAAACCCCTCTAAACCGGAAGTTTATGTTGTCCACACATTTCCGGTTTAGAGGGGTTTTACTATATGCTGTTTATGTGAGAAGAACCAATAAGAGATAGCTGCCAGGTTAAACTAATTCAGACATTTCGTGCAGCGGCTTTTGAACCAGTAGCCCGTCTTATAAAATGTCGTACGACAAAAAACGGTCGTAAGTCAAAACTTTAAAATACATCTAATTTCTGAATTTTCCATATAATCCTGTCGTTTCAAGACAATTCCAAAGAGATGTCATAAGACAGGATTAGATGGAGAAATAAATAATAGATCTAATTGAGAATTTTAGAATCTGACTTACGACAATATTTGTCGTACGACGTAAAAGACAGGCACCAGAGCCTTATGCATTGTCCTATCTTGAATTGAACAGTCAACTGTCTGCAGATATATCAATGCGTATGCGTTGAACACGGGTGTGGCTGTGATACATATTGTTGTGATAGTAAACTCAGTTTAAATTCATAAGCCACTGGGAAGCAATTCCGTCTTTTTAAAGAGGTTTGGCTATATATTCAATTGATATATACCTCTACATTACATACTAGTTTGGTAACCTGTATAAGAAATGACAGGTAACAGTTTGTTTATGCTATGATTTCATTTATCAGTAAAGTCTCGTCCACTTGTGAATAACGGACGTTCTATGCGTCGCAATGTATATACTGTTAGACGGTGTTACATGTAAATTTGGTTCCAAAAGGTTACCATGGAAAACAATATTTTACCACAAGCGCTGTTATTTGAAAATAACGCAGCGTCTGAACTTGATTCAAGTTGTTTGTCACTCGTCATTAAGCTTTTTCTGTCAAAGTGTCCATTATGTAACGTTTAGAAAAACAGCAGGCGACAATTTGAAGTAGACGTTATTGCAGCAGTGAACTGGTTAGAAATACTTGTCTTGTTTGGTGACCAGCGACATGAGTAGTTGTAAGGCGGGAATCCTTTTTGGGAGGGCCGATGCAGAGAGGGAGCACTGTATATTCAAATAAAACAGAACAGGATTATCGAGATTTAGCCATGTTCTTTTTCAGTGCTTCGGTAATCACGAGTTTGACTTGAGTGATGTAGGTACTGCTAATTTCGTAGGAAACGTGACGTTTCCGTTGGTCAGTGCCAACACGGAAGTGACCAGTGACTCGCCACTGTATCAGAAGTTTACCAAGTCCGTGACCTTGACAGTCGGTGGAGAAAAGATTGGAATAGTCGGCTACACTATTGCGGAGACGAAATTTATCTCGAATCCTGGTATGTATTATTATTGTTAAGACATATGTTGCTTATTGTTATTAGTATAGGAACTACAATCCGAACGTATCTGGGTCAGCCCTGTTGGCATAGGATAAGTGTTTTCTGTTTTATTTGTATATGGTGCGTCCAGGCGTCACTATTCGTTAATGAATTAAACATTGTCTAGCATATAGATCTTGAGTTCACATGTCTATTTCCGAGGCCAGCAATTCAATAAAATAACGTTTTAATTTTTTTATTTTACATTTTTCCTCGAAAAGTATGTCATTGGCATACTTATTATCAGGCTATACATTTACCATCTTAAAAACACATTTAATAATACCACAAACCCTTTGGAGTAATAACAAAGTATTTGTTTTCTTTCGATTTTCAGCACCAGCAGCCGGTTTAATAGTTTAGTAGGTTAGGCTTTGATTAATTTTGGCCGATTTGTTATAGATACATGTATGTGTGACATATTGCAAACATAGCTTTCAAGAAAAATCTGGAGACTAATATGAGACCAACTATATAATTCCTATATTGTTAATCAAACCCATTAAACCTAAAATAGGATCAGTTCTTTGAAACCATTCTCACAATGAAAACAAAAAACAAAAACTGTCAGTCAATCATCATACGAGGTATATTTTGACATGTTAAATGTTTACTTACCCATCTCTGCTTATTTATACTCATATATAGCAGTCCGACTACTTATTATTACCCGCTATCTGAAATATTTCATTGCTGAATAAAATAAAGAAACACACTGAAGGAAAGAGTGCGATATCTTATCGATTAGTCCCATCAGAAAACAGGAAATATTTAAATCTATAAGTTTTTTTCATTTTACATCGAATATGAAACAAACACTACGTAACAAAATTAATCCTGAATACCCGGCGCAATTCCTCGTTTCCGGACAACTGAACAACGTAGCCGCCCACAAACTACCTCGACTCTGTATCGAACTCAATATCGCATATGCTTGAAAACCATAAAACATAAATATATGTTAACAACTGGAGAAACTTTAGATAAAATTTCAACGTATATGTCGTTTAAAATAACAATAACCCTTTGGATAAGAAATTGATTACAATTCTCAATAAAAACCAAAACTATTCGAACTTTGTATTACTTTTGATAAAAAGATTATGAATTCATAAGACTTGTAAAGTTTAAATCGCTAGTTCTGAACTAATTGTAACAATAAACAGTAATTATTTAAATGCTCTGAGTTTTGAATTTGTTCTTTTCTTCAGGTACACGTGTCCAGTTTCATGACGAAATTTTGTCCGTTAGAAAAGAGGTCATTCGTCTGACTAGTCAAGGAATCAACAATATTATAGCCCTAGGTCATGCGGGTTATAACATGGATTTGGAAGTGGCCAAGATTGACGGCGTGGACATTGTTGTTGGTGGCCATACCAACACATTCCTCTACAATGGTACAGATAAGTAAATCATATTAATTATCAATAACTGTGTTTGTGACAAAACCGTTGTGTCAGTTGTGAACAGTTTGGATCATGTTTCTCAATAAGATGTTCTATTCACATATTCTTTAAAAGAACATTTTGATTGACATTGTATTGTGTTACGTTTCGTATAAATTATTCCAAACAAAACATTAAAGTAATTTTACAAAGTACCGACAATTACACCTTTATATGAAAAAACTAAATACTATGTTATCATTTTCTTACAATTTCATTGTATTAGCGTTTAGTTTTAACAGGAAAGCGAAGCATTGTTAATGTATCTTTGTTAATTTGTTGCCATTTAGGTGACCCGCCTTCTAATGACGAACCCATAGGTCCTTATCCTGCAATAGTGAATCAGGGATCAGGCACGAGGGCCCTCGTTGTACAAGATTTCGCCTGGGGCAAGTACCTTGGATATCTCAACGTCACATTTGACGACATGGGCGTGGTAGAGACGTGGTCGGGAAACCCGATTATAATGGATAACACAGTGTCCAAAGGTACGAACATCAGCAAAAGCCTTGTTAGTGCAACCACTGAAAAGTTTAGAATGAGTTAAAGATAGTTTGATGGTTTGACGGGGTGAAAATAAAACGGAAACCGAAAAAAGGGGCTCTTGACTATTTTATGTTTTAAGGTTAGTGTCAGACAATTACACTGTTGAAAACTAAAATCAGATTGAAAACAAAGCAGAAATGGTCTTTTAAACCGTCCATATGTACCACAATGGCGCTTTATGACCTTTCTAAGTGTCGCGGTGCCGTAAAACCCAACTCAAACAAAACCATCTATGAGGGTGTAAGAACTCCTCTCCTGGGAACTATATTGAATGAGAGCACCGCAAACGGGTGATGGACGCTCGACTTTCATATACTTGAGACGGCTACATTTTCCAAACTTAACGAATATGTATGGGTGTTTAATGCCCTCTTGATCGTAGAAGTTTGTAAACAACAACATCTCAAACATACATGGACAGTCCATTTAAAGTAAACTATAAGTCAAAAGAAGGACAAAATCTTTGCCTGCTTTACCTGCCTTGTTGTAATGAGTTGCCCTTTTGATACTAAACAAGTATTCACATATATTGGAAGTTTGAAAATAATAACTTTCTATAATTACTGAATAAATTCATATACGAATTCTAAGTCAAAACAAGGGCAATAACTCTTCAATGACAAATCACATGGTTATCTGCCTAGTTGTAAGGTGATGTCCTTTTAAAACTGAACAAGTATTCAAAGTATCAAGTTCATACCTATGGTAGTTATTGAGAAATCTAATTAAATTCTAAGTCAAAACAAGGGCAAATACTCTGGAATCACAAAAACCAGGATCACATGCCTTCTAATAATGAGTTGATCTTTTGATACTAAACAAGTATTTAAAGTTTTAAGTAAATACCTATGGTGGTTATTGAGAAACTTCAATTTACAAGTTTAATGTAAATAAAAAACAAGGGCATTAACTCTGGAATGGCACATCCCAGGGGCACCTTTCTTGTTTAGATGAGTTGCCTTTTTGATATAACACAAATAATTTAAGTTTCAAGTAAATACCTTTGACAGTTATTTTGATATTTCAATTTACCAATTTTAAGTAAATAAAACAAGGGCTATTTCTCTGGAATCACAAATCACAGAGTTACCTACTTTGTTGTAATCAGTTGCCCTGTTGACACTTAACAAATATTCAAAGTTTCAAGTTAATATATTTCATAGTTATTAAGATATTTCAATTTACAAATTTTAAATAAATGAAACAAGGGCAATAACTCTGGAAAGACAAATTTCAGGGTAACATGCCCTGTTGTAATGAGTTGCCCTTTCGATACTTAACAAGTATGCAAAGTTTCAAGTTAATATCTTTCATAGTTATTTAGATATGTAAATTTACAATTTTTATATAAATGAAACAAGGGCAATAACTCCGGCAGGACAAATGTCAGGGTTACATGCCTCCTTTAAATTAGTTGTCCTTATGATACATAACATGTATTCAAAGTTTCAAGTTAATATCTTTCATAGTTATTTAGATATTTTAATTTACAAATTTTAAGTAAATAAAACAAGGGCAATAACTCTTAAATGACAACCACCAGGGTTACCTACCTTGTTGTACTGAGTTTCCCTTTTAATACTGAACAAGTATTCAAATTTCAAGTTAATATCTTTCATAGTTATTTAGATATTAAATTTTTCAACTTTTAAGTAAATAAAACAAGGACAATTACCCTTGAATGACAAATATCAGAGTTACCTGCCTTCTTTTAATGAGTTGCCCTGTTGATACTGAACAAGTATTTAAAGTTTCAAGTTAATATCTTTTATAGTTATTTAGATATTTTAATTTACAATTTTTAAGTAGATAAAACTAGGGCAATAACTCTGGAATGACATATTTAACGGTTACCTGCCTTGTTGTAATGAGTTGCTCTTTTGATAATAAACAAGTATTCCAAGTTTCAAATGGATACTTTTGATAGTTATTGAGACATGATGTCTTACAAAAAACCTTATTCTAAAAACTTAACCGACGCTGACGCAGACGACAGGGTGACGACAGTAGCTCGACTTTCCGAAAAAGTCGAGCTAAAAAAGGAATCCCTGTTCATACCGTCCGTCAAGATATATACAACTCTTAAGGAGACTGGAAGTACAACAGTAAGCTCGCCTTTTGTCGTCTGTCAGAAGGTTCACAGTTCTCTCTTGAAAGCAGGTTTCACGTCAATCGGAAAATTCCTTCTCTACTTCTTTTTCGATGTACTGGTACATATATTAAAACACTCTACTGAAAGCCGGATGGGTGTACATCTGCTTGTATTCCTTCTACTGTCCGTATAAATGAACACTGTCTCTACTGAAATCATGCACATTTGTTTACTGCACACTTTTTGAAAGCAAACTAGAAATATCCCGCTTCTGCCTTCTCATGGTGTGCATGCACAAAAGATTAATGTCTCTACTAAAAGCAATCTTTGCGTTAATCAAATATCCTTTTTTAGCGTCCGCAAGATTGTTTAATGTTCTCGAAAGGAAGCGTTCCCAGGAGGTAATGTAAAAATCCCCCCTTTAGGGAGATTTTTATTGGTTGAGTTGGGTTTTACGGCACCGCGACACATGAAATGGTCATATGGCGCCGATTTTTGTATTTCCTTAATTTCGTTTAAGTACAGTTTATTTCAAACGAGGCGCGTATCTGACCGTCCAGTTAAATATTTTACCCGTATAAAAGAAAGAAAACGTAAACCCATAAAGCGTCAATTTTTACCGTTAAATACCCCAGGGCCTGTTTCTGGTTTTGTAGACAGGTGACCACTTAAAGTAAATTTAAAGTAAAGTACAATACCTTAAGGCACATTCTGCTTTACTTTTAGTCTGCTTTAAGCTACAATCTGCTGAGATTTATTTAATATTTGTTACATGTATGGTGTATATTCATGACTGTTTAAGTTGAAATATTTTTATGCCCCCAGCATCGACAGATGCGGAGGCATATAGTTATGGTACTGTCCGTCCGTCTGTGTGTGCCTGCGTCCGTCCATACGTAACAAGGTTAAGTAGATTTTACAGTTTTGTCTAGCATCAACACCGCTTACTCAAATGTTTGGATACTTATACAGTTGTTGTCTTGGACCATTCCCTATCCACCAGTATCACCAAACTTTCGTTTTGACCTTGACCTAATTTGGGCTAAAAATATTTTAAATACCGGTAGGCTATTTCTTGGTTAACTAGATTTTCCTGTTTCGTCCAGCGTCAACACAACTGACTACAATACTTATACAGTTATTACCTTGGATCACCCATATTAGTGCAGCATATTTCTGCAGATTTTTGACGAAAGTGTATATTACCCAACCTTGATTTTGACCATGACCTTATGTGAACTTAGAATATTTTAAATGGGCTCTTTCTGGGTTAACTAGATTTTACTAGATTAACTGGGTTACTGGGTTAACTAGATGTTTTACATGTATTTACTTACTGTGTTGGCGGTCTTTTTGTAAGGTTGTGGAACAAGGTTTATATTTTATGTACACTGTTCGTCTTTATAGGTGAATATAGGAGATAAGAGTGAATTTTGGCGCCACTAAACCCAGGTTTAACCCCTCAGTGGTTGTTGATAATTAATTTATAATTAATTATTGATTGCTGCTGACCGTACCAAGGTGGGCTCCTATATTCACTTTGCTTTATGTTTGTCTTGCGTGTTGTTTTCTATTTAGTGTGTAGATGAAGGGATGGAATTACGTGTGTGTGTGTGTTTGTTATGGTATGACGGTGTGTGTGTTCTGCTTGAGAGGTGGGTGTATTGTTTGTCTTGCGTTTCCTCTTTGAGTCTTTCGTATTTATTATTTTGAAATTCTTATGATATCCTTTCACATATGAAAAATGTGAAACCACGTAAATGAGTTTCTTTCCCGTTTACATTTCTTGTAGACCCAGGGACACAGGCGGTATTAGACGAGATGAAGAAAGAAGTGGTCGCTCAGAATGCTCAGGTGATTGGCTCATCCAACGTCTTCCTGGACGGTCGACAAGAAATTTGTAGGACGCAGGAATGTAACATGGGTAAATTCCCAACACGGACTATGTTTATAAAGCGTTTGAGATCAGGCTGCAATCGTTCCTACACTTTTATTGATCAGATTTGATCAGATTCAAAACAACGCTTTATAAGCATGGGGTCCTGTGTTAGTTTTGGTTGCAAATCAAACTAATTTAAAAACATTTTACATCTTGCTGAAGACTTGTGGTGACATTTCACTATATACAATTCACACTTCATACTCCATTGATAAATGCATTTAAATCTTATATAAAGTGTGAGGTCGGAAGTGTGAAATATGAAAGACTGAAGTAACCATCAATAATTACAGTTCTCGTCAACGCGTTATAATGACCGTTGCTGCATTTCATTTTTCATCCTATTGACTATCATACCTTGAGTACAATCATAATTTGCAAACAGTTGAGATCATTATCAGGCGCCGTGTCATATTGTTTGCATGTAAGCGGTGCACTAGCGGTAAGGTACTTGTGGGTTTCATCCAATGTCTTCATTCATTTCAGGTAATTTATTTACGGATGCCATCATTGATTATCACCTGAGTCTTGCCCATTCCAATACAACATGGGCCCCGGCTGCAGTCGCTATGTGGAATAGCGGGGCAATACGTGCTCCAATAGAAAAAGGCAGGTTACAGTTGATTGTTTTTGTTATAGAGCATATATATATTTGGACCAAGGTCGAAACTCGAAATAAACAGATAACCTGATCTCGCTTCGTATTTAATGATTAAAACCTGGTTCGGAAACGTTTTAAGTTTGAAATAAGGGTCCGGTCGGTTTTGGGGCGTTCTACTGTCGAAATACGGGTTTATTTGACAAATAGTAAACGTCGACTTGAACGACCACTCAAACAGAAACCCATCGATACAACCAATTTACCAACAGTTATCAAACGTTATGAGTCGAACTACTTGGGTTTTATCTACATAAAAACAACAAAATAAATATCAAATTCCTGAGCAACGCGGCTAAAAATATGGGGTGTGTTTCAAAAACTGAAAATATATATCAAACTTTATGTGACAAGTCTTTGGAATCGTGTCGAGGGACCACAATATATCATCAAGACATAAATTAAAACCTTTTGAAATGAGTAATCCTTAGGTTTACTCCATATTTACTCTTTTTATCTGAGCACAGTGTCAGGGCTGCCATAATTTGACATAAAAAATCCTAAGATTTCCAAATTTGCATTTTTCAAGTGCAATTTTACGAATCGTACCTTTTCCCCATCGCCTGATTCTAGTTTTGTTGACACGTGGCTACTTAAAGCAGGCTGAAAGTAAAGCAGAATGCGCCTTAAGGCGCATGCTGCTTGACCTTCAGCCTGCTTTAAGCTACCATGTACTAGAAAAAAAAATCCGAAGATTTAGGACAAATCCGGAAAAATGGCAGACCTGAGTATAGAGGTTTGTACATTGTATGATAACTTTGCTTCTACAGGTGGTAGTGTTACGATCGGTGATATAAGTAATGTCCTTCCATTTGGCAACGAAGTCGATCTTGTGACAATTCGAGGCAGCAATCTACGTGAGCAGCTAGAACACTCTGTACGAGACCTCGATCTCCAAAGTCCAAAAGGGAAATTTCTACATTTTGCAGGTTTGATGTTGGTTTACATACGAGTTGTTGTATGGAACACTTTCAAGATTGCACCTCTTTTTGGTCTTAGGTGATGAACAATATTTTAACGTTCTACCTATATTTAGTATACAAGCGGTCAAAGTCGGCAACTTAAAATCTCCTGACAACAAAAAGAAGTGCGCATTTTCAATGGAAAGAAATAACCAAACGCGAAAGACCTTCAGAGCTCCCACTAGAATCTTATAATGGATTAATGTTATCATTATTTAACACTGTAGGCCTACACCATTTTTATTTTCAAACATGTGTGATGGTATTTAACGACGCGCGTTTCAAACCTGGCGTATCAGGCATATACAAATAATACATAAACAAACAGGCAACACTCGATAATACGAAATTGCGTTAATTAAAAAATACCCGTTCTCAAAAGTTAAAACGTTTTAACTTTGAAATACAGGTATGTTCGACTTAAGTGATATCGACCTGTCGAAATTTAACTTTTGAAATACCGGTACGGTCGATTTAGGCGTGTTCGAAGAGTCACGTTACGACCGTTTCTTTTTTTTTTTTTTTTTTTTTTTTAAAAACCTGTTTTCAAAACGAGCCATCAAAAAGCCTTTAATACCTCGGCACTAGCAGGACTTTTCTTATTTCTGCAAAACCTTTCCGAGAAAAACTGGAGTATCATATTCCATACATGCTGGTGTGTTTAACTTATTGATTATTTAAACGTTAAAGTAAGCATTCCAGTCTCTAGTTGTCCATAATATAATACAACCTGCCGCATAGACAGCGCAGATCCTGGTGAAAGCTCCTTGAGAACTCTGGTTTGCAGGGGCCCGTTTCATAAAACTTCGTACGACAAATGTTGCCGTAAGTCAGATTATAAAAGTCTCAATTACTATATAATTCTCTATCTAATCCTGTCGTGTGGCATCTCTTTGGAATTGTCTTGAAAAGATAATTATAAAGAGATGTCACAAGACAGGATTAGATAGAGGAATCAAAGTTTACATGTATTTTAAAGTTTTGACTTACGACCGTGTTTGCCGTACAAAGTTTTATGAAACAGGCCCAAGACGTTTACTCTTCGCAGGTATATGCCTGAACATGAAGTATATATTCATAAACAATGATCAATAAGTAACAGAAAAAATAATTAGTAAGACTATAAACGCCAATTGAACATCCGTCTACTGAACGAAAACAATTGGAAAACGAAACAGCACATGGTTGCTTAACCCTTTTCATACGTTATGCGGTAATAACCTATGTAGCACGGTGACTATCCTGAAAGCGTCTGCTTTACATATTAAATTTGAAATTATAGAATAGAATAGAATAGAATCTTTATTATGCAATAACTCTAACATGAGCCATGAGCATAGCAACAATAAACACATATCAGGTAAAACGGTATGGCAATATGGCGTTTGGCAGAATACTTTTGGACTACGTATGTAGTTTTTCAAGAATGAACCAATTTCTCGAGGTTCAAAATATAATTTATTATCGTAATCTGTTTTGGATACGGGAGAGACATGCCCAAACACCTATGGCCTTTTGGTGTATGGCCTTTTGCCGACGGTAAATGTGCATGTATCAAATCATACTTTGCCAGAACACCATATACATGTATATCAGTTTCGAAAATAAAGTTTTCATAACACCCGTTTTAAGAAGATTTCTGCACAAATATGCTTAACGGGGGCGTTTTTAAATTTCAATTGAGATTTATTCGGGTATAATGAATAGTTTTTTAAGTTTTGTATAGCAATGTGTAGCATGTTACTGCACAGTACAGCACAACACGACAAATTACATAATAGAGAAGTGTTTCACAGTACAGCGCAGTAAATATATAGTACACTATAGCACCGTATAGTTTAGTACTTATATTATAGTATTACATGTATATACTTTTAAAATTTAAGAAACCTTTATGTGTTTGTCAAACAGGTTTGATTCAGATCAGACGCGGCATTGATTAGGATCTAAGATATTTGGCAAATGTTAGTGTTGTCGATCCTTGCAGTAAAAAAATTAAAACGAAAACAAGACTGTTACCCCCCCCCCCCCCCCCCCCCCAGCTTGCATAATTCACAAACTGTCATTTTCTATGTCGCTAATTCTTCTCTTTTATACTAATTCAGGTTTGCGCGTTGTGTACGATTCCCGTCCAGTTGCACAAAGGGTGATAAGCGTAGAGGTACGATGCCTTGAATGTGATATTCCGAGTTATTCCCCTTTGATCGATACAGCAGAATATAAAATATTTGTCAATGCGTTCTTGGCAAAAGGAGGAGATGGGTTTGACTTTCACCCTATAGAGCACATTCGTTTTAGTAAGTAAACGCTACTGGCCAATGTATAAATGGAATAACCCTTTCACTCTCACTGACGTCGTAAAGCGCACGTGCAAGCAGTTTGGATCGTGTTTAGTCGCCGCGTCACAGGATCAAAACTGATTGCAATTTGTTTTCAAATGACGTCAGTAATACTGATACTGCCTGAAATATAACTTTGAAACGATATTGCTGTCATTAAAATTGAAGCAGATCAGAATACGGTGGTTAATGAGTAACAACCTCACGATAAATTTGATCATGTAAGGGTTAATTCTCATCCGGACCTTTGGGGTCCATTAGTCCCCAGCGGCATTATTTTTGCTAGAAAAAAGTATTCAGCCTAATGTCGCATATAACGTTTTAAGACATTGTTCCTTTGACTTTTGTTGACACTTGTATGAAATACGTACTGAATAGGTCAATTCGCAAAGATTCTACATGTATTTTCAAAACACGTCTGGGGTCTTGCCGGACCCCAGACTTATAAAAGATGAGTAAAATGTATTTTAGGCAATTTTAAAACTGTTTTTTTGTTGTTTACAACTAAAACAATAGCATTTATTGAATACTTGATAACCCCGACAATACTGTTCCTTAATTGCACATATAAAAATATATCTTGCACGATCTCGTAATTGAGTTATTTCCCTTGCATATTATAACCCCGGAACGCAAACCGCGAGTCCAAGGGATACCATTCTATCTGACCTAACATTATGCAAATGATTTTAAGATTCAAATAAGTGTACTGTTTTATGTTTGGTTCTGGTCCTTTCTTGAAATTTCCATAGAAGTCATGGGCCAAGACTGGTGACCTTGACCCTTGCCCTTGATCCTATTGAACGTTGGTCAACGAGGTCTGGTCAATCGGTATTTAAGACGTCTAGTTCAATGCTTCATTGTCAATTTTCAGTATATTAGATTTAACTTTATAGCTACAGGGGAAGAAAGACATACAACAGACAAACATGTTCCAATTAGGATGTATGGAATATTTTTAAAACTAGTTAGAACCAGATCTGAAGTGAGGGTTCACTGAAAAATAGACACATTTTCGTAAGAGCTATACAGAGCCTATGTAAATATACAAGATTGTTTCAAAGTAATATCCAACGTAGTATGACATAAAAATATCGATACAAGTATAAAACAGTTTGTATCCTCATCACTGGCCGCATACTGTTTGCAAAGTCGACTTAATGCGACGCCGGCGCCGAAAGGGTTAAACTTGTTTAGTCTAAGTAATTCATATTGTAAAGGTAAATACGTACCTTAGGTAGTGTCTTCTTTATTTTTCACATTATAACCCCTGTTTTCTATAGCGATCAATGATCACGAATATCCTTGTCTCCAACAATTGTGAGATAAAATGTGATGACTTTACTTTATCGTCACTTTTTATAAAGGCGTAATTACGTCACTGGGATTGAAAAAGAGCCTTTTGCTTTAAAAATAACTTAAAATCGTTTGTTTTGTGACAAAAAGAATCTGTCACTCGGCGATGTTTAAAACAAGCTAATGTCAAACTCGTCTAGAATAGAAAAGTTATTTAGCTCACAAAGGCTCGCTTAATAACATTTTAATTCTAAACTCGTTTGAGAACAACTTGTCTTAAACATCAACTCATTACATATCCTATAGATCTCTGTATGAGGCGCAATCATATGCAAAAAGATTGACAAATACCCTCTTGTTAACATTTTGAAAGGCTATAGGTAAAACATCATTTTTATAAAATGTTTGCTTTCTAAGCAGGCGTTCGAATCTCAGCAATGTCCCTGTCTAACTTTAAAATACAGGCATATTAGACAAACACACGACTGCATTGAGTTTCTTCTTTCCAAATGTTCTTTTAGGTACCGCGGACAGGGATATTTTAATGAACTATATCCACAGACACAGTCCTGTCATTGCCGAACTGGAAGGAAGGATAACATTCGAGGAACCGAATGAGACATCAGCAGCGCCCTCTGTCGTTGATCATTTGTCTGTCATTGGGCTAGTTCTACCTTTACTGCTGCTAACACAAGGATAAACTCATTAGGATCCAAACTGTCTCTTTATCCAAACTGTGTGCAGCAGTTGCCACAACATCTCACCAGGGGCCCGTTTCATAAAACTTCTTACGACAAATGTTGTCGTAAGTCAGATTATAAAAGTCTCAAGTATTATTTATTTCTCCATCTAATCCTGTCTTGTGACATCTTTTTGGAATTGTCTTGAAAAGACGATTCCAAAAAGATGTCACAAGACAAGATTAGATAAAGAAATCACAGATTAAATGTATTTTAAAGTTTTGACTTACGACAACATTTGTAGTAAGAAGTTTTATGAAACGGGCCCCTAGTGTGGAGAAATACGTCCTTCACTCTTTCACTACCCATGTTTTATTGTCTGTTTAACCCTCTTACCACAAAAATATCATCTGCATTAGCAGTGATGTCTGCAGTCTTTTTCAAGTCAGCTTTAGGTTTTGTTGTACTGACGAAATGTCGATACGAGTGTCGAACCGTTTGGATCATGATCAGACGCCGCGAAACGCGGCGTCGTTTCAGGATCCGGACTGTTTGCAAAGTCGCCTTTTGGTGCCGTTGGCAGTGAAAGACCTAACATAATGCACCTGCTCAAATGTTAGTTATGTAAATATTGACATAATTACAGTAAAACCTCGCTATTAAGACCATTAAAACGAAGGCTAATTGATTGTATAATAGACCGTTCACAGCTTAAAGCAAGGTGTTAGTGAAACAGAAAGCTCCTAATGGAGCTTTCTGTTTCACTGTCACCTTGCTTTAAGCGGTCACCTATCGTAAAAACCCTAATAATTAACATAATTTAGTGGTCGTAATAGAGAGGTTTTACTGTATGTAACAATGATGAACAAAATGAAGTGAGTAAGTGTATATGAAATTCTACACTCAAGGCAGTCTCTTTGCTACCTTACCACTAGTACAATGATCAGTTGAAACAGGTATTTTCAAACAGTTTGGATCCTAATAAGACGATGCATATGATACTTTCAATGATGTGTTGTTGTGTGGAAGACAACGTTCTGTCACGTTAAGATATTTCAACCTTTTTGTACCCACGATTTCATATATGGAACATAGGCAAACAGTGTATAATCTGATCAGACGCCGCATTATGCGGCATCTGATCAAAGTCTACACTGTTTGTTAATAGGAATTTCAATATAAAACAAAATGAAAATGAAATTTTGGACCAGGCATCCCTTTGATAAAAATGGACTTATCCAATGTATCAACATGGGAGAATCTACTTGGTATAAATGGGTTAAAGATATTTAGTTTATCTTAGATCACTGCAATCAGATTATATCGCTTTCCGCTCAATTTATGACAGTTGACAAAAAACATTGTAAAGAAGCAAAACTATTGCTTTAAAGGAAGAATGATAGTTATTTTTAAGACTGGTATTAACTCGGGCATTTTATTTGTTAATGAACGGGTATTCATAATGAAAATTGTTTTCTTTTTACATTTTATTTTACGATATACATATACAAACAGATGAATATAACATACATTGCTCTCTTTACAATAAACATTTCTATCATATATATTTTATTAGTTTGTATATATTTCGTATATATTCGTGTATAACAAAAACAAGTTATATGTAGTAAGTAGAGAAAAGTAGCGGAAAAGAGGAAATGATTGAAATGAGGACGAAGCGGGGTTTACACTCTGTACTTGCTAACGTTTTTGTTGACGTTATAGGTCCAACTGTAGATTTCCAATTTGCCTTAATGTTGTTCAGTTTTTTCTTTTTGGGTTATGCTAGATGCTAAATTTAATTGGATTTGTTAGATAAGAATAATACAAGCAATATTTCCAAACATATGGAAACACATTTCAATCTAAAGAGTCGAAATACCAATTGTTACGACAAAACTGAAACTTACTTTCAACAAGCATAACAGATTATACGTGTCTAACAAATATGTTATATTACAATTCGAGACAACACTTTTATTAAATCATACATTCATACTGTGTAGAATAGAGCTGTTAAAGATGATACGTGTATATACGGGAACAGTCTATATATTTCAGAACAGTCTCTCGTCAACATTCTTGTTATTCTTGTTATTCAATTTAAATGAAAACTAATACGGAACATAATATATTAGAGATGTGTAGACTCTATCCTGCACGTTATCAACTTTTAAATCGAAAGGTAGGTGCGCATACATTGGTTAAGTCACGATGGTATTTTGCTAAAAAATCGAGCTACACGTACACGTACCTGTATAAGTATGGAATCGAAACCTCTCTATTAGCAATAGAAATGAACTTGTTAAAATAGGAACTTGAAACAGATTCTGTATTATAATATTTGTTGCATGCTACATGCTATTATGGAACTTTCCTAAATTATAAAGCCACGTTGCATATATGGGAAATACTGCTCGATTTCTTCAAAGTATGCAGATTCCAAATAACATTTATTCCTGGTAAACTTCCGTTTTAAAATACAAGATTAACAGCACTCGTTCGAATGATTTAGTTATGATTCCTAACCTTATAAGATTTAGTGTTTACAATCGATATCATATAAGTGATAAAAGGAGAAATATATACCGTATTCATGAATTATATTTGAGAATTGAATGGCATGTAGGTTTGCTTGAATTCAATGACTATGTGAAGTTATACAATAAAAGAAGTGGAAAATGTTCACCAAAGACTAGACCTGACTAGTTGTACTTGTCCAATGGTTTAGATGCTGCTTGTCTTGGTCGTCTCTGTTTGAAACAATTAAAATGGTTTTCTCATAATACGACGGGCAAGTACTGAAAAAGATATTGGGCAAAAAATAAAGGATGACAAGTAACAATTTACATGTCAATGGAGCTCATTATCCCCTGAAACTTCCAATGGACAATTCCTGTTAACAATAAAAGCTGGTCCATTTTAGACTATTTAGGGTTGTTTTTATAATTTATTGCAAAATGACAAACAGTGAAGTCCCTGATTAGAAGGCTCCTACAGGAGCCAGCTATTCAGGGACTTTTCTGTTTGCATTAGACAAGAATACTCTTTTACAGGTACACTTTTGGTAAAGGACGTATATATGCGTCACTAGGTCACAATGAGTTAAATGAGCAAATTCCCAACGGGTTTGAATGCCACTGCACAGCTTTTTAATTCGATATTTTTATGAGATTTATTTTATCTAAATAGCAGAATCTTATTAACATGTTAATTGCAACTGCTCATACCTTCCCAATTATATAGTAAATATGGCCTTTATTTTAAGGAATTTACAGATTCTTATTTTTTCATAATGGAAGTATGGAACAAAAACTGATAATACTTACCGCAAAGCGGTACTGAATGTAAAGAAAGAAATTAAATAGAGAATTTAAAAGACTCCTCATTATTTAATAATTTAATATTGTTTGTTTTCATTACATTTGGTTCGCTGTGATTGGCTGTATTTTTTGTTTCATAACTCCATGAAAAAAATAAAATTCAGGCCACGCCTTGTCAGGACTACTTTCCCTTAGTCCAACTGCTCTTCACAAGCGCTGCATGAAGCAGGATGCCAAATGACGTCATTGACGTCGACGTTACTACATAACAACGACGCGTTTTGGCGGAAAATATATATGGCGGAGGGACTACAACCTACGTTTTAAAAGCGTTAAAAAAAGAACATTCGCGTCAGATTCTCTATTCAACTACTTTCTTAAATTCAGAAGTGATATTAAATTATAAGGAATAATTCGGAATATTTTCGCGGTTTCATACAGTGTGACCAGGTGTTTTTTTCATACCTCCATGAATACAATAAATATTCGAATTATTCCTTAATAACTTTAAAGCTGTATGTTGTAGTCCCTCCGCCATATATTATTACCGCCAAAACGAGATGTTGTTTTGTACATTGTAGTAAAGGAATCTCAAGTAACGTCATTTTGCGTTTCGCTTCATATGTATCGCTTGTGCAGAACAGTTCGACTAGGAGAAAGAAGTCCCGACAATGCGTGACCTATTTTTACATTCATTGAGGTACGAAAACAATTACAGCCAATCTCAGCTAACCAAATGTAATAAGAAGAAACAATATTAAATTAGGATAGTAAGAACACAGAAGAGGAGACATATAGGATCTGTCATGAGTTGATGTTTAAGCCAAGCTAGTCTCAAACGAGTCTAGAATTGAAATGTTATTAAGCGAGCCTTGGCGAGCTTAATAACTTTTCTATTCTAGACGAGTTTGAGATCAACTTGTCTTAAACATCGACGAATGACAGATTCTTTTTCTCACATAACCAACGATTTTAAGCTATTTTATTTTAAAGCTATATGCATTTTTGGAACCCCGGTGACGTCAAAACGCCGTTATAAATAGTGACGTTATAGTGACGTCATCAAACTGATCTTACACATGTTGGAGATAAGGATATTCGTCATCGTTGTTCGCTATAGAAAACGAGGGTAGTTATGCGAGAAAGTATTGTTTCCCACTTATTGTTTGCGATAAACTACATGTAGTATGTCCATTGCAAACGACATGAGGACAAAGCTGACGCTGAGTAACACAGCGTCTTGTCCGACTATCAACAGTTAGCCTACTGTTTGTCATTCTGAATTTTATAAATCGGCCACATAATGTTTTCATAATCAATGTATTAAATTTCTTTTGCTTAACTCTTTGAACCCTATTCACGCATATAGGCGTCCTTTTCAAACAGTGTACATGTGAGTTGTACACTTGTCCTATGCAAACAGTGAAGACCCAGATCAGAGGGCTCCGAATGTCATAATGCCAAACATTGACAAAAACAACCCTTAAAAGACAGAAATGGACTAGACTAAAATGGAAACTGGAATTGTCCATTTAAAATTTGAGGGAGTAAAGAGTTAACGATTTGTTGAATACGACCAACCGAAGGGACAAGTATATTCGTCCTTTGAATACAGGTACATTTGACGAATGCCTTTGTCCTAGATGCAAATATTGTAGAGGACTTCAGAATGAGCTCTTAGGTCAGTATGCACGGTTTGTCACTTTGCAATTATGGATAATTAATCGAAAAATAAGGGTTCTGGTCAATGTGTGGCAGTCATAATGTCCCAGTTCCAGCTATTCTCAAAGGACCTGATCAGTTCACTCGGTTTCATCCATCTTGCTGTCTCCAATATTCCCTATGTGGGGAAACATTCCAGTTTGCTTGCGGAAGGACGATGGTTCTACCCAGTTGCCGATTTGAGTCTGAAACAGTGCATATAATGGGCGTCTGGGGTCTTACTCCACCTGTAATCAGCTGGACGTCGCTATATGGTTGAAATACGTTTAAATCGACGTGAAATCATAATAAATACAAATCGCTCTTCAACAAATTTTGGAATGAGGTAGCTGGGGTATTGGTTATCGTTGCTTTCAATATGTCCGGCTATAGATAGTTCTCCAATCCTCTCTTTTATGAGATTATGTCCTTGAAACCACATTTGTTTTTCCAATACGGTATGCGTTAGTACTGTGGTCTGCACTTTAATTTCAAAACTATATTTAACCCTTAACTCAATAGCCTGTTTCTAGTAAACTACTTTAAGTAGGTTGAAATAAAGCATAATGTACATGTATACTGTTTGACAACCACATACATTTTAAAGCATTTTATGCAACTGTTTTATACCTACGGTATTAAGCAGTGATGACAAAACTCAGATACAGAGCCAAGGATGACAAAGTCCAATGTTGCATTGTAATAAGGCAGGTTTTGTGATTGCACGGCTAATATGTCAGTTAACAGCGTGTGTCGCATGATAGACATGATACATTATACAGTGCCCCCTCTCTATAACGACCCTCTTAACAACGACTCCCTACTAACAACGACCCTTGCTGCTGTTTCCAAAACAAGACAATAATGTCTAACGCTTTTTATGGCTGCAGTACCGTCTGCTTAAATTTGTCGTCTGCTGCTTTTCTCAAAGTTACATAATGGACATTTTGACGGAAAAAAACTTAATAACGAGTGACAAACAGCTTGAATCCAGATCAGACGCCGCGTGACGCGGCGTCTGATCTGGATTCAAGCTGTTTGCAAATGTAAGCCAATGTCCCTCCCTATAACGACGCCCTATGAACAACGCAACAGTTTTAGTCTCCTATTTGATGTCGTTGAAGAGAAGGAACGCTGTATACCTTTTCTGAAGCATTATAACGGTTGAGCAGTTTCAGAGACTTTAATTTGTGATAAATGTTGTGAAAGGTATAAATCCAGGTATGATTTCAATAAAGAAGTCGATGACCGCAGATGGCCTTCGAATACGAGTTCGCTACCCAGTCTGAAATACCATACACACTGCTGATGGTGCACAAACTGTTAAACTAGGTAGCAAATAGTGACAGCTGAACTCACTAAAGATTAAACACCTGATATATCGGCGTTTCATCTGGAGCCAGACTGTTTGATACTCTAATGTCATTTTTGGAGAGAAAAATGCAGAGTAAATCCGAGATTTGTTGCAGACGAAATAAATTCACAGACGACATTTTTCATATGTGTAACGTGATATTAAGAAGATTAACCCTTTACCTAATGACCTATTTTCAGAATTGAAGATAGGTGTCTTCTAAAAGCAGGTTTACTTTCAGCCTGCTTTAAGCTATCATGTGCCAGAATATAGAAAACATTCCCTATAATATATAGTCATGACTGATTAAATTGGAACTATTTTCTTCAGCGGAGGAATAAATCATATTCGCTAAAAAGCGCTGTTATGGGGGAAAGGGTTAAGGAGATTAAGGAGATAAATTTTCCATTTGAAAGGAAGGTGTGTCTGTTTTTTTAATTATCAGGTCTGATATAGATTTAAACAGTGCACCATTTCTCATGTACATTGACGTATGCCTTTATGTCTAAAATTCTAATATAAATACAGAACTGCATAGCAATTTATACTGAGACAACTTTATTTTAATCTTCACTGATTTTTATTTTTTTCTAACAAATACAGTCGAAACTCGATTCTTCGAACTCGCGTGAGTTCGAACATTCCCATATTTTTAACTTTAAAATTCGGGGTATGTTCGACTTAAGCACGATCGACTAAACAACATTTAACTTATGAAACACAAATTTGTTCGATTTAAACGACTTCGAAGTATCGAGTTTCGACTATATATCATAAATGATGCATATACATACGAACACGCATTTTTGCATCGCTAGAGTTATCAGCTATCGCCTACTGTCTGTGAACCCATGGGCATCCACTGGAACGGGTGGATTTAACCCATTTACGCCCAGTGGATTCTTCCATAATCCATTTTTTATCAAAGGGATGCCTGGTCAAAATTATCATTTTGTTTTATATTGAAATTCCTATCAGCAAACAGTATATACTCTGATCAGACGCCGCATTATGCGGCGTCTGATCAGAGTCTACACTGTTTGCCTATTTCCCATATATGGGATCGTGGGCACAAAATGGGTTATATTGTACCTTAACCTATATATGTGGCCCGATCCGATTTCATGAATTTGAAATAAAATATGGTTAAACTGAATATATATATATATCTGTACACATTAAACCGCTTCATTGACATATGACGTCACTATGGTTTTAATATAATCGTCTGTATTTAGATTTTGAAGGGATTAAGGCAATGTTTTCTTACCCGTAAACGGTTAGATACAGATAGACTGACACTTTGGAGTCAACTGAGTAGGCTGTACATATATGAGGTTAAAAGTTTGAAAATAAACGTTTCAACTCATAACTATGAACGGGTTTGCCTCGGAGTTAGCAATATGCATTTTAGTGATTGGTATCGGTCATTCAACCCTTTGCTTTAATCTTGAGATATTGCATACAAACGACGTGCATGCGCGTATCGAACAGTTTGATTTATTTGGCAGCCATTGCAGCGAGAAGAATGCTGCCGACGGAAAGTGTTACGGCGGAGTTGCCCGACGGAGTACGAAAATAAAAGAGATAAGGGATAGAGGTGACAATGTTGTTCTGCTAGATGCCGGTGATCAGTTCTCCGGATCTCAATGGTTCAGCTTGTATCAAGGCAAGGCGGCCGCTGTGTTCATGGAGAGACTGGGTTATGATGCTATGGTAGGTTTTATTCACTTTTATTATATATCTATCGATGATTTATAGAGATTTCTCAGTTAGATAAATTTGATATCGTCACTGTTGATATCATCACTACATGTAGTGATGATATCACTTTTTGTGACGTCAAGTCAAAATTAGCTAAGTGACGTCGCGGTAATCAATTTTGTGTGTTTGTTCTGTAAAAATGTCATTAAAATTATATAATAAATAGAATAATCAATTCCTTTGAATAGATATGACAAATATATCACGAGAATAGGTTGCTATCTGGTTAAAAAACGAGTCCGCAGAACTCGTTTTTTTAACCAAATAACAACCCATTCTCGTGATATATTTTTCATATCAATTCAAAGAAATGGATTGTCCTCTATTTATTCTTTCTTCCCTGAAAATTCGTCTCCGATTTACTCTGGTCCAGTTTTAACTATAACGATATTGTATTTTCCCAATGTATCGCAGTATGCAGGCCGGTACAGTGGAGAAAACGCTATTCTTTCCCGTTTAAACGCAAACGAAACGCAAACGCAAAATACTTAAACGTAGAAAAGCACAACCTATTGAACAATTCAGATAATTCATGTTTATCTTGATGGCAAACAGTTCGGAGCCATATCAGACGCCGGGTTAACCGGCGTCTGATCTTGCTCCAAGCTGTTTGTATGGGAAATAATATTTTTAGCGTGACCCAATAAACGCGTTTACGCTAAATCTATTACATGTATTTCCATTGCAAACAGTTTGCAGCCAGACTCCAAACTGATTGCCACTCATATTAAGATCCATAAGTTGCTATTTTCTCATGTTAGACACTTATGAAACACTCAAAATCATCACAGTGTTCCCTCTCTACAACAATAGCCTAAGGGACACAAAAAGTGTGTGTTGTTCAGAGGGAGTTGTTAAAGAAATGGAAAATTCCTACCATTCGAGTTATAAACATAACTAACATTTGCAAACAGTTTAAACTCAGATCAGATGACGCGTTATCAACACTGGCTGTGGACGCGTCTGATCTGGATTCAAACTGTCATTCGTCTATTTGTTTCGTTTGCCAAATTTCCAATACGTACTTTCATAGAAATAGCAGACGACAATCTTATGCAGACGATAGTGCAGCAGTTAAAGCGTTAGACCTAATTACAGTAAAACCTCGCTATTACGACCACTAAATTATGTTAATTATTAGGGTGTTTACGATAGGTGACCGCTTAAAGCAAGGTGACAGTGAAACAGAAAGCTCCTATAGGAGCTTTCTGTTTCACTATCACCTTGCTTTAAGCAGTCACCTGTCTATTATACACTCAATTAGCCTTCGTTTTAGTGGTCGTAATAGCGAGGTTTTACTGTATATGGTTTTGGGAACAGAAGAGAAAATTGTTGTAAGGAGGGAATCGTTCAACTAAAAAGGTTGTTTCCATACTCTGGATTATTCATTATTACTTGATTTCCATTACTCAGAGCGAAGAGTGTGAAACTTCCGAAAATCACACAGGTAAAGAACTTTCGCTCTGAGTAATGGAAATCAAGTAATAGTGAATCGTTGTTCGAAGGGCCGTTGTAGGGAGGGAGCACTGTATATATGTAAAACTCTTTTGAGAATGTCAGACGACAGTTTTGCTGCAGGGTTTTTATATACCGTACTAAAGGTTCGTTTTATTCTTAAGTGAGGCATGGAAATTGGTTTTTGCATCACTCGCCTCAGTTTATATGTCAATCTAATGTCCTATTCATTTTATGGTATGAATTATGTGGTTTTATATTACAGTGCCCCTTCTTTACAACGAAACCCAATAGGAGACACATAATGTGTGTATTGTTCGAAGGGAGTCGAGAGGGGAAATCAAGACTTGGCTTACATTTGCGTAACGCGGTGTCTTATTAAAACTCAAGCTGTTTGTCACTATTCTATATTAGTTATGCTTTTCGGTGGATAACCGGAAAATAGCAGTGGATTATAACTTAATAATTTCACTGCTTCAAACAGTGTGATTATCGCCACGCGTGCTCCTATTTTGAATTTCCCCCTAGGGCTCCCCAAGAATCGAGTCTTATCATTAAATTCCGGCAGTCCGATTTGTCACGAACCACTCAACGGAAGAACACGAATCCAAGATCAGAAGCAACGACGTAATTCCGATGACGTCAAATCAATAAATTATTGACGTCATTGTACGGCAATTATCACGATAATGTGTTCGATATAAACTTGGGTCTTAACACAGGACACGAACACTTTCGTGACCTTAAAGCATAAATAAATAGAATAACTGTAATTTTTCAGTGTAAGATTGAATTTAAACCATTTCGTGAACATCAAACTGTAATATGTTCACCCGTGGCTTCGCCACTTGTGAAAATATAACGTCTGAAGTTCACTCAATAGATTAAGTTTTGATATTACACTGAAAAAAAACCCCAATTATCCTCTATAAGATCTTCAGTTATGTGTGACTTTAATAAAAAAACAACAACAGCAGACGACCATTTTAAGTAGACAATATTGCAGCAGTAAAAGCGTTAGTTCCGTTTCGATAATTGCGGAAAGGTTGGTTGTAAGGAGGGAGTCGTTGTTGGGGGCTGTTGTAGGGAGAGAACACTGTATATAACATTTTCTTTTAAGAATGTGTTTGTAACTCAATACTTAAAATGTTTTTGTCAGCAAAATATGAGGGGTAAATGTTGTGATTTGAAGAACTAATAATCTTAAATTTATATTGCATTTTATATTACAAAGTATATCTATATTAAAAAGTATGTCTGGTCAGATAGCAGTTTGCGTTACATTAAAATTGTTAACCCGAGAAAAAAACCCGAGGCGAAGCCGAGTGTGACATTCTTGTTTTCAAAGATTGACAATTAGAATGTCACGCAAACTGCCATCTACTATTTATTTCATTACACCGAGCTTATCAATCCTGGCTGTGTAATCGTCTCGTTCGTATTTTATAAAATATGTTGTGAATATCAATTTAGAGCCGCCATGCACGTAACGCGCGAAACGACGTCACTTTGCTTATACCAACTCAACTCAAGAATAGAGACAATATTATCATATAGAGTGACATCACAAAAATAATTTCATATAGAGTGATAGTATATTTTTTGGATATATGTAAAAGACATGCAAAATGTTTAATATTGAACATTGTAACTAATAGCGAGGTGTAATAAAACAAATTATAACACCTCGCTTTGAGTTACAATGTTCATTTCCCATAGAAAAAATGAAACATTATGCATATCTTTTAGACCCGTAAAAGAAATGTCACTATGTTATATTTTCTCTATGTGAATATCGTAGAAAATATATCAGAACAGGAAACTCCTTATCAGCTTTTTAACATATTCTGTACGAGTTGCTTCCCTTTGTGAACTCCTCGCCAATAAATCAGCGTCTAGACAACGTGATCATGCCTTTTCTGACCCAGATTACGGTTTTCAGACGATACCAAACATGGTATCCAAACGATTTGCCACAATTTCGGAGCAGTATATTTGCCAACTAGACAATGAAAAAGACGTTTTGTCTTCAATCTAATTGTCTTAACGTTCTTCTTTCTTTTTGGTAATGATATAAACTAAATGTGACGTCGTATATGTCGACGTCGTTTCCCGCGTTACGTGCACGGTGGTGCTTAACTGGTATTCACAACGTATTTTATTAAATACGTATGAGACGAGTTCACAGCCAGGGTTGATTCGCAAAGTGTAATAAAATAAATATATAAGGACAGTTTGCGTTGCATTCAAATTGTCAACCCTCGAAAACATGAATGCATCCTCGGCTTCGCCTCAGGGTGACATTTAGTTTCTCGGGTTGACACTTTGATTGTCACGCAAACTGCAACTTATGTTTATATAATATCACATTTAACGCATATTATTTAATTATGAATGTTGATAGACTGCAATATTCCTACCACATGTTTTCCCATAACAAAAGAAACCCCATGCATTGTTATGTGGAAATTGACATGTTTATGACACTATTAATGGTTCATTAAAAACTGAATTTCGAGCAGTTTGGAGCCTGCTCAGACCACGAGTATTAGGTGGAATTTTAGACTTACCTCAAACTTTACTGTAGGTGATTTGTCATCCCCTGCCAGAAACTGTTTGAGGTTTGTCCGTTCGTCTGTTCTTCCGTCCAGTTTCAGTCCACAGTTATAACTCTTAAATTAATTAACAGATTTGTATGAAACTTGACATAGTTATTTGTTATCATCTGGAAACTAAACTGTTTGGACGGTTTAATTTTCCAGATGGATTAAGAAATTTAGGAGTTAGTGGCCTTTGATTGGTGAATATCACATGGATTGGCTTTATCTCTGAAACAGACGTCATCATTTTATCAAGTCTTCCTCAAAGTTGCTCAGATTGTTTATGACCATGCGTTCTGAGCTGGGTTTGATCATTTATGAAATCGGACAAATAGGTCGTCGAAATAGAATATTTGTTTCTATAGTTATCTTCCCTTGATATACTTATGTGCTACAAAAGGCTTTACTTTAGAATTGTTTACACGCTAGTGTCTACAAATGGATATGGGTTTTGATAAAACTAGTTTTCGAATGAGCTCAATTTCTGCCCTTGATGAGTTAAAAATGCCAAATTAAACAGTGTTTGCTGTCTTGCACTACAGTTTTCAATGTTGTTGTTTTTTTATAATACTTGCACAAAATGTATAAAAGTATTATGCTCTTGAAGGTGTGCAATTGTCGTCGAAAAAGAAACTGCTTTATTTTAGTATTGTTTACACGCTAGTTTCTACAAACGTGAACGTATTTCGATAAAATCATTATAAAACTATACGTGGCTATTACATTTCGTATGAGTTCAACTATTGTCGTAAACGGGTTAATTATTCAAGAGTGGTCTGCCCTTGATAGGTTGAAAATGCCATATTTAACAGTGTTTACACTCTAGCCCATATAGTTTTGCATTAATTTTGATAATACTTGTACACAATGTATATAAATATAAGGTCTTTTATGTGTATAACTACTGTTGAATCAGAAAATTGAGTCAATGTTAGCTACCCTTGATATTTTCTGATATGCTACAAAAAGCTATATTTTATTATTGTTTACGCTTTAGTGTTTATGTATTTGAATGGATTTTGATAAAACTTTGTAATAGTTCTCGAATGTTGATTTTCAAAGGAAGATAACCACCATTAACCTCTCTTGCAATCAAATTTTCACTCCTTCTATACAGTAGCCGAGACAGGGGATATCAGCTCTATGAAAATATTTGTTTTATAAGGCCTATTTCAGACATACTTAACGCTAAACTATCGCAATGACTTGAGGATCTGCAGCACTCCCTCTCTACAACGCATGGGTGACAAAGAGTGTGTGTGTTGTTCGGAGGAATTTGTAATTTGGATGGAATTGGCTTAACATTTGCAAACAGCTTGAATCCAGATTAGACGCCGCGTTACGCGGCGTCTGATCTGGATTCAAGCTGTTTGTCACTTGTCATTATGTTGTTTTTCTGTCAAGATATGTGACTTTGAGTAAAACAGCAGACGACCCTTTTAAGCAGACGATATTGCAGCAGTGCTGTCATTAGACATAGTTGTCTTGTTTGGGGAACAGCGGCAATGGTCGGTTAAAGATGGCAGTCCTTGTTCGGATGGGCTTTTGTTGGGAGGGAGTACTGTTTATCCTAGCTTGTTTCTTTTCAGTGCTTCGGAAACCATGAGTTTGACTTAGGCGACGGTGCTATTGCCGATTTTATCGACAACGTCACGTTTCCGGTAGTCAGTGCTAACATTGAAGTGACCAGTGACTCGCCACTCTATCAGAAGTTTACTAAGTCAGTGACCTTGACAGTCGGAGGAGAGAAGATTGGAATCGTTGGATATACTACTACGGAGACAAGAGTCATTTCTTTCCCGAGTATGTATGTTGGATGAATGCTTAGAAACGAGTGTCTTATATCTGTTTCCATAGGTTTTGTTTAACCCTTTCGCTCTCACTGACGCTATAATGAGCGTTTCCAAACAGTTTGGATCCTGATCAGACACCGCGTAACGCGGCGTCTGATCAGGATATAAACTGTTTGACACTCGTTTTGAATTTTCCTCAGTCATGCTGCCTTATTTGTTCAACTTTGAAACGACATTGCAGACAACAAAATTGAAGCAGACTACAATGAAACGGTGAAGGGGTAAGCATTTCACAAAAATGTTGGTAGTGAAAGGGTTAAGGAGACAGAAAACAAGATTGCAAATTGACAAAGCTCATAAAAATTGATTTGTGACATAAGAGTTAGATAGTTGAACATCACTAAGTAGCGTTTATTTTGACTTTTAAATCGCATATTTCTACTCAGTATATAGAACGCAGTGCCTTTTCCATATGCGGGTAGTAAAGTACACGTAGCTATTAGTTACTTAACCCTTTCCTCCCTGAAACTTCGAATGGACAATGCTAGTTTTCAATTGAGTCCAGTCCATTTTTGACTCTTTAAGGTGATTTTTACAATATATGTCAAAATGACAAACAGTTTAGACCCTGATCAGAGGGCTCCTTAAGGAGCCCTCTGATCAGGGTCTAAACTTTTTGCATAGGACAAGTGTACTCTTCACAGGTACATTGTTTGCAAATGACGCTTATATGCGTGACTAGGGTTCAAAGAGTTAAGGTACCCGCCGTTTTAACAACAATTACATGTTATACAGATATGATAAAATAGACCGTCATTTAAGAATTGCACGGCTGACCCACAGGTTCGAATCTCCACATAGCTCATTTTGTTTTTACGATGAATTGTATCTTTAACAAAAATCCTTTTCCCAAATCAATACGTGCATGTATATATTGGCTACTTCCACCCTTTTATAAATTTACCTTTACATCTTGTTTGTTTCTAAAAAACTAATATTATACCACATGCGTTTTTCTGTCGGTGTAAATGGTCACTAAATTCACGTACAGTGCGTTATTCTTCAGGTAAAAGTGTGCAATTTCATGACGTTATTCCGTCCGTTAGAGAAGAGGTAAATCGCTTGACTGGTCAAGGGATCAACAAGATAATAGCCCTAGGACATGCGGGGTATTTCCTGGATTTGGAAGTGGCCAAGATTGAAGGTGTAGATGTTGTAGTTGGCGGACATACAAATACGTTCCTCTATACCGGTAAGACGGTCCGTCTTAAAGGCATACACCAGCAATTCGTGAGACACCTAGTGGCTTTTAACGAAGTACGATAAATCAAGCATCGTTACTCAACGAAATCGTGCATATCGGTTACCTCCCGTATATACTTTCGGTTTCAAACAATCTTCATTAATCGCGAAATAAAGACGTTAAATGCATGAAAGTGTACTTTATAAATAAAAGTACGTGAATCTTGGTAAATACTCTATCTAAAACGGCTAAGTTAAAGACATTAAGCCAGTCCATTCATTGGTTCTCACTAGGTGTCAAAATTTACTGTAAAGCATGGGAAGCATGCGCTCAGCCAAAGTCAGCAATCTCAAGTTTTCTATAGAGGCCCTCACATGCTCACACGCAAGGTTTTTGTCAATGGGTTTTACAATCCCAACTATCCTATTATACGGTACGGGCCTCACATGAAACGGCTGACTGATTCTTTGCCTAGACATCTGTACAGTATTGTAACAGTAAAAGCATGCTATTCATGATTTAATCCTACCTTTTTTCAGACTAGGTGTTATCACCCAAGCTTGGTCATGTAATGTCTTTAATAACCACCCAAAACTTCAATCAAATTGAATATGAGCGTGAACCTGAGATCACATAGAAAAAACCGTCGGCTTATTTAAGCCATTGGTATATGTATGAAAGTGCCTATAGTTTCAAAAGAAGCCTTATAACGTATGCTTATTTTTATCATTGTCTCATTATTCACACCTATAGCTTTCATTGTGAGAAGTTTCATCAATTTATTTCGGGCAGATTTTGATTGAGTGTGTGTTTTCATTGAATTGGAGCCGAATACAATTTAGAAAAATGCATATATATCAGGCAACAAACCATACTCTTTGGTTCATACTTTCAGTGAGTATCACTTTTTAACTGTTTTAATGTTTGTTTGTGCCAATTATTACTTTAAATCAGTTTAGAAAGGCAAAATAACGCATGCCGACTCTTTGCCGAGAATGGCTTCATCATACATTTCAAATACCAATAGACAAAAAAATACCATTATAACCTATGTTTTTCTTTTTGCCATTGTACTTAGATATGTTTGAAGACCCTATGCTGGAATTTTCATAGATATCCATCGGAGATTTCATTTGATCTCGAATGTCCTTAAGACACCAAACCTCCTCATACTTGCCCAAACCTCTCCAAACCTCCCTAATCCAATTGTGTCTACATGTATATTCTAGCAGCTTGTAGATTAAAGCAAGCTGAAAGTCAGACAGGCGCATTCTACTTTACTTTCAATCTGCTTAAATTGGATATCAGTCTTCAAAACTAGAAACGGGCTATGGGTAATGCGTTAATATCTAGTAGAAACTTTATAAAGCTATCTTAAGTTTTGTACGAGTTGCTCCCCTTGAATGAAAAAACTCGTTAATTTAATATTTAGCATTTTTAATTCGTTTAGCTTGAATTCACCCTTAGTAAGTTTTCGTTGATTAGAAATTCAGAAATTAGCGTAGTTTGTGTTGTTTTTAAGTGGTTTTGGGAGGTATGGAGAGGTTTGAGGGAGGTTTGGTGTCTTTATACGGAACCTTGGTAAGATGGTCACTGAACGGTACAGGGGCAAAACGTTTCCCTCCAATTTCACGACTTCGTTGCATTGCCTTAGGAGCATTTGCAAAAACGTTTGGAACCTGATCAGACGCTGACCTACTCTGTTCGTAATGGACATTATTGATTTAACAAAATACCTTGTAATACATATAACAATTTTACTGTACAGTGATCCCTCCCTACAACGGCCCTCTGAACAACGATTGCCTCCTTACATCGACGCTTGCCGCTGTTCCCAAGAATAAGATTTTTTATATCTAACGCTTTCACGGCTGCAATATCGTCTTCTTAAAATTGTCGTCTACTGTTTTTCTCAAAGTAACTTATTGGACATTTGTACAGAAGATAAACATAAAAGAAGTGACAAACAGCTTGAATCCAGATCAGATTCAAACTGTTTGCAAAACTCAATGTAAGCCAATTACCCTTCCTATAACAACGCCGTCCGAGCAGCACATACAATAGCTATCTCCCATTGTGTGTTGTTTATGAGAGGGAGCATTCATTGTTTTAGCTGTTTTTCCAGGTCAACCGCCGTCTATTGACGTACCAACGGCCCCCTATCCCCGTGTGGTAGTCCAGGGGTCGGGCAAGAGAGCCCTCGTGGTACAAGATGCCAACTGGGGCAAGTACCTTGGACATCTCAACGTCACATTTGACGACATGGGCGTGGTGGAGGCGTGGTCAGGAAACCCGATATTACTGGACAAAACAGTACCCAAGGGTACGAGTCTATTTTCCACATCAAAATTTAAAAAAACGATACATTAAGCCATTTACAAAACAAATATATCCATTCGGCGTCTGATAAGGTCCAAAAGTTTTACAAAATGTATTTATTTTAAAATCGTCTACCGTTTTAAGAAGCTGTCATTTTTACACAATTTGTTCTAATCCTGAAGTATAACAACCTTTTTACTTCATCTTTTTAGGTCCGATCATTGATTAACCTTTCTGTTCAAGACCGTTTGTTTGGTAAAATCATGTTCCGTGCATTTTGTTTTGAAGATAACTCAAAATTATTGTCTGACCAATTTGATCAAGAGCAGACTCGAATTTACGAGACGTCTGATCTTTATCTCAACGTTTAACCCTTTCCCCAATAGAAGCGCCTTTTAGCGAATATGATTTATACCTCCGCTGAAGAAAATAGTCCCAATTTAATCAGTCATGAATATATATTATAGGGAATAGTTTGTATATTCTAGCACATGATAGCTTAAAGCAGGCTGAAAGTTAAGCAGAATGCGCCTTAAGGCGCATTCTGCTTTACTTTCAGCCTGTTTTAAGTGGTCACCTATCTTCAATACTACAACTAGGCTATCAGGTAAAGGGTTAACAAATACTAGTCAGTAATGGATAACAGAAGGGTTCAATGCACTGTCTCCTTTTGGAAAGGCCAATAAGAAGACATTGACAGATTGTTCCTAATTTTAGAATTTGATAAATTCTTATCACGTTGAATAGTTGCTCTTCTGATTCACCAGATATATTCATACCCTGCCGGGGTTCTGGGGCTTAATTGTCATTGGGGACGTTTTTTGTTTATTTGAAGTATGTTAACGCCTCTGTCAAGAACTAAAAGGAATGCATGACGATGGTTTTGATCTCATTTGCTGCGAAGCAAAATCGTCGTCCTTAGACCATCCCTCATCATCATCAAGTATATCATCTTCCATTGGCGCTATGACCTACTCAGGTTCGCAGTGCTTTAAACCCGAACTAATCCATCAATCCTCTACTTTAAATGTTGTAAACAATTAACCCATTCCAGGGCTCCAGATAAAAGGGAGTAAACCAAGCAAATCTACCATTTTCTCCTTCATTTTAGCATCAAATCCTATGGTATTACTACTCATTAGAATCGTCTCTTCGTGTCGATTCTAATGAGTAGTGACACCATATGGTTTAAATATTACTTTAATATGAAAATTTCGGCAAATACTTGAAATTGACTGAAAACTGCAAATAACCATTGTATTTTGGAATAGGGAGTGAGTGTACACATGTTCTTGAAACAAAAACAATAATGCTTGTTTAAAAAAGACAGTTGGAAAATATTCGAATATAATTATTTTTTTCGAATATTTGCCGGATTGTCGAATATTAAAAATCTGCTGCTATACAGTGGAGAAAATGTTATTCTTTTCCGTTTAACGCAAACGAAACGCAAATGCATAGCAATAAAACATAGAAAATGACAACTTTTCGCCAAGTTTGACCATTTTTTTTCATCTGAGTGGCAAACAGTTTTGAGCCAGATCAGACGCCGGGTAACCCGTCGTCTGATCTGGCTCCAAACTGTTTGCAATGGAAATGATAGTTTTAGCGTAAACGCGTTTATTTGGAAAGAATAACGTTTTCTCCACTGTACCTCGTAAAACGCATTGTTTCTCGTAGACGCAGACATAGTGGCGACGGTGAACGAGATGGGAAAAGAGGTGATAGCTCAGAACATGAAGGTGGTGGGTTCAACCAACGTCTTCCTGGATGGTCGAAGAGAAAACTGTTACAGACAGGAATGCAATATGGGTAAACTATTACAGTTCCCCTTCCTACACAGGCCCTCTGAAGAACGACACTATCATTACAACGACCCTTGCCGCTGTTACCAAGACAATTATGTCCAACGATTGCATTGCTGCAATACGTCTGTTTAAATTGTTGTCTGTTTGTTTTACATAATGGACATTTTGACAGAAGGAAAACAAACATAATGACGAGTGGCAAACAGTTTGAACCCAGATCAGGCGCCACGTTATGCGGCGTCTGATCTGGATTTAAGATGTTTACATTTGTGTAATCCAACTTCCCTCCCTATAAGTACTGCCTCCAACTAACACACACAATCTGTATTTCTGAAATTACATCGTAAAATTAACGCATCCCTCTGATAGTGAACTTATACCATCATATTCAAGATTAATTAACACTTGTCCTGCGGTAATATCGTCTGTTATGAAATTGTTGTCTGCATTGTTTTTAAATTTAGACTCATACATTTTTAAGTAAAGAAACATTAGGACGAGTGTCAAACAGTTTGGATCACGATCAGACACCACGCTACGCGGCATCTAATCTGGACCCAAACTGTTTGCAAAAAAACAATGCAGTAGCGATCAGCAGGCAAATTGTTAATTACTCTGACAATTCTCTTAATACCATACGAAGCCAAACTATTTTTGATGCCATGAAAAATAAGTTCACTCGATCTTGACAAGACGCTGAAACTGACAATGAATTTTAATTCTGTCGCTCAAAACGCATAATGGCAAAACAGTTTTGAATAAAGATATACAGTAAAACCTCGCTATTACGACCACTAAAACGAAGGCTACTTGGTTGTATAATAGAGATGTGGCAGCTTAAAGCAAGGTGACATTGAAACAGAATGCTCCGTAAGGAGCTTTCTGTTTCACTGTCATCTTGCTTTAAGCGGTCACCAATCGTAAACACCCTAATAATTAACAAAATTTAGTGGTAGTAATAGAGAGGTTTCACTGTATTAGGTTTAAACATGTTGATTGGTCGGCAAACCAGACGCATTTAATTCATCGAAATTCATTGTAAGGATGCGTTAACGTTTACCCTAACTTCCAACCATGTTGTCTATATGTATACAGTTGAGAATCTGTTATTCTTTCCCAATAAACGCGTTTACCCTAAAACTATTATTTGCAGTGCAAACAGTTTGGAGCCAGATCAGACACCGGGTAACCCGGCGTCTGATCAGGTTCCAAGCTATTTGCCACCAAGATAAAAATGAATTATCAGATTTGTCCAAAAGTTGCACTTTTCTACGTTTAAGTGCTTTGCGTTTGCGTTTCTTTGCGTTTAAACTGGAAAGAATAACGTTTTCTCCACTGTATGTATATCTGCGTCTTCTTTTTATTATCCTTTTTCTCGCTTTTCCTGTTTTATAGATAAACTGAATTACTACAATATGTTTTTCTAGTTATCCCTAAATAAAACATTATTTTCATACGCGCGATTCGGTGAAATTTATTCAAGGGAAGTTGTTCAATCATGCGTTAGTTATGGTATCTTTGTTGCTGTTGTTTCTGAGTACATGTCTCTAAGCTCTGTCCCTTTATTCTGATCGTTTATCAAAGTTCTGTCCCTATATTCTGTACGTTTCTCTAAGTTCTGTCCTTATATTCTGTACGTTTCTCTGAGTTCTGTCCCTATATTCTGTACGTATCTAAGTTCTGTCCCTGTATTCTTTTCGTTTCTTTAAGGTCTGTCCCTATATTCTGTACGTATCTAAGTTCTGTCCCTATATTCTTTACGTTTCTCTATGTTATTTCCCTATATTCTGTAAGTTTCTCTAAGTTTTGTCCCTATATTCTGTACATTTCTCGAAGTTTTGTCTCTATATTCTGTACGTTTATCTCAGTTCTGTCCCTATATTCTGTACATTTATCTCAGTTCTGTCGCTATATTCTGTACGCATATCTCAGTTTGTCCCTATAGTATGTACGTTTATCTCAGTTCTATCCCTTTATTCTGTACATTTATCTCAGTTCTGTCGCTATATTCTGTACGCATATCTTAGTATTGTCTCTATATTATGTACGTTTCTCTAATTATCTAAGTTCTGTCCCTATATTTGTACGTTTCTCTAAGTTCTGTCCATATATTTCTGTACGTTTAACTAAGTTCTGTCCCTATAGTCTGTACGTTTCTCTAAGTTTTGTCTCTATATTCTGTACGTTTATCTCAGTTTGTCCCTATAGTCTACACGTTTATCTTAGTTCTGTCCCTAAATTCTGTACATTTATCTCAGTTTGTCTCTATATCCTGTACACATATCTTAGTTGTGTCTCTATAGTCTGTACATTTATCTCAATTTTGTTTCCGCATTCAGCTAACTTATTCATGGATTCCATCATTAACTTTTACCTGACCTTTTCCCACTCGAACAACAGCTGGGCCCCGGCTTCTATAGCACTGTACAATTCTGGAGCAATACGGTCTTCCATGCAGAAAGGTAGGCGAAGTGTCAGGCTGTTTTAGCCCTTTTACTGCCACATTTAACAGTCTGCTTAACTCTTTCCTCCCTGAAACTTTAAATGGACCATCCCAGTTTCCATTTTAGTCTAGTCCATTTCTGACTTTTAAGGGTTGTTTTTGTCAATGTTTTACATTATGACAAACACTGAAGACCCAGATCAGAGGGCTCCATAAGGAGCCCTCTGATCTGGGTCTTCACTGTTTGCATAGGACAAGTGTACTATTCACATTTACACTGTTTGAAAAGGACGCCTATATGCGGGACTAGGGTTCAAAGGGTTTAAAACAATATCGTCTCCTTTAATGATTGAAAATATCGCCATACAAGTGTCAAAAAGTATTGATCCTGACTAGACACCGTCTTACGCGGCATCTGATCAGGGTCCAATCTTTTTGCAAATGCAGTCGAAACTCGATACTTCGAACTCGCTTAAATCGATCCTACCAGTGTTTTATAAGATGATTGTCGATAAGTCTATCTCGCTTATGTCAAAAATACAGTGGAGAAAACGTTATTCTTTCCCAATAAACGCGTTTACGCTAAAACTATTATTTCTAATGCAAACAGTTTGGGGCCAGATCAGACGCCGGGTAACCCGGCGTCTGATCAGGCTCCAAACTGTTTGTCACCAAGATAAACATGAATTAACAGAATTGTCCAAAAGTTGCAATTTTCTACGTTTTAGTGTTTTGCGTTTGCGTTTCGTTTCGTTTAAAAGGGAAAGAATAATTGTTTCTCCACTGTACCCGTAATTCAAAGTTAAACCGTAGCTACGCCACGTTTAAACTTTGGAATATGGGTATTCTCGAACTAAATAGAGTTCGAAGTATCGAGTTTCGACTGTAGGTCCTTAGGTGCATGTGGTATCCAAAATGTTAACCCTTTAGGCGCCAAATTGTTATTGAATGTTTACCCCATACACCGTTAGTGTGTCGTCTGTTTCAAAATTGTTGTCTGCAATATCATTTCAAAGTTAAATTTAAGCGAGTATGACATAAAGAATATCGCGGCGTCTGATCAGGATCAAAACTGTTTGTAAATTCGACTTTAGGCGACTCCGGTGGTGAGAGGGTTAAACCGAAACAAAACTCAACGCATCAAAATGTAAAGATATTTTGGTTAAGGGTGTATCCAACCTATAAGCGATGTTTTCAAAGTATTAAACTTTTTTTCTATCATTGGTTTTTTGGAAGAGCTATTTATGATGAATGAAAAAATGAAAAAAATATATATGGTGGTGCCCTTTTTTTTAGCTACAGCGATGTGAAAAAGGTATGTCAAATTTGGACTTTTTTTCAAATTTTACCCATTCAGAGTACAAGCTTCAGTAAAATCTATTTCAAAACAAACAAACATGGTAATTTGGGTTTTCGTTATTTATTTCATGTCTATGGTGGTATTTTCACATATAGAAACCAAATTTAGACAAAGCAGACACTAGGTTTGAACAATATGGATCCTCGAATGTAAAAAATATGTTTTTTATAGGGCATGATTTTATTAGATTTTTTATTTTATGAAAATAAAGTAAAAAAGTTTGAAAATGAAATAGTTCTAGTATTACACTTTTTCTTATATTCTACCAAATGAAAGCCAATGCTAAGGCAGTTCAAATTATGAAGAGAAATTGAAAGGTCAGTGTTGAAAATTTTGAGTTATTAAAGTAAAAAGAGTTATCTCCCCTTACAAAATTTACAAAAAAGTACCATACGATGATATTTAGAGCTTTATAAATTTCACATTTGGTGCCTGTTTTTTCTTAAATTAGTTTTTGTATGAAGAAATACTACCATAGATAGGAAATAAATAACACAAAACCAAATTATCATATTTGTTTTCATTTAAAATGGATTTTATTGAAGCGGGCTGTTTGAAAAGGACAAAATAAGAGAAAGTGGGTGGGGTAAATTTTACATGGCCATGGAGCCAACTGTTGTTCACCAAAATGTACACTTTTTCTATTTTTTCATTCATCTTAAATAGCTCTTCAATACAAAACCATCATAAAGTGTTTTCATATACTTTGAAAATTTCTTAAATTCATGACATTGATACACCCTTTAGGGCAGTGTTGACATTTATCTAATTCTGAATGACACACAGTCTGATCAGGCACATATGTTACGGTATGATTGAAAGTGTTTAAATATTGCATGGATCTTAAACCATAACTCCACAGATACGGAATTTAACGCCTTAAATTCATTCCTTTACTAAAGAAAGTAGTTCAAATTTAAACAGTCGTGAATATGTAGCATAATAAAAAATAAGTTATATCCTACTTATGGTAGCTTAAATCAAGTTTTAAGTCGCATTGTGCTTTACTTTCAACCTGTTTTAAGTGATCACCTATTTTCAATAAACTAAAAGCAGCTAGCTATGGGGTAAAGGGCTAAGAGGACATAACATTACTTTATGACATTTTGGAGTAAAACGAAACGCAACTCCATTCTACATTTTGTTCTAAAAGATGATTCTTAAAATAGTGACGGCATTTTATTAAAAGCTGAGAGGCCAACAGTTTTGAATCTAATCGAACGCCGACTCGCAAAACTGCAGACTTCCAAACTATTTGCAATAACATGTATAGACAACATTATTTGAGCTCAAACTTATTTAACCCTTTACCCAAATAGAAGCGCCTTTTAGCGGATATGATTTATTCCTCCGCTGAATAAAATAGTTCCAATTTAAACAGTCGTGAAAAATGTTTCATAAGGAATATTTTCTTTATTCTGGCAGGTGGTAGCTTAAAATAGGTTGAAAGTAAAGTAGAATGCGACTTAAGTCGCATTCTGCTTTACTTTCAACCTGCTTTAAGAAGTCAACTGTTTTCAAAACTAGAAACAGGCTTTTGGGTAAAGGGTGAAATCAAACGTAGATCTACGTTTATTCCCTATATTGATATCGGTCTAATGCTATATATGCCTCGTTTTAACAGGTGATGTTTCAGTTGGCACCATTTACAGTGTTCTCCAATTTTACAACGAAGTTGTTCTTCTGACAGTTCGAGGCAGTAATCTCCGTGAACAGCTAGAGCACTCCGTACGAGGATTGGACTCTAAGAACCTAAAAGGGAAATTTCTACAGTTTTCAGGTTTGTTGTATGTTTAATTCTTAGTACCCTTCAGGTGAAACCGAAGGACTATACTTTTTGTCTGTCCTTGTCTGTCCTTCCTTATGCCCGTCCGTCCGTCCGTATGTCAGTTCGGTTGAAGTTATGGCACACTATTCGACGTATTAGCCCTTACGTATTGAAACGGGTAGATACGAGGGTTTAGATGTTAATGATCAAAAATGTCCATTTTGTTTTGAAATTGAAGATGAATGTCATGTTTTGTTCGACTGTTTTCTCTATGACGATTTAAGAAAACCACTCTTTGATCAGGCCGAAAAAGTAGCCTGTGATTTTAAATATATGTCTAAAATGGAAAAGTTAGTATTTATTTTCACTAAATCTGATATGTGTAGGATAAGTGCCAAAACCTGTTTTAGTATTCTTCGCCGTAGAAGTTTTTATCTTTGTAAATAGTTAGTTATCAAGTTTTAATATGTCATTTTACGGTAATTACTATACAATAATATCAGTATTGCGCAGTAAATGTACATGTAGTGCATTGTTTTACTGTATGTATATGTCCAGTCTTTATCAATTTCTTTTTATCTAAAATCTTATATTGGATATAGATATTTTTTTAACGTTGTTATAGTATCATATCCTTTAATTGTTCACCTTACTTAGTATAATTTTAAATAGACACCCTGTTTTATTACAAAGGTGCTTTGATCATATGATTGATAGAGGCTGTATATAACTTAGAATATTTAAATGAAATCTGTAGTATATGGATTTTAAGTTGAAATTTACAATGAATATGATTGTGATAATTACATTATGTATATAGTCTCTTATAATTCTTATTGGAATGGCATGGTTTTTCTGTGAATTGAAATGAATGTTGTATGTATTTCATGTTAAAATCATGATGAGACTCTAATAAAGAAATATACTGGAAACTATTAAATCCATATCCATATGCTATTGTGAGATTAATTACAATTGGAATGTTTTATTGTCTAAATTATCTGTCACATTAATGAGGCCGATAGCATTGAAAATTACTTGAAGACCTAGAAAAACTTGTTTCATGCACAAATGATAAAGATGCAGAAGTAGTAGAAGTAGTTAATTAATTCCTCCATACATGGAGCTCTTAAACGTATATGCATATAAAAATGTGAACGGTTTAAATGCATGTAAAAAAGACCATGCTATTCCACAGTATAATGTTGGAACATCACGATTAGATACAGTTATCTATACAGTGGAGAATCTGTTATTCTTTCCCAATAAACGCGTTTACGCTAAAACTATTATTTGCAGTGCAAACAGTTTGGAGCCAGATCAGACGCCGGGTAACCCGGCGTCTGATCAGGCTCCAAACTGTTTGCCACCAAAATAAACAAGAATTATTAGAATTGTCCAAAAGTTGTTCTTTTCTACGTTTTAGTGCTTTGCGTTTGCGTACGTTTGCGTTTAAACGGGAAAGAATAACAGATTCTCCACTGTACAAGCAATGCACATACGTGCTAGCGATGATCAAACGGTAACATGTACAAAATATTTACATGTATATCAATTACGATATACAATTACGATAATCCTGTAAGAAGCTTGATCCATGGCTATGTTATTTACAACTGCAATGTGTGCCTCAACGGACACCTATATCAGAGATCCAGACAATGGAGAGTAAACCAAAACTTAAAAATTTGTTGTTGTGACCACCCATCAAAATCGAGAACATTTTAAAGAGTAGCCACGCCATAAAGAATTTAGTGTTACATGTATTCACCTTCTCTGGAGCTCTGTTATGAGGGATCTAAACAACACGCACCCGTGTATACACAACATTCATAGTATTAAATCCAGTTATTGTTCGACAATATTTACCTGACGTTGGTGACCTCTATTAGCATAATTACACACTTTGTTGCATTTCTAAATATAGCTTCGGAACACTTCGTTATCATTTATACGAGAACGCACATTGTAACCACATCGGCACCGAGAACATATAGCATCGCCCGGTTGCACAAATATCGACAGGTATTTAGCGCAAGTGGTAAGGAAGATTATTTGTCCGTACAGTCAGTGGTTCGAATCCCAGGCAATACTCGTACATTTTTTCACCCTTTTTTAATCAATTTATGCTGTTTCTTTTAAGTAATCATACAACATCTATTTTGATTAAAACACGGTTATTTTGTTATTTTTAAAAACATTATGTCATAGCGTCTGTTTGGTCTATAAAATAACATTTTATAAAATAAAAATATTTTCCCCTCTATCGGGATTCGAACCCGGAACCTCGATGTTACAAATCCCTTGCTCTAACGACACACCTATTGCAGATTAGTTACATCTGAGGGTTGTAAATTAGGTATATATTGGCAAGAGTCGCAGGTGAGAACATCGATGATCTTAGCTGGATTAAAGCCCACTCGAAAGCGCAACATGAAGCGTTTTAGTAGATGCGATTGTACTAGGAGACTCGGGAATAATAGTTTATCAACAATAATATTTTGAACTTGCTCAATGTGGAGTGTTGATCCACTGAGGATCACAACTGTAACAAGATTTACGTAATCAGCCGAAACAACCCGAAGGTGTACGTAGGCTATCGAATATTGATTTATACTGCGTCATCTTTTTATAATTTATTCATGCATAAAGTTCAACGTCAGGTCAATATTGTCGAACAATACATCCATATGCTATTGTGTTTTTATTACAATTTCAATGTTTTATGTCTGTCACATAAATGAAGCCGGTAGTATTGAAAAAGAACATAGAAAAAACTTGTTTCAAGCACAAATGATAAAGATTTAAACCATGAAGGTGACCATTGCTTGCATAGACGTTGGTGATGGTGATGATGATGATTTTGATAAGTAAAGTGGAAGTGGTAGTTTAGATGGATATCATGATGCGGCAGCTACTGTTTCTGTTTCTTCTTTTGTTATTGCTGATGATTCTGATGATGAGGATGATGACGACGATTATTATGCATATGTGGACGATGATAATGATAATATAATTATAATGGCATTGTCGATTCTTGATTTTGAACCTTCAAACTGTAACTACATTTTGTATGTACAGGGTTATGTGGCATCGCTCCGTACATACTTAACCCTTTCACTCTGATCCCGATCAGACGCCGCGTAACGCTGTGTCTCTTACAAAATGTTTCAGGATCAAAACTGTTTTCCAACTGTTTTCCACCTGTTATACTGCCTTAAATATTACTTTTAAACGATAGTGCAGACTATACTATTGAAGCAGACTACAATATGGCGGTGAAGGGGGTAAAAACCTCACGATAAATTAGATCATGAAAGGGTTAAGGGTAGCCTGTATAGGGTGTAAGCTGCAGACGATGCTATAGTTTCAGATGTAAAGCAGAATAAGATAAGAGTAAAGCAGAAACGTTCCGCTTGCTTATATTCATCTTGCTTAGAGGCTTGTAATAGTGGAGAATCTGTTATTCTTTCCCAATAAACGCGTTTACGCTAAAACTATTATTTGCAGTGCAAACAGTTTGGAGCCAGATCAGACGCCGGGTAACCCGGCGTCTGATCAGGCTCCAAACTGTTTGCCACCAAAATAAACAAGAATTATTAGAATTGTCCAAAAGTTGTTCTTTTCTACGTTTTAGTGCTTTGCGTTTGCGTACGTTTGCGTTTAAACGGGAAAGAATAACAGATTCTCCACTGTAATAGTTTCGTCATACTATAGTCTTTTCATGTGTGTTATATCGCTAGATAACACTCTTGCAGGTTTGCGCGTTGTGTACGACGCTCGGAAAGTAGAACAAAGGGTGTTAAGCGTGGAAGTACGATGCCTTGAATGTGATATTCCGAGTTATTCCCCCTTGATTGATACTGCCGAGTACAAAATCCTTGTGAATACGTTCATGTCAGTCGGTGGAGATGGCTATGACTTTCAACCTATAGAGCTCGTTCGCTTTGGTAAGTTCTGAAAGTTAAACATTTTTAACAACCATTCTCTTGCTAAGAGTGACGTAAGATAACATGCCTATTGACTCTGATCAGGAATCAAATGACTCGGAGAAGATTTGCTTTCGTTCCAATCCTAATGTAGATACATGTATTGTTTACCAATGTTGCATATTTTATTAAATGAAATATGTTTAAACTACAGTGGAGAAAACATTATTCTTTCCTTTTTAAATGCAAACGAAACGCAAATGCATAGCAATAAAACATAAAAAATGACAACTTTTCGACAATTTTGACCATTTATTTTCATCTGAGTGGCAAACATTTTTGAGCCAGATCAGAGGCCGGGTAACCATGCGTCTGATCTGGCTCCAAACTGTTTGCAATGGAAATAATAGTTTTAGCGAAAACGCGTTTATTGGGAAAGAATAACTTAATTGTCCCTCAACACAAGGTTAATCGTATCCATTATGTCTTCTTTCAGACAACTCCGACAAAGATATTCTTACCACTTATTTCCGACGCCACAGTCCAGTTTACTCGTCCTTGGAGGGTAGGATTTCATTCAAGACCCCAGGGGAGACAACGTCAACTTCTTCTATGAATGTTTGCTCGTCCTACATTGTGCTACTGGCAGCTTTATTGTTGCTCACACAGCGCTAATACCATATCAAACATAGAGCCAGATGGAAGAAATATTTGATACATGTTTGATAGTAGTTTAATACACAGAGTATATTCGTCATTAATTAACAAACATTGTACATGAGTCAATTTGGTTTTAGCAACAAAATCAGGTCATTTGCAAAATGAGGACACAGATGTTATTTCTATTAATGCATTAAAATATTTATGCTACTACTTTCTGATACTACTTTTCTGTTTACGTATTCAATTGATGGTTTGCAAATGTTGTTTTATAGTTTACATTAATATTGTAGCTCATTGAATATCACTGTTAATACTAAAACATCGGTAGCGATGGTATGTAAACTGGGGTCTAGGCATGAACATTTTGACTTGTTTAATTAGATGTAGTTACCAGCTTTACTTACCTGTGCGTATCGCTTTCATCTAATGGTACATTTTATCAATTCCAAAAGTTACTGTCAGAACAGGCTTTAAGAGAAACATATTCACTGAATTCCTTGTTTGATAACGTTCCTCTAGCGGTAATTGAAAAATTAAAACTCTATGATAGTATGAAATTGCCTATATTAATGTATGGATCTGAGGTATGGGGGTTCAGCAAAGCGCACGGTATCGAAAGAATGTTTTAAATTTCTTAAAAGGTTTTAAATGTCAGAACACAGAACGCAGAAGTTTATGTCGAGTTAGGTAAGGTTCAATTACAAATACAACGAATAGAAAGAAAACTTAAATAATTGTTCAAAATTGTTCATTCGTCGGACTCCTTGGTTAATAGTATGATGTATGACCTGGTTAACAATAATAAAGCTAACTCATGGGCACTTGAAGTAAAGCGTATACTTGGTAACTAAAGGGTTGGCTATCTGTAAAACAATAAAATTATAACGAAATTACATATAAGCAAATGTTATAAAAAGGTTATATGACCAGTATTATGATATTCTTTTCTCGATTCATCCTCCAAACTTAAAACTTATAAAAATATTAAGAGTAATCCAGGGTTAGAAAAAATATTTAAGTTGTGTTCAAATTGAGAAACACTTTGTTGCCCTTATTAAACTGTTTCCATGTGTGTAGCAGATTCACCCGCTAAAGACTGCAACAGTATAGAAGAATTAATGCTTTACTGTATATTTTGCACTTTAACAGTCAGCGACAGGGAACTCAGCGTATTAAACGCAGAATGCAATCGTTAAGCGTGCGAAGTTGATTTAACATTTGGGTTGTTCTTTTTATGCTTATAATGAATTGTACTTCGTATATTAAGCAGTTTTGATCTTGATGGACGCCAAATTTCTCGTCGTTTATTTAGGATCTAAACTGTTTGTATACATGTACGTTATTCACCCGCTACAGACTAAAAAATAAGCAGTGTGAAAATTGAAACATAGTTAAATGAAGGTTTTACTGTATATTTTGTACTTTAATAGTATTATTTTTTATGCTCGTGACTCATTAATTAATATGTACATATATGATGTATTTGTGTGTCATGCTCTTCTCGAGCTTGGTTGTGACCGCCTGATTGTAGAGGCGTTGGCCTATGTTGTCTGTTCCAATATAGATTTTTAGACTTGACTTTGAATAAACAAACATTGTACATGGGTCAATTTGGTTTTAGTAACAAAACCAGGTCCCTGTAAATTTTAGAAAGGTTATACTCGAAAAAAGGGATAATTGTCACTTTAAGCTTATACTAACGTGCTTATATTGATATTTCATCCACAAAGAGCAAGAGATATGCACAATCTTTTCATTGTTGGACATTGAAACAGAAGAAATATCATTTTTGCAGTGATCCTAAAAAGGTGTTTTTTTTAATTAATCAATAGACTTTTTGCGAAATATCTGAAATAGTTTAGTAGTGTGCCAATATAGTTTAAATAAACTATATCTGTCTTCATATAAATAATAAACATTGTGGGAATTCCTCAGTTTCAATAGTGTATTTTCGTCGTTAATCGCTGTACCTAAAATTCTGTTCAGTGATGTAATAATTTCCAATTATAGTTAAGTACAGAGTTGCTTCCCTTAAGTATTTAAGACAAATAAAACCTCCATTTTGAAGGGTGCACATTTCAGCAACAATTGCAGAAATATGCTTAAGCGGGTGATTTGAGAAAAACGGAATCATGGAAAATTTTAGTGCTAAGGCTGGGACCATACATTTTAAACACTTCCTTGATGTACTATGTATTATTCTGCCTTTGAACACAGGTGTCAGACGCATGCTTTGCCCGAATATAACATCTCCAAACACAAATTAAGTGAATAAAACCATAAAACATCCGTTTCTATGAAGGTATATACTATATAAAAAAATAGAAATATGAGCTATTGGTCAGAATATGGTATTCGATCATAGAAACGGGTGTTTTTATGTTTTTTTCACTGTATCTGTGTTTGGAAGTGTTATATTCGGGCAAACCATGCGTCTGGTACCTGTGCCTTTGATTGCAATGCTCATTATACCATTTTTGCACAATAATATGTATTTTGGGTATAATAAATTGTACAATGTAGTTCAAGTATATATGCAAATGAATGAGGTTAGAATGTCATTTAGATGAAATACATCCTTGATGTAACCATTATGGCTAGGGTTTACAATAAGTCCGCCACCAAAATCTAGGGTTAGGATTAGGGTAAACTTTAGAAACTGATCGCAAGTCTTTTGGGTATTTTCGTAGAAATTAACTGGCTATCTCTTGTGACATTTACCAGGTCATTTATTGTAACATTAATCTGGCCATTTCAGGCATCTCTTGTGATATTAACCTGGTCATAAAAATAAAAATGTTGATGGCGGACTAATTGTAAAGGTGCTCCACGATTAGTTATATAACAGTGAAATCGTTACAGCAAGGATGCTAAGTTGTTATGTGAAGGAATATTACAAAGAAAAGTGTTAAAAAGTAAGTCTTGACAATTTCAAATAGATTTGTTATATTAACAGATTCTGAGTAAGCATTTTTTTTAACATTTTTAAAATTATGATAAGCTGTACGTATAATGTCATTTGACAAATGTATCACTTCAATGGGTTATTTGCTCCATAAAGGATAACATACCATTATTTTAAGGAAACCAGTGACTAACGATTAATAAAAACCCGAATTTTCAAGCATACAGGTATTTTGCATTCAAAAGAATACTTTTTATAAGGGCCAGTATGTGATAACAGAAAACATCAGCTTCTTTTGCGTGCTAGTATTAGCCACAGAATGAATCCTGTTAAACGTTTGTAAAGACAAGGAGGGGTTTGTCACATTAAGGAAAACAGCTTTAAAATATCAACAAAATATGAAGAATTTATACAAAACAATTTATTCATTTTTTGAAATTATTAGGCATTATTTCAAACAGTTATATTATGAAATCATTTCATTTTCTTCCCCACAACTTTGATATTTCCCTTAGCCGTTACATCAGGGAAAAGACATTGTTACATACAGGAAAATGAACAGCAAAACAGTTTTTTACAATTTTTATTTATATTGGCTTGTCAATTTTAAATCTTTCCATTAATTTTGACAAAAATCTAAAAGTATAGCATGATTATTGTGCTGTAAGGTTTTGATTAAGAGCCTATTTTTACACCAAGGAATTAATATTCTTGTAATACCTTAACATTATTTGTTTCTTCTTATAAACTACAGTAAAACCAAGTCCATACACATCAGTACATACTGGATAGGAAATCCTTGTCCATATATTCTGCTCATTGTTGAATAAATCATGTGTCCGTATTTGTTTAGAAATTGGCAAATCAGGTACACAATGATCCTGTAGTCTTTTCTGTAACAATATATATTCAGTGATGTAACGGAACCGTAAACTAATATTTGCATAGCCTTCTGATTTCCCGAAATTAATTTCATAGTGAATCATTTACACTTTAAGAGGCTAGTTAACTTATTTGGAAATCAAACTCTTCTTTAAGCTTTATGTATCAGAAGAGTAATTTATTTCCATAATGTAACTTTTTTTGCTTCTTTACTGTAACAGCCTGTCACTTATAATATTGAAAAAAATTAAGTCAACCCCTGCTTTGATGCTAAGCACGGTTTTGCTAAGCAGTGCTAACAATTCTAAAATATTTAATTGTTTTGTTTACAGCTTGTTCATGTTTATTAAACTTTTGAAGTTTTATATATCGTTGTATTTTTCCTGCATGTAACATTGCTGTACCTGCAGAATGAGTTTAAAGGGGTTTCACTTTACACAAATTCGAATCTTTCCACCATACTCTACAGTGCGACTTCTTATTTGAATATTCGATTCAAATGAGAATTCGATAAAATATCCGGATTTAAAAGAATAGTGTTGTTTTTGTATACCAGTCTCAAATACACTAATTTTCAGGAGTTCGGAAGTTGTTCAAATTGCTCAAAAGATATATGCCTTTTAACGCTTTTAGTTTATTCCCCCAATGAAGAAAATATATGTAGGTCCAAATTTATACAGTCCTGAATATGTAAAATAAAAAAAAAATGTATATATTTTAGCAGATTGTAGCTTAAAGCAGACTAAAAGTAAAGCAGAATGCTTTTTATACTAGAAACAGGCTATGTGGTAAAGGTTTAAAGTGCAACTGAATCTAAATGTTTCTTGTTAAAAATTCGACTACTGCATTTGTGACCATTCAAATAATCCAATTCAACATAAATTGTCACAGTTTCTCCTTTGATATATGTCTTGTATGTGTGTAGCCACGATAAATAAATCTATTTAACAATACATATGTTTTCTTTTCATTAATGTTTACTTTCCTTGTATCCCAACACGGTTACATCCGCAAGACGACGGTAATAACAGTTTATGTTCCATTAAGCATTGACCTGTTCACGCTAAATGACGCTTTAAACCGCGTTTGCAAACAGTTTGGGTCCTGATCAGACGCCGCGTAACGCGGCGTCTGATCGGGACCCAAACTGTTTGACACTCTAATCGATATTAATTATGTCTTACAACCTTAATTCTATCTTTGAAACGTGTCTTTCAGACACCAATAATGAAGCAGACGACAGTAAAGCGGTGAAGGGGTAAAAATCTCCCGGATAATTTAATCATGAATGGGTTAAACTGTTATAGGAGAATAGGAAAGGGTTGAAAAGTATTAACAGATCAGACCCCAGGTAACACGACATATAATAAGAATCTAAACTGTTTGACAGTCGAATGGCTAATTTTTAACCCTTTCCCTATAGGAGCGCCTTTAAGCGCATTTTAATTTATTTCTCCGCTGAAGAAAGAAGTTCCAATTTATACAGTCATGAACATGTAACATAATAAATGTTACCTATAAACTAGAAGATGGTAGTTTAAAGCAGGCTGAAAGTAAAGCAGAATGCGCCTGTTTTAAGTGGTCACCTATCTCCAAATGTAGAAACGGGCTATTGGGTAAAGGGTTAAATTCCATTTGCCTTGCTGCATGTATCTAAATAAATAATGCAGGGAGCAGTATTGTACATGTACAGTGAGAAAGACGCTATTCCCCCCCCCCCCCCCCCACAAAAATGCGTTTGTGTTTAAATAGTAATTTCCATTGCAAACAGCTTTGGGCCAGATCAGACGCTGAGTATTCCGGCTCGCCACACAGATAGATATAAATTGTAAGCATTTTCAAAAGACTGTCTCTTTAGTTTTCCTTCGTCGTATGATAATTAATGAGCATTTAATTTATTTTAAACGATGTCAGGGTGATGCCTAAAATACATGTAGCAGTGAACGGCAATATGATACAGTTTACGCTGAAACTGTTATTCAAAATGCAAACATTTAGGAGCCAGATCAGACGCCGGGTAACCCGGCGTCTGATCAGGCTCCAAACTGTTTGCCACTCAAATTTAGATAGATACTAGTAGTCAGAATTGTCGAAAGTTGTCATTTTCTCCATTTAACTGTGATGCGTTTGCATTTCGTTTTTGTTTAAACGGGAAAGAATAACGTTTTCTTCACTGTACATATAGCTGTGACAGTATACATATCATGCCCGTGGACATATTGGTTTATCTATGGCTGTTTGTCTATAGTTTAACCCTTTCACTCACATAGCCCTAAATGACGCGCCCACCTACCTATTCAAATAAGTATTTTCATACATGGTACGTGTACTGAATCAGGATTCAGCTAAATGGCAGCTTTAAGCAAGATAATTGTTGACAGTTGGTGCACATTGGAGGTTAGATTATCTAACAATTATCTATACGGCAACGAACACCTACCAATTGACCAAAATATTTACATATTTCTGTGCGTTCAAAAATATATAGTGGCGACCAAACGTTTTGAGTGAGAGGGGTGGGCGGGTGAGCCGGGTTCTGGGAGTCCTATCAACATTAGAGCGCTACAACATCTATCTCTTTTTTTTCTGCGTGAATCTTTACTTTTGTCTATACTTCTTACTTTTCACGAGTCTATATACTTTATGTTAACAGCTTTGAAAGTTAAAAACAAAAAATAAAGTATACACAAGTCACAACCTGCCATCACACTTAAAGCATGATGCAGTCGAGACTCGATACCTCGAACTCGAGTCATTCCGAACATATCCGTGTTTCAGGATTGACTATGGCTATGCCACATTTTGATATACGGGCAAGTTCGACTTTAGCGAGATCGAATTATCGAACCTCAACACATGAAATATCAATAGAATCGAGTTCGAAGTTTCGAGTCTTGACTGTATATTGTAATTTATATGAGAAGGAGAAGAATTTATATAAGTTTACCCAAACTTGTTTTCTAATCCTTATATTTATATGTGAAATTGTATGTATTGTCAGTCATGACTGTATCTATTTTGAAATAAATACTGTTTAAACTAAAGCAAGATAAAAGTAAATCAGAAAGTCTTTGAATGAGCTATCTGCTTTGTCTTTATTTAGCTATTAGCAGACACTTCCTTTAAATACAGGTGAATATTGGTAATTTGCACAAATGGCTTTGCAAGAATGTGTCAAACTTCATACAGATAAGAGCAATGGCAAACATTTGCATACATGTACAGTGGAGAATCTGTTATTCTTTCCCGTTTAAACGCAAACGTACGCAAACGCAAAGCGCTAAAACGTAGAAAAGAACAACTTTTGGACAATTCTGATAGTTTATGTTTATCTTGGTTGCAAACAGTTTGGAGCCTGATCAGACGCCGGGTTACCCGGCGTCTGATCTGGCTCCAAACTGTTTGCACTGCAAATAATAGTTTTAGCGTAAACGCGTTTATTGGGAAAGAATAACAGATTCTCCACTGTAAGAGCAATGGCATACATTTGCATATAATTTGGATAAAGATCAGGGTTCAAACTATTGGTCACTCGTATTGATGTAGCTTGCCTTTGTCGATCTGAAAATTACACCAACAAACGCAGCAAAAAAGCCTCCCCGGTAAACTTGTTTAAAGGTATATATACATGTACAGTGGAGAAAACGTTATTCTTTCCCGTTTAAACGCAAAGCACTTAAACGTAGAAAAGTGCAACTTTTGGACAATTCTGATAATTCATGTTTATCTTGGTGGCAAACAGCTTGGAACCTGATCAGACGCCGGGTTACCCGGCGTCTGATCTGGCTCCAAACTGTTTGTAATAGAAGTAATAGTATTAGTGTAAACGCGTTTATCGGGAAAGAATAACGTTTTCTCCACTGTATATATACAGGGGGTGGCGGGTTTGATTCCTGGTTCTTCCAGCCGTTCCACCGTATGCGAGATCCGTTTACTTCCGGTGGATTAGGCATACAGTATCTGCTTTCCTGTCGCAAAATTTGAAATTGACATGGTAAATTACACTAGTATTTCAAAGCTCTTACGACTGCTATATACATGTACGGCTATATATGTGCTCTGTGCAACTTTATGCCGAATAACGGTTATGTTATGTTATGTTATGTTATATAAACTGTATGCCTATTCGACCGGATGTAAGTGGAGTTCGCATACGAATAATAGGACCGGTTAAAAAATTACATCGATGTTAATTTTGTATATAGTATATATTTCGTATGGTGATGTTTTATGTTTAAGCAAATATCAAATATGTTCTGCTATGTCAGGGCTGCCATTTCTCCGGATTTTTTCTAAATCTCCGAATTATTTCCCAGTACATGGTAGCTTAAAGCAGGCTGAAAGTAAAACAGAATGCGCCCTTTACTTACAGCCTGCTTTAAGTGGTCGCATGTCAACAAAACAAGAAAAGAGCTATGGGGTAAAGGTACGATTCGTAAAATCGCACTTGAAAAATGCAAATTTGGAAATCTTATGATTTTTCATGTCAACTTATGGCAGCCCTGCTACATGTTATCGTATGTCCTGTGAGAGAGAGAAAAAAACAATAAAAATAAAAATTGTTAAACTTGAAATAATTTACCATTTATATAAACAATTCAAACGACAGAAAACTAACAACTTGTTAAGATTCGAGAACATATTTTCTTCAATTTCGCCCATGTGGGATAGGGATTTGCCCCATGTGGAATCACTCTATCATCCATACCACGTGACGTCTTTCATTGTTTGTCTAGCTCACAGGTAATGGTACCGACCGATTTTACTTTTTTTTGATTTTTTCTTTTTTTGCATAAAATTAGATCTGGATATATATATAGATCTAGATCTATAGCTAAAGAGCGGAGAAGAAAAAAAAAATTGAATATTTTTTTTTTTTTTTTTTTTTTTTTTGGTGTATATAGCCTATATAGACCCAAAAAAAAAATCAATTTTTTTTTTCTCCGCTCTTTAGCTATATATATATCCAGATCTAATTTTATGCAAAAAAAAAAAAATCAAAAAAAAAATAAAATCGGTCGGTACCATTACCTGTGGTCTAGCTTAACCACATGACGCGGGCAACTAAATGACGCCATTTCTGATGACGTTACTATAAATAACGTCATACTTTGGCGGAAAAAAGTGCACACAAAATGCAGTTATTTCGTTATGTGTATCATGTTTTAATGATTTACATGGGAGAAAAAAATCCACCATTCGTTTTGTTGATATAGGATAGGAATTTTCTGACACTCGGGGGAGAAAATTCCTATGCTACTACTCATTGTGGATTCTTATAATAGTTTATTTCTAAACGAAACTAAACACATTGAATTGCAATATGATGTGGAGGGTGACATTGTCTTTACTGTTTACAGCTGATTTGATCTACATGTAAGTATAAGATAAACTGAACAATTCGTCATCTTGATTCGCTCCAATTATTTTCTAGGATGTTATTGAGCATAATTGCGTAAATTATGTGAGGAGGGGAAGATAATGACTCGTACCTCTGATGAAGGATACGGGTTTAGTGATCTTGTGTCCGTAAATAACATTTGACACCCCTGAAGACCTTTCAAACCATGGCCCTTTTCGATAAGAAAGGTATGCCAACGTTGTAAAATGACGCAACTCATCAAACTAAAGCCTTAAAAGTAACAAAGCTAATCAAACAAAGCTACACTTTTGTAAGCTTTTTGCTTTTCTATATCCATCACTAAGTTGTCACCTGTGTTAATGCCGACATATATTTAACACATTCAACCCTAGCGACGATTATACTCGTCATTTACAAACAGGGGGCATGTGATGATTACACATGACCTATGCACACAGAGTAGACACTGATCAGATCATCAGAGGGCTCTTTAAGAAGCCCTCTGATCAGTGTATACACTATTTGTCATTTTGAAATATAATTGATAAAATCAACCCTAAATAGTAAACAATGGACTAGACTTATTTTGAAATTGGAATTGTCCATGAAAATGTTCAGGGGTGAATGGGTTAAGTATCGTTCTAGAGAGATAATACAGTACGGTAAAACATCGCTATGGGTACATGTACATTGTATATAAAGTAGACTTATAAAATACAGGTGACAGCGTAATCCTTTCTTCTCATAGAAGCGCCTATAAGCCCATTTAGTTGACTCCTCCACTGAAAAAAGAAGTTCCTACGTATACAGTAATGAAAACGTAACATAAGAAATATTTCTACATTTCAACAGATGGTAGCTTAAAAGAGGCTAAAAGTAAAGCAGATTGGGCTTTTAGACGTATTCTGTTTTACTTTCAACCAGCTTTAATAAGTGGTCCTCTGTCTCCAAAACTAGAAACAAGCTATGGGGTAAGGCAAGGTGAGACAATCCAGAAAGCTCATACGGGAACTTTCTGTTTTACCTTTGTCTCGCTTTTAGCAGTCATCTGTCTTATCAGCGAATAGTTAATATAGTGTAGTGGTCGTAATAGAGAGGTGTTAAAGCATTTGAGCCGTGTCATGATAAAACCTGCCTTATTACATTGCAATAATGTACAGACCTACATGTAGCACCGTTGTCGTCCTAGGCTCTGTATCTGAGTTGGATCTACACTGCCAAATACCGTATATATAATAATGCTAAATACTATGCTTTAGATTATTGTGGTTGTCAAACAGTGTAGATCAAGGCCAGCCGCCGAGTCTTTGACGCGTCGGCTGACCTTGATCTACCTTGTTTGCATTAATGCATGTTTTGTCATGACACGGATTATTTATAATATAGTCATATTCACCGCTATGTGAACCGCTCCTACAGATACGTCCAGTTTTTCATACTGTCAATTCTCGTTAACTCGAGCTATGTTGATTTTGGACATGTTCATAACTCAAAATTAAAACGTCGTTAAGCAACGTTTTCAAACAATGGTTTTTCAACAGAAGCGAGATTGAGATATTGATTTAAAAAACATAGAAGTTCGTGTAATGCCGACTTGAGCGAGTTTTTGAGTTTTGGCGGCGTCTACGAACCTGATGATTGATAGACCAATTTTACACGGTTGACTGGTTGTTATTGTTAAAGACGTCCCTAGATGACCTTTTGATCATAACGCCTTGCCAGACAATTTCCTTGCAATAATCATGGATATAATAGACATGTCGCTAGCAAAGAACCATTGAAGCTTCACGTGTGAGACTCTACCTTTATATTTGATAGTTTGGTTAGAAATAACCATTGAAAATCACTAGAGCATGAGTATAATCTAGACCTCACCAGGTAAACTGAGATTGTGCTGCAGTGCTTTGCCAGTTACATTGACATCTCCAGAACAATGGGCTGGTGATCCCTCAATGGACTGAGGAAAAGTCTTTAAACCCTTCGCTACCTTATTTTTTATACCTCGAGTAAAATACATGTAGGTACATTCGAAACTCGATAATTATATCTATAATAACTTTGTGAAAAACGGATTTGTTCGATTTAAGCGAGATCGACTTATTGAAATACTGATACGATCGATTTAAGCGAGTTCAAAGTATCGAGTTTCGACTGTATTTGTAAAGAGTTCTGATCAAGGTTCAAACTTTTAGGCACTTATTTCAAAAATTCTGAAGTCAAAACACCTAAAATTCAATTTTAAAAAAATAAAAGCAGACGATAATTGTTTAAAGATTGATGACGTCATGACAGTGAAAAAGTTAACCATTCTCCTGGTAAAAGTCATATTTGTGAAATTGCGGCAATCATGAACATTAATTTTATCATCTGAATAATAATATTGGATAAAAGTGCAAACTCGTGCCATACAGGTCCCATAAGAAAACAGCTCTTTTTGGGGAAAGGACGTTATTCTTTGCCGTTTAAACGCAAATGAAACGCAAACGGGGTGCATTAAAAAAGGTAAAAATACAACGTTTTTAAAAATAATGAAGAGTCATTTTAAACTGAATGGCAAACAGTTAGGAGCCTGATCAGACGCCGGGTAACCCAGCGTCTGATCTGGCTTCAAACTGTTGGCAATAGATATACTAGTTTTAGCGTAAACGCGTTTATTTGACAAGAATAACGTCTTCTCCACTGTACCCTGATCAAACAGCTCAGTGTCTGATCAGGCACTAATCTGGTTTTCCCTCAAACTAACACCTTGAAACAATAGTTTAAAACATGTACTTTTCATATTTCATTTCTTTTCTTTTCACGTTACAGGGTGTGTAATCTGAAATCAAGTTGTTGGTCATTGGTCATTATGTTTTTCAAATGTCAAAATGCCCAATAGGTGACTTTGAAAAATAACACCAGCATACGAAAATTTTAGGCAGACGATATTGCAGCCGTGAATGTTTTGGGAACAGCGAAAAGCGTTATTGTAAGGAGGAAATCGTTTTTCGGAGGGCCAACGTTGTAAAATGACGCAACTCATCAAACTAAAGCCTTAAAAGTAACAAAGCTAATCAAACAAAGCTACACTTTTGTAAGCTTTTTGCTTTTCTATATCCATCACTAAGTTGTCACCTGTGTTAATGCCGACATATATTTAACACATTCAACCCTAGCGACGATTATACTCGTCATTTACAAACAGGGGGCATGTGATGATTACACATGACCTATGCACACAGAGTAGACACTGATCAGATCATCAGAGGGCTCTTTAAGAAGCCCTCTGATCAGTGTATACACTATTTGTCATTTTGAAATATAATTGATAAAATCAACCCTAAATAGTAAACAATGGACTAGACTTATTTTGAAATTGGAATTGTCCATGAAAATGTTCAGGGGTGAATGGGTTAAGTATCGTTCTAGAGAGATAATACAGTACGGTAAAACATCGCTATGGGTACATGTACATTGTATATAAAGTAGACTTATAAAATACAGGTGACAGCGTAATCCTTTCTTCTCATAGAAGCGCCTATAAGCCCATTTAGTTGACTCCTCCACTGAAAAAAGAAGTTCCTACGTATACAGTAATGAAAACGTAACATAAGAAATATTTCTACATTTCAACAGATGGTAGCTTAAAAGAGGCTAAAAGTAAAGCAGATTGGGCTTTTAGACGTATTCTGTTTTACTTTCAACCAGCTTTAATAAGTGGTCCTCTGTCTCCAAAACTAGAAACAAGCTATGGGGTAAGGCAAGGTGAGACAATCCAGAAAGCTCATACGGGAACTTTCTGTTTTACCTTTGTCTCGCTTTTAGCAGTCATCTGTCTTATCAGCGAATAGTTAATATAGTGTAGTGGTCGTAATAGAGAGGTGTTAAAGCATTTGAGCCGTGTCATGATAAAACCTGCCTTATTACATTGCAATAATGTACAGACCTACATGTAGCACCGTTGTCGTCCTAGGCTCTGTATCTGAGTTGGATCTACACTGCCAAATACCGTATATATAATAATGCTAAATACTATGCTTTAGATTATTGTGGTTGTCAAACAGTGTAGATCAAGGCCAGCCGCCGAGTCTTTGACGCGTCGGCTGACCTTGATCTACCTTGTTTGCATTAATGCATGTTTTGTCATGACACGGATTATTTATAATATAGTCATATTCACCGCTATGTGAACCGCTCCTACAGATACGTCCAGTTTTTCATACTGTCAATTCTCGTTAACTCGAGCTATGTTGATTTTGGACATGTTCATAACTCAAAATTAAAACGTCGTTAAGCAACGTTTTCAAACAATGGTTTTTCAACAGAAGCGAGATTGAGATATTGATTTAAAAAACATAGAAGTTCGTGTAATGTCGACTTGAGCGAGTTTTTGAGTTTTGGCGGCGTCTACGAACCTGATGATTGATAGACCAATTTTACACGGTTGACTGGTTGTTATTGTTAAAGACGTCCCTAGATGACCTTTTGATCATAACGCCTTGCCAGACAATTTCCTTGCAATAATCATGGATATAATAGACATGTCGCTAGCAAAGAACCATTGAAGCTTCACGTGTGAGACTCTACCTTTATATTTGATAGTTTGGTTAGAAATAACCATTGAAAATCACTAGAGCATGAGTATAATCTAGACCTCACCAGGTAAACTGAGATTGTGCTGCAGTGCTTTGCCAGTTACATTGACATCTCCAGAACAATGGGCTGGTGATCCCTCAATGGACTGAGGAAAAGTCTTTAAACCCTTCGCTACCTTATTTTTTATACCTCGAGTAAAATACATGTAGGTACATTCGAAACTCGATAATTATATCTATAATAACTTTGTGAAAAACGGATTTGTTCGATTTAAGCGAGATCGACTTATTGAAATACTGATACGATCGATTTAAGCGAGTTCAAAGTATCGAGTTTCGACTGTATTTGTAAAGAGTTCTGATCAAGGTTCAAACTTTTAGGCACTTATTTCAAAAATTCTGAAGTCAAAACACCTAAAATTCAATTTTAAAAAAATAAAAGCAGACGATAATTGTTTAAAGATTGATGACGTCATGACAGTGAAAAAGTTAACCATTCTCCTGGTAAAAGTCATATTTGTGAAATTGCGGCAATCATGAACATTAATTTTATCATCTGAATAATAATATTGGATAAAAGTGCAAACTCGTGCCATACAGGTCCCATAAGAAAACAGCTCTTTTTGGGGAAAGGACGTTATTCTTTGCCGTTTAAACGCAAATGAAACGCAAACGGGGTGCATTAAAAAAGGTAAAAATACAACGTTTTTAAAAATAATGAAGAGTCATTTTAAACTGAATGGCAAACAGTTAGGAGCCTGATCAGACGCCGGGTAACCCAGCGTCTGATCTGGCTTCAAACTGTTGGCAATAGATATACTAGTTTTAGCGTAAACGCGTTTATTTGACAAGAATAACGTCTTCTCCACTGTACCCTGATCAAACAGCTCAGTGTCTGATCAGGCACTAATCTGGTTTTCCCTCAAACTAACACCTTGAAACAATAGTTTAAAACATGTACTTTTCATATTTCATTTCTTTTCTTTTCACGTTACAGGGTGTGTAATCTGAAATCAAGTTGTTGGTCATTGGTCATTATGTTTTTCAAATGTCAAAATGCCCAATAGGTGACTTTGAAAAATAACACCAGCATACGAAAATTTTAGGCAGACGATATTGCAGCCGTGAATGTTTTGGGAACAGCGAAAAGCGTTATTGTAAGGAGGAAATCGTTTTTCGGAGGGCCAACGTTGTAAAATGACGCAACTCATCAAACTAAAGCCTTAAAAGTAACAAAGCTAATCAAACAAAGCTACACTTTTGTAAGCTTTTTGCTTTTCTATATCCATCACTAAGTTGTCACCTGTGTTAATGCCGACATATATTTAACACATTCAACCCTAGCGACGATTATACTCGTCATTTACAAACAGGGGGCATGTGATGATTACACATGACCTATGCACACAGAGTAGACACTGATCAGATCATCAGAGGGCTCTTTAAGAAGCCCTCTGATCAGTGTATACACTATTTGTCATTTTGAAATATAATTGATAAAATCAACCCTAAATAGTAAACAATGGACTAGACTTATTTTGAAATTGGAATTGTCCATGAAAATGTTCAGGGGTGAATGGGTTAAGTATCGTTCTAGAGAGATAATACAGTACGGTAAAACATCGCTATGGGTACATGTACATTGTATATAAAGTAGACTTATAAAATACAGGTGACAGCGTAATCCTTTCTTCTCATAGAAGCGCCTATAAGCCCATTTAGTTGACTCCTCCACTGAAAAAAGAAGTTCCTACGTATACAGTAATGAAAACGTAACATAAGAAATATTTCTACATTTCAACAGATGGTAGCTTAAAAGAGGCTAAAAGTAAAGCAGATTGGGCTTTTAGACGTATTCTGTTTTACTTTCAACCAGCTTTAATAAGTGGTCCTCTGTCTCCAAAACTAGAAACAAGCTATGGGGTAAGGCAAGGTGAGACAATCCAGAAAGCTCATACGGGAACTTTCTGTTTTACCTTTGTCTCGCTTTTAGCAGTCATCTGTCTTATCAGCGAATAGTTAATATAGTGTAGTGGTCGTAATAGAGAGGTGTTAAAGCATTTGAGCCGTGTCATGATAAAACCTGCCTTATTACATTGCAATAATGTACAGACCTACATGTAGCACCGTTGTCGTCCTAGGCTCTGTATCTGAGTTGGATCTACACTGCCAAATACCGTATATATAATAATGCTAAATACTATGCTTTAGATTATTGTGGTTGTCAAACAGTGTAGATCAAGGCCAGCCGCCGAGTCTTTGACGCGTCGGCTGACCTTGATCTACCTTGTTTGCATTAATGCATGTTTTGTCATGACACGGATTATTTATAATATAGTCATATTCACCGCTATGTGAACCGCTCCTACAGATACGTCCAGTTTTTCATACTGTCAATTCTCGTTAACTCGAGCTATGTTGATTTTGGACATGTTCATAACTCAAAATTAAAACGTCGTTAAGCAACGTTTTCAAACAATGGTTTTTCAACAGAAGCGAGATTGAGATATTGATTTAAAAAACATAGAAGTTCGTGTAATGTCGACTTGAGCGAGTTTTTGAGTTTTGGCGGCGTCTACGAACCTGATGATTGATAGACCAATTTTACACGGTTGACTGGTTGTTATTGTTAAAGACGTCCCTAGATGACCTTTTGATCATAACGCCTTGCCAGACAATTTCCTTGCAATAATCATGGATATAATAGACATGTCGCTAGCAAAGAACCATTGAAGCTTCACGTGTGAGACTCTACCTTTATATTTGATAGTTTGGTTAGAAATAACCATTGAAAATCACTAGAGCATGAGTATAATCTAGACCTCACCAGGTAAACTGAGATTGTGCTGCAGTGCTTTGCCAGTTACATTGACATCTCCAGAACAATGGGCTGGTGATCCCTCAATGGACTGAGGAAAAGTCTTTAAACCCTTCGCTACCTTATTTTTTATACCTCGAGTAAAATACATGTAGGTACATTCGAAACTCGATAATTATATCTATAATAACTTTGTGAAAAACGGATTTGTTCGATTTAAGCGAGATCGACTTATTGAAATACTGATACGATCGATTTAAGCGAGTTCAAAGTATCGAGTTTCGACTGTATTTGTAAAGAGTTCTGATCAAGGTTCAAACTTTTAGGCACTTATTTCAAAAATTCTGAAGTCAAAACACCTAAAATTCAATTTTAAAAAAATAAAAGCAGACGATAATTGTTTAAAGATTGATGACGTCATGACAGTGAAAAAGTTAACCATTCTCCTGGTAAAAGTCATATTTGTGAAATTGCGGCAATCATGAACATTAATTTTATCATCTGAATAATAATATTGGATAAAAGTGCAAACTCGTGCCATACAGGTCCCATAAGAAAACAGCTCTTTTTGGGGAAAGGACGTTATTCTTTGCCGTTTAAACGCAAATGAAACGCAAACGGGGTGCATTAAAAAAGGTAAAAATACAACGTTTTTAAAAATAATGAAGAGTCATTTTAAACTGAATGGCAAACAGTTAGGAGCCTGATCAGACGCCGGGTAACCCAGCGTCTGATCTGGCTTCAAACTGTTGGCAATAGATATACTAGTTTTAGCGTAAACGCGTTTATTTGACAAGAATAACGTCTTCTCCACTGTACCCTGATCAAACAGCTCAGTGTCTGATCAGGCACTAATCTGGTTTTCCCTCAAACTAACACCTTGAAACAATAGTTTAAAACATGTACTTTTCATATTTCATTTCTTTTCTTTTCACGTTACAGGGTGTGTAATCTGAAATCAAGTTGTTGGTCATTGGTCATTATGTTTTTCAAATGTCAAAATGCCCAATAGGTGACTTTGAAAAATAACACCAGCATACGAAAATTTTAGGCAGACGATATTGCAGCCGTGAATGTTTTGGGAACAGCGAAAAGCGTTATTGTAAGGAGGAAATCGTTTTTCGGAGGGCCGCTGAAGGGAGTGAACATTGTATCCATTTGACCGACATAGCGGGTAACTCAGCGTCTAATCAGGATAAAAACTGTTTCCAACGTGTTTAGAAATGACGTCCCTTATACTGCCTGAAGGTGGATCGACAGCGGGGAGCCCGCATCTCGAGTTCCGGAAATGCTAATGATTTTCACGTGATCTGTTTCGGCACGTGCTTCTACAATGTAGTAGAAACTTGACATAAAGAAAAGTTTGATAAGCTGCATTGTCTTCCTCGATAGCTCAGTCGGTAAAGTACAATCCAAAGGTCCAAGGTTCGAGTCCTATTTGATTCAAAACTTTTTTTTAAACAAATTAAGAAATTTTATGTAAAGTAGAAATTAATAAGGTAGGAATATACGGCGGCCATTTTGGATTATTTCAACACTGGATGACAGGAAAGTGCTAGTATGATTTCTTGATTAATGTTCAATACGAATTGACTAGAAATGTTCAATATGAGTATCAATTGTAGTCAATATAAGTAATTTTATCGCTCGAAAAACTTAAATGTTACTAAAAGGTCATTTTGGTGGCCATTTTGGATTTCTGTGAGCCTGAAACTATTCTAAAACATTCTCAAAATTTGTATTTAGGCAAACGACATTGATAACTGCTAACAAAGTATCACTTTAAAATCTGTATCACTTGAAATAAAAGCCTAATAAGAATGTTTTGGCCTAAACATTCCAAGGGCAGACAACTTTAACCTCAATTATCTCCCTTAATCACTACCTTAACACGCGTCAGACGCGTCCTGAGGATATACATGAATGATATAGTGGAGAATCTGTTATTCTTTCACAATAAACGCGTTAACGCCAAATCTATTATTTGCAGTGCAAACAGTTTGGAGCCAGATCAGACGCCGGGTAACCCGGCGTCTGATCAGGCTCCAAACTGTTTGCCACCAAGATAAACATGAATTATCAGAATTGTCAAAAAGTTGTACTTTTCTACGTTTTAGTGTTTTGCGTTTGCGTACGTTTGCGTTTAAACGGGAAAGAATAACAGATTCTCTACTGTATAAGATAGTACCAAAAGGTTGTATTTTTTGTTGTATATATATATAGTGCTTTCCCCGCAAATAAACGTGGTCTACAGCTTAGACTATCTGTATAGCAGGATAGCCATGTGCAAAGGAAATTTACCATTACACAAATAATTAAAAGTACTTTAAGGCAGGTAAGAAGGATGTAGACAGAGATAGAAAGGAGTGTAAGAATAAATAGTAAAGTAAAATCGCTCAAATGTACAGTACAGCCTAATGGGTACAGCCCTTTCTGTCACAAATAGCTAACCTTTTCAAACAGTCATTCTCCACATTTTATTGCACTGTTTTAGTGTTTATTGTCCTTTAAACATTATATGACGGAATTTCACTAGACAAGCATCTCCTGAAATGGTTTCTTTGCCCCATATAACCACAAACAGTAAAACCTCTCTATTACGACCACTTATAAGAAGGCTAATTGACTGCATAAAAGACAGGTGACAGCTTTAAGCAAGGTGACACCTTGGTTAAAGCAGTCACTTGTCGTAATCACCTAATGATTATCACAATTAAGTGGTCGTCTCAGAGAGAGTTTACTGTATTTTCACAGTGCAGAAAGCGTGTTTTCAATAAAAGAAACTAAAAAAGGAGGGGTATAATTATTATTATAAAACAATATATAAATTTGTTTATTTATTGCTTTCAAACTTTAACTTCAATTCTATTGAGAAGAAAATTGATATGAGTATCGAACAGTTTGAATCCTGATCAGACGCCGAGTTACTCGGCGTCTGATCAGGATTCAAGCTGTTTGATATTATCATAGCAATATTTTGCCTCTGGCGGTGGAAGGGTGAATCCCTCTGATCACGTGACTTTCTTGAGCAAATAAAAAGGATATACCGACTGTTTACAATATTTCATTCGAATAGTTCATCTGGCGAGTATGGACGGACTTACAGTGTACGTTTTAATTATTGGCATTAGCCAATTTACATTTACATCTGGGTTTAACCTTGAAGTTTTGCATACTAATGACGTGCATTCGCGCATCGAGCAGTTCACTAAATATGGCAGCGAATGTAGCCAACAAAATTCCGCCGACGGAAAGTGTTACGGCGGAGTTGCCCGACGGCATACGAAAATAAAGGAAATAAGGAATACTGTTGACAATGTACTTTTACTTGATGCCGGCGACCAGTTCTTGGGGTCTTTATGGTTTACATTGTACCATGGGAAAGCGTCGGCAGTTTTCATGGAAAGACTTGGCTATGATGTCATGGTAAGGTTTTACTCATTGAATCCTAGCGGCGAGTGTACTCGTCTTTTCCTAACAGCGTACTAATGAAGAGTACACTTGTCCTATGCAAACAGTGTTGATCCGGATCCGAGGGATCACTAAGTCCTCTGATTAGGGTCTTCACTGTGTTTCATTTTTCAAATTTAGTGCAAACACAAATTCCTAAATAGCACGTACAGTGGAGAATCTGTTATTCTTTCCAAATAAACGCATTTACGCTAAATCTATTATTTCCATTGCAAACAGTTTGGAGCCAGATCAGACGCCGGGTAATCCGGCGTCTGATCAGGCTCTAAACTGTTTGCCACCAAGATAAACATGAATTATCAGAATTGTCCAAAAGTTGTTCTTTTCTACGTTTTAGTACTTTGCGTTTGCGTACGTTACCCGGCGTCTGATCTGGCTCCAAACTGTTTGCACTGCAAATAATAGTTTTAGCGTAAACGCGTTTATTGGGAAAGAATAACAGATTCTCCACTGTACGATATTTTTGAAAAAATCAAAATAACCTGTATACAGTAAAACCAATACTTCAAGGCTCCAAATAAGGGGAGAATTTCCAAAACTAAACTCGTTATTTCTGCATTAAATCCTATGGTGTCACTACTCGTCAGAATCGTCTCTAAGAGACGATTCTAACGAGTAGTGATACCATAGGATTTGGTGCTAATTTGAAGGAGAAAATGGTGGATTTGTTCAGTCCACTCCTTACATCTGAAGCCCTGATACGTAAGCGGCAACATAATTGAATGTGCACAAACAATTTCACATTTCATTCCCAATAAACGAGTTTGTGCTGAAGCAGTTATTTTAATTGCAAATACAGCGCTCTCTCTCTACAACGAAACTCCAAACAACGACTCCCTCGTTACAACGACCCTTTCCGCTGTTTGCCCAAACAAGACATTTATGTACAACCTTATCATGGCTGCAATACCGTCTGCTTAAATTTGTCGTCTGCTGTTTTTTCTCAAAGTTACATATTGGACATGTTGACAGAAAAAACCTAAATGATGGGTGACAAACAGCTTGAATCCAGATCAGACGCCACGTTACGCGGCGTCTGAGCTGGAATCAAGCTGAATGCAAATGTAAGCCAATGTTCCTCCATAGAATGACTCCCTCCGAACAACGCACATAATGACTGTCTCCAATTAGGTGTCGTTGTAGAGAGGGAGCGTTGTAGTTTGGATTCAGATCAGACACCGAATCACCATACATCTGATAAAGGCAGTTGTTCTTTTGAGCGGTCGCTAAATACAAGTTTGCCTGTAACATGTATTCAGTCGTGTTAGATAAAATCATGCGCATCTTGAAGTTAATGAAACATTACGATGGGTCTATCTTTGCCTTGGGGCATCGTAAAGATAAGATGTACAGCCTACATCATCTAGGTTTCATTGGGCTACCTGCTTTGTTCTGGTCACACTTCAATGATCAGAGGAGTGGTTACAAATGACCAGACATGACTGATGTTATTTATAAATTGCATATTCCGTCCAAAATTCAGAGCCTTAGGGTGCTTTTAGTTGGCAGAAAGAGAGAGAGAGAGAGAGAGAAGATGCTTTTAGTTGGCAGAGAGAAAGAAAGAGAGAGAGAAAGAAAGAGAGAGAGACATATACAAAAAAAACACGGAAATACAGAGAAACCGATACAGACAGATAGACAGACAGAGACAGAAAGTTAGAGAAAAAGACAGGAACAGGGAGAGACACAGACTGGGGGATAGAAGCAGTCAAGAAATTTAGACATGAACGGACAGATAGGTCAATTTTATAGTATTAAGTATCTTTTTTTATACAAAATCAAAACGAATATCAAAATGATTTAGATACTGATCAGACACTGATTTACTCAGCGTCTGATCCGAATCCATTCTTGTTGCACATGGCAGTGATGTCATGTTAGGGATGGTAATGATTAATGTTGGTTTATCATGTGTTTATCATTAACTAGTGTACGCAAATGCACCTCAGTATCCTTATCCGTATTAGCAAGCCTGTATAAATAAACCCTTTCACTCTCAATGACGCTTGAAAGCGCGTTTTCAAACAGTTTGGACCCTGATCAGACGCCGCATAACGCGGCGTCTGATCAGGATTCAAACTGTTTGACATTCGTATAGACATTTTTTAAGTCATACAAAAAATATCGAATACACATCGAATATTTATTTGAAACGATCTTGCAAACAACAAAATTAAAGCAGACGACAATGAAACGGCGAAGGGGCAAAAACCCTCACTGATTTTTTGTAGTGAAAGGGTTAACCCGTTTGCTGCCTTTATGACGTAAAACCTCCGTCTTACACAGTAGTCACCAAAATAATAACATTATCGTCTGCTTAAACTTGTCATCTGTTTATATTTGTAAAAAATGAATTTTAAGAGTTTTTAAATTAATAATTAACATTAATATAAGTGTCCAACAGTATGGATCCACGTAAGACGCCGACTTCTCTGGATCCATACTGTTTGCATAATATAAGTCTTATAGAGGCTGGTAGCCAGCCAGGCATTCATGCGTGAAGCAGCGTGGTACATGATCCATGTCAGCTTCCGTATCCGTATCCTCATATGGGGAGGTGGGGTTATACAGTATGTATAACGTCCCAAACGTCAGCAATGACCTGAATAAGCCATAAATGACACTGCATGCGTAAATATAAAACAAAAACAAAATGACACCAGCCTCCAAGGTTATAAAGCGTTTTAGTTGAGTCTGAGTGTGTTCTTAAGCATATGATTGGTCAGATTTGAGCCTAGGCTCAAATCTGACCAATCAAATGCTTGAGAACGACTGTAGACTCAGCTCAAAAGTGTTTTAGCCTTGGAGCCTGGTAGTCTCGTGACTTTTTGTTATTCATTTTTACCTCCATTTTCTTTGTTACGTATAAATTGTTGACATTTATTTTCACCTGATTGTTTTATTTCTTAATAACAGTCAGCCACCGTAAAGTCTTCCGTGGGGTAAATTCGTACATGGTAGGTTAATGCTAAAAACAATATGTGAGGGGGGGGGGGGGGGGGGAGGTGGATACAGCAGTTCTCTCCCACCTAATGTGACGAATGTTAAAACCAACTCAGGGTTGCCATTTCTCCGGATTTTTTTTCTAGTACATGGCAGCTTAAAGTAGGCTGAAAGTAAAGCAGAATGCGCCTTAATGCACATTCTGCTTTAATTCCAGCCTGCTAAGCAGCCACTTGTCAACAAAACTAGACACAGGCGATGGGTAAAGATACGATTCGTAAAATCAAACTTGAAAAATGCAAATTTGGAAATCTTAGGAAATTTTTTGCGTCAACTTATGGCGGCCCTGTCAACTAGTCCGGCTCTCAGAAAAATTAACTCACAGTGCGATTGCTTCATTGACAACGATTTGAAATGCGTATATATTCGCCAAAAGGGAATTTGTATTATGTTTACTCGACTGAAGTTAATTGAACACATGCATCATTACTTTTTTGCGGTATTTTTTCTGTTTTTGATCGTTTGGAGTGATATATCAAAATGGGTCGATATTTCCTGAAACTTTAAATGGGCGATTTCAGTTTTACAATTAAGCCCATATTTGAATAGTTAGGGTGGCTGTTAATACTCCTTTAAAAATAGCAAACACTGAAGGTCCTGGTCATAGGGATCCTTAAGGAGCCCTCTGATCAGGGTATACACTGCTTTGATAGGACACGTGTACTCTTGATAGGTTTATGATTTGTTCATGAAGAGTATACTCGTCGCCAGGGCTCAATTTGTTACAGTGGAGAAAATGTTATTCTTTCCCCACTAAACGCGTTTACGCTAAAATTATTATTTCTTTTGCAAACAGTTTGGAGCCAGATCAGACGCCGGATTAAGATTAATAATCAGGATTGTCAATTAGTTGTCGTTTTCTCCATTTTAATGCATTGCGTTTACGTTTCGTTTGCGTTTAAACGGGAAAGAATAACGTGTAATCCACTGTAGTTAACACTCTCATTGTGCACAATCAATTACTCCACTTTCACTCATTTACCACCAATACATAGTTTGCTTTAAAATGTTGTCTAAATGTTGTCTAAACTATTACTTCAAAGTCAGATTTAAAGCATTTTGTCAGAATATATATCGATACAAATGTCAATCAGTTTGGATCCTCGTCAGACGCCAAATCATGCGTCCGACCTAGATCCAAACTATTTGCAAAGGCTACTTTAAAAGTGTGGATCCTGATCAGACGCCGCGTGACGCTGCGTCAGACCAGGATACAAACTGTTTGACACTCGTTTGTGAAATTTCGTCAGTCATACAGTCTTAAATCTAGACGTAATCTTGGAACAATATTGCAGACATCAATTATAAACAGACGACAATATGGCAGTGCAGGGGTAAAAAGCTTACGATAAATTTGTCACTGAAAGGGTTAAAGTGTAACAATAATACTGCGGGAAAAGCTATTAACCTTAATCGCTGCTGCAATATCATCTGCTTAAAATCGTCGTCTGCTTGTATACATGTATCTTAAAATTGAATTTTGGACATTTTGATTTGGCACACGTCCATTTAGACACGTGTCAATCAGTTTTGACGGCGTGTTTTACGCGGTATCTGATCTGGATCCAAATTGTCAGAAATGTTGAATCAAGTCCTGCTCAGCACTCTTAGGGCCGAATCAGTTACATGTACTTGATTAAATAGGTGACATTAACTCAGTTGCGATTTTATCCCGGCGGATGGTATTCCATACTTAAAAAGGTTGAATATCTCCATTAACACTCGACTCTAAGTACAATGTAGCTGTCCTTTAACCCATTACATGTACCCAATAAATACCTTTTTACGCCTTTGATTTCTTTCCTCTACGGAAGGACATAGTTCCAATGTATATAGTCTAGAATATGTACCATAAAACGTTTTCTTTATCCTAGAAGATATCAGCTTAAAGCAGGTTGAAAGTAAAGTAGAGTGTGCCTTAAGAATGTGCTTTACTGTTAACCTGCTTTAAGTGGTCAACTACCTTCACTACTATAAACAGGCTACATGTATATGGGTAATGGGTTGAAAGCAGCGTACCCTGTAAACAGTACACTTGTCCTAAAGTAAATACTTAGATCAGAGAGATCCTACATTATACATATGACCATGATATGCAAGTGTTGTATGTCAATATGCTATACATGTACATGCACAAGTAAGATATTGTAAATAAAAACACACAAACCTAAATAGTTGAAATGAACAGGACTTCATCTAAATCTGATTTAAAGTTTCGGAGTGAACTCATATACTCGCAGAATAAATGTCGTCCCCATTATTTTTCAAAATTATTAAGATCTATGTATGTTTTTGCGAAAGGAGCTTTCGATATCAAGAGCATGAAACAGGTGGAATCCTGATAAGACATAGGAGTGCACGGTATCTGATCAGGATACAAACAGTTTCAATGACCAGAGTACTTACATGTAGATCACGACGGTGAAATCGTTTGTGAAATCATGGATGGCGTGATTTGATTTAAGAAATAGTCCATGTTTTACCGTTGTAAAACGGTATTTTACAACGGTTGGGAGTTGTGATGCGCAGGAATTGGCCACGAAGGTCGAAGGCCTGAGTGGTCAATTCCTGCGCATCACAACGACCAGCCGTTGTAAAATACCGTTTCACAACGATAGAGCATAGATTATTTCGATTCTAACATGACCAGATTTAAAGAAATTAATTAGAAAGGAAATCAAATGTTCCATACTTATTTCCTCAGCGAATGCATTTTTCCGACCGAATAACTTCTCCCGCGGCTTTTACAAGAATCTAACACCAAACAGCAAATTTACGCACAGCAGAGAATTCGCACACACAAAACACATTAAATTTAATTTTACTGACCCACCATCTGGCATAGAACAAACATAACATGAAACAAGACCGAAAAATTGGGAAATTACAGTAACATGTCTGGTTAAAAGTATATGGTATTTACGTAATACGTCACGTCATTTAACCGCGGGAGGAGAGGGGTAGGGAAGAGCGTTGTAAAACGTCTCAGGTATACCACGATGAGCTTGTTCTGTTTTTATAGTGATCAAGACGCGTGTCATGTTAGAATAAACATTTTAACACTTCTTCCAAAACAGATACCGCCTGATTTGAAACTGTCTTCAGCTAGTCTTCAATTTTAGATTTATATATTCTATTGATGTTCACCTAAGAAAACAATTTTTCAAACAGTTTGGATCCAGATCAGACGGCGCGTAACTGTGGCGTCTGATCTAGATCAAAACTGTTTGAAAATACCAGTATAGTCGCGATTGACGGGTTAAGGGTTTAACGCATCCACCCCTGAAACTTTTATTGGACAATTCCAATTTTAAATAAGTCTAACCTATGTTTGACTATCTAGGGTTGATTTCAACATTCCAAAATGACAAACGGTATAGATACTGATCCTTTAGGAGCCCTCTGATCAGTGTCTACACTGTGTGCATTGGACAGGGGCAAACATCACAGGTACACGTTTGTTAGTGACGAGTATACTCGTCGCTAGGGTTGAATGTGTAAATGCGAAATCATTATACAATAATGTGCCATATGATATATTTCTATTGTAACTCTTTTACACTCATTGTTCTTGAAAATAGGATGTATTCCAATTACTACAGTGGAGAATCTGTTATTCTTTCCCGTTTAAACGCTAACGTACGCAAACGCAAAGTACTAAAACGTAGAAAAGAAAAACTTTTGGACAATTCTGATAATTCATGTTTATCTTGGTGGCAAACAGTTTGGAGCCTGATCAGACGCCGGGTATCTGGCTCCAAACTGTTTGCAATGGAAATAATAGATTGAGCGTAAACGCGTTTATTGGGAAAGAATAACAGATTCTCCGCTGTAAAAGCTCTAATACTTATTAGAAATCATCTCTTCGAGACCAATCTGTTCAGTAGTCATATCATCGGAATTTGTTACAATATAGGGATAAATGTGAGCTTTTTAAAATTTCAAAAGATACAGCGGGGAGGGAGCATTTTTTCTGCCCGATAACTGTGCTTAACCCATTACCCCATTGCCCGTTTCTAGTATAGTATTGAAGAAAAGGTGATCACTAAAAGGGACTCGCAACCGGATGGTGTACTTGTCATAATAAAATAAAATACTCAAACCAAAGCAAATGTGTGGCATTATTGGGCCTCTGACATTAAAAAAATATGATCAGTCCAAAAAAAGTACCAATAACCGTCATCGAATCGGTTTTTTTTTTAGATATTTTCCATCGTTTTTCTATAGCGCCAGTCGACGGTATTGTTGTTGTTGTTGTTGCTTCTCTACAGAAATTGAACACGGGCTCAGATATAAACAGAGCCGAATAGTGTACTATCCATCGCTACACACTCAAGTACGTTAATTCGATACCATAGTAATGTAGAGCCCGTAGTCGAGTGGGTTAAGGTGTTTTCTTAATTTTCGTGTTTGATTCCCACCAGAGCTTCTTCTCTGTTTTTAAATGCATTTTTTAACATAATTTCTTATCCTAAACTAAATCTTACCCATTTATATAAGTATTTGACATATATTTACAAATTACTATTTTTAATGCTACATGTAAATCCGGTTGCGAGCCTCTTTAAAGCAGGTTGAAACAAAAGCAGAATGTGCCCTAAGGCACATTCTGCTTTTCGTTCAGCCTGCTTTAAGCTCAAATCTGCTAGCTTAAAGAAAATATTTCTTATGATACATATTTTTGACTTTGTAAATAGGAACTATTTTCTTCAGTGGCTGAGTAATTAAAAGTCGTAAAAAGCGTATTGATGGGGCAATGGGTTGAAGCAATGGTGCCTATTACAAACAGTTACAGTGGAACATCTGTTATTCTTTCCCAATAAACGCGTTTACGCTAAATCTATTATTTGCAGTTCAAACAGTTTGGAGCCAGATCAGACGCCGGGTAACCCGGCGTCTGATCAGGCTCCAAACTTTTTGCCACCAAGATAAACATGAATTATCAGAATTGTCAAAAAGTTTTTCTACGTTTTAGTGTTTTGCGTTTGCGTACGTTTGCGTTTAAACGGGAAAGAATAACAGATTCTCCACTGTAATGCCCCTATTCCACACCGACTACGAATCCCACGAATCCCAAGAATTGATAAATGCTGTGATTCGTGGGGATTCGTGGAGTTCGGCATTTCTTTCTATCCAATTCGTGGCCCTCTACGAATCGGCTACGAACGAGTTAAGAATATTCGTGGGATTCGGCTCGAATCTTACGAATACTGTCAAGAATTCAGTACGAATTGCAAGAATCCACTACGAATACTGCACGACCGCTAAGAATCAGTTACGAATAAGCCGAATGCATCTACGAATATGCCGAATGCATCTACGAATCGGCTACGAATGAAGTTTGATTCTTGAAGGTTCGTGGGATTCTTGAAGGGAGGTAGTGTTCCCTCCCTACAACGGCCCTCCAAACAACGACTCCCTCCTTACAACAACACTTGTCGTTGTTTTCCAACCAAAAACAAATATGTCCAACCTTTCACGCCTGTTATATTGTTTGCTTAAAATTGTTGGCTGCTGTTTATCTCAAAGTTACATAATAGACATTTGACAGAAAAAAATAATGGCGTGTGACAAACAGCTTGAATCCAGATCAGACGCAGCGTTATTCTGCGTCGGATCTGGATTCAAATTGTTTGCAAATGTAAGCCAATTTTCCTCCCTTTAACGATTCCCTCCAACAACGCCAATCGTAGAGAGCGAGCGCTGTAGTTCCCGTTTCAACTCGGGCATCAGTCCAGAAATTGACTCTAAGATAGAGCAGCAGTGGCACTGAATTTGGAACTTGTGCATCAACGCTAGCTGCATGCTTATAGCACGAAGATATCCCGAAGAAGAAGGGGACGATCCACAAGGTGCTGGATTAGACAGTGGCTGACTCCATCTAGAACGCTAGAACATTAACTTAGTGTGGAAGATGAGAATACCTTTACCAACTTCAGTGTTCCCTCTCTACAACGGCCCTCCCAACAACGACCGCTCCGTACAACGACCCTTGCGACAGTTCCCCAAACATGACAATTACGTTTAACATTTTTGCTGCTGCAATATCGCCTGCTTAAAATTATCGTCTACTGGTTTTCTCTAATTTACATATTGAACATTTTGATAGAAAAACATGACGAGTGAACAACAGCTTGAATCCAGATCAGACGCCGTGTTACTCGGCGTCTGAACTTAATTCAAGCTGTTTGTAAATGTAAACCAAGTCTTAAGTTTCCCTCCCTATAACGACTCCCTCCGAACATATTGTGTGTGTCCCATGTGGTGTCGTTGTATAGAGAGGGAGCGCTGTATGTACATGTAAGAATGGCAGGATTATAGGTCAGTCATCCAAGCAGATGAGGGACACTCACGTGAGACCAAATATATATACCGGAGTGAAGCTGGCATTGACTCTCAGACTCCTGGCTACAGGAGAAATGTATCAAACTGGTACTCACGAATCCCACGAATGAGTTAAGAATACCACGAACGCCAAATAAGCCGTTTACGAATCCTACGAATCAGCTACGAATCCTACGAATGCACTACGACTTTGTTACGAATTAACTTCCCATTGTTCCATTCGTGGAGGTCTTGGCCAAAACTTTGAACAGCTCAAAACTTTTGCCACGAATCCCCGACCGCTCACGAATTGCAAGAATCGACTACGAATCAGGTAAGAACTCCACGAATCTGTTAAGAATCAACTACGAATCCTAACATTTTCCAATTCGTAGCGATTCGTGGGATTCGTAGTCGGTGTGGAATAGGGGCATAAGAGTCACTTTAGACGCCAAGTAACTAAGATTTTAATCAATCGTTTACATTTCCAAAAGGCTTTTATTTTCTCAATGTCATTGCATTGCGTCGGCATTTAATTTCGTTTAACCATTTCCTTCATTGCCATAACTCTTATCTTGCTGAATTATCGTCTGCTTCAAATATATCGTCTGCGAAACATGATCAAAATAAGTTTAAATGCCGGGCTCTTTATCTGAAGAAAGGTTTAACATAAGTGATAAACAGTTTTGACCCAGATCAGACGCCGCGTCACGCGGCGTCTGATCTGGATCAAAACTGTTTACGTTCAGCACGATAAGGGGAAAGAGTATTTATCAATTCTTCGTTTGCTACAATATCAACTGTTACAAAGTTTGTAATTAGTTTCGTATCTGAATATTAAAGTCGTTTTAGCAATTTCAATTTCAATTTCCTTTATTACGCTCAGTTCATATTATACATGAATACATGAGGAAATCATAATACATTGTATATACATGTACATAGACAACACATATATATTGACAAACAAATATTTTTGTGTATTATCAGTTAGTTTAATTTTAGAAGAGTGTTTACTGTTAGATTCCGGGAGAGATACGGATATAATTAACTGAATGTTAAAGTAAGCAAAATATACTGGGAAAGCTAGACATTTTCAGTTATAATAATGTACAAATGAAAAGTATTAAGATATTTAACAGCAATTTTACTTAAGGACGTGTATAACAATAGATTGTAATATAATTACACACGTTCCCAAACACAAAATGCGTATAATACATGTCAATGTATCATGAATGAATGAACAAATATGAGTGCCTGAATGAATGGCCGAATGAATGAATGAGTGATTCAAATAAACACTCAGTTATTCACCCAATCAATCTGTCAGTCAATCAATCAACCAACCAACTAATCAATAAATAAAGTAATGAAGAAAAAGATGATATAATCAAAACACAAAATATGAAGGTCCTGTTGTACCGAAGTGGATAAAACGTCAATTTCTCCCAATAAACGCGTTTACGCTTAAACTAAATTGTCTATTGCAGACCGTTTGGATCCAGATCAGACGTCGGGTAACCTGGCGTCTGCTAAGGTTCCAAACTACCTGGCACTCAGATAAGATAAACATAGGCGGAACTGTCTAACATTGAAGAACCCCTAAAATGAGGTCCAAACAGCTTGGATCCTGATCAGACGCGTTTTGCGGCGTCTGATCTGCACAAAAACTGCTGTCAAGTAAAGTCGCTACTTACAGGAGAAATGCTAAAGGATTATTTGGACAAGGACACACTTTTAAATATCTTTCAAAACATGTTTAAATATACCTGATTATCATAAACCCTTAACCCATTACCCCATAGCCTGTTTCTAGTAGTAAAGATATGTGGCCTATTAAAGCAGGTTTCAGCCTGCTTTAAGTTGCTATCTGCTAGGATATAGAAAATATTTATTATGGTACATATTCATGACAGTATAAAATGGAACTTTTTTCTTTGGCGGATGAATAAAATGAATGCGCTAAAAGTCGCTTCTATAAGGGAAAGGGTTAATCCTCGAATATTGTCGCCGGCTTCAAAATCTTTTGCACATTTGGTCATATCACGCTTTTCATTTTTATTGCAAATCCGTCTGGAAAAAATCGGAAGAAAAATTAACACAAGTATCAGATATTTTGGATCCTCAACAGACGCTGATAGACTCGGTGTTGTTTGATCTGGGTACACACTGTTTGTAAATAGCAGTCAAATATTTCTTTCATCTTTTATTTGAGATTACAGTTGCTTTGCAAACAGTTCGGATACAGATCAGACAGTTGTTGGTTCGGCTTCTGTTCGGAATCCAAACTATGTGACACGTTTATTGATAGATGTATTTCTTCAGACAAACTGCTTTAACTCTTTGAACCATAGTCACGCATATATGTGTCATTTGCAAACAGAGTACATGTGAGGGGTAAACTTGTCCTATGGAGCCCCATTATCAGGGTCTACACTGTTTTATCATTTTGACATATATATATGGTTTAAATCAACCATAAAAAGTCAAAAATGGACATGACTAAATTGACAATTAGAATTGTTCATTAATTTTGAGGTTTCAGGGAAACCCCTGAAACTTTAAAAGGACAATTCCAGTTTCCTATTTAGTCGATAGTTAATGTTTAAATATTAGGGTTGATTTAAACGATAAACATGTACATGTACCCGTACATGTATTGTCAAATACCAAATAGAGCAGACCCTGATCAAAGGGCTCCTGCAAGAGCCCTCCGATCAGTATCTACACTGTTTGCAGTTTTATTATCTTAACCATTTATTGCATATAACGCCATAGTACAGAGTGTTCTACTCTGTTTGCATAGGACAAGTGTGCATTCATTGATACACTGTTTGTTATTGACATACTTGTTCACTCGTCAATAGGGTCGAATGAGTACCCTGAGTATGAAACAATTCACAAGTTGGCAGTCGACAGTACAATACGATTATCGTATGAGAGCAGACGACTTCATGTTGTTTATATCTACATTGTATATAAGAAAGATGATAAGATAGAGGTTAGATTAAAAGGTTAATTTTTCTTACCGTAAGTAAACACTGCTATATTAATCGCACATGCATCACAAATGCTTTCGTGCATAACCTGACCATATACATATGACATTCAATAATGGTTTCATTGTACAGCGGAGAAGACGTAATTCTATCCCGTAAATAAGGTTGACGACTCCTGTAGCGTGTTCAGGTAACAGCGACTTTTAGCATGCCAACAACCCTTATAGTACGACATCTAACGTTCTTCAATACTCTCCAATAATAATTTATAACGCCCCCATGTTTATTTACTTTCAAGGTTTCGAACGTACTATTTACGAATCGGAATAACACACGTGAAAGTGTACTAATCAACTGAAATGCATCAATCTTACAGCATTTAATAATAAGATGCGGGGAAGCTTTCCAGCTGGATTGCGGAAGGTCGGCGGTTCTACCCAGTTGCCGATTTCTGCCTGAAGGGGTTTTGGGGTCTTCCTCCGCCTATAATTAGAAATGAAATATGAAAACATTTGAGTCCCGGCTTTGTTTTATAAATCGTCACGTACTAGAATCATATATAAATAGTCAATGTTTTATATTTCAGTGCCTGGGCAACCATGAATTTGACAAGGGCGATGCGGTTCTAACTGAATTCATTGAGAACGTGACATTCCCTGTAGTCAGCGCCAACACGGAAGTGACCAGCGGCTCCCCACTGTATGGAAAGTTCACAAAGTCCGTGACCTTGACCGTTGGTGGAGAACGTATTGGAGTGGTAGGCTACATAACGCCTGATACAAACAAAATTTCAAACCCAAGTATGAACGTTTGTATATTTCCATAGGCGAATATGTTAGTACATAATTGCAAACAGTCTAAACCCTGATTAGACGCCGATTATCTCGATTATCAGGCTCCAAACTGTTTGTAATTCAGATTCAATTGAACATATACATTTTTATTGCTCTGTGTTTGCGTTTAAACGGGAAATAATAACGTGTTCTGGACTGTACATGCACTCCTGTGGCCCGTTTCATAAATAACGGTCGTAACTCTAAACTTAAAAATACATTTAATTTCTCTACCTAATCATGTCTTGTGACATCTCTTTGGAAACGTCTTGAAAAGACGATTCCTAAGAGATGCCACATGACAGGATTAGATGGAGAAATGAATAATAATTGAGACTTTTATAATCTGACTTACTACAACATTTGTCGTACGAAGTTTTATGAAACGGATCCCTGATTGATGTCAATGAAACCTCGCTTCCACGGTCACTCAATTGATTGACTCCTTTGGGATGAGAAATGTTAATGAAAGACTCCATGCAAAGCAATATTAAAGTATAGCAGAAAGACTCTTCATGAGCTGTCAGATCTGCTTTCAATAGTCCCAATCTTAAACAACAAAAACACAAACATTCTTTTTATTTGTCGTCGTAACGAGATTTCACTTTATATAATTTATACGACAAGGTCTAAGCACCAACTTTATTATAGGTTTTAAGTCTAGGCGATGTTTTATTTTGTTTGGGTAGTTTGTTTACAAAAATACATGTACTTACAAACAGTGTAAACATCGGTCAGAATGTTCATGCAAGGACCCTCTGACCAGTGCCAATACCGTTGGTATAGGCATATAAACTGTTAATCAGGCTAACGGTTTACGAGGGATGCGTATATACGCGTCACCAGTGAAATGCTTACAACATTTTGCATGCTACATGTAAAGCGATTTTGGATACAGATGAGACACTGACTCAGTCGGCGTCGCATAGCTCTGGATCCAAACTCTTTGACACTCTGGCGATACATTTCTTGATGGAAATGCAGAAAAAACATGTGTGCAATTAATCGCCGATGAAACATGAAAATAGCCAATAAACACATCGCGTGCTAAATGCAATACAGATTTTAATGTGCACGTGCTCTATTTCAAAACACTAACTGCTTTGTGATTGCACAATTAGGCGACACATATACTTATTGCGCTTACATTCGGTACCTGCTTTTTTCTATTCTATCGAATCAATAAACAGTCAATCCTGTATTTAAAAAATATGAATTTCTTTAACTCTTTGAACCCTAGTCCCGCATATAGGCGTGCTTTTCAAACAGTGTACATGTGAATAGTACACATGTCCTATACAAACAGTGAAGACCCAGATCAGAGGGCTCCGAAAGGAGCCCTCTGATCAGGGTCTTCACTGTTTGTCACAATGCCAAACATTGACAAAAACAACCCTTTAAAGTCAGAAATGGACTAGACTTAGATGGAAACTGGAATTGTCCATTTAAAGTTTCAGGGAGGAAAGAGTTAAGACAAGTACATGTCTGCTGAAAGCATGCTAGAATTAGAAATGATAATTAATTAGATAAATGTACAGCGGACATACCATACGTACAACGCATATTTAACGATCCACCATCTGGCAATATATTCTTGCAAGCAGATTCATTAAAAAAGACTGTTTGAACAGTTTGGCATCTATGAAATATTTACTTTTTTATGAAATTCTGACTTAATACATTGTAAATACTTTTTTTCTTTTATTCATTGGTACCAATTTTAGTATGTTGTTATTTGACATATGCTTGGTGCTTAAACGTTAGATGTCTAGTTTGTTTGAAAATTGATTTTCCTGCTCAAATAACCTTACATAAACATCACCCCTGTATTAAATCAGCCCTTCCGTCTTTCACCATCAATATTTTTTGTATTATTTTGCAGGTAGCCATGTGACATTCAATGACGTCATTTCGTCTGTTCAGACAGAGGTAATAAGCTTAACTTCACAGGGAGTTAACAAGATTATAGCCCTTGGACATGCCGGATATAACATTGACCTGGCAGTGGCCAAAATAGATGGCGTTGACATAGTTATTGGCGGACATACTAATACTTTCCTATACAATGGTGAGTGGCCAGTCGAACTCTTCAATTAACCCCTTCACTTCCATGACGTCATCAAATTTAAACAATTTTCGTCTGCTTTTATTTCTCAACTTTGAACTTTGGTTATTTTGACTTCAGACATATTGAAATTGGTATCAAGCAGTTTGAATCCTAATCAGACGCCGGGTTACGCGGCGTCTGATCAAAATCCAAACTGTTTGTAAATTAGTATTGTACCAGGGTTAATAAAGGGGTCAAAATAATCAGTTTTACATGTACAATGTACTTTGATAAACTTTGCAGATGAAATTGTTACAGTGGAGAAAACGTTATTATTTCCCAATAAACGCGTTTACGCTGAAACTGTTATTTCAAATGCAAACAGTTTGGAGCCAGATCAGACGCCGGGTAACTCGGCGTCTGATCAGGCTCCTAACTGTTTGCCACTCAAATTGAAATAGATAGTCAGAATTGTCAAAAAATTGTCATTTTCTCCATTTTACTGTGATGCATTTACGTTTAAACGGGAAAGAAAAACATTTTCTCCACTGTAACCAATTAACGCCTTTCATCTACAAACGTAGACATATTAGCAAACAGTTTAGACTCTGTTGAGATTAGCACTATTCGCTATTTCATATGAAATAATCTGCTCTATTGTTCTCATCTTCAAGATAATTCATATTCATGTAATATCATTATGTTATTTTTAATAATTGCATTCCAACATAATTTTAAGCAGTTATACCGGTAACTAAGAAATGCGTATTTGTGTGAATTTAAAATGTTAGAGTCAGTCGAAGACAGGAATAATCAAGTTATTTGTAACTTAACTGTTTATCCCTTCTCCAACTTAATATTTGGATATAACTCTGTTCACAATGAACATCTACAATGGCATTTGCTAACCATAAGTACATGTAATACATGTACAATAACGACACTTTTTTCCAATGAAAGAGAATCGTATAAGGAAAATTATACGAGACAACATTGCAGATCCTGATCAGGCAGCTTTTATTTGATCTGGGTATGCACCGATTTCAAGAAGTGTCAATGTATGCTAACAGATAATAAAACAGAATGCGTAATGTAATAGCTACATGTATATCATAATTATATTTTTACTGTTCAGGTGAGCCGCCGTCTAATGAAGACCCTACTGGACCTTATCCTGTCCCAGTGACACAGGGATCGGGCAAGAGAGCTCTGGTGGTACAAGATGCCGCCTGGGGCAAGTACCTGGGGTACCTCAACGTCACATTTGACGACATGGGCGTGGTAGAGGCGTGGTCAGGAAACCCGATTATACTGGACGGCACAATACCCGAAGGTACATGTAATTGCAGACATAGACATAAACAAAAACTACATTTATTTGGTTACTTAATATACACATTCTATCTCGTTACATCAGCATGTATAAATCCAACTTTTAAACAGGTCAACTCATGTGACATGCATAATCACAATGTATATATTTATAATCTAAAAATATTTTAGAGATCATGAGATTGAGATAAATCTAAGACAAACAGTTCATCGTGTCAAATATGAGGAGAATGAACACCTGTTTTTTCAAAGATCAGGACCCAAACTATTTGGCACTCATCTTAAAGTTTCTCAAGTCATACATGTACAGTGGAGAATCTGTTATTCTTTCCCGTTTAAACGCAAACGTACGCAAACGCAAAGCACTAAAACGTAGAAAAGAACAACTTTTGGACAATTCTGATAATTCATGTTTATCTTGGTGGCAAACAGTTTGGAGCCTGATCAGACGCCGGGTTACCCGGCGTCTGATCAGGCTCCAAACTGTTTGCAATGGAAATAATAGATTTAGCGTAAACGCGTTTATTGGGAAAGAATAACACATTCTCCACTGTACATGTAGTCACGAAACTAAATTTTAAATTTTAGAAATAAAAGCAGACGACAACTATTTATACATGTAATTGATGTCGTAATGGCAGTGAAAGGGTTAATTCATTCAAGACAGTGTTTGTATTGAGATGAATGCAAACTTTGTGCCTATGCATATTTATACAACCTTCAACTTCCTTCATTATGTTGTATACATGTACATGCACGAGCGTACATTCACCCAATTCACGCAGTTGTTAAACCTTAAGCATGCAATGCCTATAGTAAAATTTTAATGATGCCTGCCGAATTCGTGGTCTGCAACAGTTATTAATCAGAGTTAATTCGGCTTCATCTTCTTTTTTGAAAAAACAACTTGAATGTCAAACAGTGTGTTCTCAGATGAGACACTAAATTACTCGTTGTCTCATGTTGATCCAATCTATTTACAACAGTTGCAAAATTTTAACTCTTTGCATGCCACATACAGTGGATAATACGTTATTCTTTCCCGTTTAAACGCAAACGAAACGCAAACGCAAAACACTAAAACGTCGAAAATAACAACTTTTCGACAGTTCTTACTATTGATTTTAATCTGAGTGGCAAATAGTTAGGAACCTGATCAGACGCCGGGTTACCCGGCGTCTAATCTGGCTCCAAACTGTTTGCAATGGAAATAATAGTTTAAGCGTAAACGCATTTATTGGGAAAGAATAACGTTTTCTCCATTGTAAATGCTGCCTACCGAATTCGTGGTCTGCAACACTTATTGATCAGAGTTAATTCAGCTGCATCTTCTTTTCGAAAATATCTATTGAATGTCAAACAGTTTTGGTCCAGATCAGAAACTAAGTTACTCCTCATCTCATCTTGGTCCAACAGTTGCAAAACTTTAACTCTTTGCACGCCATCTATCGGTGAAATCGTGATTATCTGTGCAAACAATTTGGACCCTGATGAGACGCCGCATGACGCGGCGTCTCATCAGGCACCAAACTGTTTGGTACTCTGATATCTGTGTTAAAAGAATATCTTAAAAACTATTTTTAGAACAATAGCAGTTGACTTGATCTATTGTTGCAGACTAAATTATTACCCAGCATGTAAATAGTTGAGGGATGCCTTACTTTCAATAGAGATCACGTTGATTCAAGTATTGCACATTAAACGATTGATGCATGCATATACACCAATCACCTGTAAATTAATACCTGTTTAGTAAGATCTTTTCAGACGTTCCTTTTGCTCTTATATTTGTATTTTGTTAAACCGGATTTCACACTTGTGCTATAGGGTTGTATAAATATTTGGCAATGAAATAATATTTAAACTAAACGCTTAAATAGACTTTAAGTACTGTAAACTCACTGTTTACCGATACTTCAAATTGAGTATCGTTTGCAGTATTTGAGGGCATGTACAGTTGAGAAAACGATATGTTTTCCCAATAAACGCGCTTATGCTTAAATATTATTTCTATTGCAAACAGTTTGGAACCAGATCAGACGCCGGGTAACCCGGCGTCTGATCAGGTTCCAAACTGTTTGCCACCAAGATAAACATGAATTATCAGAATTGTCCAAAAGTTGCACTTTTCTACGTTTTAGTGTTTTGCGTTTGCGTTTCGTTTCGTTTAAACGGGAAAGAATAACGTTTTTTTCCACTGTAGGAGTATAAAACAGGACGAATGTTAAACAGAAAACTCCATCGGGAGTCTTCTGGTCAACTGTTGTCGTGCATTAAGCACCTAATTGCCTTTAACCCTTTCATGATCAAGTTTATTTTGAGGTTTTAACCCCTCTACCGCTTTATTGTCGTCTGCTTCAATATTGTTGTTTGCAAAATCGTTTAAAAGTCAGATTTAAGGCAGTATAACTGACGTAATTTCAAAACAAGTGGCAAACAGTTTTGATGCGTTACGCGGCGTCTGATCAGGATCAAAACTGTTTGCAAATGCGCTTCATGACATCTTTGAGAGTGAAAAGGTTAAAGGTCTGGTCGCTTACGAGAAGTTTTAACCGATTAACTCCAAGTGTCATATATTATGCGTCATTTACATACAGTGTACCATTGAATAGTACACTTGTCCTATGCAAACAGAGTAGACCCATATCCGATTGTTCTTACATCAGCTCACTAACCGGTTTTTATTGTTTTGCCCTGCGTCGTTTAAATTAAACAAGATATTAAAAAATGGACTAAGACTTATTCGGAAAGAACTGTCGGTAAAATTATGTCGTGTTAGGGGAAAACAAATTAGTGTACACATTTTGTTTACCATTAAGATCTGCAAATTATTTCATGTTTCCGTCTTTCGATACAATTTATACATATGTATTTGTATAATACAATATTACTAAAAGTGATTGGGTATTTAGCTAGGTTTCTTCTAAAAACAAAATAAAATTAGAGCAAAACAAATTGAAAGGATTAATTTTTATTCTGGTTCAAAAGGCAACTATACCCTTTTAGTGGCTTAGCACAGTGACTTAGCATTATTTTGACTGTTGTATTTTATTGACTTTGCAGATAATGATTATAGTAACATCAAAAAAGGGTTATAAAACACATGTGATAGCCATTTGGATATATACATGTATACCTATATATCTATATATTAGTCAAGTTTACAAGTTGTACAAGTTTATTTAGATAAATAAAGTCACACGTATATTTTAGTTCTACATGTACAACATGGAGTGAAACCCCGGTTTTACAATTGTAAAGACTTTATTCAATGTCAGTAAACTTGTTTGTGTTAGCCTAATTGTTTTCGTTGCTCAAAAGTGTTTGCCATTCAGATTAAAACAAATATTCAACATTTTAATAAATCGGTTATTTTGTGCATTACATTGCATTGCGTTTGCATTTAGTTTCATTTTAACCACAAATAATAACGGACCCACTGTGTCATATTCAGTGCAGCCAAGGTACAGTGGAGAAAACGTTATTCTTTTCCAGTAAACGCGTATACGCTAAAACAATTATTTCCAATGCAAACAGTTTGGAGCCAGATCAGACACCGGATAACCCGGCGTCTGATCAGGCTCCAAACTGTTTGCCACTCAGATAAAAATTATCAAAATGTAGATCTAGTCATTTTCTCCATTTTAGTGTGTTGCGTTTGCGTAACGGGAAAGAATAACGTTTTCTCCACTGTACATGTTCATGGTATAACCACTGGGGTCCAACTATGTATTATCATCAAAATGCTTTACTACGACACCTTAATTACAGTATATGGGTATTCTAATAGATTTACAATGTATATTCCTACGATGTCAGTGTTTATACAGGGAAATGTTTTGCTACGAAAACAAAGTTGCCTTCGTAGGAATAAAACTATATTATTATACCAATATGAGTTGTAGCAAAACAGTTGATGATAATACCTAGTTGGCCCCCGTGATTACGCACATACAAAATAAAACTTGAAAACGATGTGTCAGTCAGAGTGTAGTTTGAAGCAAAATGAAATTAAAGCACACAGCTTCCGTTTGGGAGTAATCTGCCACTCGACCCGCCTCTATAAATGCAATAAAAACGTAGTTTATCAGTGCAATAAATCTGAGAACATAATGTAAACAAAGCGTTGTAAGTTGTTTTATTGCACATCTTTTGTTTACCATTGTATTCTACTCGCGCATATCACTGGTGTCTCCTTTAACCCTTTCACTCTTAATGACGTCATAAAAGCACATTTGCAAACAGTTTCGATTCTGATCAGACGCCGCGTTACGCGGCGTCTGATCAGGATCAAAACTGTTTGCCACTTGTTTTGAAATTACGTCAGTTATACTGCCTTAAATCTTAATTTTGAAACGATATTGCAGACAGCACTATTGAAGCAGACGTTGATCATGAAAGGATTAACTATTTGCACGCTATGAACAGGCGAATTTGTAACCACTATTGCAAACAGTTTAGATCCAGATGAGACGCCGAGTAACTCGATCTTGATCCTTTAACAGTGTATTTTAATGAGAAACACCAACATACGATATCAAACAGTTCTGATATTGAACAGACGCCGAATTACCCTGTTTCTGATCTGGATAAAAACAAACACGAATGAACTCAGGCTCAGCATGGCAAGAGGGACACCATGTAACGGTATACATATAAACGCATCTCAAAATTATGAATCTCAACCTTTATAAACTTGAAATATCTTATTCAAACATAGACAAATATTTGCATAGTATGTATTAACTTCGTTTATAGCATGAACATGCACAGCATGTTTGAGCTGTAACAAAAACCCTGAAATCTTGAAAGAGAGACCTTGAAATATTTTACTCTTTTCGGCATTCAAATGTTTTGCTTTATTATTTTGATCAAATGCTATTCAGAGAAAAGGGTTACACAGGGTTACACTCTCTGTACTGACACAGACACAGTGACAGTCTGTTTTTACGACCACTCAAACCTATACTCCCGATACACGCACTTTTACACCTCTAACTTATTCCTCCATTGAAGAAAAAAGTTCTTATTGATACAGTCATGAGTACAGTCAACCCTACAGCTTTCTGAAGAGACCCCTGATTACATATTCAAACAGTGTATACCCCGATCAGAGGGCTCCTATAGGAACCCTCTGATCAGGGTCTACACTGTTTTATATCTTCATTGGTTTTTGTCGTCATTACAAAAATGCAACAGTTGACTGGTACAAAATACCTGTACTAAAAGAGTCCAAAGGATTACAAATACCCACAAGAGAAATTTAGGGTTGAAAGGAATAAGTCTATATAAGAAATATGTTCTATATATCAGCAGATGGTACAAGTAGATTTAATTAAATTGAGAGAAAAGTTGAATGCGCCTAAAGTCGCATTCTGCTTTACTATCAACTTGCTGTAAGTGATCAGCTGTGTTTAAATTAGAAACAAGCTAGGGTAATGTGTTATCCGGAGAGATTCCGCGGTGAAGTAAAAGGAAATATTTGATTATGTCATGTTCTGGTAACCAAACTACTTCAAATGCAGCTTACTGATTTACTTTCATGTTACTTTAAGCATCAACTCGTTTATACACCGAAGACAGTATGTCTGGTTTTGCTTCATAAACAAAAATGCAAAATGCAATGTAGGGGCATTAACCTTCCTAAAATCCGTCTGGTGGATTTCATTACGAATGTATGACATACTGGCAAACGATACTACGGGGCCCCTTAAGTGACACTCGACACTATTGTTTAAAAACTGGCTTTTTTAGTTTGTTTGAACGAAATAATTTATTCATTATAACGATATATTATTTATTTTTTTGAAAAAAAAAGTTATTTCGTTAAAATGATAGTTCGTCAAAATGTGCTTTGTCTTTTAAGAGATTTCGTACAGTTGATTTAGCAAAATTCCAAACATTGCACACCCTCAAGTACAGATACTTTTGTAGCACATGAGCCCCCACCCATCCTACTCCAAATTGGGCATTCAGTGTTTACACAGGATACGTGTACTATTTACAGGGACACTGCTTGCAAATGACGCATATATGCGTGACTACGGTTCAAGGTGTTAAGGTATTGTTGATCATACATTACAATCTTTTCAAGACGCAGGCACCCTGTCGCTGGTGAACGAGATGGGTACAGCAGTGGCCGCCCAGAACTCCAAGATTGTGGGCTCAACAAAAACCTTCCTGGATGGTCGGCGGGAAATCTGCAGGACACAGGAATGTAACATGGGTAAGTCGCTACAGTGTACAGGGATCCATATAAGAGGGAGTAAACGGAACAAATCCATGATGTTCACATCATTTCAGCACCAAATCCTATGGTGTTACTACACATTTGGATCGTCTCGAAGAGACGATTCAAATGAGTAGTGACACCATAGGGTTTAATGCAGAAATAAAGATTTAATGATTTGAAATACTCCCCTTACCTGGAGCCCTGGCTACTATCCATTCAGACCATTCAGATTTCAACAGGTGCTCTTGATTCTAAGTTTCTGATCAAATATGATTGGTTGAAAATGATACCATATAAATAGATACTATGCAGCTCCGCTGAAAAATTCGTTTGCTTACACGACTGCCAAACAGTGTACATCAAGTTAAAATGCAGAGTCGCTCGACGTCTCAACTTAATGCAGACTGTTGTAACATTTACATATATAAGATATTCGCCGTGCACAAGGTTAAACTTTTTACTTATCATGCAGTATGTGTTTTTGTTGCTAATTTAACACATTCAACCCAATCGACGAGTATACTCGTTATTTACATACAGTGTACCTGTGAGGATTGGGCTTTTCCCATGCAAACACTGTAAACCCTGGTCAGAGGGCTCCTTCAGGAGCCCTCTAATCAGGGTCGACACTGTTTGTCATTTTGTAGTATAGTGTTCCCTCTCTTCAACGACACCTAATGGGAGACACATATTGTGTTTGTTGTTCGGATGGAGTCGTTATAGGGAGGGAAAATTAAAACTTTGTTTACACTTGCAAATAGCTTGAATCCAGATGATTCAAGCTGTTCGTCAATCGTCATTATATATTTAATTTATCTATCAAAATGTCCACATTTATGTAACGTTGAGAAAAAATAGCAGACGGCAATTTAAGAATACAATGTTGCAGCATTAAAAGCGTTAGACATAATTCTCTTGATAAGGGAACTGCGGCAAGGGTCGTTGTAATGAGGGAGTCGTTGTTTTGAGGGCCGCTGTAGGGAGGGAACGCTGTATATTGTTAAATTCGACCGTAAATAGTCAACAATGGAATAGACTTATTTTGAACATGGAACTCTCCATTAAAAGTTTCAGGGATAAATGAGTCAATTAAGTGTGTATTTATATGTCTTGTTTCTGTGTTCCAGCCAATATATTCCTGGATTCCGTCTTAGACTTTCACCTCAACTTCTCACACTCCGACATAAGCTGGACACCAGCGTCCATTGTTATTTGGAACGGCGGAGGAATACGTGCGTCCATAGAAAAAGGCAAGTTACCCGGATGTTATATTGCGTTATTGTGGTACATGTAACCCCTTTACACTTACGTTATACGTATATAATGTGCTTACTGAAGAAGTAACGTTTAACGTTTTTTTCTTTACGCAGCAACTGATCAGAATTTTAACTACAGTCGAAACTCAATACCTCGAATTCACGTTAATTCGAATATTCCCCTATTTAAAAGTTAAAACGTGGCAAAGCCACGTTTTAACTTTAAGATACGGTAATGCTCGACTTCAGCGAGATTGAATAATTGAAACTTAACGTATTAAATACTGGTAAGTTCACTTTGAGCGAGTTCGAAGTATCGAGTTTCGGCTGCATTAAGGCGACTATGGCATGGGAAGGACTGACTTAGCACGAATGCCCACCTCTCAAACGTTTTCCCTGACCTGCTTGACACAGACGGTGTTGATCCCCAGTCAGTAGCAAAATAACGGTTTAATATTCGCATCGTTGTTCATTTAGTTTAAAATGAAAACGTTACAGTGGAGAAAACGTTATTCTTTCCCAGTAAACGCGTTTACGCTAAAATTATTATTTTTATTGCAAACCGTTTGGAGCCAGATCAGACGCCGGGTTACCCGGCGTCTGATCAGGCTCCAAACTGTTTGCCACCAGGATAAACAAGAATTATCAGAATTGTCCAAAAATTGTTCTTTTCTACGTTTTAGTGCTTTGCGTTTGCGTACGTTTGCGTTTACATGTAACCGGGAAAGAATAACAGATTCTCCACTGTAGTTTAAACTGAAAACGTTAATTGATTTAATTGTTCAACAGACGACAAGTTTGATGCATTCACGTCCATTCCCTGTCGTTGTGCTGATCCTTGCCTGTGTCCAAGGTTATAGAAAGTTTGAGTTGAGTATGATATCGTTCTCAAACATTTGATTGGTCAGAATTGAGAAAACACTTTAGATTTGACTAATCAATTGCTTGAGAACGATCTTAGACTCAACTTAATCTCTGTATAACCTTTGACCCTGATCTAGTTTCTGACGTCACCCTTAAAGTGTAAACGCTTTTTCTTTGGAAAGAGTAGCGTTATTCCTACTGTTTCACAAGTTACAGCGCTCCCTCTCTACAACGACACCCAAAGGGAGACAACAATTGTGTGCGTTGTTCGGGGGAGTCGTTAAAGAGAGGGAAATTTGCTTACCTTTGCAAACAGCTTGAATCCAGATCAGACGCCTCGTAACGCGGCGTCTGATCTGGATTCATGCTGTTTGTCACTCGTCATTATGTTTTTCTATCATAATGTCCAATGTGTGACTTTGAGAAACACTAGCAGACGACAATTATAAGCAGACGATATTACATCCGTAAAAAAAGTTGGACATTATTTCCTGTTTAGGGAACAGCAGCAAGGGTCGTTGTAAGGAGGGATTCGTAGTTGGGAGAGCCGTTGTAGAGAGGGAGCACTGTATGTGCACGAATGCATATACCTTAACTCTGTATCCCATAGTCTATTTTTAGTTTTGAAGACAGGTGATCACTTAAAGCAGGTATAGTCCTGTCGCTTAAGGATCTTTTATGAAGAGAATACTTCGCTTAGCGATGCAAGTACCAAATTTGGAACAAATGATACCCAGGATCGACATTTGTAAAACATCACGAGATTCATCCGAAAAATCCAAGATGGCCGCCATTTTTAAAGATGGCCGTCTCGCCAAATGTGCCTTGAAGCGCAATCTGATCTACTTCCAGCCTGCTTTAATTGCTAGGACATAGAAACTATTTCTTATGGGACCATATAAATTTTTGACTGTAACAACAACAACAACATTACCTTTGTTTCAGAAGTGCAACATGAGGGAGTATATACATCAGTTTTGCAAAATACATGTATTAAAGTAAGTAGACATACTTTCTTCAGTGAAGAAATAAACTGAAGTTGTAAAATGCGTATTTATGGAGAAATGGGTTAATATTTTATTTTATTACACTCAGGTGATATCAGTATTGGACAAGTAGTAACGACTCTACCATTTAACAATGAAGTGGATATTTTGAAAGTTCGTGGCAGCGTTCTCCGTGAGCAGCTAGAGCACTCTGTTAGAGGACTAGACCTTCGAGAACCTGGTGGAAAGTTTCTCCACTTTTCAGGTATATACAACGTTACGAGAATACAGTAAAACGTCACTATTACGGACACTAAAAAGAAGGCTGGTTGAGTGTATAAAAGACAGATGACAGCTTAAAGCAAGGTGACAGTAAACAGCTTTAAGCAGTCACCTGTCAGAAACACCTAAAATTAACACAATTTAAGGGTCGCAATAGAGAGGTTTTACTGTATAACATTTTCCGAAATATATCTCTCTGAACCTTATTCCCGATAAACGCATACTTTGCAAACTGTACATGTAATAAGTGCACTTGTTCCATGGAAACTGAAGAACCAGATCAGAGGGCTTCTAAAGAAGCCCTCTGATCTGGGTCTTCACTTGTTTTCATATTGATAAACGATACTTAGACAACAAAAAACCTAAAAAGATGAAAATGGACAAAACTAAATTGGAAACTGAACTTATTCATTTGACGTTCCAAGGACGAAAGGGTTATGGTGTTTGCGTTGAAACTATTATATACACTTCAAACAGTTTTGAACATAATTAGACGCCTTGGAACTCGGTGTCTGATCAGGTTCTAAATTATCCGTCTCTCGGAGTTTAATAAAACGTCAAATATATGAAATGAAATGAATGACTTTATTTAACGAGGGTGTCTCATTTAGTCAAACGACTAATCTCCCATGAGGCCCTCCATAAATGTTTTACATTCATATATCAACTATAGATCTATAAACAGAACAAGTTACAACAGAAACAAATAATAGCAAATATATAATATATATTATACATGTACACACGTCTCTTAGCTAACTAGATATAAACCCAAACTGACCAACCCCGTCTCCAGTGTAGATTCAGATTTGAGAATTTCTAGAAAACCCCTCACATCTGTGTCCACACTGAACATGTCCAAGTTAGTAAAACAGATCCGACACTGATCGCAAACTTATTATAGTTTACTGTTTTATTGCATTGCTTTTTTATTTCGTTTCGTTTCGTTTCGTCTAAATGGAAAACATTATTCACTATAAACTACAATCGTATACTGTTTAACTTTTTTCCAAATCGAAGCGCCTTTTAGCGCATTGAATTTATTCATCCACTGTAAAAAAAATAGTTCCATTTTTTACAGCCATAAAAATGAATAATCAGAAATATTTTGTAAATCCTAGTAGATGATAGCTTAAAGCAGGCTGAAAGTAAAGCAGAATGCACCTTAATGCGCATTCTGCTTTACTTTCAGGTTGCTTTCAGTAATCACATGTTTTCAAAACTAGAAACATGCTATAGGGTAAAGGGTTAAACCGTATGACATACGTAAACTTACTTTACTCACAGTTTGGGTCAAAATCAGAATCCGGGAAACTCAGCGTCTGATATTGGTGCCAACTGTATTAGATTTCTGTGAACGTTGCTTTAATAAAAGTGTATTGATCTATATCTTATTCAAGTTAAAAACACCACTCAAGCTTAGATATCTCGAACTCGATTAAGTCGAACATATCTGTATTTCGAAATTAAAACGTAACTACGCGAGTTTAATATGTCTAAATAGAATCTTTACATGTCGATGCCAATGTTTCGTTTCAGGCATAGTGTAAGAGGGGTGAAGTTGTTTTTTCTCCTTCATAGTGTAAATATATTGAAGTAGTTTTTCTCCTTCTCCAGGTTTGCGCGTGGTGTACGATTCCCGTCCAGAGGAGAAAAGGGTGATAAGCGTGGAGGTACTGTGTCGAGAATGTGACGTTCCGAGTTACTCCCCTTTGAATGATAACGCAGAGTATAAAATTCTAGTAAATGCGTTTTTGGCTAACGGAGGAGACGGCTATGATTTCAAACCTATAGAGCACGTACGATTTAGTAAGTACTGCAAACATTGGTGTTACAGTGGATAATCTGTTATTCTTTCCCGTTTAAACGCAAACGAAACGCAAACGCAAAGTACTAAAACGTAGAAAAGTGCAACTTTTGGACAATTCTGATAATTCATGTTTTTCTTGGAGGCAAACAGTTCGGAGCCTGATCAGACGCCGGGTAACCCGGCGTCTGATCTGGCCCCAAACGGGTTGTAATAGAAATAATAGTTTTAGCGTTGACGCGTTTATTGGGAAAGAATAACAGATTCTCCACTGTACTCGTTGACCCCACTAGCTTCAAATGGACAATTCCAGTATCCAATTTAGAATATTCAAGTTTTGTATTTTAAAAGAAATGGACACAATAACAGTCAATGCACATCCTGATAATAGGACGCATGCACTCATATGTTATGAAGAGTTTGTTTTGAGTCTGTACTCGTTCTCAAGCTTAACCATTTGACCAAATCTGACCAATCAAATGCTTGAGAATGATCTCAGACTTAACTCAAACTTTTTATGGACCCTGTTTACTTAGGACTAGTGTGTTCGTCGTAGGTACACTGTTGTAAATGACGTATACAATGGTGGCTAGGGATCATTGGGTAAAACGTTATTCTTTCCCAATAAACGCGTTTACGCTAAAAATATTATTTCTATTGCAAACAGTTTGGAGCCAGATCAGACGCCGGGTAACCCGGCGTCTGATCAGGCTCCAAACTGTTTGCCACCAAGATAAACACAAAATGTCAGAATTGTCCAAAAATTTCTCATTTTATACGTTTTAGTGTTTTGCGTTTGCGTTTCGTTTCGTTTAAACGGGAAAGAATAACAGATTCTCCACTGTAATAAGTACCCCCTCTCTACAACGGCATCTAATGGGAGACATATAGTATTATGTTGTTCGGAGGGAGTCGTTATAGGGAGCAAACCCTAAGACTTGGCGTACATTTGGAAACAGTTTGGATCTAGATCAGACGCCGCGTAATGACTGTGAGTTTGAATCCCAGTCTGGTCATTCGGATTTTTTAAGTGGGGAAACCTTCAAACTAGCTTGCGGAAGGTCGGCGGTTCTATCCCGTTGCCGATTTGTGGCGGAAACAGTGCATAAAGGGCTTCTGGGGTCTTCCTCCACTCGTAATTAGCTGTTTGTTGCGATATAACTAAAATAATGTTTAAATCGACGTAAACAGCTAGACGCACGTATGTTTCTCCCCTCATACGTAAATTTGGGGAAAAACAGCCGACGACACTTTTCAGCAGGCGATATTGTATTAGAGAAAGTGTTAGGAAAGTTACCAATACAGTAGAACCCCTCTTTTACGACCACTAAGTTGTGTCAACTAGTAATCGTTTAAGACAGGTGACTGCTTAAAGCAATGTGAACGTGAAACAGAAAGCTCCTACAGGAGCTTTCTGTTTCACTTTCACATTGCTTTAAGCTGTCACCTGTCCTTTATACGGATAGTTAGCCTTCTATTTAGTGGTCGTAAAAGAGGGGTTCTACTGTATTTTGAAACAGCAGCAAGCATTGTTGTAAGGAGGGTATCTTTGTTAGGAGGGTTGTTGTAGGGAGGGAGCACTGTGATATGTAAAGCACACAGGAGGCTCAAAAGTTATTAACCCATTGCTTCGGAAAGTATGCCCTTTTACTCATGTATTTCATAAAGTGTTTTCACATCTTAGCAGATGGTAGCTAAAAGCGGATTGAAAGTAAAGTAGAATGCGCCATAAGTCACATTCTGCTTTACTTTCAACCTGTTTTGAGTGGTCACCTGTCTTCAAAACCAGAAACAGGATAAGGACTAAAGAATTAAGGTTCGTCTCAAATGATATACTGGTATTCTGCATTATCATATACATGTATTAATTATATAATTATATATCATTCCAATGTCTATGGATTCACATTTCAACTATCATATACCGTAAACTACTTTTATTACGACCGTTAAAAGATTGGTTGTATAAATAGACAGGTGATAGTATAAAGCAACATGAAAGCATTAAACACAGAACTTTCTATAAATGAGCTTTCTATTTTACTTTAACGTTGCTTTAACCCTTTCATTGTCAACTTATTCGGGAGATTTGTACCCCTCACAGCTTTAGTGTTGTCTGCTGAAGTATTGTCGTCTGCAAGACACGCTTTAAAGTTAGGTTTCAGGTTATTTTAATTAATAAATATCGATCAGAGTGTCAAACAGTCTGGATCCTGATCAGACGCCGCATTATAATAATAATAATAATAATAAATACGCGGCGTCTGATAAGGATTCAAACTATTTACAAACGCGCTTTGAAGCGTCATTGAGAACGAAAGGGTTAAGCTAACACATACATGTAATAAACACACACTTTATTGGTTCTTATAGAGAGATGTTACTGTTATAATAGTATCTCTACTTTTCAGATACTTTAGAATCGAATGTTCTCACAACATACTTCCAGCGTCACAGTCCTGTCTACTCGGTGTTGGAGGGGAGAATAAAGTTCATGAACCCGGATGTAGACGTGTCGTCATCTGCTTCCGTTATTGTCAGTTCGCTCTACATTGTGTTATTTATAGCCTCACTACTATTAGTGAAAAACTGAATAGGTCAAGAAACATTTAGATTAGTATTAGCCCAGTCACTTACATGACGTCATTAAATTGAAAAAAAGATATTGTCGTCTGCTTTTGTTTCTCAAATTTAAGTTGTAGGTATTTTGACTTAAGACCATTTCAAATGAGTGGCAAACAGTTTGGATCCTGATCAGACGCCGCGTGACGCGGCGTCTGATCAGGATCTAAACTGTTTGTAAATAACTTGTGTACATGGGTAAGGCAGCGAAGATGTTAAATATTGTTATTGAATTTCAATCGATAATCTCTTGTGTATAAGTATCGATCAATATCGTTGAAGCCTTCGCCTAAAATGTAAGACTTGTCGAGCAATAGAAAAAATATTTGATTCCAGATCAGACACCGAGTAACTGGGTGTCTGATTTGGTTCCAAACTGCTTGATTCTGGTGTAATCTGCCATCAATACGATTCCCGTCAGACATTGAACTTATTTTTACAGGCTATATTCTGTTATTCTTTCCCTTTTAAACGCAAACGTACGCAAACGCAAAGCACTAAAACGTAGAAAAGTACAACTTTTTGACAATTCTGAAAATTCATGTTTATCTTGGTGGCAAACCGTTTTGAGCCTGGTCAGACGCCGGGTTACCCGGCGTCTGACCTGGCTCCAAACTGTTTGCAATAGAAATAATAGTTTTAGCGTAAACGCGTTTATTGGGAAAGAATAACGTTTTGTCCACTGTATAAGCAGACGAAAATATTTGTGACTAGTACATACATGTACTATACATGTACATACATGTACGTAGATTATTCAGATCTGCTCAGAAAGCTTTTATGATGTTACTTAGAGACAATTAGACAGTATTTCAGGCTGATGACCTATTAATGCAGTGAAAATATTCAGAAATGCTTATATAAGAGCTGACAGTATCATTTCTGTTATGTATCAAAATGTCACCATTTTTTTATTTTAGAGTTTTGCTTTTCTCAACGACTAGCAGTGTATTAAAGGTGGAAGAACTAATGCAGAAATAAAATAGAGACCTCTCACACATAACTATCTGTATAGCTGCCAGCTTTCACTTCAGAAATCCGATATTCATAATTGAGTTTTCGCTCAATAAACACTCAGGTACATGTGTGTCAACTGATCAAAAGAAAAGCATGTTGTACATGTAAGTAAAGCATGAAGCTCCTTTGTGAGATGTATGCTTTGCTTTCATCTTGCTGAACCCATGTCCCAAAGCCTGTTCTAAATTTTGAAGAGAGATGGCAGTTTAAAGCAGGTTGAAAGTAAAAATAGAATGCGCGTTGAGGCACATTCTGCTATAATTTCAGCCTGCTTTAAGCTACAATCTACTGGAATATAGAACATATTTTCAAGATACATATTTAAGGCTGTATAATCTGAAACTATTCTCTTCAGTGGAGGAATAAATAAGAGGCGTAAAAAGTCGTATTTATGAGATAAAGGGTTAACGAAGACCCATGCTTAAAATACACCAACAGGTCACTAATGCTGCATAATTTTCAATAAACAAATGAATTTTACTACACAGACACGCAGATGTAATAAGCCTGAAACGTTTGATTTCCTTTATAGTTAATGTCTTTCAATCTGTTCATGTTATAATCGAAATAATCTATGTTCTACCGTTGTTAAATGGTATTAGACAACGGCTTGGGGTTTTGCTGCACATAAATTGACCTCGAATGTTATTTTATAGACCGAACAGACCCTATGACATTTTTTGTTTAAAAAAATAACAAAAGAATCGTGTTTCAATCGAAAAATATGTTGTTTGAATACTTGAAAGAAACAGTATAAATTATAAAAAAGTGAAAAAATGCATGAATATCGCATGGGATTCGAACCAGTGACTGTACGGAAAAATAATGTTTAGTTGTCTTCCTTACCACTTGCGCTAAATACCTGTTGGTATTTGTTGAACCGGGCAATGCTATATTTTCTCGGTACCGATGTGGTTACAATGTGCGTTCTCGTATAAATGATAACGAAGTGTTCAGAAGCTATATTTAGAAATGCAACAAGGTGTGAAATTATGCTAATAGAGGTCACCAACGTCCGGTCAGTATTGTCGGACTATACATGTCTGTGATATTTCGTTTTGTTTTACTCTGATACAATTCCAAAAAGAACATGTCTCTATATTTTCCATCTTCATCAATTCATCATTGTCGTCTACTTCTCATAATCAATATGCATTAATGAAACCATGGATGAACAGGTTGATTTAATCATATTTTATTGCATATATCAGATATCATATACATTTATCGACTAACATGTACACAGTAAAAACTGTTGTTACATCAAATGTGTATACAAATTATCAAAAGATTATAATATATTGCAAACGGGTTGGGCCACAAGTTATACCAACATTAGAGAAGGCCCTTCCCTTGATGTCAATCGTAAAGACGTTATGATGTAATGCAGAAGAAAATATTTCTATCTTAGTTTACAAAATGAAAAGGGAAAAAGAAACGTAATCAAGTATAAAGAAAATCCATTTGTCCTCCCCCACAAGTGACCATCCAGCCCAGATCCAACCAATTGTTATCTACATATTTTGTGGATAGTATTAAGATGCTTAACCCCTTCACTGCTATGACGTCATCAGTTAAAATCAATTGCCGTCTGCTTTGCTTTTGTTTTTGAAATTTTACTTTTGGGTATTTTGACATCAGAAACATTTAAATGAGTGGCAAACAGTTTGGATCCTGATCAGACGCCACATTACGCGGCGTCTGATCGGGATTCAAGCTGTTTACAAATTACTCTTGCACTCGGGGTAAGGCAGTGAAAGGATTAATGCATTAGAAAAATGTCATATAAAAAGCATATTTAGGTATTTTCTGTATAATCTTAGACCCGTATTTAGCAGCTATCTGTTGCAACAAATCTTCAATAATGTTCACTTACTGGTAGCACAATTTAAGGTATTGGCTTGGACTGTTCATGCTCATACATGTAACTGTTTATAAACCATACCAGGTCCTAAGGTTATAGAGCATTGGAGTTAAGTTGAGATAAGTTTGGATCATTCTCAAGCTTATAATTGGTCAGATTTGAGCATCTGCTCGAACCTGACCATTTAAAGGCGACTAATCTCAAATGTGTTATCTACTCAACTCTGATCTATCAAAACATTGAGATTGATCTCAGACTCATCTCAAACTCTTAATAACAGTATACACTGTACGTGGAGCACACACCCATCTACATTTACTAGTACAGTCGAACTTCGATATCTAAAACTCGTTTAACTCGAACTATCCGATAGTTCGACACATTAACTGGATTATTTTATGTTCGGTTAAGTCGAACATAACCATAGTTTAAAGTTAAACGTAGCTTAGCCACGTTTTAACTTTGAAATACGGGTTTGTTCGACAAAGCCAACTTCGAGATATCGAAGTTCGACTGTATATCTTTTATGCGCCTCACAGACGCGTTTATACTAGAAAATCGAATAAAAACAATAAATTGTAAGACTGTCTCCTGTTGTTTGTCATTTATTGTTAATATTTGGGCTAAAGCTTTATCTTCGATTTCAAACATGTTTGAAACATTTCGTGTATATAGAATGTGTGGCCTGTTAAAGTTTTTTTGTTCAACTCTTATATTGTCAAATTTATCCAAGGGTTTTCACCCACACTCTTCATCGCCTTATTGTCGTCTTCTTCAGTATTGCTGTAGGCAATATCGTTTCAAAGTTAGATGTAAAGCAGTTTACCTGAAGCAATTTCGAAACGAGTGTCAAATAGTTTTGCTCCTGATCAGACGCCGTGTTACGCGGCGTCTAATCAGGATCCAAACTATTTGCAAATGCGTTTTTTTACGTCATTGACAGTGAAAGTGTTGAGCTATTAAAAATAGGAACAGGGTTTCACACACCTTAAATCTTTGTGAGACGTCGAGTTACCCGAGGTCTCAAATTGATCCAAATTGTGAGACGTCGAGTTACCCGAGGTCTCAAATTGATCCAAACAATTTGCCTCAATTAGTACAAATCCACCGTCAACGTCTTAAAGACATTTCCTGATCTTTTTGTCGGTGGTAACACCAAACCATGTATAAAATCATGCAGCCATGTGCGAGTTTTGTCCTTAATGCTATCTTGTCTAGGGATATACTCATCCAAGCGTTTCATGTGAGGCCTGTACCTTAAATTTGTTAGTTTGGTTAGTAAAACCCATTGAGTGTGAGAAGATCTATGTGAGGGCCTCTGTAGACAACTTGAGATTAGTGGCATCGGCTTTGCACACTTTACTACTGCGTTACCTGCATTTTACACCTGCGGAGATTGGTTTACCCTCCGGCAGCTTATGATGCATGCTTTTTCACACCTATCGAGAACAATGGGGGGACTCAATCAATGGGCTGAGGAAATGTCTTTAATTGTCATTCTAATTTCGATTCTATCGCTGCCAAGGTTTATCGTCTGCTTTAACCCTAATGCGGCCAACATATCGTCTGCATTGGTAGTGTCTACGGCAATATCTTTAAAGTCAGCTCAATGGCTCTTTTGACTGAAGAAAAGTCGATTAGGGTGTCAAACAGTTTGGGTCCTGATCAGACGCCGCGTTAAGCTGCGTCTGTTCAGGACCCTTACTGTTTGCAAATAAATGATTGTAAAACCATGTCAATTCCGCCTGTTCACAAAAATGTTATTTTTATTTTTATTACAATTGTTGTTTAGTTTAAACATATTTTATTTCAGTCATTTACACGTATATATTTTAAAAACATACAATAAAGTTTAGGATTGAAACGAAAGCAAAACTAGCTTATGTGTTTCTTTCCTTAATTGTCGTTTATATATGTGACCAAGAACAGAACAAAACTGATCGAGTTGACATTTTCACGATATTATTTCTATATAAGATACACAATATTCGTACATGTAGTAGAAAAGCTAATATATGGAATAACTTTATTTATGTCAAATAGCATGCTATCATACATAGTCGTTTAGTAAAACCATTAACTGTGCTGATACAGTGGAGAAAACGTTATTCTTTCCCAATAAACGCGTTTACGCTAAAACTATTATTTTCAGTGCAAACAGTTTGGAGCCAGATCAGACGCCGGGTAAACCGGCGTCTGATCAGGCTCCAAACTGTTTGCCATTCAGCTTAATATCAATTGTAAGAATTGTCGAAACAGTGTTATTTTCTACGTTTTAGTGTTTTGCGTTTGCGTTTCGTTTGCGTTTAAACGGGAAAGAATAACTTTTTCTCCACTGTACAGTTGTATACTCAAACGCAAAAGAAACGTGCATGCGTATTTTACGCCATTCACGGCATATTGATTGATGAAAAATGTATTATCTAACAGCAAAAGTTCCATCAATCTTTTCCCATAATGATGGTTGCATTTCCGATAAATTCGACACGATACTGTTCATTTAGTTTCAATGCAATCAAGGAAGGGGTCAAAATCAAAAGTAGCAGAATTGCTAAACCGGGATATTACTAAAATGAACCCTATATTTTAACAAATGAAAAAATGCGCCTTTTGCGTTACATTTATTCTTTAAATACATTTGAGTATCATCACTATAGCTTCAATCATTAGTTAAATGTAATTATGTACAGTGATATAACGTAATGATTATTGACGTTAACGTCTAGAGCGCAGATTTAATTTTATTCTTATTATGCTCTACAATAGGAGCTAATGTAGCCAATAAGCTCGAATATGTTCATACTTATTTGTTAGCCATGTACACATGAAGAAATAAGGGAACGATCGGCTTTTGCAAAGTGACGTCAACGTCACTTTTTAGAACGTTAATTGTTTTGATCTACTCTAGAGAAGTTTCTGTTAACAATGCATATGTCATTGTGTGTTTTTTATCGCAACTTGAACACATATATCCTTTCCACGTCCATAACGTATAAGCACGTTTTGACGTTTATGGTACATTTTGGCTTCCGTAGAATGAAAAGTTATGATTCGCACATCGCGTTGGAAGACTTTTCTGAAAGGTATGGTTCGGCACTTCCTATTTCTAGAATATCAATGATCTCCTGCAAAATGTGACACTTTCAGGCAGCATCGAAAATGGATCCAGACACAAATTTGCAAGATTGGAAAAATGCGCATGCCAGAGGGACAGAAACGGTCCATCTTTCTACTTTCGGTTTAGAATGTATGCGACTTTTTTTGTCAAAACCCGTTAGAATAGCACTCATGCTGGAATTCAGTAACACTTACATGTCAACACAAAGCTCACAAAGTTCAAACTGAGTTCAAACTGAGCTCAGGATCGTCTCCTTTTTTTTTTTAACTAATTCGCGCATTGCGTGAACGCGATTTAAATATAGCGCCTCTAAAAACAGATTGTCACTTTTGGTTTCGTTTTGACACGTCAGAGTAATTATGAGATATCAGAGTGTAGTGTTTATTCCGAAAAAAGCTCCAAATTAGTCCAGTAGTGTTTGTGTTATGTGTACACAATGAGTCAGGCTTGCTAAGGATATATGGTTCACGCTATGTCTTGGACGATTCGCTACTTAAAAGACACGTTTTAACTTTGAAATACGGGTATGTTCGACATAATCGAGTCTAGATATCGAAGTTCGACTGTAGTAAGATAAGGGTTTATGACGTCATGGCTAACATAATGCTAGCATACTGTTATATATAGTATCAAAGGTTATCTTCCTTTAACCAATAATAAGTTTGGTTTTACGGCACTGCGACATTGAACAGGTCATATAGCCTCAATTACATGTAAGCCCCAGAATCGCTGCAATGTAGAAAGATCTCTGTGGGGATTTTAACAAAGGATTCCATTTCGAGGCCAAGTTTCGGTTTAGATTTGAAACATCGATCTTAGTTATTTTTGTTCAAAACAGTTATTTTTCAACATACACATATGTACTACTATTTTATATTTTATAATAAATATAGGATATTACATGAGTGTTCATAATTTATTGGATTTATTAAACAAACGAGTCTTTTAGAAAACGATAAAAACGAGGCTTTGCCGAGTTTTTATCGTTTTCTAAAACGACGAGTTTGAAAAATCCAATAAAATATTAACACGAATGTTATATTCTTTTTATAACATAACCTAAAAATGTTATTTAACGCAGCCTTTGAGGTCAAGTGAATGCTAAGCGCGATATAAATAGATCTATACAGGAAAAAAATTGTTCCAAATTAACCCCGTTCACTAGCATAATGTTAATGTTGTTATTTGTATTAATAAACACTTTCGTGTAGATCTAATATTGATTAATTACACCAAAAATCTATAAATTGAACCTACATGATGGAATGAAGACGTTGGAAATCGAACGCATAGAACGCATTTAAATGACGTCACAAGTAAACGACGTCGTGGCGTAGATCTACCTCATTTGCATAGTTATATAACTAGTTATATATGACATTTAAACAACGGGTGTTATTCAACGCTCACGCCGTCTGTTATGTTATAAAATAATCTAATAAACAGATACATTTAACATTTTAACAATGTCCGGTCTCCTATTCCAAAAGCTACTTTTTCCAGCTTGCCAAACACTGTTTGCTTCCGTTCAATCTTGGCAAAATCAAATAGCATAAAACACATCAGAATGTTGGCCCATTTACCTACTCCAAATGGTTCAGACGATGTGCAAAATCTATATTTAATTCATGTTGGTTCAAGATTAATGTCATATTGGAAGGCCAAGAGTTTGAACTTCTGAGTTCATGTCCACGCCATATTTCCTTTACCCCGTCGAAGAATTTTCATAAAAACATATGTTTGTCTCAATGCCACCTTTGAAAGAACTAATGTTTCATGCATGCCGAGCTCATTTTGCTGTAAGTGCACGTTCCCTTCTCTGTGTATTAACCCTTTCCCTTATAAAAGCGACTTTTAGCACATGCATTTTATTCATCCGCTGAAGAAAAAAGTTCCAAATTATACCGTAATGAATATGTGTCATATTTAATATTTTCCTTATTCTAGCAAGTGATAGATTAAAGCAGACTGAAAGAAAAGCAGAATGCGCCATATGGCGCATTCTGCTTCACTTTCAACCTGCTTTAAGTAGCCACCAATTTTCAAAACTAGAAACAGGCTATCTGGTAATGGGTTAATTCTCCTGTTAGCATTTTTAGTACCAATGTCGACGTGGCCAAATTTCTACAGTACTCCATCTCTATAATGCCCTCCTAACAACGATTCCCTGCTTACAACGAACATTGCCGCTGTTCCCAAAGCAATATTATTATGTCCAACCCTTTCATGGCAATATATTCTACTTACAATTGTCGTGTGCTGTTTATCTCAAATTTACATGTTAGACATTTTGACAGAAAAATCCATAATAACGAGAGACAAACAGCATGAATCCAGATCAGACGCCGCGTTATGTGGCGTCTGATCTGGACTCAAGCTGTTTGCTAATGTTAACCAATTTCCTTCCCTACAACGACTCGCTCCGAACAACGCCGATATTTTTGTCTCCAATTGGGTGTCGTTGAAAAGAGGGAGGGCTGTAGATGATTACGTGTATTGATATAAAGTTGTAGGAAAAGAAAGACACATGCAAAATTAATGATCGTATCCCAAGGTGAAATAAACCCATATTTTAGATAGTATCATGTCACTTTAAAGACTGCAGCCGGGCCACTGTGGTCACTGGTCAGTATATTACTCTTCCGTACTAAAGACACTATTGAATCTTGATTATATTAACCCCTTCACTGCCTTACCCCGAGCACAACAGTTTTTGCAAACAGTTTGGATCCTGCTCAGACGCCGCGTTACGCGGCGTTTGATCAGGATCCAAACTGTTTGAGATACTTTTCAATAGTTCTTCAGTCAGAATAGCAAAAAATAAAATTTAAAGAATAAAAGCAGACGACAAGTGTTTAAAATTGATGACGTCACGACAGTGAAGGGGTTAAAGGGCTAAGTTAGCACTGATATAAGTGACAAATACTCATTTTAGATTGGGAAAACCTGACTGAGCATGGTGCTGTTCAAAATTCAGAAAATCCCAAACATTTCTGCATTTCTATAACTCGCATTCAGAAGCAACGTGTCTACATTCAGTGCTGCTAAACGCTTTCACTTTCAAGGACGCCATTAAGCGCGTTTGTAAACATTTTGGGTCCTGATCAGACGCGGTGTCGGACCGGGACCCAAACTTTTTGACACTCTTATCGATATCTAGTTAGTCATACAACCTTAAATATAACTTTAAAATGTGTCTCGAAGGCAACCATACTCGAGCAGACGATAATAAAGCGGTGTAGGTGTAAAAATCTCCCGAAGAGTTTATTCATGAAAGGGTTAATAAAACATCAACTGTGCATCTCTAGAACAGTTACATGTACGTCTGTAAACACTGAATGAATGTCATCCGTTTAAAATGATGTCTGCTAAACAAGTGCAATGTTTTGCAAATCGGTAAGTCCGCATGCCCCATCAAGACCCATTACACCCTGCATGGTCACGTCCTGGAGGCAGTGAAAGAATGTAAGTATCTTGGTGTGACACTTAGCTCAGATATTAGCTGGTACAGTCACGTCAGAAACATCAGCCAGCAAGCTAACAGAACACTGGGCTCCCTACGACGTAACATAAACACGACATATCCAGGCATGCGAGAGATGACCTACAAGACTCTTGTGAGACCCCAAGTCGAGTATGCGTCATCTGTATGGTCGCCGTACACCCAACAGAACATCAAGCAGGTGGAAATGGTCCAGCGTAGAGCAGTAATGTGGACCAGCAACAACTACTCGACCTATGACAACGTTACAAGAATGCAGGAGAAGCTACGCCGGTGGACCCTAGACGACAGACGGACCGTCTATCGACTAGTCAGTATGTATAACATTGTCCACGGCCTGGTTGCTCTCCCCGCACCCTTATACCTGCAACACCCTCCCTGAATAACTCGCAAAATGCACCCTCTCTCTTTGAGCCAGTTTCATACTTCAGCAAATTACTATAAATTCTCTTTTTTCCGGCGGCTATCGTACTGTGGAATAAGTTGTCCTGTTGCCTGATCTTGACTAGTTCAAACAGGCAGTAGACAGTGTGCAGCATTTAAATTAGTTTTGCAGCAGTGGTTTTATCCTCTTTTAACTGTATATTCTATTTTTGCTAAAAATAACAAGACTTTTAAACTATATTACAACATTTTCTTCTGTCTTACTTTTACTTTGTTCTTAAACTAATTAGTATAGACGCGCATCTGCACGTAATACTCGTATGAGGGTGTTGCAGTATAAACAAATAGATAGTATAGGTCGTTTGCAGTTAAAAAAAACACGATAAATCGGAGATAACTTTAAAATTAGTGGACGTATTTAAATGAAATTTTGCATACACTTATGATATATCTATACCAACTCTGACAAGAAAACTCAGAATTTTTGATAGACTGACTAAAAAAAAATTTCCTTTGTTTTATATAAATTTTGTGTCGCTGAAAATGGCCATTTACGTGGGTTGTTATTGGCTATTACCTTGATCACGTTTATTTACATGGGAGAACTTTACTAGGTAAAATCTCGCGATTGTTGCTTCTGTCTGAAAGGTGAATCCCGTGCTGATATTGGATTTTTTAGTTGGTCAAAATTATTTTTGAGGCCCGATTACATTTTACTCTGCTTAATTCATGAACACTTCGTCAGGAAATAAAAAGAAATGCATTGGTTTTTTTTCAAACTGAAGCTCTATCATTCCTACATTATATGTATCAGTGTTCGAGTTGTATTGTATTACGTTTACGTTACGTGTCGTTTCATTTAAACGACCAAATAACGTTTTTCAAACTGCTCTGGAAACATTCTTTTGAAAACGTGACAATTGTAAGTTGGTGTAGACAACATTCCTCGTATATCGTCTGGAATGAACACGTCTTCTGATATTTATTACATTTAGATATTTTTGCTTTTAGTTTGATAAAACGTCTGTATGAGTGGCAAATAGTTTGGATCCTAATTAGATCCCGATTGGCTCCGACTTCCGATCAGGATCCAACATGTTTGCAAATATGACAGTATGGTCATTAAATACTTTTAACGTACCCCAGTCAGGGCCTCGTTCCGTTAGTTGTAAACTGCTATGGTATGCGACAGCTTAACGGTGAGGCGTTACCGAGTCGTGCAAAATAGGCTGTTGAATAATTTGAAATCACCCTTCGGAAAACTGTCCTTTAGAAGTGTAAACTCTACATAGAAGTTATGAATAAAACTTTTTTATTACAGAGTGAAAAAAATTGTTCTTTTTTGTCAGAGTTGGTATAGGTATATCATAAATATATGCAAACTTCCATTTGTCTGCGTTGTCTTGTTATAAAAATATTTGAAAATTATCGTGTTTTGAACTGCAAACGACCTTTTTTTTATAAACACACAGATATAATGGGAGAATCTGTTATTCTTTCCCAATAAACGCGTTTACGCTCAAACTATTATTTGCCGTGCAAACAGTTTGGAGCCAGATCAGACGTCGGGTAACTCGGCGTCTGATCAGGCTCCAAACTGTTTGCCACCAAGATAAACAAGAATTATCAGAATTGTCCAAAAGTTGTTCTTTTCTACGTTTTAGTGCTTTGCGTTTGCGTACGTTTGCGTTTAAACGGGAAAGAATAACATATTCTCCACTGTACGTCCATGACTCTGGTGCTATTGATCTAGATGTATGTAGATCTGTTAGATTGTAAATCTATAGACTTCCCCCTACCGGTTGGCAATGTCTATTGTATCGGAATGGAATTACAAAAAATAAATCTAATAATAATTATGTGAATTGATTCTATGCCTCTATATACCGATCTGCTATTTATAAGTATAAGACCATGGTGTACAACCGATTCTACACCGTGTCACTTTGACCACACAAATTACTAACTAAAGCGCATTCAATCGAGACCAAATATTTTGCAGTCCATAGATATGATATTTTACAATCCAATACATTTCTTCGACGGTTGATTATGGTTTTATAAGGAATTAACTTTAGTCTAACCTGTCTAGATTAAAAACCCACATTATCTCCACCCCCTAACTTCCGGTTGATCTCGGGTCAAGTTAGAGCGTTTATAAGCGCGAATTGCATTGGCTGAATATTTCATGCGAGATTATCCCCGAACAGTAGACTATACGTTATTCTTTCCCGCTTAAACGCAAACGAAACGCAAATCACTACAATATATAGAATGACAACTTTTTGATAATTCTGCCTATTCATTTAAATCTGAATTACAAAAAAATTTGGAGCTTATCAGACGCCGGGCTACCCGGCGTCTGACCAGGCTCCAGACGGTTTGCAAATGAAAAATAGTTTAAGCGTAAACGCGTTTATTGGGAAAGAATAACGTTTTCTCAACTGTACGTCATTCCCGCGCTTCTGTCAAACTGAATAATCTACTGTTTACAGTAGCGTGCTCTGTTACCGTATCGATGGCCATCGATAGCCTATAAAACGTAACAATTTAACGAAAACGACATGTTCGCAAGATATTGATGGCGAACGGCACGAACGGCCGTTAGTGTGCCAACACGAACAAGAAAACAAAATAGCGACGAAATGAGTATACAAGCCAGAGCGAACAGTCCCGAATTAATTTCTAAATTAGGAATCTACATTTTATTGCAACGCGTTTGAGTTTGAACGGGGGACAAATTCTTCTTCACTGTAGTTGAGCGTTCTTATGACAGTGGAAATATCCTTTAGGAGCTTTCTGCTTATTTTTGTTTACTCCACTATACGACTTTTAAGAACTCTAATTTATTTGGGAGGCTGAAGTTAGTAGCGTAAACGGAACTGGAAACCATTGTCCTAAACGACAATAGTTTCTGGTTGCCAGTGTCGTTTTACAGTTCTAAAACGACACTAGTTTCTGGTTACCAGTGTCGTTTTAGATTTTTTTCCTCTGTTTAAAACGACAATAGTTTCTGGTTGCCAGTGTCGTTTTACAGTTCTAAAACGACACTAGTTTCCAGAAACTATTGTCGTAAACGACACTAGTTTCTAGTTGCCAGTGTCGTTTTAGATTTTTTTCCTCTGTTTAAAACGACAATAGTTTCTGGTTGCCAGTGTCGTTTTACAGTTCTAAAACGACACTAGTTTCCAGAAACTATTGTCGTAAACGACAATAGTTTCTAGTTGCCAGTGTCGTTTAAGATTTTTTTCCTCTGTTTAAAACGACAATAGTTTCTGGTTGCCAGTGTCGTTTTACAGTTCTAAAACGGCACTAGTTTCTAGAAACTATTGTCGTAAACGACAATAGTTTCTGGTTGCCAGTGTCGTTTTAGATCTTTTTCATCCGTCTAAAACGACAATAGTTTCTGGTTGCCAGTGTCGTTTTACGGTTCTAAAACGACACTAGTTTCTGGAATAGTTTCTGGTTGCCAGTGTCGTTTTACAGTTCTAAAACGACACTAGTTTCCAGAAACTAGTGTCGTTTTAGAACTGTAAAACGACACTGGCAACCAGAAACTATTGTCGTTTACGACAATGGTTTCCAGTTCCGTTTACGCTACTAACTTCAGCCTCCCACCCTGTAAGAAAATACGTAGTTCCACTTTAGAATGTCTTAAAGCCGACAGAAAGTAAAGAAGAATGTACCTTAGGGCACATTTTGCTTTACAATAAACATGCCTTAAGTGGCCAAATATATTTAAATCAAGAAACAGGTCATGGAGTACTGGGTTAAGCAATCGTCCATCTTCAGAAAGCTTATCGGTTCTGTAATAAATGTTTGCTTAACGCAAAAGTGACTGTATTGAAAAATGATAGGGCGTCGCGGAAGACTTTCATCCAAGTATACGTTGTTCTCGTCGCACAATGCACATATATACAGTGGAGAATCTGTTATTATTTCCCGTTTAAACGCAAACGTACGCAAACGCAAAACACTAAAATGTAGAAAATAACAACTTCTTGACAATTCTGACTATTGGTATTTAGCTGAGTGGCAAACAGTTTGAAGCCTGATCAGACGCCGGGTTACCCGGCGTCTGATCTGGCTCCAAACTGTTTGTATTGGAAATAATAGTTTGAGCGTAAACGCGTTTATTGGGAAAGAATAACGTCTTCTCCACTGTACTTTCAACTAACTTGCGGTTAGTAATGTAGGGAGAATGTCCAATTTCCCCCCACACTAAATGCGTGCTAAAACAATAATGTCGATTGCATACTTGGCAGAGTAACTCGATATCTGATCAGGCTCAAAACTGAATGCCACTCAGATTTTAATAAATTGCCAATAGTCTTAAGACCTCGCCAATTTTTACATTTAATTTCATTGAATTTGCCTTTAGTTCCGGGTCAAGAATGACCATATCCGCCACTGTGCCTCATCGATACCCTTACAGTGTCGGAGACGCCAACTCTTACCCGTTTAAACGTAACGCAACGCAAATACAATGTAACAAAACGTAAACAATTACAATGTTTAGGAATTTATTAACGTATATTCTAATCTAAGTTGCAAACAGCTTGGAGCCTGATCAGACGCCGGGTTACCCGGCGTCTGATCAGGCTCCAGACTGTTTGCAACGGACATAAACTGTTTAAGCATAAACGCGTTTATAGGAAAAGAATAACGTCTTCTCCACTGTATGAAGAACAGGAAGCAAGCATCTCGTGATCTTGACTTTAAAGGGTTTCTTCCTGTTGTACATGACTAGGATAAATTGCTAGATATTGTTAAGGGTACAGTAAACCCTCTATTTAGCAGCCATTCATTGCAGAAGCAGGGTACAGCTAAAGAAAGGCCAATGCTTAATGTAAGATAAAAATAAAGCAGAAAACTCCTATGGAAGCTTTTCTGCTTTACTTTTGTCCTGCATTAAGTAGTAATCTGTCTTAAGTACTGGCTCAATTTAAGTTGCCGCTGAACGTTTATTCTATTGTATTATATCCATAAGTTCATAAATGCATTTGCATCTATCAGTCAGTGAGTAACCATCTTCGTGGTCAGTCGAAGTCTAAAGTTACAAGTATTTAAAGATGAGGGATGTATTCGTTGCTTCTGTATTTGTGTGTGATATTGTGTCAGTGATTTCGACGTTACATTTAATCTCTCTCGTTTAAAAGTTGCCAAACACTTTTCATGGAAACTGGACAATCTTGGAAAACAGTATCAAACATGCTTATAAACCACAATCCTGATGTGCTCTTCGTTGGTATTTATGACACTGAGAGATTCGAACCCGTGTCTCTAGCCGGATGTGACAGTATTCAAGATAAGACTCTCTCGGAAGGCGGCTCCGGACAGGATATGTGGAGGATCAATCTGCTGCCACAACAGGCCAGGGCTCTCTTTAGTCACATCAAATACGGGAGAACATCGATGGTTCGTGTCGATATAGCTCAACTACAATTTGCCTGTCTGCGACACGGGGCGAACGCTTTGACCGGGATGTCAAACTTTAATATGTCACCAAAGCGCCTCCATGAAGCTGATAGACTTTTATTTAACATAACCCATGAACACTACACAAAACTGGACTCTTTTGAAGGGTTTCATGCTTTGAACATAGCGGCCATTTTACAAGATAAAGAATTGGTGGTAGGAATCGTAAAGGCAAGTGAAGTGTCTGTCATTAGGTTATTGAAAGATTTAGTTCTAATGAAAGATGGCAGCATTTCCCATGAGTCTATCGGAATGATAAACAAAGGACTGGCGTCTTTAATTGATGATAATTGTAATGTTGATGCTACACAAGTTGCAGCAGTCAATAAGCCTTTATCTGAAGTAAGCAGGGTATCTTTAAGACAATCGACAAAGTCAGATGCAGAAAAGAAGCACGACAAGTTAAAGCGACAAACGTCATTTTGCGAGGACTGGAGAACGGCTACGATTAAGTCGATAGAGGCCTTGCAAAAGATCGGCCCATTCAGTGAGAAGCCTAATGACAACGATACACTGCCGCTGTTGGATGATGTCGGGGTACCAGCCATTCTTGATATAAGCCAGGAACCAGAGCAGGTGCACGCACCGCGCGCAGCCTCACAAACACCGGAAACGAGGAGGACATCGCGAGTTACAATAGTTTGACAGTAAATTTTAAGTGCTGTGAATCTTTTCACAGTGTCGTCTGCTTTACCCATTCTTTATCAGGATATCGTAAAATATATTTTATTGCTAAAGTTTAGATTTGAAGCCTCTTTTTCATGAAAATGCACATCGATATTAGTGTTAAACAGTTTTTTATCTAGATCAGAAACTGAGTTACATGGCGACTGATCTGGATTCAAACTGCTTGCAAATACTTGTGTTACATTATACTTTATACATCGACGAAAACAGCCGGGCCCGTTTAATAAAACTTCGTACGACAACTGTTTTCGAAAGTCAGATTGTAAAAGTCACAATTATCATTTATTTCTCCATCTAATCCTGTCTTGTGACATCTCTTTGGAATCGTCTTGAAAAGACGATTCCAACGCGATATCACAAGAAAGGATTAGAGAGAGAAATAAGAAATTAAATGAATTTTAAAGTTTTGACGTATATACGACTGTTTTTGTCGTACGAAGTTTTATGAAACGGACCCCAGATGAACTCATTAACTGTCATACCCCGAGTATAAAGGTTATTTGCAAACATTTTGGATCCTAATCAGACGCCGCGAGACGCGGCGTCTGATCAGGATCCAAACTGTTTGCAACCTTTTTCAATATTTCTAAAATCAAAATAATTTATATTTAAATCTGGAGATAAAATCAGACGAGCAGATGACGTCATGACAGTAAATGTGTTAGCATTGTCGTCTGCTTTACTCGAGTTTTACATTTACATGTTAGTGTTTAAAACAACAGTACCAACAACAATAAAAGCGTCCAATAGATTGGATCTTGATCAGACGCCGACTTGAACATCATGGCAATACTATTTGCAAACATTTAGCAGTGAATGGACACGGAGCATGATAACGGAACGGCGGAATACGGACATTTAGCATGAGAAGATCATTGGACGATTTCAACCAGTGTACACCCTGATCAGACACTACTGGTAATACTAAAATTTGATAACAAGCACAGAAAACCCTCTCTGTTACTACCACGGTAATGATAGTTTTTGTATAAAAGACAGGTAACAACCTAAAATAGTGAAAGTAAAACAGAAAGGAGCTACAACGCCTAAAATATAACACAATTTAGTGGTCGTGATAGAGAGGTTTGACTGTACTGATGAATCTTTTGTGCACGTTTTGGGCGAGTTAGTGATAATTGTTGTAAGCAAATTGATCCGAGTGAGACGCCTAGAAACTATGCGTCTCTTCCGGATAAAAAATATTTGACACTTTGGTGACATGTTCAGAAATAAAATGAAAGTACAATCGAAACTAGATACTGAAGTCCGTTAAGCTATTTGTGCCTGGCGCCTCATAAAACGACATAGGCAAACAGTGCAGACTCAGATCAGACGCCGCAACATGCGGCGTCTGATCTGAGTCTGCACTGTTTGTTAACACCAATGCACACTAATTTAAAATGAATAAGAAATCGTCGATCAGACACCTCTTCAATGAAAAGACTCTTTCCATATATATAAGGATGGGTCAATAGGTTAATTATTTCTCAGTGATACTGAAATAAGCATTTTCTTCAAGCAAGCGCTTGCAAAAAAATGTGAAATTCTATAGAATTGTGCTTTGATTGTAACTTTCCAAAACAAGTGTCAAATAATTGCTACATGTGGAGAATCTGTTATTCTTTCCAAATAAACGCGTTTACGCCAAATCTATTATTTGCAGTGCAAACAGTTTGGAGCCAGATCAGACGCCGGGTAAACCGGCGTCTGATCAGGCTCCAAACCGTTTGTCACCAAGATAAACAAGAATTATCAGAATTGTCTAAAAGTTGTTATTTTCTACGTTTTAGTGCTTTGCGTTTGCGTACGTTTGCGTTTAAACGGGAAAGAATAACAGATTCTCCACTGTATTTATGAATAGACAGCACGGTGTGCTATGTCTGATCTGAATTCAAACAATTTAAAGAATCTAGTCCAGTCACGTTTAACCCTTTCGACCCAATTTTAATAGTGAGGTTTTTACCCCTTCACCGTCTGGTTATCATCTGCTTCAATATTGTCGTCTGCAAATTTATTTCAAAGTTAGATTTAAGGTAGTGTGGGTTTAGAAATATTAATGCGAGTGTCAAACAATTTGGACCCTGATCAGAGGCCGCGTTTACACGACGTCTGAACTAGATCCAAACTGTTTGCAAAGTCGGCTTTACGCGACTTCGGCGAAGAAAAGGGTTAAACATGATAATAATTAGTACCTAATACTCATGCACTACTATATACTTTTCTTTTACAGTCAAAAACTCGATACTTCGAACTCACTTTAGTTCGAGCATACCCATAGTTCATAAGTTTAATTTCGATAACTAGGTCTCGCTTAAAAATCGAACACACTCGTATTTCTAAGTTAAAACGCGGCTAAGCCACGTTTTAACTTTGAATTTTGGGTATGTTCGAACTAAAACGAGTTCGAAAAAAAGAGGTTAGAATGAACATTATTTATTTAACCTGATCCGGTTAAACCCTAGTGACGATTATACTTGTCTTTGATAACAGTGTACATGTGAAGAGCACAATAGTCTTGTACAAACAGTATAGAGCAGTGTCAGTGAGCCCCTACATGTATATGCCTCATCTGATTGGCCTACGAGTTATTTTGCTCTGCATTTTTAAAAGTCAACCCTATTAAGTCAAAAATGAACTATAGTGCTCCCTCTCTACAACGACAATGGGAGACAAAATTATGTGCGTTGGTTAGAGGGAGTCGTTATAGAGAGGAAAAATTAAGATTTGGCTTACATTTGCAAAGCAGCTTGAATCCAGATCAGACACCGCACAATTTAAGCAGACGATATTGCAGCAGGAAAATCACTAAACATAACTGTCCCGTTTAGGGAACTACGCAAATGATCGTTGTAAGGAGGGAGTCGTTGTTGGGAGGGCCGTTTTAGGGAGGGAGCACTGTAAATGTACATTTCTTAAGAAATATAATGAGTTAATATTTATTCGTGCCAGGATTTCCTCAGTTCAAAACCTATCGTCACATTCATCCCTGAACTTTTAACCCTTTCCCTTATAGAAGCGACTTTTAGCACATTCATTTTATTCATCCGCTGAAGAAAATAGTTCCAAATTACACCCGTAATGAATATGTGTCATATTTAATACCTTCCTTATTCTAGCAGTTAATAGCTTAAAGCAGGCTGAAAGTAAAACAGAATGCGCCTTAGGGCGCATTCTGCTTAACTTTCAACCTGCTTTAAGTAGTCACATATCTTCAATACTAGAAACAATGCTATCAGGTAAAGGGTTAAATTAAAAGCACGATTCTAGCAAAGGGACTCGCAACCGGATGGTGTACTTGTCAAAATAAAATAAAATACTCAAATAAAAGCAAATGTGTGGTATTATAGGGCTTCTGACATTAAACAAATATGATCAGTCCAAAAAAAGTATCAAGAACCGTCATCGAATCTTACTTTTTTAGATATTTTCCATCGTTTTTCTAAAGCGCCTTTTGACGGTATTGTTGTTGTTGTTGCTTCTCTACTGAAATTGAACACGGGCTCTGACATAAACCCGAGCCGAATAATTTACTATCCATCGCTACACACTGTAGTACGTTAATTCGGTACCTTAGACATGTATACCACATAGTCGAGTGGTCTGAGGGGTTTCCTTTTCGTGTTTGTCTCCGCAATGGAGGATCACGGGTTCGAATCCCACCAGAGCGTCTTTTTCTTTTTTGAAATGCATTTTTGAATAGAATTTATTATCCTGAACTAAATCTTACTAATTTATATAATTTTTTGACATGTATTTACAAATTACTATTTTAAATGCAAAATCCGGTTGCCTCTTTAAATTAAATCCATTTTTTGGCCATTTAAGATTATAAAATTACAAATAATGCAGACCCTGATCAGAGGGCTCTTGTTGGAGCCCTCTGATCTGGGTTTACACTATTTGAATAGGATAAAACTACATGTGGGTCACTTTGAAGTCAGAACAGGAAATGACTCAAGTGGACCTCGAGTGGGCAATGACGTCACGAACGGGACGTTGAGTCACAGGGTCACGTTAACGTGAGTCAGCACGCGACGCCTGATTCACCGGGTACACGTTAACATGAATCATCAAGCTTTCATGAGTCATCGGGGTCACGAGATCCTGAGTCACAAAATATTTCCGCGACGCTTCATTAAAACATATCCCCATCATTTAGACGCCACTTAAAACATTCGACGTTAGAACCAATCATAAATCACCACGTACCTCATTCGATCTATCACGCCACCGTGAATCATACGTTTTTTTGGCACAAACACTCTCAATATGACGGTTATTACGAAAAGTAACCGAGGCAAAATAAAAAAGTACATGTGTTGCCGGTAACCATACATCCCCAACTTTTTCCCCCGACCCTAATTTTTTTTTTTCACTTTCCGAAAAATTCATTGGCAAATGGTGGTCATTTTTGCGACAATCGTTTTTGAGGAGCGTTTAATAGTACATATTCTCAGTTAAATTGTTAACAAAGCTAATTTATAGACGTTTAAGTGTTTTAAAATTGATTTTTAAATAAGATTCAGCAAATATCGAAGTGAAATTTTCTCTAAATCTGTCATAAAGTAGCTTCCTTGAAGATATGATATGCTAGTTAGTTAACCATAAACACATTCAACATGCAGACAGCACATATCAATGACACATTTAACGTGCATACAACACATTTCAAAACATCATTCATTCCATCTTTCATACATGTAAATTAGTCACTACTTTGCCGTCTTAGTATATAAATATTAACAATCATACCGGTTTAGTTTTTTAAGATAATTTTGGTTATGGGACCTATTAATAAAATCAACAATTTGAATGGATATTTACAAGATTTGTAATGTATGGCCCAGGGCTTTTCACAATATAATACATTCATACATTTTCATGTATAAAATACTCCAGCAGAAAGTTATATGTAATAATGTATGTTTTTACTGAAAAAAAAAAGTTGTCCGACCGTCCGTCCCTAATATTTTTGGGCATGTAATAGGAAACACGGTTATTTTTTTTATTTGGCCCAATCACCGACCTGCACGTACGTGATGAGAACATCGTTAGTACGTTCAAGTGTCCGTATCACTTGAGATCGTCGTCGCTGTATATAAGAGATACATTCTAGCAGCGTCGGTTTAGTACAGTTCGTGATTTTTCTGGATTTAAGACTTTACGTTAGAATCGCATCTAGGAATTCATTATAAGGTAAGATTTAAATACTCTATTTTCTTTACTCTAAACACCTACTCTAATACAAACATTCCGACTTGCTATCCACAATAAACTTTAACAAGATCCTTTAGTAGTCCGATCCTTTAGGTTAAACGTTCCAAATTAACCGAGCTATATTCTTTTTCAGCGACGGTCCTAAGTAGTAATGGACGGACAGTTGGGCAGATGTGGGGGATTGAGGGATTGGGGATTGACGACGTAACAATAAGATGATGTACACGCGGTCCACTTAACGGTGACGTTCATCCGGTCCACTTAACGTTGACATAATTCATGTCACTTAACACGGGAGAGTCGGAGGATTGGGGGCATTGGAGACCTACCTTGACGTAAATCCGGTTCACTTAACTTTAAGTGGATCAACGTACGTTATCCTTTTACATATACGTTGCTTTAAAATCATTGGTTAACGTCCAGTGAGGTTAAGGTAATCGCTATAAGCAATCAATAAGAGCCCCATTTAGTCATCACTAAGTATAGGAAACAGTCGTTAATTCTTTTAGCGACTACTCATGCCACCCTATCAGAGATATACGTAAGTCAATTAATTTATTTTCATAAAAAAGATCTAAACTCCTTATATTCCTTATGTATTTGGGATGTGTGGTAGAAATTTGACACAAGAAAGCTATTATTTATGTTTTTTGTAATATATTAATGAATTTTTTAAATCAAAAATTAATTAAAATTCCTTCTGGAACTCCAGGCTCAGATGTCTGGCCAATTCTTGAACACAAGTGTGTAGTTCCATCAGCTGAAATAAAAAAAAAAATAATTATAAATAAATCAATGAATAAATAACAAACTTTGACTTAGACTACAATGAAGAAGACCTTATTCACTCCCATTAAAACGCAATGCGGTAAAACTTAGAAAATGACAAATTGTGTTAGAAAGCAAACAAATAAACAAACAAAATAAATGTTTAATTTCATTTGAGAGACAAAAATGTTAACCCTTTTCAAGCTCCAAACTGTTTGTATCCGAAAATAATAGTTTTAGCGTAAAATCTTTTATCTAGAATGAATAATCTAGCCTCCACTGTGCCAAGTACACTACCTTTATTATTGTCTAGATATTCAAGTATTTCCCACTTCAGTTTTCCTTAAAAAAGGAAGTATCCTAATATACCGACTGCCAGAAAGAAAACTGGTTATTTACAGTCTCTACATGATACTAACAGCTGTATAGAACAGGATACTTACAGACAGGTTGTCACCTAATCAGAAGTTCAGATGCTCTCTCGCTCTGTCTCTCTGTCTCTGTCTGTCTGTCTGTCTGTCATTGTATGTCTGTCTCTCTCCCTCGCTGTCTCTTTATTTCTCTCTCTCGAGCGTGTTACGTTTGGATCCAAACTGATTGAAAATAAACTTAAGTTTCTAGCGTGCAGGCGTATTTCGATTTGGATCCAAACTGTTTGCGAATATATATAACTCTCTCAGTCTCTGTCTGTCTGTCTGTCTGTCTCTCTCTCTCTCTCTCTCTATTTATCTCTCTCTCTCTCTCTCTCTCTTCCCTATCCCTCTCTCTCTCTCTCTCTCTCTCTCTCTCTCTCTCTCTCACTCATTTATACTAAGTATAGTAATTTACTTACAGTTTCTAGTATTTTGCACATGATGTCATCATGTGCCGAATGCTGCTCATTATCCGATATAGGAGAAGATATCGTCATATTCTGAAATCAAGTAACTATAAGATATTAATTGAACCAATTAACGATTGCTATTTATTATTTCTCTAGCATAAAACAAATAATGCCACTAAATGTAAACTAGACGTCCGCTTACTATAGCTTTACTCGAACCATGTTGGGGCTGTAAAGGAAATAGATACTTTTCTATACTAACATATGCGGAAAAAACGGGACAACCGCCTTTCTCTACCTGTAACGTCATGCAAACCACTCAAAGCAATTTGAAGAGATTGGGTAATTGCTTGCTAATAGTTCAAATATATTGGTTGTCTTTTTAACAACTCTTAACCCTCATCCGGACCTTTGGGGTAGATCCTGTTTTCTAATTCTCTTTAATTAGTTTGTACAACATTTTTGTCACTAGCATTTCTGTTGTTTTGGGTTGTTCTTTTTGTCATAAGCATTTAATTTTTTGTCTCTAGCCTTTCATTTTATGTTGCAAGTACTTAAAACTTGTCTTTACCATTTCTTTTTATTGTCTTTAACACGTAATTTGATCAATTTTATAGTATAGTAGTAGTATAGGACGGACAGTTGGGCAGAATCGGGGGATTGGGGATTGATGACGTAACAGTAAGATGACGTACATCCGGTCCACTTAACGTTGACGTATTTCCGGTTCACTTAACGTTGACCTATTTCCGTTCCATTTAACGCGGTGTAGTCGGGGGATGGGGGGATTGGTGACCTATGCTTGACGTTCATCCGGTTCACTTAACGTTAAGTGGATCAACGTACGTCATCCTTTTACGTATACGTTGCTTTAAAACCATCGGATATCGTTCGATGTGGTTAAAGTAATCGCCATAAGAAATCAACGATAGACCAATTTAGCGGGGGATTGGGGGGATCGGGGGATTGGTGACCTATACTTGACGTTCATCCGGTTCACTTAACGTTAAGTGGATCAACGTATGTCATCCTTTTACGTATACGTTGCTTTAAAACCATCGGATATCGTTCGATGTGGTTAAAGTAATCGCCAAAGAAATCAACGAGAGACCCATTTAGCCATCACTAAGTATAGGAAACGGTCGTTAATTATTTTAGCGACTACTACTACAAGTGCGTCACTTTGGGGCTTTTACCGGAAGTGACTCAAGTGGGCCTCAAGTGGGGACGTCATCGCGGTCACGGTGAGTCAGACGCTTAAGGATCGGTCCCGTGACTGTGACGCATCGGGGGTCACGCGATCGTGAGTCAGGAAAACTTTCCACGACGTAACACAAGTTTGAGTACCGACGCTACTTAGGATACGACCGTTATTTCGAATTCCCACCAATGGCGATAATCCACGTAAACGCTGAACGTCGACTAAATCCATTCAAGTACCGACGCCACTTCAGAACCGACCGTTATTTCGAATTCCGACCAATGTCTACCGTCCACGTAAATGCTGAACGTCCACGTAAGCGCTTTCAAGTACCGACGCCACTCACACGGTAACGTATATATAAGGAGACCAGTCACCTCGAGCGTAATCACAACGCGTCCGTGTTCAATCATATATACAAACGCCAGGATTCACCTTATAAGGACAGACTTTGGAAATAAATGGGGTAAGTTTGATTTTAATTACCTATTAGCATATCAGTTAGTTCTATATAAGACGACAGTTGTCAAAGAAGACGACGGCACGAGTTTATAACGCATTCCTCTCGCCTTTCAAGTATTCGTTTCGCCAAACAGGATAAACGTTCTTAATATCCGCGGTGACCTCTTCCTCGTAAATAAACTGATCCAGTGCGCCAGTGGACAAGTCTACTTTTCGAGACCAAACGTATCCTGTTTCTAAAATCCTCATTTAACTTATATATACGCGCGTTCGTTCGTATGGATACCGTATATACCCTGTTAACAGACATATTTTTCATAGTCCTCAGATATGTCTTCAAATTCTCGCAATGCATTTATACTCACATAGGAAAATGTTACTTTATCTTTATTACATGGGTCAAACAAATGTAACATCCATACGTTTATGCGATATATCTAGATGTGTGAAAAAAAAAAACGTGTACAAATAACTAATTGAACATTATACAGTCAAACCTGTGAATAAAGGCCACCCACGGGAACACAAAGTTCTGGTCTTTGTAGCCAGGTGGCTGCTATTCGGAGGTTAAATTCTATGTAAATTGACCATTTGGGATTCCGTCAACTGGCCTTTGTTCACAGGTCGGTCTTTATTCGGAGGTGGCCGCTAAGACAGGTTCGACTGTATTTTTTATTGTAAAAAATGAAATTACAATAAAAAAATTTCCAACTCATTCATCTTTTTTTGTAGCTCTTTAAACTTTTCCCTCGCCTCCATCTGTAAGATGAGAGAAGGTATATTTTAACTTCAGAAGATAATAATTGTAACAATTATTTTTATACACTATAATTAGTAAGATTCCTATACAGATTAAGAAGGTGACAAACTTAAGAGAAAAACAGAAGGTTTTGTTAGTTTTTATACAATTCTCTAACCGTGTAGAAAAAATTTAAGTCAGTAAGATAATACATATGTAACTTAACTGTTCTGAAATTTTTAATACTGAGTATGTGTTATCAACTTACTAGTTTTAATTCAGCTTCCCACTGTATGGGCTGAAAGATAAAATTGTAAATAGGATAAGAGTCACATGAGTGTTGCGTGATATTCCCAAACGCTTTCGGCCTATGCCTTCTTCAGGGGAGTAAATATTGTAGAATGACAACTAAAGGCTGTTCAAACTTCAACTGAACGACGTGACGTCATGAAAACAATTTGATGACGTCACGTCATAAAAAAGCACCAAACCTAATGCACGACGTGATGTCGGCGTAGTATAAGACGCAAGTTTAACCATTCACCCGTTAAATGTCATGTGACAATAGATCTACTTATACATTTTAATTATTAAGCTACATACACTTTGGTTAACAACCACTGTATTATGGAAACCACCGAATACATTGGAGCTCGTGCTCAGCTGCCGACTTTTCGAAACGGTCATTTTGTACGCCAAGTTTCCGGCAGTCATGAGAATCGACGGGAGCCGTAACGTTACCCTGGAATAATGAACGGACGTCAGATAGCGACTATCCTGGGACGCGATCCGTCCGTTCGAAAACAGTTTGGCGGTGTGTTAGCCGCTGACGAACTACCCGACATACTACTACATCGACCTAAAGTGTACGTGGTGAACACGGATGTCAGAAGATTACCGGGAACGCACTGGGTGGCGTTTTACTTTCCTAGACGAGGACGTTCGGAATTTTTCGATTCGATGGGACACGAACCGGAACATTACCAGAGATATTTTAAAAGGTGTTTGATCAAGCACGGACCTTATTTCGTGTATAATAGGCAGCGTGTTCAGCCTTTTAACGCAGACACTTGCGGACAATACTGCCTTCTGTACGTCAAACTTCGGTGTCGCGGATGGACGATGAAGCGCATTATAAGATACATGAAATCTTATTTTAGAGACCGATAGATCCATTCAAAAAAAAAAAAAAAAAAATTATTTTTAACTATAATATTTATATGTAACTCGTTTTTATCCGTTTTTTAATCCTTTACCCGTTCAATTTGGCGTAAAACTACGTCTTTTGTTTCGTAGGTAGGCCAATAAAATATTTTATCGTTTTTTAACCCGCAGTATAAAAACCTGCATACACTATTCTCGGGTAAACAGAACGGTCGCTCTTTGGACAATTCCGTACAGGAGTTGTCTGGTCTGGGTCTACACTGCTTTACAGAGACGAAAAAAATGGTTTTCTATCGAGTAAAGGATTAATATACGATATTGACTGGACATGTTATAATATCGTACGTATGTATGTATGTGAGGATCACCAATAAAAAACGATTAAGATCATTTTAGTGTTTGTTGTGTCATTATTATGAGGATGTAGAGTACGTACGAATTCGGATTTGACGTTAACCCGTTGGGTTAAAATAATCGTACAGACAGTATTAATTTGTGCGAAATAAGGAATCCGAATTCGTACGTACTCTAACTTCGGTATCCTATCAGAGTCGAAGATAACAAAAGTAAAATAAAACAAAAAAAAAACACGAAGATACGGTATGCTAGCATTTATTTACCCCGCTCAATTCAACGCGCCGGGGATTAGGGTCGTCCCCCGGTTCGCGCTTTACAATATCGGCAATTCTAACAAAATAGGCAAACATATGTCGGACAATTGACTCTGACGTTTAATACCCGTCATCAATACGGATCCCGAATGAAAACACGTAAAGTGAACGGAACCTTTCCTAAACATAGCCGCCGGAAACAGTTCCGGATCGTAACGTCCGCCGTAATAACGAACCACGTTGGTCACGTTCAAAGGTCCATCCACTTTGAAGGAAGCCGATATTGTCACTACTCGAATACGAGATAACGTCACTGACCATCCGAGACGCTGAATGAGTCTAGCGTAACGTCTTAATCTCTGTTTGGCGTCACGAAGGGTGTTCGCTTTTCCGTTGACCATCACTTTTCCGGTAGAAAACACCATGCAATGTCCGCCGATCTTCGGATGTTTCCACTGAACGCCGGAATATCGGGCTGGATCGTAGATCATATTCGTCGTACGGTTGGCCAACGTTCTCAAGTCAATCTGACACCCTAAAGTCGCCGTACACACGACATTGGTGATCATATTTACCAGTTTGTAAAATCGTTGGGATTACACTCGGAACAGCGTAACATACCCAATTGATTGGCGTGGTCGCTTTGAAACATGCACGGCACCACGCTACTCAGTTCGGGAATAGACTCCCCTATGACGGGTATCATTAACTTTAATCGTTGATATTCGCCGGGTCGTAATCACAACCCTTTCTTGCACGGCACGACGTCGTCCTTGGGTTTCCAATACTGCCGAATGTCGACGCAAGGGTTGTTTTCTTTCACGGTACAGTACACATTCCCGCCTAGATGAAGTTGATAGGCGTTTTCGGACTTCAAAGCCTCGTCCACGTTTTCGATATAATCCGTCAGGCTCTTCCAACGCATTAATGGCAGACTTATCCCTTTTCTCGTAGGTTTATCGCCGTCCCATTCTCTCAAATCCACGCGTTTCTCGCCTTTCCATTCGCTGACTTTAGCGTATCGGCCGTTACCCAAAGCGAAGCTGAGGTTGTTATCCATGTTGTGTTGTGATTCAAACTGATACTCTAATTTTGAAAACGCCCCAATATATACTCTATCGATGACGTCATTAGGTGAGTCATAGTATCGTTGAAAAGTTTTCTTGACTCACGATCGCGTAACCCCCGATGCGTCACCGTCACGGGACCGATCCTTAGGCGTCTGACTCACCGTGACCGCGATGACGTCCCCACTTGAGGCCCACTTGAGTCACTTCCGGTAAAAGCCCCAAAGTGACGCACTTGTAGTACTACTCGTAGCACCCTATCAGAAATATACGTAAGTCAATTAATTTTTATTGTATAAAAAATAATAAAAATAATCTTAACTCCTTATAACCCTTATGTATTTGGGTTGTGTGGTAGAAATATGACACAAGGAAGCTATTATTAGTTTATTTTATTATTTATGATTTAATTTTTTTTGTTTAAACCAAAATAAAATTAAATTAATAAACGTTCCCTCATTGGGCAAACTCCATGCCTAAGTGTCTTGCCAAAACCTCTACACGAGTGTGTAGTTCCATCAGCTGAAATAAAATAAATAAATTTTAGTTATAAATAACAACATTTGACGTAGACTATAATGAGGAAGACCTTATTCACTCCCATTTAAACGCATTGCGGTAGAACTTAGAAAATGACAAATTCTTTTGGAAAAAGGAACAAATAAACAAAACAAAACAAAAGAAATATTTAAATTTATTTGAGATACAAAAAGTTTTGAGACTATTCAAGCTTCAAACTGTTTATATCCGAAATAAATGGTTTTAGCGTAAAATCTTTTATCTGGAATGAATAATCTCGTCTCCACTGTATCTAGTACACCACCTCTATATCAGAATAAAAAAAATATATATAACCATCATCGTTTTATATTACAGATATCGATATTATATAACCATCATCGTTTTATATTGCAGATATCGATATTTCCCGATTCTTGACGATGCCTGTTGTCCGAGAACTTGGTTCATAATCATGGGCGATGACAGATATTCCGAAGCCTCACTTATGATCGGACTTTGTCGCTTCGGGTGTCGGAATTTAGGCGGAGATTTTAACATGTCTAACAGCGCGTCGGCATGATCCGATGTCCACTCCACGGGCGATGCTTGTTGTCCGAAAACTTGGTTCATATTCATGGGCGATGACAGATATTCCGAAGCCTCACTTATGATCGGACTTTGTCGCTTCGCGGGTCGGGATTTAGGCGGAGATTTTAACATGTCTAACAGTTCGTCGGCATGATCCGATGTCCACTCCAAGGGCGATGCGGGTTGTCCGAGAACTTGGTTCATAATTAACTCTCTCGCGATATGCTGTACGAAGGGGTCTTCCTGAATGCCGTAACAAGCGGCAAAGTCGAGGAATTGATCGGAAGACGACCCTTCCAGCAACAAAGCCCGTATTACTGGTTCCATATTATTTAATAGATTAATCAGTTCACTCTTGAGGTTATGGTATCGGTATAAATATATAGTAGTAGTATAGGACGGACAGTTGGGCAGAGTTGGGGGATTGAGGGATTGGGGATTGACGACGTAACAATAAGATGATGTACACCCGGTCCACTTAACGGTGACGTTCATCCGGTCCACTTAACGTTGACACAATTCATGTCACTTAACACGGGAGAGTCGGAGGATTGGGGGCATTGGAGACCTACCTTGACGTAAATCCGGTTCACTTAACGTTAAGTGGATCAACGTACGTTATCCTTTTACGTATACGTTGCTTTAAAATCATTGGTTAACGTCCAGTGAGGTTAAGGTAATCGCTATAAGCAATCAATAAGAGCCCCATTTAGTCATCACTAAGTATAGGAGACAGTCGTTAATTCTTTGAGCGACTACTCATGCCACCCTATCAGAGATATACGTAAGTCAATTAATTTATTTTCATAAAAAAGATCTAAACTCCTTATATTCCTTATGTATTTGGGATGTGTGGTAGAAATTTGACACAAGAAAGCTATTATTTATATGTTTTTTGTAATATATTAATGAATTTTTTAAATAAAAAATTAATTAAAATTCCTTCTGGAACTCCAGGCTCAGATGTCTGGCCAATTCTTGAACACAAGTGTGTAGTTCTATCAGCTGAAATAAAATAAAAAATAAAAAATTATAAATAAATCAATGAATAAATAACAAACTTTGACTTAGACTACAATGAAGAAGACCTTATTCACTCCCATTAAAACGCAATGCGGTAGAACTTAGGAAATGACAAATTGTTTTAGAAAACAAACAAATAAACAAACAAAATAAATGTTTAATTTTATTTGAGAGACAAAAATGTTAACCCTTTTCAAGCTCCAAACTGTTTGTATTCGAAAATAATAGTTTTAGCGTAAAATCTTTTATCTAGAATGAATAATCTAGCCTCCACTGTGCCAAGTACACTACCTTTATTATTGTCTAGATATTCAAGTATTTCCCACTTCAGTTTTCCTTAAAAAATGAAGTATCCTAATAAACCGACTGCCAGAAAGGAAACTGGTTATTTACATTCTCTACATGATATTAACAGCTGTATAGAACAGGATACTTACAGACAGGTTGTCACCTAATCAGAAGTTCAGATGCTCTCTCGCTCTGTCTCTCTGTCTCTGTCTGTCTGTCTGTCTGTCATTGTCTGTATGTCTCTCTCTCTCTCTCTGTCTCTGTCTCTTTATTTCTCTCTCTCGAGCGTGTTACGTTTGGATCCAAACTGTTTGAAAATAAACTTAAGTTTCTAGCGTGCAGGCGTATTTCGATTTGGATCCAAACTGTTTGCGAATATATATAACTCTCTCAGTCTCTGTCTGTCTTCCTCTCTCTCTCTCTCTCTATTTCTCTCTCTCTCTCTCTTTCTCTATCCCTCTCTCTCTTTCTCTCTCTCTCTCTCTCACTTCTACTAAGTATAGTAATTTACTTACAGTTTCTAGTATTTTGCACATGATGTCACCATGTGCCGAATGCTGCTCATTATCCGATATAGGAGAAGATATCGTCATATTCTGAAATCAAGTAACTATAATATATTAATTGAACCAATTAACGAGTGCTATTTATTATTTCTCTAGCATAAAACAAACAATGCCACTAAATGTAAACTAGACGTCCGCTTACTATAGCTTTACTCGAACCATGTTGGGGCTGTAAAGGAAATAGATACTTTTCTATACTAACATATGCGGAAAAAACGGGACAACCGCCTTTCTCTACCTGTAACGTCATGCAAACCACTCAAAGCAATTTGAAGAGATTGGGTAATTGCTTGCTAATAGTTCAAATATATTTGTTGTCTTTATAACAACTCTTAACCCTCATCCGGACCTTTGGGGTAGATCCTGTTTTCTAATTCTCTTTAATTAGTTTGTACAACATTTTTGTCACTAACATTTCTGTTGTTTTGGGTTGTTCTTTTTGTCATAAGCATTTAATTTTTTGTCTCTAGCCATTCGTTTTATGGTGCAAGTACTTAAAACTTGTCTTTACCATTTCTTTTTATTGTCTTTAACACGTAATTTGTTCAATTTTGTGTCATTTGCATCTCAATTTTGGTCACTTACGTTTAAACTTTTGTCCTTACCATTTTAATTTTTGTCATTAGTGTTTCAGTTTTTACTACAGTCGGGCCGGTTTGGCCTCAAAACAGGAAATGACGTCACGAGGTCTCCATGTCATCGGCGTGACGCGTACATGAGTCATCACGCGTACACGAGTCATCACGAGGCCCTGAGTCATCTCGGGGTCATCACGAGGCCCTGAGCCATCACGCGGTCCTGAGTCATCGGCGCCACGCGATACATGAGTCATAAAAAATGTCCGTGACGAGTCATTAAAACCTATCCCCCTCAGTAAGACACTACTTAAAACCTTCGACGTTAGAACCAATCATAAAACACCACGTACCCCATTCGATCACGCCACCGTGAATCAGACATGAACTTCCTTTTAGTTGAGTGGCACACACACTCTCAACATGACGGTTATTGCGAAACGTAACCAATCACCGACCTGCATGTACGTGATGAGAACGTCGACGTAAGTACGTTCAAGTGTCCTTACCACTTGAGATCGTCGTCCGCTGTATATAAGAGATCAAGTAAAACAGCTAAGTTTTTAGTACAGTTCGTGATTTTTCTAGACAACTTCTCGGAACTGTTTTTTTTTAAACTACTGTATTATATTTTGTTTCATTAAGTAATTAAAGTTATAGATTAAATAGTAATAGTTAAAGAAAGTTATAGATGTAAAACCTGAATGAAATCTGTATCCTAAACGCCCTTTTTTGTTGCTCATACGGCTAATCGTCAGCTAATGTACGGTGTAGAGGAACTCTACAGTAAAGCTTGATACATTCAGGACTCTTCATACACTCTATTTTTATGATTAAAACTGACGTCTGCTAAAATATCTTATAAGTTTTCTTGTCTTTAACCCTTTTCACTATAGTTGTGACTGAAACTAATATGATCCAGAAAATATAGGAAAGAATATATCTGTATCTGTAACGTCCCTTTTGCGCTAAAACGTCTAATCGTTCTTCCTTCGTATAAGGAATTTAGGGTAAAATGACCATGGACACCTCATTTCCCAATAGCCTAACACTAATTTTGCTAAAATGTCTTCAGCTTAAAATATCCATTTTTCTTAAATATTCATTTCGCCGCAAAATTAACGGGAAAAATACCCATAATAGAAGTAGAGTATTATTATATTTTGTATATTTAATAAACTAATAAGCCTATGAGCTTTACAATTACTATTTGTGTTGGTTTTTTATATGAATTTTGATCTATTTGTCATAATTATATGCTATAAAACACTTTATCAAGATATTTGTGTTCGCTTTTTATATGAATTTTAATCTAATTGTCCTCAACTTTAGTGCTGTCCATCTCTCTCTCTTTCAATGAGTTGATCATTTTGCAACCGAAATTATCGGGGAAAGTGAAATCCGGGCGTTTTCTCAAGTTCTTGTTGTTGTTTTTTAACAAATAGAATACCGGTGTTTTCTTTTTCAGCGTTCCCGACCATGCCAGTATTTTGCCAAGTGTGTTCCGAGTCCATACTTATAGAATGCGGAAAATGTTTCGCAGTTCTGAACTGTCTCGGCGAAAAGCACAATTGTTCCGACCCGGACGAAGGTTTCTACGACGACTATGAAGGTTCGATGCCAATGTGCCCTGGCTGCGAAGCATCGACAAAGTTTATAAGAGAGACAATGAGTTGTCGCCAGTATCATCAGTTATCTATACCAACGAAAATGTATCGCTGCAACCTCTGCCAAAAGTCGTACGTTTGGTCTCACAACCAGCAGCAGCAGGAACAACAGCAGCAGAAGCAGCAGCAGCATGAAAAGCAACAGCAGCAGCAGAAACAGCAGCTGCAGCAGGAAAAGCAGAAGCAGCAGGAACAGCAGCAGCAGCAGGACAGCAGCAGCAGAAGCAACAGCAGCAGAAGCAGCAGCAGCAAAAGCAGCAGCAGCTGCTGTTCCTGCAGCTAGGCTTAAATCTGACCAATCAATTGCTTGAGAATGACTTCAAACTCAACTTAAAGGCTTTAAAACATTAGGGTCAGTGGTGGAAATATTGAGATAGCTTTACTGATGCATATGCATGTATTTTTGGGTTTATATTTTCACCAGGCATGTTTTGAAACCAAGAAATAAACATTGGACTATAGTTCGTGTTAGCGTTTTCAATGTTATTGACAGCAAAAGACGACACGGAAACACGGAAACGGGGCATCCGATCTGGCCCGATATCGGGAATGGTCCTTTTCAAACTCTGATATTGATACAAAAGAGCTTAGTTCTGTATTGACCAGCCACATGTTGATTTTCTGTCCAGTATAGAGAGGTTTCACTATTTATACTATTCATTGAGCTTTTCGCTAGCATATACCATTATGTTAAGTATAGATTCGCCAGAACGGATGAAAACACACTTCAACCTCTAGATACCTGAGTTGACTTTGGCCTATACATGAGCTAGTCCTGTGGGCCAGCGGACGAATCTATTTTGTCGAAAACAAATAAGTGGGTCTCTTTGAAAACAAAAACAATATCACAACAAACGCTTTTTATTTATTATAATTAAGTTTATATAGCAGAAATGAAAAGATTTTAGTACAATAGAAACGAAGACAATATATTTATATTAGAAACTGTAACTTTAATAAAATGACTTATTAATTCATAATACATTTAATAATCAATGGTTAACTTTATGAAACATTTTATGTCTATATTCTATGTAATTTCAATTATCAAATGTTAATATCCAATGTTAATTTTTGTTTAAACAATTGTTATGATAGTGAAACGACTACTTATAAATTCTAAAATTAAAAATGCTATAAATAATTTTCAAAAATTCAACTATTAACGTTAATTTTTAGTGTTTATTGTATGAATTAACAAGTCATTTCCGATCACTCCTTTATTTTTCGATAATGTCTTTTATATCTTGAATTCTTTTCTGAACTTCCGTCTCCAGTTCTTTTTTTTTCGTCAACCTCAGCCTTAAAAATAAAAATAAGATAAAAAATAGATAAAGTACGTGTAAATGAAGAAGAAAGGACATACATTTTTCCGTTCACCGCCTTATCTCGAGACTGACGGCATATACAAACAGATTGAATTTTTTAGAAGAGACGCACAGGAGAACCGATTTCCCGGTGTAACATTTACAATATTTTGTTTAAACATTTTCGTTGATTCCTAATATCTAGCGAAAATATGATCTACACTTAAACAATAACATAGCATGTTGATTCGTTAGTTCAGATGTTTCACATTCCAGCCACGTGTAGCTGGGAACCAATGTGACTAGATAAACGTAATTGTAGTTTGTACATAACTCGCCAATTTTGATGACTAGATGAATGAGGTCTAATTGTAGTTTGTACATAACTTACCAATTTGGCCTGGGACAGCCACTGGATAGTCTGAAAGGTAAAAACATATTGTTGTCTGAGCCTGTAAGTCCACTCTATTATTCTTATTAGATTATGTATAAGTATCATGTGTATCAACTTTTAAGGTAAGTTATATGATTGTCTATATAAATAATGTAATTCAAATAAAGTAAAGTAAACGATAGTCTCCCATAGTCGGATAGTATAACAACAAACATACAGTTTAATCACACAAAAGTATGTCATCACAATGACTTGCTTAAAAAAAATAGAATTATTGTTTTAAATATTACTCACCGAGCACGACCAGTTCTCTTCTATATCTTCTAGATTCTGAAGAAAACAAACGAAAGAAAAGACGTGTCAATAGTTGCAAAATCTCTCGCTCACACACACACACACACACATGCACCCACACGCACACACTCCCACATACCCACCCCCAACCACACACACACAGGGTTGATCCAAAAATAATTAGTCAATAATAATAATAATAATAATAATAAATGATTCCAATAGTATGAAACACACACTTCACAATGACATTATGCGTTATTATTCCAAACAAGAAAACTATTCCTCTGATCAGAAAAAACGTTATTTTAGGGTCCAACATTATCTTTCTGAAAGCTAATAATTCTACTAGTAATATAATACACGTACGTCCATTGTCTTAGTATTGACTTACAGCAATGAAGTAAAAGTAACTTGTCAAACTAAGGATGAAAGCTTCGTGCGTATACAGTAGCGCCGTTATAAAATGAAAGTAGGACACAATATTTCATATACAATGTATTTATTCCGTGTAATAGAGGGGAAAATAGGTAACAAAAAAGACTTTGGATGTTTGGTAATTTTTTTGATTAAATGTACATGAACTAAATTCATCGTTAAGACCATTACGCGACGTCGGTAGAGGTATTGTACCGAGACGTTTAGTGTCTTTTGCCGTACGGATAGTAGGCCGGAACGCCCGGAGGTCTCATGGAATAGTCGGGTGGCGAGTCGGAAGGTCTCTTCATCCCTCGTCTCGTCATTTGGGGCTGTTTTTCTCTCTGGCGCTTCAATTGAGCTTTGTCCATTTCGATATGTTAAGCGAGAGGGTCACCCAGGGAATCTCTCTTCGGTCTCTACCTGGTGTATATCTACCACGTAATATTGTCCGTTGTGGCCATTGTATACTTTGCCTTCAGCCATGCGTCGAAAATGCTTCCTCCATTTGGCCACCTCGGAATCTCGGTCGGGGGAATCGTAAGAGTCTTTCCCGTGTCCTTCTCCTAGCATTTCGTCGTCACTAGATTCTTCGCTTTCGATACTTCCTTCGTCGTCAGAAATAGGGTCCTCCTCGGAATCGCTTACATTTACCGGAAAACGTCCGTTAGCCACGGTTGTTTTGGTGTAGCGGCCAAGTCGTCGGGCGTGCCTTCTCTTTTCATGGGGCACCACCGTTTCACGTGCGTTTGTAAGTGATGCGTATTCGATAACATCGATCCGCAATCGTCGCAAGACGAAGTGTTCATTGAGTCGATAGTCGCCGACTGATGACTAGGTAGTGATCGGTAGATGGCGCACGACGAGTCCTCGGATTCCTTTTCCTCGACTTCGGATGTCTCTCTTATATATTCTAGTACATTCGCGCGCATGCGCCCGAGTTCCGGCGTGTTCGGTTTCAAATCGATCAACAAGTACCGGTACGGTCGTCTGACGGCGTCTTCGAAATGGCGCAGCAGATGTTGAGGATTAGTCGGGTACATTTGTCCGGCTAGAGTCATGACTTGTTGTCTGTCTACGGGATTATTATTATTATTATTATTATACCAGATTTATATAGCGCTCTTTTCACACAGGGATTGTGCGTTCAAAAGCGCTTTACATGAAATAACACATATGTACCTATAAATAGTGAAAAGACAAAATAACTACAATTAGATCTGAAATAAAACATGAATAAACATATAAAAGACAGTCCCCCAAAACGGCGATCACATTATCCCCATCAATCAGCAATGAACCGACCAGCTAAGTATTGCCGACTGATATAAATAATGGTAGAGCGCCCAATGCAGGCCATCGACAAAACACAAATAACTATAATTAGATCTAAATTAAATAAGAATAAACATACAAAAGACAGCCCCCAAAACGGCAATCACACTACCCCCATCAATCAGCAATGAACCAACCGGCTAAAGATTGCCGACCAATAGAAATAATAGCAGAGCGCCCAATGCAGGCCATCTAATGTAACATAACTAGGAAAAATAGCATGCGACCATAACAAATAACTCTATAGAAGATCAATAACATTATTAAAAATGGTGAAAGCTGTCCACGAATTGTACCACAGATATTATTGAATATCACGTGCTAAAAATGTCAGGCGCTAATTAAATATTGGAAATAAATATTAGTTTAACAAGGAAACTAGTCCGAGTCTATGTTCAATGATAACGGAATTCCTGACACTATAGGGTGTGCCGGCGCTTGCAACAGAAGGGTTGTGACCGGCCGTTCAGATGCATGGGTGCTGTGCCCCTTGCCCGTACTCTTCCCCGTCCGATGCCAACGGCCCTTTCCTCCACTCCTTCGGCCTCAATCTTGTGCGTGAGGACTTGTAGGCCAACACGTGCTCGATCAATGAACGCCTGATCCGAGACTAGCGACGAGTGTCCAGGTACTGGTTCTTCCGACCGTAACGCGCTCTATAGTACCCCTTGCATGACGCCTCTTCAAACGGCGACGGCCCTGATCGGAACCAATGATGTTGCCGTAGCTGTTGGTTGCCTCGGAATTGCTGTTGGGTGTCTCGGCATTGCTGTTAGTTGCCTCGGTATTGGTGCTTCTGTGGCCATCGGCCGTTCAACAGCCACTGGGCGCTCCAATAGTCTTGGCGTATTGTACGTCACCATCCCCTCTATTCCATGGCCGCATACATAGTCTGTGATTAATAAGTCCAACTAGGAACCGAGAGAACAAGTCGAAGTGGTATTCCCAGGTATTCATCTTCTTGTAAAGTCTAATGATTTTGACTGACTATAGGGTTATGATACTTTTTTATGGTTTATTAATCAAACTAATTGGCTGAGTATTGGACTGTCCATCGACACCTCGTTAATTGGGAATCATCATTATCTTTATTCCTCGGGCGAAGTTTCAATGCAAAATATGCATCCGGCTTTTAGCGACAGTTCAACTGGATATATCTTGTTGTACCAATACTAATTAGCGTGTATATAGAAAGAAAACAGGATCTTTTTTATCTGAGAAAGTAGACTGTTCTGTTGTCTCACTGGACGAGTCTATTTCAACTGAACCGGGTACGACTGTCATTAAGAGGTTGAAGGGAGCATGTCCTGTTTGAAGGGAAAGGTACTTGAATGGACTAGGTGAGTAGGATATAAACTTGCTTAGATATAGTTTGTCTTAACACTTGTATCTTCGGTAACTGAATATTTCATCGTAGAAATAATATAACAGTCTTGAAGGTATTACATATGTCGGACAATTAATGACGAAAAATAAGGAGAACGCTGTTTACAATGTAACGTTAGTATAAAGGAGAATTAAAATCAAATGTATTTAGCATGTTAAAGGTCAATAAACATATAGCCAAACTGTATAGGAGTAAAACGCTGGTTAAGGGTTATTTGTATGATCATGTATGCCTTTCTGGCGCTTATTACAGACCCGTGTATGAACCAAATCAAAATTATCAGTCTGTCATCTATATCTGCCGTAGTGAGTTATTTTTAAATGAGATTTATACCCGTTTTTGCTATATACATAGACATGAAACAAATGAATAAGCCTTAACTCATCCTATGAGTAATAACATATTTGGTACAGTAAGTACTGTTTATACTCGATAATATAGTGTGAGGGGATGATCTCCCTGCATATCTAAACTGTCTTTCGCTCAAAAAGCTTGGAATAGACGTATAATACAAGAGTAACACCTTCTTCTTTAAAAATAATGTTCGACTTTGTGTAAAAAATACATAAACTTCAGAAACGATAAGGTTCTATCCTTGAAAGTACCACGTACGTATAGGTCTGTGATTGGCTACGTTTCTAAATAACCGTCGTATTGGAGTGTTTGTGACACTTAACTAAGAGGAAGTTAACGTCTGATTCACGGTGGCGTGATGAAATGAGCTACGTGGTGTTCTGTAATTGGTTCTAATGTCTATTCTTTTAACCCTTTCCCTAATAGGAGCGCCTTTTGGCGTATTTAATTTATTCCTCCGCTGAAGAAAATAGTTCCAGTTTATACCCTCATGAACAATTACCATTACAAATATTTTATATAGCATGTCAGGTTTTAGCTTAAAGCAGGCTAAAAAGTAAAGCTGAATGTGCCTTAAGTGGTCACATGTCTTCAAAACTATAAACAAGATATGAGGCAAAGAGTTAAGTAGCGTCACGGAAAGTTTTGTGACTGAGTATCGCGTGAACCCGATGCCTTAGGACTTCGTGATGACTCAGGTTAACTTGACCCCGATGACTCAGGTGCCGCGTGACCCCGATGACTCGTGACCTCGCGATGACTCACATTAACGTGACCTTATGACTCACTGACGTCACTGACCACTTGGGGCCCACTTGAGTCATTTCCTGTTTTGGGTTCAAACCGGCGCACTTGTAGTAGTAGATCCTGTTCAGACGCCGGGTAACTCGATATCTGATCAGGGTCCAAGCTGGTTGCAGATAATAATTGTACTCGGAGTAAGTCTGTGAAGGGGTTAATCTTAACATAATTCAGTGTAGGTATTCTTCACCTTGTTTCATCGAAATTACTCAAGGTTGCCAATACAAACAGAAAGCTATTTTAACTCTTATAAACGCACTGCAATAAAATGTAGAAAAGGACATACTTTGACAATGTAAGTATTCTTTTTAATGTGAGTGGCAAACAGTTTTTGAGTCTGACCAGACGCCAGGTAAACCGGCGTCTGATCAGCTCAAATAAATACGAAAGAAGACTCAAGCAGGAAACGCAACACAAACAATACACCCATCAAGACTATTTGCAATTGAAATGATTGTTTCGGCATAAACATGTTTATTGGGAAATAATAACGTAGTTTGCACTTTACATGATCATTGATAGTTAGCGCTATAGATTACATGTTATTTCTGAAAATCCATCCAGTGTACATTTGAAATATGCGATTTAAAAATTAAACAAAAAAACAGTCGAAACTCGCTTACATCGATTTCAACAGTTTTGCATAGGATGAATTTCTATAAGTCGATCTCGTTTAAGTTGACAATACCTGTATTTCAAAGTAAATCGTCTCTAAGACAAGTTTAACTTTCAGATATAGGAATAGTATAGAACAATCGTTTGGGCAGAGTCGGGGCATTGGGGCATTATGACGTAACCATGGCGTGTGGGGAATTGATGACGTAACAGTAAGATGACGTACATCCGGTCCACTTAACGTTGACGTTCATCCGGTCCACTTAACGGTTCACTGGACAGAGTCGGGGCATTGGGGCATTATGACGTAACCATGACGTGTGGGGAATTGATGACGTAACAGTAAGATGACGTACATCCGGTCTACTTAACGTTGACGTTCATCCGGTCCACTTAACGGTTCACGGGGGCATTGGTGACCTAAATTGACATATATCCGGTTCACTTAACGTTAAGTGGACCAACGTACGTCATCCTTTTACGTATACGTTCCTTTAAAATCATCGGCTATCGTTCGATGTGGTTAAAGTAATCGCCATAAGAAATCAACGAGAGCCCCATTTAGCCATCACTAAGTATAGGAAACGGTCGTTAATTCTTTTAGCGACTACTCGTATCACCCTATCAGAAATATACGTAAGTCAATTAATTTATTTTCATAAAAAAAAAATAATAATCTGAACTCCTTATAACCCTTATGTATTTGGGTTGTGTGGTAGAAATATGACACAAGAAAGCTATTATTAGTTGTTTTTTTTTATTTTATGATTTTTTTTTTTTTTTAAATAAAAAAAAATTAAATTAATGAACGTTCCGTCATTGCGCAAACTCCAGGCCTAGGTGTCGCGCCAAAACCTCTACACGATTGTGTAGTTCCATCAGCTGAAATAAAATAAATAAATTTTAGTTATAAATAACAACATTTGACGTAGACTACAATGAGGAAGACCTTATTCACTCCCATTTAAACGCAATGCGGTAGAACTTAGAAAATGACAAAATGTTTTGAAAAACAAACAAATAAACAAACAAACAAAAAAAAACAAAAAAAAACCTATTTAGTTTTATTTGAGATACAAAAAGTTTTAAGACTATTCAAGCTCCAAACTGTTTGTATCCGAAATTAATGGTTTTAGCGTAAAATCTTTTATCTGGAATGAATAATCGAGTCTCCACTGTATCTAGTACACCACCTGACAAAATGTTTTGAAAAACAAACAAATAAACAAACAAAACAAAAAAAATAACTATTTAATTTTATTTGAGATACAAAAAGTTTTAAGACTATTCAAGCTCCAAACTGTTTGTATCCGAAATTAATGGTTTTATTCTGCATACTGGAACCAGGTTGGGGCTGTAAAGGAAATACATACTTTTCTATACTTACATATGCTGAAAAACAAAACGGGACAACATCCTTTATCTACCTTTAACGTCATGCAAACCACTCAAAACAATTTGAAGAGATTGGATAATTGCTAGCTAATAGTTCAAATATATTGGTTGTCTTTATTTCAACTTTTAACGTCATATATCCGTTTTACTTAACGCTCTTATCCTTTTTTAAATAGATTGGCTAACCTAACACCCATAGTTTAAACGTATTGGGTCTTATAAATCCATCACTTATATCTGTTTAAATCTATTGGATCTTCTATTCTTTAACACTTAAGTACCAGTTTAAATATTTATAACAGAACTATTAAATCTAGTCGAAATTAAAAAAGGCATCATAATTGTCTACGCTGGTTTGCTGTTGGTTAAGGAGATTGATCACCAACAGTGTAGGAAATAAGGTCATTCAGTGCTTAATGTTATGCGTTTGTGTTATGCTGCGAAATTAAGGAGATTAATCACTAAAAGTGTTGGAAATAAGGACAGTCACAGAACTTAGATAAGAGGACTATTTGTGAAAATACGCCCAAAGATGTCTGGGTAAGAGAGTTTACAGTTAATTTATTATCATATATACATGTATATAATAATACTGAATTCGTCAGAATAATAATAAAGGTGAAATTAAAGGAAAAGAAATACAAGAAAGCTAGAATGTTAAATGGTTATTTGACTAAATACTTATAAGAATATGTTTAGTATATAATTCATATGTGTACTGTTTGGTGAGAGTGAATAGTAAATGATTATACAAATATATCCTTAACAAGAGTAAAAATCTATATTGGGATGCTGTCTGAATCATACTTACGTTATATATAACCGGCTGAAACGAAAAAGGAAAAAAAATTAACTGGTTGATTTTACGCCCAGATATCGGATATACTTTTCCTATTCATTAACTCCGTTTGATATCCACTATATAACCATCAGATAATAGATAGGTAATAAAACACGCGTGAACTTACTTTTGGCAATACTGCCTTATTTTTCGCATGTTCTCCCGTTTCCGGGGAATCTAATCGTAACGTTTTCCTAATGTTGTCGTCCCGTCCTTTCATTAATGTTGCCCTGTCCTGTTAAAAACAAAATTGGGTGGAATTCATTAGTTCTATTATGCTCATATGTGGTAACATAATTGATAACAAATCAATGTAAAAAAATCCAATTGTTTCTCAAAGGACTCTATTTCTTTTAATGCGATGAAAGGGTTAAAAGCATATTTAATCGTATTATCTAGAAATGACGCTAGCGAATTATACCTTCTACTCGTTTATATTTTATTGTTTATTTTCGCTTGTTTTAACCCCCCATTACCTATTCACTTAGTATACGCTTTACTGAATCCAATATAAATAAAAATTGTACCTACTGGATAGGGTGTAGACTGAAAAATAAATAAATATATAATAAAACAAAACAAATAAATAACTACTATACCTAATTTACAAAAGCCAGTAGTTTTATTCAACCAATAGACAATTCAAAATATTAAGAGAGACAGTAACCCGGCATCTCATCTGGATACAAACCCTTTGACACTCTGACCCTATTTACAAAATACATTTTAGAATTTTTTTAATTTACTATGGAAACGACAGGTAACTGTTCGAAAAGTAAATATTCAGTGACACAAATTACATCGCTAGTAACAAAAGTAGAAACGTTAGTAACAAAATTTGATACTTATTAATATGAGGTGAACACAACTTAAAATTTTAGTGACAACACGAAAACGCAATAATGTCCGCACGTGTCCGAGGTTTCGGCTTGTCCGTTCATTAATTAGAGAATTTCCTTTCTGAAGGAATGCTTAGTGGTGATACTTGAAAGGCTATTGTACACAAGTTTGACATTCCACCTGTATTAAGTAGCCATCTATATTTGATTTTGACCCCTAATTACGCGTTCCCAGGTAAACCCTAACAAAGACAGACGAACAGAATATTTTTTCCTTCATTCTAATTATATTCCGAACTTATTTAGCTGAAGACAGTTTAACAAATATTTATATGCATGGGATATACCCTTGGACACTATAATTTCGAGTGGAAGAAGGGTGTTCATTTATTTATGTTATCACAAAATAAGCTTAGCTTGTTAAGCTTATTTACTGATTTTCTAAGCAGATAACTCAGTGTCTACGCGAATAATAAACTATTCTAGACTCATTCTTTTTAAATTGAACACACACCCTAAATAAAATTGAGGTCTGAAAAATTTGAATAGATCCTTACAACTGACACGAGTCCGTATTAAGCGCACCAAAATCAGTCATTTTCATACAAAACCACCCTTAACCGGCGCTTTGCTCTATCACTTCGAACGCAGTGTAACTTTTTTTCTTGACCGTTAGCATACCAAACAATTTGGTTTTAATTTTCATTACACTAGCGTAACATTGTATATTCCACCGCCAAAATAACTTATTTTCGAACCAAAATACCTAGTTTTTAACACCTTTCAACGTCATCTTTACCAAAACGATATCATTCCTACAATAAAATCCGAGACAATAGACAATATCGGTCGAAATAAGCGTAATATATATCTACTAACAGTATCCGTTCTAGTCTCTTCAAACAGGACACGATCGTTTCAACCGCTTAACGACAGCAATATCCTGTTCAACTCAAATAGACTATCCCTACGCGCCAACGGATAAGTCTACTTTCCTAGATCAGCGAGATCCTGTTTTTCTAAATCTCCTGTAAACATACGTTTCTTTTTTGTCACTAACGTTTCATTTTTTGTCATTAACGTTTCACTTTTGTCACTAACGTTTCAGTTTTTGTCACTACTGTTTCAGTTTTTTGTAACTCACGTTACTGACTATTTACTTTGCGTACAGTAACGTTCATTTTACAATAGACTACCTATAGAATTTTGTCATTAACATTTTAATATTTGTTACTCACGTTTCAAGTTTTGTTACTAGCGTTTTAATTTTTGTCACTGTCTATTTTACTTTTCGAACAGTTACCTGTAGTTTTCCATAGACTATCTAGAGAATTTTGTCACTACCGTTTCAGTTTTTGTCACAACCGTTTCAGTTTTCGTCACTACCGTCTCAGTTTTTGTCACTCACGTTTCAGTTTTGTTTTGTTAATTACGTTTCATTTTTTATAACTACCGTTTTATTTTTTGTCACTATCGTTTCAGTTTTTGTCACATGCGTTCCAGTTTTTTGTACAGTTACGCCTACTTTACCTTAGACCGTTTATCGATTCTTGTCATACGCGTTTCATGTTGTTTTGTTTTTTTGTCACTTACGTTGTTTTTTTTGTTACTTCAAAAGTTTACTTTTTGTTACTGCCAATTTACCTTTTTATGTAAAATTACCCGTAGTTTAACTTAGAAAACCTATCTAGTTATGTCATACGCGTATTAGTTGTTTGACACTAACGTTAATTTTTTGTCATTTCCTTTTTTAATTTTTGTTTTAAGCTTTTGTCAATACCCTTTGACTTTTTTTATCATTATCGTTTAAGGTTTTTGTCATCAAAAATCTATTTTGTTGCCGTTCATTTTCTGTCGTGTACAGTTACCCGTAGTTTACCTCATACTACGTTACTGACATATTACCGTTTTGACAGTTGCTGTTTAATCTTGTGTCGCGCTAGTTGTTTTGTTTTAAATTTGGTTTAAGATTTTGTCACTAACGCTTTACTAAGGCATCCCATAATGCTTTCAGAAGGAATAAGGCGGGCGAGACAAAACTGGGCAAGTTCTTCGCGGAATATCGCTGCGGCAAACATTTAGAATAAAGTTTAATTTTTCGAGGGGTAAAAGAATACCGTCGCTTCGGATTTTCTTTTTTTATTTACCTTACCGTACGGGACACTAGTATATACATCAATTTTCAAAACCGTGTAGAAACGCTGATCGGAGATACGTTTCTATTATTTAATAGTCCGGCAACTCAAATATTCGTCGCTTCAGTTTCGCTTCAGAAGGGAAGTTTTCTATTGGCCCGACTGCCAGAACGGATATTGACTACTTATATTATTCGATACCTATAAAAAATAATAAAAGAAATGACATAATAATCTGGGTTTAATCCGTTTGCGGACATCAGGAAATAGCGATTATCTCTCTAACACCGTTAAACGACATTTTCGACGCAATTAACGCTCTTTCTATGTCTGTCTGTCTGTATCTCTCTCTCTTTCCCTTCTCTCTCTCTCTTTCTCCGAATATGTCTCTTGGTACGGAAAATAGTATAGAAAACAATACGTTATGTGATTTTAATTTCGTTTATTTCTCTGTTACTGACCTATAATAAGCGGAAATTATTAAGCGGGTTTCCAGAGTCCTTTTTCTTCCGATTATCGGTCTTCTTTCGGAAGCGAAGCACGCAATGTAACGTTCCGGAGGCGAACTCGACTGGCCTAAGGTTCGATCCGAGGCAGTAGAAATTGAAGGAATCTTTTCCTAGCGATAAGACCCTCACGTATCAGGTATTTCCGTCCTCGCGTTTCTACGTTCCTGAGTAGTTGAACTCCGTTGGCGTTGATAAAGCTCGCTTCTACGGCGTCGCAGCAGAGGTAGAGTCGATCGCTTTTCGGAGAGAAATCGCAGTCCATGGCGCATTCGTAGTTCCCCTCTAACGTCCTTAGCCACGGGACGAGGACCGAGAAATTGGCCGGCGTATTCTTCCGTCCGTTCGCGTGTCCCTTGGATGGTAAAGGTGACGTAAAAGTCGTTCATACTAGCGTCTACTTTAATTGATAGAACCCGGGTCCGTTTATCGTCTCTCGGTTACGAATATATCGAGTGTTACCGGGATCGAGGAGCGCTCGACCGACTAAACTGTACCGAAAGACCCTTAGCGATAAGGATTCGGGTGTCTCCGCGAGTGAAGCCTTCTTTCAGTTTCTTTAAATTTGAAGCCTTCCGAATATTCGCTCTTTCCTTCGGGGCGGCTATTTCACGAAGAAAGTCTAGACATCACGATCGCCGCCCACGCCCTCCTTCTTAGGTTGGCGGCTATATGACGTTAGAGAGGGGGTCATCTGGAACTCCGAATTTCGTCTACTATCGCGGGAATCTGATAGACTGTTCTCAACAAGACGGGTACCAGCGAGTGATGACGTCTTAGAGAGGCTGTTTTCCTGATGAAGGTTTCGCGATCGGAAGCTAACGTTCTTAAGACCCTTCTCTTTCTTTCGAATAGTCGAGCGTCCCGTCGGGTGGGAGACACGAGGCCATTAAGCACACCGGCGGCCATAACGCTTAAAGCTTCCAATTGTCCAGGCGAGATATTCATCAGTGAGGTTTTTCTTTCCTTCACCGGAGAGCCTTTTAGGTATTGTAAGAAATGAATGCGAAGGTATACTCTGGAATTATCCATGGCGCTGATGCGAATAATCTACGGTATCTAGTCTCCCTTCTTAGGCTATGTTGGTATAGAGACCGAGTTCGATGAGCGTGGGATCAACGATGTCTAGAATGTCCATTTCCGTTTTAATACCCGTGAGGACTACCTTTCCGTTATGGAAACAACTAAACGTGATTCCCCCATCTTTGAATATCACGGTGGGAAACAATTCGGGTTCGTAGATTGACCGTCTATCACTAGCTAGCGCCGGTAGATCTAAGAGATGTCCCATATCGTGACAAGCGGAGGCCGTCAATACTTTGACGTTCGTTAACCGTACGAGATAGCCCATGTTTTGCAAACGTCGGGCGTAACGTCTCAGTCTCTTCACTCCATCCTTAAAACTACCGGCTTTACCGTTACAATTGATTTTGCCGTTGGAGAATACCAGTCAATTCCCGCCTATATTCTTATGGTGCCATATCAACCCGGGAAACCGACGAGGATCGTACCTGGCGTTGGCGAGACGCCCGCATAATTGACTGAGGTTAAGGGAACAGCGCAAATCGGCGCTACATATTACGTTAGTAAAATGCATGATGTTCACCCGTCGAAGGAGAATGAGTAAATGACTCAACCAAGATCTTGATAGGGATTATAAAGATAGGACCGATTCTGTGTACAGTTTTAGATACCTTTATTAGACCATTTCGTCTCAACTATCCGTGTATAATATAATATATATATGGAAAATTGGAAATAAAAAAAAAAACTTGACTACAAATACAAATGTATATATAAATAGGCAAATAAATAACATGTATAATAGGTTTCAAATAGTCATAATGGGTTACTTTTTAGTAAGCAGCCTAGAGGAATGTCTAACTATTCAAACGGGGTTACACTCTTTACACTGGAGAGTATCGTGATTAGGCTCGGTGTAACAGGGCACGACATCTTTGAGTTCAGGTACGTAACTCTTGAGCGAACTAAGTCCGTTGCTCAACTCTCGATACTGGGGAAAGGAAAGGGATACTCCTTTCTAGTGGCGCAAATCTCTGTGGCGCCTTACGGTAACCAGAATTTCCGAATGTCCACGCACTTGATTCCGGTTTGAACGGTCATGTACCAGTTTCCTCCGAGGTGTCTCCGATAGAACGTACCTTGGTTTTGTTCCATCTCTTTCACGGCGATATCCATGTGAGTTAAACTCATATACACTTCGTTGCACCTCTGTAAGGTGAGACTGATCCCGTCCTTGGTGGGAATTTTTCCCTTTAGTAGTTTTCTGACGTGAATGTAAGTCTTGTCCTTAAACGTACTGTCGAAAAGGTATAGATCTGTACCGATCGGCTGAACGTAACGAGGCGAAAACCCTTCTTCGATAACACTATCGGTTAATTGAATTCTGGTTAACGAGTCCGAAGGAATCTACGAGGGTTACGGAATTTTTAGGTACTTTACTTTTTTTACCGGAGTAATGGCCGAAGTCGATGTCCCTCCGGTACGAGGTAATGTACACGGCGTATGTGGTTATCGAATTAAACGATTTTACCTGACATACGTCTCTTTCGGTGGTTATAGACGAAGTGAGGAAATGGATGATGGATGTCCTAATTATATAACCGAAGACCTCGCTCATGTTGACGTAATTTACCAAAAATAGTATCCCCCGTCAATAGGTTAGGGGGAGGGTCGGTTTAATCACGTTGCGGTGACGTCATCCCCGATCGGGTTGAGGAAACTCTGTACGCATGACTCTAAATGTGTGACCGCTTCGGCTGAACGTAACGTTAAGTGACCAGAAATACGTCAACGTTAAGTGTGAAACTTGTATGCAAGTCCATGAATAAAAATAAATGCATTTTAATGACAGGATTTCATTTTTAAGGTAGGTAACTGTATTTCAGCTTCTTTCCCATATTTTAATAAGAAAAACTGACATTACAACAAATCCTGACTGCAATATTTTTTATTTTTTCTGACAAACTATTTCATCAACCATACATTTGAATAAAATGAAAAGAAATATACATTGTTGAGTCAGGTTTTTTTGTAATTGACCTTTTTAGCTAGTGCAAAATTTAAAAAGCCGATAACATCTTTCTGTACACCTTTATTCAAAATGTTTTAGCTTTTCTTGTAATGAATGTTGTGGACTACTTATTGGGCAAGACTTATAGTCATTAGCTTTATTTATTTTTTAGAAAAATAAAATCATCAAAATTCCAGGTTTATGTCAGAAAACGAGACCTTAAAGACATCCCTAGATGACCTTTCGATCATAACACCTTGCCAGACAATTTCCTTGCAAAAATCATGGATCTTATGGCCATGTCGCTAGCAAAGAACCACTGAAGCTTCTCGTGTGCGACTCTACCTTTATAGTTGATAGTTTGGTTAGAAATAACCATTGAAAAGCACTAAAGCGTGAGTATAATCTGGTTCTCACCAGGTAAACTGAGATTGGTACACCCACCGGCTGCACGTGCTGAACATGTTTTGACAGTTACATTGACACCTCAAATTCAATGGGGGGGGGCTCTTTCAAAGGACTGAGGAAATCACACGATAAATTTGTCCTATATTTTCACACATTGTTTCTTAGGCTATTATCATTCTTCAAGAAAAGTTTCATAACACTTTGTATAGAAACTAAGCGCACCCGCGAAGTGACAACCAGATGGTGTATTTGCAAAAATAATAATAAAATACTCAAATAAAACCAAATGTGTAGCATTATCGTGCATCTGGCATTAGAAAAATATTATCAGTCTAAAAACACATTCTAGAAAAGTATTCAAATCTTAGTTTTTTAGAAATGTTCCATTGTTTTATACGTTGGCATCGAAAGACGTTATAGAAATTGATAACGGGCCCAGACATAAACCCAATCCGAATTATGTACTCTCCATCGATACACACTGAAGTACGTTAAATCGATATAAAAGATATAAATAGCCCGTTGGTTGAGTGGACTAAGTGGTTGACTTATTTTGCTACTCTATCCCCACATGCCGGGTCCTGGGTTCGAATCCCACCAGAGCTCAATTTTTTTTTTTATTGAAAGACATTTTTAAAACAGCATTTCTTATCCTTAACCCGTTTATAAAAGCGTGTGACATATATTTACCAATTACTATTTTAACGCTACATGTAAATCTGGTTGCGAGTCTCTCTAAGTGGACACTAGACTACTGACCGTCATGAACGATAACTTACTTGATGTTAACCCTTTCCCTCATGGAATTTTCTGGGTCTTGTAGACAGGAGGTCGTTTAAAGCAGGGTGAACTTTCAGTCCGCTTTGAGCAGTCATCTATTTAGCTATTCTAGAGCTCTAATCTGAACAGAGCAACATCAAGAATACTCCTTCGAGGAATACCTGTAGATGTGAAAATGCGTTTGAGCCGTGCCATGACAGGGCTGCCATAAGTTGATCATGAAAATCCTAAGATTTCCAAATGTTCTATATTTCGGCAAGCGCAATTTTACGAATGATACCTTTAACCCTTTACCCCATAGTCTCAGGCCTGCCATAAGTTGATAAAAAATATCCTAAGAGTACAATTTTTTTAATTTTTCAAGCTCGATTTTAACGATTATACCTTAAACCCATAGTCTGTTTCTAGTTTTTAAGACACGTGATGCTTAAAGCAGGTTGAAAGTAAAGCAGAATGCGCCTTAGGTCGCATTCTGCTTTACTTTCAGCCTGTTTTAACCTTCCATCTGTTTGAATAAAATCCGAAGATTTCGGAAAAATCCGGAGAAATGGCAGCCCTGTAGTCTATTTCTAGTTTGAAGACACATGGTCACTCAAAAAAGGCTGAAAGTTGAGCAGAATTCGCCCGAATGCGCATTCAGCTTTACTTTTAACCTGCTTTAAGCTACCATCTGCTAGAAAAAAAATCTGAACATTTCGGAAAAATCCGGAGAAATTGCAGCCCTGCCATGAAAAAACCTTATTTCATTACAAACGGTGTAGATCATGGCCAGCCACCGCGTTAAAGACGCGGCTACACCGTTTGACACCAACAAAGCATTTCATGAAGCTGCATTATATATGGAACATGGCAGTTGAGACCAAACTCAGGTAAACATCATGGGATGACAACGGTGCAATAAGTCTGGTTTTGTCATGGCACGGCATATACATTAAGTATAGTCAATAGTAATTGCCACATTGAAATAGGTGTTCGTGTGTTCAATAAGATACAATGTAGGTACAAAGACCTAGAACAGCCATATCTCATATAGTACCATCAGTTTTATGTTATTATGTATATATATGTTATGATGATGAGCTTGTATGTTTAAGTCAAATAAAACGTATGTTCTGTTCATGAAAAACAATATTTTGTATATTCAATCAATGTCTATATTATATCATTTATGATATGTCGCCATACTTGCAAATGTATGGGTCTATGGCCTTTTGGAAGAAATGCTAATAAAATTGCCAAAAGCTTGTCACTGTTTGTCAATCAATAATAAACCAGAATTTTGTAAATACGGTAAAACGTCTCTATTATGGTCACTTGATTGTGTTAAGTATCAGGTGTTTAAGGCAGGTGACTGCTTAAAGCAAGTTAAATGTTCCTATTATTGAGCTTTCTGTTTTACACTCACCTTACTTTAAGCTGTGATAAGCACTTAATTGTGTTAATTATTAGATGACTGCTTAAAACAAGCTGACAGTAAATCTAAAAAAATCCTAAAACAGTTTTCTGTTTTACTATCGCTTCGTATTAAGCTGACATCGGTCTTTTAAACAATCAACCAACCTTAGTATTAGTGGTCATAATAGAATGGTTTTACTGAACATATGTCCATACAAGAAAATTTAATTAACGATTTACATGCCTACATGTAGCGGTGGATACATGTCTCAAAATGATTACCTTTGCAAACAGTTTAGATCCAGATGAGACGCCGCATAATGAGGCGTCTCATCAGATCTAAACTGTTTGCCAATTTGACTCTGAATTTAAATTAAAAATGAAACTTCTAATTTTAGAACAGTAGCAGACGACAAATGTTTAAGACGAAAACATTACCCATCATGCAAAGAGCATACAATCACCTGATGATGCATATTGTATCTAAACCATTCCCCTATACTTGTCATGCACTTTGATGTTTTTTCTAAACATTGTACTTGCATTAAATGACGTATTTCCTACTCAAAGCACCTACAATTTTTTTCTTTATGTCTAGTTTAGATAGCAGTGTAAATACATAATTATATGATTGTCAAACAGCTTTGATTGTTTTATTGATTTGTTATGATTTTACGTCGCTTTTAACAGTATTTCAGTCATATTGCGACGTCCAGCTAATTACAGGTGGAGGAAGACCCCAGAAACCCTTAATGCACCGTTTCAGGCACGAATCGGCAACTGGGTAGAACCACCGACCTTCCGCAAGCCAGCTGGAAGGCTTCCCAACGTGAAAAATCCGAACGACCCTACTGGGATTCGAACTCACAGCGGGGAGGAGCTTAGTGATGTAAGTCACAGTGACTATACCACTAGGCCACGGAGGCCCAAACAGCTTTGATCACGATCAGGCACCAAGATATTCGGTGTCTGGTCTTGATCAAAATTGTTTGAAAATGCTTGTCAAGCAACAACGATTGATATTAAAAAAGTGTACTTCAACCCATTTGTGCTCATGACCCAATATATGCATGTACAGTGGAGAATCTGTTATTCTTTCCCGTTTAAACGCAAACGTACGCAAACGCAAAGCACTAAAACGTAGATAAGAACAACTTTAAGACAATTCTTATAATTCATGTTGATCTTGGTGGCAAACATTTTGGAGCCTGATCGGACGCCGGGTTACCAAACTGTTTGTATTGTAAATAATAGTTTTAGCGTAAACGCGTTTGTTGGGAAAGAATAACACATTCTCCACTGTAGGCAAATAGTGTAGACTCTGATCAGACGTCGCATTTTGCGAAGTCTGATCAGAGTCTACACTGTTTGCTTTTAGGAATTTCAATATAAAACAAAATGTAAATGAAAATTTTGGCCAGGCATCCCTTTGATAAAAAATGGACTAATCCAATATAAAACATGGAAGAATCCACTGGGCGCAAATGGGTTAAATTAGTACAAATACTAATGAGGTAAACTAGTACATTTTGTTATTACGGGATTAAGATACATAATGTACATTCAGTATATTATATTTTATTATATACCTACCAATGTTCTGCCCGAAATATTTCTGTATTTTATCGAACAAATACACCTTGACGGATTGAAAATTCCGTATTACCCATGTACCTTGTGTAATGGGAAAAGAAGGTTTACTGTGTAGTCGGAAGTTCGGAACTACAGTAAAACCTCTCTATTACGACCACTAAATTATGTTAAGTATTAGGGTGTTTACGGTAGGTGACCGCTTAAAGCAAGGTGACAGTGAAACAGAAATCTCCTTTAGGAGCTTTCTGTTTCACTCTCACCTTGCTTTAAGCTGTCACCTCTCTATTATTTAAACAATTAGCATTCGTTTTAGTGGTCGTAATAGCGAGTATTTACTTTCACGCGCCATTCCCCGAAGTGTGACGTATGGGAAATCCCGTTTATTTAAAGTAACGCTCAAAACATTTCTATCGTTTTTCATTTTATTTTTATTATAAGAGGTATATAATAAAAGGAACATTACTATACTTTGCATATCTTATGTACCGGATCACTCTCGTTGTGTGTGTAAAGGCTATATCCAACTCGACCTTCGGTCTCGTTGGATATAGCCTTTACACACACAACTCGAGTGATCCGGTGCATAAGATATGCAAAGTATAGTAATATTCCGTTTGTAATTGCAACATTGAAGGAACTGTTTGGGTACAAAGATCTAGAACATATATCAAAAATAATAGTTTGTACAGTGGAGAGTATTCAGAATACGTTATTATTTCCCAGTACACGCGTTTACGCTAAAACTGTTATTAACATAGCAAACTGTTTAAGCCAGATCAAACACCGGGTAACCCGGCGTCTGATCCGGCTCACAAATATTTGCCACTCACCTAAAAATAAATAGTGAAAAATGTCAAAGGTTGCCCTTTTCTATATTTTAGTGCAATGCGATTGCGTTTCGTTTAAGTTTAAACGGGAAAAAATAACGTCTTCGCCACTGTACTCGTATATGTAATCAAAGTCAACATTAAACCATGTACAGTAGAGAAAACGTTATTCTTTCCCGTTTAAACGCAAACAAAACGCAAACGCAAAACACTAAAACGCAGAAATTAACACCTTTAAAGCGACTCGCAACCAGATGGTGCATTAAAAATAGTAATTTGTAAATATGTGTCAAACGCTTATATAAATGGTAAAGAATTAGTTTAGGATAAGAAATTCTGTTTAAAAAAATGTATTTCAATAAAAAAAAATACTGGTCTCTGGTGGGATTTGAACCCGGGGCCCGGCATTGGCGGACAGAAGGCAAAATAGGGGAAACCGCTTAGACCAATGGACCACGGAGACTATCCGTTTATCTCGGATCGATTTAACGTATTTCAATGTGTAGCGATAAAAAGTGCATACAACTTCGTGTTTCGGCTCGGGTTTATGTCTGAGCCCGTGTAGAGAAGCAACAACAACAACTATACCGTCTACTAGTCGGTATAGAAAAACGATGGAACATATCTAAAAATCTAAGATTCGGTGACGATTCTTGAAACTTTTTTTGGACTGATCATATTTTTTTAATGTCAGAAGCCAAATAATGCCACAAATTTGCTTTTATTTGAGTATTTTATTTTATTTTGACAAGTACACCATCCGGTTGCGAGTCCCTTTAAAACAATTCAAACATTTGTTATTAAGCTGAGTCGCAAACCGTTTGGAGCCTGATCAGACACCGGGTTACCCAGCGTCTGGTCTGGCTCCGAACTGTTTGCTATGGAAATAATAGTTTTAGCGTAAACGCGTTTATTGGGAAAGAAAAACGTTTTCTCCACTGTATGCTATATAGGTACAAAGCTACATGTATGTCGCTATACTTTTATTGTATGTTTGATCATTCCTTATGCGTATGGCCTTTTGGAAGAAATGCAAATAAAAGTTGCCAAAAACTTGTCACTGTTTGTCATTAAATAATGAACCAAAACTTTGTAATCCGGTTAACCATTCTATTACGGTCACTTTATTGTGTTAATTATCAGGTGTTTTAAGTCAAGTGATTGCTTAAAGCAAGTTGAATGCCCCGTTCTGAGCTTTCTGTTTTACATTATCATTGCTTTAAGCGGCCATGTCTTTCATGCAATCAATGAGCCTTCTTTATTTGTCGTTTACTCTTTCAACGCTTTACGATCAGCTGGTGTTACTATTACGTCATCGATTTCTTACTAGATTTTAAAAATAATGAAATGAATTTAGATTCTGACCAAAGCCGAATCACTCTGCATCTGATCTTGATCCCAATTATTTGACGGTCAGACTGTCATATGTTGCACCATTCGTCGCCTTAGTCTTATAGTGCACAATCTAACGTTTTGGAAATATTGAGATATATATATCGTTGTTTTTGTCTAAAAGTGAACTGCCACCAGGTGCAAACAGAAAACGGATTTGGCGCCTAGTTTCAAAGTTACCGCCTTACAACTATCTCCATGATTCTCAAACAGTTTTCAATGTTATACTAAGCTATGTCCTAAAGCTGCAGAACTATAATACCCTAATACTTAGAAGTATTACCCAATCACGTTTCAGTCATTAAGCACGTGATAGTTATGTTTACACTCACATTTTGCCGTATCTCCATATGGGCTAAATATTTGTATCTCCAAACTAAAAGATTGAGTTACAGCTTCCGTGCCACGTCATGTCATGTATAATACATGTAAATGAAGAATACGGGCATAACCGTAAATATGATCAGTGCATACTGATTTTTACTTGATAATACTCTATTTCCAGATATTTGTAGATAGCTCAGTATAATACTGAAAAACATATTGTTTTCGATTTTTGAGCTATCTCAAAAAATTAAATTAGGGTCTTTCATATGTTTTTTTGTTGTTGTTTTTTTGGGGGGAGGGGGGGGTTTAAAGACGAAGAATTAATGAAATAGCACACTTTGAATGTTTGAAGGCATTTTGCTCGAAACTGTAAAAATGCAGATAGCTCATTATAAGGATAAGGCGATGAATTAGCGACATCATAATTAAGATAATACAGGTATATTAGGTTGACTAATTGAGAGGAAAAGTAGAGCTGGTTGCTTGACAATGGTGCAATCTCTCTGTAACAATAGGGTGGAAAGAAGAATGCGTTGTTTAATATCCGTATTCTCTTGTCACATAGAAGTGCTTTTGTTGGCGCTTGGCCTGCTACAAATGTACAGTGAAGAATACGTTATTCCTTCCCGTTTAAACGAAACGAAACGCAAAACACTAAAACGTAGAAAAGTGCAACTTTTTGACAATTTTGATAATTCATGTTTATTTTGGCGGCAAACATTTTGGAGCCTGATCAGACGCCGGGTTACCCGGCGTCTGATCTGGCTCCAAACTGTTTGCAACAGAAATAATAGTTTTAGCGTAAACGCGTTTATTTGGGAAGAATAACGTTTTCTCCACTGTAAATGAGACTTCAATGCCATTGGCTAATAGTTTTGATCTTGATCAAACGATAAGTGTCTATGATAAAAGCGATTTTTAATCTAAATTTAAAGCATATTGCAGACACTTTTGAAGCGAACGCTATTGTGGAAAGCAGCGCAATGGTTTACAGAGTCCTCCCAATTACTCGTCATTTACCCACTTATACATGTACCCAGTGGATTCTTCCATGTTTTATATTATATTGGATTAGTCCATTCTTATCAAAGGGATGTCTGGTCAAAATTTTCATTTTCAGTTTGTTTTAAATTGAAATTCCTATCAGCAAACAATGTAGACTCTGATCAGACGCCGCATAATGCGGCGTCTGATCAGAGTATACACTGTTTGCCGGGATCGTTGGCACAAGTAGGTTAACGAACTGCACACGTGTCCTATGTAAACAGTATAGACCCTGATTAGAGAACTTGCATTGGAGAGAACGTTATTCTTTCCCATTATCCACGTTTACGTTTAACCTATTTTTCAATTGCAAACAGTTTTGGGTCTGATCAGACGCCGGGTAACAAAGAGGACATGACAGGTATTACAGAGCTCAATGGGAGACACAGTGTGTGTGTGTGTGTGTTGTTCGTAGGGAGTTGTTATAGGGAGGGTAAATTAAGACTTGGCTTTTGCAAACAGCTTAAATCTACATGTACAATGATGTATGATCAAGACAAACATTAATTAAAGGATGTCATTTCATACCAGGATGCAATAAGAGCTCTACTCAACGGCCCAGTAGTAGCTTACTACTGTACAAAGTAACCAGTATCCTGTATACCCATTACCCCATAGCCTGTTTCTAGTTTTGAAAATAGGTGACCACTTTAAGCAGGTTGGAAGTAAAGCAGAATGTGCCTTAGGGCGCATTCTGCTTTACTTTCAGCCTGCTTTAAGCTATCATCTGCTAAAAAATAAATAGAAAATAGTTCTTATCAAACATATTCATAACTGTATAAATTGGAAATAGTTTGCTCAGAAGAGAAATAAATGAAAGGTGTAAAAAGTTGTATTGATGGGGTTGTGGGTTAAGAGCCACAAGGGGGATACGTTACTTGTCTGTATTAAGAGTGTTACCCTCTATACTAGCAATAAAGTCTTTATTACTGTATTATCCTTACTAATACTATATGATAAATACATGTAGTACCAAGTTATTATATGCTCGTGTGGTCTGCCTTAACCACTAATTGCCCTGCAAACAGCGACTTGATACATACAGTGGAGAAACCGTTATTCTTTCCCAATAAACGCGTTTATGCTTAAACTATTACTTCAATTGCAAACAATTTGGAGCCAGATCAGACGCCGGGTAACCCGGTGTCTGATCAGGCTGTAAATTGTTTGCCACTCAGGTTAATATCAATAGTTAAAATTGTCGAAAAGTTGTTATTTTCTACATTTTAGTGTTTTGCGTTTGCGTTTCGTTTGCGATTAAACGGGAAAGAATAACGTTTTCTCCACTGTACATAGAGGATAATCAATTCCATCGGGTTGATATGAAAACTATGTCACGAGAATGGGTCGTAATCTGGTTAAAAAACGAGTCCACAAGACGAGTTTTTTAACCAGATAACAACCCATTCGAGTGATATAATTTTCATATATATCCAAAGTATTTGATTATTCTATTTATTATATACGTTTTGGTTATAGTTAAGAACCCTTTTCTCCCATAATGAATCTAAATATCAATCAATGAAACTAGAAACATTGTAGAAATAATTATAGACAGAGAAGAAACCGTTATTCTCCTTATACATGTACTAGTTTGTAAGCTGAAGCATTATTTTCATTTGAAATAGCCTGGAGCCTGGCCAGATGCTTGGCAACCCGGCGCCAGGTGGGGCTTAAAGCTATTTGCTAATGAGTTCAAACTAAAATTTCAAACTTTAAAAAAACTGTTGTTTTAACAATTTCTTGAATTGCGTAAGTTTGTGTTGTTTCAAACCTGAGATAATGACGTTTTTGGTGGGTTTTTTCACTGAATAACAGAAATATGTAGTCATATTGTATGTATATGTTGTATAGTATGTATGCTCATGGACTGCAAAGTCTATTGCATAATAAACTATCTATCTATCTATCCATCCATCTATCTATCTGATATTTTAGCCGCAAAACCTTATTAGGTTCTGTTAGGAAAAAAACACAAATGATTTATCTTACATGCATTCCTCACTGCAGAAACGTGGATTCCAGTGTCAAGCATGTTGGATCCTAATCGAACTTTGAGTTGCTCGGTGTCCGACGAGTCGCGTATGACAGATTACCGTGTGTCCCATAAATGGGATATAGGCAAACATTGTAGACTCCGATCTGATTCTGTACGGTTTGCTAACAGTAATTTCTGTCAGAATTAAAACGACAATGAAATGTTAGACTAGACACCCCTTGAATGAAAATTAAATTGATCCAAGATATAAGCACGAAAGAAATCACTTGGCATAAATGCGTTTAGTTTGACAATTTTATGATCAAATTCATCGTGAGGTTTTTACCCCTTCATCGCCATATTGCCATCTGCTTCAATATTGTTGTCTGCAATATCGTTTCAAAGTTAACTGTAAGGCAGTCTAACTAAGGTTATTTCAAAACAAGTACTGTAGCAAACATTTTTTATCCTGATCAGGCGCCGCGTTACGCGGCGTCTGTTCAGGACCTTAAACTGTTTTCAATTGCGCTTTATGACGTCATTGAGAGGGAAAGGGTTGACTATGATATGCATGGTGGCATTTGCAGCTGGTTATTATTAAACAGCTGTTACTCACAACGCCATCTAAGAAAATATTATCAAGTGGCTGTTGCCCTTAAGCACTCCATATATGATTGTCGTCCGCAAAAATTGTCGCCTGCAACAAAACAAAGTGTTGATTTATTTAAATTGTATTTCAAAAATCAGATTAGAGTCAAACTCTTTTGATACTGATACATGTAAGAAAAGGCATATGATCTCAAACCAAACGTTTGACGACAGTAGTCAAGAAATGCACACCAGCATGTAGACAATTAACTCGTATCCTGCGGTGATATCGTCTGCTTCGAATTGTCGTCTGCAAAATTTATTAGATTTAGATTGATGTGTTTTTTAGAAAAAGAAACCTAAAGACAAGTGTCAAACAGTTTGGATTCAGATCAGACGCCGCTTTACGCGGCGTCTGATCTGCATCCACGCAGTTTACAAAAATCAGTTAAGTCGCGATTAGCAGGCAAAGGGATAACCCTCTACTGCAAGAGTATTAAATGTTTTTAAATGTGTCATCTGAAAAAAAAAATGAAAAATTTAATTTAGGCATTGTATCTAGGAAAACATGGATACATGTGTCAGAGAGTATGGAGTCTGATCAGACGCCGAGTTTCTCGACATCCGGTTCAGATGAAATATGTGTGATATGATTAAGTGTAACCGGATATGGCAGTGAAGGGGTAGATTGTAGATTTTACAGATATGTGTAGCTTTAGCGGTTATAGAATATCAATATTGTGACAAACACGCCATTATATACTATAGACTTACATCAGACACTACATGAATTCTGCTTCAATATTGGTGTCTGTTTAGTATATGTCAAACCACAGGTGCCAGACGCATGCTTTGCCCGAATGTAACACCTCCAAACACAAATAAAGTGAATAAAACTACTAAACACCCGTTTCTATCATCAAACACCATATTCTGCCCTTCAGTTCATTTTATTAAAAAATACAATTTTTTATATAGTATATACGTACCTTGGATACTATATAAAAAATCTTTTTTTAAAAAGGAGCTGTATGTCAGAATATGGCGTTTGATCATTTAAAAAGGGTGGTTTTATGGTTTTATTCACTTTTTTTTGTATTTGGGGTGTTATATTCAGGAAAAGTATGCGTCTGGCACCTGTGTGTCAAACCGAATCAGTAAACCTTTCCTAAGCCAATTATACTATATTGGATTCAAGGATTCAAGACTTCTTTATTCAGTAATGTAAACACATAGTGTTTCTTATTACATCAATATAATCATAATAATTTACAAAATTTAAGATGAATTCTCTCTATCTCTTTAGATTTTGTAAATCCCCAGACTTCACAGGCATAGTTTAATGTACTTCCGACAAAGGCATCGAAGAGTTGGCACAGTGTTTTGGGTTTAAAATCAAATTCTTTTGTCTTATTCAATAGTATATTTAATGCCTTAAGACCTTTACCAGCTAATGTCTCTTGATTAAGTGCAAAACTGCCGGTATAATTCAAAACGGTTCCTAGGTAATTAAAATTGTCAACTACTTCCAAATATTTATCTTCATATAACCATTTTTCGTTTGCAAATACCCGTCCCCTTTTTCTAAAGAGTACAATTTTTGTTTTCTCTATATTAACCTGCAAACCCCATTCATCACAGTATACCTTTAATAGATCCAGTCTATGCTGTAAATCTTGCGGGTCATGGCCTATAATGACCATATCATCTGCAAAAAGCATAAGTATAATTGTTATGTCATCAAAAGTTAGGCCACTGTTTATATCATCCTGTAAAAGTAATTCTAGATCCTCTAAAAATAGAGAAAATAGTATCGGTGAAATTATCTCCCCTTGTTTTAATCCAATTGCGCATATACTGATACAGTGGAGAAAACGTTATTAACGTAATTGAATTTGAATTATTCTTTCCCAATAGGCGCGTTTACGATGAAACTGTTATTTCAATTGCAAACAGTTTGGAGCCAGATCAGACGCGTCTGATCAGGCTCCTATCTGTTTGCAACTCAAATTGAAATAGATTGTCAGAATTGTTGAAAAATTGTCATTTTCTTAATTTTACTGTGATGCGTTTGCGTTTAAACGGAAACAAATAACATTTTCTCCACTGTACCAGCTCTACCAACTTCGCAACTTGTTAACTGATAGTTTTAATTTCAGATGACAGCTAGAAGCAAGATGCTTGTGCAAGTAAATTAGAATTTCTGCTTAAGGTGTCTCTAGTTTTATTAGAGCTCGCCAGTCTTACACATTCTGTAATGTGGGCTGTAATGTCCCTATGCTTTAGACAGACACGCATGAGTAAACAGTTTAGCCCCTAACCAGGGTATATACCGTTTGCCATTCAGTTTGTATTTTTTTTTTTTTGCGAAATAACTGTGTGATGAAAGCTTTAACAGTGGTGAAAACGTTATTCTTTCCCATTTAAACGGAAACGAAACGCAAACGCATTGCACTGATAACTTTGCGACAATTTTGGCTGTCTTTTCTAATCTTAGTGGCAAACAATTTGGAGCCTGATCAGACGCCGGGTTACCCGGCGTCTGATCAGGCTCCAAACTGTTTGCATTTGAAATAGTAGTTGTAGCGAAAACGCTTTTTTGTTGTGGGGGGGGGGGGGGGGGGAGAGAATAACGTTTTCTCCACTTCAGCTCATTTTTAGGATAATTACAGCAGTTTTACATGGTGTCCAAAAAGTTAGTATGTTTATCAGGTAGATGAGGAGTTGCTCATTGACGCTAGAAAACAAACAGTCTAAATGTTGCCATTCTATTAACTCCGTAAACGTCTATATTCTATTTCTTTAGATAAGTTCAAAACTTTCCCAGCCTTTATCCTCACCCCTATCCCTATGGATCCGCGTATGCGAAACAAGATCGATAAATGGGAAGCTGCGCAAAATTAATTTGATGCATTAACCCTTATCATGTAATAAAATCATTACGCTATTTGCATTTATATTACGAAAGTAAACGGTTGATTCAATATATGTATGGGTTTAGTATATTACACATCGCCACTACATGTCCTGCCATACTGTCTGGATCTCGGATCAGAAGCCACGTTGCGGATGGAAGCTGTTAGGAAATATTAACAGATGTCTGGTTAAACTTTTCCAATATCCTCCACCATTATGATGTAATATTACCCGCTTCAAACGTTGTCATTTGCTATACTATACGATTTTAAGTTTCATGTATGGCAGAGTACGTTTAACCAGTTGGTGCCAAAATCAAAACAAAAATGTCAAGCGGTTTTGGACCCGGATCAGACGCCGAGTTACTCGGCGTCTGATCCGGATCCAAAACGTTTACAAGTGTTTTCCAATTAGCGCTTAGCTCGATATTGGTTAAGAGCAATGCCGTTAGCCCCGCGGTAAATCATGACTCATATTTCCATTGATTAACAATAAAACAAAACAATGACATACACATATGTCACAGTAGAAAGTGATGTTATAGAACACCGGTTCAGTTTAGACTCGGCATTACTCAGTAAAGGTTTGCATTTAACCTTATGTTCGCTAAGGAGATATGTGTGGTAACTGAAACAAACAGTTTAGATCCAGATGAGACGCCGAGTAACTCGGCGTCTCATCTGAATCCAATCTGTTTGATACGCGGGTGCTATTTTCTGATAGGATATGTAGATTACCTAACTCTGATACATGTAACTGTTGCATAGATAACATTTTGCCTGACGGAAGTTGCAGACTATGACCATAGCGTGCTTAGGATTTTAAGGTATAACTACAGTGGAGAAAACGTTATTCTTTCCCGTTTAAACGCAAACGAAACGCAAACGAAACGCAAACGCAGTGCACTAAAATGTAGAAAATAGCAACTTCTGGATACTTTCACCTATTTATCTTAATATGAGTGGCAAACAATTTGAAGCCTGATCAGACGCCGGGTTACCCGGCGTCTGATCTGGCTCCAAACTGTTTGCAATGGATATAATAGATATAGCACAAACGCGTTAATTGGGAAGGAATAACGTTTTCTCGACTGTACTTTTTACGGTTACTGATCAGAAATTAATTCAAATTATGTTTTCGGTGTGAAAAGCATGTTATCGGAATTAACGTAGCTTTATTGGTATAGAACAAAGTAAAATGGATTTATTCTATTAGACAATACTCATAATCACAACGTTCAAAATATCGCAGTTTTAGAATTGTGGCTGCTTAAATTATGAAAAAGATAAATTAGAAAGCTCATAGCAGCTTTCTCATTTATTTTCACTTTGCTGAAATTTTCAGCCGTAATATGTCTTTAACACCGAGACATTTCTTTGAAGTGGTGGCAATGTAATAATTTCTTTTAAAAAAACGGCTTTGGGAAACATGTGCTGCATTTTCATATAACTTTTCACAGGATTCGGAAAAGACTTGTCTATTTAAGTCACATTTGCATTGGCTTTGGACTACTCAGCAAGTGCCTTCATGAGAGCTGCGAGTAACTTTTGCAAACTATAAAGTGTACATACATGTACATGTAACAAACCTGATGTTTTCCGTAGGAGTGTGAGCAAAAGTGTCTTTAACTATTTAAAGTGAAAAATCAACACACGTTGGAAAGAAGAATTTCGAGTTGAAAAGAGTAACAATACGAGAAATATTTTTTGAGGAAACTAAAAACCAATCACGTGCGATGGAAGAACATCAACTTGCAGCAGTTGTCAGGGGCGTAACATCAGCTAATAAATCTCCAAAAGGCGGATACTCGGTATTTGTAGTAGACGAAAATGGCAACAGACTTTTCTCAATGGGAACTTTTGAACTTTCGGAGTCGGAAATTGGGAATGTGACGTCATTTACACGACATAACGGCGCCATATTCTCGGCGGAACTTTCGGATATCAATTTTCTGTTCATGGTGAGCAAAACGGGTGTTCTGATAGGCAAGGGGCATTATAACAGTGTGTCGGACTCCTGTCAGACTATAAGACTAGGCGCTTACAGGGTACAAGAGTATACAGTAATTATTGTATGTACAGGTGGCCATTCCGGTCAATCAGTGACAGAAAAACTGGTGAAAATTGCGCACCTCTTCGAGGAAAAACGATTGAAATCACTTGCAGAGAATGTGATGGTCTAGAAACATTGTACAGGGGTTTGTAATGCAAATGGTTTCATTTTTAACAAATTATGTTCTTGCAACATTTCAGTATAGACTAGTCGGATTTCGAGAAATTATGAATAATAAAAGAGTAGTAGGCATTTCGTGTTAAAAGTTGGCAAACAGTTGTTTTTACATAATTTGGGTATGCTGAATCCAAATATGCCGTTTGACAAGCTCTATTTTCAGTTTTAAGGTCAAAATGGCGGAAAACAAAATGGCCGCTAAAAACTCTATTTTAACCCCTCTAAACTTGTGAATGATCAAAGAGTGGTAAGCATTTCGTGTTAAACGTTGGTAAACAGTTGTTTGTACAAAACTTGGGTGTGCTAAATTTAAATATGTCATTTGCCAAGCTCTGTTTTTATCATTTTAGGTCAAAATGGCGGAAAACAAAATGGCCGCCGAAATTCTTTTTGTAACCCCCTAAACTTGTAAATAATCAAAGAGTTTTAGGCATTTCGTGTGAAAATGTAGCGAACAGTTGTTTTGACATAATTTGAGTCTGTGGAATCCAAATATGCCCTTTAATAAGCTCTGTTTTCAGTATTTAAGGTCAAAATGGCGGAAAACAAAATGGCCACCGAAATCTCTATTTGTAACCCCCTAAACTTGAAAATAATAATGGAGTCGTAGACATCTCGTGTAAAAAGTTGGCAAACAGTTGTTTTTAAATAATTTCGGTGCGTTGAATTCAAATATTTTATTTGTCAAGCTCTATCTTTAGTATTTAAGGTCAAAATGGCGGAAATACAAAAGACCGCCGAAAACTCTATTTGTAACCCCCTAAAATTATACTGTGTTAGGCACATGGTCAACACGGTGATTATTACTTGTATTAGCGGACAAAATAGCGTAAATACTGTAACATAATTTTCGGAATCTTAATATCATTCTGCCCATCCGCATCTGGGATACAGGTATTTCAGGCACATGTACAATGTATAAGGTGGACTGAAATATCGATATTCCCGGCAGCAACAAACTTTTAATCAGATATACATGTATGATCACAATTGTATTAGATAGCAATGCCCTTAATATCTGAATTCAAGTGATAATGTACACTAAACATACTCATGTTATTACAAATAGCTTTAGATGGAGTTTCAATAATATATACATTCCAAGGTATCAGTCGATTCATGCAGTTGCCTCTGTTAGTCTGCTGCGTGTCTCTATTTTACCGATAGTGATTTTTTTCATTATTCCTATGTCTAACATTTATTTTTTCAGATAAGGAAATATACTACATCACAATTCTGTGTTTTCAAAAAATAACATAGATCCAATAAAACAAGATTATTCTTGAATACCGCAATACTCACATAATGGTAGCGTTCATATTTTGTATTGTCGGTGTAGAGCAAATGTCATTATTTAGACCATGGTATCACAGTTATGTCACCATTCAAAGGAAGTATGCATATCCTACATAAGTGTACTAGTGCATATGTAAGTAGCAAAGCATACGTTTGCACTGTAAAAAGAAAATATCAGTCTCGATCGGGAATCACCTGTCCATTCTATATGCCCTTATTCAGGATAATGACAGTTTTTGCTGAAATAACCTGACGTTTCAGTTTCGTTCAGATTTAAAAGCATAATCACTTTCAAAGAAATACTGTTTAAAGATACAAACTGTTTTAAGTACATGCAGTGCAGTAGAGTCGATTCAAGGTACCGGTATATGTCTACTTTGTATTCAACTAAAATATTCATGTGCACTTAGTTTCTATTGTCTTGTGTGAAAAAAGTATGAAGCAATAACGAGCATAATTATGTCATAGTGTTCAGTTACAGGAGTGCTATTTAAATGGTAAGCATTGATAGTGTGCTTGTCTCAAGATCATCAGAATACCACTGTTATTTGCAATTTGCATCTGATTTTAGCCATCACATTATACACTTGTTGTTTCAAATGATGTCGGAATCAACTATTTGCCAATAGTGTTTCATGTGGTGTAGCGTATTTGCAAACACAATGGAAGCAGCGTGTAATCTCAAAAGGGGCAGGGTAATGAACTCAGAATGTGAATTATTTGCCAAACGTAAAAGAAAGACAAGCTACTAAAGTCAACAGAAAATGGGATTTTGTTGCTAGTAGATGCTGCTAATCTAAGGCAAAACATTATAGATCAAAATAATCCAGTCGCAATTGACCGAATTTTATCAAATTCTAGTGCTAGTCATGTCTTGGTTTAGCACAAAACACGAGTAAGAGTCATATCTCAAGACTTGCTGAGGCAGACAAAGGTGCAGTAACACTGTCGCAAAGCAACAGCTAATATACGTCTCTAGAACATCTAGAAGTTCTATTTGGTCTGTCATGAACTGGAAGGCATGACATTTTTGCCAGAATAGTCATGCAAAAAAGCAAGCTTTAATTTGTCACAACATTCAAAATAAGCGAACAGATTCTCGAAGCTTCAAACTTTGACTAAACTCTTAGTATCCGTCTTGCCGGAGTAAACGATCTCATTGCATCAAAAGGGAAAATCAATGTTGGGTGTTTCGTAAAATTCAACAGACGCACATCATAGACAAAATAACAATCAGTCAATGACGACATAGCTATGCAGTGGCTTGTTTTGAAACTGAAAATGCACATGTACTAGAACTGTCCGATATATGGAAGAGATTTTGCTCATTAACAGAAACTGCGTGTGTATAAGTTTCTGCTTCTTTCAAAAGCAGAAGAACCTCTTTGAAGGAGAAGCTAGTTTCACATGTCAAAGAGGATCATGATTTCATCACAATTCTGGGCATTAACAAACATTGCTTGTGCCTTTAAAGTTTGAACCTTCATTAAATTACGGTTTAGTCACATATGACACCGAAGAGTAATCCATATGGCATGTTTATAACCATGGCGATGACTTATTCCTGGGGATGGTATATGTTGCCTTCAAGTTGAGATCTGACATTATGACACATCCATTGTATAAAGAGTTTATAATTAATGAGAATGAGATAATATCATCTGTGCCTAAGAGTCTCTTTCTGTTTTTTCCCTTGATGTTTGGATAGCAGAGGTTGATCGAGACTGATCCAGAGGACGTAGAACAGGCATATATTTGTCTTGCACTGTATTGTTCAATGCTGAGAATCTTGGTACGCAGTATCGAAACTGCAAACCAAGATTCTAAGCACTGGACAAGATCAGGTCTATAACATCAGTGGAGGCAAATAGTGGACCCAAAACACCACGCCATAGCAAATACTCTCATCGGGCAGCTAGATCACGGGAACTTACCCAATTATTTAACAATACAGGTCACATTATCAGTTAGGATGATGTCCTGCAAGTTGACACTTCTCTTGCCGAAAAGACATTGGCAACTATGAATTCAGAGACTGGGCCGTAATGCCGCCAAATTTCATTCATGATAATATTTGTTTACTTAACATGTGATAACACTGACATCGATGATGCCAGTTTTGGATGGCAGAAATAAGTGTCATGCTACCCAGCTAGTTTGGTGGCAAAGGGGTCCAGAATCCGACATGGGTTTGCAAGATCTACACCCATCAAGAACTACATTACAGGTCCCTAAAATAATGGAGGCGATTTTACCAGCGGGAATACCAGAGGGTAAGAGGGAGCCAACGTCAACAAATGAAACAAAAAGGAAATGGTTCTCTGAAACATCTGATAACCTTTCACCAATCCGTTCGATGGAGAGCGATATGGCGTTTTTTCATAAGCAGACAAGATGATTCAAGAAGAGTTGCAATTGAACACTGGTAATTAGAAACCAGGAGATAACAAGTGTAGATTGTATGCAAATTATACAAGCTCCTGCACATGAATTAGATTTATTCAAGCTCCTGCACATGATTTAGACTCGCTAAATACAGTTGTCAGGCAGTGTTGCTCTTGCTCTTGGGTTAACAATATGTTGTGTTGACAATTGATGAGGCACTGCTTTGAAAGTTGAAGAGGCTTAAGTGGGCAAAAGATGAGTAAAAAAGTGCTTGTTTGTAAATATTTGTTGACTTTATACTTGCCTTCAATTGTCTGAAATCTATAGGGCAAGACGTGTAACCAAGTAGACTGCTCGATGTATGGACAGAGGGCCACACCATTGCCCTAGAGCAGCAGAACAAGTCTTAGCATGGAAGAACTATGCAAGAGGAATGAGGACGCATATACTTACTCTTAAAGCATTATGAATAATGATGATGCCACAATTTCTAAACTCCATCCAGGATAAAGACAGTGAACTGTGCATTTTTTCTGTATATTCTATGGCGTTTATCTTGCAAATTGCTTATATCTTCATTTTTGGGTAGCATACAGTTACACAGAAGTAAGTGAGTACTAACGTGGTAGTTAATTTGAAATCAACATATTTACGACAGTATGATTTGCCACAAAACTCATTGAAATAGAAAAACGTATTTGCGATTTTATTGCAGAATGCAATTGTTCTAAGGTAGCCATTTTGAAAAATGAACGCCATCTTGAATTACGGATACAAGACAGCTACAAAGTTATTCCATGGTAATCAATATAAATTGTCCATAGTCAAAAAGTATAATCTGCAACAAATTTCATTGAAATAGGACAAGTCTAAACGATTTTACTGTGAAATGCAACATTTCTGTAGCGGCCATATTAAGAAATAACGGCCATCTTGAATTTTAAATGACTCATATATACAAAGAATCAATTGAATAATATCATCATTTAAAATTTGAATATTACATAATCAAAAAGTACTTTATGACACAAAAGCATTGAAAAGTATAATTATTTGCAACTTTATTGATAAATGCAATTATTCTGTATATTCCATTGTGGCCATCTTGAAAAATGGCGACCATCTTGATTTTTAAGTGGCTAACGGGGTTTTTCAAAAGAAAAATCCCAAAGGAGTTTGTGTGCAAATTGTGTGCTTGTTATTCTCCTCACGTTTGCGACTATCTGCTTCACTAATTTCAAAAGTGTAAGTAAAGTGTTCACACGTGTTTGTTAGTAAGTATTTATTGGTGACCATTTTGATTTCTGCCATCTTCCAATTATATGCTAAAGATACCGCTAGACAGGCAGCCAAACTGAGTTTGACACCAATTTACTTTCTGGTGTGTAAGTTCTTTCTTTAATGAGTTTTTTTAATATCATTATCATTTTGCTGCTATAAATAACGAAGTGTATGTTTGATTTGCTACATTCAGTTTTCTTCGGCAGCCATTTTGTTTCCGCCATTTTTCCTAACCCTTGATGTATAATTCGATATGCAGTAGAATTACATTCCACTGTTCAGAATTTTGCCTTTTTAACAGACAATGTTATTATTATGCCCATATTTCCGATGTAGTATACCTTTATTTGATTGGAAATAGCGTGCTATGTCGGCCATTTTGTTTTCCGCCATTTTGACCTTAAATACTAAAACAGAGCTTGGCAAATGGCATTTTTGGATTCAGCACACCCAAGTTATGTACAAACAACTGTTTGCCAACTATTAACACGAAATGCCTACTACTCTTTGATTATTCACAAGTTTATTGGGGTTACAAATAGTGTTTTCGGCGGCCATTTTGTTTCCGCCATTTTGACCTTAAAAGTGAAAATACAGCTTGTCAAACGGCATATTTGGATACAACACACTCAAATTATGTAAAAACAAGTGTTTTCCAACTTTTAACACGAAATGCCTAGTGAGGTCAGAATTCTCCAAAATCCGCCTAGGCTAGTAGAAGCGGATGGTGGCGGTTGTGGTGGACACGCTTTAAATGTCATCTAGGTAAACATGCAGCACTTGGTTTATTCAAGTTGACCACAATGGGGTCCTTAAGGTTCTACCCTTTGCTCCAAAGGCAAACGTGCGCATCATCTATATTCCACAGTGTTGAAACACATTCACCCATGAAACAGTATACGGTTTCAAACGGTAACTTGCGATAGGGGAGGGGAGTTTATTTGATGGTTGAAGAGATTGAATATTGTTTTGCAACATTCCTCTGTAACATAGTTTTATGAGAACAGTGTAGACCCTGATCAGAGGGCTCCCATAGGACCTTCACTGTTTGATAGTTTCATTGTATTTTGTTGTCATATAAAACCTGTAACAGTAGACTGGTTCTAAATATCTGTGCTAGAGAAGTCCAAAAAGGACTATAATAACCCAAAAGAGAAATTTAGGGTTGAAAGAGTAAATCTTTCAGCATGGAATTGCCATCTTTACTACAGTGGAGAATCTGTTATTCTTTCCCGTTTAAACGCAAACGTACGCAAACGCAAAGCGCTAAAAAGTAGAAAAGAACAACTTTTGGACAATTCTGATATTTCATGTTCATTTTGGTGGCAAACAGTTTGGAGTCTGATCAGACGCCGGGTAACCCGGCGTCTGATCTGGCTCCAAACTGTTTGCACTGCAAATAATAGTTTTAGCGTAAACGCGTTTACTGGGAAAGAATAACAGATTCTCCACTGTACCATGACGGCATCTGTTTTAATACAATTGTTGTCTGCTTGAATGTTGAAACGTTATGCAACTTTACTAAACGCATAATCTGATCAGGATCTAAACTGTTTGCAATTCAACATTGTACTCGGGATGTGGCAGTGAAGGAGTTATGAAAACAATACGGTAACATTAGGAGTTGGAGTTCTTGGGGCCCGTTTCATAAAACTTGGTACGACAAAAACGGTCGTAAGTCAAAACTTTAAAATACATTTAATTTCTGATTTCTATCTAATCATGTCTTGTGACATCATTCTGGAATAATCATGTCTTATGACATCTCTTTGGGATCGTCTTTTCCAGATGATTCCAAAGAGATATCAACTGACAGGATTAGAGAGAGAAATAAATAATAAGTTCGACTGTTATAATCTGACCTACGAAAACATTTGTCGTACGAAGTTTTATGAAACGGGCCTCTGGTGTGTCTTTCTCTTACATTGAGTAGCAGGATGCATTTGCCTTTTTGTGCCTTTTCATTTAAGAAATGCTCAACACGATGTTAGTTGTATTGCTAGATATATGCCTAATTGTCTTCTATAAAACATAACTGAATAAAGAGTGGAGATATTTATGTTTAATAAGCCAATCATTATTTTACTATTTTTACCCTTTATCTTCTGATCGGAACCAGAAACTGGCCAGTAACCAACTTATATTGCCAATAGTAAGTGTTACTTTTAGGATATTTTCTTTTGCTTGAAATAACTACTAACTTGCAGACGATTAGTTTTGACTTAGTAAATGCCGCTCCACAATAGTGGCTTTGTTTGTTTTAATGCAACAGTTTATGTGCGCTTTGTGAGTTGGAGTCCCATGAACATTCTGTCAATCAGATATTTGGAAATTAGAATCTATTTCAATAATAAATAACTCTTGTGGGTTATCAAGTTCACTTGTGATTCAGTTTAGTAACTTAATGAATGTATCGAATATTTTTTGTGTTCATGGAGGTATGAAAAAACAAAGCGGTTTCATACTTAAGTGTAACCAGGTATTTTCTTCATACCTCCATTAACATAAACAATATTCGATAGATTATTTATGATAAAATATAACTGAAAGTAAGATAGAAATTGAATAGAGAATCTGACATGAGAGCTCATTATTTAACACTTTTAAGTCGAAAGTTGTAGTCCCTCCGCGATATGTTGACACGTTTAAAAGTGTACACCGACGAGCTACAAGATGTGTCATCAATGACTACAGCCGCATAAGTAGTGTCACTGAAATGATGAGACAACTGAAATGGCAGCCTTTATCAGAAAGAAGGAGATATCAACGCCTGGCATTCTTTAGAATCATTAATAACCTGGTGGCCGTCCCTGTGGACTCTATGCATATAGAATTAAATAAAAGAAAGCAAAGGAAATCACATAAACAAGCGATGAAAATAGCATCGTGCTGTACAAACACTTATAAAAATTATTTCATACCTAAAGCCATCAGTGATTGGAACTCTTTACCAGAAAATATTATTGAAAGGGAAACCATTGAAATATCAACTCAGCCCTCCAGAACAATTTCCCACGCGACTAATTACATTTTTGCGCACACACAGTTTCCTCGATATTTTTTGCTCATAAATGAGCTTCTTTCGACTACCATACAGACACAGATTGAGGCAGATTGAAATGCTTTGGTAGAAACATTCTGTTTAATTTTAGCCTGCTCCAAGATACCAAACGCTAAGATATAGGAACTATTTCTAACCGAGCACATTTATGACTATGCAAGGTGGAACGATGTTTGTTGATACAACTAAGTTGAACTAACCCTACATTCCATTCAAGTTAAAGTCCGTTTAAGCTTAGTATAGCTGCCAATGTACAATAAACCCTGTGCAATACGAATACTCGATAAAATATCGAAACAGTTATAGACAAATGGTTCCTAGAATGTAGAAAAATAAGAAGACAATAAATGCAGCTGGTACATGTACCAAATGACACCGCTTTTATTATGCATTAACGAACTAAGTGTTTACAGTACTGAACCTTATTAAATTAACAATTGTTGCGATTCGATGGCAATTCGATGGCAATTCGCTTGCGATTCAAAATAGTAACTTTACCCTCGGGAAAGTTTTTTTGAATGGTGTATCTCACAAATGTTCGCAAATATGCCTTCGTTATTTTTTTTCGATTCCATATTTGTAAAAACCGCTTCGGAAAATTCGCGTAAAAATATTCAAACGTAGGATTTGATTTTTGAAGCGCCCGATTCGATGGCAATTCGATGGCAATTCGCTTGCGATTATCAATTTAATTTAATAAGGTTCAGTACTGTAATAAACTGTTTCTTTTTTATGTGACCGCTTAGCAAAGTTTCAACGGTACAGTACTAGTCTGTTCGCCGCTATGTGGACTTTTGAACTTTCATTTTTTGTTGCTATATGCCGTACTACGTTCACTGTTAATTTTGGTAAAAGCACTTCGGATTCTGACGTACATACAAACAAACAATCACGGTCTTTGGCCAAAATAATCGTGTCCCAAAGGTGGCAAAAGCATGAACGGTATCATCAAATGAATTTTAAAAAAGGCTTGCGCTTGTGTTGTGGCACATGGATGTTGAAGTAAACGTAGAGATACAAAAATGATTTCTTTGCAGAAATAGAGGCAAAACGGTGGAAAAATGTTTGCAATTGCAAAGGTCAACCTATTGAAACTGTAGATAAATTGGATTGTATAAGTGTTGTGTTTAGCCGTAATGACACTTTAAACCATAAAAGTAGTATACAAATATGGCAAGCATTGAAAGCTCTTCACTCATTTCCCCTTAAACTTTAAATGGAAAATTCCGGGTTTCGTTAAGTCTGGTCTACTTTGGCTATTCATGGTTACAGTGGAGAATCTGTTATTCTTTCCCAATAAACGCGTTTACGCTAAAACTATTTTTTGCAGTGCAAACAGTTTGGAGCCAGATCAGACGCCGGGTAACCCGGCGTCTGATCAGGCTCCAAACTGTTTGCCACCAAGATAAACAAGAATTATCAGATTTGTCCAAAAGTTGTTCTTTTCTACGTTTTAGTGCTTTGCGTTTGCGTGCGTTTGCGTACGTTTGCGTTTAAACGGGAAAGAATAACAGATTCTCCACTGTATAAGTGTTGTGTTTATCCGTAATGACACTTAAGGTTCTTGTAAAGTGTTTTTTGGTGCATTTTTGAAAGGTGATTGTTTGGTCATTTATGGAGCAATGTGGCATAATTTCATACCAAAATGTTCGTATGGAAATGAACAAGCTTATGAGATAGCTTACAATTTGAAAGGAAAACTGTGTATCTTGATTTTGAACAATATGTTTGGATTTACACCAAAATGTGAAGCAAATTTTCTGTACTGAAATTCAACAAATCATTCCTCTATCTTGAAGAATATGCTTTACATGAGGTAGTAGGACCAAAATCCTGACGAAATCCACTCAAATAACAACAGAAGAAGTCATGGAATATTTGACAATTTTCAAGGACAACACTATTTTTCCATGGTGGACTACTTATTTTTTCCAAAGTATGGAGGGCAACACGAGCCTCTGTCAAACATTATTACATGTATAAATATGCAGACTGTATTATTTTTTTCGTCTTTTTTTAACTGAATTATGCCTTGAGAATACACTGAGAATCGTTGTTGGGCTCTCGCGGGAGGATCTGCTTCTTTATAAGCCCATCCTCTTCCTAGAATTCTTCTATAACTGTGTTTTAACGCATGTTGCAAGATATATACATGATTGTAATGACTTCATTGCGTATAACGATTACACAATTGCTATTCAAATCCCAGGTCTCTTTATGCGTCTAAGCTTACCAACGTGTTCCTTACTTTGCACGTGCGCAGATACAGGTGTTTCACTGTAAACAGCGCTACATTCATTACCGCGAAGGCAAGAAAATCTCTCGCCACGGTCCGCTCGCCTCAATGCGCAAAAAGGAGGAGTGACCGTGGAGAACGATATGTTTGAGAGAGACATAATGGGTGGTGGCAGCGCTATGGTCTGGGTTGGGAAAATGGGAACTCTGGAAATTGACTTGGTTATTATTCAATACAATGCCAACGCTCAGCGTTACATCAATGTTTTAAATAGCACAGTGATTCGATTCTTCAGCTTGACAATACATGTATAAAGCATTACACGGCGCGTATCACCACACACTTTCTTGCTAAAAATACATTAACGTCCTGCCTTGGCCTGTTTTATCCTCGGACATGAGCCCCATAGAACACATATCGGATGTATTTGATAACAAGGTCGGGTCACATCATCAAATTTATACCATAATGACCTCCCAAGTGCATTTTGTTCGGAATGGCAACGTTTTTGAAACGTTACGTAAAATCAATGAGGGGGCGTATTCTGCTATGTATCCGTAAAATGGAGGGAACAGTGGTTACTAGTGCTTTTTTAACATCACTTTAAATGCGCATCAAGTAAATGTTTGTTTCCAGATGCTGTGTGGTCATTCTAATTATTAAGAATATTACATTTCGACCCCTCTCAACTGAATTATTCATTAAACAGTATGCAATATTTGATTTTAATACAATGAAGTACACAAACACATGACTATGACATTGAAGCTTCGATTACAAAAATAATTCATCCGGCATATAAATGTATCAACAAAATTTATTATTTTTAATTCTATATAAACTGAAGTGAGATCCGGTTGTTCATAATTCTCTGTGAAAAGTGTTGTAAACTTAAAATGATGTTTTTTTAATTCAAAAAATATTTTTAAGGTAAAATCTTTCTATATGTATATCCTCCATTTCTTAAAATAATTTTCAACATTGTATCATGTCACCACGGCTTCGTCGATGACCAAGCAATTTTTTAAAACCAATCTTTCGGTACATGTAAGGTTGACAATCGAGGAGACGCTTATTGGTAGGCTTACATAATTTTTAAACACTTCTTTTAAGAATAGATACCATAATACATGATAATAGTATCTCCATATTGACCTGACGAGTGCTTTGTACAAAATTATGAAATAGCTTTTCGCAATGTAATCATACATTCTGATTATTAAGGATAATACACTGTTGGATTTGTTATCTTTTTCAGCTATATGACTGCTTACTTTTTAATCCTGTTAAAATATTACCCCTAAATCCCCCTTTTCAATAGAAGACTCAAAGTTCAAAGTATACTGGTAATATTGGTTGTCTCTTCCAAAGTGTATGGTTCTGTAATGTTTCACATTAAAACGCAACAGTCACTTTGACTAAGTGTAAGGCATCTAAGTCGTGCTGGATAATATCAATTTTAATGTCTTTGTTGTATAGTTTGGTACCATAAGCGAATAATTTCACAATACTACGTATAACTTCAGGGGTAGGGGGTCATCTATTATAAAATATGAATAATATGGGTCCCAGGACACTTCCCTGGGGTACTCTACTTAAAATGTCTTTCCACGAAAAAGACCAGGGTCCTTTCACAGATACATATTGCCTACGTCCAGTAAAAAAGTCACGTTTCCATGACAAAACTGGCCCTCTGATACCAAATATTGATACTTTGCGAGAAAACGTTAATGTACTATGCTCTCAAAAGCTTTGACAAAATCTAAATATACAATATATTTTCCCAAATTCTATCACCCTCAATGCAATGTGACTAATCATCTATGTATTCAATTAACTGTAAAACGCAGGATCCCCTAGAACGAAAACCAAATTGAACATCAGATAAACTAATATATGATTGTTTCTGACTAAATTTCCAAATATCTGTGCCCTTATGATTGTTTTTAAATTCTTACAACTACTGAAGTAAGGCTATCAGGGTGATAGTTGCATAATTATACTTATGAACTATTACAGTATTTTAATGTGTGTGTATGTGTGAAATGCAGAAGCAGAATATACGTGAAAAAAGTAGTAAGGAAAAAAAGGAATTGTGTGTCTCTGCCCAACGAAATCGTCGGTTGTGTTCCTACTAGGACACTATAGAAAGCCTTGTCCAAATCGTGCAATAGTGTATACATGAGAATCTAACCCTATACCTGCCAAAGGATTGAATAGTTTCACAACAATGTACGCTTTATATAATAGAGATCGCAATGCAAAGTGAAATATTAATCAACATTACAATAGCCGGAAAGATGTGGAATACTTGAATGGGTGTAAAAAGGTGATTTAAAGGGACAAACTCTTGATTTTCCTGAAACAAAGGTCAGCTGTACAGGAACGGAATTACTTTCCCGACAAGTAATCCGCTGAAGGATCGTGACATTCGGAGGAATTTATGATCGAAAGTAATGCGCAATGTGCTTATTTTATTGTTTATGTATCAAACAACAATAGTGTTCTGAAATAAAAGTTGAACATATGGATATTAAAAAATTAGAAAATGCGGATTAATCGGAAAAGTCGAGGTGTTGGACAAATTACATATTTCTTTGACCTGGATATAATTGAACGGATATATTGTCTAACTGCAGTGATTCGGGTGAGTGACATTCCATCAATCATATTGCTTGTTCTTTTCTCTGTCCGCACGTATATAACAATTGTCAATCGGTTTTGTAGATTTGGAGTAAATGGACTTTAAATGTTGGCAAACTTCTACAAATTTGTAAAATGCAAATGGCTGCCCTTGAATCAAGCATGGGGTATTCTAAGGGCCAATTACAAGAGTTTTTTTCTGACTTTTGTAAGACATTCTGTGTAGGAGTACCCAGTATGTAATGGGTTCTTTGTATGTATTCTACCAGATTTCCAAAAATACGTGCCATTAAGTGGTTTGATATATTCTGCTGAAGAGGCTATTTTCACTCCATGTTCGTTACTTTTGGATCTTCTGACATCACAAGTACACTTATATTAATGAAAATTTAGGCATGCTACTTTTCATTGACTAATTATTTATACTGTGTGCAAATAGTTTTAGCCAATGTGGTATAGTTATTGAGTAATGCAACTTTTCAAATTTGGGTATTTCTTTCTCGTACAGGGACATTACATGAACCTTAAACCATAAAAGTAGTATACAAATATGGCAAGCATTGAAAGCTCTTCATTCATTTCCCCTTAAACTTTAAATGGAAAATTCCGGTTTTCGTTAAGTCTGGTCTACTTTGGCTATTCATGGTTGATTGTCAGAAAATCTCTGAAATTATTGTTGTGTGTCGACTAACACATGTACTAGTGCAATCATCACCAGATAAAACCGCATGGTTGACACGCACGAGCTGCACGTGTAAATGGTGCGCTGTTACATGAATTTAGCAATGCGCTGGATAAAATCGTTCAAATTTAGTTTGTTCAATTTGTCGGTCAGAGTACATGTACATCTCCAATTTTCAGCCCAAATTTCCACTATATAACGAAATTAACGCCAACTTTCGATGAGGCTTTCTTTATCTCGTCAGTATATATATTATGCATTGTTAAACTTAGGTTGATATCACAATCCCAGTGTTAAGCAGTTGGAATCCAGACGAGACGTCGAGTAACTAGGCGTCTCATCTGGATCCCAACTGTTTGCAATATATATCACAAACTCTACCTCAGCGTACTAAACGTTTACACATTCAATCCTAGCAACGAGTATACTCGTCATTTACAAATAGTGTACCTTTGAGGATTACATGTGTCCCATGCAAATAGTGTAGAACCGGATCAGATGGTTCTGAAAGTAGCCCCGTGATAAGGTGATAAGGGTCTACACTATTTGTCATTTTTTAAATGTATTCTTAAAATTAACCCTGAATAGTCAAAAATAGACTAGCCATATTTTAAATTTGGAACTTCCCATTTAAAGTTTCAGGGATAAATGAGTTAACTTAAACTAAACACACTCGCACTGCAGTAAAATGTCAAAAATGACAATTGTTTGAAAACCTTGACTGTTTATTTTGACTGTAATGACCTTGGATCTGATGCTTTTCCAAACTGTTTTCAATGTACCGTAATAACCCTAAGTATTGGAACAAATATGCCCGAGCAAACAGTGTAGAACCTGACCAGACTGCTAATTCAGAAAGAGTCTGTTCAGGGACAGGGTGTACACGGTTTGCCATTCAGTTAGGACATTTTGGACAAATTACTGCCTGATAAAAGCAAGTACAAATTTGATGGCCAACAGTGTTTTTATGTAATCAAACTTCGTGTCCAATAGCATAAAAAGGATCGTGCAACCATTGGTTACGGCCTAATTCCCGTTTAAGTACTCATGTAGATGTAAACGACACACTTAACGAATATCATATAAGAGAAAGAAAAACTAATATTAGATTATGATAATTAAACTTAACACAAGGGAAATAATGTTAAAAATAATGTTATATGAGTACTTTCTCTTGACTCTTAAATTAGCAAAGCAATACGCATGTGATTAAAATGACTATCAGTACAGTGTATTTTTGCAAACAGTTTGTATCCTGATCAGACTCCGCGTACGCGGCTTCTGATCAGGATCCTAATTGTTTGACACTTACCTCAATATTTCTTCAGTCAAAATACCAACACTTTAAATTTGAGAAAGAAAAGCAGACAACATTTGTTTAACCCTTTCACTGCCTTACCCCGAGTACAATTAAGAAATAATCGATGTTCTACCGTTATTAAAGGGTATTCTACAACGGTTTGGAGTTGTGTTGCGCAGGAATTGAACACGAAGGACGAAGGCCTGAGTGGTCAATTCCTGCGCATCACAACGACCATCCGTTGTAGAATACCCTTTAACAACGGTAGAACATCGATTATTTCGATTCTAACATGACTAACTTAAAACAATCATAAGAAATGCAAGCAAATCGTTCAGGCTTATTTCCCCTGCTGATGCAGTTTTTACGAAAGACCGGCGGTGACATTTCCACTTCAGGATTTCACACAGAATAATTCATTATTTCCCGATTTCATCTTCATGAATTCACGATTTCGATTGCGTGATTGCAAATTTGCAAGATTTCCACTTCCAAATTGTTCAATTTATCAATTGCTCAATTGCTCGATTTCTCTTCCAAATTTCCCGATTTCTCAATTGCTCGATTTCTCAATTGCTCAATTTCTCAATTGCTCGATTTCTCAATTGCTCAATTTCTCTTCCAAATTTCCAGATTTCTCAATTGCTCGATTTCTCAATTGCTCAATTTCTCAATTTCTCGATTTCTCAATTGCTCAATTTCTCTTCCAAATTTCCAGATTTCTCAATTGCTCGATTTCTCAATTGCTCAATTGCTCGATTTCTCAATTTCTCAATTTTTCTTCCAAATTTCCAGATTTCTCAATTGCTCAATTTCTCAATTGCTCAATTTCTCAATTGCTCAATTTCTCAATTACTCGATTTCTCAATTGCTCAATTTCTCTCAAAATTCACTCACGTGATACGTGTTACCCTTGAAAACAAAATGGCGATTGGATGTATCAGTATTCTAGTGATGGTGTGTGTTTATTAGTTTGTTTTACTTCAAAATAGGCATTCAAATGATGTGAAACATGTTTGTATATAGAATTTAATAATTCCATGCAGTTGTGCAACGGTATACTAGATTCTAGATATGGACGGCTGCTATCACATGCGTTTTAGAATTAGTTTATCTCTCCAAATTTATCCAAACAAACTCGTAGAAATGGGGGCGTCCACGTGTAGTATACCGTTGTACAACTGCATTGTTATACTCATTTTAGCGTTTTAAGAACTAAGGACTGACTAAAAATTACATGATTCCATGTTTTACATCATTTAAATGTTTTAAATTCCCAATTTTGAAGTAAAAAACAAACAAATAAACTCTCACCTGCGCCAGAATACATGTATCTCCATTCGCCATTTTGTTTTGAACGGTGAGGGCTTTGTTACATCACACGTGTCACGTGATTAAAACATTGTTACAGTGAAATCATGCAATCGAGAAATCAAGAAATCAAGAAATTGAGAAATTGAGCAATTGATAAATTGAGCAATTGAGAAATCGGGAAATTTGGAAGAGAAATCGAGCAATTGAGAAATCGAGCAATTAAGAAATTGAGCAATTGAGAAATCGAGCAATTGAGAAATCTGGAAATTTGGAAGAGAAATTGAGCAATTGAGAAATCGAGCAATTGAGAAATCTGGAAATTTGGAAGAGAAATTGAGCAATTGAGAAATCGAGCAATTGAGAAATCGAGAAATTTGGAAGAGAAATTGAGCAATTGAGAAATCGAGCAATTGAGAAATCTCGAAATCTGGAAGAGAAATTGAGAAATCGAGCAATTGAGAAATCGGGAAATTTGGAAGAGAAATTGAGCAATTGAGAAATTGAGCAATTGAGAAATCGGGAAATTTGGAAGAGAAATTGAGCAATTGAGAAATCGAGCAATTCAGAAATTGGGAAATTTGGAAGAGAAATCGAGCAATTTAGAAATCGAGAAATTGAGCAATTGAGCAATTTTGAAGTGGAAATCTTGCAATTTTGCAATCACGCAATCGAAATGTGTGAAATCCTGAAGCGGAAATGTCACCACCGGTCTTTCGTAAGTTTTCGACCGAATTACTTCCTTTGTATGGCTATTACATGAAACCAATATTAGTACGTCATATATATAAGAAAAATAAAATATAATGATGAAATAATTTATTCTGTCATAGAACCATTTATTATTTCCAGTCATCATAAATTCTTTGACTCTGATAGGCTGAAACTGCTTATGTGTCCAATGTGTACGAGACCGTATACACATTTGATACGGATCACGTGTGACTGATTAGATTTTTTCTCCTCGATCGATTCGCGTAAACAATCTCTCTTTTTCTGTTTATTAAGCAATTGTTTTGCACGAAATAAAAAGAGCACTTAATTAAAAACATTTTGAATATATTATTATGCGTACATGTACATGTAACTCAGATATCGATTTTATGCTAGTTTTGTGCTTTGTTTTCACTGTTTATCCCATCCGCGTCGTCACCATGGTAAACAAAAGACTGGAAGTGAAATGGACAATGTGAGGTGCAACGTCACTTGTCACTCGTTTATAATGAAATTGACACTGAATTAAGATAGATTTAGATCAATATGTTTATCAAACTAAACCGAAATAGACAATAACTCGATATACCTAGATACTGACCTACGTGTTTATTTGTTCTCTCCTGATTAGTTCCGTTCATTTGTTATAATTTATCGTTACAGTGTTTCATAAAAGGTAAATATCCTCCTCGAACTATTCGTTTGAAATATCCTGGTAATGAACATTTAAAAGATGTCCACATTCCAATGTGATGACGTAACCATGATAGAAACAATCGAACTACGATTGACCTATCTTGAATTCATTTAAGTCGAACCGATATCTGTATTTCAAAGTTAAAAAGTGGTGTAGCCACTTTTAATTTAAAATACGGAATGTGTTCGACATATGCGGTTTAGAAATTATGGCATTAAAATTAAGGAATGCGGTTAAATTCTATATATGCGAGTTCCAGATATCGAAGTTTAACTGTATAGTATTTTGTACTTTACAACCGGCGAATAGTGAACTGTTGTCAATATAGGAATAAACAACATCTTTTTGACGTTCATGACGGTATGACTACATTAGCTTCGCAGGAGGTAAATTTTGTAAACGCCCAAAGGGCGTTTTCAATTTAATTTACCCCCCGAAGCTAATGTAGTCATACCGTCATGAGCGGCAAAAAGATGTTGTTTATTCCTTATATTTATATTTTTATTTTCTGTCATCCATTTAATGTGTAGTTTGACCAGATTTGTTTTCATGTACATGTATATGAATATACCATATACCGGCCAAATGGGTTTGATAGATGTAATATCGATGTAATAGCCATTCCAGTTTCTAAATATGGTGTCAAAAGTAGTCCTTACTACATGTACTGTATTTGCATGATAATTTCAGGGTTTTACGCAGTAAACTTTCTCGCTGTGCTTTAAGAACGCTCGTAAGAAATTAAAACAAAAATTTCAATCTGAATATCCATTATCAAAGCATATTTTAACAATTAGGTGGCGCAAGTTTTTATACACGCTTTACACTTAGCAACGCTGAAATGCGACTACATGTACACAGTTAGCGTGTACACACACCCGCGGCTATCCGTGGCATATCCGATACACATAGGCTAGTTTAAATATGTCATAACGGTACATTACGTTACCAATTTAGTAAGTGTGAATGCATTATTTTGCTTTATGTTTGAGCGACTTTCCTATGCATTCTGGTGAACAAATTGTTTGAAATTGTCAATTTCAAACCGTAATTGGAAGACAACTTGTCTAATCTATAAATAGATCCCTGCTCACTCGGAGAAGGGAGAGAACGCGTACAGCTTTAATGACGGAGTGTAATATGATAACCTCCCTTAAAAACAGCAATTAATTTATTTTTTTTATCGCACATTGATTTTAATTGAACTGTCTGCGTCTTTAAAAAGGGGTTTCGAAATACCCAAACGGATAATCTAAAAGTAGATCCTAACTTGGTCGGTATCTCTCCGCCGTATGGAAGATTTTCTTCGCGGCGGAGACTCCGCCCTCTTTCTAACTGGCTGGGACCGGATTCGATTCGTAGGTTCATCGAGAATTGACCTGCATATTTTTAATACGATTACATAGAGACTTTACAGGTTGAATGTAAATATTTTCAAGTGTCATCTTTTAGGGTCAAGTCAGTAAAACGTTGTCAGATTATGCATGTTTTTTTCTTGAACACATGTATTGGATCTAGACTGGAAATAAATTCGTTACACGGCATTTCGACAGAATGTACGGCCAAAATACCATGTTACTAATAGTATTAGTCAGATTAAATATATCTGAGACAAATCAGTAAAAAAAACATGAAAGAAAAGACCTTTTACGTCACATGAATTTTCATTGAAAACTGCGCTTTACCGTAGGGAGTGTACAGGAAGAGCCTGTGTAAAAGGACTATTTTCACAGCGTGGTAAAACAGTCTAGGTATACCACGATAGACCTGTTCTTTGTTTAGAGAGACGAATTCACGTGTCATGTTAGAATTGTCATTTGCAAACAGTTTGGATCCTGATCAGACGCCGCATTATGCGGCGTCTGATTAGGATCCAAACTGTTTGACACTCTTTTCAATATTTCTTAGATAAAAATGCCTGAAAAATAAATTCCAGAAATAAAAGCAGACGAAAATTGTTTAAATTGATGACGTCATGGCATTGAAGGGGTTAAAATTAATGACGTAATTGCAGGGAAGGAGTTAGTTTTACCGTGTGCTGACATAAGAAATAATTCAAAGACATAAAATAAAGAAATAAATATACATATAAAGAAAAATACATATTTGAAAAGAAGTGAACAATAGTGAAGTTATGCATTAATTGTGAATCTCATAGAGTTTTGTATACTTTTTTGAACTGCATAATAACTTTTTTTTCTTTTTTTTTCAGTTCAATCCCGTTTAAACCAAACGAAATGCAAACGCAAACACTAAAACGTAGAAAAGTGCAACCTTTGGACAATTCTGATAATTCGTGTTAATCTTGGTGGCAAACAGTTTGGAGCCTGATCAGACACCAGGTTACCCGGCGTCTGATCTGGCTCCAAACTGTTTGCAATAGAAATAATAGTTTTAGCGTAAACGCGTTTATTGGGAAATAATAACGTTTTCCCCACTGTATCATCAGGGACCCGTTTAACTAAACTACTTACGCAAGATTTTTGCGTAAGTCAAAGTTTTAAATTTTAAATTATATTTTTTATTATCACTTGCTTCAAACAGCAAATAGCCAGATCAGAGGATGCGCTTTTAGCGCGTCCTCTGATCTGCCTATTTGCTGTTTGCAAACGTTTATGGTCGAAAAATGAGAGTTAAACAATTTTGACTTACGCAAATTTTTTGCGTAAGTTGTTTAGTAAAACGGACCCCAGAGCTATTACATTGGCTGGTAAAATTAGCAACACAATATCCCTTGAAAAAGTGCAGACTTAATGCAAACAATGATCAGACATCCCCTACCCCTACCCTCCTCTCCCATGTGATGTTAAATAAAATGAGTTAACGATTGTTTACCATTTAATCATTTGCCTGCTGATCGCGACTTCACTGATTTTGGCAAACAGTTTGGAACCAGATCAGACGCTGCGTGACGCGGCGTCTGATCTGGATCAAAACTGTTTTACGCTTGTCGTTAGGTTTTAACACTCGTCTTTAGGTTTCTTTATTTACAACATACTATAGAGTTTAATAAAGTGTGTAGACAACATTTTCAAAGCAGACGATATCACAGCAGGATAAGGATTGATATATGTTTGTAAACTGAAACGGTTGCTGCTTTCAGCATTCTGTAGTTTACAGAATCACGACCGCTTTCTTTGTTTACGTTGAAAGTAATCGTAGGGAGTCTGGAAATTGATTCTCATTAATATCAATGTGTGATAATGCATCATATGTATTAATGTATGGTAATTGTAAACGTAGTTTATTCCCTTATTTCTTACATTACATATTCTCCCCAACAACCTGAGCTGAAAACAGGTTGCTATAGAGGAAGTCCATAGCATTGGCGACATGGTTAGTTTTAAGTAAAAACTATGTTGTACAAAACATACCGGGGTTCGCAATCTATATAATTGGATTTTAATACTCTTCAAGCATATATTTATTATCTTCGTTAGTTAACCCATTTATGTCTCAATGCATTGTTACATAGATTTGAGTGGACGCACATCCTTCTTAGAAACAATCACACAAGTATGCCCTTTAGAAAATACAAAAGAATGACAAGAATTGTTTATAAACAACAGAACAGAACAGAAATTTTATTCACAACTTGTACACTGTACCTCGTTGTATCTATACATGTGAAATACATAATAAATCAAATCACAATGACGTGTTTTATAAGAAACATACATAATTCTGTATTATATGGTATCTTGTACGTGTACAATATTTATGAAATCATTACGGAAGATGACAGCTTCCTTTACATACTTAGCCAAATTGAAAAGTAATAGCTTATTGATGGTTTGTAATAATTCTACAAACTTTAACATACTTGGACGTACGTAGAAATATTTTATAATGTACTTTTTTCTAATCTCTTCATATTTGGAACAAATTAGAACGAAATGGTACTCATCTTCAATATCTGCAGTACTACATAGTAAACATGTGCGTTGATTTCGTTCTAATCTATTCGGCCCGTAACGTCCAGTACGGATCCTTAGGTTATGAGTAGATAATCTTAATCTTGTTATATATATATATATAACATCTTAAGGTAAATGGTAAGATATCTAAATAACATTCGTAAGAAAAGTTTAATTTTAAAGTAACATAAAAGTCCATGACTTTATTACTGTGTGTATCAGCAACCCAATTTTGCATATAACAATCTGTTAATCTACGTTTAAAAACTACATGAAAATCTTGTAAGTTTAACAAACTCTGTGATTCCCAAACATATCCAAATCCATATTCATAAAGTAATTTTTTAACGTTGGATACCCAATTTACAAGACCTACACCAGCGTCTTCTCTTGCACTTCTATATACTGTGTATAGTAAAACATTATCTGTTGTTACTAATTTACACCAATACCTAATTATCCTGACAAAACGTTGAACATACATAGGATGTCTACATAATTCTCCATATACGCCAACATTACAAGTATTCTTTCTTACTCCTAAAATATTCTTTAAAAACTTTAAATGAACCCGTTCTTCTTCTTTAGATTTAGTGAACCCCCATATTTCACACGCATAACTTAATGTAGAACCAACAAAAGCGTCAAACAATTGGCAAACCACTTTCGGACTTAATCTAAATTTTCGACAGTTAGAATTTAATACATTTAAGTCTTTCAAACCTTTCCCGACTAGGTGTTCTTGATTTAGTGTAAAGTTACCCGTATAATTAAAAACGACACCAAGATAATTAAAATCATTTACAACTTCTACTTGTTGTCCATTAGATGTCCAAGATTCATTCATTTTTACCCTACCCCTTTTGTCGAAAGACCATACACTTTGTCTTAGTTGTATAAACTTCTAACCCCCATTTCGTACAGTAGGAAAATAATAAATCTGAACTATTTTGTAGATTTTCCGTTGAGTTTCCAAGAATCACCATATCATCAGCAAATAGCAATAAAATTAAAACAATGTCACCAAAATCAAGTCCAGAATTAACACCACCTTGAAGATAGAGCTCTAAATCTTCTATAAAAAGAGCATACAATATCGGTGAAATTGTCTCCCCTTGTCGTAACCCTACTGAATACTCGAAAAATCCGAATAAGAATTGCAGTGTCTAAAGGGGCCGTCACACCATAACGTTCTGGCCAACGTTCTCTGAGCGTTTCAATCGTTCAATTTTCGAGCTTTCTAGAAAGAAAATGACACTTTTGGCGTTTGATTAACGCTTGCCTAACGCATGGCTAGCGTATTTCTAACGTACAAGAAGCGTGTAACATCGACCAAGTTAAATACCCCCCGAAAACCATTAGCGTGTCCTAACGTGTCACTGACGCGCGACGAACGATTTGCCAACGTTAGACGAGCGTGTTGAGCGTTCGACTAACGTGTGTCTAACGTGTGACTAACGACAGAATAACGTTTTGCTGGCGTGTGATTTGTACTGTCGAACGGGTAAAAACCGCTGGGAATTCAGTTGTTTTTGTAAGTTTTAACAGCCACCATCATGCCACCAAGACGCAAAAGGGTTGGGAAGGTGACTTATTCTACGAACGCTGTAGGTAAGAAGAAGCCCCTTTCACTAGCAATGTCTTCTGACGAATAAGAACACGATGAGAAGTAATGGACCATGTGACACCCCTGAAGACCCTAAACCTCCTGAAAACCCCAATGATGACGGTCCGATCATTGAAAAGAGAGGGAAGAAGGAGGGAACGGATTATAAGATCATATCGCCTCCATTGACAAGGACGGAGATTGTGTTAGATGGAACGCGCCCCCAAATTTCATGTCAGCATACTTAGATCCAGAGGCCAAATGTCGCAGTGTCGCCGCCAGTTTCAGGTCAGGTTCGAGGGGCTCAAAATTAAAGGATAAAGGTGTGCTGCTTTGTCATTCTGCCCCTGACACGTCCAAGGATTTCATCAAACATTTCCGGTGGCACGCGCATGAAGTTGGTGGAGGTACTGATATCTTCCTGGTGAACTTCAACCATGTGTTAGTCGTACAGACTCTTGACGCCTTCATTTCCATGATTTACCCCAGCACTGTCGTCTTCGTCGGGGTATTTTTGTCTGCGGGCGAGGTCCCTCAATGTGTTAAGCTATGTTCAAGTTCGGTACCTCTACTTCATGCTGGGCTATAGCAAGCACATAATAGCCTCCTTAGTCTTTATGGGTCCTCAATAGTAGGTGTTTTCTACGGTAGTTCAAAATCAAATGAACCTTGCTTACAAAATATAAGTTTATATATCCATATACATGGACGTTCGGGAAACGTTCGAACAACGCTCAACGGACGCCAAAGGACGTTCGTTTGACTTTAGTCACACGTACGAACGCTAGGCGACCGTTCAGCGGTCGTTGACAGGTCGCCAGTGAGTCGTTCACTGGCAAGCAAACGATTAGTAACAACCAAGTAACGCTAGAGTAACGACTGACTAACGATAGCCAAACGCGTGCAACGCTCGGTGAACGTTAGTAAAACATTCAACGAACGTTCTTAAACGATCTCCAGCGTTTAACACTAAACGTTCGAAGAACGCAGGACTCATAGAAAACTTTTGTGCATGTTCAAAACTTATTTTTCGGATCAGCGTTCACCGACGATTACAAACGATCACCGACATTTACCGTGGAGAACCTGTTATTCTTTCCCAATAAACGCGTTTACGCTAAAACTATTATTTGCAGTACAAACAGTTTGGAGCCAGATCAGACGCCGGGTAACCCGGCGTCTGATCAGGCTCCAAACTGTTTGCCACCAAGATAAATATGAATTATCAGAATTGTCCAAAAGTTGTTATTTTCTACGTTTTAGTGCTTTGCGTTTGCGTACGTTTGCGTTTAAACGGGAAAGAATAACAGATTCTCCACTGTACTAGCGTTTATTAGCGATCACACAACGCTCTTCTGGCGCTATCCCAGCGACCATGTGCGACTACCAACGCTTTCTCAATCGTAAGAGAACGTTAGCCAGAACGTTATGGTGTGACGGGCCCATAACGCATGATTTTATTTTATGGTACATATCCCGTATAACCCTTAACATTTTACCTTGAATACCACATTTAAACAATTTCACCCAAAGAGAATTCCTATCGACACTGTCGAATGCTTTTTCATGTCAACAAAGGCACAATAAAGCATTTCGTTGTTATTTAAATACTTTTGAGCAATGGATAACAACACAAACAAAGCATCGACAGTCGAACGCTTCAAATTATAACAGTAACTTGAAGCTCAGTCGTGCACATTCAGACGACATATTTGTTTAAACAGTCCAAATCAGAATAATCTATTATATGTAGTTTATGTACATGTAAGTAATGGTCCAGCTTTAATACATTGTTTAGCCTGTTTGAATATAATGACCATGATATTTTCCTGACATATTGAACTTGGCACAATATATAAAGTCTATCACATGTTACACAAATCAATGAATTGAAGTGAGGTAAATGACGGGTTTGTTTTAGAAATATTGACGATTTATCGCAATCGGAGTGGCATCCAGTTAGGTTCCTGATCAGACGCCGAGTTACTCGGCGTCAGATCATGCACCTAACGGTTTGCAAATGACATTATAACTCAAGCGCCTGTGATTAGAAATAACATCTCTCACTTGCAAGTATATACATGTGAACTAGTTGGGTGTTACATGTTGTAGTTGTCTGATTTATATGTCATACTTTATCACCCCTTTTAATCGCAAAATTATCCTCTGCGGTAATACAAGTGTCTGTGTTGTCGTTTCAAGATTAAATCTAAGGCAACATGACTTAAAATAAAATATTATGACAAATGGCAAAGGGTTTGCTTCCTGATAAGACACCCACATACATGACAATTGATCTCACTTAAACCATTCATGGTCAATTCATCGTGAGAATATTACCCTTCAACGTCACATTGTGTTGTTAGCTTCAACAGTGTTTTTGTCTGCAATATCGTTTCAGAACTGTTCTGTGTCGTTTAACCCAGGTCATATATCCCCTCTGAGCAGTTTTGGTGTTGTGCGCTCTTTTGCAGCCAATGGGATTGGCCAAAATCATATTCCTGAAATCATCCTCCTGCAATCATCCCTATTAAATAATCATCCTCTTATCTCATCGTCCCTTGCCCTTCATTGGGCGCTGTATGACCTTTTATAATAGACATAGACATAGTTTATTTGGTAACTTATACACATTGTACCTCGTTACATCAACATATATAATCAAATTGTTTATAACTGTTCTTATTATTATTATAATTTATTTTATTTTATTTTATTTATTTTTTATTGTTTTCATTATGTTTAGCTGAGTTGACTCTATATCGATGTACAACGCCATTGAATGCATAATTTGTAAAACTTGGCGTTTAACAAAATTACAAAGTTTCACAGTTTCAAGATCCAAAACTGTTTGCAAACACGCCTCTTGGCGCCATTGACAGTGAAAGGGTAAACAGCCTTGACCTCTATCGCCGTGAAAGGCTTATCCGAGATGACCCTTTAATCCTTAATCTTCCATATTATTGTCTGCTTCAAAACGATAGTGTATATTTTTTCTCAAATCAATTTGATGTATGTCAAGTTAAAGATATCGAAAATGATAACTTATTAGTTTGGATCCTTATCACGTGCCAATTATCTAATCACCAAATCTGGATCTAAACTTAAGGAAAATGTCAAGCATTTCATGTTTAACGGGATTCGAGTAGACATATAGCATCCACTAACTAGGACGTATTTTCACTGGTCCGGGTCTGCACGGCTTGCCTGTATAAAGTCCTACCCTAAATTGTATAATATGGCATACCCATATTTGATATTGAACCCTCGAACATATCACAATGGAAAGATTTAGATCTAGTACAATACTAATGTACGCGTGGAGAATATCTGATTATTTCCCAATAAACGCGTTTACACTAAAACTATTATTTCAGCTGCAAACATGTTGGAGTCAGATCAGACGTCTGATTAGGCTCCAACTATTTGGCACTCAGATAAAAATAAATTGTGAAAAAAATATATAAGTTGTCATTTTCTATAGTCTTTTATGTTGCAAACAGTTTGGATCCTGATCAGACGCCGCGTAACGCGGCGTCTGATCAGGATACAAACTGTTTGACATTCATTTCAATATTTCTTCATGCAAAATTGCTAAAATTTAAGTTTGAGTGTCTGATTTTTATTACTGTATTGTCTCATATGTACATGTTATATGTAATGAGTAATAAAAAGTAATAGTAGTAGTAGTAGTAGTTGCGTTTCGTGTGCGTTTTACAAACGGGAAAGAATAACGTCCTCTCCATTGTACATGTGGTAAAGGGGTCAGCAACGGTGTCATTAACCTGGTCAGCAATGCAGGGTATTACATCAGGGCCTATCGCACTTGACCCATTAATCCCCAGTGGTGTCATTTACAATACATTACACTTGTGTAGGGTTTACTTGTCCTATGCAAACTGTCCGTACCCTGACCAGAGGGTCAGAGGGTTCCTACAGGAGCCCCTCTGATCAGGGTCTGCAGTGTTTGTCATATTCAAGATCATGGTAAAACCCAACCTTTAAAAGTACCTAATAATGTTCAAGGGTGAATGGAAACTACAGTCTAAACTATATTCGGTTGTCATTCAATGCACTATGTTTATCTCTATGGATGCACGCTTTTGTTTTTATGCAGGACAAAGGTATGGATCCGATCGGAGCATGCATTGCGTTCGTCCAAAGACTGACTTTATCTATTAACTGATGCGGCTGACACGTGCGTAAATGCATTTGATTCTCTTAACACGGGTGCAGTTGTATTTCACTTTACTAGGTTTGCATAAGATAAACACATGGGGGATCTGGGACCTGGGCAAGATAGAGTACCGTGAGTTCACATGAGTATCGTGGATAGGCAGTAGCGTAGAGGTAAGTTGATAAAGTTAATAGATTTTACTTGAATTCCTTTATTTTTCATGACATTAAATTGCAGTTTACATGTACATAGACACTACGCCACCTGCATTTGCTAACTGCACTACAAATAACTAGGGCGCATGCATGCCTTTTGTTTCGTCATATGTCATTTATAATCTAGCGAATGTAGTTTTAAGAACTAGTTTTAAGAACTAAGGCGAAATGCAAACAGACTGAATCTTGATCCAAAATCTTTGACATTCTGGAATAGTTTCATGTAAGTTATTGCCGGTTGATGGTAGCCTTGGCAACCCTGTCTAGAAATACATGTATGTGGATCCTGAATATTTTACTGTGCGAGAAACGAGAATATTAACCCCTTCACTGCCGTGACGTCATCAATTTTTAACAATTGTCGTCTGCCTTTATTTCTCAAACTTAAATTTTAGCGATTTTGACTGAAGAAATATTGAAATGAATGTCAAACAGTTTGTATCCTGATCAGACGCCGCGTTACGCGGCGTCTGATCAGGATCCAAACTGTTTGCAAATAACAAGTTTACTCGGGATAAGGCAGTGAAGGGGTTACTCATTTGCAAACAGGGCTGCATAGTATATTAATCATTAGCAAAGTGTCGACCCAGATTAGAGGGCTCCGATCAGGGTTTGCACTGTTTGCTATAATTCAAATATTTTCGGGACAAATGCCCCAAGACTTAGAGTCTCTGAAAAATAGTCATTATTTAGTAAATGGAAGAGTCCATTTGGGGAATCCGCAGTGTAAGGGTTAGATACAGATACTAGTCCAAATATATAGTTAGGACGCTTGATTGCCTAAAGTTTATCGTTACATGTAATCATCTGTCATTTTATGGCAATTTTATCGCCAAAAATAACAAGAAATATCTTTAAAAAAGATATTCAGCGGAATGAGTGGTTGAACAAATGCTATAGAAGGGTGTGCAAAATTGAATGGAATTGAGGTTTTCAAATAATTGTAATATCTTGGATTGAAAAAGCCCAAAATACAAGTATACAATGGAGACAGTAACTTTTATCTAAAATGCAAAACTATCATGTATTGAAATGCAAAACAAAACAATAATTCAACTCATATCCTAGCTACTGGTAGCCAGTGGTAGGAGATCCTCACATTAGTCTATTGTTCTATATATCAAACTTCGTTCATAGAGTTTCTTGAAACAAACTATAAGTTAACATACAGATACAATAGTCTGCTGTAGATTCTCTTACACTTCACTCTTGTAAATAATGATGAAAAAACACAATTGTGTTTAACTCACTTGAGGTCATTTATATATAATATTGCTATTAATGTATGGTAAATGTGTACAAATACGAATATCGTAGTTAACAATTAAAACAAATTGGTAATAAACAAAACACCTAGCTTTCTCTGCATATCTATGAAAATATCTTACAATAGAAGCATGATTGCATCAGCACAGTGTAGTAAACAGCCAGTCTGTATCTCTAAATTTTACACTCACAATTCGTATCTGGTTAAACTGTAATCGTGCATAGACCAGCCTTAGCCTACTATCCAATCAGACAATTCAGTTTTCAACAGGTGCTCTTGATTCTAAATTTCTGATCAAATATGATTGGTTTAAAATGTTGGTCTAAATAGAAACCATTCAGCTCCGCTGAAAAATTATAAACCTGGCAACGATTCTCAAAAAGCAGTTACTACAACTCAAACTTGCTTCACAATATCTCGTACTAAGCTAACAATTTATTGACAGAATTTCCTGTGGAGGAGGAGGGGTAAACCTCGAGACTCAAACTACCAGCAGTACCCACAGGTACTTGACACATACATTTAGATCTGGACTATTACCCAAAAAAAACAACACATTTTTTTTACTAGATTTCTATTATAGGTACGTACCTATAATAGAAGTATAGTATTCGGTAATATTACTATATGTATGTGTCTAGTACCTGTGGTTTAACTCATTCATTATCAAATTTATCGTAAGGTTCTGACCCCCCCCCCCCCCCCCTTTCAGCGCCAATTTTGTCGTCTGATTAAATCTGCAATATCGTTTCAAAGTAAGATTTAAGGCAGTATGACTTACGTTATTTCAAAACAAGTGGCAAACAGTTTTGATCCTGATCAGACGCCGCGTGACGCGGCGTCTGATCATGACAAGATCAAAACTATTTTAGATGCGCTTTATGACGTCATGGAGAGTGGAAGCGTTCAACAATATCTGGAGCCAGGCGGCCTATTTATTGCCTTTATTGCCTTGGTCCGATTACACTGACTTTTGATCCTCATCAGACGCCGAGAGTCAGGATCTAAACTGTTTACTCATTCATCCCTGAAACTTTCAATGTACAGTTCATTCTCAAATTAAGTACATGTATCGTCCATTTTGACTGTTTATGGTTGTGTTTTACAATTTATTTCAAAGTGAAAGACAGTGCAGACCCTGATCAGAGGGCCCTCTGATCAAGGTCTACACTGTTTGCATAGGACAAGTGTACTCGCCACATGTAGACTGTAGATGACGAGTATAACTTTTCGCTAGGACTCACTTGGTTAAATTGCCAAAGTGATAGTCTTTAGAAATAAAAGCAAGCGTATAATGACTTTCATTCATATACATGCGATAGACATACAGATAAGTGTAGATGTGTGTGTATATACAGTGGAGAAAACGTTATTCTTTTCCGTTTAAACGAAACGCAAACGCAAAGCACTAAAACGTATAAAATGACAACTTTTTAACAATTCGGAGTATTTGTTTTACTCTAAGTGGCAAACAGTTTGCAGCCTGATCATACGCCGGATTCCTCGGCGTCTGATCTGGCTCCTAACTGTTTGCATTGTAAATAACAGTTTTAGCGTAAACGCGTTTATTTGGAAATAATAACGTTTTCTCCACTGTATGAAGGTGAAACGTGCACTGCATATCATGTATCGCTCTGCACGATGCGAGCGTGTTCGTGACCAACTTTGCTTACAGTTTAGTAACTCGGCGTCTCATCAGTATGCAAACTGGTTAAACTCCAGTCACCCATTGCTAAAAGAAAATGCAGATAAAATCAACCCTATAAGATATCTTGCAGACGGCAGTTGCTAATGCCTGGGTCACACATTCACGGATGATAGTCAAGGATGGGTACGGACGAAAATGCTACGGATTGTGATAGATCCGTGAGTTTCTACGGTATGAGAACGGGCCAGAAAGGGTTTCTACGGTTTAGTTACGGGGAGTATCGCGGATAAGCTGTTAATGGTCGGGGAACAGAACGGATTGGTACGGTTTCTCACGGACTTTTACGGATTTTCACGGAATAATACGTAGCACCGTACTCGATAGACACGGAGTAATACGGTTTGCTACGGTGAAATACGATTTCGTACGGGCTACTACAGTTTGTGACGGAGACTTACGGGTACATACGGATGTACACACGCAGAGAACTACACTACACTTATTTTTATTTTTGTTTGACGGAAGTTCATTTTACCCAGACACGACCACTAAAAAGAAGGCTTACTGATTGTAAAAAGACAACTGACAGCCCAAAGCAAGGTGAAAGTAGATTAGAAAGCCCTTGCGCGGGTTTTCTGTTGTATTTTCAATTTTCTTTAAGCAGGCACCTGTTTTAGATACCTTACCATTTTAATGAAAACAATTTTGTTGTCGTAACTGAGAGGTTTTACTATTTGTTTTGTGTTTGAATTTTACAAATAAAACACAAAGAAGTTTACATTTCCCTAATGTGCCTTTATCAATAATTAATACCTTCAAGAGTATAAAACAGTTGAAAGTCGAAACGCTCACTTTATTCTAAGGCACAACTCCTTCGCTGCCAAAATCAAACATTATTCCATATGCAAATAGTTTGGATCCTGATGAGACAATATTTATTTCGCAGTGAAGACGTTAACATGTATTAATGATCTAAATTGTTCTACCGAACTAACGTGTCTACTGTTTAGATTGATTGATTTTATTTGGCAACAGTGGCATAACATGGCAATACAAATGCATACACATACGAGGGCTGTCCCAAAACATCGTAGACTTTCCTTATAAAATTGTTCGTTAAAACAGCAGATACAAAAGGTCGTCAGTATATATAAACATAGGGTTTATGTAAATCTGTGTGAAGTTTTAACGTGTTATCTTTAAAACTGACCAGCACAGAGTATTTTGAACCCCTACCTGTCTAACCCCGGCGCACACTAATTAACGTTGACTGTTTGATGTCCACGTGTTTTATATCTAGTGCATCTAGAACATGTGGGAAGTTCCATCTTTCCTAGAACCGGCGTGCCTCTTCCAGCCATTTTTCACGAGTGGAAAGAGTGGTTACAACCTCTTCCATGTATTCCTCGATACTAGCCTTGTATATTTCTTCATAATGGCACTTATGGTGTAATGTGCTACCCTAAATCCATACATCAGTGACCTGTAAATGTTCCCTTTTTCAAGGTGCCTCAAAGCTATTGCAAGTATTATCCTAGGGCTGACGGCTTTCCTATAACAAGGGCATTCCTTTGCTATCCTCGGGCGAAGTCTTTCAAGAAGCTCCGCGAACAACTGTGCATCTACACTTACAAAGTTTCTGAATGCCTCTGGGTTTTCTATCCTTATTTCATTCATTAATGTATCATATTGGCCACGAAGCTGTCTTCTATATAACCAGACTCTCATCCACCATCTCCTCTCTTGCCTCTATTTAGTTCTAACACGAAAGACATATTTCCTAGAGCACCTCTGTTAATTGCAACCAAAACCAACAACAGATCCTGTATTCTATCGCTCATTATTGCGTACACAATCAAAGAAGTTATTAAACAAGACCATAAACACTTAGAAAATGGAAATGTGTTTTCATACAAGAATATTTCGGTGTATTTCAATTTAATTATCCGTCTGTAATTAAAATAAAACCCGTACTAAACCGTACTACTCCGACCTAGAACTTAAGTGACCGTGTCAGCCCGTAGCAAGACGTATTAATCCGGCACTATCCGTGCTGAAACGTATCGGACCGTAGACGTCCTGTTTGAACCGTATTAGTCCGTGTTCGTGTACTTAGTCTCCCCGTACACATCCGTAGAAAGCCGTATTGAACCGTACTTAACCCGTACTGGTCCGTACCAATCCGTACTGTGACGCTCAGCCAGGTGTCTACGGACCAGTACGGGTTAGAAAGGTTTGGCTACGTTTTGGTACGGATTTCTACGGGCTCGATACGGTTTAGCACGGACCAGTACGGAGTTTTATCCGTACTGGTTTTTTGAACGTGTTCAAAAAACCAGTACGGTGTGGAACCACACCTACGGATGGTCAAGGTTCAGGCACGGGCTTGTACGAGCTTTTACGGACCATTACGGATGCTGCCGGATTTAATCCGTAGCCGTCCGGGAGGCTCATCCGTGAATGTGTGACCTAGGCATAACATGCAAAAAAGTAGGTGCGTATTATGGTAAGGCCAGCCGTTTCAAATGTTCGCCGTTTTATGTTCAGCTTTATGATATTTATCCTAGTGTTTTATTGCGAAACGATGCTAGATTTACCAGATGACTGAAAAGTATGTTATTGGCGTAAGGAAGTGAAAGGAAAGCTTAACATGCACCCATACTATTTTGACTGTACGTGCATATTTTTATAAAAGAATACAGTATATTAACCCTTAGCCCGCCAAATAAATTGTCGTCTGCTATATTTCTCGTCTGCTTCAAGTTTCAAAGTGCTTCAAAGTTGCTCAAAATTGCTGAAAATGTTGACCGAGTGTCAAACAGCTTGGATCCGGATGAGACGCCGAGTTACTCGGCGTCTCATCCGGATCCAAGCTGTTTGCATATGGAGCTATAGTCGTGAGTGGCAGGCTAAGGGTTAACATCGACTATGTTAAAGTGATGAAGTTGGTTACATATATTGTTTTACTCATTCCCTCCTGAGACTTAAAATGGAAAACTCCAATCTGTAATTAAGTCTAGTCCATCTTTTACTATTCAGAAATGTTTATTTCAAATGAAAATATTGCAAAATGACAAACATTGCAGACCCTGATCAGAGGGAAGATGCCCTCTGACCAAAGTCTACACTGTTTTCATAAAACAAGACATAGTAAATACTTTTCACACCTGATTGTTAATGGCGAGTACAACGATCCCTCTCTACAACGGCACACACTGGGCGACAAAGATTGTGTGTGTTGTTCGGAGGGAGTCGTTATAGGGTGGGAACATTAAGCCTGTGCTTACATTTGCAAACAGCTTGAATTCAGATCAGACGCCGCGTAACGCGGCGTCTGATCTTAAATCAAGCTGTTTGTCACACGTCATTATATTATTTTATATTATTATTCTATCAAAATGTCCACTTATATGTACTCAAATTTAAGCAGACGATATTGCAGCCATGAAAAGGTTGGACATTAATATCTTGTTGGGGAACAGCGGCAAGGGTCGTTTTAAGGAGGGAATCGTTGTTTGGATGATCGTTGTAGGGAGGGAGCACTGTATATGCATGGCTTTAGGGTTCAGTGGGTTTATTGGTAGTTCCAGTTTCCTATTAGGCCTAGACAATTATTAAAGATTTGGAGAGTTGTTCTTAATATATTGCAAAATGACAAACAGTGCAGACTCTGATTTAAAACAAAACCTGTATGACTCGGCACCAGCACATCGTTTGTGAATGTATGCATCACTATGAGTTGATTTAACATTACCTCGAGTACAATAGTTACATTTGCCAACAGTCTTGATCCTGATCAATGAACGAAATAAACGAAAACATTGGTTCGAATAATAAACGAACCATTTAATAAAAAGCGGCCAATTAATCAGTAAATTAATTGATCAAAAATATAAAGTAACAATTAAGTCAATTAAACATTTTTGTTAGCAAGTCAATTTAACAATGTGAATGATGAGTAATATAACACTTGAACAAGAAAGATGAAAAGAAAACTTTTGAATGAACTGACGAACAAATAAACGACAAATTGAGGAACGAATAAATTAATCAATTAATATATGTGCATATATGTTTAAGATCAAATATACACGAAATTTTGACATTTTTTTTATTCTACGTTGTCCGTTATTTTCTTTTAATTCTAAAGCTTTTAAAGTCATTTTGCTGCTTATAATTGTTGAGTAACTGTCGCCTGTGTTGTTTTCGGATCTAAACTGTTTCATATTCGTACCATAAGTTACTCACAACTTTCTAAAACCTTGATATGATAAAAGTACAACCAAAGTAACCGATGCATTGCAAGATATGACTGATATGCTATAATAAAGTAATAACGCCGTAGTTAAAATGTATGGCAATACAATCATGTCTGTATCAAAGGACTCAAAAAATATGATTCATGTATGTTTAGTCTTTAGGACATGCGACCGCTTAATGCAGGACAAAGGTAATACAGAAAGCTCCTACAGGAGCTTTCTGTATTACCTTTGTCCTGCATTAAGCTGTCGCCTGTTCTTATATGTATCCCAGCTTCTTCATTTAGTAGTCGCCTAATACGGGGTTGATTGTGTTCTAAATCATTTATATGTCCCAAACACCTTCGCTATACGTTATAGTCACGAGTCGTTATATACATAATAATACATGTACCAGACAAAATAAGAAAACGCCTACATTTAAAAAGTGTGTGCCTTTTCATTTACTTTTATTCAACAACTTGGCGAGAATTGGGAGCCACATATATCAATTAGAATTAAAATTGTTGTTTTGATAAAGAAAGAGGATGTCTGCATCAGTAAAAGAAAATATTTATTTAGATCTGGTGTTATGAAGTGAAGCACTATATATTATAGTAGACGTTTCTTTTTCTGACTGATATGTATGACTTAGTGGGTTCATGTGCACTGGAGAACGGTTATTTCATCAAGTTAAACCCTTTCCCACACAGTTGCGCCTTTAATCGTATTTAATTTATTCTTCCATAGCAGAAAAATATTCCAGTTTATACAGTCCTGAACTATAATAAGAAATATTTCCTAGCAGAAAGTATTTAAAATCAGGCTGCAAAAAACAGAATGCGTCTCAATTCACGTTCAACCTGCTGTAAGTGGTCACCCGTCTTCAAGACAAAGAACATGCTATGGGGTAATGTTTCAGTTTCAGTTTTTATTTTCAGCTCAAACATGCTATGCATGTTTATCGCCATAAACGAAATGTAAATATAGGCGGTACATGTTTCATAGCAGTAAGAAGAGTATAACATAATATATACAAAAAGATTGAATAAATTAATAATTAATAATAAGTTAATCTGATCAATGGGATAAACTAATCAAAACATTCTAAACGTAAACGCAATTTAATAATTGGAAAATCTCAGCTTTTTGACAATGTTGACAATATACAGTCGAACTTCGATATCTCGAACTCGGTTAAATCGAACATACCCGTGTTTCAAAGTTAAAACGTGGCTTAGCCACGTTTTAACTTTGAAATATGGGTCTGTTCGACTTAACGGATCATGAAATAAATTCAGTAAATGTGTCGAACTATCGGATAGTTCGAGTTAAGGGAGTTTGAGATATCGAAGTTCGACTGTATTTCAATCTGAGTGGCAATACGTTTGGAGGCGTCAGGTCAGGCTCCAACGTGCTGGCGCTGGATAATATTGTTTTTAGCCGAAACACATTTACAGGGGACTGCATCCGATAGCTTAACCCCTTTGACTCTCAATGACGTCGTAAAACGCATTTGCAAACAGTTTTTATCCTGACCAGAATCCAAGTTAATCGGCGTATGATCTGAATCCTAACTTCGTTCCACTCATACTAGTATTGAACGTTTAATTATTTAAAAGCATAAACACTTAGTTTTTAAGCAGAAAAAATGTTTGTAGCAGACGACAATTCAGTTTGAACTGAAAATTAATCGGAAAAAAAGAAGAGTTGTTTTTGTAAATGCTTAAATCACAAGCAGGCTAAAATCAACTGACTGATAAGTGTTAATATTGAAGTGCAAGTAGACCAAAACGTTATCAGTGATTGAAGATAAAGATTCTAGGTCACATTATACAGTGGAGAAAACGTTATTCTTTCCCAATAAACGCGTTTACGCTAAAACTATTATATCCAATGCAAACAGTTTGGAGCCAGATCAGACGCCGGGTTACCCGGCGTCTGATCAGGCTCCAAACTGTTTACCGTACATGTTAAAAATCATTAGTCAGAATTGTCAACAAGTTGTCAACTTCTCCATTTTTTACAATGCGTTTGTGTTTCGTTTGCGTTTAAAGGGGAAACAATAACGTGTTCTCTACTGTACACCGTGTGTCTCTCTGGAGTGACCCTTAATCGTCTGCTTTAATCCTCTAGTCGCCAAAATATCGTCTACTGTAAAACAACTGTCTTGGCTATTATTCAATGTAAGATTTAACCCTTTCATGGTTAAACATTTATCGTTAGGTTTAAATCCCTTTACCACCATATTGTCGTCTGCTTTAGTATTGTTGTCTGCAATATCGTTTCAAGGTTAGATCCAAGGCAGTATCACTGAGGCAACTTCAAAACAAGTGGCAAATAGTAACTCTGCGTCTGATCAGGATAAAAACAGCCTGCAAATGCGCTTTATGGTGTCCTTGAGAGTGAATGGGCTACGGCAGTTCGATCAAAGTGTCAAACAGTTTAAATACTGATCTGAACCAAAAGTGTTTAAAAATCTGACTTTTGTCAACTATTGTGCCGAAAGGGTCAGCCGATTTATTGCAGTGCAATTGCCTTCTTAGCATTTGTCATATGTTGGTTATTTGCTGTTGTTTAGATTTCAAATTTAGTTTTTGACATGTGAAAATATTATTTAGTGTTGATACTGATCAGACGCGGAGTTTACCGGTCTATGATCTAGATCCCATCTGAAAATGCAAGTGCAGTCGCGCTTAGTAGTGACAAAGTTATTCCCCTTCACAGTCTTGCCCGCACATACAGTGGAGAATGTGTTATTCTTTCCGAATAAACGCGTTTACGCTGAAACTATTATTTGCAGTGCAAACAGTTTGGAGCCAGATCAGACGCCGGGTAACCCGGCGTCTGATCAGGCTCCAAACTGTTTGCCACCAAGATAAACAAGAATTATCAGAATTGTCCAAAAGTTGTTCTTTTCTACGTTTTAGTGCTTTGCGTTTGCGTACGTTTGCGTTTAAACGGGAAAGAATAACAGATTCTCCACTGTACACAGTTATTGGCAAAACATTGTTCCCTGGCGTCTGATTAAGGTTCAAACTGTTTGCCACTCATTTCTTCAGTTAAAAGTCTTAAATCTATGTTCGGTATAAAAACATATAACATTTTTAACAATATAGCTGTGAACTGCTTAATGCAGCTAGGGATATGCTATTACTTTACATATTCAACCCTTGCGACGAGTTTACTCGTCAATAATAAACAGCGGATTTCAGTAGGAAAGGAATTACTAACAGGGTTGTGTTTGTGTAGACGGCAACGAGCAAATAATGGTGTTTGTTTAACTCTTTGCATGCTGGGTAATTATTTTCGTCTGCAACAATTGTCGTCTGCTACTGTACTAAAAGTAGAAATTTTCAAAATTTCTTTTAAATTCAGGGTCAGAATGGCAAACAGTTTGGATCCTGATGAGACGCCGCGTAACGCGGCGTCTCATCTGGATCCAAACTGTTTGCAAAGGTAATCAGTGTGGCGGATGTCCACCGCTAGCATGCAACGAGTTAAATGTACAGCACTTTGCAAATGTCTTATTGGAATTTCACGAAAGGTACATGTACCACTTTCATTAATAGGGGAATAGTTGTAAGCAATTTGGGTTTTTTTAACAGAAAAGTGTGCAATGTTGGATACTGTTATTTTCAGTATAGACTCAATATTACAATCACTTAACACTTAGGCTAATTGATTAAATGAAAAACAAGTGTCAGCTTAAAACAAGGTGAAAGTAAAACAAAAAGCTCCTAAATGAGGTTTCTGTTTTACTTTCATCTTGCTTTAAGCAGTCACCTGCCTTAAGTTCGAAATAACTTATGTAATTTAGTGGTCTCATTAGAGAGGTTTTACTGCTTATGGTAAATATTATAATACGGAGCCCAGGTGACTTTCCAAAACGGCCAACGGTTTGCAGCATATTCATCATTTACAAACAAAATAAATGTGCAAGCGTAGACTTATATGCAAAGAGTGTGAACCCAGATCAGAGACAAAGATTCTATGTGTTGTTCGGAGGGAATATTTGTAGGGAGGGAGATTTACACATAATTTTGTTGTTTTGATCAGAGTGGCAGCTATTGTTGTAGGAAATCGTTGTTCGGGTGTCCGTTTTAGAACATGTTTGTATTGAGGAAGAATAACGTTTTCTTCGGGTTGTGCTTGCGACCACAATAACTATTGCAAACAATGAATATCTTGATCATACACCAAATTATCAGTATCCAAACTTAATGAAAATATATGTTCCTTCAGTCAATAATGGCAACAGCCTAATTTATCAATTTAAAAAATAATTAAGACGACGATTTTGTGAACAGACTAAGAAACAGCAGAAAAGGATTAGCATCAGAGAAATACTTTTGTCGTTCTCAATTAAAGAGATTACATAATTTTCAAGCTTTGCTGACTATTACATACTGTTTGGAGTCTGACCATACACCAAGTTATTCGACGTCCTACCAGACTCCTTGCCGTTTGCCCATCAGATTCAGCAGGGCTGCCATAAGTTGATCATAAAATTCCTAAGATTTCAAATTTTCAATTTTTCAGACGCAATTTTACTAATCGTGCCCTTACCCCATAGTCTTGTTTCTTGGACTGCTTAAAACAGGTTGAAAGTAAAGCAGAATACGCCTTAAGGCGCATTCTGCTTTACTTTCAGCCTGTTTTAAGCTACGATCTGCTAGGATAAAAATCCGAATACTTAGGAAAAATCCAGCGAAATGGCAGCCCTGGATTCAGGTTGAATACCCATAAAAAGATCGGATCAAATTCGGTACTCTGCGTATAGCGATTGACCTTTCTCGACATCTGCCGACCTGGGCCCGTTTCATAAAACTTCGTACGACAAATGTTGTCGTAAGTCAGATTATACAAGTCTCAATTATTATTTATTTCTATATATGATCCTGTGTTGTGACATCTTTGTGGAATCGTCTTGAAAAGACGATTTCAAAGAAATGTCACAAGACAGGATTAGATAGAGCAATCAGAAATTAAATGTATTTTAACGTTTTGACTTACGACAACATGTGTCGTAAGAAGTTTTATGAAACGGGCCCCTGGTCGGTAATTAAAGCATGGTTCGAAACAGGTCCACAGTTGACGAGAATGGCTGATCGCTCTCCGCAGAGTTCCGATAGTGATCGACATTGGTCCGATCTCATTAGGTGTCTTCAACTTTAAAAAAACAAATGAAGTTGTAATACTAATACACAATCATGTATATACATTTAAAGTGGTCAGTACAGGATTTGATTATGTTTATTTGACACAACTCTCAGTAAATTGTGTATAAATGTTGTATTTTGGGCCGGAGGTCTATATTTTCGAATAAAACGTATTGTTTTTATGTAATACGTTTGCGTTTTAAACGAGAAAGAAAAATCATTCTTGCTCGTAAATAGGTCTGCAGCAAATGTTGATAATATTCTCCATTTCAGTAACCTGAAGCCGCACATGTAAAAGCTGAACATTCACAGAACTGCTAGGCCTTCTTACTTCGTGATGTCCAGAAAAGGTAATATACAGACTGCTTTAACCCATTACCCAATAAATACGCCTTTTACGCCTTTAATTTATTGTTACACTGAAGAAAATAGTTCCTCATTATACAGTCGTTAATATGTAGCATAAGAAAAAAGTTCTATATTCTAGCAGATGGTAGCGTAAAGCAGGCTGAAAGTAAAGCAGAATGTGCCTTAAGGCACATTCTGCTTTACTTTCAACCTGCTTTAAGTGGTCACTTCTCTTCAAAACTAGAAAAAGGCTATGGGGTAATGGGTTAAAGGGACATGGACAGCTCCGGTAAAGTCGGCCGGTCTTATATTGAAGACTTTGTCTTACAAACAGCAGATGTCCATATCCTGTTTTCGTTGGGATGCATATAAGCGTAAAGAATAGATAATACACTGTCCAGGGACCCGTTTATTATAAAAAAGTCTCATTTATTAATCATTTCTCCATCTAATCCTGTCTTATGACATCTTTTTGGAATCGTCTTGAAAAGACGATTCCAAAGAGATGTCACAAGGCGGGATTAGATAGAGAAATCAGAAATGAAATGTATTTTAAAGTTTTGCCTTTCGACGACATTTGTCGTAAGAAGGTTTATGAAACAGACCCTAGGTGAGCATTCGGTAATTAAATACGAGGCAGCCATATTTGCATATTCGCCAGCGGATCTGTTCGGGTTTTATCCTATTTGTGACGTCATTTCTACCCTCAAATGTTGTCGGATACTTTGACTGTTAAGGGTACATACAGTTTCAGTAACTACTTCTCTGAAAAAATCTTTGAAACTCTTAAGAGATTTTCGAAAAATTACAAGTTAAACTCTTGATAAAAGTACAATTAGACTTAATGGTATTTTAACTCGATATGAATATTACAACTAAATACAAACGCACATAATACATAGAGGATACTGAATGAGTGTTTTCAGTTGTAAATTTATTGAGCGAGTTGGATAAAACAATAAGTTGCTAGCCTTGGCGAGCAACATTTTATTTTATTCAACGACTGAAAGCACACGAATTTGATATTCTACTTATCACATAAACAACAACTGACACAGAGATCCGAGCGTTTTTTCTTTCAAATTTGCCTCAGCTATTCAGAAAACGGTTAAAAAGTTATGGTCACAAAATTATATAGAGTTCTATAGTGAAATTTCAAACATCTTCTCTTAACCCCTTCACTGCCGTGACGTCATCGATTTTGAACAATTGTCGTCTGCTTTTATTTCTTAAATTTTAATTTTTGCTGTTTTGACTGAAGAAATATTGAAATGAAGGTCAAACAGATTGTATCCTGAGCAGACGCCGCGTAACGCGGCGTCTGATCAGGATCCAAACTGTTTGTAAAAAACTGTTGTTCTCGGGGTAAGGCAGTGAAGGGGTTAAACTAATATGGCCAAAGCAAACTAACCAATAGTGTTCAAGATGTTTCATTTCAATGATTCCAGGTGAGCAATTTAGGGCCGTATACGGCTCTTGTTTATTTAAGGGGTGTATGGTGTAATTTTCTCTTTTTTTAGATATTCGAATAACTATAAGCAAACAGTGTAAACTCTAATAAGACGCCGCATTTTGGCATCTAATCAGAGTCTGCATTGTTTGCATGTGTCTTGCTGATGGGACGCTTGGTTCAAATTGGTTATTTAACCATGATTTCATTATTTCTCTAGGGTTAAAGGAGAGGTTGGCTAATGGCGGCACTATTGTATGCTCTGAGGGCTACCTGCTCGAGTTTGAGCGAAGAGGGTACATGCAAGCCGGTGGATACTTCCCCGAAGTTGTACTCGATCATCCGGAAATTGTAACACAGCTGCATGAAGAATTCGTCCACGCCGGAAGTGACGTGTGTGTGGCGTTCACGGTAAATTGACACTGGCACATACAATTATTTATACTATACGGTATTATTATAAAGCGGTTTAATTTTTGGTAAAGTGAAATATTCTGCTTTTACTAAAATAGCATTAAAGCAAAATTCTGCTATTTTTTAGTTCAAACCATATTAACGCTGTGTCACAAACGATACTCGGTATCCAGTCGTTAGAACGTCGGTCTATAAAGTTAGGAGAGATGGATGGCAGATTCGAATCCAAGCTGGATCATAATAAATACTATTGAACTGGTACGTTACTCCATGGCTTGTAGTTTGCATTAGGTTTGACACCCGTGTCCACCGTTATCTCTACAGTAAAAGTGGCTTACATCTATCTTTGAAATCTAATGCAGACAGCAGCCAGTTTCCCCGGAGACGATACTACAGCGCTCCCTCTCTACAACGACACCCAATGGGAGACACAGATTGTGTGCGTTGTTCAGAGGGAGTCGTTATAGGGAGGGAAATTGACTTACATTTGCAAACAGTTTGAATCCAGATCAGACGCCGCGTAACGCGGCGTCTGATCTGGATTCAAACTGTTTGTCACTCGACATTGATTTATTTTCTGTCAAAATGTCCATTATGTTACGTTCAGAAAAACATCAGACGACAATTTTAAGCAGACGCTATTGCAGAAATAAAATCTTTAGATATAATTGTCCTGTTTGGGGAATTTCGGCAAGGGTCGTTGTAAGGAGGGAGTCGTTGTTCAGAGGGCCGTTGTAGAGAGGGAACACTGTACATATGTATGGCGTAAAAAGGGGTTAATCTTTCACTGTCAATGACGCAAAAGGGGACCTTTGCAAACAGTTTTGATAGTTTCATTTTAACGAGAAAGAATATTATGTAATTATCGAAATAGTTTTTGTACATTTGGCATGAATCGTATGCGTTCTATGAAAGAATCCGTTCATTTTCAGTTTTATGGAAATCGTGACAAAATGCGAGCCCTAGGACGGGAGGGTGAGATTGAAAAACTTAACCGTGATGCTTTGCGAATGGCCCGAGAGGTTGCGGTAAAACATGGCTGCCTAATGGCGGGAAATATTTGTAATACAGGCTTGTTTGTATCCGAAGACGAACAGAAAGTGCGTGCACTGTTTAAGGTAAGCAATTTAAAGAGTCTTCTACTTTGCTTTAATAGGTTTTAAGCAACCATTATTGCATCTGCGTAACGCAGCGTCTGTTCTCGATCCAAACTGTTTGTGTAGTAACTGTTATTCAAAAAGTTGACTTGGATCTAAACTATTTGACATCAATAGCAATGTCTCCCAAGTTAAAAAAATACGCATAAAATTTCAAATTTTAAAAGTAAGAGCAGAACTTCGAAGATTCCGAAAAATCTTTAGATCTTGAGAAATAAAGAAAAATTCGAAGATCACGGAAAGGTCTGAGACATGTCAGCCCTAAGTGATTTCAAATCAAAGTAAAGTCTTAATTTAACGTCCCTATTTCAAATTCCCTCCGAACAACACACGCAATCAAACTTTGTCTCCATTTGGGTGTTGTTGTAGAGAGGGAGCATTTTTTTTTTTGGAAAGAAATGACGTCTTCTCCACTGTACAGTGGAGAATCTGTTATTCTTTCCCAATAAACGCGTTTACGCTAAAACTATTATTTGCAGTGCAAACAGTTTGGAGCCAGATCAGACGCCGGGTAACCCGGCGTCTGATCAGACTCCAAACTGTTTGCCACCAAGATAAACATGAAATATCAGAATTGACCAAAAGTTGTTCTTTTCTACGTTTTAGCGCTTTGCGTTTGCGTACGTTTGCGTTTAAACGGGAAAGAATAACAGATTCTCCACTGTATTGCGTTCTACTGCTGTAAAACCCAATGCATCCATCTACTTGTAGGAACAGTTGACATGGGCAAAGGAAGAGGGAGCTGATTTTGTCGTGGCAGAGACGTTCAAATGTCTTGACGAGGCCCTATTGGCACTAGAGATGTGCAATGAATTTGGTACGTACCATAACATGAGTATCTACTGACTGTGCTCACTACCTAAACGTTCATAAATGAGTTACTCGAGAGTTCGCGCCCGCAAAAAATGTACATGTATATTAATTCCTTAACCCCTTCAGTGCCTTACCCAAAGTGCACTGGTTATATTCAAACAGCTTGGATCCTGATCAGACGGCGGGAATAGAATCTAAACATTTTGACATGCGGCGTCTGAGCAGGATCTAAATTGATTTACAAATAACCATTGTACAGTGGAGAATCTGTTATTCTTTCCCGTTTAAACGCAAACGTACGCAAAAACAAAGCACTAAAGCATAGAAAAGAACAACTTTTGGACAATTCTGATATTTCATGTTTATCTTGGTGGCAAACAGTTTGGAGCCTGATCAGACGCCGGGTTACCCGGCGTCTGATCTGGCTCCAAACTGTTTGCACTGCAAATAATAGTTTTAGCGTAAACGCGTTTATTGGGAAAGAATAACAGATTCTCCACTGTACTGGTTAGACGGCAGTGAATGGTTTAACCCTTTCCCTTATAGAAGCGGCTTTTAGCGCATTCATTTTATTCATCCGCCAAAGAAATAGTTCCATTTTATACTGTCATGAATAAGTACTATAAGTAATATTTTCTATACACTAGCAGATAGTAACTTAAAGTAGGCTGAAAGTAAAGCAGAATGTGCCCTAGGGCACATTCTGCTTTACTTTCAGTCTGCTTTAATATGTCACATATCTTAACTACTAGAAACAGGCTATTGGTTAAAGGGTTAAGGGAATAGCTAGTGTCTTTAGAGAACCCTTGTTTACATATATCTACAACGAAATGTTCTTGAAAGTATACAAGCAGAGAGAAAGTTCATTGTGACATCCAGGCATAAATAGGTTAATGAATAGTATGAACTTTTCAGAGAAGTAAATTATAAGTGGTGAAAGAAGTATGCCATCATACTATAGATATACAGTGCTCCCTCCCTACAAAGGCCCTCACAACAACGACTCCTTCCTTACAACGGCCCTTGCCGTAGTTCCATAAAAAGGATAAATTTGTCTAACGCTTTTACTGCTGAAATATCGTCTGCTTAAAGTTTGTCGTCTGCTGTTTTTTCTCAAAGTTACATATTGAACATTCTGACAAAAATACTTAATGACGAGTGACAAACAGTTTGAATCCAGATCAGACGCCGCGTTACGCGGCGTCTGATCTGTATTAAAGCTGTTTGCAAATGTAAACCTATTTCCCTCCCTACAACGACTCCCTCCGAACAACGCACACATTTTGTGCTTCCCATTGGGTGTCGTTGTAGAGAGGGAGCACTGTACCCCAGTGACACGTGTGAATGTTTCAGGTATGGACGCGGTTGTATGTATATCTCCATACATTCCTGACGCCACGTTTGATGGTATCCCGCTGCCACTGGCGCTCAAAGCTCTTGAAGATAACGGGGCAGCAGTAGTAGGCCTCAACTGTGGCAGGGGACCAGGCACAATGTTACCTCTTTTAAAAGAAGTCAGAAAAGTCTGCAAGGTAATAAGAGAGTACTGCACATTAAAACAACAAAATCGCTCCAAATCGCCAACGGAGACTTACGATTTCTAACAGTGTTTCGAAAATTATACAAATTAGATATGTATCAGCAGGAGACTCGATTTTGATTAGATGTTCTACTTTAAATCTATATTTAATATCACATCTAATGGTTAATTATTTAAATAATGTTCAGAAACTAAATAACATACAATGTAGAGTTAAAAAGGATATTAAAGTCGCCCCATTCGGGTTGCCAGAGTAAGAATTGTTTTGATAAATGATTTCATGTTTGTAACATATTGGTTTCCATGGATAACTTAATAAGAATAGGCTGGAATAATTTATCAAATGAAATTTCTAGTTTCAAATTAAGTCTAGTCCATTTTTTAATACATGTATTTAGTTTTTTGTTTGTTTTATAAATACTGAAAAATGACTTGAACAGTTCAAACCTTAATCCAATCAGTATTCTTCATATGTGCGCCGTTCGTGTAGTAAAGGTAAACACGACACTAGGGCTCAATGGATTAGGTTTGCCAAGTTAACGCACTCTGTCTCTTGGGGTATTGCATTATGTATAAATGCCAGTCCATCTTCAAACTTGTGACTAATGTTAACTCACCAGTCGATGTCTAATTGCTTTTCATTACAGTAGGAAATACGATCTTGTTTTCCGTTTAAACGAAACTAAATTCAAGCGCAATGCTATACAATACAAAATTGCAGGTTTATGAAACATTGACCATTTATTAAAGTTTTAATCTCAAATGATTTAGCACTTTAAAACCTGATCGTATGCTTATAAAGCGTTTAACATGAGTCTGTGATTGTTCGTAAGGTTAATGGTTGTCAGATTCGAGCGTTCTACTTCAACCTGCATGGCTACTCAAAACTGACGGTCAAAAGCAACAGAACGACCTCAGACCCATCTCGGATGCTTTATAAGCATGGAACCTTGGTTCAAAATCATAAAGCTTTTCAGTTGAGTCTAAACTCGTTCCCAAGCATTTGATTGGTCCGATTTGAGCCTAGGCTCAAATCTGACCAATCAAATGCTTGGGAACACACTCAGGCTCAACTAAAATGCTTTATAACCTTTGACCCAGATCATTGACCGACGTACTATTGATCTGTCTCCATAATGTTTGCAATGGGAATCATTGTTTCAGTATAGACCTATTTATTGGGAATAAATGACATTATTTTACCCATATATTTTATAGGGCCCAATAGCAGCGCTTCCCGTAGTGTTTAGAACTGATGAAAAGGCGAAAGCGTGGCACGCATTAAAGGACCCGGATGATGGTAGGTCTTGATTTGTTCAACCTATTTATGTCAAGTTGATTCTTCCATGCTTATATATTTCATTAGTAAATATTTTATTATTCCAATTTATCATTTACGATGTTTTCTAGCCTAATATTCATTTTCCTCTTATTTTCAAGTGCAGACTCAAATCAGACGCCGCATTATGCGGAGTCTGATCTGAGTCTTCAATGTTTGCCTACGTTCAATTTATGGGACGCTAGGAACAAATTATTTAATGTATATAAATCTGTGTGAGAGCTGTCTGTTTCTTCCTCAGTTAAACCCTTTACTTTAAAGAATATAGTCTTTTTGAAAAATGTATTTTCTCTTGTTCATTAGATGTATTTTGATTCAAGAATCGTCGGTGTTTAGTATAAAAAAAGTTTCGACCCTGGTCAGAAACCGAGATAGACGTCATTTGTTCAATATCAAAACTGTTTGCAAATGTAAGTGAGCACAAAAAAGGGGCTCTAATGGCCCTCCAGAATTGACAGGAAAAGGCCACCCTCCTTGTATGTAAACTTAGCGGTTCTCCGTATATGTATACTCAATCAAATATGTTATTCTTAGATAGTCGTTTACTACAACGGGTACCCATCACTATTATATAAGTTGAGAGTCAAATCAGACGCCGAAAAACTCGGTGTCTAATCGGGCGCCAAACTGTTTGACAATCACATTAATTGTTTTGCAAAGCGCCTGTTCAAGAATAACCTATTTACAACATCTGACAATACAAGAACATTTCCAACATTGAAAGATAGTGAAAACCAGATGCAGTGGAGAAAACGTTATCTTTCCCGTTTAAACCCAAACGAAACGCAAACGCAAAATACTAAAATGTAGAAAATAACAACTTTTTGACATTTGTCACTATCTATTTTTATCTGAGTGGCAAACAGTTTGGAGTCTGATCAGACGCCGGGTTACCCGGCATCAGATCTGGTTCTAAACTGTTTGCAATGTAAATAATAGTTTTAGCGTAAACGCGTTTATTGGGAAAGAATAACGTTTTCTCCACTGTAGCAAATTGACGATGGTTTTCATGCCTCTTTCAGGTAATTTGTCAGACATATACAGTGGAGAAAACGTTATCCTTTCCCAATAAACGCGTTAACGCTAAATCTATAAATCGATAAGTGCGGGTTTAATGGTTAATAATGGTTACATAGCCACATTCACACTATCACTGCTTGTATAAATGTATATTTTCAATACTTTGTACTATAGGCTGGAGGCCTGAAAGTATCAATAAACTATTGTCTTGTCTTGTCTTGTCTAGTATTTCCATTGCAAACAGTTTGGAGCCAGATAAATAGGTGGAAGTATCCAGAAGTTGCTATTTTCTACACTTTAGTGCACTGCGTTTTTGTTTCCTTTGCGTTTAAACGGGAAAGAATAATGTTTTCTCCACTGTAGTCTGTCGGTTCCTTCCAGAAGTCATGTCATGTGCGTAATGGTTAATATTGCAGGTTCATACAGCTTTCCGGACAACCTGTTCTGTCACCAATGCACGAGATCAGAAGTCCGGAAATTTGCCGAAGAAGCCCGGAAGATAGGCGTGCAGTACATTGGCCTGTGTTGCGGTAATTCCAGCCTCTACACCAGAGAAGTGGCCGAGGCTTATGGCAGGACACCACCTGCTTCTAAATATAGACCGGATATGACGCACAGTCTGTACTTCGGAGACGCGGCAAAATTGTCCGAAGAGAAACGGAAAATGAGGGTTCATTTAATAGGTGACGGTGATTCTTTAGGAAAGTGAAGTAACTTTTAAAGTCCAAGATACAAATGTTTCCTTCAATAAATATGTTGAAAAATATATTTTAAAATAAACTGGTGTCTTTTTTATGACGATTTGCAGTAGAAATGTTGATGGAATTGTATTGCAATATGGGAACACGTTTTTCTTTACTGTATTACCCTTTGAACCCTTGTTACTCATATTAGCGATTTTTGCAAAATCAACTCTAAATAGTCGTAAATGGACTAGACTAAATTGAAAACTGGAACTGTTCATTTGAAGTTTCTGAGCGGAAATGTTTTACGAAATAAAGTGCAAATGCAAGGTGACTATCTTTTTTTAATTGAGTGTCTAACAGTTTGGGGCCTGATCAGACGCCGAGTTCTTCGGCGTCTGATCTAGCTCCAAACTGTTTGCAATAAGTATAATTGTTTGAAATCTATACATTTTTATTGGGAAAGAATATCTTGATCGGCGTCGGCTAATAACGGGTTTCAATAAACATTGCTTGACATCACTTGGAGTCGGCTCCAAACTGGTTGCAATGAACATCATTGCTTGAAAAATATACCGCGTTTTTTGGAAAGAATGTCGTTACTTGACGTCAGCCCCAAACTGTGTGCACCTGTTTCCAAAACTAGAAACGGGCTATGGGGTAAAGGGTTAAACAGCAAACGTGTTTGTTGTTAGACATTGACATGTTGCTCATTGTACGTTGTAATATGCCAAATGAAATGAGTAGACGGGAAATAAATATGATGTTTTAAAATATAGTTTTCTCTTTTTTGTTAGTTTTGAGCCGAAGTGTGTGGTTTACACCAGAATTTATAGTCCAGTAAAAAGTCGGAAACCCGATCACATATGTTTCAGGGCTGCCATTTCTCCTGATTTTTCCGAAATCTTCGGGGTTATATCCAAGCAGATGATTGCTTAAAGCAGGTTGAAATTAAAGCAGAATGCGCCTTTAGGCGCATTCTGATTTATTTTCAGCCTGGTATAAAGAACCGCGCTTGAAAAATAAACAATTTGGAAATCTTAGGATTTTTCAAGATCAACTTATGACAGCCCTGCTGGTTTGATTAAAAAGAACTTTAGAATGAATTTGAAAGTAACTAACATTAGTATTATTTACCAATACGGGTTTGATTTAACCAGTAGATCTAATGTTGAAATACCTTGTGGCCAAACAGTTTTGTTACACTGAAGAAAAATGTAATTATTTCTCCTTCAGACGGAATGAAACACAAACGGAATGCATTCCAATGAAGAAAATGACTGCGTTTTGAAAAATGTACCTGTCTCAATTAATCTGAGTGGCAAATGACAAGCAACTTGGAGCTTTAACCCTTTCACTGCCAACGGTGCCAAAAGGCGATTTTGCAAAAAGTTAAGATCCTGATAAAACATCGCATAACGCCTTTACCTGATAGCCTATTTCTAGTACTTAAGATAGGTGACTACTTAAAGCAGGTTGAAAGTAAAGCAGAATGCGCCTTAGGGCGCATTCTGCTTTACTTTCAGCCTGCTTTAAGCTATCATGTGCTATAATCTAGAAAATATTCCCCATAATACATATTCATTACTGATTAAATTGGAACTATTTTCTTCAGCGGATGAATAAATCATATCTGCTAAAAGGCGCTTCTATAAGGTAAAGGGTTAACACTCGTATCGATAATTCTTAAGTCATAAGTTACATTTAATCTTACTTTTAAACGATCTTGCAGACGACAAAAAAGTGTTGGAGGGGTAAAACTCTCACTATTAATTTGGCAGCGAAAGAGTTGAACTATTTGCTTTGTTTACGTTTTGTTAATATAATCCATTTTCTTCATTTAATTTCATTGCGTTTGCGTTAATATTAGACACGTTTATCCCGTTTCACATAGAATCACATTTTAGCGCATTTTATTTATTCCTCCATTGGAGAAAATAGTTCCAATTTATACAGTCAGAAACATGTTCCAAAGAAAATATCGTCTATTTCCTAATACATGGTAATTGAAAGCAGACTTAAAGTAAAACAGAATGTGTCTTTTAAATGCGCGTTCTGCTTTATTTTCAAGCTTCTTTATGTGGTCACCTGTCTTCAACACTAGAACTAAGCAAGTTTATCTAGACAAAAAGATCCAAGAAGGAGAACAAAAAACCGGTAACTTTAGTAGATGTTACTACTGCTCCAACTACTACTACATATATGCGGACGGTTGCAAAGCGACAATGTCTGTTTTCATCTTTTTATTTACCACTGTTCTCCATTCATTTCTTTGTTGAGACAGCTTACAGTGGAGAAAACGTTATTCTTTCCCAATAAACACGTTTACGCTAAAACTATTATTTCTATTGCAAACAGTTTGGGGCCGGATCAGACGCCGGGTAGCCCGGCGTCTGATCAGGCTCCAAACTGTTTATCACCAAGATACATATGAATTAACAGAATTGTCCAAAAGTTGCCAATTTTTACATTTTAGTGTTTTGCATTTGCGTTTGGTTTGCGTTTAAACCGGAAAGAATAACGGTTTCTCCACTGTAGCCCAGGAATGCAGCTTGCATGTATTTTCTCTTGATGGTTCCTTATAAAAGTAGAAGAGGTCTACTTCCTCCTACGAGTAGTAGATTATAACATGGTATTCTGTCTATTCAATGGGGGGATATCTTACAAGGCACGCAACTCTTTCTCCGCAAAACAAATCGGAAAAATAATAATATACATCTATGTCCCTTGTTATACAGTGGAGAAAACGTTATTCTTTCCCGTTTAAACGCAAACGAAACGCAAACGCAAATCGCTTAAATGTAGGAAATAACAACTTTTTGACATTTCTAAATAATACTTTTTATCGGAGTGGCAAACAGTTGGGAGCCTGGTCAGACGCCGGGTTATCCAGCGTCTGATCTGGCTCAAAACTGTTTGCAAGGGAAATAATAGTTTTAGCGTAAACGCGTTTATTGGGAAAGAATAACGTTTTCTCCACTGTGGTAAGACAATTATTAAGAGTTATGGCATCGCTCATGAGGTATACAACTCCTTCGGGTACACAAACCATCATTTCTCCCTTCAACAAGGACCTTATACGGTTATTTCACCGAAATTACACACACAATAACATTACATTGTTTAACCAGTTCAATAGTTTGTTTAATTTGTCATGATTTTATTTTCAACATCTTCATCACTATCGGTTTACAAGTCCCGTAAATGGCTATCTGCATTTTGAACCCTTCACTGCCATGACCTCATCAATAATTATTGCAAACATTGTCCGTTTGCTTAAATTTCTCAAATTTTATTTTTAGGAAATTTGGTTTAAGAAATAGTGAAATTGGTGTCAAACAGTTTGGATCATGATCAGACACCGCGTTACGCGGCGTCTGATCAGGATCCAAACTGTTTGTAATAACTATTGCATCAAGTTAAGGCAATGAAGGAGTTATGGGTAGTTATGGTAATTTTGTCATCTTTGGCTTTATTATAAAATAGTTTTCGACCATGCCCGAAACGTGGAAGCCTCTTTGAGAAGCAATGCCAAACGCCGAAAGGGGGCGTGGTCGTCGAGGATCTCATTAATGCATGACTCAATGGCTTCCAAACCAAAAATACGCGCATTTTTTTCGGGCTGAAACACCCTTTAAAGCGAGATCGGGATCAAACCACAAGCAATAGCATTCCGAATGATTTAAATAACTGGAAATAAGTTTACCACAAGGCCACTTGAAGTTTTCAATACTGAAAACTGTCGGGGAAAACGTTAAATGCGACATTTATATATAATACAGAGTAATAAAAAGCGATTTCTGATGCACAAATAGTGTCATTTTATTTTTTCCTTTTCTTTCAAGTGTTGTACTTTTTTTGTTATTTGTATGCACGTATAGGTCAAGATGTACCCAAATAAACACAAAATATCCCAGAAATTGTTTTTTTTTAAAATCCTTTGGCATTGCTACTTTGAGTGACTACATGTCACATGAGACATTCTTAGATCTATAAAGTAGCATTATATTGATAATTAGTTCATCATGTAAGCATATTTGACAGCAAACTAATCGAAAATGACAAGGTCTTATTTAGATTGCGATGCACTATTGAAAGAAATACAGATGTCGCTAAACATTTACACAATATAAAAATACAATGGTAAGCATTTAAAGCATACAAGTAGATAATCAGAAATGAACTAATGAAATGAATTTGATGTTTTATGTTTGGTGGCATTCAAAAGCATGACGAAAGACTCACAGCAGGACAGAAACAGTCTTGATGATTTTGTTTCGCATTTGCAGACACTGTTTTTAGGTGTATCCAAGATGGTTTATGGAATGACCACGTCAACACCATTTTGACTATACAGCGTTCCCTCTCTACAACGACACCCAATGGGAGACAAATATTGTGTACGTTGTTCGGAGGGAGTCGTTATGGGGAGAGAAAATTGCATACATTTGCATACAGCTTGAATCCAGATCAGACGCCGCGTCACGCGGCGTCTGATCTTGAGTCAAGCTGTTTATCACTCGTCATTATATTTATTCTATCAAAATGTTCACTTTGAGAAAAACTTTGTGTAACTTTGAGAAAAAACAGCAGTCGTCAATTTTAAGTAAACGATATTACAGCAGTAAAAGCGTTAGAGGTAATTATCCTGTTTAGGGAACTGCGACACGGGTCGTTGTAAGGAGGGAGTTGTTGTTGGGAGGGCCTTTTGTAGGGAGGGAGCGCTGTACATGCATGTACTGTGGGGAAGCTGTCATTATTTCCCGTTTAAACGAAACTATAGTATAACACAGTGCAACTGGATGACGTAAAAGGCAGATCCTTGAAAATGTTGAAACCCCTTCTAGAATCTGCAGAGAGTCAAACCAGTTCAGGGCTGCCATTTCTCCGGATTTTTCCTAAATCTCCGGATTTTTTCCCAGTACATGGTAGCTTAAAGCAGGCTGAAAGTAAAGCAGAATGCGCCCTAAGGCGCATTCTTTTTTACTTACAGCCTGCTTTAAGTGGTCACATGTCAACAAAACAAGAAAAAGGCTATGGGGTAAAGGTACGATTCGTAAAATCGCACTTGAAAAATGCAAATTTTGAAATCTTAAGATTTTTCATGTCAACTTATGGCAGCCCTGCCAGTTCCGATCCTGATCGGATGCCGAGTCACTGGTCGTGTGATATTGCTCAAAGTTGTTTGCAACAATTTATCACTGGTTACCCATCTGCACTGACACCTTTAATGGACAGCTCCAATTTAAAATTAAAGTCTAGTCCCTTGTTTGGCTCTGTGGGGTTGTGGGGCTTGCAAATATTTTGCAAAATGACAATGTAATCGCTAGCCAAAGTACTCTCTTATGATACCTTTGATCATTGTTACACTATTTGTTTGCAAAGGTCATACAGTGGAGAAAATGTTATTCTTTCCAAATAAACGCATTTACACTAAAACTATTACTTCCATTGCAAACATTTTGGAGCTAGATCAGACGCCGGGTTATCCGGCTTCTGATCAGGCCCCAAAATGTTTGCCACTCGGATTAAAATAATTGGTCAAAAATGTCGAAAAATTGTCATTTTCTACGTTTGATTGCGATGCGTTTGCGTTTTGTATGCGTTTAAACGGGAAAGGATAACGTTTGTTCCACTGTAAAAAGTACTCTACACAGGTTCACTAGTAAATAACGAATATTCTCGTCGCCTTTTGTTCAGCTCAAACACATGAATCGGGCAAAATATCGTTTTCTCCCCACTACTTGCAGGAATTCACACAGACACCTAAGTACATGGACCTCTATTGGTGGTCATCAGGAACCCAAATGTGTGTTATCAGGGGCTCGAATGTATCGTTTTGGTTTTGGCTTTATTTCCTCTTTCACTAGATTCTCGCTCGACTTATTATCGTGCAACGGTTGGAATTCAATAATCTCAGGAAATGTGTTATCGGTATGTCCATTTGTAGGTGTGATATATACACTTTGGTCTTTCAGCTCTTCTCGTGAAGTGTTGTCCTCACTAAAGAAAGAACAGTCTTTATTTATTTCACTACAATGGTCCATTGACATATAGTCTGAATCATGTACACCCGTTCTGTCATCAGTTACTGTAATTGCGACTCGGTTTTGTTCTTGATTTATAGCACGTGACCCGCCCGTAGACGCGTACACGTAATTGTCATCTGTTTCCGTGACGTGCGGTTCTGCTTCAACATACAAGCTATCATCAGCAGGCACACACTGTGTTCTTCCAGAACTCTTACCAGCACTTTCGTTTTCGTGTAGTATAACAGTAGTAAGGTACGTATCTGCCGTATTCTCGGTACTTTTACCGGGCGTAAATGAGATCGGGGAAAAGTGATTGTCGCTTATCGGATTTATGTAACAGATGGACGAGTCATTTGACAATTGTGGCGTCACTTCCGGATTCGGCTTTTTCTTTCCATTCACACCCGCTCGCTGTGATTTAATGCTGTCATAGAGGCCAGAGACAGGGTCTCGCAATGCACACATTTGACCTTTCTTTGTTCTTCGCAATGACATTGGGAGGCGAGGCAGCGGTCGTTTGGTAATAATTGATTTGACCATATTCGACGTTGCTCGGTAGACCGTCTGGTGAAACCTTTCTCTTGGGAGACCAGCATTGGATAAACGTTTGGCGTTTCTAAATAAAGGATAAAAACATAATTGAATTATTTGGTTATGGCATCAAAGTTGTTGCTACAACTGACGACTTTGGTGCTTGAGTCGGGAAAACAAATATGTAGAAAGCCCAATATACTCATCAGCCTACAGTTCATGACAAACCAAATGTACTTCCGGTTTCACTTAACGTTTGTTTCTTCAAAGCGTGTTTGCAAACCGTTTGAATCCTGATCAGACGCCGCGTAACGCGGCGTCTGATCAGGATCCAAACTGTTTGACACTCACTTTGTAATTTCTTGAGTCATACTGCCTTTTATTTAACTTTGAAACGATATTGCAGACAACAATATTGAAGCAGACGGCAACATGACGGTGAAGGGGTAAAACACTCACGAAAGTTTTGGTAGTGAAAGGTTCACTGAGTATGACTCATTTGTTGTACCGGTTACTGAAACCCTCTCTACAATTGATCTTACTGGTAAACGGCAAATAGTTCGGATCTAGATCAGACATCCAGTAAATTATCTTAACGTTTCTTCGAATTTGATTTTCTAAAACATTACATTCACCCAATTTTACTTGCGACAATTCCAAGGATGTTTTTAGATAAGACAGCAGAAGGGTGTTTTAAATTGTTCACCACCTTTTTGCTCTGTGGTGTTATGTTCTATTTTCCTTTGAAATTGAAGTGGTGTAAATATGAGTTACAAAATGTGTGGACCCTGATCATACGCATTGTAACACAACATCTGACCGGGTCCACATTGTTTGTAAATACATAGCAACTTGCGTAAGAACGATAAGCGTTTAACCCATCCTAGAGTGGCCCGAGAATCTGTTATTATTTCCCGTTTAAACGCAAACGAAACGCAAACGCAAAACAATAAAATGTAGAAAAGGACAACCTTTTGACAATTTTGACTTTTCATTTTTATCTGAGTGGCAAACTGTTTGGAGCCTGATCAGACGCCGGGAAATAACAGTTTCAGCGTAAACGCGTTTATTGGGAAAGAATAACGTTTTCTCCACTGTAACCTATGTTTAATACTTATACATGTATCATAAAACTTGTTTTGATGTTAAGGAAACCGGCAAGTAAAAGGCGAATACGAAAAACATCACCCACGAGCGAAACTAAAACAACCCAGGCATAGTGAAATAGTCGTTAAGGTGGTTCGACAGCGGGCGGCCCGCATCTCGAGTTTCGGAAATGCTGACATCAGTCAAAACTTTCACCTAATCTTTGCAGCACGTGCTTATAGTAGAAAATTTACATAAAGAAAAGTTTGATCTGCTTCAGTGTATTCTCTGTTAGTGCAGTTGGTACGGTGATTGACTTGCAATCCAAAGGTTCTAGGTTCGATTCCCACTCGCTTCAAAACTTTTTTTTAACAAATTGTCCGATTTTAGTGACTAGTCAATTCATAACGCAGTGATCAAAGGACCGGCTATGTTTAGTCACGTAATAATGAATAATATCAGATGCAAGTATAGTCAAGTGACATCTAAATTTGTGAGGATTTATAGCCTATATGACAGATGGCAGCTTAACACAGGACAAAAGTAATGCTAAAAGATAGATCCTAAAGGAGCTTTTATGCATTACTTTTGTTATGCATTAAGCAGTCACTTGCCTTTATAGATCTGCAGGCTACCGTATTCAATGGTCCCTTATTACAGGTTTGACTTATGGTATTATTTAGAGCTGACGGCATTTTAAAGTTGAACTCAAGGGAGGTTACTCGTTTGTGTTAACATTTTGTCAGAATTTCAGGAAATCATGTACAAGTATAAAATGTAAATTTTACTGTAGATTTTCATTAAATTTTTGTGACTATTAGAATTAAGTTATATCTATCTAATAAGAGTAAAATTAGTGTATGTTTAACAGCTAGATTTTTTGTAATTTGAGATTTCCAGAATTTGACTTTTTTAAAATATTGATATTTCCAGAAAATATGTCATGAAATACTTTTGTTTGCCCAATATCTTATAGTCTATGTACAGTTTACTTGAATGTACAGAAATTATTGAGTTATATCATTTTATAAAGAAAATATTCCTGTTTATTAAAAAAGGAGCTTTTCTCGACAAAAGGTCCTGTCAGAAAAAAAGGCACTGTAATTTTTTTTTATTTTAACGACTTTTCACTCTCCATATGGTATATTTCAATTTAATCAAGGTTTCAAAGAATTCTGACACAGAATAAGCTGACCCGCGAACCACCTTAACAGTTTTGTTGATCATAAGATACCGTAACGATTACAATGTATTTGAGATCCTAAAACTGTTCAATGCTGAATGCACAGTGAAACTTCAATGTATCTAACTGACTTAAGTCGAACATAGCCTTATATCAAAGTAAAAACGTGGCTTAGCCACGTTTTAACTTTGATATAAGAATGTGTTTGACTCATGTGAGTTCGAAATAATGGAATTCATGTGCAGAATTACGAAAATATGTGTTTAAGCGAGTCGAGATATAACAAAGTTCGATTTTAGTCTGTTTATCCGAAATCATACAACCTATAGGCTCGGTAATTGTAGGCCTCGTTTACATGTAAGACAAATATACCGGTATTTCAAAGTTAAAACGTCACAATGTATATATCGATTTATCCAGCTTTCGAGTTATCCGATTTCAACGGTAGACAAACGGGTACATGTATGTCGACTTAAGCGAGCTCTATAGTTATTGAAAGGCGACTAAGATACTCTGCATTAATTAAAGGTACAGGGGATTTTATGATATGACGAATATAGTCATTGTTTACATTTATCAAATAACTGATCAGGACGAAGTGATTCTGGATATGAAACCCGGTCATAGACTCGGGGCATTGGAAAAATTGTTCATGCAAGGTGTCCTTGCTGCTGGCGATAGTTTCGGTTGTTTTCTCAGTTGTTTAGCAGTGTTACTTGAGGGATGATTAGCTGTATTTAAAACTACATGTACATTTATTAATTACCTTCTTTGCCGACAGATGATTGCACATACGATGCAACTCCCTGCTGCCACACCCAGTCCGACCAAGCCTATCACCAACACTGCAAAAGAGGAAGAGGGAAAACCGGACATTAACGAAACCATCAATCAGATATTGCATTGACCTCTTTTCTCTTTTTTTCAGAATACATGTAAATATTAATTTGCAATTTAATGTTCTACAATATTGACTCATACAGATTATTTTATGTGCCAACTAGTTCGAATCCAGATTAAATATACAGGGATCCAAAGAATTAGTAAGTCAAACAAGTATCTTTTAGTTGGATAGAGCCTACAGTGTAGAAGACGTTATTTTTTCTCCAATAAACGCGTTTTCGCCAACACTATAAGTATATCCAACGCAAACAGTTTGGAGATAGACCAGACGCCGGGTGACCCGGCGTCTGACCAGGTTCAAATCTGTTTGCCACCCAGATAAAAATATATAGTCAGAATTGTCAACAAGTTAGCATTATCTACATTTTATTGTTATGCGTTTGCGTTGCGTTTCGTATGCGTTTAAACGCGAGAGAATAACGTCTTCTCCAATGTAACGGTTAAAATAAATCAAAGTTCTGATAGTACTGAATGCCTCAGCGTAGTTTGATAGACAGACTGGTACCAACAGCCACCTACAGTAGAGAAGTTATTGTTCCATGAGCAATACGTCGTGAGATTTATACCCCTTCAACACCATATTGTCGTCTTCTTAAATATTGTTGTCTGCAATATCGTTTCAAAGTTGAATTCAAGGCAGTATGACTAAAGAAATTTCAAAACGAGTGTCAAACAGTTTGGATCCTGATCAGACGCCGCGTTACGCGGCGTCTGATCAAGATCCTAACTGTTTGAAAACGAGCTTTTTGCGTCATTGATATTGAAAGGGTTAAACATTGTAGTAATACGTACACGTATAGTTGGCCTCGGAGTTCGGCACAGGTACGGCTACGGTAGTGTTGGGCTGTAGGGCTGAATCAGGCGTTGGTGTTGATAAATCAGATGTTGTAGACGGGAAGGTTTGTGACGTGTAGCAGCTTATTTTAAGCGAATTCTGTGGCGGATCTGAAATGAAAATGTAAACATCTAGCTCTAGCAATACATTTGCATAAAAAAAAACACAATAATACAGGTACATTTTCTTATGTATTATGCATCAAATCAGCCAATACATGCAGCAAAGATATGTGTTAGAAATGACATGCGTAGAAGTTACACGTTTGTGACCAATGGACAGTAATGGATAATTTTCACCAGAAACCCTACCAATCGCGTGTTGAAATTGCACTGCTCAATGTGAATACCGATAATGCTCGTGCCAGTGCAATTTACTTTTACCATTGTTGGCATTGCTTTACCATTTATACATTTTTACATGAATATATATAGTCGATGACTCGAATTCACTTAAATCGAATTCTCTCTAAGTGAACTTAGCCGTAATCTTGTATAATAAGCTATGTTTAGACTTAGCAATACGGGTATGTTTGACCTCCGCGAGTTGTCTAGAGTGCATTTGATAATAACATATAGATTTCAGAAATAGTGTGAAAATCGGATGATATATTTACAAAATACTGATAGGAAATGCTCAAATAAAAGCAACTTTATGACATTATTGTGTATAACGCATTAAAATACAATCAGTATAAAAACCTCCTCTAGAAAAATGTTCAATTTCTTTTTTCTACTAACTCCTTCAATTTGGGATATAATTTTTTTAAAACCATGCTCCAAATATACTGCATACAATTCAAACATGATAAAAATAGACTGTTCTCTTAGAAAAAGAACGGTGGTGGAAAGGTAGGGAACAGGGGTCCGTCTTACGAAAAATCGTTAGTCAAAACTTTAAAATACATGTACATCTAATTTCCATCTAATCCTGTCTTTTTACATTTCTTTGGGATCGTCTTTACAAGACGATTTTAAAGAGATGTCACAAAGCAGGATTAGATGGAAAATAAATAATAATTGAGAAATTTATAATTCTCAGTGTTTTTATACTTGCTGGTCCTTTGGAATCAATGATTTCAGCGCATTTACAGTTGAAGGTTGAATTCCGCTTAAGCCGGTGCTAGGGGGCGTGAGCACTGTTGCACATTTCAGTATTGCTCATGAAAGGATCTCCTCTTATTCAGATTTACGACAATATTTGTCGTACGACATTTCGTAAGACGGACCCCATATCTATTGTTTGAGTGTGCCTTCTCCGCAAGGGTTCTAATCTATACTGAACTCATACACATATTTTCTTTGAAATGAAATTTTGACATAGCCCCTTTTCCTAAAAAAGTCAGTAACGTGTTTATATAAGCGATTGTCAAGTTTTTATATGTATGCCATCTTCCTACATTGTGGTTTGCAATCGGTCTTAATAGTCATGGGAAAATTTCTGTTTATAAGACCGAGATTATCCCCTCTGTAAGGAAAGGCAGGTTTTGATCCTATGCGCTGCTTTGTAGCGAATGAGACTATCCGAAACAAAATGTTCGACCATCGTTCGGTACAAACAGTCACTAACGGGAATGGTCGATTGCACCGCGTAGAATACCGATACTGTCCGACATTGTCCCGGCCATGTAAGGAAAGTACTACCGTAACACTGATGTTACTGTACAGGGATCCCTCTCTAGAACAACACACAGGGGCTGACAAAGCCTTGTGTTGTTCAGAGGGAGTTGTTATAGGAAGGGATTTGTTTTCCATTTGCAAACAGCTTGAATCCAGATCAGACGCCGCGTACCGCGGCGTCTGATCTGGATTCAAGCTGTTTGTCATTCGTCATTTAATTGGATTTTATTCTGTCAAAATGTCCAATACACAACATAACTTTGAGAAAACCGCGAACGACAATTTTAAGCAGAATATAAATGCAGACGTGATACGGTTGGGGCATACATGTAGTTGGGCATAATTGTCTTGTTTTTTGGAACAGCGGCAAGCATTGTTGTAAGGAAGGAATCGTTGTTGGGAGGGCCGTTGTAGTGAGACAGCACTCTACTTCACTTACTTAGTTTTATTTTCACTGGAATTATGGTTCCATCGTCCTTCCCTGCCTCTGTACTCCTGGATAGAGTGAGTCTAACTTGGTTGGAACCGTTCATCGATAGAGTTCTTTCTGTACCAGATTGGCAGTAGAAATCGACATTTGACGGTCCGATCGTGAATCTCACCAAGTCGTAACAGTTACTAATACCAGACACGGATCTAATGTTTAGTGTATCCAGTTCCTCAGTAGTAGTAATGTCACAGTGGCATTGGTTGCTGGCGACTTTATTCTCCTGAAGACTGTTGTTGTACAGAACGATTTCATTCACGGTATAGTCTATTACAGAAGACCAAGTTCCGGAACACATCTGCAAATCAACCACTGAAACAAAGAAAAGAGATACAGTGAAGAAAACGTTATTTTCCCAATAAACGCATCGGGACCTGGCGTCTGATCAGGCTTCAAAAAGTTTACCACTCAGTTTTATATCAATAGTTAGAATTGTCTTGCGTTTGTAACCCGACGTCTGATCAGGCTTCAAAATGTTTACCACTCAGTTTTATATCAATAGTTAGAATTGTCTTGCGTTTGTAACCCGACGTCTGATCAGGCTTCAAAATGTTTACCACTCAGTTTTATATCAATAGTTAGAATTGTCTTGCGTTTGCGTTTCGCTTGCGTTTAAATGGAAAAGAATCACTTTTTCTCCACTGTATAACCCAACCGGAATTAACCTTTTCATCATCAAATCTATCGTAAGGTTTCATACCCCTCCATCGCCTTATTGTCGTCTGCTTCAATATTGTTATCTGCAATATCATTTCAATGTTAGATTCAAGGCAGTATAACTGACGTTATTCCAAAACAAATGGCAAACAGTTATGATCCTGATCAGACGCTGTGTTATGCGGCGTCTGATCAGAATCAAAATTGTTAGCAAATGCGCTTTATGACGTCATTGTGAGTGAAAGGGTTAAGTTAATGGCCTCTGCGGCCGCACGTAACTGGCCAACTTTTGTTTCAAATACTTGACTCCGAGTACAATGAATATTTGCATTTTGGAAAAAAGTTTTGACCTTGATCAGATGCCGTGAAATGCAGCGTCTGATAAAGGTCAAAACTCAATATTTCTTAAAACAAAATACCCAACTTTTAAATTTTAGAAAAAGGCAGACGTCAATTTAATTGGTGCCATCATTGAAGTGATGATTTAATAAGACTATATAATGGTATTTAATACGGTTGACAGCTTAAAATAAGGATGACAGCAAAGCAGAAAGCTCATTCAAGAGTTTTTCTTCTTTACTGTCATTCTGCTTTAAACAATCACATGCCTTAACTCTTTCATCCCTGAAACTTCAAATGGACAATCCCAGTTTCCATTTTAGTCCAGTCCATTTCTGACTTTAATTAATAAAGGGTTGTTTTTGTCAATGTTTTGCATTGTGACAAACAGTGAAGACCCAGATCAGAGGGCTCCATAAGGAGCCCTCTGATCTGGGTATTCCCTGTTTGCATAGAACAAGTGCACTACTCACATGTAAACTGTTTGAAAAGACGCCTATATGCGGGACTAGGGTTCAAAGGGTTAATCCCAAGTCAATACGGCTACTAAACAAACAACTTTTTTTTACTTTACTTTACTTCCATCCAGCTTTAAGCTGCCGATTGGGTAGAGCACAATTATTCACTAAGTCTTATTAGTACAGTGGAGAATCTGTTATTCTTTCCCAATAAACGCGTTTACGCTAAAACTATTATTTGCAGTGCAAACAGTTTGGAGCCAGATCAGACGCCGGGTCACCCGGCGTATGACCAGGCTCCAAACTGTTTGCCACCAAGATAAACATGAATTATCAGAATTGTCCAAAAGTTGTTCTTTTCTACGTTTTAGTGCTTTGCGTTTGCGTACGTTTGCGTTTAAACGGGAAAGAATAACAGATTATCCACTGTAAAAGTGGCATTGTGTAGGCTTTTAGAGGGAACACTGTACATGTACTTTCAAAATGTCCATTTACTCAGAGCAACTTTATCCATACCTACTAGTATGATATTTCGACTTATTGACTCTGAGTAAATTGATTATTTGAAAGTATGGACAATCCAGAGCAAGAGAACAATTTACATTGTTGTACTGTACATGTAGTGTTTACGTCGGACAAAGCTGACACAATGGAGGTTAAAATAACATTAAATCCTACCACAGCCAATATACCGTCTACTTAAATTTTGTCATCTACATGTACATTATTTCTAAATTCAAATCCAGGGGTGTTTGCATTTTTGTAGCAGAAAACACAATTCAAAAATGTTGATCCTGTTCAAAAGCTGAATTAATTTGTAATCTATATACGAACAGTGTGCTTATGCAGTTGTTTAGTGCCTGACAGCGCAAGGGTTCAATATACAATTTATATACAGTGAAACCCCTCTAAACCGGACATGTTTTGGGACAACACGAATTTCCGGTTTAGATGGGTTTCCGGTTTAAAGGGGTTTTAACCCATAGTTTGCTTCTAGTATAGAAGACAGCTGATCACTTAACGCAAATTTCAAGCTGCTTTAAATATATAAAAATTTCTGATGATACATATTCATGAATATATTTTCTTCAGCGAAGGAATAAATCAAGGCGTACAAGGGCATACCTATGGTGTAATGGGTTAAAATAAAGAAGGGTTGGAAACGGGATCAACAGTATTGTCCGGTTTAGAGAGTATTCCGGTATATAGAGGTTCCGGTTTAGAGGGGTTTCACTGTATAGCCATGGGCATAATGCAAATAGCTGGTTACTTCATCACCAACAATCTGTCCTGGGTTTGTGCAATATTTACCAGTCTTTCCTCCATATAGCTTGGTTTCAGTATTGAAGACAGATAGTTGCTTAACCCTTTCCCCCATAGAAGCGACTTTTAGCGTATTCAATTTATTCCTCCGCTGAAGAAAATAGTTCCAATTTAATCTATCATGATTATATAGTATAGGGAAAATTTTCAATATTCTAGCACATGGAAGCTTAAAGCAGGCTGAAAGTAAAGCAGAATGCGCCTTAGGGCGCATTCTGCTTTACTTTCAACCTGCTTTAAGTAGTCACCTATTTTCAATACTAGAAATAGGCTATCAGGTAAAGGGTTAAAGCAGGTTGAGAATTAAGTGAAACTATTTTCTTCAGCGGATGAATAAACTAAATACTATAGCTATATGTGGTAATGATTTGTTCTATTTGTAAACACAGCAACCAGTGCAAAAGAGCAAACATGTTTATAAATGTATCTAGCTTTTGATCCAGAGCAAAACTGTAAGCCAAATACCAGTGAAGCCGCAATTGGTTTCTTTATATAAAGACAAATTAGCATTTGACTTCAAACAACAAAGAGATGTAAATGTGTTATGGTAATCAGTCAAATAAACACTTGCCCTGCTACACGCTACTCTTGCTAGTATTTTCAAACAGTTTGAATCCAGATCAGACGCCGAGTTACTCGGCGTCTTATCTGGATCAAAACTGTTTGGTACTCATATATATGTTTCTTCATATTTTATATGAATGAATAATATATGCGTTTATTTGAATGCAGACGACAATGGTTAAGCAGAAGATCATGGCATATGACTGAACAAGGGTAAAGGTCATTGTGTTCTACACGGGATACGAAGTAACACATGTGTGCTAAGAATTACTTCTATTGAAAATAATTTGGAGCCATTTCAAACGCCGAATAACCCGATGCATGATCTGGCTCCAAACCGATTAGCCGTAAAGATAAAACTAAAAAGTCAACTACTTTAAAACGCTGTCTTTTGTTTACATTCCATTTCATGGCATTTGCACTTAATTTAATAGGGAAACGATATAACGCTTGGGGCATCCTAGCTTATTCGACGAATACATTTTAGGTTTTATGGATGTTTCGTTCTTGTTTGATGAATGTGTTGCGACTGCTGTCCATTACCGCGGTAAAGTGTTGTGAATAAAATCAAGTAAATCAAAAAGCTCCTATAGGATATGTGCTGTTTTACTGATACTTATGTTTCCTCTCTATAACGACACCCAATGGGAGAAACATATTGTTTGTGTTGTTTGGAGGGAGTCGTTATAGGGAGGGAAAATTAAGACTTTGCTTGCATTTGCAAAAAGCTTGAATCCAGTTCAGACGCCGCGTAACCCGGCGTCTGATCTTGATTCAAGCTGTTTGTCACTCGTCATAATATTACTTCTATCAAAATGTCCTTTTAGCAGACGACAATTTTAAGTAAGCGACATTTTAGCAGTAAAAGCGTTAGACATTAATTGTACTTTTAAGGTAACTGCGACAAGGGTCGTTGTAAGGAGGGAGTCGTTGTTGGTAGGGCCGTTGTAGGGAGGGAACACTATACTTATGTTCCCTATATTTCGCGATCAAAGACTTTCTACAGACGCATTCTGCTTTACTTTCAATCTGCTAAAAGTCGTCATACACATAGATTCAAAACTAGAAGCAGGCTATGGAGTAAAGTGTTTAATAGTACAATATGCATCTGCAAGGCAACTCTTATTCTAAAGGCTATACATTTCGTGATGTGTCATCCTTCCTAACTTCTACCACTGAATTTAAATTCCATACTGTCACATAAAACAGTTTTGACAGCAAGTTAATATACGTGTGTTGAGCGACTTCTTGAAATACGAGACCAATTCAAATTTGAAAATACACGTGGTTTCTGGATTAATGGTAAAATAATGCAGAAAGGTGCCATAAGAAATTTCTGAAATATGTTTATTCTGCATTAAATCGAGAGTCACGTGTCTTTATAGATACGCACGCCCACTTTAACTAGTAGTCGCGTATTACAAGATTGACTGTAATTAATTAATTGCTCAGCTATTTATAGATACAAAAGTAGTAATCAAATTTGCATATCAAGCACATACCTATATCTGAACAATAAAACGTAAAACCGTGCACACAACCATAATTTAATCACCTGTTACATTCTTAGAACAAACATATAAAAAAGTAATATGTTACGAGTTGTAACACTTAAACATTACATACATTTCAAAAAGAGTAGACCCAGACCAACCAAAGAGCCGAATAACTATTTCAGTTAAATAACTTTTAACTGCAATGCACACAACGCGGACAAAGATCGCACGTTTTGTTTGATCTAGGTCTCTGCTGTTTGCAATGTCGTTGGATCCATTTTCTCAAAACCTACAGTGGAGAAAACCGTTTTTCTTTCCAAATAAACGCTAGTTCTATTATTTCAAATGCAAACCGTTTGTAGCCATATCAGACGCCGGGTAACCCGGCGTCTGATCAGGCTTCAAACTGTTTGCCACTCAGATTAAAATGAATAGTCAGAATTGTCAAAATGTTGTTAATTTCTCCATTTTATTACACTGTGTTTGCGTTTTGTTTGCGGTTAACGGGAAAGATTAACGTCATCTCCACTGTATCTGAATAATGAAAAAAAGACTTACCTCCACCCTGCACTCCAAGAATAAAAGAAGCGAAGAGAATCAACACTGTCATGTTCGAATAATAGTTGCAGCGCTTTAAGCTTACAGCGTTGACTTTCAAATGTCACCAACGAATGTCCCTTTATTGTAAGAGGTTTAACTATTTCGTACTTCTAAACTGCGCTTTATCACACACAAATCTCTGCATCATTGATTACAGTCTAAACATTCCGGGTCCAAACTCTTCAGAATCGCATTTTCAATAAACAGCTTCTGTTTTGATAAATCAAAATCCGCTCAGTTGAAATCGGGGGGATTTTCCCGACCTACCCGTTATTTTTACGGGTTCAATTTTGGATCATTGACGTAAATGTCTGCCTCTCGGCCAATGAATCTCGCTAGTAGTTCACTATCGTGACTGTCCGAATCACTGAGGCGTGCATGGGTGATTATAGTAAATCCTTATCCCGCTGTTTTACCGTCTGCTTTTGAAATTGTCGTCTGCAAAGTTTGTGAAATTATTTTTTAGTATTTCTAAAATAGAAGAATCATAAAGACGGTTGTAAAATAGTTTGGATCAAGATCAGACGCCGCGCAACGCGGCGTCTGATCTTGATCCAACCTGTTTACCAATAACTATCAAGTCGCGATCGGCAGGGTATATGTAATGGTTTAATTATTTTGATTTCCCAGGCCGATTTAACTACTTTTGCAAGTAGTTTGGCTCCTGATCAGACTTTGAGTTACTCCAGATTGTTTAAATATGTAATACAGATTGTTTGAAGCTCATTTTAATGTTTCTTCCAATAAAATGGCAAACATTGAATAAAAAGAAACCCGTGCAGACGACATTTTTATGCAGACGGTAAAAAGGCAATGAAAGTGTAATCCATCACGATATATAGGCACACTGCGCTTATAATAGCCGATTTTCAATACCCCGAAATCAGAGCCGTTAGTCATGCTACTATTTTCGGCTATTATAAATTTGGGTGCAGAAGTTGACCTTGTCGGACCCGTCATTGTCAGTTTAACACTGTCCAGCCAAATCCTTCGTCTGCTTAACCATGTTAACCTCTTTTGCCGCTATAATACTGATTTCTCCTTTAGTTAACCCTTTTGCGCCCAATAGATTATTTCTTGCTTATACTTTGGATTAGTCCATTTTTTATCTCTGGGGTGCCTGATCTAAATTTGTTTCCAGTTTTGTTTTTCGTGGGCACAAATTGGTTAGATTTCTAAACTAGACTTTAGACAAAAGTCTACAGAAACATCTAAACGATCGCAAAATAGTTTAACTCTGATCGCGACTTCATTGGTATTCTCTAACAAAACTATTGGAACCACAGGGCTGCCATTTCTCCGGATTTTTCCTAAGTCTTCGGATTTTTATCCTAGCAGATGGAAGCTTAAAACAGGCTGCAAGTAAAGCATTCTGCTTAAGGCGCATTCTGCTTTACTTTCAACATGTTTTAAGCAGTCATGTGTCTTCAAAACAAGAAACAGACTATGGGGTAAAGGTACGATTGGTAAAATTGCATCTGAAACAAGAAATATCTTTAAAAAAGATATTCGGCGGAATGAGTGGTTGAACTAAGGCTATATAGATGGGTGTGCAAAATTGAATTAAATTGAGGTTTTCAAAGAATATATATCTTGGATTGAAAAGCAAAAAATACAAGTATTCAATTGAAACAGTAACTTTTATTTAAAATGCAAAACTATCATGTACAGAAATGCAAAACAAAACAATAATTTAACTCATATCCTAGCTACTGGTAGGAGATCCTCACATTAATCTATTGTTCCATTCATAGAGTTTCTTGAAACAAACTATAGCATACACAAATGTACAGATACAACAATCTACTGTACTTCACTCTTGTAAATAATGATGAAACGACACAATTGTGTTTAACTCACTTGAGGCTATTCATATATAAAATATTGCTTTTAATATATGGCAAATGTGTACAAATAGTTAACAATTAAAACAAATTGGTTGTAAACAATTATGAAACACCTAGCTTCCTCTGTATATCTATAAATAGATTTTAGATCATAGCATAATTTTGTCAATTCTGTGGCCTAGTGTAGTAAACAGACAGCCTGTATCTCTAAATGTTACACCCACAGTCCACATCATGTAAAACTGTAATGGGACATAAACCAGCCTACAGGGCTCCAGATAAGAGTGAGTAAACTAAACAAATCACATTTTTTCACCTCTTTTAGCACCAAACCCTATGGTATTACCACTCATTTTGATTGTCTTGAAGAGACAATTCATATGTATAGTGACACAACAGGGTTTAATGCACAAATAAAGATTTTAAGTTTTGAAACAATTCCCTTATCTGGAGCCCTGGCTACTATCCAATCAGACTATTCAGTTTCAACAGGTGCTCTTAATTCTAAATTTCTGATCAAATATTATTGGTTGAAATGTGTGGCCAAATATTAAAGTGTGTCTAAATAGAAAACAGTCAGCTCCGCCGAAAAATGAAAATTTGAAATCTTAGGATTTTTATTATCAACTTATGGTAGCCCTGGATCCAGATAACCCTGGGGTCCGTGTTTTTGAAATTTCCTAAAAAAAATGGTCGCAAGTCAGATTCTAAAATTATCAATATTAATTTATTTTTTCCATCTAATCCTGTCTTGTGACATCTCTTTGGAATCGTCTAGAAAAGACTATTCCAAAGAGATGTCACAATACAGGATTAGATGGAGAAATCAGAAGTGTCACGGCGCCATACAACCAAACTGAAGCAATCCGATTTCATAAAAAAAATCTTATTTGACATTTTTAAGCAAATTACATATAAAATCCAGACGATAGCACAACTGCAAAAACATTTGAAATCCAATGAATTAAGTGACATTTCAAATATGATAATACATTAAATTACAATGTATTGTCTTTTAAACAGGTTATGTTACAATTTACTGCAGGCCAACAGTCAAGTCGGAAAGTCCCAAATGATCTCTCTTTATAATGTTTGACCTTTGATTTAGAGGTCATCTGCCTGTACAGATCGAAACGATAATTCATTCAGTGGTCGTCAATCCCTTGTTAGAAAATCTTCTTGTCTACTTTCCCACGCTTCGCCACAGTTTGTCCAAAGCTTGAATTTATTTGATGTTTAACCCTTTACCCCATAGCCTGTTTCTAGTTTTGACGATAGGTGACTACTTAAAGCAGGTTGAAAGAAAAGCAGAATGCGCCTTATGGCGCATTCTGCTTTGCTTTCAACATGTATTAAGATAAAATCTGCTAAAATAAAGAAACTATTTCTTATGTTGCACATTCATTTTTTCCCAATGATTTTATTTAAATATTTTATATCCATACAAATCGTTACACCCCAACATGAAGTATAAGTAGAAAATACAATACAATGTAATTTGCATGAAGAATCAATGGACTATTGAAATATATATCATCAAAACAAAATAATATTTTTAACATACAATTTGTCTATTGAATGTAAATATATAAAAAATACATTTTTATGGAAAAACTTTTAAATGGTATATATATAAAAAAGAAAGAAACATGCATTTTTGCTAGGTTATTTATATTACTGTAAGGTCTATGTCTAAATGTAGTTTAATACAAGATATCGTACAGTTGTCCATGTAGAAATAGTATTTTCTGTATTATTACATGCTTGTTTAATATCCCATGCTAGTTTCAATGAGTTATTTAACCCGCTTATTGACGGCACGATTTTCTTTGTTTTGCATAAAGATATATATCGTTTTATTTCTAAAAACAAAATGTCAAGTTTGAAGTCTTTTTGATCGGTTCCCAAAAGAACATATAAACTATTTATTTTGAGGTTTGGGTTATATTTTACTAACTTACCTGAAATGTATGTTATTATTGGTTTCACTTTAAAACATTCCCAGAATAAATGAACAATAGGCTTCCATGATTATGGCAGAAAGTGCATAAAGTAGTATCTTTGATTTTAATTTTAAATAATAATGTATTCGTAGGTAAAATTCTATGTATAATTCTAGTTTGTAACCATTACAAGTAAGTATATCTTTAGTACAATTAAATACATAGCTGTATTAATACTCGTATTGTACTGACACCCATTCGGGTTGACTAGTAGGGATTATATACAAACTTATTATCACAGTTTCTGGTTAAAATGGGGTACATATAACAATTAATGGTTGGGTATTGACATTCTAAAAGTGAATCTTTTTTCGGAGTAAATCCTGCTCTATTTATAAAAGACTTAACTGCATTTATTAAGCCATAATAATGAAGGAAATTAATCTTTTTTCCACTCACGTCTTCTAAGTATTTTAAATCTACAAAATTCCATCTTTATCTAGAATGTCGTTTACATATCGTATTCCCGATTCCTCTATCGTAAAGTGTTGGTATATATACAGCTTTTTTATTTATGAGAAAATTGTCATTATAGAATTATGGCATATTATATATGAGTTGTATATCTCCAACACTACTCTTTTTAATATAAAGCATATACGCTTATAAGATATCGACCCAAAATTTATTCTTTAATTTATTCAATATCAGTTTGCAGAACATGTTTCCAGAATTCAGATCCTTTGTCGTGTCTATCAGGTTTTGCAATAGATTAAAACTTTACTATCATTCTGAAATATGAAATTCTTAAACCATTTAATTTGTAAACTGCTTATGTAGCTTTCAATATCAGTCCTTTTAACCCTCCTTCTGAATAATCTTTATTTGAACGTCTCGTTTTACTTTTGCTTTACCGTCCCATAAAAATTCATAAATCATATTAGTAAGATTTTTGACGAAGTTCATTGTTGGCGTTGGCAAGCTTACAAACAAATGTGTAGGTATATGTTGAAGTAAAGCTTTAATAACAGTTATTTTGCCGATAGGAGTCAGTTTCCGCCTTTTCTAACATGAAATACATTTGTACAAATTTTTTCTTTTCTTCAAAATTTATTTCGCAGATCACATTTAAATTTTCATCAAAATGTATCCCTAGAACTTTAAACTGACTATCACTCCAAGATAGTTTCTATTTCGTTTTTATTGACCTGGTACTGTACTTTAGAGAACCAATCAAAATGACCTTCGTTTTGTCAAAATTGACATAAAGATCGGATATAGATGAAAAATCATTGATTACTTCTAAAACATTATGCAAGGACTTGTCAGAGCCATCTAAAATAAGACAGTGTCATCTGCAAATTGAGATATAATGTACTCTTCCCCCTTGAATTTTATTCCAGTGATATTCTTACAATTTCTTATTCTTATTGCTAGAATTTCAGCACACAGTATAAAAATATAAGCTGATATTTGGTCACCTTGTCTGCAGCCTCGCTTAACTTGAAAAACGTTTGATAGAAACCCATTGAGTTGTACACAAACCTGAGTATTATACAGAAATAGTCTAATCCACGTTTTAAACATATCACCAAAGTTAAACAATGACAAAGTTTTATCAATAAAGTCAAATGACACGGAGTCAAATGCTCTCTCAAAATCTATAAGCATTAATAAACCTGGCATATTGTTATCTTCGCAGTATTTCATAATATCATATAATAATTTAGTATTTTCACCAATGTTTCTACCTTTAACAAATCCAGTCTGATCGTGAGACACTGGCGTATTTAAGACAGTTTTAATTCTGTTTGCTTTACTACCAGATGCTAATTTATACAATACCTTTAACAATGTTATTGGTCTCGAATTCTTCAAAAATTGTTTTGATTTATTGTCCTTTGGTAAACATTCATTCATATATACATTCATTTGTTGCACATTCATGACTGTAAAACATTGAAATATTTTCTGCTGAGAAGGAATAAATTATAGGCGTTAAAATGTGCACAAGTTTGTATGGAGTAATGAGTTAACGTCAGCCGGTAAACTATGCAGACTCAGAAACGTTGAGGAATACCGTGCTAAGTGGTTAACCAACAAATGCGACAAATTGTATAGTGCGCTATTTACAGTTTCGTTTTGTTTTTGGTTCATAGGTTTCATTATTAGCTGTTTTATTTTGCTCGTGGCAGATTGTGTTACTTTGGGGGGGGGGGGGGGGGTGTCAAGATTTATTTTTCAACTAAATGTTTATGGATATATAGACAGATTTATTCATAATAAAATGTACATTTTCATTGCACCTTGATTAAACTAGCAACACAGTAAGCATAATAAATCAACGCAGCCATGTCAAACAACATTATACAAGAAGGATAACACAAAAAATAGTAAACATTTTGACAAATTTCTGTTTTAAAATAGTGATTGATATAATATAATATTATGATAGTTTCAGTAAAAGGTAACATTTTAATCTCAGTCTAAACTTTTGTAAGTATGCGCCAATTACGATATACTTACGGTAAAAATCCCAAAAATATGGAGACCATGTATACCTGCTGTATTTATGCCATTAACTACCCTATGATAATTTGCTTTTATCATACAGTAATTTGTCCAAAAGTCAAAAACTTAATGACAAACAGTGTAGACCTTAAGCAGACCAAGATTTTGGACATGGTCAGCAGAGGATATATATTCAAGTTCCTTACAAAGGTTCAATACCCACCTGAACTACAAAGCCTCGTCGAATCCTTCTACATCAACATGAAGGGATCAGTACAGTATAATGGTCCAAACACACCAGAATCACGTGACATACATGTACGCAGCGCCATAAAACAAGACTGCGTCTTTGCTCCAACTTGCTTTTTGGTCTTGAAACATGCTTTCGACATGTCAAGACAGAGGGAGTCTACCTTCATATCAGATCGTACGGCAAGCTGTTTTACCTTGCACACACAAGGCCAAAACGATAGTATGAGAGGTTTTGATCAGAGACATCTGGAACCCGTTTCATAAAACTTCGTACTACAAATGTTGTCGTAAGTCAGATTATAAAAGGCTCAATTATTATTAAATTCTACATATAATCCTGTCTTGTGACAAAGAGAAACTATAAATTAAATGCTATCTAAAGATTTGACATACGACCGTTTTTGTAGTACGAAGTTTTATGAAACGGGCCCCTGGTTGATGCGGCAGTCACAGTCCACACCGAGTAGGACTCTAGACTAAAATGAATTGCTTCTCCGAGGCTGCAATGACCTTGAACTGATTATCAGTCTGAAGACGACAAACGCTTTCGTACAGTGTGTGCATGCGCCACAAGTCATCACCATTTGCGACTATAAAGTGAAAGTTGTTAACTCATTTACGTACATACTTAGGGTCCACATTCAGTAGCAACCTCATCCTAGATACAGAGAAAGACAAGAAGATTGCAGAAGCAGCACTCACGTTCGCTCAAATCTCCACATGAGTATGGCAGAACTCCAAGCTCTCTGTTAAGACAAAGACGAATGTATGCAATGGCTGCGTCGTCAGCGCTCTTCGATGATTGTTCAGTATGTAATGAAACAAGTGCAAGCTTTTCCTTGTCAATAATCCATCTATATACACATTAAGTTCACTACTAAATGTAGTATCTAACATTAACATTGACACCAAATATGTGTAGGTCGGTTGTAAAGAAATTGATGAAAATGTACGTTGGTAAAACTTCCCGTATACACTGCATTCAAAATGGTTGGAAAAGGGTCTCCGGAAATCGTTCAAATTTGAAGCTACAGTGTATACACAAGTGCGTTACAAACAAGCTTATCTGCAAAAGACCCATGCCTTGAACTTTTTGATATGTTTGGGAAAATCAAGTTTTCATAAGTATAAGTCAAAAAGGGAACATTCAGTTGTCACGAAGCAAACCATTGATACTCTTACAGCAAGATTCAAGGTATACGTTCAGTACAGGGCAAAACTAAGATGTAAGACGGACACAAATGACACAGAGATCGTAAGTGAACACTAGGTCGATCTTGCTGCATACAATGCTAGACGGAAAAGCCTCGTTGCTTAACTTTGCAGCTGGTTTCAGGAGAAGAAAAACGGCCAGCTTAGCAAAAGGCAAAAGGCAAATGGCCCCACAGAAACGAGCACTGTAAGCTAGACAAACCACTGAACATCCATCTGTGCGTTTTATGTAACTGGGGTTTCGGTATATCCTGTGGTGAAATTCCATCAGGAGAGAAAAATAGGAACAAATACATGGTCACCACTGACTGAAGGAGGTCAACGACGATGTAGGATAATATCAAATGCTTCAAGCGATTTGCTCAAAAATAGATGTTTCAGTATTTCATGATACATGTAGTAGTTGAAGGTTATCTTTTTCCTGCAGTTTTTCGTTCATTTGAGTACACCATTGAGAGAAAACGATTAGGGGAGATAACTTCCCTACTACATGTATAATACATTAAGACTACTTAGAGTTTTTCCTCTTAAACGAACATTGCTCGATTTAGAGTGTAGTGCATTCGAATAAGTATTGCCCCCCAAAACATTTTACTGCATGCATGTACAGGGCTCCAGATAAGGGGAGTACTTCAACACATAAACCTTTATTTTTTCTTTAAACCCTATGGTGTCACTGAGACGATTCTAATGAGTAGTAACACCATAGGATTGGTGCTTAAATGAGAAAACATCGAAGTTGTTCAGTTTACCCCCTCTTATCTGAAGCCCTTGTGTAGTACACAATCTATAGGCCCGTAGGAAGCAAAATTGGATGGGGCACACCCTACATCTCTACATTGAACACTCTTCAATCGGAAGGGGGGGGGGGGCACCGATATGTTGTCTCTTTAGCTGCAGTCTGCACGCGACGCGAGTTTCCCTTTGATGTGTTAAAGTCGATTTTTGTCATCCTTTATAGTGCACATTTTCTGATGGAATAATATGTGTTTACTTTACACAACTAGCCTTCACTATTCCGTTTCGACACAGCAAATACATGATATAAAAGCAGTGGAGTCTCGCACACTGGAGTTCATTTACACACATTTAAGAACAGAAAATTAACGAAACGAATTAAACTGCTCCGAAATTAAAGAAAATTGTCCGTATTAAACCTGTTGGTTTTTTTCACTACGGAAAAATACGGATACTGCCGAATGACATTGATGTTACGCATGCTTGCTAATTGCCAATTGTGTATGTCATTAAAATAGTTATTCAACATAGTTATAATGATACTGTAGTTACTGAATCGGAGGACAGACAAAAGGAAGAGGCGCATATCAAAGCATCCCTAAAGAAGTGCGGTTACCCAGATTGGACATTTAAAAGTGTGAAAGAGAAAGTGAAGAAAGCAAAAGAGAGAAACAAGTCAAGTGTTGATAGGGAAAAATCCAAAGGTGTAGTGGTCCTTCCATATATAAGTGGAGTTACAGAAACCCTCCAACGTGTGTTCCAACGCAACAAGATAGCGGTGTCCCAAAAGCCCCACCAGACTCTTCGAAATATTTGGTGCACCCGAAAGACAAAATAGACAAGCTTGAAACGTGTAACGTCGTCTACCAAATTGAATGTGGGAATTGCACCAAAAGCTATGTTGGAGAAACTGGCAGGAAGTTGAGAACGAGACTCGGAGAACACAGAAAATACGTGGAAGCCAACAGGGGTAGGGCATACACTCGGTCCGAAAGGAAACAATCACAAACTGAATTCCACAAGAGTGCTATAACTGATCATGTGGCACAGGAGAATCACGTGATCAATTGGAGCTCCACATATATATTAGACAAAGAAAGTGATCAGCGCACCCGTCAGATAAGGGAGGCAATCCAGATCCGAGCGAACCCCAGCGTTATGAACAGGGACCAGGGGGCGTTCCGACTCAGCAAGGTTTACAACCCTTTGTTTACTGCCACTTCCGGTAGTAGCAAAGGGAAGTAACACCCGTCGACTACAGTTCAGTCGCCAGTCAGTTCACGAAACTGTCTTGGTAAAAATACCTTTGTTAGCAGTGTCTCAAGAACATTCACTATGAAATAGTTATAATGAGATTATCAATTTAAAGCTATACAGTCTATTTCTTCTATGATCGATGCTGAAACACGCATACTTTCAAACAATGCTAGATCTAGTTATTTGAATCACTGTGTTGACCTAGGTCAAAGTTTTCGTGTGTTTTTTTTTTAAATAATAATTCCTGTATATTCTCCTTTTCAGAGTAAATATAATCTACAAAGAAGAACTTCTGTTTAGTGTTCAAAGGACGAAAATTATGCAAATATAGATAATAGAGCTTCAAAATGAGCCCCTGTTCTGGATAGAATTTGTTTGATCAGTTGTTTGACCAGTTCCCATTCTGTATGCACCTTCATGGAGAAATCACATTTTATGATTTTGTGATTTCTCCATGGCACCTTGTATCAAGCTTATAAAGTTTTTGAGTCGAGTCTCATATCGTTCTTAATCATTTGATTGGTCAGATTTGAGAGTCATATGGATTAACGAAACAAATCTAGATGAAAAATAACGTAACTTAGCGTAATTGATATTTCGTTATATTTTCTTATTTAGCATAATATACACAAAGATCTATAACGCACACTGGTTTAAAAACACAAACACACATAGAAAAATGATTAAGACACAGCGATTACCTAAATGCAACCCAAGACATCCAAAATAGTAGGAAAATATTATAGAAATGTAAGGAATAGCTCAAATTTATCGAGTTCTGTACTGTTTGTGATTGTTTAAATGATTCTATTTAGCAATCAGTCTACCTGGCGCTGTTTAGTCTTTTCCACATGAAAAGTTCGAACCCAGACCGTGATCGAACCCACATAGGCGAAGAGCTGAGTTATTGTTACTCACAGTGACTGTAATATTCTCTCTACATGTACCACGAAGGCCCCGATAAATAATATCTACGAAACATACATATGAAATGACTAAACACTCGTGCAGGAAATTCACGAGCTCTGAAGCTAATTGAAATTACTGAACCCTTTCCTCCATAGATACTCCACTGCTTTTATATCATGTATATGCTGTGTCGAAACGGAACAGTGAGGGCTGGCTGTGTAAAGTAAACACATATTATTCCATCAGAAAATGTGCACTAAATGATGACGAAAATCGACTTTAACACATCAAAGGGAAACTCGCGTCGCGTGCAGACTGCAGGTTGAGGTAAACAAAAGCTGAAATATGCCATTAATAGTTTGTGACTCGGATTGATCCTACATGTTAATTCCGACAAAATGCTTCCATCTGCATTGCCTGGTCTGCATACATTTATACAACATCTGCATTTATTATTGTTTATTTTACGAGTCCGTTGTCTATGCACTTCAACACCTACAATGTAGATTTCGACCAAACGCATAATATTTATGAATAATTCCTCGTTTCACAAGTTTCTGGACTCTCCGTGGCGAGATCTATCGCGGAGATTAAATTGTATCGATTTTCCTACGCAGCGTGAAGCCTGTCTCACAGAGAACACACGGCTTATACGATTGGCCATGCGTGTAAACCGTACATACAACCGAACCAACCGTGGCCTTATCCGAGTTACACTCGGGCCATTCGAGTGTATCCGTGAAAGCCGTGTATGATTTTTAAAACTTTTAAAAAACTGGCACGGGTGCCATGTCCGTGTATGTTCGTATTAGCGATCGTACAAGACCGTGAGAGACCGTGTGAGACCGTACGAGACCGTATACACAACCGCACATGAATTCCACTTAACACGAGTGAGCTCAACCGTGTCAATATCGTATATAAATCGTATGGAGCAAAAGTCGGTGGGACCGTATGTAAAGCCTGTAAATGTCCAACTAATCCAGTAAAAGTCGTGTTTAATCGTACTTGGCCGTAACAGACCGTACTAGACCGTACTTGGAACCGTACAACAATCGTATGAAAATCGTTTTGCAAATCTTGTTCAAACCGTGACAAACCTTGCTTGACCGAGTATATCCGTGCTTTGTTCGTACATACTCGTGCTACATTCGTACCAGTCAACCCGTGTATAACCGAGTATACCATATTGGAACCGTGTGCCCAACCGTGTTCTGTGTGAGACAGGCTTTAAGCGCGAAATCGCGGCGGAAATCTCGCTTATCCCAAGCAGTGGGGAGAGGAAAAACGCAGTTTGTCCTTGCAAAGTGATTTCTTGCCAAAGAGGACAAGAGGAATTAACAAAATCCACGTGAACTGTACTGTACTTTTGTAAACGAAAAAAGTAGTTCCATCTTGGCTTCCTCCATTTTTTAAAATATGACCTCCAAACTTTAAATTACATTTTATGCTTATTACATCAGTAGTTTCTAAATATGACATTCCTTTGTTGACTGGAAGTATATGATCAATAAAATGTAAAATGAAGAATTCAAATGTTGGCACTTGTTAAAAAGATACATGGACATTTCCAGACTCTGTTAGTGGCACCATAAATAGCTAAGTAGTGATTAATTTTACATCAATACTCCTTTATAAAGCTTCTACAAGTCCTAACGCTCAAAATGATATATAATATTGGTATGTTGCATGTAGGCATTTTGGAAAAAAGTCGGAAAAAGTCGGCCTGTCAAACCTTATCTCGGAGTTCTTCTGTACATATTTGATTTACGCATTCCCCTTTGATCGTCAGAGCTTGAATATTTTCCGTATGTAACATTGCCGAGTTATGGTCATTTCGTTACCTGTAAAATAAGTTATTTCGTAACCGCATTTTGAGTCATTTCGTTAACATTAAAAAAGTATAAGTCATTTCGAAACCGCAAAAATTAAGTTTTCGTAACCTCCTAGAAAATTGAGCAAGTACAGTCGAACTTCGATATCTCGAACTCGCTTAACTCGAACTAACCGATAGTTCGACACATGGATTACATCATTTCATGTTCGGTTCACTCGAACATATCCGTAGTTCAAAGTAAAAACGTGGCATAGCCACGTTTTAACTTTGATTAACGGATATGTTCGACATAACCGAGTTCGAGATATCGAAGTTCGACTGTAATTTCGTACGCACAGAAACTTTGAAAGGTAACCGGCCAGAGCATTGAATAAGTAATTCCGTCGCCAAGACATTTGATTAAGTCAATTTACGTAATGTTGATTTTGAGAAATAGAAGCAGACGAAAAGATGAGTTTAAAAACTTCCTGTTAGGATGTAAACACATTTTGCTCATTTCAATGACTCAACGCATGCATTTGTCGTCTACTTAACCCTATCCCCAATAGAAGCGCCTTTTAGCGGATATGATTTATTCATCCGCTGAAGAAAATAGTTCCAATTTAATCAGTAATGAATATGTATTATAGGGAATATTTTCTAATGCGCATTCTGCTTTACTTTCAACCTACTTTAAGTAGTCACCTATCTTAAGTAATAGAAATAGGCTATCAGGTAAAGTGTTAACCCTTTAATTGTCAAACTTATCGTGAGGTATTTTCCCTTTCACTGCTATTTTGTTGCCGGCTTCAATATTGCTGTCTGCAATATCATTTCAAAGTTAGATTTAAGGTAGAATGACTGACGTATTATCAAAACGAGTGTCAAACAGTTTAAATCCTGATCAGGCACCTTCGAACAATGTGGCGTTTAAGCCAAATTGTTTTCAGTTGAGCACAAGATTTTTCGCACAAATCTGCCAAAATTGTCTCTTTGCATTTGATAATTATTTGCTAATCGAGACACGGCCATTCCATAATTTTTGCCCCAACGTAATCAACATAAAGTTGACGAGTGTCTTATTAAGGCTCTAAATGAAACCTGTTCACGAAATTTATGCCAATGCTCCCTCTCTAGAACGGCCTTCCCACCAACGATTCCCTCCTTACAACAACACTTGCCGTTGCTTCCCAAACAAAACAAATATGTCCAACATTTTCAGGTCTGCTTTACTGTCTATTTAAAATTTGTCGTCTGCTGTTTTTCTCAAAGTTACATCAGAGCCATTTTGACAGAAAAAACAGAATGACGATTGACAAACAGCTTGAAACCAGATCAGACGCCGCGTAACGATTCAAGCTGTTTGCAAATGTAAGCCTATTTCTCTCCCTATAACGGCTCCCTCCGAACAACGCACAACTTTGTTGTCTCCCATTGGGTGTCGAAGAAAGGGAGCCCTGTACGACATATTCTAGTACATATATAGCTGAGTACATAAAGGGTAAATATTTCTTGGCTCAATGACCTGATTTCAACAGAAATGCACTTCTTTAAGAACTTAAATGCTTATATACGAGGGACAATTTTAAGGAGTGGCAACTGATCAGTAACTTCAATATCATAAGTGCAAAATGCATGTGTGATATATCATTTTAAGGAGCAATTCTTTGCCGTCGCGATGGTATAACGCACGATATGATCACACAAGTCGATAAGTCCCTAAATTTACCTTAATGACCCCTACTTCAGGATACTAGACCTTTTTGTGTATTGTAGAGGTAATTTCTTTAAAGAAAACTGTATACAATTATTATTATTGCGGCCTTATTATTTTGAATAAATTTATGAATGTTTCTGTCAAGTAAAATTAGACAAGTATGCACACACTTCACAGAATAAAATGATATTATTTTATAGATATGCGGTGAAATCAAAATGTAGATATACCGATCTAGAAAAAGATTATAGTGTTCGAAAGCACATTTTGAGAGGTTTCACAAGCAAAATAAGAAATGTTGTTTTTGAAAAAAATATATATCTTAGATAACCTTTTCAATGGTAACGAAATGTTTTATTTACACTAAAATAGAGAGATAAACTGATATAGATTTATTTCAACCAAACAAACAAATTTTTTTTTTTAAAAATGTTATTTCGTCAAAAATAATGTCTGACAAGTGCTATGTTCTAGTGTCCAGAAGTAGGGGTCATTTAGGTTCATGTTGTGGCTTATCGACTTATGTGATCTTATCGAGCGTTATACCATCGTGTCGGCAAATAATTAACTCTTTAAAGTGATATATCACACATGCATTTTGCACTTATAATATTGAAGCTACTGATCAGTTGCCACTACTTAAAAGATGCCCCTCGTATATTGTGTGCACGTACATGTATAATCAAAATGCATGCTTGAGAGTAAACACTATCAAATATGGCGTATTCAAGTCATCAATGACAGATAACACTGGACGAATTCAATCGATTTTAGTTTTATCAAAATTCTTCAACTTTGTAAACTTACAGCTTAAATAATAATGAAATAAAGCCTTTTCTAGCATTTCTGCACTCCGTCAAAACTTAACTGTATACAGAGTGTGCAAATACATGTATAACCAAAATCCATTGGAAACTTTAGTACACTCGTAACTGTTGCTAGTGTAAACACTGGTATATACTGCATTTTCAGCATATCAAGGGCAGATAACTGTTGATATATTTGGTCTGATTTCAACAATATTTATCCGAGAACGTATGGCCACATGCAATCTGAGCAAGTTTCCGAAACATTGGATACAAATTGGTGATACTAGAGTGTAACACTTTTAGATGTGGACTTTTCAATAAGTCAAGGGCAAACAACTCACGAGTCACGACCTAATGGGCCCGATTTAAACCATAATCAAACTCATCCGAGAACCTATGGTCATATACAATCTGAGCAAGTTTGAGAAAGATTGGACAAAATGTGTGGCCTCAAGACTGTAAACATTGCAAATTTATTGACGACGAACAACGCTCACGGACGTCTTACATTCAAGTACATGTATTACAAAATCTAACCCCGAGATTTGCTGAGGGGAGCTAAATAAACAGAATAAATCTAACTTCCTTATTCATATTATGTACAAGAGAAACACTTATGCAAGTACAGTGGAGAAAACGTTATTCTTTCCCGTTTAAACGAAACGAAACGCAAACGCAAAACACTAAAACGTAGAAAAGTGCAACTTTTGGACAATTCTGATAATTCATGTTTATCTTGGTGGCAAACAATTTGGAGCCTGATTAGACGCCGGGTTACCCGGCGTCTGATCTGGCTCCAAACTATTTGCGATATAAATACTACCGGTATTTTTAGCGTAAACGCGTTTATTGGGAAAGAATAACTTTTTCTCCACTGTATCTGAATCACCGCAAAATGTGTTTACAAGGAAGGTTTTATAAGAAACTTGAATGTGTCAACAAGATTTAAACGCCATTGCACGTACTCAACTCAACTTTATTCACACCAAACTGCAAAATCCGATTTTTGTTAAGTCGCTTACAATCAATAATGTACTAATATTTATTTTATAACAGCGCAATCTTAAAATATAGAGATAGAATTTGAATGCAAAGCTCCAGATAAGGAGAGTATTTCAAAAACTAAAATATTTATTTCTGCATTAAACCCTATGGTGTTACTACTCATTAGAATCGTCTCGAAGAGACGATTCTAATGAGTAGTAACACCATAGAATTTGGTGCTGAAATGGGTGAGAAATGTTGGATTTGTTCAGTTTACTCCCTCTTATAGATAAACGGTGTCCACAAGATGTTCAGCTTATGTTTACTTTTGCACTAAAACTCTGCATATTTAACCCTTAACCTGCTAATCCCGACTGCATTAGAATTTGCAAACGGTTTTGATTCAGATAAGACGCTGTATCAGGCAGCGTTTGATCTGGATACAAACTGTTTGACACCCGTCTTTTACTTTAAAATTGAATAAATATGAATTTTACGAAATTTGCAGACGACAGTTTCAAAGCAGTCGATATTACAGCAGGATAAGGGTTAAAGCTTAAGAGGATCTACGTATGTACAGTGGAGAATCTGTTATTCTTTCCCAATAAACGCGTTTACGCTAAAACTATTATTTCCACTGCAAACAGTTTGGAGCCAGATCATACGCCGGGTAACCCGGCGTCTGATCAGGCTCCAAACTATTTGCCACCATGATAAACATGAAATATCAGAATTGTCCAAAAGTTGTTCTTTTCTACGTTTTAGTGCTTTGCGTTTGCGTACGTTTGCGTTTAAACGGGAAAGAATAACAGATTCTCCACTGTAGTACTTTAATAGAGAGCATCAGGGAGGATAAGTCGTTAGACTAAATGAGTCACTCATTTATTCATTTATTCAGAAATCACATCCACGCTTGTTCAAATTTACATTTATTATAAGGATAATCGAAATAAAAATAACCCAATTTTTTTATGGAAGGCCGGTGCGCCATGCTAAATGTTAAGTGCGAATTGCTATAAGCGAAATGCTAAATGCGAATTGCGAAATGCTATTTAAGTACAAAACTCTATTAGGGTTTTTTAATGCTAAATGCTAATTTGTAAAATGTCAAATGCTTAATGCTGATTCCGAAATGCGTTTTGCGAAATGCCAAATGCGAATTGCAAACATTTTATTCGCAAATTCCTTAGTGCCAAATGCGAATTGCTGTACTAAGGTCAAACAAAAAGATCTCTGTTTCCAGTTTCCCGACCGACCCTTGTTCCTAAACCAATTTTTTCATTTTTCGTATTTTTTTGAGGAACGTGTAAAAGACTCCTGGTTAATTAAGAATTGGCATATTCAACATGCAGACAACATATTTTATTGACATATTTGACAATCATACAAAACATTTCATGATATTATTAAGTCATTACTTTGCCGGTTTGGTATAACAATCATACCAGTTTAAACTTTTAAGATAATTTTTTTAAGATAATTTTGGTAATGGGACCTATCAATTTACAATTTGAATTGATACGTTTAAATTTTATGTATGACCCAGGACTCTGCAAAATAAAATACTATCATATGTTTTCATATATGAATATAATTATGAAACATATTCCATCAGAAAAATTGAATAGACTATATTATCATATGATTGTGTTAAAAAAAAGATTTTCCGACCGTCCGTCCCTAATTATTTTAAAAAGTTTTGGCGTGTAATAGGAAACAAGTTTTTTTTTTATTTGGCCTAAATTCGATTTGCTAAATGCTAAAGCGATTTGCTGAATGTCAATGATTGAGAAAAACCGCCATTTTCAAGAAACTACCAAAGCATTTGGCATTTAGGGCAAATAGCATAATTGCATTTAGCATTTGGCTTTTTACAACTAGCAATTAGCATGGCGCATCGGCCTTCCATAATCCACTTCACCGCCATGGCGTCAAACGCTCCATGCATTTGTCGTCTGCTTTTATTTTTCAAAATTCAAATTTTAAGTAAAGTAGTATCGTGGTGATTTCTTAATTTGAATCCTGATCAGAAGCCGCGTTGCGCGGCTTCTGATCTTGGATCCAATAACCATTGTACTCCGGCTTAGGCAGTGAAATGGTCACGGTAAAATGATCTTGAGACAGACAAAACGTCAATTGTTTTTAATTCACGACACGGCTCGTATACGAGACAGCTTTTTTAAAACCTTTTTGGCGACTTTAGTCATCAGGAAGTTTTGTAAGTGCCACTACACTTAACCCATTTCCCCATAGCCTGTGTTTAGTTTTAATGATAGGTGACACTCGTCAGCAATTTTATGCAAAATTAACCTTTTTGAAAAGAAATTACTGAATAAATATTAATACGAGTGTCAAACAGTTTGAATCCAGATCAGACGCCGCGTAACGCGGCGTCTGATCTGGATCCAAACTGTTTGCAAGAGAAGGCAATTGTGCCATTGGCAGCGAAAGAGTTAAGAAGGGGCATTTTCCTCCTTGCACATGTAATTAGACAAGGATAATGTTCAAGTCATTGTGTTGCAGCACGCCTCTCTCCAGGAAAAAAGTAGGTCTATGTCAAATAAATTCAATAGCAAGATATTTAGTTTAAACATATTTTATTTCAGATATTTACATGCATTTTACAATCATACAATAAAGTTTAGGATTGAAACGAAAGCAAAACTAGCTTATTGTGTGTCTTTCCTTGCACTTTTGGATATATACATATGCTCCGTCTATAGCTACACTATCATATATCGTATAAATTCTTATATCAGAGACCTTCCTACTTTGCCGTAGTCCTGGGGCTTAATTGTCATAGGGAATGTTTTCTGTTTATTACCCCGATATCATCCCCTCTGACAAGAACTAAAAGGAAGGCAGGTCGGTGGTTTCTATCCCATTCACTGTTTTACAATGCATGAGATTAGCCGAAATCACCTTCCTGAGATCATAATCATCTCATCTCATCATCCCTCATTAACTCATCAGCGCTATATGACCTATTTTGTGTCGCAGTGCCGTAAAACCCAACTCATAAATCCTTCTTATATCAGAACAGAACAGAACAGAACTTTATTTCTCGAATTCTACATAACATAGAATATATGAGGTACAACAAAAGAATATAAGTAATTACTGTTACGTGTATCAATAGCAAGATGTTTGTAAGTATGACTTAAAGCCTTTGAACCATAGTGACGCATATACCCTTTCTTTGCAGACAGGGTTTACGCCAAAAGTACAGATGACCTATGCACACAATGTAAACCCAGACCAGGGTTCGCAACGTCTGTCATTTTGCAAAACATTGTGAAATTTCATACGAATTTTTAAAAAAACAATAAATGAACTAGACTTATTTGCACACTGGAATTGCCCAATTGAAGTTTCAGGGAGAAAAGGTTAATGCTGTTCGTTTTACATACAGTGGAGAACCCGTTATTCAAACGTATTTACGCTAAAACTACTATTTCCATTGCAATTAGTTTGGAGCCAGATCAGATGCCAGGTAACTAGGCCCCGAGGTTATAAAACTTAAAACAAACTCTGTGCTCAAAACTCAGAACTTTTCTCAACTCATAATTCTTCGGCGAACATTTTATATACAACGAGTATTTGCATACATAATTCTACGGTAAAGATATATCCAAATGAGGAAACAGATATAAGTTAATGCATGTTATGTAAAAACTAGAGCATGAGATCAAAACTGAGTTTTGAGCACAGAGTTCGTTTTAAGTTTTATAACCTCGGGGCCAGGCGTCTGATCAAGCTCCAAACTGTTTGCTCCTTAATATCAATAGTCAGAATTGGCAAAAAAATATGTTCTACATTTTAGTGTACATGTATTGTGTTTGCGTTTCGTTTGCATTTAAACGGGTAAGAATAACGTTTTTCTCCACTGAATTCCTTATAGAAAAATCGTTTAATGGTTCTATTCTTCTGTTCTGATAAATGATTTAGCCAGGCGAAGCTTATCCTGATATATGGCTGTTCTGTTCTGTTCTGTTCTGTTGAAGCAGGTTGAATGTAAAGCAAGAAGCTTCTATTGTAACTGTCTGCTGTACTATGCCGCCTGGTTTCACATATCATAATTATGTTTTAAATCGGAAAACAAACATCTGTGGGTTAGGAATTGACCCTTTCCCAAATAGTCTGTTTCTAGTAACGAATAAAGGTATCCACTTAAAGCAGCTTGAAAGTAAAGCATAATGCGCCTTTAAGGCGCATTCTGCTTTACTTTCAATCTACTTTAAGCTATCATCTGTTAGAATTTAGGAAATATTTTTTATGATACAGATTCATGACTGTATAAATTGGAACTGTTTTCACCAGTGGAGGAATAAATTAAATGTGCTAAAAGGAGCTTTCATGGGGGAAACGGTTAAAAACTACAACCTTTAACTCATTACCTCATAGCCTGTTTCTAGGTTGGAAGACAGGCGACCACTCAAAGCAGATTGAAAATAAAGCAGACTGTGCATTAAGGCGCATTCTTCTTTACTTTCAGTCTGTTATATGTTACCATCTGATAGAATAAAGAAAATATTTCCTATGATATATATTCATGACTGTATAAATTTTCTTTCAGAGGAGGAATAAAATAAATGGGTAAAAATTAGTATCTATGGAGTAAATAGTTTAAAGGGTATTGTTGTTTTGTAAATCGGCGTATAACCCCTTTTACTACCAACCCCGACAATGCTAACAGTTGAAAACAGTTTGAACCCCGAGAAAACACTGTGACATGGCTTCTGACCAGTAGGTCAGTCTTAACTGTTTGAGAATCATATCATACAGTGGAGAAAACGTTATTCTTTCCCGTTTAAACGCAAACGTACGCAAACGCAAAGCACTAAAACGTAGAAAAGAACAACTTTTGGACAATTCTGATAATTCTTGTTTATCTTGGTGGCAAACAGTTTGGAGCCTGATCAGACGCCGGGTGACCCGGCGTCTGATCTGGCTCCAAACTGCTTGCACTGCAAATAATAGTTTTAGCGTAAACGCGTTTATTGGGAAAGAATAACAGATTCTCCACTGTACCATATCGTATTTGACGTAGTAGGAGAAGTAGTAAGAGTAGTTGTAGCAGCAGTATCATTTTGATTATTATCATTATTATTACAGTAGCTGTAGTTGTTTATATAAAAGTAGAAGTAAAATAAATGTTTGTTGAAAGTACATTCGAAACTCGATACTTCGAGCCCGCTTAAATCGACATTACCGGCATTTCATCGGTTTAATTTCGATAATTTGATCTTGCGTAAGTCAAACATACCGGTATTTCAAATTTTAAACGCGGCTAAGCTACTTTTTAACTTTGAAATATGGATATTTTCGGCTATGTTCGAAGTGAGTTCGAATTATAGAGTTTCGACTAGAATCTAGTCAAAACTCGATCATTCAAACTCGGCTTTAATTCGAACATGACCATAATTTGAAGTTAAAACGTGGCCGAGCCACGTTTTATCTTTGAAAAACGGTAATATTCGGTGTATGCGAGATCGGGTTAATTTAATTTAACTCATGAAATACGGATAATGTCGATTTAAGCGAGTTCGAAGTATTGAGTTTCGACTGTAATAGAAGTACAGTGTAGCGGTAGAAATATTGAATGATATTAACCCTTTACCTGATAGAAGCGCCTTTTAGCGCATTCCGTTTAATCCTCCGCGGAAGAAAATAATTCCAGTCTATACAGTCATGAAAATGTATCAGAAGAAATATTTTCTTAATTCCAGTAGGTGGTAACTTAAAACAGGCTGAAAGTAAAGCAGAATGCGCCTTAGGGCGCATTCTGCTTTACTTTCAACCTGTTTTAAATAGTCACATATTTTCAAATCTAGAAACAGGCTTTAGGGTAAAGGATTAACAATGACAAGTTTTACAGACTGTTATACGACGTGTTACTTGTAAAGTACAATAAGATCAGTAAAGTACAATAAGATCAGTTAAAACTACGTCACTTTTTATTTAAATCAAAATCAAACAAATATTTTCCTTAAAAAGATATTCAGCGGAATGCGTGGTGGAAATAATGCTGTAGATGAGCTGTGAAAAATGTATGAAATTGAGGGTTCCAAAGAATTAAAATAGTTTGGATTGAAAAGCAAAACAATCAATGACAGTAATTTTATGTAAAATATAGCATAGCTACTAAACAGCTATCATCTACAGAATTGCCAAACGATAATTTAAACCTTATCCTGTTGGTCGTAGATTCTTGCTTTAATCTACTGATCTGTATATCACACTTCATTCAGTGAGTTTCTTAAAACAAACTATACTTGAACAGATGTCATATCTAAAAGTAGAAACATGCTGTCATAACTACTGTAGACTGTGTCTATTAATTTAGCACTCACAATTCATCTCCAGTAAAACTTGTAATTGGGTACATAGACCAGCATGCATGCACTTTGTCCCCTATCCAATCAGACCATTCAGTTTTAACCAGGTGCCCATTAACCTAGATTTCAGACCATTTAACATTGGTTGTGAATTTGCAAATGCTGGGTCTAAATAGATACCATACAGCTCCGCTAAAAATGGCGATTTAGGCTACCATACGTGTTAAAGCTTGTTGGGCCATTGATCGCTAGTGAAGAGTATACCGGTACTTTACAAACATTGTACCAGTATTGTGTACATCAAACAAGAGTTTGAGTTGAAGTTGAATCAGAGATCGTTCTCAGGTATTTGATTTGTCAGATTTGAGCTTTTAGCTCAGCAAAAGCTCAAAATTTATATATCAAATACTTGAGAACGATTTGAGGCACAACTCAAACTCTTCATAACCCTCGGTCTGAGCAAAAGCTCATATCAGACCAATCTAATGCTTGAGAACGATCTCAGACTCAACTCAAACTCTTTATAACATTCGGTCTGGTCCTGCGTATTGGAAAACAAAATTAAACGAGAAACCGCCAATGTCGGTATGGCCGGATTGTCTGCACTTTTTATATACATGTATATAATACAGTGACCTAGTTACCCACAGCATGTGATGTTGACCTCACTACAACTATACATGCCAAATTTGGTTGCTGTAGGATTTAAGCTTTGACTAAAACTGACAGTAACAAAAAGGTAAACCAAGACACAAAATAAAAGGTTCCCCAAGAATTATCTAAGTCATTGGACCGTGAAATCTAGGTCACAGTGACCTAGTTACCCACGTCATGTGATGATGACCTCACTACAACTATACATGCCAAATTTGGTTGCTGTAGGACTTAAGCTTTGGCTAAAACTGACACTAACAAAAAGGTCAACCAAAGTGAGGACGGACAGACAGACGGACGGCATTCGCCAATCTATAGACCGCATTTTCAATCCGGCCAAAAACATAAATAGGTCTGGTCAAGCTACTATCGACTAGATTTAGATCTATTAGAAAACTTTTAGCACATTTAATGTATTCCTACACTGAAGAAAGAAGTTCCAATTTATACAGTCATAAATATTTATTTTAAGATATAGTTTCTATAGTCCAGCAGATGGTAGCTGAAAGCAGGCTGAAAGTAAAACAGAATGCGCCTTAAGTTAAGGCGCATTCTGCTTTACTTTCAACCTGCTTTAAGTGGTCATCTATATTCAATACTAGAAAAGGCTATAGAGTATAGTAAATGGTAAAGGGGTCAATGAGCTAGACTGCACGCCCTATTGTTATGAGTTTAAGTAAGGATTTGATTAGCACATTTTTTTTTCAAAATAACTACGACATGTAGCTCTCCTTTACAAAAGTTGGCCTATTGTTACGCACGTAATGAGGTACATAGGACTAACTAAATCATTTACAATGTCAGCTTCAACAAGTGTCTCAGAATTCTTACTATATTGGCAGTATAGGCCAATTTTAGGGTTTCTGATCAGGATCAAAATATCAGAAAATTAAAATCTTGAGATACAATTGTTTGAAGCAAATACGTAATGGAAATGAAAGACGACGCCATAGCAGTGAAGGGGTAATAACCTGTAATTTATATTTCCAAGAGAAATGCCTAGTGAGAATACAGTAAAACCTCGCTATTACGACCACTAAAACGAAGGCTAATTGAGTGTATAATAGACAGGTGACAGCTTAAAGCAAGGTTACAGTGAAACAGAAAGCTCCTATAGGAGCTTTCTGTTTCACTGTCACCTTGCTTTAAGCGGTCACCTATCGTAAACACCCTAATAATTAACATAATTTAGTGGTCGTAATAGCGAGGTTTTACTGTACATTATTTCATGCTTTCCGGTGGTTTACTGGGAAATAATAGTAGACAATCACTTGATTATTAGTGTATTAACCAACTGTTGCTCCCGTAGGGCTCCCCAAAATTCGTGGTCAGTCATGTGTTATCATGTAATTCCGACAGCCCGAATTTGTCAAGAAGCACAGACCGGAATAAAATGAATCTTAGATCGGAAGTAACGACGAAATACCGATGACGTCAAATCAATATAAATCAGTGACATCATGGTTTGGCAAAATGTCTATCAAAACTTGGGTATTATTTGTACTTCTGATTTGAAAACATTAACAAACAATTTAGTTCAAAAAGTCGTTTTCAAACATGAAATAAATATCACAACTGTACTTCTCAGTGACATGTCAAACTTTCATTTGTGAACAGCAGGCTGTTATATTTTCACTCGTGACTTCACCACACGTGGAAATATAGAGTCTGATATTCAATTACTGAATCAAGTTTCGATCTTACACTAAAAATACAGTTATCCTCAATATCTGACATATATGGTTATTAGACTTCGTTCTTTGCAGCCTTCCTTGCGAGTTCTATAATGGATTTGCTGATGATTTTCACATCTGGTTCAAGATGGCCACCATTGTTTTCAACTATCCAAGATGCATGAGTATACCGATTAAATATTCTCCCAAGGACCTTCGGCATTTCAGCGATTTCAACATATTCTTTCATAATCATTACAATTGGTTTACGTTGATCGTACGCCTCGCCCACTTCCATCTGGCACCAATTCTTCGTGCAAAATGTTTTCGATACGACAAAAATCACCAAACTAGACTCCTCCATACAACGCATAACCTCGGCGTGCACCTTCAAACCAAGTCGGAATTCTCTATCACCAATGCAAATAAAGTCTTTTTCACTGCCTGTCAATTCCGAGAGGGATTTTTGCATCTGTGGGTAAATACATTCCATGACAAAGTCATTGTCCTCAGAACAGAAGGAGAGAAATGCTAGAAACGTCTTGTCAAAGTTGTCATTTCTTAGCGCATTGACAAATTGCTGGTAACGCTTCTTGATTATTTGACGACGCCGGACAATTAAAATTTGTCAAGGCGACAATTGTGATCGTTGTTACAGTAACTGGAACTGAAATCTTTAGAATGTTTAATAAAAATTGATGAGCACACTCAGTTTTAATATCTGATTTAGCTGAGGTAAGTATGTCAAAAGTTTGTCCCTGGAATTCACAAATATATGTTGTATTTTCACGGTAAACAGATTCCGAGCTTTTTAACAACTCCAATGAAATATGTGACTCCTCTTTGCAACTGCACTTATATGGATTGAAGCCTAGATTCACTTGAAACGGGACATAAACATCACCACGTGTCGTTAGTAGGTCCTCTGTTGTCGATGTTCGTTGGCTTACATCGCTGCTTATGTTGGTTTCTTGCGTTTTTCTCATGGCATCAATATCTTTGTGTAAAGTTCCGATCATCAGGTATGTGGTTCTATCGATTATTGTTATCAAGTTGTGTGTTAAATCCAAGTGTCTGAGTCTTCTGAGTCGTCTTATATCTAGCTCGAGAGACTGTAGCCTGTTCCCAGACATATCAATGTATTCAAGCATGTCATTATTTACAAAGAAATGTTTTGGAATATTCACAAGTTTATTGTCAGCTATATAGAATTCTCGGAGTTTCCTTGATTGACGCAAAAGTCTTCCGAAGTCTGTCCAATGACCGACTTGCATTTCATGTAGGTTGTTCTTTGACAGTCGAAGTATTTGCAAGTTTTCTTCTTTGTATATAGCCTCTGGTGCGAGGAATTCCATGCCATTTTCAGAAAAGTCAAGTTCATAAATACTGTTTCTCATACTATCAGACACTGATACTGACACGTTAAACCATTTGACATTATTTCTTCTAGCTATAACTGTTTTAAGGTTAAACCAACAAGAAGTTATGTCTAAATGATAGCCATTAATATGCATATCACTTGCTAATAATCCACTGATCATTAAAGTTTCGACGCTATTGTAAACCCGATTAGCGTAGCAATTATAACCCACCGAGTCAAACGTCAAGCTCTGGATAGCCGCTGGTACGAATGTATCAGTTATATCAAATGTGCGGAGACTCTTACAGTTTGGCGCACCAATGAAATCCTTAGGGTGAGCAATTGCTATTCCGTGAGCTTTGAGATGGACAACAGAATCACACAGTAAGTACAGTTGGCTGTAATCAAATACCCCAATATTAGTATAAGAGGCATCAATAAATTTCAATGCGCGACCATAGGACAGAGAGCGCATAAATTCCTCGTCCATATGTAAAGGTACAGTTTGTAGAGAATTAAGTTTAGACAGTATGAGGTTCTGCAGGGACGGGAGTACCGACAGTCTTCCTCTGCCGTCCAATGCAGGCAGAAGGTATTCGAAACTAAGCAGGTAACTGTTGGAGAGGTTGAGAGTTTGTAACTTATCAAGTCCATCAAAAACAAACTTGTGTATAACCCACAAATCATCGCCATGTAAACCCAAATGTTGTAAATGTTTAAGGTTTATGAACAGTTTCGTTCTAAGAAACTGCCCTTCCACCGCCTGCAGATCCAACAATGTTATGTTTTCCCAACTCGCTGAGTGAAATGTATTGCTATACAAATTGGTAAAATTGAGTTTGGTGATATACACAGTTGTTAATTTCGCTGGAATTATCCTTGGTATGTCCGGTCGTGCGCATGTCAGAACGTCACCATTACAAAGACACTCACTCGGACAGGCAGTCACTGTGATGACATTGGTCAAAAGGAACACAGCTCCCCATTCTATTGAATATCGCATATTGTCAAACAGTTCCCTCCTGTAGCAAATCTCTGACAATAACCGTGCACTACCCCTATATGAACCACATTCAAACTCCACAACGAATGAACACATTTAGTTTTCCTCATTCACATAATGCTTATCTTAAACTTTATCATGCTAAACACAACTTCACAAACATTTACAGACAACTTTGATCGCTCGCAGTACACGGCGTCTAATCTGCATCACCCATATCATATTTTTCCTAAGTCTATATTCATTTTAGACAATCCATTTTAAAGTATATATTATAGTATTATCTTAGATTTGACAACAAAATACAGCCATTTGTAGGTTATCCACTAACAATGTTGCACACTTCAAGCGGTCAAGGAAAACCCACTTTCAAATCCCCATTTTAACTCTTTCCTCCCTGAAACTTTAAATGGACAATTCCAGTTTCCATTTAAGTCTAGTCCATTTCTTACTTTTAAGGGTTGTTTTTGTCAATGTTTGGCATTATAACAAACAGTGAAGACCCTGATCAGAGGGCTCCTTTCGGAGCCCCCTGATCTGGGTCTTCACTGTTTGCACATGACAAGTGTACTATTCACATGTACACTGTTTGAAAAGGACGCCTATATGCGGGACTAGGGCACAAAGAGTTAATCAATGTAGTTCCATACATCGATCATTTGAACAACGATTCCTTCCTTGCAACAATGCTTACCGCTGTTCCAAAAACAAGACTTTCCATGCCCAACTCTTTCACTACTACAATATTGTCCACCTAACCCTTTCCCCCCTGAAACCTCAAATAGACAATTCCAATTTTCAATTTAGTCTAGTCCATTGTTGACTCTTTAGGATTGTTTCCTGCAATATCTTTTCAATGTTAGATTTAAGGCAGTATGACTTCGAAACAAGTGTCAAGAATTTTTATTCTGATCAGACGCCGCATTACGCGGCGTCTGATTGAGATTCCAAACTGTATACAAACGCGCCTTTTGGCGTCATAGATGGTCAAAGATTTAACCCTTTATACAATAACCTGGTAATAACTCTGAATGCATGTGATTACTTAAAGCAGGTTGAAAGTAAAGCAGAATGCGCCTTAAGGCGCATTTTGCTTTACTTTCAGCCTGCTTTAACCACCATCTGCTATGATATAGAAACATATTGTTATAGTAAATGTTTATGATAGTATAAATTGGAACTATTTCTTCAGCTCAGCGGAGAAATAAATCAAATACGCTAAAAGTCTCTTCTATGGGGTAAAGGGTTAAAGACATACGTACTAACATCTTCTTATTGACTGAATTTGCTGACCGATCGTGACTACACTGGTTTTAGCAAACAGCTTGGATTCAGATCAGACGCCGCATACATTGTAACGCGGCGTCCTATCTAGATGAAAACATTTTGACACTCGTCTTTATGCTTCTTTATTTCAGAAAGGTCTAAATCTACATTTAACAAAATTTCCAGACGATAATTTTAAAGCAGATGATATTACGACAGGCTCATGTTTTTAAAAGAGCCTTTTTTCTGAATCGACAAGCTAAAACATAATGATCGTGAAAGTTTTCTTCGGTTGATTAATTGCATTAAGAGGAAAAACGCTTCTACTCAACTATTTCGCTGCCTATGACACAATAATATTCATTTGCAAACAGTTTGGATCCAGATCAGTCGCCGCATAACGCGGAGTCTGATCAGGATTCAAACTGTTTGGCATTCGTAACAATACTACTTCAGACAAAATTTCAAAAAAATAAAATAAACATAAAATTGCAGACGAAAGTTTGCAGCAGACGACGATTTGACGGTGAAGGAATAAAGGAAAGAGTCCTTAAATGGTTTGAAAAGAAAAGTATAAGCTACAGTCAGCCACCATTTATTTACTTATCTGTCAATATTCAACTACAGATTAAAACCGAAACAACGCTCTCTCTCTACAACGACACCCATTGGCAGACACAAATTGTGTGCGTTGTTCGGAGGGAGTTGTTGTAGGGAGGGAAACGGCTGATCTGGATCAAGCTGTTTGTCACGCGTCATTATTTTTTTCTGTCAAAATACCCATTATGTTGTTTTGAGAAAAACAGCAGACGACATTTTTAAGCAGACGATATTGCAGCCATGAGAAGGTTGGGCGTATATGTCTTGTTTGGGGAACTGTGATAAGGGTCGTTGTAAGGAGGGAGTCGTTGTTGTGAGGGCCGTTGTAGGGAGCGAGCGCTGTACTTTGAACTCGTGTTAGTCAGAACATACCCATATTTCAAAGTTAAAACGTGGCTTAGCCGCGGCGTCAGATCTTGATTCAAGCTGTTTGCAATTATAAGCCAAGTTCCCTCCCTTTAACAACAACACGCACAATATTAATTATGTCTCCATTGGATATTGTTCATAGAGATTGGGCACTGCAGTTGCACGGCAATGACGATATTCCTTCTTAATCAAACGAAGCTAAACCGCAAACGCAATATAAAATAAATACGAGGGGCATTTTTAAGTAGTGGCAACTGATCAATAACTCCAATATAAAAAGTGCAAAATGTATGTATGAGATATATCATTTGAAAGAACTTCGAAATAACTGTCAAACAGTTTTGAATCCTGGTCAAACGTCACGTTACGAGGTTCTAATTGGGATCCCAAACTGTTTGCAAACACACCTTTAAAGTAGGGGTCATTTAGGTTCATGTTTTGACTTATCGACTTATGTGACCTTATATTTCGTTATACCATCGTGTCGGCAAAGAATTGTTCTTTAAAATGATATAATACACATGCATTTTGCACATATGATATTGAAGTTATTGATCAGTTGCCACTACTTACAAAATGCCCCTCGTAGAATATGAGAGCAGTTTGAACGATGCTCACGGTTTACCATTATCTGAGTGACAAACAGTTTGGAGCCGGATCTGGCTCCATACTTTTTACAATGGAGATAATTGTTTTAGCTCAAACGCGTTTATTGGGAAAGAATGACGTCTCTACTTAAGAAATGAATTGGGTTTTTTCGGCGTTCAAGCGAAATGAACGACAGAAAAGTATCGGCAAATACCATGCTAGCGATTCATGGTAAATTTGCCGATAATTTTCTGTCATTCATTTCGCTTGAACGCCGACAAAATCTGTTCATTTCTTATATTTACAATGTATTTGCTGTAATTTCTAATATTAAATTAACATTTTGTAAGTATGCATGTATGTTTAATCCATATTAGAGGTTGATAACACAAATAATGTGTAACTTATCAGGAACAGCCATGACCGAAGCTGGGTACATTCGAAAGCAAAAAAATAAGTTCCAATGTTTACATTCTTAGATCAACAACTTTGACAGTTTGGCGCAACAATGACGATTTGACGTCATTGGAAGTGACGTCATTTTTAAAGTAGGATAAATATATCGGGGATTTTGTGGCATAAAGGAATGCAGACAGTTGTTGTATGTAAGGTATGTCAATTTTCTTGCAATTTATCTCATTATCAAAGAAGAATATTAGTCGGGAATCATGGTTTTCACTAACAGGAAGGCATAGATCGGTTAAGAACACATTTTGAAAAATTCCGCCACATGTTTGCTGTCCCAAGTTCAAAAGATTAATTCGCGAATGAAAACTGCACATGCCCCGCCTCCTCTTCGAAACTTTTCCACAAGTCCCGCCCTATCGAGAAATGGTGTTTATATGAAATGAACAGCATTTTTGTCAATGGAATTGAATGGGACGAATGTAAATATTATGCGACCACTTGCTTAATGTCAGGGCGTTTTGGTTCTTAAGAACATGTGCTTATATACATTGTGTGCAATGAAAAACCCCATTGAAAACTGTAGATGCTCGAGTGTAAACACGGTTTAATAGTTTTAACACATAAAGGGTAGATAACTCTTGACCAAATCAAAAGATTTCACCCATAATCAAACACATTGGAGAACAATATATCCATAATTAGTTTTCCAGTATTATTAAATTCCATTTAAATTTGTAGACACTTGAGCGTAAACAATACTAAAATAAAGCATTTTCTAGCATTTCTAAGTACATAAAGGGCAGATAACTTTTGCCACAATCATCAGATTTCAACAATAATCGCACCTTTTCAAGAACTTAGAATTATATACATTATGTGCAAGTACTGTAGTTGCTAGAGTGTAAACACTATCAAATATGGCATTTTAAACACACCAAGGGCAGATAACTCTTGACATACTGGTCCGATTACAACCATAATAGAGATCATCCGAGATCTTATGGTCTAGAATATACAATCTGAGCAAGTTTGAGAAAGATTAGATAAAAGTGTGGCAGTTACATTGTAAACACTAAATATTGTCTACGACGCATGATGGATGCCGGACATTCAAGTATTACAAAAGCTCTCCCCGAGCTTTTCTCAGGTGAGCTAAAAAGAGGCCAGGAAAATGGAATAAAAAACGATTTCGTACAATAAGTTGTCAAATAGTTTTATTTCTTAGATGTAAGAAATAAATAGTATGAACTAATCTGGGGCCTGTTTCATAAAACTTCTTACGACAAATGTTGTCGTAAGTCAGATTATAAAAGTATCAATTAATATTTATTTTTCCATATAAAACTTGTCTTGTGACATCTTTTTGGAATCGTCCTGAAAAGACGATTCCAAAAACATGTCACAAGACAGGATTAGATAGAGAAATCACAGATTAAATGTATTTTAAAGTTTTGACTTACGACAACATTTGTCGTAAGAAGTTTTATGAAACGGGCCCCTGGTGGGTCAAAACGCATCCTCCTGCCGAAAATGCACAATAATAAAAATGCAAAAACAACTATTGCCTGTGACAGAAATCTGTCACAAATATACAGAATAACAAATGAAGAAGCAAAAACAACATGATAAAAATACGAACAGCATGCTTCTGCAGAAGACGTACAAACTTGTATTTAATGGTCCAATAACTCTTTCAACACTGAGTAACTCTTGTGGATTATTATGTTCCCTTGTGTTTCATTTTAGTTACCAACACTTGAACCAGTCTACTTGGAATTCTTGGTGGTTCAATTATTATTGGTCTATATTAGAAAACAGTGCAGACCCTGATCAGAGGGCTCCTATAGGAGCCCTCTGATCTGGGTCTACACTGTTTTCTACTGTATTGAGTTTATTTTAAACAGGTCCATGGTGTTGAAAGAGTTAACTACAAAGACAGTTTACTGTTTAATGCATGGCAATGAAAAAACCCAGAAAACTCTAAAATGAGCTTTATGCATTACATTTGTACTGCATTAAGTTGTCTCTTGTGCTCAGGGTTGAAAATAAATCTTTTGAGAGATTGTTCTAATGTTTTAGTTAAAGTGTCCCATTGTTAATCCTTTACTCCATAACCCGTTTCTAGTTTTGAAGATAGGAGACCACTTAAAACAGGTTGAACGTAAAGCAGAATGAGCATTAATACCTATTATGCTTTACTTTTGGCCTGCTTGAAGCTACCATCTGCTATGATAGATGTTGCACATTCAATATTATATAAAATTGGGCTATTATTTTCCGTGTAGGAATTAATTAAATACGTTTATTAGGAGTAAAGGCTTAACACTTTGCTCATTATTGCAAGAAATGTTCAGAACTTCAATAGATACAGTATAAACAGTCATCTTAACTCTTTCCTCCCTGAAACTTTAAATGGACAATTCCAGTTTCCATTTTAGTCTAGTCCATTTTAGACTTTTAAGGGTTGTTTTTGTCAATGTTAGGCATTATGACAAACAGTGAAGACCCTGATCAGAGGGCTCCTTTCGGAGCCCTCTGATCTGGGTCTTCACTGTTTGCATAGGACATGTGTTCTATTCACATATAAACTGTTTGAAAACCACGCCTATATGCGGGACTAGGGTTCAAAGAGTTAAGTCATCAGTAACTCTTGAAGTTTCTACCTTTCTACAAACAGAAGGCAGCTTTAAGCAATTACTGACGACAATGTTTTGTATGCAATCAACAGTTATTGAGATTGTTGTGTTTACTAAAATATACTGTTTATATTGGGTGTGTTTTTTAACTATAACAGGGTCCAAGGTTATAAAGCGTTTAGGTTGAGTAAAGTCTTTCTCAAGCATTTAATTGGTCAGATTTGTACCTAACCACTCAAATGCTTGATAACACACTCAGACCTATTATCATTAACAAGTATGGTTGATATTGTTATGTTTGTAAGCAATACTGTCGAAAGTGTTGTCTTTATAAACTACTGATGATATTGTTGTATTTATAAACAGTTATAATTGTCATTGTTGGGGATTTGCAAACAATTAAGGTTGACATCGTTATTTTTATAGCAAATCTGATGACATTTGAATGATGACAATTATAACTGTTGATTTTGGTGTGTTTATAAACAATTACTGTTGACATTGTTTTATAAATTATTATTGTTAACATTGTCATGTTTGCAAACAAGAATGTTTACATTGTTGTGTTTAAAAGCAATTGTTGACATCGTTGTAGTTGCAAACAATTATTGTTCACTTTATTGAAGCTGTAAACAATAATTGTTGACATTCTTGTAGTTGCAAACAATTACTGTTAAGATTGTTGTCGTTGCAAACAATAACTTTTTACATTGCTGTGGTTGCAAACAATACCTGTTGGCATTGTTCTAGTTGTAAACAATAACTGCTGTCACTATTTTGGTTGCAAACAATAATTTTGTCATTATCGTGGTTGGAAACAATAACTGTTGACACTGCTGTGGTTGCAAACAATTGCTGTTGTCATTGTGGTTGCAAACAATTACTGTTGTCATTATCGTGGTTGCAAACAATAACAGTTGACATTGTAGTGGTTTCAAACAATGATTATTGTCATTATTGTGGTTGCAAAACAATACAGTTGACATTGCTGTGGTTGCAAACAATTATTGTTGTCATTATTGTTGTTTGCAAAAAATTAGTGTTGACATTGTTGTTGTTGCAAACAATAGTGTTGACAGTGTTGTGGTTGCAAACAATAACTGTTGACATTGTTGTGGTTGCAAACAATAACTGTTGTCATTGTAGTGGTTGCAAACAATAACTATTGACAGAGTTGTGGTTGCAAACAATACATGTTAACATTGTTGTTGTTGCAAACAATAACTGTTGACATTGTTGTGGTTGCAAACAATAACTGTTGTCATTGTAGTGGTTGCAAACGAGAACTGTTGACAGTGTTGTTGTTGCAAACAATAACTGTTGACATTGTAGTGGTTGCAAACAATAACTGTTGACAGTGTTGTTGTTGCAAACAATAACTGTTGACATTGTTGTGGTTGCAAACAATAACTGTTTACATTGTAGTTGCAAACAATAACTGTTGACAGAATAACTGTTGACAGTGTTGTGGTTGCAAACAATAACTGTTGGCATTGTTGTGGTTGCAAACAATACCTGTTGACAGTGTTGTGGTTGCAAACAATTACTGTTGACATTGTTGTTGTTGCAAACAATAACTGTTGACAGTGTTGTGGTTGCAAACAATAACTGTTGGCATTGTTGTGGTTGCAAACAATAACTGTTGACATTGTGGTTGCAAACAATAACTGTTGACATTGTGGTTGCAAACAATATATGTTGACATTGTTGTTGTTGCAAACAATAACTGTTGACAGTGTTGTTGTTGCAAACAATAACTGTTGACATTGTTGTGGTTGCAAACAATAACTGTTGACATTGTTGTGGTTGCAAACAATAACCGTTGACATTGTAGTGGTTGCAAACAATAACTGTTGACATTGTTGTGGTTGCAAACAATAACTGTTGACATTGTTGTGGTTGCAAACAATAACTGTTGACATTGTTGTGGTTGCAAACAATAACTGTTGACATTGTAGTGGTTGCAAACAATAACTGTTGACATTGTTGTTGTTGCAAACAATAACTGTTGACATTGTTGTGGTTGCAAACAATAACTGTTGACATTGTTGTGGTTGCAAACAGTTAACTGTTGTTATTATTGGGGTTGCAATAAATACTTGCTGACAATGTTGTAATAACAAATAATAATCATTGTGGCTGCAAACATAAACTGTTGACAATGTTGTTTTTAAACAGTTACAGATTGCATTTTTGTTTTGGCAAAACTGTTGGCATTGTGGGTTTCTTTGGCAAACACTAAATGTGTATCGTGTTTTGTTTGTAAATAATAAATATTGACATTCTGGAGTTAAAATAAAAACAAATCTGTTGATAATGTTTTCTTTGCAAACACTACTTAAGTTAATGGCAGTGTTTTGCTTGAAAGCAATAAATGCTGATTTAGTCGTGTTTGCAAATACAAACTGTTAATACTGTTCAATTGCAAGCAGTAACTGTTGATATTGTTTTGTTTTAACCTATGTCCCCATTAATACACCTTTAATTTATTCATTCACTGGGAAACAAAGTTCCACTTAATTTGAACATACACTCATGAATATGTACCATAAGAAATAGTTTCCATACTCTGGCAGATTTATGCATAAAGAAGGCTGAAAGTAAACTGGAATGCGCCCTAGGGTGCATTCTGCTTTACTATCAACCTCCTTATGAAGAAACTTTTTTTCAGATCTAGAAACAGGCTATTGGGTAATGGAATAAACAGTAATTATTGAATTTTGCAATGGTGAAAATATTCAAAGTGGCAAACAGACTAGAATCTAGATACTGGTCAAACACTTGAAAAAGTCAAGTATGATCTGAATCAAAGTTCTGAGAGTCTTTTTTAATCTCATCATGGATCAGGATTTCAGGTAAAAAATTAAAATAAACATCATCAGCAGACATAAATGTTGCTAACAACTTTGACTCCAGGTAAGAGGGAGTATATATATTTCCAACAAGTTTACCTTAATATCTCCCCTAAGGGCATTAAGGTTTTACTCTACATTAGAATTGTCTTGACGAGAAGATCCTAGTGAGTAGTCACAATATAGACACTGATGGAGAAATAAGGATTTTTGATACAGTCAAAGCTACATATCTAGAGCTCACTTTAGAAGTTAACTCTTTGAACACCATGCACCTGTTTAACACATTCTCATGACATTTGCAAACAGTGTAGACCCAGATCAGAGGGCTCCTATAGGAGCCCTCTGATCAGGATATACACTGTTTGCTAATTTGGAGCAGTATTTATTTAACTACCCAGAGTTCCAAGTAGACTGGTTCATGTTTATGTAACTAAAACGATCCAAATGGAAGCCTAATAGTCCACAAGAGTTACATAGTGTTGAAAGAGATTAAGAAGTTAAAATATTGCTAAATGTGCTTCAACTTTGAAATATGAATATGTTCAACTTAACTCTATTCATTATCAAAGGCTACTAAAGTCGACTTTGCAAACAATTTGAATCCAGATCAGATGCTTCAATATACAGTGTCCGATCAGGATAAAAACTGTATGGCACACCGATCAATATTTTTTCAATCAAAACTTCAAACTTTGAATTTGGCATTAGATTGCAGAACACAAATTTTATCAGACAATATTTTGTCTACAAAAGCGCTAAATCTGTTAAATTTGGTAGTAAAGGGATTCAAGCGAGTTAGAGATATGAAGGTTTGACTGTATTTCGATTACTCCCCCTTATCTGGAGCTGCTATGAAACATCCACGCTATCATTAAACAGATACACATATATAAATAGTATTCCTCCTCAGACCAGCTGGGTGACTCCTTCGGCACGCAAGTCTGTAAATATAACACATGAAAATATTGTACAGTAAAACCCCTCTATTACAACCACTAGAAATGCGGCTATTTGATGGTGTGAAACACAGGTCACAGCTTAAATACTGCTAATTGATAGTATGAAAGACATGTCATAGCTTAAAGCAAGGCGAAAGTAAAACAAAAAGCTCCTTAAGGAGCTTTCTGTTTTATTTTCACCTTGCTTTAAGCAGCTACCTGCTTTAACCCATTAAGCCATACTGACTCATATTGACTTAAAATTGCGCAATAGCCTCATACTGACTTATTTTGACACACTTTAATCCACTAGCTTGTTTTGAGATAAGCATTGATATTTGTTTATGGCTTATGAGTTAATGGGTAAAACATCAAATATTTAATATGATTTAGTGGCCGTAATAGACAGGTTTTACTGTGTGTACACATTAAAACCAGTAAAAATGTCAATTAAAAATAAAAAACAAATTGTGATCCTTTAATCAAACACCCTCCCATTTTGTTTTAAAAGGTATGTTTGTAATTACATGTAGCTTAACAATGGTCATATACATGATACATGTACTTTCATTTGAGTCCCTTTAATATTTCATTATGTGTTGGATCCCTATTCTGCCTATAAAGAACTGACTAGTATTGCAAACAGTGTGGATCCAGATCAGACTTCGAAGCAACATGTCACAAGATCAGGGTCAAAACTGTTTAACACTTGTCTTTAAAACTTTGGTGAATAACATTAAAAGTCAACCTAAATTTGAACTTTCAGCGGATCACATTAAAATAAACAATTGAATGGCAGGGGCAAGATTAATTACAGTTAATACAAATGTACAAGAAGTAAGAAAATCTCACAGACGACTAGTTCAGATGATGTGTGATGATTTATGAAGCTATGTGTGTTTTATACAAGAAACAGTTAACCCTTTACCCCATAAATAAGCCTTTTTACGCCTTTCACTTATTCATCCACTGATGAAAATAGTTTCTCTTTATACAGTAATGAATATGTAGCATAAGAAATATTTTCTATATCCTAGCAAATATTAGCTTAAATCAGGATGAAAGTAAAGCAACCTGCTTTAAGTGATCACCTATCTTAAAAATTAGAAACGGGCTATTGGGTAAAGGGTTAACTAATATTAATACCTCATTTCAAATTGAAGTGTATCTTTATTAACCCATTACCCCATAGCCTGTTTCTAGTTTTGAAGATAGTTGCCCACTTAAAGCAGGTTGAAAGTAAAGCAGAATGTGCCTTAAGGCACATTCAGCTTTACTTTCAGCCTGCTTTAATCTATTCTCTGCTAGAATATAGAAAATATTTATTATGATTTTATTTGTAAAAGTACAAATTAATTGGAAACTATTTTTTTCAGTAGAGGAATAAATTGAAGACATAAAGTGGCATATTTATGGGGTAAGGGGTTAAAGAAGATACTCTCAAATGTATTTCAGACGAATGGTAGTTGATAGTTACAAGGACAAGTTAAACACTTTCCCTGCAAAGTGTCTGGTGTGAATTTACAAACAGAATTGATTTACCTGCATTTTCTATCTACCAATAAACAGCAGAGTGTCAAACAATTGAGATCCAGATGAGATGCTGTCGTTACCCAGTGTCTCATCTTGATCCAAACCGTGAGAAACTGTCCACAGCAAATAAGGTAATATAATACTAACTGTGAAATGACTAGCATTTACGAACAGTTTGATTCCAAATAAAATGCCATATGACCAGGGCTCCAGATAAGTAGAGTTTTTCAAAAACTAAAATCTTTATTTCTGCATTAAACCCTATGGTGTCACTACTCATTAGAATCGTCTCTTCGAGACAATTCTAATGAGTAGTGACACCATAGGATTTAATGTTCAAATGAGTGGAAAAAAAATTGAATTTGTTTGGAAAACTTCCTCTTATCTGGAGCCCTGATAATGATCCAAACTGTTCCATCCTCTTGAAAAATGATATAACAAAACCAGGTATGCAAAACTTTTGCTCAACTCATAACCCTATTTCTAGTTTAAAGACAGGTAATTACATAAAGCTGATTGACAGAAAATAAGGCTGAAAGCAAAGCAGAATGCACCTTAGGGTGCATTCTGCTTTACTTTCAGCCTGTGTTTAAGGGTACCATCTACTAGGATATAGAATATATTTCTTAAAGTCTGATCATTTTTATGACCGTATAAATTGGAATTATTTTCTTTGGAGAAGGAATAAAATTAAAACATATTCATGGAGTAATGGGTTAAACTTTCACCTCCACCAATTCTCAGGATATATCTGCCAGTTTCCTTTCGACATTATTTGGAGTCAAACAGTATAGATCCAGATTAGATAGCAAGTAATTAAGTGTCTCATCGAGATCTAAAAATGTTTTTAACATATATTACAAATTCCCTATTAAACATGCAAAATGATAAGGATTCTACAAAACCAAATTAAAACATGATACTGGGGTGAATACCTTATCATTGCCTAAATATTTTTTCTATAACATACAGTAAAACCTCTCTGTTATGACAACTAAAAACAAGGCTAAATGATTAATGAAAGACAGGTGGCAGCTTAAAGCAAGATGAACGTAAAACAAAAAGCTCCTAAATGAACTTTCTGTTTTACTTTCAGATTGCTTTAAGCAGCCACATGCCTGAAACACAAAATAATTTCCTTCACCCATTACCCCATAAAACCCTTTTTCGCTCCTTTAAATTATTCCTCCACTGAAGATAATAGTTTCAATTTATACAGTCAGGAATGAGTATTATAACAATTTTTTCATATATTCTAGCAGATTATATCTTAAAGCATGTTGAAAGTAAAGCAGAATGTGCCTTCAGGCACATTCTGCTTTACTTTCAACCTGCCTTAAGTGGCCACTTTCTTTCAATACCAGAAACTGACTATGGGGTAACGGGTTAAAATTGTGATTTATTGTAAATAACACATGCTTAGAAACCAATGAGTGTTGCCAAACAAAGGTCACATGGTAGCAACCCTCAGGTATAAAAGCGTGATGCTACAATGGTTCATCTCATTCATTCTGATGAGTCCAAACAAGGACGAAACTAGTAAATGATATGTGACACCAAAGTAACATTCCAGCCGGGTTTTCTCGTGTCAGTCTTCTATATTTTTGTATTAAAAATTGTGATTGTTATAGGGAGGTTTTACTGTATTGTAGATAGTTGACACAGAAGATGCTTGTGAATATAAATCCAAACTCAACTAAAATGCCATTCCAATGTAAACAAGGCATGTACAATCTAAAATATATATGAAACATACTAAAAATCTCAAAACAAATATTTGATTGGGTGATGGACATTCAATAGAACTTGAGTGAGTGTAATACATGCATCAGCCAGTACACAATAAAGCGGCCAAAGCCATAACCCATTACCCCATAAATACGCCTTTTTTACGCCTCTAATTTATTCATCCACTGAAGAAAATAGTTCCCTTTTATAGTTATTTATATGTATCATAAAAAATATTTTCTATATCCTAGCACATAATAGCTTAAAGCAGGCTGAAAGTTAAAGCAGAATGCGCCTTAGGGCGCATTCTGCTTTACTTTCAACCTGCTTTAAGTGATCATCTTTCTTTAAAACAAGAAACAGGCTATGGGGTAATAGGTTAACTAGGAGGACCCCTTGATGGATATGCGTTGATAAAATAAATAACAGGGTGCTGCCTAAAGCAGGTTGAAAGTAAAGCAGAGAACTCTCTTTGCATGCATAGTAAATTGTCATGTGTAATTGAGTCCGTTTCTAAGTCTTGGTAAAGGTCTTTTCAACTCTTTGCATGCTAGCGGCGGATACATCTGCTACAGTGATTGCCTTTGCAGAAAGTTTGGATCCTGATGAGATGGGCGTAACGCGGCGTCTCATCAGGATCCAAACTGTTTCACACTCTGACACTGTTTTGAAAAATCTGTTTTTAGAACAGTAGCAAACGACAATTATTGCAGACTGAAAAATTACCCAACATGCAAAGAGTTAAAGCAAGTGTAGCAGATATTTGGATCTGGATCAATAATTTCAAAAATTCCCTGTCATCATGCAAAGAGTTAAAGCAGGTTGACAGTAAAGCAGGTGGTTCCCTTTGGAGCTTTCTGCTTTACTTCCACCTTGCTTAAAGCAGCCACTTTCTTTAAATACAGTTGGATATGGATTATTTTCATTGATGGCTTAAAAGGGGTAAAAAGTGCTTTTAAATCATTGTTGGGATGTTTAACCTGACATCATCAATTTTAAACAATTGTCGTCTGCTTTTATATTTCAATATTTAAATTTTATGTATTTCGACTTAACCCATTACCCCCATAGTCTGATTGTAGTTTTGAATATAGTTGACCATATAAAGCATGTTGAAAGTATAGCAGAATGGGCCTTAAGGCACATTCTGCTTTACTTTCAACCTGCTTTAAGCTACCATATGCGAGGATATAGAAAATAGTTCTTGTCATACATACTGTATAAATTGGAACTATTTTCCTCAATTTAGGAATAAATTAAAGGCATTAAAAGGTATATTTATGGGGTAATGGGTTAAGAAATGTTGAAATGAGTGCCAAACAGTTTTTCCCATCAGATGCTGCATAAAACGCGGAGTCTGATTTGGACCCTAACTGTTTGCAAGTAACTTGAACTTGGGTAGGCAGTGAAGGGATTATTTATTGTATAGCTCTCATTATATAAATAGATACCATTGATGGAAAATAAGAGATGAAGTCCCACCATGCAATGTGATTGTTTTGTACATGTATATAATGTTTTATGATGATATTTAACCCTTCATTTGCTGAATATTGATATACTTAACTCTAAACTACAATCATCTGAACTATTACATTAGCTAATAAAATAAGTAAAACATTCCTGGTACAGAGTCATGTCAGACAGATCCTATACGAAAACAGTATAGACACAGACCAGACAGCTCCTGCCCTCTGGTCTGGGTCTACATTATTTTAACCTGTTACTCCGTAGATTATAAAGCACTTCAAACACATTTAATTTATTCATCTACTGAAGAAAATAATTCCAATTTATACAGTCATGATTATGTATCATAAGAAATATGTTATATAGTGTAGCAGATTGTAACTTAAAGCAGGCTTTAAGCCACCATTTGCTAAGATAAAGAAATTATTTCTTTTTGCAGTATACAGGGCTCCTGATAAGCTAGAGTTAACTGCACAAATCCAGCATTTTCTTACTTACTTTAGTATAAAACCCTAAAGTGTTATTACTCATTAGAATCGTCTCGAAGAGACGATTCTAATGAGTAGTGACACTATAGGGTTTAAACCAGAAATAAAGATTTTAGTTCTTGAAATATCCCTTATCTGGAGCTCTGGTATATATTCTTAACTGTAAAGTCCAACTATTTTCATCAGTATTAGAATAAATTACAGGCGTAAAAAGGCGTATTTATGGAGTAATGGGATAAACTACTAGCAGGAGAAGGGTTTAGAAGACGTATATGTATGATAAAATTACAGTTGTAGGTGGGTATATAGAAAGTCAGGTAGTTTGGTTTATATATCTCGTGCAGACAGACTGAGCCGCACCCAACCTGAGTGCCTGTGATCATGATGACCATATTAACCCATTACTCCATAAATATGCCTTTTTACGCCTTTTATTTATTCCTCCACTGAAGAAAATAGTTCTTCATTATACAGTTATGAATATGTACCAAAAGAAATTATTTTCTACCCTAGTAGATATTAGCTTAAAGCAGGCTGAAAGTAAATCAGAATGCGCCTTAGGGCGCATTCTGCTTTACTTTTAACCTGCTTTAAGTGGTCACCTATCTTCAAAACTAGAAACAGGCTGTGGGGGTAATGGGTTAAATAATAGAAACAGTCTATGAGGTAATGAGTTAACAGCCACCAAATAAAGCCAGCAATCTTCAATCAGAATATCTAGGACATTCTTGCACAATATTAAATGTTTACATGGTGAAATAACTAACCAGTCAAAGATGTCTCAATGATTTTCATTATGGAATTACTGTTTTTCAACTAACATGATATTTCAATTGTTTCAGCTAGATTTGAATGATAATCTCATGAAATCTGCAAAGACATTTAAATTTAAGGTTGATGAAATAATTTGTAGGATTAGCAGTTTATAATGAAAATTCTGAAATCAACAAATTCATTTTTTCCCAAGAATCAGCCATGCACAGAATTCTTTAAGCTGCCACAGTTCCCAGCGATAGTCATATAGTCCCAATCCCTTAGCAATCAAAGCCTGCCTTACCCAACCAAGTATCCCCTAGTTGACTGTTGTCCAATTGTATTATCTTGTCATCTTTCGCCAAACCTAAGACAACACAACATACAGACAATCTAGTATTAAGTCACCGCTCAGTAATGTAGAGACCTCTTAACCCTTTATCCAATAGCCTGTTTCTAGTTTTGAAAATAGGTGACTACTTAAAGCAGGTTGAAAGTAAAGCAGAATGCGCCTGATGGCGCAATCTGCTTTACTTTCAGCCTGCTTTAAGCTATTAGCTGCGAGAATGAAGAAAATATTTCTTATGCTTTTTATTTGTAACAATATAAGTTGGAACTATTTTCTTCAGTAGAGGAATAAATTAAAGGTGTAAAAAGGCATATTTATGGGGCAATGGGTTACGACAAATTTCATGTAAAAATGCAGGATGAAAATAAAGCAATAAACAATGCATCATTTTATCTTGCATTGAGCAACAATTGTCTACTAAATACTGCACAAAGTCAATACTAAACATTCTGCAACAAACCCTTTGGTGTCACTACTCATTAGAATCGTCTCGAAGAGACGATTCTAATGAGTGGTAACACCATAAGATTTGGTGCTTAAATAAGTGAGAAAATGTTGGATTTGGTCAGTTTACTCCCTCTTATCTGGAGCGCTGGTTGAAGACGAAATAACCATTTTCAAACATGGTCAAGCAGGTCTTGCTTCCTTTCTCTCGCATCATATGCTACCTTTGCATTCCCAGATTAGCACATTAATCACAGGCGTGGCTGGTCGTGGTCTACATTGTAGGCTTCAGCAGCATGCAAAATCATTAACCCTTTCCTCCATAAAAAACCCTTGGGAACCATTTACCCATTCCTCTGCAATAAGCACATTGGGTGCCTTTCTTCTATACTCATTAACCAGTAGTCCCGTAAATGAAAAAATACTGAGGTTTATAAAAAGAGGTTTCAGCTTAACTATTTCCTCCCTGAAACTTTAAATGGACAATTCCAGTTTCAAATTTAGTCTAGTCCATTTCTGACCTTTAAGGGTTGTTTTTGTCAATGTTTGGCATTATGACAAACAGTGAAGACCCTGATCAGAGGGCTCCTTTCGGAGCCCTCTGATCTGGGTCTTCCCTGTTTGCATAAGACAAGTGTACTATTCACATTACACTCCTTGAAAAGAACGCCTATATGCGGGTCTAGGTTTCAAAGGGTTAAGGCAAGGTGAAAGTAAAGCAGAAAGCTCCTTCATGTTGGTTTTATTAGCCTCTGCTTTAACCCTTTCAACCCTCTGTAGAGATTACTGTTTACATATATAAACAGTGTGAGTTGTAGACCCTGATCAGAGGGCTCCTGTAGGAGCCCTCTGATCAGGGTCTATACTGTTTGAAATTTTCTGATTTTTGTTGTCATATCAAAAAAATGTAACAGTAGACTGGTTCAAAATACCTGGACTAGAAGAGTCCGAAAGGATTATAAATACCCACAAGAGAAATTTAAGGTTGAAATGGTTAAACACATTATAAAGTGCACTGATTGCTGATGGAGGAAAGGGTTTTAACATAACCTATAAAATCAAACAAAAAATAATAACTACTAATAAGTATAATGTTATAACTTATCAAGGCTAAACAATAAGTGCAGATAACTTAACCCGTCAACGCATGGCTTCCAAAATTTTGACTTTTGCAACCAATGTAAACCCAAACAAAACTCAAATGCAACATCCCAATATGGTTTGCACCGTCTGTAATCAGGGCTCCAGATAAGAGGGGGTATTTTGAACAAATCCAACCTTTTCCCACTCATACAACACCAAATCCTTTGGTGTTACTACTCATTAGAATCGTCTCTTCGAGACGATTCTAATGAGTAGTGACACCATAGGGTTTAAAGCAGAAATAAAGGTTTTAGTTTTTGAAATACTCCCCTTATCTGGAGTCCTGTGTAATTAACCCATTTAAGCCTGGATATTGCAATGAACTCTCCCTATGTGCTTGCTGGAAGATGTCATTATAGATAAACAATTAAGATCTAAGGACACTGCAATGTTATTCCATACAGCAGAACATTTCATATGCAATAGCAAACAGTGTAGACCCTGATGAGATGCCACTTAACGTGGCATCTCATCAGGGTCTACACTGTTTGCCAATTTCCCCTTTAATAGACACTAGACTTAAATGGGTTAAGAACATGTTTTCAGTTCATATGAACAAATAAAGTATTGCTTATACAGAAAGGTCCTATTATCAAGATGGCACAATTTTATTTATTTTTAAAAAAAAATGTATTTTAAAGACTATAAAAGCGGAATATCAAGCATAGAGTTCCAAAATATAGCAAGATGGAAGTTAAGCACAAAGCTCCTTTATGGGTTTTCTACTTTATTCCCATCTTTCTTGAAGCTTCCACTGGCCTTGAACAATATTTGGATTTAGATTTGAACAATTGTTTTTGAATTTGGAAATGAACATTTTTTTTGCATAGCAAAACTTTTACTGTACATCATTTTAAAGCAACCAGAACAAATAAAATTGTCCATACAACTTCCCCATCACCAGTAATGGACATGTCCTTCATTAAATCATTGACCCCTGAAAATTTTAATGGGCAATTCCACAGTTTCACATAATGTCTAGCCCATTTTTATCTAGATTTTATTTTTTTAACATAGATTGCAAAATGACAAACAGTGAAGACCCAGGTCAGAGGGCTCATGCAGAGGTCCTCTAATTTAGATCTACAGTGTTTACATCTGACAATTAAGTGCACTCTTCACAGGTACACTGTTTCTAAAACTATCAGTATACAAGTCATTAGGGTTCAATGGCTTAACAATGCATCTTTGGAGTAGTTTCCATAGCAACACTTTTTCTGTATTAATCATTTTCCAGAAATATGAACAAATCAAATTCCCCATCTAATGACAATAAAGGAAGCATGAAATTGGAAGTTACCATTTTAACCCTAAGTATTGGGACAGATAGGCCTGAGCAAACAGTATAGACCCTGATCAGACTGCTCCCTAGGGAGCAGTCTGATCAGGGTATACACTGTTTGCCATACAGTTTGCACCTTTTGAACAAATTTCTGTTTGAGAAATTTTTAGCAAAGATAGAATTTTAGCAGTTATTCATGGTGTCCCAATTTTTAGGATTGTTACGGTTTCCAGCAATAATGGGTTAAGAAATCTGACGGCAAAAAGGGAGATAACTGTAAAGCAGAGGCGGTGGAGTAGGAGGAGAGTGTGGTGGCAGGCGTCATTCCGGCATCCAGTAACGTGTAAAATGCGCCACCTGGATACAACCAACCTGCTTGTCATACTATAGGGGGGGAACCGTGCAGCATAACTAACATAATAGTAATACTTTTCGAAACTAATTAACTCTTCGTTGGCATGATGGATAATGTTTTTTGTCTGCAACAATTGTCAAACAGTTTGGGTCCTGATGAGATGCCGAGTTTCAAGGCGTCTCATCGGGATACAAAATATTTGCAAACATTTTCCTGGTTTTACTACTAGCATGCTAGATTTTAATGTTTTCTTTTCTAAATCAATTCACAACTTGTATTTCAATTTTTATTCACTTTTATCTCATTTTTTAACAAAATAAATAAAAACAGTTTGTTTCCAAATCAAATTTCAGTAAAACTAGGTGGGATTTTAATATCTGTTTCAAAATTAAAATGAGACAAATTCTGATTGCATTACTAAATCTTCAAAATATAAAGTTGCTACCATTATTAAATATATTTCTCCTAAAATTTCTTGATTTACATTCTAGCAAAGTTCCATTTTTTTTAGTTCTACGCAGTAAGCAAAGCAGAGGTTTCCCTTATTGACATCTGTTTTACTTTTCGACTCTTTAAAGTAGTCACTTGTCGTGAATATTCAAAACAAACTACAACTAAAAGGGTTAAATTAGCATTATAGCTCTGAACCCTTTCTCATAGAAATGTGTGTGTTTAAGGTGGTCAACTCATTATCCCCTGAGACCTTCAATGGACAATTCCAGTGTAAAATAAAGGCTGGTCCATTTTAGAATATTTAGGGTTGTTTGTTTATAATATATTGCAAAATGACAAACACTGAAGTCCCTGATTAGAGGGCTCCTGCAGGAGCCCTCTAATCAGGAACTTCACTGTTTGCATTAGACAAGTGTACGCTTCAAAGGTACACTTTTGGTAAAGGACGCATATATGCATTACTTGGGCTCAATGAGTTAATTCTTAAATCAAAATATTACATTATTAGTATTGAATAAGACTAGTAAATGCAAGGAGGATAGTGAAGGAGGATTTTAGGTGTTGGAAAATGATTAATAAATTAAATTGAATTGGATTTAAATGAATTGATAGTCCATGCAAATGAGCCAAGTATTAATACAAATGAGTGCATGTACTACTATGGAATTTGTAATTGCTTATATGAAAATAATAAGAAAATGGTTTTTGATTATTTTCAAACTTTTGTAATCTGTTTCTAATAATTCAAATGAAAATAATAAGAAAATGATTTTTGATTGTTTTCAAACTTTTGTAATCTGTTTCTAATAATTCATCTTCTAAATTTTGTAATCTTAAAACACAAAACTTTAATGTTTATATGTAGTAATGAATAATTTTCATTTCACTCAATGTCGTGTCTGTGTTACAATTATGATGTTTTAGCCAGTTGGGCGCTCAAATTCAAAAAGTTATTTTAGTCCGTTCTTAAGCCCACACATGTTGCATCTTTCATTAAGCAGACACATGTTTTTAAACACCATTAACTCTTTCAACACCATGGACCTGTTTGAGCTATACTCTTTACATTACAAAACAGTATAAACCCATCTCAGAGGGCTCCTATAGGCACTGTCTAATTTAGACCAGTATTTATTGAACTACCCAGAATTCAAAGCACAGTGGTTCGTGTTTTGGTGATTAAAAAGATCCTAAAGGGAAGGTTATTACCAACAAGAGTTACTTAATGTCATAAGAGTTAAATATCTTTGGATATATCGTGCAAATCTTTGTGCAAACCTAGCCTGTGGCGACACAGTAAGACCCTACTATAACAACTACTTCCTAGATGCCTCGATGAAAGAGTTGAAGCAGGCTAAAAGTACAGCCTGTACGAGGGAGGTTTCTGCTTTACTTTTACCTGACCTTAAGCAAACAAATTGCCTTAAATATTGAGAACCAACCATATGGCTTTAAACCAAAACAGAATGCAAATAAAGCAGATATATTTATTAGGAAAGGTCCTGTCATCTTACTTTAACCCTTTACTCCATAACCTGTTTCTATTTTTGAAGAATAGACCACTGAAAGCAGGTTAAAACTAAACTAGAATGTAGAATGCGCCTTAAGGCGCATTCTTCTTTATTTTCAGCCTGATTTAAACTATCATCTGCTGGAATATATAAAATATTTCTTAGCGTACATATTCATGACCGTATAAATTGGAAATGTTTTCTTTAATGGATGAATAAATTAAAGGCGTAAAAATGTTTTCTTTAATGGATGAATAAATTAAAGGCGTAAAAAGGTGTATTTATGGGGTAATGGGTTAAGCAATCACCTGCCTTTAAACACTGTTAAACAAGCCTTCTTGAGTGGTTGTAGGTGGGTTCACTATGTTATTGATTAGTACAAGAATTATTTTACTAATTCCGTTTTAACATTGGTGTGCAGTAAGTCAGTGGTAGTTATAGTTATTAACTACTAGGTTATTTCCCCTGAGTTATTTTTAGAATCCAGATTTAACATAGAGGTGCAGTAAGTCAGTGCTAGATATAGATATTAGCTACATGGTTGCCTCCCCTGACTAAATCTTGAGTATAACAAACAGCTTTGGTTGCCCAGTGTGGGTTCATCAGGAGGAAAGAGTTACCTGTAATATATTTACACGTGTAAAATGTGAGTTAGACAAACTCCTCCCTAGTGTCTTCCGAATCGCTCTGAAACACACACAATACAAGGTTTTAATACACATTTAGTCAGGGCGGGGTCGGGCGGGGTGGACTGAGGGTATCTATATAACAGCAGCTCTAATCCCTTTCCTCCATTGAAGCTCCTTATGAGGCAAAATTCCTCTTTTCCTTGACATTAGCACCCAAGGGTGTTTTACCCTGTGCATTGTTGGCAGCAAGCCACAGCTTAAAGCGGAACAAAAATTAAATCAGAAAGCTCCCAGCAGGAACTTTCTGCTTATAACTTTCATCCTGCTTTAAGTAGCTACCTGTACTAATATACTTTCAATGGTGACTATAGAGGAAAGGGGTTAATAAACAAATAGTTTCATTATTTTCTTGCCAAATAAAAACTCTAGGGTATGAATTAAAAATACATATTAACATTACAACTGAGGGGTACTAAAATCACAACTCTTTAGTAGTAAAATCCTGTTGTATTCTATGACCACCCAAGTTGAAAAACTAATTCATATGACAGGTGGCAGCAAATTGCAGGGTGAAAGTAAAGGTACTTCCCAATCTACTTTCATCCCTCTTTAGGCTGCCATCTGCCTACATATATCTGCTTCCTGCCATCTGCCTACATATATTATAAGTGCTTGCACAGTAGCATTCTGCTTCACTTTCATCTGGCTATAACCAGTCATTTGCCTAAAACATGCAAATCACGAAAGCTTTTTTTTGTGTGGTCATAAAACCAGGAATTAACTGTACAGTCAAACCTGTATTAAACCACCTTTATAGACAAGGGCAGGGCTGCCATAAGTTGACATGAAAAATCCTCAGATTTCCAAATTTGCATTTTTCAAGTGCGATTTTACGAATCGTACCTTTACCACATCGTCTGTTTCTAGTTTTGTTGACACGTGGCTGCTTAAAGCAGGCTGGAAGTAAAGCAGAATGTGCCTTCAGGCGCATTCTGCTTTACTTTCAGCCTGCTTTAAGCTACCATGTGCAAGAAAAAAATCCGAAGATTTAGGAAAAATCGGGAGAAATGCAGGATAAAAGTAATACAGAACAATCCTATAGGAGCTTTCTGCAATTACTTTTGTGCTGCATAAAGCTGCAACTTATCATCAAGGCTCTACATCAAATTTGAACACAGGTTTGACTGCATTTGGAAATACAGCGCTCCCTCTCTACAACGACATCCAATGGGAGACAAAGATTGTGTGGGTTGTTCGGAGGGAGTCGTTATAGGGAGGGAATAAGATAACATTTGCAAACAGCTTGAATCCAGATCAGACGCCGTGTTACGCGTCGTCTGATCTGGATTCAAGCTGTTTGTCACTAATCATTATGTTTTTTCTATCAAAATGTCCAATATGTAAATTTGAGAAAACCAGCAGATGACAATTTTATGCAGAAGATATTGCAGCCGTGGACACTTTAGATATAATGGTCTTATTTGGGGAACAGCGGCAATTGTCGTTGTAAGGAAGGAGTCGTTGTTCGGAGGGCTGTTGTAGAGAGGGAACACTGTAGCTAAAACATTAATAAAAAAAAGAAGATATTTTCAAAACAGGCTTAAATGGACTAAAAGCCAGCTATTTTTATGCTCTCTTATTTTTGGTTTTGTTATAAATATACTAATCTATTTTACATTAAAAGACCGGCAATGCATGGAGTTTGACAATGCATGATTTTTACTACCCATAAAGTTTTGATGCATGAATTTTTACCATGCATGAGTTTTTACAATGCATGAATCGTATATGGTATGATGTGAACCTAGTAATTAAATACTCTTTAGGTATTGTGCAATGATCTTGTTACCTCTGCCCAAGAGATGAAAATTAGTTAATCCTTTGAACGTTTGTTAAATATAAATATTTTTTGATTAACCCATAGCCTCTAGTTTTGAAGTTAGCTAACTACTTAACTCTTTGACCCCTAGTCACGCATATAGGCGTTCTTTTCAAACAGTGTAGATGTGAATAATACACTTGTCCTATGCAAACAGTGAAGACCCAGATCAGAGAGCTCCGAAAGGAGCCCTCTGATCAGGGTCTTCACTGTTTGTCATAATGCCAAACATTGACAAAAACAACCCTTAAAAGTCAGAAATGGACTATACTAAAATGGAAACTGGAATTGTCCATTTAAAGTTTTAGGGAGGAAAGAGTTAAGCAGGTTGAAAGTAAAGAAGAATGTGCCTTAAGGCACATTCTGCTTTACTTTTAGCCTGCTTTAAACTTTAAAGGGTTCAATAGATTATAGCTGCAATTAATTTTCATCTTTCTTTATATATACTAATGACAAGTAGTTTGGATCCTGATCAGATTCTGATTATTGGGCATTTGATCTGGATTAAAACTGTTTGTAAAGGTGTAGAAATCTCATGAACCTCATTAAAAGGTTTAACCCTTTTCACCATAGAAGCGCCTTTTAGCGCATTTAATTTATGCTTACACTGAAGAAAATAGTTCCAATTTATACAGTCATGAACATGTATGAAAAGAAATATTTTCTATATCCCAGCAAATGGTAGCTAATAAAGCAGGATGAAAATAAAGCAGAATGTGCCTTACCTGTCTTCAAAACTAGAAACAGGCTATGGGGTCATTAGTTAACCTCATTTAAAGGATTAAAGAAATCATGAATTGAGTAGAAAACTGAAACTATGACTTGAATATAGATTCAGATGAAACAAAGTAAAACTATAAAGAATAAAAAAAAAATGTAGGAAGTACAAAAAGACAATATATTTTCAATGGTAAAATGATATGTAAAATGCTATAAAGTATCAAAGATCACTACAATGTTAGATGGATCCGGAACATAATTATCCAATCAAGTAAATTGAAGTTACCTTGTTCTCAGATCTAAAATTAACCCATTAAGCCATACTGACTCATTGTGCAATAGCCTCATACTGACTCATTTTGACACATTGTGTAATAGCCTCATACTGACTCATTTTGACACATTGTGCAATAGCCTCATACTGACTCATTTTGACACACTTTAATCCACTAGCTTGTATTGAGATAAGCACTGATAATTGTTTATCGCTTATGGGTTAATGGGACGGGTTAAAGCAGCCTTCAAGTAGAGGAGCTATCTCAAAAGGGAATATTTTACCTTACTTTTGAACTGCATTTAAAAAGTCTAACCCATTACCCCATAAATATGCCTTTTTATGTCTTTAAATCATACCTTCACAGTCATGAAAATGCAGGATCAGAAACATTTTCTATATCCTAGCAAATAATAGCTAAACCTATTTTATGCGGGATACACTTTAAGGTGTACCTCTAGGCAAACAGTTTTGATCTGTGGGGCCTGATCTGAGATCAAAACTGTTTGCAGCTAGTTCAGTATTCTATCAGAAACTGCTTAATTCTTTTGCAAATAAATGAGTTATACCCGCTGCAGACGACATTATAAAATGGCCGCCAAATATTACCCAGCATGCAATGGGTTAAAGAGGGCCTTAACCCTTTCCCCCATAGAAACGACTTTTAGCATATTTAATTTATTCCTTTGCTGTAGAAAATAGTTCCAGTTTATACCCTCATGCACAATAACCATAACAAATATTTTTATATAGCCTAGTAGATGGTAGTTTAAAGCAGGGTGAAATTAAGGCACAGTCATTTTGCTTTACTCTCACCCTGCTTTAAGTGATCACCTGTATTTAATGTTATAAACAGGTTATTGGGTAAAGAGTTAAGGTACATTTTGCTTTACTTTCGACTTGCTTTAAGTAATCATCTAGAAATAACAACTAGAAACAGCCTATGGGGTAATGGGCTAAAAAAGACCATGTAAAGCCGAACTCCTATTGGAGCTATCTGCATCACTTTTGTTCAAGTATCAGCTTATTTATTTTCTAAAGATTTCCAAGGGTGTGCGTATTAAAAGAACAATTCATCAAGTGAATTTTTTCTCAAAGTTCATCATCAAAAGTCTGCCAAAAGGTCCTTTGTCAAAATTCCATCACAATATAGGGTAAGTATGCCCAGCTTGTAGTGTAAGATGGGGGAATAAAACAGCCAGAATAAGATATTTATACAAACAATGAAACAATATACACAAATGGGAAAAAACTGATGAAAAGAGTCAATAAATAAAATGAAATTGGCACACGATGGAGAACTACAAGGTTGACAATCTATATCTAAATGTCCTATTAGGTATAATATGCAAATAGTCTGAACCAAATATACAATATACACAGTCTGTGTTATCCTCTCCCTCATTCTGATGCTTGTTTTTTTTAACCCATTCCCCCCATAGAGGCAGGACTGCCATAAGTTGACATGAAAAATCCTAAGATTTCCAAATTTGTATTTTTCAAGTGCGATTTTACGAATCATACCTTTACCCCGTCGCCTGTTTCTAGTTTTGTTGACACCTGGCTGCTTAAAGCAGGCTGGAAGTAAAGCAGAATGCGCCTTAATGCACATTCTGCTTTACTTTCAGCCTGCTTTAAGCTTCCATGTACTAGGAAAAATCCGAAGATTTAGGAAAAATCCGGAGAAATGGCAGCCCTGTAGAGGCACATTTTAGTGCATTACCTTATTCAACATAGAGAAACCTTTTAAAATTCAATACCATGGACCTGTTTAAAATATACTCTTTTCATTTGCAAACAGTGTAGACAAAGATCATCAGGGTCTTTACTGTTTACAAATTTAAAGCAGTATTTCTTAAACTACCCAGAATTCCCAGTTTTTAACATTCTGAACTTTTTGTTTCATCCGCAAACCCTAATATTATCTTTTATCCTGTTCTTAACTCTACTAACAGGCACAGATGCACACTGTCTGAAATTACCTGTGAGGGTGTGAGGCAGAATGAATAGATAGATAGACTGGTTCATATTTTTGGAATGAAAAAGATCCACAGGAGAACTTAATTACCTGATGGAATTACTTAGTGTTGAAAGAGTTAAAGCTTTTAATATGCTCTATTAAAGAAGCGTCTGAACAGGTGGATGCTTAAAGCAGGCTGAAAGTGACGCTTTATTTTCAGTCTGCTTTAACCCTTTCCCCAATAGAAGTGACTTTTAGCGTATTTAATTTATTCCTCTCCTGAAGAAAATAGTTCCAATTTATAGCCTCATGAACAATTACCATAACAAATGTTTTACATAGCCTAGCAGATGGTAGTTTAAAGCAGGCTGAAAGTAAAGCAGAATGTGCCTTAAGGCACATTCTGCTTTACTTTCAACCTGCTTTAAGTGATCACATGTATTTAATGTTACAAACAGGTTATTGTGGAAGGGTTAAGCAACCAACTGTCCAATAAACTCAGAAACAAGATATGGGGGGGAAAAAGGCTAACGCTTATCTCATCTTCATAGAAATGACTGCCTGGTTCTGATACAGAACCAATGGACATGTCTCAATAACTCTGGCAGAGTGACTGCTTAACTCTTTCAACAACTAAGCCACTATTTTGGGTTATTAGGTTCCCTTGTGGATTAAGGTCCCCTTGTGGATCATTTTAGATACCAAATCATGAACCAGTGTTCTTGGTATTCTGCGTTTTTTTTTTATAAATACTGCCCTAAATCAGGGCTCCAGATAAGAGAGGGTAAACTGAATGAAATCAATGTTTTCTCTCTTATTTCGACATCAGATCCTACAGTGTAACTACTCATTAGAATTGTCTCGAAGATACGATTCTAATGAGTAGTGACACCATAGGGTTTAACACAGAAATAAAAACTTAAGTTTTTGAAATATTCCCCTTATCTGGAGCCCTGCTAAATTAACAAACAGTGTAGACCCTGATCAGAGGGCTCCTAATCACAGACACCCTCTTATCAGGGTCTTTACTGCTTGCAAATGTAATTTTTATTTTATACAGGTCCATGGTGTTGAAAGAATTAAAGCAGGCTAAAAGTAAAGCAGAAGTCTCCCTAAGGGCAATATCTACTTTACTTTCAGCCTGCTTTAAGGAGCCATGTATCTTAAACATTGAAAACAAGCTATGAGGGAATGAGTTAATCCTTAAAATTACAGTCAAACTTGCACTACCTGTACTATTAGATGATTTTGACTGTAATTTTTCTTAAATCTAAGATAATATATAAACAGCAATCAGACCCAATTCATTCCTTATTCAGAAAAGAATCAGTTTCATATTTTTATATTGAGCAGATCCTGATCATTGAATCTGGGGTCTACATTGCTTACATTTCAAAGCAGACTTGTATTTTTTATGGAAAAGGTTCAGCTTAAATGGGGAGCAGAGAAACAAGTTTCAAGTTTTTCAGCAGACTAAAGCTATGAAATCAAGACTCCAGATAAGATGAAGTAAACTCAAGTTCTCCAACATTTTCTCACTCAAGTTTTCCAACATTTTCTCACTCAAGTTTTCCAACATTTTCTCCTTCATGTCTGCACAAACCCTATGGTGTGACTACTCATTAGAATCGTCTCTTAGAGACAATTCTAATGAGTAGTGACACCATAGGGTTTAATGCAGAAATAAAGATTTTGGTTTTTGAAATACTCTCCTTGTCCCAAGTTTATAAAACATTTGAGTTGAGTCTTAGAACCTTCTCAAACATTTGATTTGTCAGATTTAAGCTTATGCTCAAATCCTACCAATCAAATGCTTGAGAATGATCTCAGACTCAACTAAAACGCTTTATAATCTTTGATCCTTATCTGGAGCCCTGGAAAGAACAAATTTGAAGTCATCTATACATAAGTATTCTCAGCATTCTGTATCCTTCAAAGAATTGTTAGGAGACTTAGGGGTGGGCGATAGAGTCAATTTGGGTGAAGCATTTGTCGAACTAAGTTTGGCAGTTCGAAACTGCTGTTGCTTAGCAGCATTGGCCTCATTTCGAGGTTTCCAAACCGGAGAGCCAATTGGAGGTGTTGTAGATGATGCACTTGTAAATTTCAAAGGGTTTGCGCTCGCAAAGGTCAGTTTAGCGGAGGACCCTGAATGACTAGATAAACTCAGATTTGAACAAGACGAGTTTTCACTACTCCCGTCTGTTTTTGCTATCTCGGGTTCCGAGGCCGCAATAAATGCTTCACTCTCCAAGTCCTCGGGACTTACTTCATTAAGATCTCCAACGGTTTTACTCCGAGTTCTGAACACTGGATCGTTCTCGTTCACACGAAATTTTTCCTCAAACTCCATTGAATGTCGTTCAACGTCCTGAGGTTTGGTCGTTAACAAGTTTCGTTTTGTGCTTAATGTACTTCGAGGGTTTGTGTTGAGGGCCTCCAGGCGTTTTCCACCGTACGGAATGTATTTAGACTTGCTAGTTGGCTGAGAAGGAAGAGTCATTTTTCTCACACTGTCACGTATAGTTTGCCGAATAATTCTCATGAAATCCGTTTTTGCTTCTATAGTACTGCAAGAAAAATAATGGGGGAGACAGTTAGTAAAAGCAAAATAACAAAACAGTAAAACCTGTATTTAGCGGTAACTCTTTGAATTACCTGGGATATCACTTAACCCTTTGAACACAAGTCCCGCATATAGGCATCATTTTCAAACAGTGTACAAGTGAATAGTACACTTGTCCTGTGCTAACATTGAATACACAGATCAGAGGGCTCAGAAAGGAGCCCTCTGATCAGGGACTTCACAGTTTGTCATTTTGCAATTTATTACAACAAGAGCCGCATGCGGCCCTAAATCGCTCACCTGGTATCCATGGTTATGGTCATGGTAATGAACCAGTAATGGTAAAGTTTTCTCTATTAGCCATCATTGGTAAATTCATCCCCACCCCCTGGCGGCCATGTTTGAGCTAGGAAGATTATTTGAAGAAAACTAGCAAAGGGTCACCCATGAATCATTATTTGTGTAAAAATATTCTTAAATCAGACCAATAGTTCCAGAGAAAAAGATTTTTAAAGATTTTCTATACAGAAATATAAGGAAAACTTGCCCCACCCACTGGCGGCCATGATTTTAAAGATAACAAAATGATTTTAAGAAATCTGGTAGAGAGTCATGAATGGATCATTTGTGTAAAATTATTTTGAATTTGGACCAGTAGTTTCACAGAAGAAGTTTTTTAAAGGTTTTTCTAAACAGTAACATAAGGAAAATGTGCCCCACCCACTGGCGGCCATGTTTTTTTAGATATCAAAATTATTTTAAAAAAGCTGGTAGAAGGTCACCCATGGATCATTTGTGTGAAATTACTTTCAAATCGGACCAGCGGTTTCAGACAAGAAGATTTTTAAAGTTTTCACTATATAGTCATATAAGGAAAATCTGCCCCACCCACTAGCTGCCATGTTTTTTAAAAGAGGAAAATTATTTTAAGAAATCTGATAGAGGGTCACCAATGGCACATTTGTGTAAATTTATTTTCGATTTGGACCAGTAGTTTCACAGAAGAAGATTTTTAAAGTTTTTACTATACAGTAACATAAGGAAAATGTGCCCCACCCACTTGTGGCCATGTTTTTTTAGATATCAAAATAATTTTAAGAAATCTGGTAGAGGGTCACCCATGGATCATTTGTGTGAAATTACTTTCAAATCGGACCAGCGGTTTCAGACAAGAAGATTTTTAAAGTTTTCACTATATAGCCATATAAGGAAAAACTGCCCCACCCACTAGCGGCCATGTTTTTTAAGACAGGAAAATTATTTTAAGAAATCTGATAGAGGGTCACCAATGGCACATTTGTGTAAAATTATTTTCAATTCGGACCAGTAGTTTTTGACAAGAAGATTTTTAAAGTTTTTTCAATTGGTTGCCATGGCAACCACAATTTCAATTGGATGACCTATATTTGAAGAAATCTTAGAGACTACGCTACAAGGAAAAATCCTATGAAATTTTGAAGAAATTGGCCCAGTGGTTTCCAAGAAGAAGATCTTTAAAGAAAAAGTTTGACGACGGACGGACTGACGGACGGACTGAGGACGACAGACCACGGACACAGGGCGATCACAATAGCTCACCTTGGCACTTCGTGCCAGGTGAGCTAAACAAGAGGGCCAGAATGGCCCTTGATCGCTCACCTGACCATGGTAACACTAGGATGGGTCACGTGATTTCAGAAAAGAAGATTTGTAAAAGGTGACCCCCAGGGCGGGGCCAATTTTGGCCCCAGGGGCAAAATTTGAACAACTAAGGTAGAGGACCTGTAAACGATGATATGTGCAAAATATCTAAACTCAGTGTACTATGGTTTCAGAAAAGAAGATTTTTGAAGTTTTCATTGAAAAAATCTATTTTTAGCTCCGGTGACCCAGATATGCAACAGACCAGAACCAATTCATCCATATATATGAAGGACCTCTAGAAGTTACATCATGCCAAATATCAAAGCTCTGGTCATATTGGTTTCTGAGTAAAAGATGTTTGAACATTTTCCTATGTAACTCTACGTAAAAAGGTGACCTCCGGGGCGGGGCCAATTTTGACCCCAGGGACAAAATTTTAACAACTTTGATAGAGGGCCTGTAGACGATGCTATGTACAAAATATCTAAGCTCAGTGTACTATGGTTTCAGAAAAGAAGATTTTTGAAGTTTTCATTGAAAAAATCTATTTTTAGCTCCGGTGACCCAGATATGCAACAGACCAGAACCAATTGAACAATATGTGTAGGACTTCTAGAAGCTATACCATGCCAAATATCAAAGCTCTGGTCATATTGGTTCCAGAGAAAAAGATGTTTGAACATTTCACTATATAACTCTATGTAAAACTGTGATCCCCGGGGCGGGGCCAATTTTGACCCCAGGGACAAAATTTGAACAAATTTGATAGAGGATCTGTAGATGATGCTATGTGCAAAATATCTAAGCTCAGTGTACTATGGTTTCAGACAAGAAGATTTTTAAGTTCTCATGGAAATAAATCTATTTTTAGCTCCGGTGACCCAGATATGCAACGGACCGGAACCAATTCAACAATATAAGTCAAATACCTCTAGAAGTAATACCATGCTAAATATCAAAGCTCTGGACATATTGGTTTCAGAGAAAAAGATGTTTGAACATTTCACTATGTAACTCTATGTAAAACGTTGACCCCCAGGGCGTGGCCAATTTTGACCCCAGGGGCAAAATTTGAACAATTTTGATAGAGGACCTATAGGTTATGACATGTGCCAAATATCTAAGCTCTGGCTCTTGTGGTTTGTGACAAGAATTTTTTTTAAGATTTCCTTATTTTTTCACTTTGGTTGCCATAGCAACCAGAGTTCTGCATGGTTTCAAATTCTTTGAACAACTTTGAAGGAGCTTAACCCAAGGAACATTCCTGTGAAGTTTGGTTGCAATCAGGCAAGTGATTTTGGAGAAGAAGATGTTTGAAGAAATTGTTGACGCACGACGCACAACGCACGACGACGGACGCCGGACATTGACTGACCACAAAAGCTCACCTTGAGCACTTTGTGCTCATGTGAGCTAAAAACAACACTACATAGTCTTAAATGGACCAGCATTTATTGCAAACTAATATTGTCCATTGAAAGTTTCCGGGGATAATGAGTTCAACCATTACCCCATAGCCTGTTTTAGTTTTGAAGACAGGTTATCACTTAAAGCAGGTTGAAAATTAAGCAGAATGTGCCTTGAGGTGCACTCTGCTTTACTTTCAACCTGATTTAAGCTACCATCTATTAGGATATAGAATTAATTACTTGTGGTGAATATGATTGACTGTATAACTTGGAACTCTTTTCTTTGGTGCAAGAATATGTTAGAGGCATAAAAAGGAAAATTTATGGGGTAATGTGTTTAAGGTTACTATACTGACCTGTTACAGAACTGGTACATCCTCTCGGGTCTACCCTCCGGGTCTGACCTGGAGTGAACCAGCTCCCACCAGTAATGGCCCTCAATGTCCGACACCTTGCCTATCCGTACCTGCACATCTTGTACAGGTATCAGAGTCCTGAATCTCTCTACTGTCTCGTACATCTCACTGAACAGACCTTTACCTCCCGACGATGGTACCTGCAAATACAGACAGAATTGAAATTGACAACTAGCTTAAATTAAACAATTACCCCATAGCCAATATCTAGTTTTGAAAACAGGTCACCCCTTAAAGTAGGTTAAAAGTAAAGCAGAATACACCTTAAGGTGCATTCTGCTTTACTTACAGCCTGCTTTAAGCTACAATCTGTAAGGATATAGAAAATATCTCTTATGATACATGTTCATGATAGTATAAATTGCAACTTTTTTCTTTAGTGGAGGAATAAATTAAAGGTGTTGAAAGGTGTATTTATGGGGTAGTTGGTTAAGATACAAACTCCATTTTTCTGTAAAACCAGTACCAACTGTACATTAAAATGTAGAATCTGGCTGTTTTTTTTATTTTCAATGAGGATTGGAACAACACTATTAATAGTGCTAATATTTCTAATATTGTATTTTTTTAAACACTCACCCCTTTTGTTTTCCTTCTCTTTAATCTTTCTCTGCAAAGGAAGACAACTCCTGTTTTGAACACAAACACAGTACTCTCGAGTTCTGTCCCTTTCTTGATTTTTCCCAGACTGTCACTGACATTGGCCCACTCCACCGTGCCGTACATCTGTAGTTCCCCAACACTGAGATCAACACTCTGAAAGCAGGAAATAAAATAACAGTAAAACCTTTCTTATCTCTTACCACACTAAGAAACTCTTGTGGGTTATTAGGTTCACTTCTGGATCTTTTTAGTTGCCAAAACGTGAACCAGTCTTCTTCTTCTTCTTCTTGATCGTTCTCTCCATCAAGAATGATGATTTTGAGAAGGCTACTTGGATTTATTGGTAGTTTAGAAAATACTTGTCTAAGTTAGAAACAGTGCAAACCCTGATCAGAGGGCTCCTATAGGAGCCCTCTGATCTGGGTCTACACTGTTTTCAAATGTATTGAGTAGATTTTAAACTGGTCCATCATGGTGTTGAAAGAGTTATATAGTGTAGAAGACAGTGTGACATGTCAATCTGATGCTATAAAATGTAGAAACTGATAAGGCCCCCATAAACACCAGAAATTTATAAAAATCTGAGTGCCAAATAGTTTTGAATCCCATTACCCCATAAATACGCCTTTTGACGCCTCTAATTCATTCCTCCTCTATGGAATATAAAGTGTCAATTTATGTAGTCATGAATATGCACAAATATCTTTTATATCTTAGCAGATTGAAGCTTAACCCTTTCCCCCATAGAAGCGCCTTTTAGCGCATTTAATTTATTCACCCATGGAAGAAAATAGTTCTAATTTTTACAGCCATAAAAATGAATAATAAGAAATATTTTGTAAATCCTAGCAGATGATAGCTTAAAGCAGGCTGAAAGTAAAGCAGAATGCACCTAAGGTGCATTCTGCTTTACTTTAAGCCTGCTTTAAGTGGCCACCTATCTTCAAAACTAGAAACTGGCTATGAGGTAATGGGTTAAAGCAGGCCGAGAGTAAAACAGCATGCACGTTAAGGCACAATCCGCTAAAATTTCAACCTAGCTGCTTTAAGTGGTCACATGTCATCAAAACTAGAAACAGGCCATAGGATAAATAAGACAGGGACTTACACATACTCATTGTCTGATCTGTGTCTCCACTGTTTGCAATTGGCATCATCATCACTTCAACACATATAGGTTAACATGCAGGGCTCCAGATAAGAGGGAGTAAACTTAACAAATGCAACATTTTCTCACTGATTTCAGCACCAAATCCTATGGTGTTACTACTCATTTGAATCGTCTCGAAGAGACGATTCTAATGAGTAGTGACACCATAGGGTTTAAGGCAGAAATAAAGAATTTGGTTTTTGAAATACTCCCCTTATCTAGGAGCTCTGTTTACATGTATAGAGAAATAATAATATGTTTCCATATGAACCATTACATATTATAGTTCATAATATGTTACCTTTTTAGCAGGATACAGGTCTTTGAACATTTTGGCAAGTTCATCAAATATGGCACCATACTCCTCGTAGATTTTCTGCATTTCGTTGATATGTTCCGCCACGGCCTCCATTCCCTTCCTCGCCTCTGTAACATGACACAGAATACAAGATTCAATTATGTGAACAAGGTATATGAGCTACAGTGATTATTTAATCCTTTCCAGAGCTCCAGATAAGGGGAGTATTTCAAAAACTAAAATCTTTATTTCTGCATTAAACCCTATGGTGTCACTACTCATTAGAATCGTCTCTTTGAGACGATTCTAATAAGTAGTAACACCATATGAATTGTGCTGGCATGAGTGAGAAAATGCTGGATTTGTTCTGAGTTTACTCGCTCTTATCTTGAGCTCTGCTTTCCTAACTAGAGATGATTGCAACGATTGCAAGACTATTCCTTCTTCAGCTTATAATTATATTGAAGTTTTTGGAAAATAGTGTAAAACTTGATCAGAGAGTTCCTGTCTGATCTGGGTCTGCACTGATTGCTTATAGGATCTTTCTGACATAAGTAAGTCTTCATATTTTTCTGGGGAAAGTTTTTTCTTATTTTATTAGCCCAATGTAATAGTTCTGTTATATATTTAAGGGGCGTGGGGTTTAACCCATTACCCCTTGGCACGTTTCTAGTTTTGAAGATATGTGACCATTTAAAGCAGATTGAAAGTAAAGCAGAATGCGCCTTTACTTTCAGCCTGCTTTAAGCTATTATCTGCTAGAATATAGAAAATATTTGTTATGATTTTAATTTGTGACAGTATAAATTGGAACTATTTTCTTCATTAGAAGAATTAATTAAAGGCGTTAAAAGGCGTATTTATGGGTTAATGGGTTAAAGATGGTTAGTTGAGCCAATACATGGCTGAAAGGGCAAGTAACATTTACTTATTTTGTCTTTCGTTAGACATTAACCCTTTCCTTCCTGAAACCCAAAATGGACAATTTAAGTTTTCAATTTAGTCTAGTCCATGTTTTACTTTTTAGGGTTGATTTTTATGACATATGTCAAAATGACAAACAGTGTAGACCCTGTTCAGAGGGCTCCTTAAGGAGCCCTCTGATCAGGGTCTACACTGTTTTCATAGAATAAGTGTACTCCTCACAAGTACACTGTTTGCAAATGATGCGTATATTTTTTATGCGTGACTTAAGGGTTCAAAGAATTAAACAATGTAAACACAAATGTGGCACCTGATATAGATCCGAACTCTGCGTCACTTAAGTCTGGTTACCTGCAAAACTAAGGCTGAAAACAAACCATTGACTAAGACATCAAAGTTGACAACATTACACATGAATATAAGCATGCAAAACAAACTAGACTGGATTCTTTACCGGAGAGGTGGTGGTGTTCGTCGGTATCGGTGTCCGTGAGGTTACACAGCTGCTGTAATAGGAGCGGGTACTTCAGGATTCTCTGGATCGGCTTGATCAGGTATGAGTCCAGGGTGGCGGAGTGCTGGTTCTTTGGGTTTCTGGCTATAAGGAATTCTTTCAACTTTTCATTTATTGTATCTGATAGAGAGAAAATGAAATAAACACCATTTGTCAACGAAGAAAGACGACAACACTGTGCAACTGAAATATAATAAGCTGATGAGATGAGAGTCGTTTATCTAAACCAAGGTAAAAGTAGAGTGCAGGGAACTGAGGATTTTAAGCGTCACAAAAATGATAACTATGGGTATGATAGTTGAATACAGTGTAATCTCTCCTGAGCAACAGAGACATATAGGATCTGTCATGAGTCGATGTTTAAGACAAGCTGATCTTAATCAAGTCTAGAATTGAAATGTTATTAAGCGAGCCTTGGCGAGCTTAATAACTTTTCTATTCTAGACAAGTTTGAGATCAACTTGTCTGAAACATCGACGAGTGACAGATTCTTTTTCTCACATAACCAACGATTTTACATTAATTTTTAAAGCAATAGGCAATTTTTTGGAATCCCGGTGACGTCAAAACGCCTTTATAAATAGTTACCTTATAGTGATGTCATCAAGTTGATCTCACAAATGTTGGAGACAAGGATATTCGTGATCGTTGTTTGCTTTAGAAAACAGGGGTAGTGAGAAAAATAGATCTGAAAAGCATGGGGGTCTTAAAAATTAATGTAGGCCAGGCAGTTTAACTCAGTGACCCCTGAAACCAGAGCTCCAGATAAGGGGAGTTTTTCAAAAACTAAAATCTTTATTTCTGCTTAAAACCCTATGGTCTTCGAGACGATTCTAATGAGTAGTCACCATAGGATTTGATGCCAATATAAGAATGAAAATGTTGGATTTGTGCAGTTTACTCCCTCTTATCTGGAGCCCTGTGAAACTGGATAATTTCAGTCTACAATAAAATGTAGTTCATTTTTTTTTATTTAGTGGTTTTTATTTTAATTGATAGAATTTTGACAAACAGTGCAAACTCAGATCAGAAAGCTCTTTTAGGAGCCCTCCGATCTGGTTCTTGCACATGATAAGTGCACTCTTCACTAGAATACTGTTTGTAAATTATGCCTTTATATGTGTCTCCTGGGGATATCATGTTAATGCCGAAAAAAAAGAGCTTTGTGTATACTTTTCATTCCTGAATAAAATGTCTACCGGTCCTTAAGACCAACAATGTGACTGATTTTGGGTGTTGTTCAAGAGAAATAGTCCTGTCATGAAACACAGAATCCCATACCATTGAAATATCTTATCAACTCATCCTTATCTAAAGATAATAGGTATAATTTCACTACAAACTGTTGAGTAATCAATTACCAATAATGATTGTAGAATTTGTTCAGTCTGGTACTTGCTTAGTACAGAAACAAAAACTTAAAGCTACCATCAGTCTGCTAGAATATAGATTTTTTTGTTATAATACATATTATTCACATATGTATAAATTGCAACTATTTTCTTCAGGGGATGAATAATATAAAGGCATAAAAAGGCGTATTTATGGGGTAAAGGGATAAGATACCCCTGATGCTGAGTTGATCAGACTATTTCAACAGGCTAGGATTTATCAATAATGAAGCTCAAAACATAATGAAAACCCTTAACCCTTAAAATGCTTACTTTCGAAATGGACTATTCCATTGTCTAAATAACTTATCTCCTAAATAATCTTACACATTACAAACAGTGCAGACCCTGATCAGAGGGCTCCTGAAGGAGCCCTCTGAACTGGGTCTACACTGCGTGCACATGAACTAAAAGTATATACATGTATAAGTATATAGTAAAACAATTATATTATGACAAAAAGTGCAGACCCTGATCTGGGTCTACAATGTGTGCAAATGAACTTCAAGTATATATGCCTATAGTTAAATAATCATAAGTATGACTAACAGTGCAGACCCAGACCAGAGGGACCCTTCAGAAGCCCTCTGATCTTGGTCTACACTATGTGCAAATGATCTAAAAGTATATATACGTATATAGTAAAACAATCATAAGTATGACAAAACAGTGCAGCCCCTGATCAGAGGGCTCCTTCAGTGGCCCTCTGATCTGGATCTACACTGTTTGCAAAACGATGTACAAATGATGTACACATACTCATTTCTGCCAGAGTAAGGGTTAGAGGGATAGTAAAGACAATAAAATCTCTCACAACATCAACAGTTTAACCCATTACCCCATATATAGCCGGTTTCTAGTTTTGAAGGCAGGTGACCACTTAAATCAGGTTGAAAGTAAAGCAGAATGTGCCTTAAGGCACATTCTGCTTTACTTTCAGCCTGCTTTAAGCTACTATACATGTATGCTAGAATATGGAAACCATTTCTTATGATACATATTTATAATTATGACTGTATCTAATAGAATTATTTTCCTCAGTTAAGGAATTAATTATATAAGTAAAAAGGCATATTTATGGGGTAATGGGTTAACCATTTCCTAGAATAGTTTTACGGTGCCTATAATCCTCTACTTTATAATGTGCCTTAGAATGGAAAAGGATTAAACTTCATTAAGCTATTAAACCTTTACTCCATAGATATGCATTTTAACTTACTTAATTTATTCCTCCGCAGCAAAAATAGTTATACAATCATGAAGATGTATCATCAGAAATATTTTTTTTAATTTCAAGCAGATGGTAACTTAAAGCAGGCTGAAAGTAAAGCAGAATGTGCATTAAGGCACATTCTGCTTTACTGTGAACCTGCTTTAAAGTGCTCAAATATGTTCAATGTTCAACAGTTAATGGAGTAAAAGATTAATATGCTAACATATATTGTCACATGTAGATATATATCATCAATTTGCAAACAATTTAGTTCAATCTTAGTATTTTTCATAATGTTTAAGAGGCTAAAATGGCTTTAATACAACATACACTATGACCTTCAACATTGTCACATCTAAATGGACAAATAACATGTAATACAGTCTAATAATATTTCACATTATACTGGGAATCTGATAAACAAAAATAAAAGTTTGTCATAAAAGACTACAGGCACTGAATTCACCAACACACATGTAGACGTGTGGCTTAATACTAATAATCTCTAACACTTAAGCAGAAACTGGGTGCCAAATCAGAGTGTTAGAGATTATTGTTGAAACTCAATTAGAATACTCTCTAACTCTTTGATATGGCTCCCAGCTTTTGGATATCAAATTTGTTTGGCTCTCAGCTTCTGCCATCCTGGAAAAAGCTGAGAACCAAACCAAAGTTTAAGAGATTTTTACTGTGGCTAAGGCTGCAGGATCAAACCCAAAGTGTTAAAGATTTGTTCTTGAATCCAACAATTTAACCCATTACCCCATAAATATGCCTTTTTACGCCTGTAATTTATTCCTTCACATAAGAAAATAATTTCAATTTATACTGTCATGAATATGTATCTTAAGAAATATTTTCTATAATGCTAACAGATGATAGCTTAAAGCAGGCTGAAAGTAAAGCAGAATGCGCCTTCATGCGCATTCTGCTTTACTTTCAACCTGCTTTAAGTGGTAACCTATATTCAATAGAAGAAACAGGCTATGAGGTAATGGGTTAAAGAGCCTAACAATTTGCTGACAATTCCGTCACAGCTTTTAATTCCATGTTGTCCTGACTAACCTCGATAACGACAATAAAGAGTATATACAACTACCTGGGTTGAGTATTTTCTGGGATCGTGAATGACTCGCGCAAAATGAGCTGTACACCTTGAAATGATTGGCATAAAACAGGAAAGACCCTCCGAGTGAGAATAACACTCTCTGCAACAACAAAAACACAATATCATTTAACAGTTAACAGTACAATTAACAACAAACCATTACCCCATAAATATGCCATTAACTTATTTCTTCACTGAGTGCTCCCTCCCTACAATGGCCCATCAAACAAAGACTCCCTCCTTACAACGGCACTTTCCGCAGTTCCGTAAACAGGACATGTATGTCTAATGTTTGCACGACTGCAATATCGTCTGCTTAAAATTGTCATCTGCTGTTCTTTCTCAAAGTTACATATTGGACATTATGACAGAACAAGAGCCGCATGCGGCCCTAAATCGCTCACCTGGTACCCATGGTTACGGTCACGGTAATGAACCAGTAATGGTAAAGTTTTCACTATAAGCCATCATTGGTAAATTCATCCCCACCCTCTGGCGGCTATGAGCTAGGAAGATTATTTGAAGAAAACTGGCAATGGGTCACCCATGAATCATTATTTGTGTAAAAATATTCTTAAATCAGACCAATAGTTTCAGAGAAAAAGATTTTTAAAGATTTTCTATACAGAAATACATGTATAAGGAAAATCTGCCCCACCCACTGGCGGCCATGATTTTAAAGATAACAATGTGATTTGGAGAAATCTGGTAGAGAGTCACCAATGGCTCATAATTATTACGTGTAAAATTATTTTCAATTTGGAACAGTAGTTTCACAGAAGAAGATTTTTAAAGTTTTTACTATAATACAGTAACATAAGGAAAATATGCCCCACCCACTTGCGGCCATGTTTTTTTAGATATCAAAATTATTTTAAAAAATCTGGTAGAGGGTCACCGATGGGTCATTTGTATGAAATTACTTTCAAATTGGAACGGTGGTTTCAGACAAGAAGATTTTTAAAGTTTTCACTATATAGCCATATAAGGAAAATCTGCCCCACCCACTAGCGGCCATGTTTTTTAAAATAGGAAAATTGTTTTAAGAAATCTGATAGAGGGTCACCAATGGCACATTTGTGTAAAATTATTTTCAATTTGGACCAGTAGTTTCACAGGAGAAGATTTTTAAAGTTTTTACTATACAGTAACATAAGGAAAATATGCCCCACCCACTTGTGGCCATGTTTTTTTAGATATAAAAATTATTTTAAGAAATCTGGTAGAAGGTCACCCGTGGATCATTTGTGTGAAATTACTTTCAAATCGGACCAGCGGTTTCAGACAAGAAGATTTTTAAAGTTTTCACTATAGCCATATAAGGAAATTCTGCCCCACCCACTAGCGGCCATGTTTTTTAAGATAGAACAATTATTTTAAGAAATCTGATAAAGGGTCACCAATGGCACATTTGGGTAAAACTATTTTCAATTTGGACCTGTAGTTTTTGACAAGAAGATTTTTAAGTTTTTTCAATTGGTTGTCATGGCAACCACAATTTCAATTGGATGACCTATATTTGAAGAAATCTGAGAGAGTACCCTACAAGGAACAATCCTATGAAGTTTTGAAGAAATTGGCCCAGTGGTTTCCAAGAAGAAGATCTTTAAAGAAAAAGTTTGACGACGGACGGACTGACGGACGTGCCACCGAAATGGGTTAGAGGGCCTTTTCTTTTGTTATTTTCTTTTGTTTGAATAACGGGCCATGGCCCCTTATTCTATTGTTACGGAATGAACTCTATTGTCTTCTTTTGTTATGTTTACCGTTATCTGGCCAGAAAAGGCCCTCTAACCCATTTCGGTTGTGCGGACGGACGTCCTCACAGATGGACATTTGTTGGGTATTTTCTTTGTTTAAAAGTACCCAACAGTACACAAAATACCCAACAATAACAATAGGGTAATCACGGAATGAATGGAATCTATTGTTCTCCCTACCCAACAAAGGACCTTTCGTGCGCTCGGACGGACTGACGACGACGGACACAGGGCGATCACAATAGCTCACCTTGGCACTTCGTGCCAGGTGAGCTAAAAAGCTTCCTGATGAGTGACAAACTGCTTGAAACCAGATCAGACGCCACGTCTGATCTGGATTCAAGCTGTTTGCAAGTGTAAACAAATTTTCCTCTCTATAACGACTCCCTCCGAAAGCACATAATTGTTGTCATCCATTGGGTGTCGTTGCAGAGAGGGAGCGCTGTACAGTTAACAACAAAGTTTGATAACTTACTCCACCAATAATAGTCTGCAATCAAAGGTATGGAATGCATAGAGTGCAACAATAATATCAACAGTAAAATTTATGTAAACACATTACCCCATAAATATGCCATAAACTTATTCCTTCATTGAAGAAAATAGTTCCACTTTATACAGTCATGAATGTGTACCATAAGAAATACTTGTTTTCAATACTAGAACCAGGCTATGGAGTAATAGGAGAACCCATGTCCCATAAATACGCCTTTAATTTATTGTGCCACTGAAGAAAATAATTCCACTTTATACCAGAAATAGTACAGTAAGAAATATCATCTATATTCTAGTAGTTGGTAGCGGCTTAAAGCAGGTTGAAAGTAAAGCAGAATGCGCCTTAGGGTGCATTCTTGTTTTACTTTCAACCTGCTTTAACTGGTTGACTATCTTCAAAACTAGAAACAGGCTATGGAGTAATGGGTTAAGTGGCCATACAATAGACAGTATATTGACAGTCTGAAAGCAGCTCAAAGCAGGATAAAGGTAATGAAAACAGCTCCAGAAGCTTTCTGCATTACTTTTATATTCTGCATTCAGCACTAACCTATGCTGAAATATGTGTCAAGATGTTTTGTATAGCAAAACCCTTTACCTGTGTGGGTGTTTCTAGAATGGAAGACAGGTGACCATTTAAAGCAGTTTAAAAGTAAAGCAGAATGCACCTTAAGGTGCAACATTCTGCTTTACTTTCAGCCTGCTTTAAGCTACCATCTGCTAGAATATAGAAAATATACCTTAAGGAACATATTCATGATGTAATAGAGTGGAACTATTTTCTTCAGCGGAATAATAAAGTAAAGGCATTAAAAGACACACTTATGGGGTAATGGGTTAAACATACTATTAGATTTATCTCATATCTGCAGGGCTGCCATTTCTCCGTTTTTTCCTAAATCTTCGGATTTTTTTCTAGTACATGGTAGCTTAAAGCAGGCTGAAAGCTTTACTTCCTGCCTGCTTTAAGCAGCCACATATCAACAAAACTAGAAACAGGCGATGAGGTAAAGGTACAATTCATAAAATCGCACTTGAAAAATGCAAGTTTGGAAATCTTAGGATTTTTCATATCAACTTATGGCAGCCCTGTATCTGCAGTCATGTACTCTGTTTTCATGCATTTATTAATATTGCTGAGCTGTAAATAACAAGAAACAATGAAACTGTTATTAACCCTTTCAATATAATAATATCTTAATTGATAAGTGCCATCTGCTAGAACTAGCAGTCTTCTAGGTCTACATATATTAACAGAACCAAGACAGAAAGTTGCAAACAAATTACATCCAATGTTTTGTTGAGCATGGTTTGGATCAAAACTGTTTGCAAAATTCTTTCCCTATCAGTTTTCTGGATATAAAGGGTTTATTATTATTTCATTATTAGACGCAATGTTGCATTAATTAACAGGGCTTAATTGGAAACAGCACAAATATTTACTTTTAGATAATGGTTGTCTCTGACTTGAAGAGTACACAATGTACAAAAGAGATGATATTTTTTCCAGTTTTAACCCTTTACTCCATAGCCTGTTTCTAGTATTGAACATAGGTGACCACTTAAACCAGGTTGAAAGTAAAGCAGAATGCACCTTAACTCTTTCCTCCCTGAAACTTTAAATGGACAATTCGAGTTTCCATTTAAGTCTAGTCCATTTATGACTTTTAAGGGTTGTTTTTGTCAATGTTTGGCATTATGACAAACAGTGAAGACCCTGATCAGAGGGCTTCTAGGAGCCCTCTGATCTGGGTCTTCACTGTTTACACAGGACAAGGGTACTATTTACATGTACACTGTTTGAAAAGGACGCCTGTATGCGGGACTAGGGTTCAAAGGGTTAAGGCGCATTCTGCCTTACTTTCAGCATGCTTTAAGCTTCCATTTGTTAGTCTGCAGAAAATGTTTCTTATGGTACATGTTCATGTCTGTATAAATTGGAACTATTTTCTTTAGTGGAGGAATAAACTGAAGGTGCTAAAAGGGGCTTCTATAATGGAGGAAAGGGTTAAACAAAACTAAATGCAAATGTATAAATGCATTTCTGTCCCAGGGTTGCATTAACGGCTACCTGTCCATAGAGCCTCACAATGACAATCACTATTCCACAGATACAACTTTTTACGTCTTTAATTTATTCCTCCACTGAAGAAAATAGTTTTACTTTATACAGTCATGAGTATGCACTATAAAAACTATGTTCTATACCCTAGCAGATGGTAGCTTAAAGCAGGCTGAAAGTGAAGCAGAATGCACCTTTAGGTGCATTCTGCTTTACTTTTAACCTGCTTTAACTAGTGAAATGTCTTTAAAAGTAAAAACAGAAATGGGGAATAAATTTTGGATTAAATAACCCTACAAATTGTTAAGACTTCACGAGTCTAGATTCAAACTGTTTGCAAAGGTTATCCTCTATATATACAAATGTATATTGTACATGTACTTTGCTAATAACATATTGCTGACTGTTGTAAAAGGGCACCAATATTGGACAGCTAACTGCCAATGATTTACGAGCACTACACAGCATCACATTGCTTCTATGACGGATCTATAATAAATTTGCTTACTAAACACTTACTATAGGTTTTGCATCTATCAATTTAACTCTGTGCATGCTTTAGAGCGACCTATATGCCCTACAACAATTATCTTTGCAAACAGTTTGGATCCAGATGAGACGCCGCGTAACGCGGCGTCTCATCAGGATTCAAACTGTTTGACATACTAACCAAGTCTTGAATTTTTTTTGGAAATTCTGCTTTAAGCACAGTTGCAGACGACAATTTTTGCTGACGACAAAACTCCCAGCATGCAGAGAGTTAACCATTGGTCTGCCTACTACAAATAGTCTACTCCACAGTATAGTGTCAGTCATAGTTTTCAACACATTTTTATGTTAAGAAACTTAAATTTATGTCAAGAATGTTGGATTGTTATCAGACGTCAAGTCATTGATCATCTAATTATGATCAAAATTTCATTGTTTGCAAACTCTGGCCAGGTTGGGAGTATAAGCAGGAAAATGGTTTAATCGTTTGTTTCCAAGAAAACCGTGGATTCCAAGAAAATCACTCTGCCTTTATTTCCATGGAAATAAGAATCTTTCTATTAATATTTACAATGTACAGTGTTTTATAGAAGGAAGTTGGGTCTTTAATCCGTTCTTCAGAAGCCAACATTGCAAATCAACTATGTACATGTTCAACTATATTTACGGGCAAGATACTGCTAAAAGCAAGATGCATGTAAAGCAGAAAGCTCCTTTTAGAGCTGATTTACTTTCATCCTGCTTTAAGCTGACACCTAATTCAAGACAACAAATTCTAATTTAACCCATTACCCAATAGCCTGTTTCTAGTGTTGGAGAAAGGTGACTACTTAAAGCATTCTGCTTTACTTTCAGCCTGCTTTAAGCTACAAGCTGCTAGAATATAGAAATTATTTCTAATGGAAAATATTCACAACTGTATAAATTGGAACTATTTTCTTTAGCGGAGGGATAAATTAGAGGGGTAAAAGGCGTATTAATGGGGTAATGGGTTAAGTACTTATCTGCTTCATATTTAGCACACAGTTTACGTTTCCTATTTAGCACAATCCTTTCTAGAAGAATAAGAAGTATAAGTTCTAAATATCCTACTAAAATACTAACAGACAAAACATGTAAAGTACATAAAGTAAAACATTACATGTGTGATATAACATTGGCATGCAAAAAACTATAGTAAAACCTCTCTATTACATAACAGGGCTCCAGATAAGGGGGGTATTTCAAAAACTAAAACCCTATGGTGTCACTACTCATTAGAATTGTCTCAAAGAGACAATTCTAATGAGTAGTAACACCATAAGATTTGATGCTAAAATAAATGAGTGGCCCAATGGTTACACCATTGGACTACGGTACCAGGGGTCGTGAGTTCGATCCCCCGCCGGACCAGCGGTCTGAATAGGGGATTTTTTCTGAATCCCCGATGATGTACAGGAATGTCCTTGAGCAAGACATGTACCGCAAATTGTTCCTCTCCACCCAGGGGTTAAAATGGGTACCTGTGAAGGGTCTGCGTCGGTACTGCGGCTGCATTTGACTGCGCCATATGTTAGCAGTGCTCAATATTGTAGGCAAGATGGCTCAATGATCAGGGGAGTATATGTACAGTCGGCTGAGTGGTCATTCGGACTGAAAGTGGACTATAACTTGGTATATTAATTTAAAATGTTGGATTTCTGCAGATTACTCCCTCTTATCTGGAGCCCTATTACAACTACTAAATTGTGTTAATTATTAGGTGTTTATAACAGGTGACTGCTTAAAGCAAGTTGACAGAAAAACGGTTAACTCCTTCAGGAGCGTTTTGCTTTACTGTCACCTTGATTTAAGCAGTCACTTGTCTTTTATACAATCAATTAGCTTACGTTTTAGTGGTCGTAATAAAGAGGTTTTACTGTACATGGTTTCAACTTGGTACAAATTACATCCACTACTGTTTTACATCAATTTCTGTATCAGGGCTGCCATAATTTCATCATGAAAAATCTTAAGATTTCCAAATTAGCACGATTATTTAAAGCAGGTTGAAAGTAAAGCAGAATGCGCCATTAGGCGCATTCTGCTTTACTTTCAACCTACTTTAAGCTACAATCTACTAGGATAAAAATCCGCAGATTTTGGAAAAATCCAGAGAAATGGCAGCCTTGCTGTATCACTGGAAGGACTGCTCTTGAAAACTGCAAGCTGGAGTTAAAAGATAAGCTTTTCACAATGGAAAAGTACCATCTGATCAGGTGTTACGCAATAACGAGATTAAACACAGCTTGTGCTCTGTATTTTATTGTTACAGCAGCAAAGCTGTCAGGTCTTGGCTTCTGTCTCCAAATACTTTCCTTTGTAGCTTTTTTATAGTTTATTCTATTACCCTATAAAAACACCTTTTTACGCCTTTAATTTATTCCTATACTGAAAAAATATATTCATTTATACAGTCTTGAATATGTACCATAAGAAACATTTTCTACTGGTAGCTTAAAGCAGGCTGAAAGTAAAGGAGAATGTCTTAAGCCGCATTCTGCTTTACTTTCAACCTGCTTTAAGGGATCACCTATCTTTAAAACAAGAAACATGCTATGGGGTATTGATTAAGATAGGGGATTACTTAATCAACTGAACATACAGCAGAAAGCTCATAAAGGGGCTTTCTGCTTTTTGTTCAGCCTGATTTAAGCTGCAATCAGATTCTGTCAAAATGTGAGTATATTTCCTATGGCTCTCTCTCTCTTTATGAGCTTTTCACATTATGTTTGCACTACACTAAGCTATTTTGCTTAATGCATTAAGCTGTATTTTGCACAGCATTAGACTGTATAGCTTAATGCATGTTACAATAAATAATCCAAAAAGCTTTTAGATGAACTCTGCATTACTTTTACCAATCATTAACCTGTCATCTGTCTTAAAGTCTGCAAAATGCATCTCTTGTTTCACATTGTGTAACCCATTACCCCATAAATATGCCCTTTTACACCTTTATATTGTTCTTCCACTGAAGAAAATAGTTCCAATTTATACAGTTACGAATATGTATCATAAGAAATATTTTCTATATTCTACCAGATGGTAGCTTAAAGCAGGCTGAAAGTAAAGCAGAATGCGCCTTTAGGCGCATTCTGCTTTACTTTCAGCCTACTTTAAGTGGTCAACTGTCTCCAAAACTGAAAACAGGCTATAGGATAATGGGTTAATTAATGTATGTTTAACTATTTACCTAAACTAACAGTCTAACGCTAAAAGTTACACAGAAAGGGCTGGTCTAAGAGTAGATAATGAACACTCAGACAGATAGACAACAGTCAGGGAACACACACACACACTGAACCACCTACCAGAACCTCCTCCTCCTGACAGCAAAGACAAGATAAACAAATGCACGTAAAATTTGAGGCCCTAACATTGCAAGAACATACAACTAAAACCAATGTTAACCCATTAACTCATGAGCTATAAACAATTATCAATGCTTATCTCAATACAAGCTGTGTCAAATTGAGATAGTATGAGACTATGTCGCAATGAGTCAATATGAGTCAGTATGGCTTAATGGGTTAAGACACAAAACTAAAGGAAAATGGGCAGATTAATGCAGGACAAAGAAATGTAAAAGGCTACCTCAGAAGCTTTCTGCATTACTTTTATTGCATTAACTTGTCTTGAATTGACAAAAGTGTGAAGCCCGTTCCAACCTATATTTTACCCTTATCATGACTTATATGGAAATAACGAAAGCTAAGAGGCCCTTATTTAACCCTCAAAATTTTGGTAATAAATAAATGGAAAATAAACTGAGGCCTGACTTATTTTGTGAGACATTTGTGAGCTGAATCTTATTCAATCTTGAATAAGAGTTTCCCCATGATGACAATTATGATTGAATAAATGCAAAATGTTCATTAAGTATTGGTAATAACCTTTAAAAATATCTATTTTTCATAAATTGGTTCAGGTATCAATTACTGCGGAACACAATACATACATGTAACATACATGTAAGTCTATTCAGAAGTGCCAAAGAGCTTCTTAAATCCTTTCTCCTGCTTGAAGTGTATATTAAAAATTTTTGAAAAACAGTGTAGACCCTGTGCACTGTTTTCTTATAAGCTATTTGTAACATGAGTCTACTGTCTTTACATGTATTCCAGGGCTGCCATTTCTCCGGATTTATCCTAAATCTTCAGATTTTTTTCCAGTACATTGTAGCTTAAAGCAGGCTGAAAGTAAAGCAGAAAGCGCCTTAAGGCGCATTCTGCTTTACTTACAACCAGCTTTAAGTAGTCACATGTCAACAAAACAAGAAACAGGCTATGGAGTAAAGGTACAATTCCTAAAATCGCACTTGAAAAATGCAAATTTGGAAATCTTAGGATTTTTCATGTCAACTTATGGCAGCCCTGGTATTTTATCAACCAATATAATAGTTCTGTTCAGATGATAGATGTTCTTAGTAAACTTAGTTTTTTATACGCTTTTGGCAGGAGAAGAATTAAAATGGAAGCTGATGTCTGTTTATAAGATTAACCCATTACCCCATAAATACGCCTTTTTACGCCTTTAATTTATTCCTCCTCTTAAGAAAATAGTTCCAATTTATATAGCCATGAATATATATCATAAGAAATATTTTCTATTTTCTAGCAGTTGATAGTTTAAAGCAGGCTGAAAGTAAAGCAGAATGTGCCTTAAGGCACATTCTGCTTTACTTTCAACCTGCTTTAAGTGCTCATGTATCTTCAATATTAGAAACAGGCTATGGGGTAATGGGTTAACATCTAGCATTTGTTGACTAGGCAATTCTGTCTGGTAAGGAAATTGGATAGAAATGGGTAGGGAACCATTCTCAAGGTCCAAACAAGGAGAGGTACCAGGGTTAGGACAACCAGGAAAAGACTGTCTTGGAAGAGAAAGAAATGGGAACCATTTACATGGTCCAAGGAATAAGTGGTACCAGGCTTGGAATGGGTAAAGGGAGGAAAGGCTGGAAGGATATGGATAATGGAACTGTCATGACATAAAGTAACAGTTTCTTCTAACGAAATTCTACAAAACTTAAATGCAGTCAAAACTCGATACACCATACTCATTTAGTCCGAAAATACCCATATTCCAAAGTTAAAACGTGGCTTAGCCACGTTTTATCTTTGAAATATGGGTATGTTCGAATTAAGCGAGATTGATTTATCCAAATTCAACTTATGAAACACTGGTACGATAGATTTAAGCGAGTTCCAAGTATCGAGTTTCGACTGTACATAAAATTAAATAACAGTCCAACTAGGGTTAAGTGGCCATGTCATGATGAAGCACTAAACCCTGTCCTCCATAACCAAAAGAGCAAATAACTGTGTTTAATTAACCAATTACTTCATAGATACTCATTTTTACACAACTTAATTTCCTCCACTGAAGAAAACAGTTCCAATTTATACTTTCATGAATATTTATCATAAGAAATATTTTCTAAGTTCTAGCATATTGGTACCTTAAAGCAGGTTGAAAGTAAAGCAGAATGTGCCTTAAGGCACATTCTGCTTTACTTTCAACCTGCTTTAAGTGGTCACTCACCTATCTTCAAAACTTAGTACCAGGCTATATGGAGTAGGATTAAAGAAACCCAAACAATAGCTGTTGAATGCCCACTTATCATATGACCGTATGACTGTGACATAACATTCCAGCACCACTGGCGGGCAGTGCAGACCTACCCTGTAATGTTTGATGTCTGTAGCATGGAAGAATGGACTATCTAACTGTATGGCCTCCTCTAGACTCAGTAGAAACTGTCTCTGGAACTGGCAGATCTCCTGGATGTTACCGAAGATATGGTCAATCTCATCACTGGTCAGAAACGTCTCCTCCTTCAGCGGCTCTAGGTAACGCTCTAATAGAGTGTTGAGATCCTGTAGAAATAATCATAGAGATAAGAATATGCCATCTATGATAGTAAGGCCCTGTTCATAGCATTTACAGAGTGCCCTAGAGTCCTGTAGAAATATTGAAAGAGTTAACCCGTTACTCCATAGATGCACATTTTCACGCCTTTAGTTTATTCTTCCACTGAAGAATATAGTTTCAATTTATATAGTCAAGTATATGTACCTAGCTGTATCATGAGAAATATTTTCTATATCCTAGCAGATATGGTAGCTTAAAGCAGGCTGAGAGTAAGGTACATTCCACTTTACTTTCAACCTGCTTTAAGTGGTTGACTATCTTCAATACTAGAAAATTTCCTGTTACACCGGGTATACAAGGTAGCTTACCTTAACATAAGCCCTCTCTGTGTCCACCAGCTCCATGATAACCTTTCTTAATTTCTCCACTTCAGAGAGCTGCCTATTACTGATGAGTACTTCCTCTCCTGGTTCCCTACATATGGCAGTGATTTGGTCGGCTCCCTGCACCAAAACAATATAATTATATAATATATAAAGTATTTAATGTCGGCGTGATGCCGGAAACTACCGGGAAAAGCTGTATATATGATTTAAAAAAAAATAGATGATGTATTAGGCTTTTTAAAAACAATTTTATTTCCTTAAACAATGCGTGACGTATTTCGAGGTTATTATTGCGCCTGATGATATGATGAAACGCGTCGGGCCTTGTTTAAGGAAATAAAATCGTTTTTAAAAAGCCTTATACATCATCTATTTTTTTAAAATCATATAATATATATATATATATTTAAAAGCATGTTACTCTTTTACATAATCATAACAACAGTTTAGTCTTTCTCTGTTTAACCCTTTGAACCCTAGTCCCTCATATAGGCGTCCTTTTCAAACAGTGTACTTGTGAATAGTTCACTTGTCCTATGCAAACAGTGAAGACCCAGATCAGAGGGCTCCGAAAGGAGCCCTCTGATCAGGGTCTTCACTGTTTGTCATAATGCCAAACATTGACAAAAACAACCCTTAAAAGTCAGAAATGGACTAAACTAAAATGGAAACTGGGATTGTCCATTTGAAGTTTCAGGGAGGAAAGAGTTAAGGCAGTTTGCTGCTTAAAACAAAACAAATGTAAACAGGAGCTTTCTGCTTTACTTCTTCTTTGCTTTAAACTGTGACCTGTATTGAACGCCAATGGTTTTTTGTCTATGGTGCTTACCTAGTATGTGAAAAAGTAGGTAGTTGGCGAACATGTCTTATAGCACTTGCACAAGACTGCCATTTCTACGGATTTTTCCAAAATCCTAAGATTTTTCTTATTTTCTTCGAACCTACGGATTTTTCCCGAAATCTTTGGATTTCTGCTCTTACTTCAAAAAATTTGAACTTTACGTGTTTTTTACTTTAGAAATATTGATATGGGTGTCAAACAGTTTAGATCCAGATCAGATGCCCCATTGCGCAGCGTCTGACCCGGTGTCTGATCAGGCTCCAAAATGTTTGCCACTCATATTAAGATAAATAGGTGAAAGTATCCAGAAGTTGCTATTTTCTACATTTTAGTGCAATGCGTTTGCGTTTCGTTTGCGTTTAAACGGTAAAGAATAACGTTTTCTCCACTGTACCTGTAGAAGAGCGTCCACCTGGTCCGACGACAACTTGAGGCTAGGAATACTGTGAGGTGAATTTTGGATACTTGTGTCAGCTGAGCTTGTACCTGAAATTAACAAATTCAAATCTACACAATATAATATGGAAAGCACTGCATTACATACAAGTTAAATCTAAATAACTTTGCACTGCATTAACACATGACTCAATAAATAGAACTTTTACACCTTTGATCTATTCATCCGCAAGAGGAAATATCTCCACTTTATACAGAGTTATATTTACAAACAGTGTTGACTCAGATCAGAGCTCTCCGATAGGAGCCCTCTTATTCAGGGTCTGTACTGTTTGATATTTCATTGGTGTTTTTGTTGTCATACAAAAAATACAACTGAAGAATGTTTATACTACAGTGGAGAATGTGTTATTCTTTCCCAAAAAACGTGTTTACGCTAAAACTATTATTTACAATACAAACAGTTTGGAGCCAGATCAGACGCCGGGTAACCCGGCGTCTGATCAGGCTCCAAACTGTTTGCCACCAAGATAAACATGAATTGTCTGAATTGTCCAAAAGTTGTTCTTTTCTACGTTTTAGTGCTTTGCGTTTGCGTACGTTTGCGTTTAAACGGGAAAGAATAACACATTCTCCACTGTAGGAGAGCACAAAGAATTATAAAGTAAAACCTCTCTATTATGACTGCAAAATTATATTAAACCATTATCCCATATAAATACACCTTTTAACTATTCCTCCACTAAAAATAATAGTTCAAATTTATACAGCAAATAATATGTGTCATAAGGGATATTTTCTATATTCTAGCAGATCGGAGCAAACCAGGCTGAAAGTAAAGCAGAATGCGCCTTAAGGCGCATTCTGCTTTACTTTCAACCAGCTTTATGTGGTCACCTATTTTTAAAACTAACAACAGGTTAAGGGGTAATGGATTATTTAGCAGGTATTTAAGGCAGGTGACTGCTTAATACAAGGTGAACATTTAATGATCACCTTGCTTTAAGCTGTCACTTGTATTTTATGAAATCAATTGGCCCTGTTTTAGAGGTTGTAATAGAGAGGTTTTACTGCACCTACAAGAGATACTTAGGGTTGAAAAGGTTGGCTGTCTGTTTGACCGTCTTCTTTTTACCTGATGAGGGTGGGGGTATCTTGAGGTTATCAATACTGGTGTCGCTGATGCGTGACTGTGAGGGTGGGGGAGGACAGGTGACTGGCGGGTCTACGAACTGGTTCCCAGTGGTCGTGTGGAGAGATCGCACTACGAGGCAGACTGAGTCAGACTCCGTCAGTAGAGATTCAACAAACACCATGTCGAGTTCAGAGACTACCTTGCTATTGATCACTAATATCTCATCACCCACTAGTATTCCTGAAACAAGAAAGTATGTAAATCTGAATTTTTTAACCCTTTCCCTCATAGAAGCACCTTTTAGAGCTTTTATTTTATTCCTACACTAAAGAAAATATTTCCAGTTTATACAGTTATAATTACATGTATATATCATAAGTTTCTATACTCCAGCAGGTAGCTTAAAGGTTCTGAAAGTAAAGCAGATTGTGTCTGGGCATTCTGCTTTACTTTCAACCTGTTCTAAGTGCTCACCAGTCTTCAAAATTAGAAATGGGCTATGGCCCAAACAGGGATTAAGATAAGATCTATGGAATAAACTAAACATTTTCAACATTTTCTCACTAATTTCAGCAACAAATCCTAAGGTACATGTCCCTGTCACTACTCATTTGAATCTTCTCTTCGAGACAATTCTAATGAGTAGTGACACCATAGCGTTTAAAGCAGAAATAAAGGTTTTAGTTTTTGAAATACACCCCTTAATTGGAGCCCTGAATGGTAATGTACTTACCTTTATCATTAGCCAGTCCTCCCTGTTTGACATCACTGACGTATATTCTGAGATCATCATCTCTATCACAGTCCTGGGCCAGCTCAGCCTCTATCCTGAGACCATAGTCGACCTGGTCACCTTCCTTCACCAGACTAACCTGGTAGGTACTCTTCTGACATACCTCTACTAGCTCACACTTCTGTAACATACAAACATATAACAGTGAGACCATAGTAAGTCTGGTCACCTTCCTTCACCAGACCACAGAATTATACACTGACGGAATCGAAACCTCGCGCTATATCGTAAATCTCGTGCGGCGGATACGAGACTCACGAGACTTGATAAGAGACTGTCTATCGGTAGTCAATATGATAAATGTGTGTTTTCGAAGCATTGTTCACGGGTTTATATTCCCGTGAATTGATAGGAATGTCCACCAAGTCGTTTTATCCTATAAAATGTCAATAAAAACACTCGAGTCGGTAAATATCACGCCAGAAATGGCGGACAACGAGGCAAAAAGTGAAGATGTTGTCACGTGACACATAATCTCGCAAAATTCAACCGCCGCGAGAGCTCAGATACTCGCCTATTCAACTTCGCTTAGTTGCTATTCCGTTTTGTATAATTCCGTGACCAGACTAACCTGGTAGGTACTCTTCTGACATACCTCTACTAGCTCACACTTCTGTAACATACAAACATATTACAGCATCCCCTCCCATAACTTGACTCCCTAAAGCTTGAAGTCTCTGAAGGTCTAGTGGCTCACCAAACATTCAACAAAGACTCATACACAGCTCTTACAACTTCTTAACCCTTTGAACCCTAGTCCCACATATTGGCGTCCTTTACAAACAGTGTACATGTGAATAGTACACTTGTCCTATGCAAACAGTGAAGACCCAGATCAGAGGGCTCCGAAAGGAGCCCTCTGATCAGGGTCTTCACTGTTTGTCATAATGCCCATCATTGACAAAAACAACCCTTAAAAGTCAGAAATGGACTAGACAAAAATGGAAACTGGAATTGTCCACTTAACGTTTCAGGGAGGAAAGAGTTAAAGCAAAAACAATGGTAATGCAAAAAGTTCCTAATTTCACAAAATTTTGGAAATCCAGATTGTCTCTGTAAAACCAGTTGACAGTACAAACATACATTTAACCCTTTAAATGCAAAAATACAGGGCTCCAGACAAGGGGAGTATTTAAAAAAATAAAATCTTTATATCTGCTTTAAACCCTATGATGTCACTACTCATTCTAATGAGTAGTAACACCATAGGATTTGGTGCTAAAAGAAATGAGAAAATGTTGGATTTGTTCGGTTTACTCCCTCTTAATCTGAAGCCCTGAAAATATATGTTAGACAACTTAGCAAAACCTTAAATGGCAATACTGAGTGGTCACTCTAGAGAAGTTTCTGTAAATGTAGAATTCAAGGAATGAGATCAAATACAGATAATTTTTCATTAGGACTTTCTTTTAATCTATGTTGCTGACAACAAATTAGATTTAAAACAACTTTTTGACTGGTTTTAAAACAACTAAAACAGGTCATGATGAAGATAAACCACAGTTTGTGCTGTGTTCTGTAGCACTGGGATCCTTATTTATTTTATACCCTGCAATATTTTGAATTATTTTGCTTGTTTGCGTATTTGAGACAGGTTCTAAGGCTACTTTAACCCTTTACCCCATAATTACCGCTTTTTACGCCTTAAGTTTATTCATCCACTGAAGAAAATAGTTCCAATTTATTCAGTCATGAAAATATATCTTAAGAAATATTTTCTATATTCTATCAGATGAAAGCTTAAAGCAGGCTGAAAGTAAAGCAGAATGTGCCTTAAGGCGTATTTATGGGGTAATGGGTTGAGCCAATAGCAGGACACATGTTAACTCTGACAGCAGTAACAAGGGAGAATGTAGGTAATTTAGATCGCTGCAATTAGCCTTCAGGCTGCTCATGTTCTGTTTTAAGTTAATTACATTTACAGTAGAACATGTAGTGTCATCTTCTAATAAAGAAGCGTGGAAATCTTCTAAATACAGATAGCTGCTTTAACCCTTTGAACCCTAGTCCCGCTTATAGGCGTCCTTTTCAAACAGTGTACATGTGAATAGTACACTTGTCCTGTGCAAACAATGAAGACCCAGATCACAGGGCTCCAAAAGGAGTCCTCTTATCAGGGTATTAACTGTTTGTCATAATGCCAAACATTGACAAAAACAACCCTTTAAAGTCAGATATGGACTAGACTAAAATGGAAACTGGAATTTTCCATTTAAAGTTTCAGGGAGGAAAGAGTTAACGATTTTCCAACTCATTTCAGCCCTAAATCCTATGATATTACTACTCATCGAATCGTCTCAGAGAATTTTACCAAAGGGTTTAATGCAAAAAATTTGGAGTACTCCCCTCATCTGGATCCTTTACAAGGGTAGTTGTTTTATTCTTATCAACTTTCATTGTGTTTCAATGTTTTCATAAAAGCATTTTCAACCTAAGATTTGCAGAAATAGGAATCAGAGTATCCAACAGTTTGAATCCAAATCAGGCCACACATAATTGGGGCCTGATCTTGATCTAAACTGCTTGCAAAAATAAAGATTTCAGTTTTTGAAATACTCTCCTTATCTGGAGCCCTGCAAAGGGCTATTATTTTATTAACTTTTCTGTCATACATCGTCAGCTTAAATGTCTAAATAAAAAGTAGTATTTTCAATCTCAGTTCTGCAGAAATTGGTATCAGAATGTCAAACAGTTTGGATCCAGATCACGCCCCAATCTGTTTGCAAAAGTGGTCAATGACTTTAACCCATTACCCCATAGCCTATTTCTAGTGTTGAAGATAGATGACCACTAACAGCCGGTTGAAAGTAAAGCAGAATGTATTCTGCTTTACTTTCAGCCTGCTTTAAGCTACCATTTGCTAGAATATAGAAAACATTTCATAAGATGTATATTCATGACTGTTAAAAAGTGGAACTATTTTCTTCAGTGCAGGAATAAACTAAAGGCGTACAAAGGTGTATTTATGGGGAAATGGGTTAAATATTCACCACCAGCATGCGCCGAACTAATTGCAACCCTTGAGAGGCAAGCTGTTGTGGCCTACAGGGTAAAATCTTACTCTGATTCTAGTTTGGCATGTCCTGCTGAGGCCCTGCAGAAATCCCAAGCAATATGATAGCCATGAATAATGAAACAGTCTCTTTCAGAAACCTAATTAATTAGATATGATTTACTGTGCACTGAAATCTGTGTTGAGGTGATATTTCATTGAAAAAGCCCGATATCTCACAGGGTTCCAGATAAGGGGAGTATTTCACAAAATCTTTATTTCTGCTTCAAACCCTATGGTGTCACTACTCATTAGAATCGTCTCAAAGAGACGATTCTAATGAGTAGTAACACCACAGAATTTGTCGCTAAATAAATGAGAAAATGCTGGATTTGTTCAGTTTACTTCCCCTTATCTGGAATCCTGATCTCATGTGGCTGTTTTATGTAGGATGCATAGAATCTCAGAAATTAAACTCTCAATGGAATAAATGTGTTTTAACCCTTTGAACCCTAATCCCGCATATTGGCGTCCTTTGCAAACAGTGTACATGTGAATACATGTAGTACACTTGTCCTAAGCAAACAGTGAAGACCCAGATCAGAGGGCTCCTAGGAGCCCTCTGATCAGGGTCTTCACTGTTTGTCATAATTCCAAACATTGACAAAACCAACCCTTAAAAGTCAGAAATGGACTAGACTTACCCGGCTGTACTTTTTCCTAGGTTTTATGGGAAAAAAAAACATGGAAAAAACCACGGAGTATTCGGACGGTCATATTACAAAAACCTTGGAAAAAAAACGAGAAAACCTTAGAAAATACAAGACCTTGGTTTTTACATGGTTTGACAAAATACCTCGGAAAAGTTTACGAGGAATCCTTGTAAAATATTTAATTTCCAAGGTTTTCTCCTAAAAACCAAGGAAACAAAAATCCTCGGAAAAGTTTACGAGGAATCCTTGTAAAATATTTACTCTGTTATTTCCGTGGTTTTTTTCTAAAAACCACGGAAATGTTAGAACCATTTTACGTGGTTTCGACAAAATACCATGGAAAAGTATACGAGGAATAGTTAACTACTAGTGGGTGGGGTACCACATGCTTTTGTTTGTATCATGTAAATATCCAAGATATATTATGATCATGATAAAATTGTATTTATGTAAGTTATGTAACTTACCATGAATCTTTTGTCAGGAGTCTGAACTGGTTTGGAGTCTTTAATTTTTGCCACATTCACATTTTAAAGTATAGATAAACAGACAACTTAAATCTCTGACCTCTGATTGTTGTGAGCTGGTGTCCTGGGTGTGTATAATATTCACTGTTTTGTGAAACTTACAATTGTAGCAAATATTACGAGGTGCAAATTGTTTAAGTTATTATTTTACAAGGATTTTCCGTGCTAAAAAATGGTTAAGTTCTTATTTCCGAGATTGTTCCGTGTTTATTTTTGCCAAAGTCCAATTTTTCCGAGCTTTTGCCAAGGTTTTAAGAGTTTCCAAGGTTTTTTCTTGATATTTACGTGGTTTTTTTTGTTCATAAGCATGCATAAACCTTGGAAATGTTGGATGACTAAACAAAAACCTTGGAAATTGTTACGAATAACCATGGAACTTTTAGAATTCCATGTAAATTCCACGTAAATTATTCATATTCCATGGAAATTTTACACTGAACCTTGGAAAAAGTACAGCCGGGCAAATGGAAACTGGAATTGTCCATAAAAAGTTTCAGGGAGGAAAGAGTTAATCTGATGAGACCATTTCTACACAGCTCCACCTACAGTATGTCAATTCTGTAGGAGCTTTCTGCTTTACTTTCATTTTGCTTTAAGCTGCCACCTGTTTTCAATACATTAACTGGTTATTTAATTGTGGTATCTAATTGAGTGAGTAGATAGGGGTACTCACTGGTGAAGGAAAGAGTAACAAGTAATTTGCATTTGATTAGAATCTCTTTTTTTTAACCCATTACCCCATAAATACGTCTTTAGACACCTTAAATTTATTCCCCCACTCAAGAAAATAGTTCCAATTTATACAGTCATGAATTTTTTTCATAATATTTTTTTATCTATTTTCTAGTAGATTGTAGTTAAAATCAAGCTGAACTTAAAGCAGAATATGCCCTTAGGCGCATTCTGCTTTACTCTCAACCTGCTTTAAGTGGTCACCTATCTTCAACACATGAAACATTTTATGGAGTAATGTGTTAATTAATCCTTTCACTACAAAGTTTGACCACATAGACATTTGCAAACAATGGTTTATATCTAAATTTGAAACTGAAATAATACCATGCATGCTAGGTAATTTTTCGTCTGCAACAATTTGTCGTCTGCTATCGCTCTAAAATTAGATTTTTCAAAATTTCTTTTAATTTCATTGTCAGAATGGCAAACAGTTTGGATCCTGATGAGACGCCGCGTTACGCGGCGTCTCATCTGGATCCAATCTGTTTGCAGAGGTAATCACTGTGACAGGCATATCGGCCGCTAGCATGCAAAGAGATAAAGACGTTTTTCTGAAGAGGACAGCGTGTCATTGATGGGGTAATACAAGTACTCACCATTTTCTTGATGTTGTCCCCCTTCTCAGGGTACATGTAGCTCCCCTCTGGAGCCCCTCCCAGCCTAACCCGTATATAGTGATCCCGCGGGTTCAGCTGACGCTTATTGCACACAAAAAGTAGCATATCTTCTGCCGTGGTCTTCCTGTTGATTCCGACCGTGACAGACTTAAAAGACAGTAAATAATATCAAGTCTCTATATTATCATAATAGAGCTTTTGATAATGAGATTATTTCAAAGACTTTAATCTTTATTTCTGAATTAAGCCCTATGGTGTCACTACTCATTAGAATTGTCTCGAAGAGAGACAATTCTAATGAGTAGTAACACCATAGGATTTGATGCTAAAATTATTGAGAAAATTATGGTTTTTTTCAGTTTACTCCCTCTTATCTGGAGCCCTGCACACGATTTTCTGCTGAAAGATGTTTATTCCATGAAGGAAAATACAAATTTTGTATACAAAAATATCTTATGTCTTCTTGTAACATTGAATCAAAAGTGAAACTAAAGGTATTTCAATTAGCAAAAGTGTATAAAATAAAAACCTTTCTAATTTCCACAACAGAATTGTATTAATTATTAGGTGTTTACCACAGTTGACTTCTTATATATAGCAAGGTGACAGTTAAACAGAAAGCTCCTATATATAGATTTCTGTTTTTACTGTCACCTTGCTTTAAGCGGTCTTCTGTCTTTTATTCAACCAATAAGCCTTCCTTTTGGTGGTCGTACTAGAGATGTTCTACTGTATAAAAGTTATACCCAGGGGAATTCTTTTCCCCCTAGTCAAAACCTTTCCCTAAAATTTCGTAACAGGGATACTTTTAGCTAGCCAATTCTTTCCCCCTGCTAGTTGAAACTTTCCCATTTCGAACTGCTAGATAATTTTAGCTAGTCATTTCTTTCCCCATGTGTTTTTGATATGGGAAACATCTGGCTACCCAGTTCTTTCTCATTTGTCCATGGAACTATTGTCTAGCAATTTCTTTGTTTTGACATGCCAATTATTTCCTCAATATTTTATTTGGAAGGGGGAAAGTTTTTGCTAGCCAATCCTTTCCCCCCTCTGTCAGTCTGTGGAATTGTATACTTTAACTATCTTGGAGGGGGGAGTCCTACAGAGTGGGAGGAAAGAATTGGCCAGCCAAAACTCAAAACTCGCCCCCCCCCCCCCCCCCCCCCCCCCCCTTCCATATATAGTCAAAGGATATACAATTCCGCAGACTGACAGAGAAGGAGGAAAGAATTGGCTAGCCAAAACTTTCCCCCGCCAAGATAGTCAAAGGATACAATTCCACAGACTGAAAGAGAGAGGGGGGGGCAGAATTGGCTATAGCGAAAACTCCCCCCCCCCTCTGCATTGCAAAATTATAGGGGGGGGGGGGGGGGGGGGGGGGGGGGGGGGAGTTTTAACTAGGAGGGGGGAGAACTTTTAGCAGGGGGGAAAGAATTGGCTGTTACACCGGCTTTATTTCAACATTGCAGTAAGAAGTCGCATGTCTTTGCAAATCTAATTAGTGGTTGTATATGAGTTTGACTATCATGCAGAGACCTCCAGCACATTGAGACTACAAGCTTACCTGATTATTTGGCACATTGACCTTTGACAAGATTTCTGCAGAGCCAGTTGACTCTGTCGGAGACTGCGTACCATCTTTGGTTAGCATATCCCCAACCACTTCATCGATCTCCGTGGCTTTGAACACAGACCTGTAAAGTATATAGAAATATATAGTCCCTGTTGACTCTCAAAGTTTATCAGAGGGTCAAAACTGTTTTCTTAACCCTTTCTTCCATAGTAGCGCCTTTTAGCGCATTCAGTTTATTTCTCTGCTGAAGAATATAGTTCCAATTTATACAGTCATGAATGTGTATCATTAGGAAAAAATGTCTTTATCATAGCAGGTGGCAGCTTAAAGCAGGCTGAAAGTAAAGCAGAATGTGCCTCTAGGCACATTCTGCTTTACTTTCAACCTGCTTTTTTAAGTAGTCAACTATTTTCAAAACTATAGAAACAGGCTATGGGGTAACGGGTTAAAGACTTTTCCTCAGTCCATTGAGGGACTACCAGCCCATTGTTCAGAAGGTGTCAATGTAACTGTAAAGCATGTGCAACACAATCTCAGTTTACCTGGTGAGGTCCAGATTATACTCATGCTCTAGTGATTTTCAATGGTTATTTGTAACCCAACTATCAAAATTTAATATAAAGGTAGAGTCTCACATAAGACGATTCAATGGTTCAATATGCACAAGACCCATGCTTTTTGCAAGGAAATCGATAGTAAATAATCTGGCAAGGCGTTATGACCAAAAGGTTGTCAGGAGGTGTCTTTAAGCAGTCAACTTGCAGTGTTTAAAGGACAAGGTTTCAGGGAAATTAAAACCTAACACTGAGGCTGACTTTTTATTACATGTTCCTAGCAGATGTTTGTCCTCTAAAGAAGCCCCGAAAACATGTAATATAACATGCAATATAACATACTCAGTGATTAAGGCTTGTCAAGGACCTGGGGCTAACTACAGTCATTTGATTTTTAACCAATTTCTTGCAAAAACATGAGTGCAACGCACCAAGATTCAACTGTTATAACACACTCCTTTGTTGAACCCATAACCCCATAAATACACCTTTTAACACCTTTAATTTATTTCTCCACTGAATGAAATAGTTTCAATTTATACAGCCAAGAATATGTACCATATATTATAGCAGATGACAGCTTAAAGCAGGCTGAAAGTAAAGCAGAATGTGCCTTAAGGCGCATTCTGCTTTACTTTCAACCTGCTTTGTCTACTATCTTCAAAATTAGATACAGGCTATTGGGTAAAGGGTTAACTCTTTACCCATTAGCCAGTTTCTTAGTTTTGAAGACAGGCAACCACCTAAAGCAGGTTGAAAGTAATTCAGAATGTATCTTAAGGTGCATTTTGCTTCACTTTCAACCTGCTTTAAGCGACTATCTGGCAAGATTATGGAAATACCTTCTGTGTTTTATTTTCCTCAATGAGGTCTAATTTACACTGAAGAAACAATAAGTTGTTTAAAATTTTCTATTCGTGCAATAATGGGTTAAAACACGGGAATGTTAAACCCTTTCCTTCCTGAAACCTCAAATCAACAATTCTAGTTTTCAGTTAAGTCTAGTCCATTTTTGACTTTTTAGGGTAGATTTTTACAATATGTGTCAAAATGACAAACAGTGTAGACCCTGATCAGAGGGCTCCTTAAGGAGCCCTCTGATCAGGGTCAACACTGTTTGCATAGGACAAGTGTATTCCTCACAGGTACGCTGTTTGCAAATGATGCATATATGCATGACTAGGGTTCAAAGAGTTAATGTATGGTGAAATAAACCAGAAAGCTCAAATAGAAACTTTCTGTTTTACAGCTCAGTAAAAGTACTCAGAATTTTGTCAAGTCTAATTGGATAAAACATGGAGATAGTAAAGCAGAAAGTCCTTGTAGGAGCTTTCTGCTTTACTGTCATTCTTATTTATATCTGTCACATTTCTTCAACATCATTATAAGTGAGTAAAGGAATCCTATTTATAGGCAGTGATCTTTGGGAGAAATATGTGTTAAAACATTTTTTGACTCATTCCAAGATTTCAGACTTCGTAAGAATGCGTTCTGGAAAATTTCGAGAGAACTACATGAACTATAAGTAAATCGACAGCTGCTACAGCTATTTAAAACCACAGCAGAACAAAATGCAATTCATGGGCAGTGAATTCAACAGGGCTGCCATAAGTTGGCATGAAAAATCCTAAGATTTCCAGATTTGCATTTTTCAAGTGCGATTTTACGAATAGTACCATTACCCCATTGCTTTTTTCTTGCTTTGTTGACATGCAACTACTTAAAGCAGGCTGTAAGTAAAGCAGAATGCGCATTAGGGCACATTCTGCTTTATTTTCAGCCTGCTTTAAGCTACCATGTACTGGGAAAAAATCCGGAGATTTAGGAAAAATCCGGAGAAATGGCAGCCCTGATTCAAATTAAAAACATAACACAGGTTTAATTGAGCTGCTAATTGTACAGTCAAGTAATCATTATCATCAACACATGAGTACTGTTCCCATGTCTAGAGATACAATCAAATTTGTGTTAACCCTACAAGTTCCTCCATAGAACCACCTTTGAGTGCATTTATTCTAAGAAGAAGAAGAGATACATTATCCCATAAACCCATAAATACACCTTTTTACGCCTCAAATTTACCCCTCCACTGAAGATAATAGTTCCAATTTATACAGTTGTGAATATGTAACATTAAAAATAATTTCTATATACTAGCAGCTGCTAGCTTAAAGCAGGTTGAAAGTAAAGAAGAATGTGCCTGCATAAGGCACATTCTGCTTTACTTTCAACCGGCTTTAAGTGGTCACCTATCTTCCAAACTGAAAACAGGCTATGGGGTAATGGGTTAAGACACATCCTGCTTAACTTTCAACCTGCTTTAAGTGATCATCTATCTTCAAAACTAGTAACAGGATATAAAGTAAAGGGTTAACCCTTTCCTCTAAAAGTTAAAATCATCTAATCAAACTGTGTCTTGGGCAGGTAGCTGCTAAAAGCAAGATAAAGGTAAAGCAAAAAGCTCCTACAGGAGCTTTCCAATTTACTTTCAACTTGCTTTAAGCTACCACTTGCTTTTCATACTACCAAATTAGTATGTATTTGCAAGCAGTGCATACTCAGAATGTCAAAACCCATTGATTTTTTTAAGTGGGGAAAGTTAGAAGACATTTGTAAACAGAATGTTGGGCCTGATCTAATATCAAAACTATCTGTCTCTCGTGTTTTATTCCAGTCCAAATCAATGTAAATGGCCAAATGCAATGGCTGGGAAAATTGAATGTTCAGCTGGAAATTGATCTTGATGTGCAAACATTGACCAGTTTCATCCATTGTTCAGAGCCTTTAACCCATTACCCCATAGCCTGTTTCTAGTTGTTTAGACAGATGTTTACTTAAAGCAGGTTGAAAGTAAAGCAGAGTGTGCCTTTAGGCACATTCTGCTTTACTTTCAGCCTGCTTTAATAATCTACTATCTGCTAGGATATATAAAATAGTTCTTATCGTTCATATTCATTACTGTATAAAGTGAAACTTTTTTTTATGGTGGGGAATATATCAAAAGCCTTAAAGGCGCTTCTATTGGGGAAAGGATTAAATAATAGAATCGCTACAGGATGCCATTACCCCTTTACTCCATGTGAGTAAGCAAACTAGGATGACTCTTCTCTGTTCTTTTAACCCTTTACCCAATAGCCTGTTTCTAGTTTTGAAAATAGGTGACTTTATAAAGCAGGTTGAAAGTAAAGCAGAATGCGCCTTAAGGCACATTCTGCTTTAATTTAAACCGGTTTTAAGCAGTCATGCGTCTTCAAAAGAAGAAACAGGCTATGGGGTAAAGGTACGATTAGTAAAATTGCGTCAGAAAAATTGAAAATTTGAAATCTTAAGATTTTTATGATCAACTTATGGCAGCCCTGAGAGAATGGAATAGACCATTAAATTTGTAATGGTTGTGACCATTAGAACCGCCTACAAGGTGGCCATTATAATGGTTCCTATTGTCTCCAGTTACAGAATTATTCAAATAAACCAGGAACCGTATAGCCAGAAATGACATAAAATTCCACTTTCTGTCCAGATATTAGATAGAGTAGCTTGTTACAGTACTTTTAGCTGAGGATCCGTCTGGGGCTGTTATTCAGGCATAAAAAGCATATTCAGCAGAGCTCCAGATAAGTGGAGTTTTTCAAAAATAAAATTTCTTTATTTCTGCATTAAAGCCTATGGTGCTACTACTCATTAGAATCGTCTCTTCGAGACGATTCTAATGAGTAGTTACACCATATGATTGGGTGCTGAAATAAGTGAAAAAATGTTGTATTTGTTCAATGTACAACCTGTTATCTGGAGCCCTGTCCAGACTTGTCCTGCAAAGAGTGGATATGACCTTTGTGTAGGAGAGGATTAATCTTTGCCCAGTATAGCTGTCAGAGCACTTGAAGCAGGACAAAAGTAAAGCAGAAAGCTTCTGTAGGAGCTTTCTGCTGTACTTTCTTGTTGCTTTAAGCCGCCGCTTGCCACACAATCAGTCGCTCTTTATGGGCATACAGCTGGAACAATCGTTAACTCTTTGCATGCTGGGTAATTTTCTCGTCTGCAATAATTGTCGTCTGCTATTGTCCTAAAAATAGATTTTTAAAAAAAATTCTTTCCAAACAGGGTCAGAATGTCAAACAGTTTGGATCCTGATGAGACGCCGTGTAACGCGGCGTCTCATCTGGATCCAAACTGTTTGCACAGATAATCACGATTCCATTGCTAGCATGCAAGGAGTTAAAGTTGTCAAAATGTGTTTCTATCCAAACTATGGTTAGTTCATAACAATGCATTAGTTTTAAATACTACTGGGGCATATGCATTTATTGAAGGCAGCTTTTTGTAGGACTGTTGTTAAATAAAAAAAAAATTTCAGAGAAGAGATGAGTTTCTGTCCAGATAAAAACCCAAAACTAAATTGGTTTATGGTAAAGTCAGAACGCATCCTGTATTAGATTATTGGCTGGAATAACAAGTGTAACAGCAGCAGGGACACAATCAATGTTGTAGTTTCAGTTATAAAACATTTATGAGCTTGTTTGCATTTTTATTGCACGCAATATCAAATTAGAGCACTTCCCGGCTGTACTTTTTCCAAGGTTCAGTGTAAAATTTCCATGGAATATGAATAATTTACGTGGAATTTACATGGAATTCTAAAAGTTCCATGGTTATTCGTAACAATTTCCAAGGTTTTTGTTTAGTCACCAAAATTTCCATGGTTTATGCATGCTTATGAACAAAAAAACCACGTAAATATCAAGAAAAAACCTTGGAAACTCTTAAAACCTTGGCAAAAGCTCGGAAAAATTGGACTTTGGCAAAAATAAACACGGAACAATCTCGGAAATAAGAACTTAACCATTTTTTAGCACGGAAAATCCTTGTAAAATAATAACTTAAACAATTTGCACCTCGTAAAAATTGTACTTAGACATTTTCCAGCACGGAAAAACCTTGGAAGTACAACTTAGTGAATTATAAATATGAGTAATATTTGCTACAATTGTAAGTTTCACAAAACAGTGAATATTATACACACCCAGGACACCAGCTCACAACAATCAGAGGTCAGATTTAAGTTGTCTGTTTATCTATACTTTAAAATGTGAATGTGGCAAAAATTAAAGACTCCAAACCAGTTCAGACTCCTGACAAAAGATTCATGGTAAGTTACATAACTTACATAAATACAATTTTATCATGATCATAATATATTTTGGATATTTACATGATACAAACAAAAGCATGTGGTACCCCACCCACTAGTAGTTAACTATTCCTCGTATATATATACTTTTCCATGGTATTTTGTCGAAACCACGTAAAATGGTTCTAATATTTCCATGGTTTTTTCCTAAATATTTTACAAGGATTCCTCGTAAACTTTTCCGAGGATTTTTTGTTTCCGTGGTTTCCTTGGAAATTAAATATTTTACAAGGATTCCTCGTAAACTTTTCCGAGGTATTTTGTCAAACCATGTAAAAACCAAGGTCTTGTATTTTCTAAGGTTTTCTCGTCTTTTTTCCAAGGTTTTTGTAATATGACCGTCCGAATACTCCGTGGTTTTTTCCATGTTTTTTTTTTCATAAAACCTAGGAAAAAGTACAGCCGGGCTGCTTCTCACCGAACAGACTCCCAATTTTTTTTTTCTTTTACCAGTACAGTGCTCTCTCCAGGACTCCAGATAAGGGGAGTTTTTCAAAAACTAAAATCTTAATTTCTGCCTTAAACCCTATGGTGTCACTACTCATTAAAATCGTCTCGAAGAGACGATTCTAATGAGCAGTAACACCATAGGATTTGGTGTTGTATGAGTGAGAAAACGTTGGATTTGTTCAGATTACTCTTCCTTATCTGGAGCCCTGTCTCTCCCTACAATGGCTCTCCAAATAATTTCCTGCTTACAACGATCGACGCTTGTCACTGTTCCCCCAAAAGATAATTATTCTTTTACTGCTGCAATATAGTCTGCTTAAAATTGTTGTCTGCTGTTGTTTCTAAAAGTTACATTATGAATTGACTTTCAGACAGAAAAAAATATTATGACAAGTGACAAACAGCTTGAATACAGATCAGACATCGCTAAATGTGGTGTCTGATCTGTATTCATGCTGTTTGCAAATGTATGCCAAGTCTTAATGTTCCCTCCCTATAACCACTTCCTCCAAACAGCACACACAATATTTGTCACCCATTGGGTGTTGTTGTAGAGAGGGAGCACTGTACAGTGAAACCTCTATAAACCGTACCCATTCTGGCCATTCTGTAAACCAGGGCTCCAGATAAAGGGAGTATTTGAAAAATTAAAATCTTTATTTCTGCTTTAAACCCTATGGTGTCACTACTCATTAGAATCGTCTCGAAGAGACAATTCTAATGAGTAGTAACACCATAGGATTTGGTACTAAAATGAGTGAGAAAATGCTTTATTTGATCAGTTTACTTCTTCTTATCTGGAGCCCTGGTTAACCTTTCCCATTCTGGCCAAGCAACGTAATCAGTTTAGAAATGTTTTCCTAGCCATTTAACCCATTACTCCATAAATATGTATTTTTACGTCTCAAATTATTTCTACTCTAAAAGAAATTAGTCCCTGACTAGGAAGTCCTGAACAAAAAACACAGAAGTGTTCCAGAAAGTAGCTTAACTCTTTGCATGCTTGGTAATTTTTTCGTCTGCAACAACAGTAACTGTCGTCTGCTACTGTCCTAAAAATAGAATTTTCAAAATTTCTTTTTAAAATAGTCTGTTCAGAGTGTCATTCAGTTTGGATCCTGATGAAACGCTGCATAATGGGGCTTAATTCTCATCAAGATCCAAACTGTTTGCAAAGGTAATTGCTGTAGGATATATCCACTGTTACTCTCAGGCACATTCTGTTTTACTTTCAACCTGCTTTAAGAGGTCACCTATCTTCAAAACTAGAAACAGGCTATGGATTTAAGTGTTAAACAACAAAACCATAGCACTCAGACTGTGCAGGAACTCTATTAAATACAAGCTTGTTGTCGTACACGTTTCTTTTCAGGTCCACATGTGTGTCTATCACTAGTGTCAGGACAGTCTGGATGTTGAAATCAAATCACTGGGATCCAAACTGTTTGCAATTGTCAGCAATGAGCCTGCCGATGGCACTTCTGTGGTCCATGACACAAAATCAATACCAATAGGGAGTAGTTTCTTTTATAATCAAACCAAAGCACAAGGATATTGCCATACAATCGCACACACATCCTGTCAACACTAAATAACAACGCACAGCGATTTAAGTTAAAGACAGGTGGCTGCTTAATGCAGAACAAAAAGTAATGCAGAAAGCTCCCTGTCGGGAGCTTTCAGCATTACTTTTGTTCTGCATTTAGCTGGCATGTGTCCAAAACAGTGTCCCTGACTTGTCCAAAACACTGTCCGTTCATGTGGTTGTTGGACTTGGACACTGGAAGGACTGTATGGACTGAAACTGTCAGTGTTTTACAGCTACTAATGGATATAGGGAGGGAAAAATCACCAATGAATGTTGAAAGACCTTTAAAGATAATTAACACTTCTCTTAGGCTATAAGTAGTGGAAAATATTGTGACTTTTTGAAAACACTATACAGAGCTCTAGATAAGAAAAGTTTTCTAGACAAATTTAATATTTTCTCACTCATTTCAGTACCAATCTTATGGTGTACGTTACTACTCGTTAGAATCATCTCGAAGAGACAATTCTAATGAGTTGTAACACCATAGGGTTTAATGGAGAAATAAAGATTTTAGTTTTTGAAAAACTACTGTTATCTGGAGCCCTGACTGTAGACCCAGATCAGACAGCTACTGAAGGAGCTTTCTGATCATGGTCTTCATTAATGCTGACAGGTATTTTCTGGAATGAGTCTGCAAAATATTCCCTATTTTGTGAGCCAATGTAATGTTTCAGATGGCAAATGTTTATATTGGCCTAATTTTAACCCTTTCCCCCCATAGAAGCGCCTTTTAGTGGATATGATTTATTCCTCCACTGATGAAAATTGTTCCAATTTAATCAGTCATGAATATATAGTATAGGGAATACTTTCTTTATTCTAGCAGATGGAAGCTTAAAACAGGCTGAAAGTAAAGCAGAATGTGCCTTAAGGCACATTCTGCTTTATTTTCAACCTGCTTTAAGTTGTCACCTATCTTCAATACTAGAAATAGGCTATCAGGTAAAGGGTTTAATAAGGATATTCAGCAGCAGGGGACCAACCATTTGCACACTGGAAACCAGTACTGGAAATCTTAAGATCTAGATCAGGCACCACAAAATGTGGTGACATATCTAAATTGTTAGTCAATTATACATGTAGATCTTGTTTCAGGGCTGCCATTTCTCCGGATTTTTCCTAAATCTTCGGAATTTTTTCTAGTACATGGTAGCTTAAAGCAGGCTGAAAGTAAAGCAGAATGCGCCTTAAGGCGCATTCTGCTTTATTTTCAGCCTGCTTTAAGCAGCCACATGTCAACAAAACTAGAAACAGGCGATGGGGGAAAAAGTATGATTTGTAAAATCGCACTTGAAAAATGCAAATTTGGAAATCTTAAGATTTTTTATGTCAACTTATGGCAGCCCTGTTGTTTGGTAAGTGTAGAGAGGGAAGCCTCAGCCAATTTGAAACTAATTTTTTAAATCTTTTATTTGCTAAAAGTTAAATCTTTGCACACTTACTGCTAACCCATGATTACTTTTATAAACAACTTTGACTATGATGAGAAGTCGTAAAGCAAATAAGACTTGCTTTACTTTCAGTCCATCTTAAGCAGCCATCAATCTTAACACATTGCAAACGGTCTGTATTGTAAATGGCTCAATTCTATCCATACTTCTCAAGAATTCCTTGATTCTACTTATTTTGATATATATAAATCAGAAAGCCATTAGCCCTAACAGTTCTGAATTTTCAAACAGACTCACCAATTTTTCCTTCAAATGATCAGTTTTACATTGTTACTCTAAAGATTTGTTCCAAAAATGTCATGTATGGCAAACAGTGTAGACCCTGATCAGAGGGCTCTTTCAGGAGCCCTCTGATCTGGGTCTACACTGTTTGCAAAGGATGGATATCTCCGGTTCCAGTACTATAAGGGCTAGGAAATACATATCCAGGATATTTCAAGTCCCCAGACGTGTCTCCAATAATAAGATGACTATAAAACTGGTGGACACCTACGTTAGATATAAATCAATGTGCTAATATATATCACCATGGCCAAGAGATACAAAATACAATCTCTCTATTACAACCATTCAAAACGAAGGCTACTTGACTGTATAAAAGACAGTTGACAGCTTAAAGCAAGATGATAGTGTAAAACAGAAAGCTCCTACAGGATCAAGCTTTCTGTTTTACTGTAACCTTGCTTTAAGCAGTCACCTGTCGTAAACACCTAATAATTAACACACTTTAGTGGTCACACTAGAGAGGTTTTACTGTAATGTAACTCTTGCTATAGCCATGGTGTTATAGAAGAGATAGTTTTAACTATTTGAGCAACAGAAGCAGCTTACTATGCACTGATTGTGTTGGATATGAGAGGTAGCTTAAAGAATCATGAAAGAAAATAAAAAATGTCCTGAACGACGCTTATTTTATCTTCCTTTATGCAGTCATTTGTCTTAAGTAAAATTAACCTATTACCCCATAAATACACCTTTTCACGCCTAGATTTTATTCCTACGCTGAAGAAAATAGTTTACTTTTATACAGTGATAAATATGTATCATAAGAAATATATCCTATCTACATCCTATCAGATGAAAGCTTAAAGCAGGCTGAAAGTAAAGTAGAATGTGTCTTGAGGGGCATTAATTCTGCTTTACTTTCAGCCTGCTTTAAGTGGTCACCTATCTTCAAAACTAGAAACAGACTATCGGGTAATGGGCTAGATATAGTAGGTGATTTATACTTGTGGCTGAGGCGGAGAGGATTAAATGACTGGGTTTAAATAGACAACACTGATTACTACAGTAAAAGCATTCTATTAAGACCCACTAAAATGAATGCTATTCGACTGTATGAAAGACAGGTGACAGCTAGAGGCAAGCTAGGTGGAAGTAAAACTAAAGAAGCTTTCTGTTTTACTTTCATCTTGCTTGATGCAGTCACCTGTCTAAGTCACCTGTCTAAATCATCTATTAAATACAGTGGAGAATCTGTTATTCTTTCCCTTTTAAACGCAAACGCACGCAAACGCAAAGCACTAAAACGTAGAAAAGAACAACTTTTGGACAATTCTGATAATTCTTGTTTATCTTGGTGGCAAACAGTTTGGAGCCTGATCAGACGCCGGGTTACCCGGCGTCTGATCTGGCTCCAAACTGTTTGCACTGCAAATAATAGTTTTAACGTAAACGCGTTTATTGGGAAAGAATAACAGATTCTCCACTGTAACATAATAATTATAGTACTACAGGGGTTAAAAGAGTTTAAACTCTCATTAACCAATTCCTGCCTGAAACTTTCAATGGACAACTCCTTATTTAATTTCCAATAAAGTCTAGTCAATTTTTTACTACTTAGATTTGATTTTAACAATATATGGAAAATGACAAACAGATAAGACACTGATCAGAGGGCACCTGCGGGAGCCCTCTGATCAGGATCTTCACTGTTTGTATTTTTGGACAAGTATATTGTCCACAGGTACACTGTTTGTAAATAATGATGTCACTAGGAATGGAAAAGAAGGGGCTTAGAGTCAACATGAACAAGACCATGGTAATGATCTCTGGTCCCAACCTTGACTCACTGAGAAGATCAGGAAAATACCCCTGTGCAGTATGCCTAAGCGGAACAGGAAGAAACTCAATTCTTTGCTCATACTGCTCAAAGTGGGTCCACAAGAAATGCAGTGGAATCAAGGGACCACTCAGACCTGATCCACAGTACAAATGTCCGCACTGTGAGGGTTCAGCCAGACCAACAGATGGTAGGCCTATGACAGAGGTAGAGGCTGGAAATGAAAAGCTCAATGTCGTAACAGACTTTTGCTACCTTGGAGACACACTGTCTGGAGGAGGATGCGAGCTTGCAGCAATAACACGCTGCAAATCAGCCTGGAAAAAGTTCAGAGAGCTCCTCCCCATATTGACATGCAAGTTTTTGCCATCTGCAACCAGAGGAAGAGTCTACTCAGCCTGTGTAAGGAGTGTTATGCTCTACGGATCTGAGACATGGGCTGTATCAGCAAGTACACTCAGACGTATGCAGCGAAATGACAAAACCATGATACGATGGATCTGCCTGGTCAAGTCAGATGAAGATGTCCCTTTTGACACTTTGTTATCCCAACTGAACATAAGAGGCATTGCAGAGATCCTACAATCAAATAGGTTGAAATGGTTTGGCCATGTAGAGAGAAGCTCTAGTTGGATCTCTAGTTAGATGCCCGAACATCACAACACAGCCGGGTCCAGGCAGACCAAAGCTATCTTGGGAGGACCTTGTAAAACGTGACCGTGAAGCTCTCGGTTTGGAAAACACCAACCCACAAAACCGCCAAGCTTGGAGAGGGAGACTTCGTTCCAGACTGGACAGCCAGGCCTCACCCTTATAAGAAGGATTAATCAATGGCCTGGTTAATCAAAACTGGATGATGATGATGATGATGATGACTAGGGTTGAATGTATTACTGTAAGAGATCACTTACTGATTGGTAGTAGATGTTTGTGATGACTTGTATCTGAACATCCCGTCCCCCCGGGGTGACAGGAGCCCGCCTTTCTGGGATCCCTTGCCGTAGAGGTTGGGCATGACTAGAGGTTTCCTGGCACACACCAGGGCATGGTAGGATGACACCGTGAAGATACCCAGTCGACTCAGTGTGGACTTGGAGGCCTTTGAAACACTGGATAATAACACCTGAATAGAAATACAGTAACCATACAATGTCGTAACAGGTAATTATGTCGGACAATAGCTTATAGCTAGTGTTATTATGTTGACTGAAACCGACTATAAATAAAGATTATCTTATCTTATCTTATCTTAGGTATAAGCAGAAACTTTTGGCAATAATCTTTTTAACCCTTTGCCCCATATAAGCGCTTTTTAGCGCATTTAATTTATTCCTCCACTGAAGAAAATAGATCCATTTCATACAGTCATGAAAATGTACTGCAAGAAATATTTTCTAAATCCTAGCAGATGATACCTTAAAGCAGGCTGAAAGTAAAGCAGAATGCGCCTTAAGGTGCATTCTGCTTTACTTTCAACCTGCTTTAAGTGGTAACATGTCTTCAAAACTAAACACAGGCTATGGGGTAAAAGTTAAAACAAAACATGGCCTGTTTCTAGTATTGGAGACTAGTGACCACTTAAAGCAGGTTGAAAGTAAAGCAGAATGCACCTGAAAGCGCATTCTGTTTTCCTTTCAACCTGCTTTAATCTACTATCTACTCGGAAGAAGAAAGTATTTATTTTGGCACATCTTCATGACTGTATAAAATGGATCTATTTTTCTTAAATAGAGGAGAGAATTAGAGGGATAGCTATGAGGTAATGGGTTGAAACAAAAGTAAAATTAATTCAATAATTGAAGAACATATAACTCAGCTTTCAAAACAATTACTAATATCCAGATAAAATTCTCAAATACTAATGTGATTTTCACTGGCTACAAATTTAGGAGATATTTCTTAACTCTTTCCTCCCTGAAACTTGAAATGGATAATTTCAGCTTCCATTTTAGTCTAGTTCATTTCTGACTTTTAAGGGTTGTTTTTGTCAATGTTTGGCATAATGACAAACAGTGAAGGCCCAGATCAGAGGGCTCCTTTCCGAGCCCTCTGATCTGGGTCTTCACTGTTTGCACAGGACAAGTGTACTATTCACATGTACACTGTTTGAAAAGGACACCTATATGCGCGAGTAGGGTTCAAAGGGTTAACTTACTTTTGGATTTGGTAGTTCTGATCCCTGTATGGAGGCGGAGTAACAGCGGAGGCGGTACTGTTCTATAAATAGCTTCTCTAGATTCTCCTCCCACTGCCTGATCTGTTTGATGATGGCTTGGCGACTCCGCTGGTCAGACACAACTGTCAGCTGCAGCTCAGCCATCTTACGCATTTTCACATCCTAGACAGAAATATCATAGTACAGTGTAGCTCCATTATATCGCGGAAGTTGGGGTCCACGAAATGAAATCCGCGATGTGGTCGGATCGCGATATAGCCGTATTCTGAGCTGAACTATATTCTGCTGTATATTCCATTGCCAAACGCTATTATATCAATGTCATGCAATAAACACGGTTTCTTGGTTGATTACCTTGTTATTTCTTGTCAAAACAAGTCTTTATATGCACTGTCATATCTAGCATCAGCGTTTTCATGTGTATTATACCAAATGCCTAGTTTCGTTTTTGACAACGGCCGCCATTTTGAATAAAATGTGCGTGTGTATCAGTTAATCGTGGAACTCACACTTAATGTCTATATCGCGATTAGAACGCGGATAAAATGAGATTTTCTCGATTGACTAGTCAAAAAACGTAGCGCGGTATATGAAATTGAAAGAACAATGAAACCAATTATCAGTTCACAGGTTAAATATAATTTATTTCTTGGCCGACATTGTTCGAGTACGTTGTTATCTGGTACGAATCCAGTTATGATTGTAAGCGTCTGATTGATGTATCAAAATATGAATGACTGTGATTTTAATGTCTGTGGTTATCTTTCCACTACGGATTAGTCGACTTTGATAGTTATAACTCAATCAGGTTAGTTTGCTAATTATTGTTAAATAATGAGGGAAACCGCGCATGCGCGAGTTCACTCAGTAGGCCTATTGTTTGTTTGTTAGTGCACCTGTCAATCAACGCAGCGGGATGACACACGCGCAGTCCACAGATGGTGATAATTGACACTGATTACGCAATTATAACGACCTGTTAAAGGAAGATATAATTATTAAAGAAACAGAAATGATCGCTACTCGGCTTTTATTGACTTTTAGTATACATATTGGAAAAAATGGGGTCCAAGCCGTGACCGCGATATATTGGCTTTCGCGAAATAGCGGACCGCGAAGTAATGGAGCTACACTGTATAGCGCTCCCTCTTTACAATGACACCCATTGGGAGACAAATATTGTGTGCGTTGTTTGGAGGGAGTTGTTATAGGGAGGGAAGTTGGGTACATTTGCAAATTGCAAACAACTTGAATCCAGACCAGACATCGCATAAAGCGGGGTCTGATCTAGATTCAAGCTGTTTGTCACTCGTCATTAAGGTTTTTTTCTGTAAAAATGTCCATTATGTAACTTTAGAAGAAACAGAAATTGACATTTTAGAGCAGATGATATTGCAGCAGTAAAAGCGCTAGACATAATTGTTGTGTTTAACGACCTGTGGCAAGGGTCATTGTAAGGAGGTAGTCGTTGTTGGGAGGGAGCACTGTATAACATTTCTAACAGCAACCAATCTATGACCTACTCAAACAAGACTGCGTTCAAAAACCACTTATGTTCCCGGTAGCATCCTTGACAATATATTCTGACCCTTTTCTAAGTCCAAATTAGGTAACGGTCAAGGTCAAATTGAGTTTGGATAATATGGGTGAATTGGTAATGGTCCAAGGCAGCATCTGTATAAGAATCAAAGCCTTGTAGTCAATTGTGTTGACACTAGACATAAAGGTAAAATCTAGTTAAGCAAGATAATAGTCCAAATTAGGTCAAAGTCAAGGTCAAATCAAGGTTATAAATATTCTTTGCTTTAACTCTTCCACTGCCAATGTCAAAGGCAACTTTGCAAACAGTTAAGATCCTGATCAGACGCCGCATAATGTGCAGGATCCAAACTGTTTGACACTATTATAAGTATATACAGTTCTTCAGGCAAAACAGCCTGAAATCTGACTTTGAAAATATTTTGACGGTAAGACGGTTTAAGCAGTTGTTAAAACTTGGCTTCGAAAGAGTTAACTAAGTAATACAGGTATGTTTCGACTTCAGCAATTTGAGACATCAAAGTTTGACTCACAACAAACCATATTTCTTTTTGGAGAATAGCTATACTGGTACGATATTTATTCATGAGCTAAATGAAGAAAATAGTTCCACTTTATACATTCATAAATCTGTTTCATTAGAAATTTTTCTATATTCTAGCAGATTATAGCTTTAAAGCAGGTTGAAAGTAAAGCAGGCACATTCTGCTTTACTTTCAAGCTGCTTTAAGTGGTCAAATATCTTCCATACTAGAAAACAAGCTATGGGGTAATGGGTTAAGCCACTTTGAGACATCGAAGTATGACTCTGTGTCACAACAAACCATATTTCTTTTCGGAGAATAGCTATACTGGTATGATATTTATTCATGAGCTAACACTTCATTAGCCGTCATAGGCTAGGCCTTCCACTCTCCCATACACTTGATTTATTCACTTACAATATCAATGTTCGTCTCCAGCTTGTGTAGCTCAGATCTCAGGAGCCGTACAATGTTCTCTTTACCGTGCTGTCTGGCAAAGGATCCCGCACACGCCGAATGCACAGCACACACCCATAGATCCAACTCAGTTTGACTAGAGGCCTGAAAATACAGTCAAAAACAAGAATGTACTAACCCATTACCCCATAAATGTTCCCTTTTACGCCTTTAATTTATGCCTCTACTGAAGAAGATAGTTCCAATTTATATTGTCATGCATATGTACTATATATTTTCTAGTACTATAATATATCCTAGCAAATTGTAGCTTCAACTACTACTTACTTAATCCTGATTTCATTTGTCATCTGCTGCTGGTGTCCCAGCATCTGGGTTAGGCAGCAGGCAGCTATTATGTCTTAAAGCAGGCTGAAAGCAAAGCAGAATGTGCCGTAAGGCACATTCTGCTTTACTTTCAACAAGCTTTATGTGGTCACATATCTTCAAATTTATAAACAGGCTATAGGGTAATGGATTCAAGAAAGTAAAACAGAAATCTTTCTATGAGATTGCTACCATACTTTCAGCCTGTTTCTAGAAGTCACCTGTCAAGATGATGGAAACTATTATTGTTTATTGCGTATTAAAGGGAGGTTATTGTTTAGTTAAACAGACACAAGGTCACACTATCTGGTCAATTTTCCCTTTATCTACCATATAAACGCAGGCCTGATATTAATTTGACAGTTTGAAACTTCAAAGTAACAGCCTTCTTTTCTTCTGTGAAGTCAATGAAGTGTAGAGATTACCCAAGGTTCTTGATAAAAGGTATTAAATGGAATAAATCTAACATTTTCTCACTAATTTTAGAATCAAATCCTATGGTGTTACTACTCGTTAGAATCGTCTCGAAGAGACGATTCTAATGAGTAGTAACACCATAGGGTTTAATGCAGTAATAAAGATTTTAGTTTTTGAAATACTCCCAATATCTGGAGCTCTGATTACCTGAACAATTCTAACATTTTCTCACTCATTTTAGAATCAAATCCTATGGTGTAACTACTCATAAGAATTTTTTCGAAGGGATGATTCTAATGAGTAGTAACACATTAAGGGTTTAATGCAGTAATAAAGATTTTAGTTTTTGAAATACTCCCCTTATCTAGAGGTCTGATTACCTGGAAGAGATAGGCATCTCCAAAGGCCGTACTCAATGAGAAGATGTTGTCCCGCTTCGGATGCTCCGGCACCGCCTGGGCTATAGCCCCTTCTATCACTGAAAATTAAACAACCGTCAATTTCATTACGATAAAACAATCAAGTCCTTACAAAAAAGTCTTATTTGATTTAATGGTCTAGACACATTCATCATTTAACAGTTTATTCAGATCAAGATTCAAACTAAAAACTGGTTTATTGAAATTAAGATTCAAACCGAGACTAGTACTGAGGAAACTCAATACTTTGAACTCGTTTAAATCGACTTTACCAGTATTTTATAAGTTTAATTTTGATAATTTGATCTCATTTAAGTTGAACATACCCGTATTTCAAAGTTAAAACGTGGCTTAGCCACTTTTTAACTTTGAAATATGGGTATGTTTGAACTACCTTGAGTACGAATTATCAAGTTTTGACGATATTTTTTATAAATTATATGATTTTTAGAACTATTGGAGAACAGAACTGCTCATCTAATGCAACCTTGTTGTTGTTGTTTCAATGAAGGATCCATGTCTGCTCAAAGCCATGTAATGATGCATCCCATTACAGACCTCCAGATAAGGGGAGCTAGCATTTCAAAAACTAAAATCTTTATTTTCGCATTAAACCCTATGGTGTAACTACTTATTAGAATCGTCTCTTTGAGACGATTCTAATGAGTAGTTACACCATAGGATTTGGTGCTGATATGAGTGGGTAAATTTTGGATTTGTTCAGTTAACTCCCTCTTTATCTGGAGTCCTGCCATTCCTTGCTGCTTTGGTCAACACCAGCAGCTGCTGGAATCATAACATTACCAACTCTTGTAAGTAAATTTCAATAACCTTAATTTCACTACTTTAATTTCCCTAGGAGGGCTTGTAATTGCAAACAGTTTAGATCCTGATCATTTGCCAAGTATCAGGATCCACACAGTTTGACAATCGTTAGGATGTTTCTTTCAGCAAAATTGAATAAAAAATAATTCAACCCCATTCACTCCATATAGCCTGATTCTAGTTTTGAAGACAGGTGACCACTTGAGGTAGGTTGAAAGTAAAGCAAAATGCGCCGTAAGGCGCATTCTGCTTTACTATCAGCCTGCTTCAAGCTACCATCTGCTAGGATAAAGAAAACATTTCTTATGAAATATACATAAAATTATGACTGTATAAATTGAAACTATTTTCTTAAGTGGAGGAATAAATCAAATGCATAAATATGATCGAGTATCAATGGAGTAAAGAGTTAAGAAACAAAGCAGATGGCATAATGACAATGAAAGGGTTTACGTTATATGAAAGTTTCTTCAACCCAATACTCCATAAATACACCTTTTTATGCCTACTATGGGATAATGTGTTACAATTAGCACCAAATTTCTTTGAGCATTAATAATATCTGGGGCATAATATTACAATGCAAGAAAGTTCTTTATTGCCAAGCAATAACAAAACCTGCAACAGTATCTACAGTAAAACCTCGCTATTACGACAACTAAAAAGAAGGGTACAAGTAATTGATTTATAAAAGACAGGTGACAGCTTAAAGCAAGGTGACAGTAAAACAGAAAGCTCCTGAAAGAGCTTTCTGTTTTACTGTAACCTTGCTTTAAGCAGTCACCTGTCATGAACACATAATAATTAACACAATTTTGTGGTCCTAATAGAGAGGTTTTACTGTATAAACACTGCCATACCTAATACATGCTTTGGGACATTTTCATCCATTGAGATATTCTCGTTTTCCATATCACAGTCATAGAACAGAAGCACAGTGCCCTTCAGACACACCCAGTACTTCTTCCAGCTTCTCTTGGGTGCCAGCTCCAGTTTCTTCTTCCTTTGTATCAACCAGTTCTTCACCACCAGCCATCTGTAATACACAGAGAGAAACATGTATCAATGATAGAGGAACATTCTGTAATACAAACAGAGAACCATGTATCAATGGTAGAGAAACATTCTGTAATACAAACAGAGAACCATGAAAACTATTTATGTCACCACCAGTCATCTGTATACACCCAGAGAACCATGAAACCATCTGTATACCTACAGAGAACCATGAAAACTATTTGTCACCACCAGCCATCTGTATACACCCAGAGAATCATGTATCAATGGTAGAGAAACCATCTGTATACCTACAGAGAACCATGAAAACTATTTATGTCACCACCAGCCATCTGTATACACCAAGAGAACCATGAATCAATGATAGAGCAACCATCTGTATACACATAGAAAATTATGAAAACTATTTATGTCACCACCAGCCATCTGTATACACCAAGAGAACCATGTATCAATGATAGAGCAACCATCTGTATACACATAGAAAATTATGAAAACTATTTATGTCACCACCAGCCATCTGTATACACCAAGAGAACTATGTATCAATGATAGAGCAACCATCTGTATACACATATAAAATTATGAAAACTATTTATGTCACTACCAGCCATCTGTAATACACACAGAGAACCATGGAAACAATTTGATTTGTGCCATGAATAAAACATACCTACTGCATTGTGGGTGGTGCATTTCCAGGATCTTTCCAATCTGTAGCTTAAAGCAGGTTGTAAGCAAAACAGAATGCTTCCTAAACAGCATTCTGCTATAATTAATTTCAACCTGCTTTAAATGACCCCGTGTCTTCAAAACTAAACAGACTATAGGGTAATGGGTTAAAGTAAAACTTTGTAATAAGAAACAATCAGATCTAGTCTTGATGCCATAGAACTTGAACTTCAATGAAAGAGCATGGAAGCCAAATATGAAGTGTCTATAACAGAGGGTAAGAAAGTTATGATCCCTCAGTAACTAGTCTGGACAGGCACACAACACAAGCAATAAAGTATCCAAGATTCCCATCTCCTGGGTATGATAAATGTTGCAAAGTTTGTCATACAGACTAGGCTAGTACAAGTTAATTATTGTCTTCCCTTTATAGAAAATAACATCTCTCTTAATATGAGGTATGAGGACCAAAAACAGATTTATTCCCCCATACATGAACTGTGTTCTCAGTAAGGAAATTCTGGTGTCTGATCCGACTCCAAACTCTAGGTCACTCAGAATAAAAGAAATTGTCCAGGGCTCCAGGTAAGGGGGGTATTTCAAAAATCTTTATTTCTGCATTAAACCCTATGGTGTCACTACTCATTAGAATCGTCTCGAAGAGACGATTCTAATGAGTGGTAACACCATAGGATTTGGTGTTAAAATGAGTGAGAAAAAGTTGGATTTGTTCAGTTTACCCCCTCTTATCTGGAGCCCTGGTGTCAACATTTTCAAAATTTTATATACATTATATTGCATTGCCTTTGCATTCATTTTTGTTAAAAACTGACTTAGATAAGTAAATCTTGTGGGTAATTATGTTCCCTTTTGGATCATGAACTAGTCTACTTGGAATTCTGGGTATTTTGATTGTTTAAATACTGGTCCAAATAAGAAGACAGTTAAGACCCTGATCAGAATAGGAGCCCTCTGATCTGGGTCTACACTGTTTTCAAATATAAGGAATATTAAACAGACCCATGGTGTTTAAGCAGAAAGAGTTAAACGTGAAATATTAATGCCTTCCCCGACTGTAAATCAATAATATGGTAGATGGCTTGTTTTGGAAATCTATTAAATTGTAATTATTAATCAGAACATTATTGTCACCACTTAAGTAGAAGATATGTTAAGAAATGCCATTACACATAAATGATTTATCTCAACAAATTTATTATCCCTTATGTATAAGTTATCTTTAGAAATAGATTACACTAGAACTAATACATGTAACTCCCTACAACTTTGTCACCATACCAATTCCAATTTCATTGTCAAATTTGCAAGGTACCAAATTATTGAAAATAATTGTCATTTATTTCACTTTTTCAGCATCTTCATTTATATATAAATTTCCCTCACAATGCATAAATCTTTATCACAAGTTTAAATTATTTACCGGTACTGGCATTTATTTCCCAATAAGTTACATCATGTAACATTTCTGAAGCTATAATTAAGTTATTGACTTTTCCTAATGAGGCATCTATATAGAACTCCAGTGTTTAACCCATTTCCCCATAGATAAACCTTTTACACAATTTATTTACTCCTCCACTTAAGAAAATAGTTCCACATTATACAGTAATGAATAATTATACACCATAAACATCTGTTTTTCCTAGTAGATAGTAGCTTAACGCAGGCAGAAAGTAAAGCAGAACTAATGCTCCTCAATGCTCTGTTTTAATTTCAGCCTACTTTAAGCAACCGTTATAATTATTATGTCTTCAATACTGAAAACAAGCTAATGAGGCTAGGGTTGAGGCAGTTTGCTGCTTAAAGCAAAACAAACGTAAAGCAGAAACCTGGTACCAGGAGCTCTCTGCTTTACTTTCATCTTGCTTTAATTAAGTAATCTCTCAGATTTAAACCAATCATTGGATCCTCATGTTAATGGTCTGTTCGGAGCTCTCTGCTTTACTTTCATCTTGCTTTAATTAAGTAACCACTTGGATTTTAATGGTCTGTTCGGAGCTCTCTGCTTTACTTTCATCTTGCTTTAATTAAGAAATCACTTGGATTTTAATGGTCTGTTCGGAGCTCTCTGCTTTACTTTCATCTTGCTTTAATTAAGTAATCACTTGGATTTTAATGGTCTGTTCGGAGCTCTCTGCTTTACTTTCATCTTGCTTTAATTAAGTAATCACTTGGATTTAAATGGTCTGTTCGGAGCTCTCTGCTTTACTTTCATCTTGCTTTAATTAAGTAATCACTTGGATTTTAATGGTCTGTTCGGAGCTCTCTGCTTTACTTTCATCTTGCTTTAATTAAGTAATCACTTGGATTTTAATGGTCTGTTCGGAGCTCTCTGCTTTACTTTCATCTTGCTTTAATTAAGTAATCACTTGGATTTTAATGGTCTGTTCGGAGCTCTCTGCTTTACTTTCATCTTGCTTTAATTAAGTAACCACTTGGATTTTAATGGTCTGTTCGGAGCTCTCTGCTTTACTTTCATCTTGCTTTAATTAAGTAATCACTTGGATTTTAATGGTCTGTTCGGAGCTCTCTGCTTTACTTTCATCTTGCTTTAATTAAGTAACCACTTAGATTAAAACCAATCATTGGATCCTCATTTTAATGGTCTGTTCGGAGCTGTCTGCTTGACTTTCATCTTGATTTAATCAAGTACCACTTAGATTAAAACCAATCATTGGATCCACATTTTAATGGTCTGTTCATTTGACACTACATGGTAGAATATGCTGAGAATGGGGTCAAATCTAACCCTTTATCCAATAACCTGTTTTTAGACTTGAATAGAGATGACCACTAAAGCAGGTTGAAAATAAAGTAGAATGTGCCTTACTTTCAGCCTGCTTTAAGCTATCATCTGCTAGGATATAGAAAATATTTCTTTTCCTACATGTCTAACACTGTATAGATTGAAACTGTTTTCTACAGAGGAGGTCAATAAATTAAATGTGCCAAATGGCGCTTCTATAGTGAAAAGGATTAAGTCATTATATAGACAGGGCCCTTGTTTAGAGGAAAGGCTTAACTCATTACCCTATAGCCTGTTTCCAGTTTTAAAAATAAGGTACTACTTAAAGCAGGTTGAAACTTTCAACTGCTTTAAGCTATTATCTGCTAGGATATAGAAAATGTTTCTTGTACATGTTCATGACTTTATAAAAAGGAATCATCTTATGTAGTGGAGGAATGATTTAAATGTGTAAAAAGGTGTTTTTATGGGATAATGGGTTAAGCATGCAAAGAATACATTTTATCCAGACACAGCCTAATCATTGTTCGTAGTCCTGAGTTTGAGATGTCTCTTTCTAATAGCAATTCTCTGCCTACAGTGGAGAAAACGTTATTCTTTCCCGTTTAAACGCAAACGAAACATAAATGCAAAACACTTAAATGTAGAAAATAACAACTTTTCGACAATTCTGACTATTGAAATTAAACTGAGTGGCAAACAGTTTGGAGCCCAGCGTCTGATCTGGCCCCAAACTGTTTGCAATTGAAATAATACCTGTAGTTTTAGCATAAGCACATTTATTGGGAAAGAATAACATTTTCTCTACTGTACCATGACCAATACTGCATCTGCTCATATCTTGGATCCAGATCAGGCGCTGCATTACTATGCATCTGAACAAGATCCAAACTGTTAGACACTTGATTCAGTGTCTACACTCAAAATGTCTAAACTAGAGACAATAATATTTAAGCAGTCATGACTATATATGGCTGTGAATTGGTTAACCTTTATCATACCATGTAAGAATAATTTGGAAAAGCTCTTGAAAATAACGATTCTCAAAGTAGATTCATCAATCTTTCTTCTACTTATTATTGCAGGGCTGCTATTTCTCCGGATTTTTCTGAAATCTTCAGATTTTTATTCCAACAGATGGAAGCTTAAAACAGGCTGAAAGTAAAGCTAGAAACAGACTATGGGTTAAAAGTATAATCAGGAAAATCGGGCTTGAAAAATTGAAAAAATTGAAATCTTAGGATTTTTTTTATCAACTTATGGCAGGCCTGTTATTGTCCGAGTGTCAAACAGTTTAGATCATCAAGTTACTTATAGTACCTTATTTGGATCTAACATGTGTGAAATTCACTGGTAGCAAGTAAAAGGTTGTGTCAATCTAACAAATTCTTGGGCCTTCCCCGGAGCATCAATTTATACCCAATAAATCAGCAGCTAGACTCTCATTGCTTCCTTATTCAGAGAATCCAAGAACTTTACAGTAAGAAGATGTTAGGCTTTCCGTATTTAACCTGTTCCTCCATAAATACGCCTTTTTACGCCTATAATTTATTCCTCCACTGAAGAACATAGTTCACTTTTATACGGTCATGAATATGTTTCATAAGAAATATTTTCCAAATCCTAGCAGATAATAACTTACAGCAGACTGAAAGTAAAGCAGAATGTGCCTTAAGGCGCATTCTGCTTTACTTTCAACCTGCTTTAATTGATCATCTTATTTTAAAACTAGAAACAGGCTATGGGGTAATGGGTTAACGCTTTACCCCATAGCCTGTTTCTAGTTTTGAAGTAAAGCAGATTGTGCCTTAACCCCATAATGACTACGCCATATATAAACACCTTTTTAATTTATTCCTCCTCTGAAGAAAATAGTTCCACATATAAATTAATATTTTCTATATCCTAGCAGATGGTAGCTTAAAGCAGGCTGTAAGTAAAGCAGAATGTCCCATAAGGCACATTCTGCTTTACTTTCAACCTGATTTGAGTGATCATCTTTCTTCAAGTCTAGAAACAGGATATGTGGCAATGGATTAAAGCACATTTTGTTTTTACTTTCGGCATGCTTTAATCCACCATTTCCTATGATATAGTGTTCTTACACTGCATATTCATGAATGTTTGAAGTGGAACTATTTCTTCAGAGGAGGAATACATTAAAGGCATTTTTAAGGGGTAATGGGTGAAACAAACTTAATGCAAACACAGTAAAATGAAATGTAGAAATTGACAGCTACCGGTATTTGAAATATTCACACAATTTATTTCATCTGAGCAGTAAACAGTATGGAGCCTGATCAGATGCCAGCTAGGTCTACACTTTTTGCAAATGTCCATTAATGTGACTGTAATCATTAATCAATTAACTCATAAGCAATAAACAATTATCAATGCTTATCTCAATATAAACTAGTGGAATAGTGTGTCAAAATGAGTCAGTACGAAAATATTGCGTGATGCTTCAATATGAGTCTATATGGCTTAATGGATTTTGTTGTTATGTAAAATCTACAAAATGAGAAGCAACATAATTAACTGATATTTTTGGATGGCAAATGGGAGTTGTTGTTCTTTTATGATACATTAATCGTGCCATTCCATCAACTCCGTTGATATAAGTCTCATCATCTAGCCAATAATGAGTTTTTCTTCGGAGTTCTCGCAATAACATTTTCTTGTGACATCTAACTCTTTGTATGCTAGTGGCTGAATTATGTCCTACAGTGATTACCCTTGCAAACAGTTTGGATCCAGATGAGACGCCGCGTTATGCGGCGTCTCATCTGGATCCATACTGTTTGACATTCTAACACTGTTTTGAAAGAAATTTATAAAATTCTATTTATATAACAATAGCAGATGACAATGGTGCATTATGGGAAAAAACCAGCATGTAAAGAGTTAACGCCCAAACCCCTTTACATCTTTTGATCTCTGTAGCAGTATTACCACAAGCAATAAAGATTTCAATATAATATAATCATACTTAAAAAATAAGTAGATATAGGAGACAACAAAATTAACAATGCTAGAACTTTTAACATTTCAGAGAAGTGGGATCTTAGCAGTACATTCATTGCTTATAGCTGTTTTTTCTGAATTTGCAAGCAAAAGTAATCCAATTCTTGTATCGACAGACATTTACATAGAGCCGTAGTGGATTTCAGAGTATAGGCAAACAATATACTTCACAAATCTTGGAAATGACCAACTCAAGAACAATTGTTATTAAACGTTTGTTAACCTATTACTCTATTAATAAGCCTTTCTTTGCCTTTAATCTATTCCTCCACTGAGGAAATAGTTCTACTTCACAGTCATGAACATGTAACATAAGAAATATTTCATATATCCTAGCAGAATTGTAGCTTAAAGCAGGCTGAAGGTAAAGCAGAAAAGCCTGCTTAAAGAAAGGAAAAGTAAAGCAGAATTTCCTACAAAAAATGTTCCTTCTGACAGTAGGCTGCTAAATAAAGCTGGCTAAAATCAGCAGTAAAACAGAAATCTCCATCAGGAAGATTTCTGCTTTACTGACAGAATTTCTTCCCTTATAACTTTTTGCATATTTTTGTCATCTGCAACAATAATTGTTGTCTGCTACCGTTTTAAAAATAGAATTTCAAAATTTATTTTAAAAACAGGGTCAGAGGGTCAAATAGTTTGGATCCTGATGAGATGCTTCTTTAAGTGGCATCTCATCAGGATCCAAACTGTTTGCAAAGGTAATAACTGTAGCAAATATCCACTGCTAGCATGGTAAGAGTTACCCCAGAGAAAAAATGGGTGTGATCTCGGGTGAGACCACGGCCGAGTCTCACTTGGAATCACGGCGTGAAAAAATTGCGGGATCTCAGGTGAGATATCAGCAGAATCTCAGGTGGGATCACAGCCGTGATCTCACCTGAGATTCTGCTGATATCTCACCTGAGATCCCACAATTTTTTCACGCCGTGATTCCAAGTGAGATCACAGCCGTGATACCGGGTGATATCTCACCTGAGATCCCACAATTTTTTCACGCCGTGATCCCGGGCAAATCACAGCCGTGATACTGGGCGATATCTCACCTGAGATCCCACAATTTTCTCACGCCGTGATCCGGGGCGAGGTCACAGCCGTGATATCGGCTGTGAATTCACCTGAGATACCAAATTCCTCACGCCGTGATCACATGTGAGATCCTGTCCTATTCTCACATGAGATCACAGCTGGGATATCAGGTGAGATCTCACCCGGGATTTTACCCGAGAAGTGATCTAAACTAGGTCACCTTCAAAGAACATCATATTTTCAAATTAATACAAAGTTAAGTTAAAATCTAACAAGCTCCAGTAAAAGAAATACTTTTGACTGTTTTCCAAACTGGCAAGTATAGTACTTTGCTTGCAAAGGCATATAGATAATGTGTCTTGTGTCATAGTAAACTACTAGTGGGTGGGGTACCACATGCTTTTGTTTGTATGCTTCTGTCTCCTATTACCGGTGGTCTTAGTGTAATCGAAAACTTAAATAATTACAAAGACCTTTTATACTTGCTTCCCTGATTATTTTCAGTTGCTGGACGTTTTATTTATGAAATGCAAACGTCAAAACAGCAAGAAATTCCATAAGTTTTCTGATGTTTTACCTAACTTCAGCCGATACACACTAAAGGGTAAACATCAATTCTTATGTATTACCGGTGCATCAGCCGAAAATTCCTATCGAAAAATGTCTTCATGTAAAATAATGTCCAAGATGTTGCGATTGTAGTCATTGATCGGAAACAGTTTCGTAAGATGCGCAGCAGCAGACAGAACTTGTATGCAGAGAATTTCTGGCATAAAAACAAAATGGACACTTGAAAATGTCAGAAACGTGTTGGAATTTCTTTGAAAATGTGAACTTTTATCGAGAAAAGTGTACATTTACATGTAAAAGCTCATAATAGACACTTTTGATAGATTTGGCAGTTGACGCGGGAGTTTTACTGTTCTCTGTGTAAATTTCCGGTATGTAAATGAAGTGACGTCATTGCTATTTGGATTTTTCGGATTACACCGGTATAACCACAGGTACTTGACACATACTTTATTATCTATGAACCCCCTCCCCCGTTAAAAAAAAAAAAAAAAAAAAATTTTTTTTTTTTTACTATACTTCTATTATAGATACAAGGTAAACAGCGCAATTCGACACCTAGTCTTTACTATCGACTTAAACTGATGCTAAAATAGACTCGATCGCCGATATTCTCTTGTGGTACCCTCGGGAAAAGATTAATTTATCAATATCTACTTTTTATTTCATCAAATTCCGTCAAATAACGCCACAGTACGTGAATTATAACGAAAATAAGCATCAAAAAGTTTTTTGTCGTTTTCTTGGTACATAGCATTGAATGTACATGTAGGGGTGATCTGTTATTTGTCCACAATAAACGGCCTATGCCACTGGAACTTTCACCAAATATTATAAATCATCTTTAAATGAAATATTATCAGTTTTATATAATTTACATAGAATGCAAAATTAAAAGAAACTTTACCTGTTTAATTTTGACCAATGAGATCGCTCCGTTCATTCGATTCATTCCGGTATTCAAAATGGCATTGAAAATGAAATGAGTCTTTCACTTGTCAATTTCGTGCCAAATTACATGTATATTTCATATAGCTGATAGTGAAGAGGGTCATGTTCCGACACAAACGCATTTGCTCTAATGAAATTAGGTGAAAGTTCCAGCCGTAAAGGCCGTTAAATGTGCAAACCGACTAGATTACCCCTTATTTTGGGCAATAAATTCTGTACCAAGAGAACGACATAAAACTTTTTGAAGCTTATTTTCGTTATAATTCACGTACTGTGGCGTTATTTGACGGAATTTGATGAAATAAAAAGTAGATATTGATAAATTAATCTTTTCCCGAGGGTACCACAAGAGAATATCGGCGATCGAGTCTATTTTAGCATCAGTTTAAGTCGATAGTAAAGACTAGGTGTCGAATTGCGCTGTTTACCTTGTATCTATAATAGAAGTATAGTAAAAAAAAAAATTTTTTTTTTTTTTAGGGGGGAGGGGGTTCATAGATAATAAACTATGTGTCAAGTACCTGTGGGTATAACATATACACCGGTATTAGGTTGCTTGATCCTATCATGTAAATATCCAAAATATATCATGCTCATGATAAAACTGTATTTATGTAAGTTATGTAACTTACCATGAACCTGTTGGCAGGAGTCTGAACTGGTTTGGAGTCTTTAATTTTTGCCACATTCACATTTTAAAGTATAGATAAACAGACAACTTCATCTCTGACCTTGTGATTATGTTGTGAACAGGTGCCCTGAGTGATGTATAATATTCACTGTTTTGTGAAACTTACAATTGTAGCACATATTACTGATATTCTGTCTGTCACACTTTTTGTCAAGAAGATATCTCCAATTCTACTGATGCTAGGGACATGAACTTTCATGTATGGAATGAACTTGATCAGAGGAAGTGCCACTTGCAAGGGTCAGAACTCTGGTATCAATATTAAGGGAGTTATTTCCCTTTGTCATTTGTTCTTAGCATGCATATATCTCAAGTTCTACTGATGCTAATTAAATGAAAATTCATATATGAACAGAGTTTGATGAGAGAAAGAGCTATTTAAAAGGGTTATAACTCTGGCATCAACATGTTTTGAGTTATTCCCCTTTGTCATATTTTCTTCTGAAGAGGATAACTTCTGAGTACTTCAGTTCTAAAGATGCTATAAAATGAAATTAAATTTAGAAGAAGAGATGGATAAAGAAAGGGCCACTGAAAAGGGTCATAACTCTGGCATCAAATTTGTGTGAGTTATTTCCCTTTTTCATAATTTTTTTGTCCTGCAGATAACTCTTGTTCTACTGAAGCTAGTGAAATGTTATTTCATATATGGAAAGAGATGGATGAAAGAAAATGCCATTCATAGTGTCATTACTCTGGCATCAATATTGCTAAGAGTTATTTCCCATCATCATATTTTCTAAAGCAAAAAATCAAGTATCATTTTTATTTGTAATTTTTAAAATCTAATCTGAAAATTTTATTTGCAAGTGAGATCACGCTTGACAAAGGTGGGATATCACATTGTATGTGATATCTCACTTGACATGCGAGATCTCACATTCATATGTGATATCTCACTTGACAAGTGAGATATCACATGAATCACGCAAGTTTATGTCAGATATGGACTGATATCTCACATCCAACCTTGCTTAAGTGAGATCTCAGCGAGATCACGCCGTGATCTCACATACATTTTCTCTGGGGTAATGCTGCACGCTAGCAGCAGATATAGCTGCCACAGGCATAACCTTTGCAACAGTTTGTATCCAGATGAGAAGCAGCGTAACCCGGCTTCTCATCAGGATCCAAACTGTTTGCTATTCTGAAACTGAATTTAAAAGAAATTTTGAAAAATTTCATTTTTAGAACAGAAGCAGACGACAATTGTTGAAGACGAAAAAATTACCCAGCATGCAAAGAGTTCATTAGTCTTAATTGTTGTTGCCAATCTTAATTGATGTTTAAGACAAAAATGTTTGTGTGACAATGTTTAAATATTTAAGCATTCTAAGTGCAAAGCTTGCTGCAGGCATTTCATGGATACATTGTCTTAGTCTAACAACATCTTCTACCAATCAATATCAACTTCTGTCTTATAAATATAGTTTTATTGCGGACTTTTATTGAAGGATATTTACCTAAACTCTCAGCATGCTAGAGGCGGATTTGTGATTGTTTTATATATGCAAAAAGTTTGGATCCTGATGAGACGCCGCATAATGCGGCGTCTCATCAGGATCAAAACTTTTTGACATTCTGTCAGGCCTTTTTTTTAGACTAAATTTTGAAGAGTAGCAGATTACAATAATTATTGTTGCAGACAAAAAAGCTACCCAGGATGCAAAGAGTTAATAAAAGTGTCAAGCAATTTCAATTCTGATACGATGTTGAATTACATAGATTGAAACTGTTTGCAGGGCTCCAGATAAGAGGATGTAAACTCAAGTATTCCAAAATTATCTGCTTCATGTCTGCACTAAACCCTATGGTGTGACTACTTCCTACAATCATCTCTGAGAAGTCACACCAAATGGTTTTGAGCATAAATAAAGTTTCAAGTTTTGGAAATTCTCTTCTTATCTGGAACCCTGTGTTTTAAGTCCAAGTCGAATTGCCTTAGTGAAAGGGTTATATTTGTAAAGTGAAATACTGCACATGTTTGATATCTTTGAATGCATGCTGGTTGTTTTTCTTTTTTCGACTGTACCAATTTTTTATCTGCATGCCGTTCTAAAAATAAAATTTTCTGAATTTCTTTTCAAAACAAATGGTTGTCATGTCAGCGTCAAACAGTTCCAATCCTGATGAGCTGCTGCATTATGTGGCTTCTCATCACAATCCAAACTGTTTGAATTTAAGTTTTCAATGGTTTAACCACTAGAATCGATTTTTGTAAGTGTTATACAGTGCTCCCTCTCTACAACGACATCCAATGGGAGACCACAAATAAGTGCGTTGTTCGGAGGGAGCCGTTATAAGGAGGGAACTTGGTTTAACAAAAGCAAACAGCTTGAATCCAAATCAGACGCCGCGTTACGCGGCGTCTGATCTGGATTCAAGCTGTTTGTCATTTGTCATTATGTTTTTTCCTGTCAAAATGTCAGTTATGTAAGAAAAACAGCAGACAACAATTTTAGGTAGATGATAATGCATCAGTGCAAGCATAAAACATAATTTTCGTGGGAACAACGATAAATGTCGTTGTAAGGAGGGCCGTTGTAGAGAGGGAACGCTGTAATCTCATAAATTATTTACTTTTTCATAAACCGTTTTAAAAAGAAATCATTACATAATCTTACGCCATGACGGTTTATGGGAATTGCATCTTTAATGCTGTTACTTAAACTTTCTATAAAGATAGTGAATACATTTTACAGCTTTATCAAAATAGTGAATGCATTATTAGTTATATTCAATAAACTTATGAATTGGCACAATCTAGGTTTATAAACTTAAGTTTATCATGTGTGACATGGGTGAACTTTAGTGAACATTTAGTGAACTGTTGGATCATAATCAGACAATTAATATTATTATGATCATCATCCAAAATAGTGGAACATTTCATTATGACCATTAAAATGAAGCCTAATTGAGTGCATAAAAGACAGGTGACAGCTAAAAAGCAAGGCAACATTATAACAGATAGCTCCTGAAGGAGCTTTTTGTTTTCCTGTCACCTTGCTTTTAACCCTTTCCCCAATAGGAGCGCCTTTTAGCGTATTGAATTTATTCATCCGCTGAAAAAACAGTTCCAATTTATACAGTCATAGATATGTATCAGAAGAAATATTTTCCATTTTCTAGCAGATGGTAACTTAAAACAGGTTGAAAGTAAAGCAGAATGCGCCTTAAGGCGCATTCTGCTTTATTTTCAACCTGCTTTAAGTACTCACCTGTCTTCAAAACTATAAACATTCTATGGGGTAAAGGGTTAAGCATGAGTCACCTGTCATAAACACCTAATAATGAACACAATTTAGTGGTTGCAATACTGAGGTTTTACTGTATAAGATATTCATATCCTGCTTTACTTTCAGCCTGCTTTAAGCTACCACCTGCTAGGATATAGGAAATATTTATCATTGTGCATATTCATGACTGTATTAAATGGAACTATTTTCTTCAAAAGAGGAATAATTGTATGGCGTAAGAAGGTGTATTTATTGGGGGACAGAGTTAAGACTATAGTTGCCCATAAAACATGTAAGAGAAATTTCTAAGAACTCTTTTATCAAGACATGGAAAGGCATTTGTAAGAGGATATGGTAAAAAGAAATGAAAATGCATTCCTGTATAGGATTTAGGGTTAATAGGAAGTTGCACAATGATTTCAATTTTACAATCTGATGAGTTTTGCAAAATCATGCTGAAACTTATAGCAAAGCCCAGACATCCTGACTAGACGTGCCAGAAACAGATCCATGATTTCAGTATGACACTGCACTAAAACGCTCATGTTTTAGATAGTTAGGTAAGTGACCGTTTCAACCAATTATCCCATAGCCTGTTTCTAGTTTTGAAGATAATGACTACTTAGAGCAGGTTAAAAGTAAAGCAGAATGCGCCTTAAGGCGCATTCTGCTTTACTTTCAGCCTACTTCAAGCTATTATCTGCTGTAATATGGAAAATATTTCTTATGATTTTTATTTGTGACAGTATAAATTGGAAATATTTTCTTCAGTAGAGGAATTAATTAAAGGTGTAAAAAGGCATATTTATGGGGTAATGGGTAAAGCAGGATGAATGAGGACACAAATTTCCTGTAGGAGCTTTCTGTTTTAATTTGAGTCTGCTATAAGCTGTCACCTGCGTAATTTTATCAGTTTCTGTTTGCATGGACTTGAGGTTTTTGGTCACTTAAATCTGTTAAAGTATGATAAAAAGTGCAAACCCTGAATTGGGTTTACACAGTTTGCGATAGATGTAATTGCCTCTTTTTCCATAACTCTAAGGGCGCATGCAATTCTGTCGGAAAGAAAACAAATGAGCCGTGCCATGACAAAACCTGCCTTATTGTATTGCAACATTGTACAGACCAAGCAACTTTGTCAACCCTGCAAGCTCTAGCAGTGTATCTGAGCTTGGTCTACATTGCAAAATACTGTAATGTAATACAGCTACATAAAATGCTTTAAATGCATGTGAATGTCAAACAGTGTAGATTTAGATCAGTCGCCATGTCTTTGACACGGCAGCTGGCCTTGATCTACGCTGTTTGAAATGTAATAAGTCAGATTTCCTCATAGCAAGGCTCAAATCTTTTTGTTGTTTTTTATCTATGAGGATTTCTTCGCATCATCCCGTTATCAGTCCACACAAATCTTTTCATTTGTTTGGCCTTATATAAGCCTTATTTAATTGCATGGTCAATATCTACATGTTCATTTCTATTACACAGCCTGGAAACAGCTGCAGCCGTAGTATAGATCAATCTATTTACAAGTAAGACTCGTACAAACCTCATACCACTGGGCCTATACATTTACAGTAAACCCAGGGCTCCAGATAAGAGGGAGTAAAGTGAACAAATCCAACATTTTCTCACTCATTTCACCACCAAATCCTATGGTGTTACTACTCATTAGAATCGTCTCGAAGAGACGATTCTAATGAGTAGTGACACCATAGGGTTTTATGCAAAAATGAAGATTTTGTTTTTGAAATACTCCCCTTATCTGGAGCTCTGAAACCTCTCTATTACGACCACTAAAAAGAAGTTCAATTTATTGTATAAATGATAATAAACAGCTTAAAGCAAGCTGATAATAAAACAGAAAGCTCCTACTTCCACCTTGCTTTTAACAGTCACCTATCTTAAACACCTACACTTTTACACAATTTTTGGTCATAATATTCAGGTTTTACTGTACAATAAATCCTGTATTAACCTATTTCTTCATAAATACACATTTTTATGCCATTAACTTATTTCTCCACAGAAGAATTTAGACCTGCTTTTAAAGGTCACCTGTCTTCAAAACTAGAAATAGGTTATGGGGTATATTCATGGGATAATGCAAAAATAAAGTCCATAATTTATGATAATTAAGTCACCTATCATCTGAAAGACTGCCAACTAATAGGGCCAACTTTAAAGGCAGGTCATAACATTATTATAGTATTGCAGAAAGATTCTAAAGGTGCTTAAAGTTTTACTTTCATCCTAACCAAATTTAACCCTTTACCTCATAGCCTGTTTCTAGTTTTGAAGACATGTGACCACTTAAAGCAGCTTGAAAGTAAAGCAGAATGTGCCTTAAAGCACATTCCGCTTTACTTTCAGCCTGCTTTAAGCTAAAATCTGCTAGGCTATATAAAATATGTGTAATGGTTATTGCTCATGAGGGTATAAACTGGAACTATTTGCTTCGGCGGAGGAATAAATTAAATACGTTAAAAGTCTCTTCTATGGGGTAAAGGGTTAAGCTGCAATTTGTCTTAAGACTATTCTATTCTGAAGTGGGTCTGCACTTTTTCCTGGAAAAAACATATCCTTATATTTCTAAAGGATACGAAGTTTCAGATGATTCAGTGGGGCCTCCGTGGCCTAGTGGTATAGTCACTGTGACTTACATCACTTAACTCCTCACCGCTGTGAGTTCGAATCCCAGTAGGGTCGTTTGGATTTTTCATGTGGGGAAGCCTTCCAGCTGGCTTGCGGAAGGTCGGTGGTTCTACCCAGTTGCCGATTTGTGCCTGAAACAGTGCACAAAGGACTTCTGGGGTCTTCCTCCACCTATAATTAGCTGGACGTCGCGATATGACTGAAATACTGTTGAAAGCGACGTAAAATCAAATCAAATCAGATGATTCAGTAAAGTCTCTCTATTACGACCACTAGAAAGAAGGCTAACTGACTGAATAAAAGACAGGCGCTAGAAGCGCCTTTTAGTGTATTGAATTCATTCCTCCACTGAAGAAAACAGTTTCAATTCATAGTTATGAATATGTATCATAAGAAATATTTTCTATATCCTGGCAGTTAAAGGAAAACGGACAGCTGATGACAATATGGTCTTAGATCCTAGATTTTATCCTAAAAGCAACATTCATGAAGGTCCTGCAATTATTACTCATCGATAAGGTACGAAAAAGATCGATTTACTGCATACAGGTAAGCTATCGCTAATTGGAACGGGCGCCGCCATATTGGCAAAGCTATCATTCGGAACCCTCGATTTTTATCCATTTTGTGACGACACAAAGGCCTAAACGCTGATTGGCTCTTTCACTCAACCACTGTAACTTGGACGGACATTTCACACTTCGTCAGTAAGTGTAACGGCAAGCTTAATTCAAGGTCGCATACAGTTAAAAAAAAGATAATAGATAGATGGTATATTCATATTGATTATGATGAACTTGAAAGGTCGTGTAGATCCAGAAACGATCAGAAGCTTTCGTTAATCGGCTTAGAGAAATGTCCGTTCCAATTCCCAGCTGTAGAATCTGGGAAAACAATGCTGCGAAATGGCTAACAGTAGAGTATGGCGACATCCATAATACCTTGATTGATGATTATAATAATAGATCTAGATCTACAATAAAAAATAATCTGATAATCAGTGCGATATTGTGCTGATCTAGACCTAAATGTTGAACTGGCTTAGATCTACCAACTCGTTTACAAATCAGCATTTTCTAGCTGGTTCGTCTCGGTTTAGGAATTCAACGCTACAGAAATTCTTAATGAAAAAAGTCTCATTACTAGATCTACATATTGTACGGGTAGATCTAGATCGGTTTTTTCTTTCTTAATTTAATCATCGCGATTCTCTAGATCCCGATCTGATAGAGCGATCTTACTTGAGTCCAAATCCGATCTTGATTGGATCTAGTTTTATCGTTCTTATTTCTGGGTGTAGTTTTACACTCGTCATTTCTGTAGAAAAAAATTCAAACAACTTTTAGATAGGCCTAAATGAATTTTAATTTAAGATTTTAATTCGAGTTTTATGGTAGTTTGAAAAAGTAGCATGCAATTGGGTGAAAACGATACAAGTTAATATATTTCCAATATATTTTTACTTAGATTTATGTTACTATGGTAAGTATATATGCCGCATGGAGTAACGATTTACCTGCTGTCTACAAAAGAATACAATAGAATAGTATTTCAAAACAACTAAGATCCAGATTAAAAGCCGAGTAACTCGGAGTCCGATCTGGATCTAAGCATTGATACAGCTCAGATTCTCAGTATCTCGGAGTCTAATCTGAATAAAAGCAATGATATAGCTCAGGTACTCAGTCTGATTTGCATTTTATGAATTAAATATTCCTTTGATATAAATTCAGACAGTTTGGATCCCGATCACAATGTTGAATGACTCGGCGTCGCAACTGTTTGATAACTATTAGAAAACATTTTGCACGTGAATTCCTACGCAATCAGTTTGAATTTTGATTAGACGCCGTGTAGATCGGCACTGACTCAGGATCCAAACTGTTTGACATCTTAGAGAACATTCAATTATTTTGCATTATAGTTTTAAAAAAGCGATTTGGATGAAGATGAGACGCCGAGTAGCTCGCCATCTGATCAAGATCTAAACAAGTTTACATTTTATAAAGAAATATTCCTTTTATATACCGGTAAATTCAGACTGTTTGGATCCCGATCACAATGTTGAGTGCCTCGGCGTCGTAACTGTTTGATATCTATTAGAATTTATTTTCACATGAATTCCTACGCAATCAGTTTGGATTTTGATCAGACGCCGTGTAGATCGGCACTGCATCAGGATCCAAACTGTTTAAACTTTTGGAATACATTCAATTATTTTTTATTATAGTTTTACAAAAGCGATTTGGATGAAGATGAGACGCCGAGTAGCTCGCCATCTGATCAAGATCTAAACAGATTTACATTTTATGAAGAAATATTCCTTTGGTATAAATTCAGACAGTTTGGATCCCGATCACAATGTTGAGTGTCTCGGCGTCGTAACTGTTTGATATATATTAGTGTTTTTTTCTCACGTGAATTCCTACGCAATCAGTTTGAATTTTGATCAGACACCGTGTAGATCGGCACTGCATCAGGATCCAAACTGTTTGACACCTTTGCATTATTCAATTTTTACTTTCTTTCCAGTTTTACACACGTTTGATGTAGATGAGACGCCGAGTAGCTTGGTTCTCATCAGGATCCAAAATGATTCACAGCTGAGTTTTATCGTTTCATTTTTACAGTGTGGATCTAGATGAGAATCCGAGTTAATTGCGAGTTGGGACAGTAAAGAATTGTCACAGACCTGCAGATGTGATTTGTTTGATTGGTTAATTAGTTGTTTGATATTTCTGTCTACCGCCTAGGATTATGCTTACTTTTGATGAGCCGAAGCTTTTATTCCCGAGCCGAAACTTTATTACCCCCGCATCCGGTGTGTGACGCAACGGTCAAGCGGCATCCCCCTGTGATATTTTTGTAGATAGCATGCATGTGGAGCGTGCTCTATGGAATTCCGCGATTCCATTGGTTAACTATATTTAGATGTTGACCTCAGGAACAGTTAGAAACTTTCGTGTGATAACTTATCTGCATATTTCATAAGTTGACAGATCATACTTTCCGAAAAGTGACGAGTAGTGCGTGAAGTATCATATGCACGTCTTACGGAGATCACCGATCAACAATAGGTCACACCTAATGACCTAAGCCTCTTTTTATGCAATTCATTGTGTAGCAACCCTATAATTAGATTTGGGATTTCGGAAGATATTTGAACACACTTTAAATGTGTAGACACCCGGACAGTAAAATTTCAGTAGAAGAATGAGATTTTAGCCGCTAAATAGAGGACTCGCTCTAACCCGCTCTCATCAGGTAATTGATAACCCGCGGAAAGCCGCGCTTATCAGGGAATAGATAAAGTCGCGCTTTTACGGGCTCATAAGATGTTTATGATTAATATTTACGGAAATATTAACAGATAAGACTAAATATATCGGAGAAACTTTTTTCGAAAGTCACAGGGCTTCGATGCCTTTATTCACAACCAGTATGCAAATATTATCAAGAGTATCCGTGCCCGATTCCGGTGTCCTATGATATTTGCCTGATATACGCTACCTCAAGTATGGCTGGATTAAGCACTAATAGCTCGAAATTTTGATGGTTCTGCTATGCACTCATTGTCACCAAGACACCCAATCGTCATTTCATTTGTTCTTCAGCAAGTATTAACCTCCTTTGTAGGCATTTATACACAAGTATTGCAGTCGCAAATTCGTCCGGCGAATGCGCTTTCTCTTCGCCCGACCCGTCGTAGTCTCTGTCTTCTAATATTACATTCTCTGATAATTTAGGATCGAAATCGTAACACTGAAGTTCTAAAGTGTTTTTACCTTCCTCCACATGCCCAATTTTTCTCAGTATTTCAGTTTATTAATGTTATCGATGTAAATTCCGCGCACTCTACGGCATTCCCGGTTAGACTCGCTATAACCGGAAGGTCGCGGAAGGCCTTAGTTACGTCACACAGGTAAACAAAATGGCGGCCCCCATGGTCGCTTGCACAGTCATATATCACAAAGTTTAAACGGCTCTAACTACTTCATTTTTTATTATTTTTCAAAATTTCAAAGGCAGAAGGCGATTTTTTTTCAATATCTTTCATTTAAAAGATATTTATCACCAGCTGTCCATTTCCCTTTAATAGCTTAAAGCAGGCTGTAAGTAAAGCAGAATGCGCCTTAGGGCGCATTCTGCTTTACTTTCAACCTGCTTTAAGTGGTCACTTGTCTTAAATACTAGAAACAGGCTATGGATTAAGGGTTAAAGCAAGGTAAACTTAAAACAGAAAACTCTTGTGGGAGGTTTTTGTTTTACCTTCCCCTTGCTTTCAGCCATCACCTGCTTTAACCATCTGATAATTAACATACTTTAGTGGTCGTTATAGAGTCCCAGGTTTTACTGTACAGTGGAGAATCTGTTATTCTTTCCCAATAAACGCGTTTAAGCCAAATCTATTATTTCCATTGCAAACAGTTTGGAGCCAGATCAGACGCCGGGTAACCCGGCGTCTGATCAGGCTCCAAACTGTTTGCCACCAAGATAAACATGAATTATCAGAATTGTCAAAAAGTTGTACTTTTCTACGTTTTTATAGTGTTTTGCGTTTGCGTACGTTTGCGTTTAAACGGGAAAGAATAACAGATTCTCTACTGTAGATGCACTACCTGGCGTCTGATTTGGATTCAAACTGTTTGTCACTCGTCATGATATTTATTCTTTAACTTTGAGAAAAACAGCTGACGATAAATTTAAGCAGAGGGTATTGAAGCCATGAAAAGGTTGGACATAAATGTCTTGTTTGAGGAACAGCAGCAAGGGCTGTTGAAAGGAGGGAGTTATTGTTGGGGAGGGCCGCTGTAGGGAGGGAGCACTGTAATATAGGAAAAGAAATTATTTACTCATCAATATCAAACCGAACATTAACCTACAAAATACTTGCTTAATATTGAGATTATATAATATAAGTTCTATTCAGATTTATTGCCAATTAAAATTCATAAAATATTTCCCCCAGTCTTGTTCAAAATCTTATTTGTCATGTACAGAAATGCACTAGGATATTGATTTCTGCAAAATGATTACATACACTTCATACAGCCATTTAACTTGAGGTTTAAATAAAAATGTGTAAACTTATTCGAATACCCCAAAATACACCTTTTTATGCCTTAAATTTATTCCTCCACTGAAGAAAATACTGTCATGAATATGATCAATAAGAATGGCTTTTTCTATATCCTAGCAGATGATAGCTTAAAGCAGGCTGAAAGTAAAGCAGAATGCACCTTAAGGCACATTCTGCTTTCTTTGAATCTTCTTTAACTCTTTCCTCCCTGAAACTTTAAATGGACAATTCCAGTTTCCATTTAAGTCTAGTCCAATTCTGACTTTTGAGGGTTGTTTTTGTCAATGTTTAGCATTGTGATAAACAGTGAAGACCCTGATCAGAGGGCTCCTAGGAGCCCTCTGATCTGGGTCTTCACTGTTTGCATATGACATGTGTACTATTCACACATACATTGTTTGAAAAGCATGCCTATATGCGGGAATAGGGTTCAAAGGGTTAAGGCACATTCTGCTTTCTTTGAATCTTCTTTAAGTGGTCTGCACCTCTCTTCAAAGCTAAAAACGAGCTATGGGGTAATGGAGTAATGTTTCTATATAAAACACTATGTTGTAACTTACTCATTAAAATTGTCTCTTTGGGACAACTCTAATGAGTAGTCACAACATTTGGTTTTTAAGGTATGAAATACTGATGACATTTATTAATCAACCAACTACAGTATTCATGGACAATAGCAGACGACAATTATTGTTGCAGACGATAAAATTACCCAGCATACACTCTGAGAGTTAATTTTTCAGAGGCTAACAGTTGGCACATGTACAGTGGAGAATCTGTTATTTCGTTCCCGTTTAAACGCAAACGTACGCAAACGCAAAACACTAAAACGTAGAAAAGTACAACTTTTCGACAATTCTGATAATTCATCTTTATCTTGGTGGCAAACAGTTTGGAGCCTGATCAGACGCCGGGTTACCCGGCGTCTGATCTGGCTCCAAACTGTTTGCAGTGAAAATAATAGTTTTAGCGTAAACGCGTTTATTGGGAAAGAATAACGTTTTCTCCACTGTATAAATGACCATTGAGGCTGGCTGTATCTTTATTCTGATGAAGCACAGCAAGAGATTTCGAGAGATTTTGCCATTTCTAATCATTACTCCGTGATAGATGAGGGAATTTATCACTAAACCCTATGTTTTGACACATATTTCTCACTAGTTATTAACCAAAGTGCCTCTGGTCTGTGCTGTTCAGGAGGCGTTGCTTCCGAAGCCTTTCAATCAAGTAGAGAGAGTACAGCAAAGCATGACTTCAGTGCACACACTTGATTGAATTTGGGCAGTCATACAGAAAGGTCACAGTTTAATGCAGGGTAGAAGTAATGCAGAAATCTTCTATATAGCAGCTTTCTACATTTTTTCTTGCTGCAGAGTGCAATTAAATTTGTGTTTACAAAAGTCATACAAGAACAACAATTAGTGCTAGACTAGTGTTATACAGAATAAAGACAGCTTAAAGCAGGATAAAAGTAATGCAGAAAGCTCCAGTAGAAAACTTCTGCCTTAATTTTCAATTGCATTAAGAGAATACCTGTCTTTACAGATCCAAATGCTTGTAACTGATTGGCTGCTATATTAAGAGAGTTTACTATATCCAAAATATCTTTAATATCTTTTTGCAAATTTATCCATTTATTCATTCCCTACAATATTGAATCCAGATCTATAATTTTTTCCAGATTGGGTCTAGATCACACAGTTCTGTAAACATATTGTAGGAGTTCTAGGATCATTTCCGCTCGGATATTGATTTCGCAAGCTGTAGTTTCAGTGATAGGTATTAGATAGGGGATTACGGCTGCCTTCAATATTCCACCAATGTCTTGTAATACTGTCATCTCAATGTTCAGTCGCAATGATGCCATATACATGTAAAATCTTTTAAGATACCGTGTCAGCTTAATGTAGAATGAAAGTAATGCAGAAAGCTCCTACAGGAGCTTCCTACAGGAGCTTTCTGCATTACTTTCAATCTACAATAAGCATGGATGAGTCGAAAGAGATTTTCTAGGTTTTACAACGATTGGTCATTAAACATTGGTTTGATGATGGTACAAAGTAAAATGAACACAGGTTCCAGAGTACATTGAACAAATCCAACATTTTCTTACTCATGCAGCATCAAATCCTATGGTGTTACTACTCATTAGAATGGCCTCTTCAAGACAATTCTAATGAGTAGTAGCACCATAGGGTTTTAACCAGAAAAAAGATTTTAGTTTATGAAACACACCCCTCATCTTGAGCTCTGGAACAGCCATAGAATGGTGACAGATTGTCTATCTCGCTCAAGGCTATAACAATCAAACCTCTCTTAACCTGACACAATAAAGACAAAGAGAGACTATTAAAGAAAGAGAGTTTTTAGGTTTTACAACTATTGATCACAGGGCTACCATTTCTTCGGATTTTTCCTAAATCTTAGGATTTTTTTTCTACTACATGGTAGCTTAAAGTAGGCTGAAAGTAAAGCAGAATGCGCCTTAAGGCCCATTCTGCTTTACTTCCAGTCTGCTTTAAGCAGCAACATGTCAACAAAACTAGACACAGGAGATGGGGAAATGGTACGATTTGTAAAATCGCACTTGAAAAATGCCGATTTTGAAATCTTAGGATCATTTATATCAACTTATGGCAGCCCTGTGGTCATTAAACATTGGTTTGATGGTACACAGTAAAACAAACAGCCATAGAATGGTGACAGATCTGTCTATCTGGCTCAAGGCTAACACAATTAAACCTCTCTAAACCTGACACAATAAAGACAAAGAGAGACTATTAAAAACAAGTCCAACTCAATTTGCAGTAAAATAGAGAAACCCAGAAAATTCAGAGAGTGATTTTGTTACATTATGATAGTTTTTTCCTGTGTTAAACTCTAATATGCCTTGATTGGCTGCCAATGATTAATTTTGAATGTCCAGTTAAGAGTAGTTTTACAGGGCTCCAGATAAGGTGAGTATTTCAAAAACTAAAATCTTTATTTCTGCATAAAACCCTATGGTGTCACTACTCATTAGAATCGTCTCTTCGAGACAATTCTAATGAGTAGTAACACCATAGGATTTGGTTCTGAAATAAGTGAGAAAATGTTGGATTTGTTCAGTTTACTGATGACTCCCTCTTATCTGGAGCCCAGAGTTTTACTGTATGTAGTTCGTTGGTTATTATTGATTCCTTCTAAATACAAAATTCACGGAAATTCACGCTCTGAATACCAGAAGACAGCATTACATCCTTAAACACTTCATACAATAGGGTATCATCTTCTTAACTCTTTGCATGCTGGGTAATTTTGTCGTCTGCAACCCATTATCGTCTGCTACTGTTGTAAAAAAAGAATTTTCAAAATTTCTTTTCAAAACATGGTCAGTGTCAAATAGTTTGGATCCTGATGAGACGCCACATTATGCAGCGTCTCATCTGGATCCAAACTGTTTGCATAGGCAACCACTGTGGCAGATATATCCGCCGATAGTATGCAAAGAGTTAAGCAAAGTCTGTGCCAAATACAGTCAAATCTCGTAACTCAAACTCATTTAACTCGTATATACCCTTATTTCAAAGTTAAAACATGGCTAAGCCACGTTTTAACTTTTGAAATAAGGGTATGTTTGACTTCAGCAAGCTCGAGTTATAGAATTTCAACTGAAGAAATATGGGTAAGTTCAACTTAACCCATTACCCCATAAATATGCCTTTTTACACCTTTAATTTATTTCTCCACTGAGAAAAATAATTCCAATTAATTCAGTCATGACTTTACTTTCAACCTGCTTTAAGTGGTCACCTATTTTCAAAACTAGAATAAGACTATGGGGTAATGGGTTAAGCCAGTTCAAGTTATCGACCAAGGCTCGAATGTATTCAAAATTCAAATGTTTAACCCTTCTGATGCCTATAGCAATGGTTGATGACAGTCGTAAACAGCTTGGAGCTGGACGAGATATGCCAAGTAACTTGGCACCTCATCCAGGTACAAACTGTTTGACACCCAGTTTGTACTGTCTTCTGTTGGGGACAATAGGCAATAGTGGGTTCCAGATATGATAAAATACATTCTAAGGGAGCTATAGTAAATTCAAAAGATTTACAAAATAAATTACAATCCACCAGAAAAACAATAAAAAATTTCTGCGGAGTCATCAACATTTTTACACAGAGGGGGTTTGTATACTGTTGCAGTTTCATATTTCCTACTCTAAATTTGTGATTATGATCCACCATTCAAATATATGACAGTTATACTGAAAAAAGTAGTACAGAAAGAACAATTGTCGGGGCCTGATCTAGATCCAAACCATTTGACACTAATACTCAGCTTCTGCAAAGTGGACTTTTTAAACAACAAAATTCCTTTGATATGGAAGAAGACAAAATAATATTTGAAAATGACTTAACCTATTACCCCATAGCCTGTTCCTATTATTGATGACAGGTGACCACTTAAAGCAGGTTGAAAGTAAAGCAGAATGCGCCTGAGGCGCATTCTGCTTTACTTTCAGCCTGCTTTAAGCCATTATCTGCTAGAATATAGAAACTATTTCTTATTGTACATATTCAAGACTGAATAAATTTGACATATTTTCTTCAGTAAAGAAATACATATATATTAAAGGCATAAAAAGGCATATTTATGGGGTAATGGGTTAAAAGCTTAAGGAATGTGTGTTGTCTTACCCAGCTTTGCGTATAGCACCGTGTTGTTTGGCGTATGAGAACTGGCTCTCAGCCTCAGTGACCGTATGTATACTGTCATCACTACCAGCCTCCTCATCAGATACCTGAAACACATACAGAGCACATGGACACATGAAAATACAGAAACACATGAACATACAGAACACATGAACATACAGAACACATGAACATACAGAACACATGAACATACAAAACACATGGATGCATGGACATGCAGAACACATGAATAAACAGAACACATGAACATACATAACACATGAATATACAGAACACATGGATATACAGAGCACATGAACATACAGAACACATGAACATACAGAGCACATGAACATACAGAACACATGAACATGCAAACACATACACCACATCACTGCATACAGAACACATACACAACACATGAACATACAAACACATACACAACACATGAACATACAAACACATGATGAACAAATTGTTCATCCAAACTGTTTGAAAATTTGATTTCAATGAATCGTCTAAATTTTCCAACAGATGTCACAATTTGGGTTTTTAGTTTCAGAACATGTTTTTTGCCACTGTAGTTTCGAGTGTCGGAAATGTTTCCTATGACTTATCAGGCCAGGATAAAAGCATGAACAGGCATTCAGGGCTCCAGAAAAGATGGAGTTTACTGAACAAATTCAATATTTTCTCACTCATTTCAGCACCAATCCTATGGTGTTACTACTCGTTAGAATCGTCTCTTTGAGACGATTCTAATGAGTAGTAACACCATAGGGTTTAATGCAGAAATAAAGATTTTAGTTTTTGAAAAACTACCCTTACCTGGAGCCCTGTGCATTATCTATGTGGAATATGGACCTGAGAGGCATTTCTCTATGTAACTGAGCCACATAAGAGGGAGTAAACTGAACAAATCCAACATTTTCATTAGAATATTTCAGCACCAAATCCTATGGTGTAACTACTTATTAGAATCGTCTCAAAGAGACGATTCTAATGAGTAGTAACACCATAGGGTTTAAATGCAGAAAAAAGATTTTAGTTTTTGAAAAACTACCCTTATCTGGAGCCCTGTGCTATGTATCTGAGCCACATTATAATAGGGAGTAAACTGAACAAATCCAACATTTTCATTTTCAAGTATATTTCAGCACCAAATCCTATGCTGTAACTACTCATTAGAATCGTCTCAAAGAGACGATTCTAATGAGTAGTAACACCATAGGATTTAATGAAGTAATAAAAATTTTAATTTTTGAAAGACTCTCCCTTATCTGGAGCTCTGAATTGTTACATGATTATTCTGTAATCCATAAACCGGGGATAGCAAGGTTGCCTTCCCTGCAGCTATAGAATAATGCATGCTTCCCAACAATAGAACTGACAACATATGTTCATATATTGCTACTTTAGGCAATGTATATTTTATATAACATCAATAAGCCTACTCAGTAATTAACACTGTTCCCATTGTAACTCTTCGTGTGAAATCAGCTTGATGAATTTATGAATACAACCATGCTCTCTGAAACCTGAATCCTTCTGGACTGAAATTTTTTTTTGGTTAACCCTAAATTACCCCATAATGCCTGTTTCTAGTTTTCAAGACAGTTGACCACTTAAAGCAAGATGAAAGTAAAGTAGAATGTGACTTCATGGTACATTCTGCTTTACCTTCAGCCTGTGCATTTTGCTTTACTTTCAGCCTGCTTTAACCCTTTGAACCCTAGTCCAGCATATTGGCATCCTTTTTAAACAGTATACATGTGAAAAGTGCATTTGTCCTATGCAAACAGTGAATACCCAGATCAGAGGGCTCCTTATGGAGCCCTCTGATCTGGGTCTTCACTGTTTGTCATAATGCCAAACATTGACAAAAACAACCCTTAAAAGTCAGAAATGGACAAGACTAAAATGGAAACTGGGATTGTCCATTTTAAGTTTCAGGGAGGAAAGAGTTAAGCTACAAATTTAATCTGCCAAGATATAGAAACTATTTTTACAGTACAGATTCAAAACTGTATAAAGTGAAACTATATATTCCTCAGTGGAGGAATAAATCAAAGGCGTAAAAATGGGTTAAGCTACCATAATTATGCTACGCCATAGCAAATATTTCTTACGGTGCAATATTCAGGACTGCAATAAAGTGAAACTGTTTCTCCAGTGGAACATAATCTTTTACAAAGATAATTATGCCCTTTTATGCCTTTAATTCAATCCCCCTATGAAGAAAATCATTCCACTTTATACTACCATAAGAAATATTTTCTATATCCAAGCAGATAGTAGCTGAAAGCAGGTTGACAGTATAGCCGAATGCACCTTAAGGCGTATTCTGGTTATTTTTCAACCTGCTTTAAGTGGTCACCTGTCTTCAAAACTAAGAAACAGGCTATGGGTTGATGGCTAAAGCATGACCCACCCGTCAGATCTTGACTGAATTATGGCTAACCCAACTGTCCTGGCCAATCTAATTAGGAAATTTGAAAATATAACTCAACAAACACTTCCATATATAGGCATGTTTCGTGTTGGTATCATGCTGCTTGGAAAATGTCACCTTCAATAATTTACAAACTAATAAATAAATGCCCTGTATGCGTGATAATCAGACAATACAACCCCCAGTCTGAGGCTCTGGCTGGTTTTAATATAATCTAACCTAAACCTATACTTCATATTACCTAATACTTAAATTGTTCATGCCTTCACATATGCCTTATTACCCAATACTCCATAGCCTGTTTCTAGTATTGAAGATAGGTGATCACTTAAAGCAGTTTGAAAGTGAAGCAGAATGCGCCTCAAGGCGCATTCTGCTTTACATTCAGCCTAGTTTAAACTATGATCTACTAGGAGACATGAAATATTTCAAATGTTACATATTTGATACTCTTTAAGGTTATAAAAGGAAATATTTTCTTCAGTGGAGGAATAAATTAAAAGGTGTAAAAAGGCATATTTCGTGAGTAATTGGTTAAAATAGCCTAAGTTAAACATTTACTTTATATTAATGCTTGTCATGCTTTCAAGCTTCTAATCTGTTCTTATAAAGAGCCGTAGGAAATTATTCCTACATAATGTCAAGTCACCATGCTAACTTACTCTCAGACTGCTTCAAGACACACCTCTTTTAAGCAGTTACCCCATTTCCAGTTTTAAAGACATGTGACCATGTAAAGTAGGTTGAAAATATAAAGCAGAATGTGCCTTAAGGCACATTCTGCTTTACTTTCAGCATATTTTATAGCTACCATTTGTTAGGATATGGGAAATATATTCTATGGTGCATATTAAATTTTATAACTACAGTCAAACCTGTCATATAGTGACCGTCCCTTAATAGCGACTTCCTGTCTTATATATGCGACCCTAAAAAATCCTCCCAACATGTTTTCCTATTATTTGAAACTGCAAATAGCGACCAACCTGTGTTACGTGACTAATTACCCGAATTTGCAGATCCGAAAGTTCCATTTCACAAATAAATGCATCTGTATGTAACAACTCTATAATCTTGGGTCATTGTTTATGTTTCATATTTCAATACCTAGAGGTGAAAATTCCCTTGTTTGCCTGTTAAGCTTAGCTGTCAAAAGATATTGTAACTGAGGTAAATGATAAAAATATGATGCTTTAATAATGTTTAAGGAATACCAACAAACAAAGTTGCAAAAAGTCTTGGAGTGGGTAAATCCCAGATTTAAGAGCAAGCACTAAATCAACTATTAGAGTCATATGATGATCACTAGTATAATATTTAGGCTCTGAAAATTGTAAAGCTGCCTTAAATTATGTGACAAGCTGTCTTATTTGACCTTTTTGGGTTTCTCCCCTTGAAGGTTGCATAAGACAGGTTTGACTGTATATATAAAACGGAAATATTCTCTTCAGTGGAGGAAAAATATTTTGCCATAAAAAGGTGTATTTATGGAGTAATGGGTTCAAATTGTGCCCTACCTCTGAGGTGAAGAATTGGCCCTCTGCAAACTGGCTGATGAGGTCACTCTGGCTGTAGTGGCTGGAGCTACTACCATCATGGCTACTGCCCCCTAAAGAACCACCCTTCAACTCCTGACGGCCAACATCAAGACCTGCAAATAGTAAACAACACTCTTCTTATACACATTGTACAGTCAATTCCAAGAAAGAAAATACTGCCCACCTCTGTTTTGTAACTGGACAAAAGACAATGCACATACTGGAAGATTATAATTATTATAAGGCAGAACAAGATTTAATGGAGACAATTTGTTTGTAATTGCATTTTACCAACAAAAGTTTAATGGTAAATACGTCTTTGCCTTAATTTTTTCAGACCCACTTGCCACAATCTGGCAAAACTGCATTTTTCACTTTAATAAACCAATTTCTGATGCAAATATCTCTTGCCCAAATCAGACACCCCTTGACCTGTGCATCTGGCATGAAATGGGTTAGGGTGAACACTGGTAGACGATTCCAGGGTCCATGCTTATAAAGCTTTTGAGTTGATTCTGAGTTCGTTCTCAAGCATTTGATTGGTCAGATTTGAGCCTAGGCTCAAATCTGACCAATCAAATGCTTGAGAATGATTTAAGACTCAGCTCAAAAGCTTTATAAGCATGGACCCAGTACTACCTCCTTATTGTCTCTACAATCTATGTGGTGACCGACACTAATTAGAATGGTCTCTTCAAGTTCTAGTGAGCAGTCCTTCTTTTAAGTATTTGGGTCCAAGGTTATAAAGCATTTTAGTTGAATCGGACATCTTTCCGAAGCATTTGATTGGTCAGACTTGAGCTTTTGCTAAAATCTGACCAATTAAATTCTTAAGAACGATTTCAGACTAAACTTTATAACCTTGGGGCCTAAAATATGAGTGATTCTTCCCAATAGATAGGGACTAAGTCCAAACAAGCTCAGCTTCAAACGGTTGACAAAGTCAACTAAGACTTCACACATTTTCTATATAATCATCTTCAAATGTTATGCTATGGTTATACAAGTACATACTATTTAGATTTGTCCTGAATATATTACTATATTAGTTTTTCACAACCTATGATTTGGTGGGAATATGAAAGATTGTAGAATTTGAAAAACTCTCCTTATCAGAGAGTAAGAGAATAGTATCAGATATAAGAGAATATTATTAGGGAGAAAAAGACTATTATAAGGTTGTAAAAGTATTTTATCAGGGAGTGAAAGTATGTTATCAGGTTATACGATCATATTATCAGGAAGTAAAAGTATACATTATCGAGGAGTGGAAGTATGTTATCAGGTTGTAAAGAGTATATATTATCAGGTAGTAAGAGTATACTATTAGGGAGAACAAGTATATTATCAGATTGTAAGAATATATCATCATGCAGATAAAGTATATTTTAAGGTTGTAAGAGTATAAAACTATTTTCGGGTTGTACCAGTATATTAAAAGGTTGTAAGGGTATATCAAAAGGGAGAGAAAGTATATTATCAAGTTGTAAGAGTATAGTATCAGGTTGTAAGCATCCATTTTCAGATTATAAGAGTATATTATCAGGGAGTAAAGTAGGTTATAAGTGTATATCATCGTTAAAGTCTTGTTACATAATTTACATGTATATGTACTGCACATTTGATGATGGTTTCTATGAAGAAGGGCCACACATATAGGATCTGTCATGAGTCTATGTTTGAGACAAGCTAATCTAAACCGAGTCTAGAATTGAAATGTTATTAAGCGAGCCTTGGTGAGCTTAATAACTTTTCTATACTAGACGAGGTTGAGATCAGCTGCTCTCATATATCGACCAGTGACAGATTCTTTTTCTCACATAACCAAAAATTTAATGTATTTTTAAAGCAATAGGCCATTTTTTAGAATCCCAGTGACGTAATAACGCCGTTATAAATAGTGAAGTTATAGTGACGTCATCAAATTGATCTCAAACATATTGGAGACAAGGATATTCGTGATTGTTGTTCGCTATAGAAAACAAGGGTAGTTTTGTGAGAAATAACAATGTTGCTGCACTGACCAACAATGCCTGACTCATATCAGAGCAAGTAGCCACAACCTTTGTCTCCTAATTTGTCAGATCTCCAAATATTGCAATCGATTTCTGTCTAGTGGTCAGAGTTATATCTGTCCATCTTCCTAACAAGATTTGGCTGGTTGCAGCGTGTTAAGTGAAGCAGTGCTTTATTGGTGGGGTCTTGCAGAGAGTGTCTGGGAAAGAACTTGTACTAATTTCCTGCACTGTAAAAAAATAGATGGTGCCTGCCAGGAAGCTAAATGAGGCATGAAAATGAGATGATCAGGGCTCTAGATAAGAGGGAGTAAACTGAACAAAACCAACATTTTCTAATTCATTTCAGTACCAAATCCTATGGTGTTACTACTAATGAGTAGTGACACTATAGGGTTTAATTCAGAAATAAAGATATTACTTTTTTTTTTATAAAATCTCAGCTTATCTGGAGCTCTGATGCATTATAGCTGCAGGGAAAGCAACCTTGCTATCCCCGGTTTATGGATTACAAAATAATCATGTAACAATTCAGAGCTCCAGATAAGGGAAAGTATTTCAAAAACTAAAATCTTAATTTTGCATTAAACTCGAAGAGATGATTCTAATGAGTAGTGACACCATAGGGTTTAATTCAGAAATAAAGATTTTAGTTTTCAAAATACTCCCCTTATACCTGGAGCTCTAGATGATACAACATGCCGTGTCAGAGGAGAGTAACATGTTTGGATTTCATGCTTTGATTGAAGTGAGTTTCTGAACAGTGCTTGAAAATCAAGTTCTGAATAGAGATCAGATCGTCAAACACTTTTCATGCCTTTACCCATTTCTTCTAGTAAGGCTTATTAAGGCCTTTACCTGTCCCTCGTAAAAATACATTTTAACCCATTATTTCATAGCTTGATTCTAGTTGTGGGGACCAATTAAGACCACTTAAGCAGCTTGAAAGTAAAGCAGAATGTGACTTGATGCATATTCTGCTTTACTTTCAATCTGCTTTAAGCTATCATTGGCTTGGATAAATATTCATGACTGTATAAAGTGAAACTTTTTTCTGCAATAGAGGTTTCAATATATATTTCAGCCTGCTTTAAACTACCAACTACTAGATTACAGAAAAAAATTTCTTAAGGGCATATTAATGACAGTATAAATCATAACTGTATAAAAAGGAACTATTTTCTTAAGTGGATGAATAGATTATTGGTGTAAAAAGGCGCATTAATGGGGTCATGGGTTAATTGCAAAACTGCCCTTATTGACCTTTCATCACCTAAGTTTTTTATATATGACTGTAGGATTATATATCAATATTGCCAGGAGCAATAAGTCACGATTATACCATAATTACTCACCTATATGGTATGTTTTTATGTATGATATTATCATTAACTTGTACAGTGTTTACTTTCAAAATAGACCATTCTATGTCTTAAATAGTGACCAGATTACATTAACCATTGAGAGGTTAGTTCCAATTTTTTGTTAAATAATGTCAAACAGTGTGAACTCAGATCAGAGGGCTCCTGATGGAGCCCTCTGATCTGGGTTTACACTGTTTGCAAATGATGTACATACTAATCTTATTTCCCAAACAGAAAGGTTACTTTTTCAACAATAATATACATGGACTTTGTTTATTCAAAACTTAAAAGTTACATCCTGGTAATTATTTAAAACATACAAATTAAATATGTTTTGATTGAAATCAGTCAAAAAGAATCATCCAGAGCTTCACTGAGCACTGAAAGTAGCCTAACAATAAAGCTACAAATAACAACTGTCATTCTGAAACTGCACTAAAAGTTAAACTTCTGTTAAATTTGTTGATTTTTTTTTTATCAAAATTAAGGGTCAGCATTGTCAAGCAGTTCAGATCCACAGAACAGGCTGAGCTACTCTGCATCGTTCTTATCATAACCCATTACGCCATGGCTGGTTTCTAATTGTGAAGATAGGTGCAGACCACTTAAAGGAGGTTGAAAGTAAAGCAGAATGCGCCTTTAAAGGCGCATTCTGCTTTACTTTCAACCTGCTTTATTATTAAGCTAGCACCTGCTAGAATATAGAAAACATATTTCTTGTGATACATATTCATAACTATAAAATTGATATTGAAATCATTTTCTGCAGTGGAGGCAGAAATTAGGCATAAAAAGTCGTATTTATTGGGTGAGGGGTTGATAACTAATTATGTATTATCCAGATCCATAGTGTTTGTATGGGTAATCACAGTCTCGTCATTAGAGTGCAAAGAGGTAAGGAAAAGGGACATTGACCCATTACCCCTTAAAAGCGCTTTTTTATGCCTTTAAATTTTTCATCCACAGAAGTATATAGTTCCTATTTATACAGTTATGTAGATGTTTCATAAGAAATATATTCTATGTCCTATAAAATATTAGCTTAAAGTAGGCTGCTTTAACACATTACCCCATAAATACTCCTTTTTACGCCTTTAATATTTTCCTCCACTGAAGAAAATAGTTCCAATTTACACCAGGGCTGCTATAAATTGATAAAAAAATTCCAAAGATTTCAAAATTTTCCATTTTTAAGTGCGATCTTCCGAATTATACCTCTTACCCATAGTCTGTTTTTAGTTGTTAAGACACGTGATGCTTATATCAGGTTGAAAGTAAAGCAGAATGCACCTTAAGGCGAATTCTGCTTTACTTTCAGCCTGCTTTAAGCTACCATGTACTGGAAAAAAAATTCCGAAGATTTAGGAAAAATCCGAAGAAATGGCAGCCCTGTTACACAGTCTTAAATATGTATAATAAGAAATATTTTCTATATTCTTGCAGATAATAGCTTAGAGCAGGCTGAAAGTAAAGCAGAATGCGCCTTATGGGCGCATTCTTTTCTTTCAACCTCATTTAAGTGATACTCATTCTTAAAACCTAGAAATAGGCTATGGGTTAAGTGGTCATCTATCTCAATACTAGAAATAGGCTATGAGGTAAAGGGTTAAGATAAAGAGTCATTAAACACTAACAAGGCATTGTCTTCATTATTGCTGAGCTCGTGTGTGACAATCTCTAGTTTGTTGACATGGCGGTAGAAGACAGATGTCATCAGGACAAGTGGATCACATAATCGGTATAATTTTTTACCATGCGTTTTTCATGTGAAGCAAGACAGTTAGGACCTTAAGGACATAATATATGACAGTCTAAACAAACACGTCTATTAGCATTATGAATCTTGACATGAGATCTGCATGAGAGGAGGAATTATCAATTACTTACTGCGGTAACCCTTCCCCTGCTAAGCATAGCATAATTAGATAAAAGTGTTTTGAAAACAGTGTAGACCCTGATCAGACAGCACCTGAAGGAGCTGTCTGATCAAGGTCTGCACTGTTTTCTTACAAGATAAATTATGTCGGTAATGAGCATACATGCTCTCCTGGGGAGCATTTTCCTTAAAAATTATTAGCCAATATAATCATTCAGGTGATGTTGATATTCATTGTAGGCAGAGTTTTAAGGACTTTTCTGTTCTCTAGAGTTTCAGCATTTCTTACCCCTTAAATTACGTCACCATTTAAAGCACTGGCTGAAAGTAAAGCCAAATGTGCCTTAAGGTGCATTTGGCTTTACTTTCAGCCTGCTTTAAGCTACCATTTGCTAGGATTATAGAACATATTTTTTAAGCTGCATGTTCAAGACTGTATAAATTGGAATTATTTTCTTCAGTGAAGGAATAAACTGAATGTGCTCAAAGGCACTTCTATGGGGGGAAAAGGGTTGAAGCTATCTCATGATGTAGGAACAGTTACTTGTGGTACTTTATCAGAGGAAACGGTAGAAACATGAAAAGGAGAATTGATACAGAGACAAAAAGGTGTTAATATATAGGACATAAGAAATGACAAGAGGTAGAAAACAGGTAAATGTAACCAAAGATGGAAAACTAATGGCAACATATTACCTACTAAAACCCATCAATTTCACAGCTTGAACTTTTTCTTCTTTTTTTTTTTTGAATAAATCTACCTCTTAAACTTCCTTCTGTGTGTTGAAATTTTAGATTAAATTTCCTTCTGACAAAAATATATACTGGTATAGGCCTACTACAAAACGAATTTCTCTATAATTGGGTATAGATATACAAAAATTTGAACACAGCAACATTACTATTACGATAAACCCAAAGCCTGCTCCTAGATCATTTAAAGCATGGTTGACTGTAAAGCAGAATGCATTTTAAGGCATACTCTTCTTTACTTTCAGCCTCCTTTATTAGCTACCATCTGCTAGGATAAAAACAAATTATTTCTTATGGTACACAGTTGTGACTATAAATTTGAACTATTTTTTTCAGCGGAGAAATAAATCAAAGGTGTTAAATTGCGTATCTATGGAGTAATGGGTTAAAGTTTTCATCAGCAAATTTGACAAATAAAATTTCAAGAACTTTCAATGTGTCAGAAGTTTGATCGCAATTTGGACGCTGATTTACTTGCCATCTGATCTGGGTCGAAACTGCTTGCAATTTATACCCGTCAAGGTTTGACTGGCAGGCAACAGGTTAATGCTGATAATACGAATTTTCATCTCAGACAACTTACTAGAAATGTGTGATTCAGATAAAAGGATTTAGCTGTCTGGAAGATACTTTGAAATTTCAATTCTCTCCTGATGGTTTGTTTGAGAGCAAATCCCAGTGTGGCCCTCGCCTTAGAATTCAATCAAACTTGCATTTCGCTCATAGAAATGCCTTTTCACACTTTTATAACCCTTTACCCAATAGTCTGTTCCAAATTATAAAGTCAGATAACCATTCTGCTTTACTTTCAACCTGCTTTAAGTGGTCACCTGTCTTCAAACTAAGAAACAGGCTATTGGGTAATGGGTTAAACATAACATGCCTTTATGCATTGACACATTTGTCATTGAATAACTACTGAACAAAACCCTTATTGTTTGCAAACCAGCTCTTGGCAAATCACAAACATATATACCAGGGGCTTTAATCATCCTCAAATTCGAGTGAAATATGATTTGACTATCAGAAGTGTTGCTGCCAATTTAACACTTTGTATTCGACAGTAATCAGAAAAAGTTTAAAAGTATCAGATTTTATCCCTGTTTTACGCTGAATATTTCATAAGACCATTCCACTAATAGTCTATTGCTTTAAAAGGGCTGTTATTTTATAGGAAATATTTTAGAAGAATAATAGTAGACCAAACAGTGTAGACCTTGAAAAGAGCCTTTTGATCAGGGTCTACACTGTAAATTAAACATGCACTAGTCTCCGGTAAGTTTGGATTCACTTGTAAGATGCTGGCGGTGGATATGTGCCACAGTAATTACCTTTTCAAATGGTTTTGATCCTGATGAGACACCGTGTAACACAGCTTCTCATCAAGATCCAAACTGTTTGACCTTCCGAGTCTCTGATCCTTTTTGAAAATTCTATTTTTACAACAGTTGTAGTCAACAATTTTTACAGATGAAAAAATTACCCAGCATGCAAAGAGTTAAAGGATGTTGGTATTTCACCAGAGGTAATGATACAAGAGATTTAACCCATTGTATGCTGGGTAATATTTGGCGGCCATTTTAAAATGTCTTCTGCAGCGGGTATAACTCAAATACTTGCAAAAGATTTTAGCAGTTTCTGATAGAATAATGTGGGGCCTGATCTGAGATCATAACTGTTTGCCTAGAGGTACACCTAAAAGTGTATCCCGCATAAAATGGGTGAAAGACTTTTTGTATAACTGTGCTACAGGTGTTTGGCAGATCAGAAATGTAAACCCTTAACTCCATTAATACACCTTTTTACACCTTTAGTTCATTCCTCCACTGAAGAAAATAGTTATAATTTATTAAGTTATGATTGTGTTCTACTAGAAAAACATTTGTCATCTTAGCAGATGATAGCTTAAAGCAGGCTGAAAGAAAAGCAGAATGAGCAGTAAGGCGCATTCTGCTTTATTTTAAACCTGCTTTAAGTGGTAATGTATTTTCAAAACTAGAAACAGGCTATGGAGTAATGAGTTAACCCATTATAACATAGCCTGTGTCTAGTTTTAAAGACAGGTGATCATTTAAAGCAGGTTGAAAGTAAAGCAGAATGCATGTTAAGGTGCATTCAGCTTTACTTCAGCCTGCTTTAAGCTTATTTATTTTGTTATCATCTTGAAGGATAAAGAAAACATTTCTATGATATATATTCAAAACTGTATCAAATGGAACTGTTTGTTACTATTTCACAAATTCCCCCACAGCATGCTAAAGATCACAAACACATTAATAAGAGTGTTCAATAATTTTGATTCTGATCAGTTGCCAAGTTACAATAAGAATCAGATCAAAATTGTTGGCCGATGCCAGTCAAGAAATGTTTAACATTGTACAGTAAAACCAGTGTTCTGAGTAGCTACTTGTTTACCCATTACCCCATAAATGCTTTTTTTACACCTTTCGTGTTACTTCCTCCACTCAATAAAAATAGTTCCAAATTATACAGTGATGAACCTCTAGCATTAAAAATATTTTCTTTATTCTAGCAGATGGTAGCTTAAAGTAGGCTTAAAGCACATTCTGCTGTACTTTCAACCTGCTTTAAGTAGTCATGTACATGTATATCAAATACTAGATCTTTTCGACATTGGCTGTGAGGTTATGGGTTAACACCAACATAGCTTATTTACAATGGGTAAGACGGATGTTTGCTCCCTCAGGAGCTTTCTTCTTAAACTTCAGCCTGCTTTAAGCAACCATCTGTCATGTCAAACAGTCAATTTCTAATTGTCTCTTTTACAGGGCATATTTATTGCATGAAAATACATCTTAACCCATTACCCAATAGCCTGTTTCTGGTATTTAAGATAGGTTAACACTTTAAGCAGGTTAAAAGTAAAGCAGAATGTGCCTTAAGGCACATTCTGCTTTACTTTCAAGCCTGCTTTAAGTTACCATCTACTAGAATATAGAAATCTTTTATATGTTACATATTTATGGCTGTTCAAAATGCTTTTTATTTCAGTGCATGAATAAATTAAAGGTGTATAAAGATGTATTTATGGGGTAATGGGTTAATAAAGAAACCAATTAGTGAATTCCATAAAAGATGCCTTTTCTAGGAAAAGGTTAAAGAAACATGATAGTGCTATGTTATTGCTTAACCCATTACCTCATAAATATGCCTTATTACACCTTTAATTTATTCATCAACTAACAAGATAGTTCCAATCAACTAACAAGATAGTTCCAATCTATACAGCCACGACTTTGTATCATAAGAAATAGTTTCTAATATTCTAGTAGCTGGCAGCTTAAAGCAGGATGAAAGTAAAGCAGAATGCACCTTAATGCACATTCTGCTTTACTTTCAACCTGCTTTAACTCTTTCGTCCCTGAAACTTTAAATGGACAATTCCAGTTTCTATTTTAGTCTAGTCCATTCCTGACTTTTAGGGGTTGTTTTTGTCAATGTTTGGCATTATGACAAACAGTGAAGACCCTGATCAGAGGGCTCCTTTTGGAGCCCTCTGATCTGGGTCTTCACTGTTTGCACAGGACAAGTGTACTATGCACATGTACACTGTTTGAAGAGGACACCTATATGCGGGACTAGGGTTCAAAGGGTTAAGTGAACATGAGGTTTCAAAACTAGAAACAGGCTAAGGGGTTATGGGTTAATGCAGTACAAAATTAATATGGGAAGCTCCTGCAACACTTTTGCTCTGCATTCAGCAGGCATGCAGTCTTTTATACACAACCACAATGTTTCATAGCTGTAGATGATCTATAGCTGCTTTACTTTTGCGCTGTAAAAGTGCAATGAACTGCCATTGTTACTGATAAACTGGCATTGTTATGTAAGACTGAGAGTTCATTAGATTCATGACTGACAATTCATCTTCTCTTAAGTGGCCACTTAACACAAGTTTTTATTGTAGTATTAACTCTTTGCATGCTGGGTAATATTTTTTGTTTGCAACAATTGTCGTCTGCAATTGTTCTTAAAGTAGAATTTTCAAAATTTCTTACTAAAACAGGGTCTGAGTGTCAAACAGTTTGGATCCTGATGAGACGCCGCGTTACGCGGCGTCTCATCAGGGTCTAAACTGTTTGCACAGAAAATCATGCAAGATATAAGAGAAGTTTTACTATAATGTAAAGGTACAAAAAAAATGTCAATCCCATAGCCCTTTGGATTCTAGTACAAATGTTGTCTGCTTTGAACTTGTGTCTCTTTCAACATTAAAACTCACACAATCCTTTCCATATTTCTTGATATACCAACCAAGCAAACAAACAGTTATGACCCTGATCAGATGCTGTGTAATTGGTGCTTGATCTGGATCCAAACTGGTTAAATGCAAATACTATTCAACTCACAATTAGTACCCTAAGGACTGATTTATCATAGGTAAAATATGATAATTTCTATTCACCATGTTTTTCCTTTAACCCTTAGCCTGCCACTCACGACTATAGCTCCATATGCAAACAGCTTGGATCCGGATGAGACGCCGAGTAACTCGGCGTCTCATCCGGATCCAAGCTGTTTGACACTCGGACAACATTTTCAGCAATTTTGAGCACCTTTGAAGCACATTAAAACTTGAAGCAGACGAGAAATATAGCAGACGACAATTTATATGGCGGACTAATTTCTATTCACCATGTTTTTCCTTTAACCCTTTCACTCTCAATGACGTCAGAAAGCGCATTTGCAAACAGTTTTTTCATCCTGATCAGTTGTCGTGTTATGCGACGTCTGATCAGGATCCAAACTGTTTGTCACTTGTTTTGAAATTATGTCAATTCATACTGCCTTAAATCTAACTTTGAAACAATATTGCATACAACAATTTTAAAGCAGATGACAATATGGCGGTGAAGGGGAATAAAACATCACCACGAATTTGATCATTAACCCTTTGAACCCTAGTCCCGCATATAGGCGTCCTTTTCAAACAGTGTACATGTGAATAGTACACTTGTCCTATGCAAACAGTGAAGACCCAGATCAGAGGGCTCCGAAAGGAGCCCTCTGATCAGGGTCTTCACTGTTTGTCATAATGCCAAACATTGACAAAAACAACCCTTAAAAGCCAGAAATGGACTAGACTTAAATCGAAACTGGAATTGTTCATTTAAAGATTCAGGGAGGAAAGAGTTAAAGGGTTAACCCTTTCTCTGTCAAACCCAACTTTGAGACACTTGTATTTGCAAACTGTTTGGATCTTGATCAGATGCAAAGTCACTCAACATTTGATTAGGATTCATACCATGTGTCGTTCATATGTATGTATCTTCAATCAAAATGCCTAAAATTCTTAATTTGAGCAATAAAAACAGGTGGCAATTTTACGTAAAGATTACCCTAGCAATGAATGGGCTAATAGGCTTATACAGGAGATATCGGGCAAATCATTATAAAATCTAAAATACATTTGACACTGATTTCAATTTTCCAAATGACTTATAAATTTTATTACAGTAAAACATGTGTAGTATAGCCATTTGTGAAACTTTAACTATTTTATAAACTTTGAGACTTCCAAAGACTAATTACAGCTTAATACAGAACAAAAAGTAATGCAGAAAGCTCCTTCAGGAGCTTTCTGCATTACTTTTGTCCTGTATTAAACTATCATCCATATACAAAACAACAAAATCACCTTGCTATAAAGGAAATGCTGCTGTACATACCGGGTATATCAATTTCACATAATTTCAAGCAGAATTGAAAGAAAAATGCTCACAATATAAGTCAAATTCCTAACAAAAAGATTCTCTTGTATTATAACATTCCCTTGGGGTTTTGAGGTTTTCATATAATATTTTATTTAGCCAAACCTGAAGGAAAGGTGAATGTTCGAGAGTACATCAAATATCTAATCTTCATTATGATAATTATGTGGTTCTTGCCAAATGTGGCTCACTTCTATTCTGTATTCATTAAATTTCAATTCATAGTTAGGTTTTAATGTGTTCATTAGATTGATAGTCATTTTTCATGTGCTCAATAATTTGATTGTCAGAATGATGTTCATTAGATTAATAGTCCAGTGTTCATTAGATTGATAATCATTTTTCATGTGTTTCATCAGGTTTTTTTTCATGTGCTCATAAATTTTATTGTCAGCTAGATGTTCATGTGTTTATATTGAGCGACTTCACTTGGAACTATAGTTCGAACTTTTAGTCAGGCAAAATTGCGGCCGGCCCATGGGTATTAAGGTCAGCAAAGGAACACATGTCGAACCAATGAGAATGATCCGTCTGCAGTTAGGTTCACAGGTCAAATGACGTCACTTGAGTCGAACCAACCAGTGTTCAGTTGGATCTTGACATGTGACTATAGATCTCAGCATAGTTCCGAGTGAAGTCGCTCTAAATTGATAGTCAGGTTTTCATGTATTCATAAATTTGATTGTCAAATGTTCATTAGATTGGTAGTCAAGTTTATTATATTTGAGCCGTGCCATGACAAAACCTGGATGTCAAACAGTGTAGATCAAGACCAGCTGCTGCATCTATGATGCGGCAGCTGGCCTTGATCTACACTGTTTGACATCCAGGTTTTTTCATGGCACGGCTCATTTATAGTCACTTTTCATGTGTTTATTGATAAATGTTAATCAGAATGATACTGGTATATACATGTAGTCAAATTTTCCTTAGATGATGTTTCTGTATGGAACGCCGTTGCTGTCTCCTGTTGTCACATTTCATGTCATTATGTCGAATCATTATGTGAACTTGTCTACAGAACGTCATATTATGTTCAACGCCTAAGTTATTTTGTTACAAAATAGTTTTATCTTGTTAAAAAGAAATGTGAACTTGTCTATATAGTATGTTATCATGTCAAATACGCGTGTTGTTATGTCAATATTACAGTGTTGACGTGTCCAAACTGTGTCTTATCATGTTAAACACCTATGCTATTATGTTACAAAGCAGTTTCATCTTGTCAAAATGTAATGTTATCTTGTCTATACGGTATATTATCATGTTCAATGTAAGTGTTGTTATGTGAATATACAGTGTTGACTAAAAACGTCTTGTTCAAAAACGTCTTGTTCAAACTATGTCTTATCATGTTCAACATCTATGTCATTATGTTACAAAGCAGTCTCATCTTGTCAAGATGTACTGTTAACTTGTCTATACGGTATGTTATCATGTTCAATGTACTATACGTGTTGTTTTGTCAATATGCAGTCTTGACTAAAAACGTCCTGTTCAAAAACATAGTTTTGAACAGGACGTTTTTAGTCAACACTGCATATTCACATATAGACAAGTTAACATAATGGCATGGTCTTTTTGAGATGACAAGTCTCTATTTGAACAAAACAAGAAGAAATGTGACAACAGGAGACAGCTACGGCGTTCCATATTTCTGAGTGTTCATAAATTTCTACTCATGTACAGATAAATGGACATCGAGTTCTTGCTGCCTAACCTTCTCTGACATACAGTAGCTTTTTACGAATCATTGGCTTCCTGGTTGCTCTCAGGCGTTAACTCTGACACCAGTTGAAGATTCCACATACTTAATAACTCCTGACAATACTTCATAGTGAAAACAAACAGACTCTCACAAACAAGTACCCTGATAACATAACATTACCTCTCTCACCTTAAGAGCTCATTAACCCCTTTGAACTCAACATAAATACAATCTACACAAAATCCATCAACAAAAATCCAGATTTTTATGTTTTTTTGTTCCTTTATTCACAGACTAAATGGTAAAGAGGGTTTTTGTGTGTGTGTGTTTGGTTGTTGTTGTTTTTTTTGGGGGGGGGGGGGGGGGGGGTTCACTGAAGAAAATACTTCCTTTTTATACAGTAATTCATGTGAAACAAGAAAAGTTTCCTCTATCCTAGCAGATGGTAGCTTAGAGCAGGCTGGAAGTAAAGCCTGAGGGTGCACTATTCTGTTTTTAATTACAACCCATTTTAACCCATTACCCCATTTCTAGTATTGAAAATAGGTGACTACTAAAAGAAGGTTGAAAGTAAAGCAGAATGCCCCTTATGGCGCCTTCTGCTTTACTTTCAGCCTGCTTTAAGCTTCCACCTGCTAGGATAAACAAAATATTTCTTATGGTTTATGTTTATGACTATGAAATAGAACTATTTTCTTCAGTGGAGGAATAAATTAAATGCGCTAAAAGGCGCTTCTATGTGGGAAAGGGTTAAGTGGTCATCTGTCTTCAAAACAATGAACAATGCTATGGGTCTAGCAAGCTCAGTTCCCCTCATAATTGATTGTACAGTATGGAATTTAGCAGCAACTTTTTTGTTGCATTTTCACATCTGGTCAGCTGCCTGACTATTTCAATCAAGGCCTGGGAGTTAGCACCAACGAGCCGACAGTAATGGTGGGAGAAGAATAAGGCAATTACAGGCACTTGTCATTTGCAGGGCTATAATTATTATAACTCTTTAACCCTTTATCTCATAGCCTGTTAACAGTTTTGCATACAGGTGACCACTTAAAGCAGGTTGAAAGTAAAGCAGAATGTGCCTTAAGGCACATACTGCTTTACTTTCAGCCTGCTTTAAGCTAAAATCTGCTAGGCTGTATAATATATTTGTAATGGTAATGTTCATGAGGGTATAAACTGGAACTGTTTTCTTCAGCGGAGGAATAAATTAAATACGCTAAAAGTCGCTTCTATGGGGGAAAGGGATAAAGGCTCGATAATAATTATTGTCATCTATAACAATTAACCCTTAGCCCGCCAAATAAATTGTCGTCTGCTATATTTCTCGTCTGCTTCAAGTTTCAAAGTGCTTCAAAGTTGCTCAAAATTGCTGAAAATGTTGTCCGAGTGTCAAACAGCTTGGATCCGGATGAGACGCCGAGTTACTCGGCGTCTCATCCGGATCCAAGCTGTTTGCATATGGAGCTATAGTCGTGAGTGGCAGGCTAAGGGTTATAGTCTGCTACTGTTTTATAATCAGAATTTCTAAAACATTTATTTTCAAAACAGGATCAGAGTCACAAACAGTTTGGATCCAGATGAGATGCTGAGTTACTCAGCATCTCATCTGGATCCAAACAGTTTGCAAAGATAATCAGAGTTTGCTGATAAGCGTGCAGGGAGAGTTTAATTGCCCAACTCTCGCATTCTTCTGGCCTATTGGATCTTCCTGAAGTGGCTAATTAGTTATAGAAAGCACTAGGTACTGCATTCATTAGAATGATGTTCTCTCATAACTCGTTCTCAGTGTTCAAGATTGGTGGCTGCTTGCAGGCCCTAATCATTTTAACCCACAACCCCACAGCCTGTTTCTAGGATTTGAAAACAGGTGGTCACTTAAAGAAGGCTGAAAGTAATTCAGAATGTGCCCTTATCAATAGAATCATCTCGATAGTTACTCACAACATAGAGTTTGGTGCAAACATAAAGCAGAAATTATTCAAAACATTCTGACAGATTTACCATCAGAACTGGTAAGCTCCTTTATAGAATTCCAAGTGTTACAGCATCTGATCTGGATCCACACTGTTTGCAAATGCCAAGCTGGTATTTTAGATTAGCCTCACTAAGGGATCTGATTCAAACCCATTTCTCTATAAATACGTCTTTGATTTATTTCTCCTCTAAAGTAAAAGTTTCACTTTATACAATCATGGATGTGCACAATATAATTCTATATCCTAGTAGATGGCTACTTAGCTAACTTAAAGCAGGCTGAAAGTAAAGCAGAATGTGACTTTAGGCACATTCTGCTTTACTTTCAACTTGCTTTAAGTGGTCACATGTTTTAAATAAGAAGAAACAGTCAATATGGGTTAAAGTGTTTTCAAACAGAGACAGCTTCTGATGCTCCCTGAACAAAGACAAAGGGACAATAACCCATAATTACTTTTATAACGACATTTCTTACTATTAAAGAAATCCAGGAGTTCTGAACACAACCAAGCTAATATCGGGGAAACCTAATTACTGCATCACTGGATACTCCTCCTAATAAAATTAACCTGAACATAAACCAAAATCAAGTATTAAAAATCTGGTTTTATTTGATGTGATATCCTATGCTGCTGTAGTATTAGAGAGCCTGCATTGTCAGATAAATACACCAGCATAATTCAAAGATATGAGTGGAGAATTCGTTATTCTCTCCCGTTTAAATGCAAACGAAACGCAAACGCCAAACACTAGAATGTAGAAAAGGACAACTTTTTGACAATTCTGACTTTTCATTTTTACCTAAGTGGCAAACAGTTTGGAGCCTGATCAGAAGCCGATTTACTTTCAACCTGCTTTAAGTGGATGCATGTCTTCAAATTTAGAAACAGGCTATCGGGTAATGGGTTAACTCTTTCCTCCCTGAAACTTGGAATGGACAATTGCAGTTTCCATGCTAGTCTTGTTCATTTCTGACTTTTAAGGGTTGTTTTTGTCATGTTTGGCATTATGACAAACAGTGAAGACCCTGATCAGAGGGCTCCTTTCGGAGCCCTCTGATCTGGGTCTTCACTGTTTGCACAGGACAAGTATACTATTCACAAGTACACTGTTTGAAAAGGACGCTTATAAGCGGGACTAGGGCTCAAAGGGTTAAGTGGATGCATGTCTTCAAATTTAGAAACAGGCAATGGGTTAAGATGTTTTACACGCTGCCTGGCAGCAGCCACGTTTTCAAATCGTACATAGGTGGATATTCAAATCAGATGAAGTTTTATGATATTCAGCAGTTTAGAGGTTAAGACATGAATCTAATATACTGTGAGAAATGCAAATAAATAAATTGTCTGTCTTCCAAAACATTTACACAGCTTCGTGAAATATTAGGACGGATTTATTACACATGTTCAGTTCAAATAAAACACCAGAATAGATTGGAGTATTCCTCACACTTAACTCTTTGCATGCTGGGTAATTTTTTCATCTGCAATAATTGTCATCTGCTACAGTTCTGAATTTAGAATTTTCAATATTTCTTTTCAAAACAAGGTCAGAGTATCAAACAGTTTGGATCCTGATGAGACGCCGCGTTACGCGGCGTCTCATCAGGATCCAAACTGTTTGCAAAGGTAATCACTGTGGCACAATATATCTGCCGCTAGCATGGTGAGAGTTAGTATAGTTCATAATTATGGTAAAAGTACATACAATTGAGAAGGCATTGTTCTTTCTCAACAAAAGTGTTTATCCTAAACCAATCATTACCATTGCAAACAGATTGGAACAAGATCAGAGCTGCCATCATATAGGTAATTCAGTACGTTCTGAAGAGTCTAATCATAGACGAAACTATAAAGTCAATGTAAATTCCCTCTCACTTGATTAGAAACTTTTTGGCTCTAATACTTAAAATTTACATAAATCCTTAAATCTCCATCTTTATTTATCCACTGACAACTATTCCAGAATAATTTCTTGTATATTCATGAACAATTCTAGAAGCAGCCATGTAGCCTTCATGAATATTCTGCAAAAACTCTAGAAATTTGATGGCTTTAGAACCATTGTTCTAGAATTACAAAAGTTTTTTTAACTCCTTTTGTAGAATGTGTCTGTAAAGTAATTTTTGAAGCTCTAGAACAATTCTAGAAGCGGCCATTTAACGTTCATGAATATTCTAAAATTCTTGAGCACTATTCACAGGGGATAACAGCTAGGGTTTCCTAGAGATGTTACAGAGAAAATATTGCAAAATTAATGAATAATTATCATTCCAGATTTATATAGTGCTCTTTTCACACAGGGATTGTGCTTTCAAAAGTACTTAAACAAAAATATGGTTGCCCAAGCCCAAAATTTGGTTGGCACAGGATTTGTTGTGCCCTGGTTTACTCTATCTTATATGTAGTCCCTAGAATTGCATACATGTATAATTTCGTTATCAATTCTCATCATCGTACAATCAATGAAAATTCCATCAGTAATACTACTATATAGCATTCCGCAGAAATTGGCATGTGATTCTAATTCCAGTAACACCCTATCATAAAGAACTACTACATCAATGATTATTCTCCTGGGGTAGTTCCCCAATACAGTAAAACCTCTCTATAACGGCCACTAAAGTGTGCTAATTTATTAGTTGTTTTTGACAGGTGACAGCTTAAAGCATGGTGACAGTAAAACAGAAAGCTCCTGTAGGAGCTTTCTATTTTACTGTCACCTTGCTTTAAGCTGTCACCTGTCATTTAAATAACAAATTAGTCCTCGTTTTAGTGGCCGTTATAGAGAGGTTTTACTGTATACTGTTAGTTATTACAGAGTTCCAGATAACGGGGGTATTTCAAAAACTAAAATCTTTATTTCTGCATTAAACACTATGGTGTCACTACTCATTAGAATCATCTCTTTGAGACAATTCAAATGAGTAGTCCCACCATAGGATTTGGTGCTGAAATGAGTGAGAAAATGATGGTATTGTTTGTTCAGTTTACTCCCTCTTATCTGGAGCCCTGTGGTATCCCTTTCAATACTGAACACATGTATTGAACACATTTGATTTGATTTGTTTTGATTTTACGTCGCTTTCAACAGTATTTCAGTCATATCGCGACGTTCAGCTAATTACAGGTGGAGGAAGACCCCAGAAGCCCTTTATGCATGTTTCAGGCACAAATCGGCAACTGGGTAGAACCACCGACCTTCTGCAAGCCAGCTGGAAGGCTTCCCCACATGAAAAATCCGAACGACCCTACTGGGATTCGAACTCACAGCGGTGAGGAGCTTAGTGATGTAAGTCACTGTGACTATACCATTAGGCCACGGAGGCCCCCTGAACACATTTGAAGACATTTTGGATCCAGATCAGGCCCAGCTTAACATGGGACCTGATCAGGATCCAAACTATTTGTCACTTAAATCCTGTTTCCTTTTCTGTTACAGAGACTGAACTAATTTCAGTATTTCAGTAAATGACATTTTAAGCAGATGACAGTTAACCCCTTTCCCCCATATAAGCGACTTTTAGCGTGTTTAATTTATTCCTCCGCTAAAGAAAATAGTTCCAGTTTATAACCTCATGAACAATTACAATAACAAATATCTTGATATAGCCTAGCAGATAGTCAAGTTTAAAGCAGGCTGAAAGTAAAGCAGAATGTGCCGTAAGGCACATTCTGCTTTACTTTCAACCTGCTTTAAGTGATCACCTGTATTTAATGTTATAAACGGGTTATTGGGTAAAGGGTTAACTTAGAATAGTAAAAGTTAATTCTTTGCATGCTGAGCGCCAGATATATTTGTCACAGTGATTGCCTTTGCAAACAGTTTGGATCCAGATGAGACGCCGCGTAACGTGGCGTCTCATCAGGATCCAAACTGTTTGACACTCTGACCATGTTTAGAAAAGAAATTCAGAAAATTCTATTTTTAGAACAATAGCAGACAACAAATGTTTCAGACAAAAAAAATTACCCAGCATGCAAAGAGTCAAGTTATTTATATTATACCCTTGGGTACACTTTAGCCATGATAATATCAAAATATCTACTAATATTGTCATCAGCAACTTCTTTTTCTCCACCCTAATTTCTATGATCTTTTTCAAGTGAAGAGGTACCGATATACGAGTGTTGGATCTTAAATCAGATGCCAATTTAGTTACCTGGCTTCTGATCTGGATCCCAAACCTTTGAAAAATTAAATGGAAGTCATCTCAGGCTCTGCGAATCTGATTATAGAGCACCCAGGGGTGAGTGTAAAAGGTGTATTCGTTTTTCAATGCATTGATGACATTCACAACTTAAAGACATCTCCTGACGACCTTTTGGTCATAACGCATTGCCAGACAATTTCCTTGCAAAAAGCATGGGTCTTGTGCATATTGAACCATTGAAGCGTCTTGTGGACTCTACCTTTATATTTGATAGTTTGGTTAGAAATAACCATTGAAAATCACTAGAGCATGAGTATATGCACGTGATTTGACAGTTACATTGACACCTCCAGAACAATATGCTGGTGGTCCCTAAATGGACTGAGGAAAAGTCTTTAAATCTTTGTATGCTAGCCGCGAATATATCCACCACAGTGATTGCCTTTGAAAACAGTTTGGATCCAGATGAGACGCCGCGTAACACTGTGTCTCATCAGGATCCAAACTGTTTGCCATTCTGACCCTGAATTTAAAAGAATTTTGAAAATGCTAATTTTAGAACAGTAGCAGATGACAAATGTTGCTCTTCTCCTGCAATCTGAAACTTAACCCTTTACCTGATAGTCTATTTCTAGTATTGAAGATAGGTGACTTCTTAAAACAGGTTGAAAGTAAAGCAGAATGCGCCTTAAGGCTCATTCTGCTTTACTTTCAGCCTGCTTTAAGCTATCATGTGCTAGAATATAAAAAATATTCCCTACAATATATCTTCATAACTGATTAAATTGGAACTATTTTCGTCAGCGGATGACTAAATTAAATGCGCTAAAAGGCACTTCTATTGGGGAAAGGGTTAATAGAGTTATTCATACTTCTTTATTGAACTATCAATCTTTAAGACTCCATGGAAATAGATTAACGCAGGACAAAAGCTTTCTGCATTACTTTTGTCCTGCATTAAGTAGCAATACCCCCCCCCCCCCCCAGTGCTATTCCTAAACTTCTTTAATTGTTTCACTCAAAAACAGTCGGAACGGGTTGTACAGTGTACAGTACATCAAAGGAATTTGTCCATTGTTTTAAGATGGCTCAATCTTCATATAGATTGACATGATAGGACTCTTATAGACAATGTGGCTCTTGTCTGTTAATTAATTTATTGAACGTTCAATTACACAACCAATATCTCATCCTGTTTTTGTCTCGGCTTGAATTAATTAAATAGAATTAGATTTAACAGTCAAACTTGTTTAGTGGTTGCTTTTTAACCCATTACTCCATAGCCTGTTTCTAGTTCGAAGACAGGTGACAGTTTAAAGAATTATGTTGAAAGTAAAGTAGAATGTGCCTTAAGGCACATTCTGCTTTACTTTCAGCCTGCTTAAAGCTAATAATAATCATCTTCTAGGATATGGAAACTATTTCAAATGGTGCATATTCATGACTGTATAAAATGGAACTATTTTCTTCAGAGGAGGAATAAATTAAAGGCATACAAAGGTGTTTTATGTGGTAATGGGTTAAATGGGAAGGTATTACAGTCAAGCTTGTGTTTAGACAGATCCTATGTGAACACAGTGCAGATCCAGATCAAACAGAACTCTCCTCTAGGAGCTATCTGATTTGGATCTACAATGTTTTCAGAAAGAATAAATTTATGCTGATAATAGGAATTGGGTTTATTCCTTGACTACATTATCCTGTTTCAAGTTTTGAAGACAGGTGACTAGCATGCAGGTTGAAAATAAAGCATAATGTGCCTTAACCCATTATCCATAAATTGTTTCTAGTATTGAAGATAGTTGACCAATTAAAGCAGGCTTAAAGTAAAGCAGAATGCCCCTTTAAGCTACCATCTGCTAAACATGTATATAACATTAACATGTTTATATAACATGTTCTTGACTGTATAAAGTAGAACTATTTTATTCCAAGGATGAATAAATAAAAGGCGTAAAAAGACATATTTATTGGGTAATGGGTTAAGGTGCATTCTGCTTTACTTTCAGGCTGTATGCTTTAAGCTAATACCATCTGCTAGCAAAAGGAATTTGTCTCTTATATTACAAATTCATGACTGTATAAATTGGAACTATTTACTTCAGTGTAGGAATGAATACGTAAAAATAAAGAAGTAAAAATGTGTATTTATGGAGTAAAGGGTTAAAGCGGACACATTCAGTCAGATACTGAGATGCAATTACTATTTCTTTGTGCGAATTGACTGAGAGCACAGTACATAACAGTAGATAATATTGCCCTAGAGTATAAACACTAACTGACAGATGCCTTAGATCACTGCCTGTCATTAGGGTCACTAATAGACCACCGTTATTGATGTCATCTAATAGTTTGAAAAGAAAACTTCACTGACAGCCATATCAATTTACACATCTCTATTTAGCACAACATTATACCACCATATTGTCTGATTCAAGATTGTAATCAGATAAAATGTCAAAGGGGGTCGACTAGATATTTCAAACATTTTTGTTTTTTTTTATGTTTTTTTTTATCAAACCAGATATTTTGACTGCTCATTTAAATCAACTATATAAGACAATAAAGAGAATATTCTAACATATTGTCACAACTTTTACTCCGTTACCTTTCACTCCATAGCCCATTTCTAGTATTGAAGATAGGTGACCACTTAAAGCAGGTGAAAGTAAAGCAGGACATGCCTTGAAGGGCATTCTGTTTTACTTTAAGCTACCATCTGCTAGAATATACATGTATGGAAAATATGATTATTACAATACATAACCATGAATGTATAAATTGGAACTATTTTCTCCAGTGGAAGAATAAATTAAATGCATTAAAATGCGTATCTATGGAGTAAGGGGTTAATCTAACTTCATCATCTCTTGTAATGTATCACCTCTTCGCAACCAATTATAATTTGTACCAGTAGTACCAACATTGGATTTGATGGTCAAGTGAGGAAAGGAATATTTGAACTAAGAAATAATAAATTCATACCAGTGTTTTATGGTGCAATAGAACATGGGTAGGAGTTGAGATGCGTAGTAATTTAATCTCGAGGCCATAGGCCAGAATCTCAATGACTACCCGTGTTCTATTGCACGAAAAACGCTGGTATGAAGTATTTATATCTTTTCTAACTCTTCAATTTAACCGCAATTTGCATCGATGCAACAGCGCTTCATTTCTAGGCGTACACATTTTCGAAGCCATATTATGTCAGTAACGTCACATTTCAGCCGTTACAGCGCATGCATGTTTTATTGTGAATTCTAACACAGTTGCGTCCTTCTTTGTTTATATAGGGATGTGTGCCAGTTGTGATAGAATATGCTGGAGTCATTACTTCGGTTATTATAATTTTGTAGTACGACAATTTTGAAGCAGCATATGTAATGGAAATCTTTATTATGTAACAATTCCAATGTAGCACCATAGAGATTTCTTAACACAGACTACCTAATTAGTTAGGTCAATAAGAGCCAAAAAATAGTCAAGATGCTCGCTTCCGGAAGAAAGCACAGAAATTTGCATATAAGTACTTTAAAGTATGTAGATTCCAAAAATATTAAGATCCAAGAGATTCAAAGAAGGGATCTTAAAAATATTAGGGTCCAAACAAGGGCACCCATTTCCTGCATATTTCTGGAAATGCTGACGCAAGTATTACAATAGTTAGAGTATACTGACAGTATATGTTTATTACATCAGAAGCACATCAACTAAAAGACTAAAACTGTTGTCTGTACATTTGCAAAACAAATTTGATCTACATATATGACAGCATAATACAATGACCTTTAGCCGTGACCTTTGACCTTTAACATGCCTTACCGTACGTGAGATGTTAGGACCTGAACAGTATTTTAAGTACATATATCTTGAACTTCGGTTTTCCGAAGCATAATCTTAAAAGGTGCCAAGAGAATGGATCTACATATATTACAGCATAAAACAATGACCTTTAGCCTTGACCTTTGACATGCAATACCGTACGTTAGATGTTAGGACTTGAACAGTATTTTATTTAAGTAAATACAACTTGAACATCGGTTTTCCGAAGCATAATCTTAAAATGTGCCGATAGAATGACTCTATATATATGACAACATAATATAATGACCTTTAGCCTTGACCTTTGACCTTTAACATGCATTACCGTACTTGAGACGTTAGAACTTGAACAGTATTTTCTTTAAGTAAATATAACTTGAAATTCGGTTTTTCGAAGCATAATCTTTAAATATGCCAATATAAAGAAAATAAATAAGATTCTTCAACATATATAGTAATTTGCTCTTTTACGGCCACTAAAACTGTCAATAAATAACTGTATAATGACAAGTAACAGTAGGGCGTTCAAGTACCGTACCAGCGAACAGTAACGTTAACCGATGCAAACAACCCATATAGAACGACATCTAACGTTCACCGATACTCTTCAATAATAACTCATTGCGCCCCAAAGTTTATTAACTTTTCAAGGGTACGAATGATTTATGTGCGAATCTTAATAACAGAAGCAAAAGTGTACTAATCAACTGAAATGCATCAATTTTACTGCATATAAAAATAAGATTTAGCTGCTCAGATGTAAGATGCTTTATTTGATACATTAAGTATCGGAAAATGTTGGTTTATTGATGAGAAATTAAGTCGGGACTGTTCGCCGGTTGTATTAAATTCATTTGGTAGCCATTTTGTTTTCCTTGTTGGGGATGGCGAACTACCTCTGAGGCCGTTCGTGTCGTTCGCAATCGGTAACACCCTAACGGTTGTTAAAGGTGAATTGTTACCGTTTTCCGATGCAATCGATTGCATCGATACGGTACTTGAACGCGCTACTGGTTAAAGAAAGGTGAAAAAGAAGTATCCTAAAGGAGCTTCTCGTTTTACTTTCGAGTTGATTGAACAAGCAGTCGTCTGTTTGAAGCACCTAGTAATAAGCACAATCAAGTGGCCGTAAAAGATACATTTTACTTTAACATTTAAACATTAATGGCAAAAAATACTACAGACAACAATGTATAATAATAATAGGGTTCATGTGTACTTAATAACGTCCAACGTCTAAATAACCGCTTTTACATGTCAGTGCTGTAAAGATTCTTAAATATTGGGACATCCTGTATTACTACTGTAATTATATCCTAAAAATTACACTAATTGCTTTTATCACAAAGTAATTTTGTCCGATAGGTGCAAACTGAATGGCAAACAGTTGTACCCTGAGCAGGGTCTACACTGCTTGCCCAAGTATGTGTGTCCCAATAGTTAGGATCATTACATAAATACATGTACAGTAACTATAGCACTACTTACAACTTCACAATGTTACAGTTTGTTTACAAATGAAACATGCATTTGCATAATTCAATGTAAACTATTACCTGTCTTTAGGCTTTTATTTAAACAGTGTAGACCCAGATCAGAGAGCGCCTTACGGAGCTCCGTAAGGCACTCTTTAATCAAGATTTGTACTGTTTTAGTATTGCCTGATACAAGTATGAGTCTGTACTTCCCCGGAAAAAATAATTCCTATTCTATTTACCGTTATAATAGTTAAGTTACATCTATTCATAGTGAGCTGAGTTATATATAACTATTCAGCGACAGAAGGGTTAATAAGTAGAGTTGATCTGTTACGCCCTATCACAACCTGCTTGACAGAAGCAGAGAAACGTGCATGATACTTTTTTTGGAAAATATCCTTTCTTACTATACTTGCTCCGCGCATCAATATAAGTCTGTCAGTTTCAAAATTATTCTGTTTAGCTGCAAGTAAAGTATTTCCTATATGCTTTCTAAATGACAGAACAGTTTCATAATTAGTCTTGTGCTCTGAAAGTGGTGAAGGTATCGCTGAAAGGAGCTTATCTTTCATATGTGATGAATTTGATAATAGTTCTGTGCCTAACTCTTTCAAACGATTTGTGTACATACTATTCAGGTCAGAAAGTTTAAAAATGTTTTCTTTCCCGTCATCGCTTTCAAAACTCTCTATGTATGTCACTAATTCTGCAAAAGCAATAGCCTTGTTATTTTGCAAAGTTTCTTGGTCCACTGTGCTGGTTTGAATGTTTCTTCGAACAAAACTGCGATGTCTGTTGTAAAACGAAGTCAAACACTTTTTATGATAAACAGCGTCAGTAGCAGCCATGTCACCTGCTGCCAACTTGGTAAGAAGTTGGTGGTCTTGCAGTTCAGTTGCCAATTTTCTGATTCGTTCATCAAGTGCTAACGTTTCCACACAAGGGAACTCTCCTAATTTGCTATCGTCTTTGTTACAAAAGAGGCAACCAGCGGTTTTACACCCATCGTCAATCAAACTTTTCCTCAACCTTTTCTTAACTGAACAGAGCTCTACATTGTTCGACTGTGTTGTTTTTCGTTTCCTTGCTCGGTCAATTTTAGCCTCACTACACATGTCAAAACATAGTTTATGCCACACAGCACCATACTGCTTCAGAGTGTTTGATATGCCATTTCCATGGTCGAGTCTGACAATGTTTCCAAAGGATAACGGTATGGCACTCAAAACATTGAGTCTATCTAAACGGTCCTCTAGACGGTCGTAGCTGCTATCTTTAGAATACCGCTTTACATTAGCAGGATTAACAAGAGGGGTATTGTTTTTTAGTTGGCATTAACAGCAAATAGACCAATCTGTAGATGGATCACCGGCCATTTTGTTGTATGGAATTCCTGTGGATTTTCCTCATATATATATACGTTTATCCCTGAAAAAAAAAAAAGATCAGTGGATTAGTGAACAGTAACAGTTGCAATGCAAACTACTTTAATAGGTTAAGTTTAGGCCAACTTATAACTAATAAAGTGTAAAATTAAATCCAACTGGAACTGCAATGACTCAAATTATAACAGAAACGTTTCAGACAAGTCCTATTTCCGTTGTATACAAAAGAATAGAAAATAACACAGGTCTTCTGTATGCTTCATTCTTTCTATTAGTAATTAGTAGCTTCCGGTAAATTCCTTCCTTCCACAAGACCTAAATGAACCATACCCTCTCAATGTGCTGATAACATCTGTAACTAATCAGACATCAAAAGCTTAAACAACACTTCAAAAAGTGCGAACTCGATTTTATTATGCATAATATAATAATTTCAACCCCTAGCACTAGCTATTTTATGCAGAATCCAAACTAAGGTTGAAGAAGTTCGTGACTTTGATTAAGTTAGTAGTGTAGTCTATGAGTTTGAAGGACCAGACCTTACCTCGAATGTTGGCTTTGCTGCCGGTTCTATATATACATAAACCATATAGCTTTCCACACACACACTGCTCCCCAACAGCCTGAATGGAAGAAAAAATACAAATATTGTAGTTTGAGTGATATTGGTATACACATCTAGAAGTAAAGCTAAATGTATAATTCTTCTGTCTCTGGGATAAATCTTACTCTGAGATATATCGGAATTATTTTTTCACAAAGTCACATATTACATGTAGTAAAATCTTAATCAATAAACTTCGTCAAAATTCTAACATCCGTTTAAGCTAACTATCTTCTGTGTGCGCAAGTTCGTGTGCTAGTTATATATGAACTGTTAGGACATTACAGATATGATTTTGATGAAGCTTATTGATCCTACTACATGTAGTATAGTATGTGAAATTGTGAAAAAATATTTATGTGTGCGTATTATTTCATGGTCAAAAGAGTTTTACACGTACCATAGTTTCTTATCCTGGTTCTCTGAAGTGGCAACTGCTCACACATGCCAACCAGCAAATGCTATTGGATGATTTCGGGAGTTCTGTAATAAAAATGTTTACAGTATTAAAGTACCAGGTCCGTCAGAAGCCTACTTAATTACTTATAAACGATTAGAATTGTATAGATATTCATACAAAAAAGATTTGGGTTATAATGGTATTTAATATCAGACTTAAAACGAGCAAAAAAAAGATCAAGAAATTTGACGTAACTAGTATTTTTTTATTTTTTTATGGCACGATTCAGCTTCCGTAGATTTTTTTTTCGCGCAAACCCCATGCATAGATGCTATAAAAAAATTCAAAAACGTGCAATTTGGATTCAAATAATGCAGTTATTATCATTATATGGCAGAAACTATGTTTATTAATTATTACAGTCATTGTTTTAAAATTGTGGAATCACAGTCACCTTCGCTGATATAGGGTGTGCGCCAAGCACAATAGAGTAAGATGCTGCATTGATAAGAAAGAATGTTAATATATTAGTTTTTTTCAGCAATAGGTCGATCGTAGTATATATTATTCATGAACAGTGAGAAAAATTATATTGTATACATACTTATTCGGTTTCGATGAAACATTCCGATGTTTTCTTTTCCTTGGCTTGATGTTTTCCTTTCTCCGCCATATTGATTACGTAATAAAATAATGACGTCATATGACGTATTTGTATTAAATACCGTTAAATACCGTGTATGGTGGCCAAAAAGTGCCTGGGAGAAATTCGTGTTTTTCCGGGACTTTCGGGTGGATTTTTACCCGAATCTCTTTGCAGAATTTGCTGGATCTTAATGTTTTATGATTCTACACATATCAATATACGTGTATGCAAAATTTGGTGTTTTCTTCCGGAAGCGAGCATCTTTTTCACTTATGGACCTAACTAAATGCAGAAAGAAAAGTTATGCAGAAAGCTTCTTCAGGAGAGCTTTCTGCATAACCTGTCTTTCGACATTTAGCTGTAATTTATTTTGCATACTGCCCTTGCCACTTCTTTTAAATGGCTGCTCAAACATAGGTTTTACTGTATTTGTATAATTCTAAAGATTAAATGAACTATAAAATGCTCAGGTACAGAAAACCTGGCCTCTCAAAAGCAACACTCAAAACTGAAGCTTAAATTGTCACTGTTTCAAATAAGTGGCAGCATAATGCAGAACAATCGAAATGCAGAAAGTTTGTTTTTAAGTTTTCATGCATTTCTATTGTTCCGATTTAAGTTGATGAACATTTTACACAGGACCCATATATTCTCTCTTGAGAAAGCTTTCAATATGAATATAGGTTTAACTGTAATTTTACCATTCTAAATATCCAATGCACTGTAAAATATTGCTATAAAAACAGCCACTTTTTTGCTCATTGAGGATTGCAATGATTGGGTGTATTGACCTTAAACCCTTACTAAGCTTAGACCGAGTCTATACATACTATACAAACAGTGTAGACCCAGATCAGAGGGCTCCTATAGCTCCTATATACTGTTTGTCATATTTTCAAATAATTTTGGGATAAACCCATCGACAGTCAATGTGTGATGCTATTTATCATAGAAGAAATAATGTCATATTTGAAAATTCAGAATTGTCAGGGATTAAAACTTATTCCTTCAATTTGAGTTTTGTTGAGGAATTCAATAACGAGGCATGGCAGGTGGTGAATCTGTCTGGCCTACAACTGGCACACGGTGAGGTAACAAGCCAATCAATCACCCTAGGCCCTGCTGATTTGTCAGGAGCAAGTACAACAAACAGCTCATTATAAATCGGGAAGTTTAAAGACATCTCCTGGCAACCTTTGGATCATAACGCCTTGTCAGACAATTTCCTTGCAAAAAGCATGAGTCTTATGGACATGTCGGTATCAAAGAACCATTTAAGCTTCTCATGTAAGACCCGACCTTTATATTTGATAGTTTGGTTAGAAATAACCATTGAAAATCAGAGCATGAGTATAATCTGGGCCTCACCAGGTAAATTAAGATTGGTATAGCATGTGTTGCATGCTTTGACAGTTAAATTCACACTTATCGAGACAATGGGGGGGTACCCGGCTGTACTTATTCCAAGGTTCAGTGTAAAATTTCCATGGAATATGAATAATTTACGTGGAATTTACATGGAATTCTAAAAGTTCCATGGTTATTCGTAACAATTTCCAAGGTTTTTGTTTAGTCACCAAAATTTCCATGGTTTATGCATGCTTATGAACAAAAAAACCACGTAAATATCAAGAAAAAGCCTTGGAAACTCTTAAAACCTTGGCAAAAGCTCGGAAAAATTGGACTTTGGCAAAAATAAACACGGAACAATCTCGGAAATAAGAACTTAACCATTTTTTAGCACGGAAAATCCTTGTAAAATAATAACTTAAACAATTTGCACCTCGTAAAAATTGTACTTAGACATTTTCCAGCACGGAAAAACCTTGGAAGTACAACTTAGTGAATTATAAATATAAGTAATATTTGCTACAATTGTAAGTTTCACAAAACAGTGAATATTATACACACCCAGGACACCAGCTCACAACAATCAGAGGTCAGAGATTTAAGTTGTCTGTTTATCTATACTTTAAAATGTGAATGTGGCAAAAATTAAAGACTCCAAACCAGTTCAGACTCCTGACAAAAGATTCATGGTAAGTTACATAACTTACATAAATACAATTTTATCATGATCATAATATATTTTGGATATTTACATGATACAAACAAAAGCATGTGGTACCCCACCCACTAGTAGTTAACTATTCCTCGTATATATATACTTTTCCATGGTATTTTGTCGAAACCACGTAAAATGGTTCTAATATTTCCATGGTTTTTTCCTAAATATTTTACAAGGATTCCTCGTAAACTTTTCCGTGGTTTTTTGGAGAAAACCTTGGAAATTAAATATTTTACAAGGATTCCTCGTAAACTTTTCCGAGGTATTTTGTCAAACCATGTAAAAACCAAGGTCTTGTATTTTCTAAGGTTTTCTCGTCTTTTTTCCAAGGTTTTTGTAATATGACCGTCCGAATACTCCGTGGTTTTTTCCATGTTTTTTTTTCATAAAACCTAGGAAAAAGTACAGCCGGGAAGTCCATCAATGCACTGAGGAAAAGTAAAAAAAACAAAAGCTTCCTCTGACAGTCATATTTGTGTTATGCCAAGTCGATACATTTGAGCCGTGTCACAAGAAAACATGCCTTTGACCTTCGCCTGGCCTTGATCTACTCTGGTTGACACTCACTTGTAATCATCTAAAGCATAGGTTATAACAGTATTATATAATTATAGTTTTTGGGAGTGTAGACCAAACTCAAACCCAGAGCCTGCGGTGAGAACGATGCTTGGTCTGTACAATGTTGCAATGCAATAAGGCAGATTTTGTCAGAGCACGTCTAATTTATATTATTCATGATAGCTGGCAGCTTAATGCAGGGCAAAAGTCATGCAGACGGCTCCTATTGGAGTCTTCTGCATAACTATTGCTCTGCATTTAGGGATCACCTGTCTCCATCGTCATTCATTAACCCATTAACTCATAAGCGATAAACAATTATCAATGCTTATCTCAATACAACCTTGTGGATTAAAGTGTGTCAAAATGAGTTAGTATGAGAATATTGCACAATGCGTCAATATGAGTCAGTATGGCTTAATGGGACATGTTCGACTGTATCGAACATTTTCTTTGCTTAACCCTTTACTCAATAGCCTGATTCTAATTTTGGAGATGTGTGACCACTGAAAGCAGGTTGAAAGTAAAGCAGAATGCGCTTTTAAGCTACCATCTGCTAGAATAAAGAAAATGTTTCTTTTGGCGCATGCTCATGACTGTATAAATTGAAACTTTTTTCTTCTATGCGGAATTAAAACGTATAGGTGTCAAAGTAAAGGCGTCAAAGGAAGCATCTATGGATGAAACAGTTAACCCATTACCCAATAGCCTGTTTCTTGTTTTGAAAATAGGTGACTACTTAAAGCAGGTTGAAAGTAAAGCAGAATGCGCCTTAACTCTTTCCTCCCTGAAACTTTAATTGGACAATTCCAGTTTCAATTTTTGTCTAGTCCATTTCTGACCTTTAAGAGATGCTTCGTCATTTTTGGCATTACTGACAAACAGTGAAGACCCTGATCAGAGGGCTCCTTTCAGAGCCCTCTGATCTGGGCCTTCACTGTTTGCACAGGACAAGTGTACTATTCACATGAACACTGTTTGAAAAGACGCATATATTTGGGACTAGGGTTCAAACGGTTAAGGCGCATTCTGCTTTACTTTCAGCCTGCTTTAAGCTACCATCTGTTAGATTAAAGAATTTTTTTCTTGTGATACAAATTCATGACTGTATGAATTGGAGCTATTTTCTTGAATGGAGGAATATATTAAAAGCTTTAAAAGGTGTATTTATGCAGTAAATGGGTTAAACACTGAAAATAAACTATGCGGAAAAGGGTTAACATATCTGGGGACATATCATAAATCACTAATGGACTCAATTATATTCAAAGCATATCAATATATAGATTTATTACAAGGCTAAATGGACTTTCAAAGTTTATGTTCCAAACCAAATGCAAAACTTTTAAAGCCACGCAAGATTAAGTGTATGATATCAGGGCTGCCATAAGTTGACATGAAAAATCCTAAGATTTCCAAATTTGCATTTTTCAAGTGCGATTTAACGAATTGTACCTTTACCCCATAGCCTATTTCTAGTTTTGTTGGCATGTGACTACTTAAAGCAGGCTGGAAGTAAAGCAGAATGTGCCTTAAGGCGCATTCTGCTTTACTTTCAGCCTGCTTTAAGCTACCATGTACTAGAAAAATATCCGAAAGATTTAGGAAAAATCCGGAGAAATGGCAGCCCTGTGATATGCTCAGGGACAGAATGAGATTTGGCACAAGATAAAACATCCTTAAAACATCACAGTGACATCTGGTGGGTCTCCCCATCTCTATAATAGGTATTAATAGCCCATAGTCAAACTTGTGTCAGAGCTCCAGATAAGGGGAGTATTTCAAAAACTAACAAATTTTATTTCTGAATTAAACCCTATGGTGTTACTACTCATTAGAAGCGTCTCGAAGAGACGATTCTAATGAGTAGTAACACCACAGGATTTGGTGCTGAAATAAGTGTGAAAATGTTTGATTTGTTCAGTTTAGCCCCTCTTATCTGGAGCCCTATTGTGTTTACCTTTGCACCACATAAGCCCCTAAGGATGTTTTTACCTTCACATAAAGCTGCGACCTTTACCCATTACTCCACAGATATGCATTTTTTACACCCCAATTTTAAAGCTTTAATTTCATTTATTCAGTCAAGAATGTGGCTGTATCATCTGAAATTTTTTTCTATATTCTAGCATTTAACCTATTCCAATACGTCACTACGTATCAATACGCTTTTTTACGCCTGTTATTTAATCCTCCGATGAAGAAAATAGCTTAATATTATATAGTCATGAATATACACTGTAAGAAATATTTTCTATATCCTTGCAGATGATAGCTTAAAGCAGGCTGAAAGTAAAGCAGAATGTGCCTTAGAGCACATTCTGCTTTACTTTCAACCTGCTTTAAGTACATATCTTCAATACTAGAAACATGCTATGGGGTAATGGTTTAAAGCAGCACAATTATGAACCCTAAGGTGCATTCTGCTTTACTATCAACTTTCTTTAGTGCTCACCTATCTTCTATACTAGATACAGTCTATGAGTTAAGGTGTTGAAATGAGTTGACAAGCTTAAAGCAGCAGGTTGAAAGTAAAGCAGAATGCTCTTTCAGGGACATTCTGCTTTACTTTCAACATGCTTGAAGTGATAACCTGTCTCCAAAACTAGAAATAGGCTATTGCCTGAAGGGTAAATAGTTGCCTTGAATTATTTTTGACTGTAGGCAAGACCTGATCAAGCTCAAATATAAAGCAGGCAACATTTTGAGAAAAGGATATTCAATAATAGCACCGGGCATACGGTTTAAAATTTAAACATTCAAACCTCAACGACTACCAGTATATGTCGATAAGGTGTACAATTTATTACATAGTCTGACTCTATTGAAACAAGAAGTCATTAAGAGAAGAATATGTCAATATACTTTCATAGGCAACTTTAGTTGACTTAACAAACAGATCCTGATATTACAACTTACACGGCATCTGATCAGGATCCAAACTGTTTGATACTCATATTGATATTTCTTAACTCTTTCATCACCATGGATCTGTGTAAAATTGCAAAGAGTGTAGACCCAGACCAGAGGGCTCCGAATTACTGTTTTTCCACAAAGGAACCTAATAACCCACAATAGTTACTTAGTGAACATTGAAAAAGTTAGTCATACACTGCTTTAAATCTTACTTTGAAATGAAAGTTGAGTCAACATTTTTAACCCTTTCAGCCCTAGTCCCGCATATAGGCGTCCTCTTCAAACAGTGTACATGTGAATAGTACACTTGTCCTGTGCAAACAGTGAAGACCCAGATCAGAGGGCTCCTTTCGGAGCCCTCTGATCAGGGTCTTCACTGTTTGTCATAATGCCAAACATTGACAAAAACAACCCTTAAAAGTCAGAAATAGACTAGACTAAAATTGAAACTTGAATGGTCCATTTAAAGTTTCAGGGAGGAAAAAGTTAAACAAACAATATAAAGGGGTAAAATCAATCAATATAATTTGGTACATATAAAAAAGCTTTTTCTTCTCTTACTTACCACTGGTTGATATGGCTCTGCGAAGGAACCCTATTAGGTCCATCTTAATTCACACAAACCCTTGGAGGGGTAGTTCCCATTTTATTGTCTTTTTCATCACTATTTCACAAAATCCCTCATAAAAATCCATGCAGAATACAACACACACATCACTATAGTTATCTTCCAATATATCCACTGTTATACTCAGTTATTTGCTTCCAAATCTGTTTTCTGGAGAATAACAGTTATACCTCTATACAGTGACTATACCTATAACATCAATTTTCAGTCTTAAACTAAGGTTACAGTTTAATGCAGGATAAAAGTAATGCAGAAAGCTTCTATTGGAGCTTTCTGCATTACTTTTTATCATGCATTAACCAGTCTTACTATCAGAATGCCATGTTTTATCACTTTACTTTAATGCAGGATAAAAGAAATGCAGAAAGCTTCTTAAAGAGCTTTCTGCATTACTTTTATCCAGCATTAAACAGTAGAGCTGTCTTTAAAGGAGCTTCCTGCATTATTTTAATCCTGCAATAAGCAGTAATGCTGTCTTTTCAGACTTTACACCATGTTTCATACCTTATCAGCTTCTATGCACAGGTTTAACTGTAACTGTACTGTTAAGACTTAACCAAATCCAATCCACTGTTGTTTTCCATACAATGCAGGTTAAACTATCGGTAATTCAAAAGACTTAAAAGGCTACCACATACAAGCAATTAACTCCCGGGTACACAACAATAGTCCGTGCAACAGAGCAAACTCTCCTAGCTCGAATGGAGAAATTTATGCAGAAATACAAAGCATAATTACTGAAAAGATCAGTTTCAAAGAGCCTTAGCCAATAACCACTACCTTGCAACTGACAATGTGTCAAACCTCACTAGAGCTATAGGGATATAAGTCAGACAGAACACTGTACAGTGATTCGCCATGATCTATAGATAGCAAGCGACAGCTTAACCTCCCCTTTCAACGCAGAAAAAACCTATATGATAGACTGTTGCATTTATGGTTCCAGATAAGGGGAGTATTTCAAAAATTTAAATCTTTATTTCTGCTTTAAACCCTATGGTGTCACTACTCATTAGAATCGTCTCAAAGGGGCGATTCTAATGAGTAGTAACACCATAGGATTTGGTGCTGAAATAAGTGAGAAAACACCGGATTTGTTCGGTTTACTCCCTCTTATATGGAACCCTGTAAGATGTGAAGTCTGATCAGGATCGAAACTGATTGTAAATTTGATTTCTGCGAAATACAGTCACTCTTATATTAATCAGCCACTTTCACCTATTAACCTATAAATGGGCCTTTTTACACCTTTAAGTCCTCCACTAACCAAAATAGTTCCACTTCATACAATCATAAATTTGCATTATAAGATATATTTTTCTAGATCCTAGCAGATGGTAGCTTAAAGCAGGCTAAAAGTAAAGCAGAGTGCACCTTAGGGTGCATTCTGCTTTATTTTCAATCTGCTTTAAGTAGTCACCTGTTTTCAAAACTAGAACAGGCTATGCGTTTAAGGGTTAATAGACAATGAACTAGCTGTCTTGAAAACAAATAGTTGCTTATAATGCAAGACCAAAGTGAGGTAGAAAGCTGCTTTAGGAGCTTTCTGCATCACTTTTGTTCAATTAGAAAATATCCAAGCTTCCACAAAGAACGGCAACTGGACTTAAGAAATTTATTCCCACGTCCATCATCACACAATAATATCACAACCTTCTAACAAACTGTCCACCACAATAATGCTACCTTATAATCTAAAACAAACCACAAAACAATCTGTCCAATCAACACCTTTAGAGTTTTCTCCCTTTATCTGGTACTTATGCCCAGCGTTTACCATCTGCACACCCTGGGCCAAATTGTGAAAACTTTTGCAAACAGTTTTGAATCCAGATGAGACGCCGAGTAACTCGGCGTCTCATCTGAATCCAAACTGTTTGACACTCTGATAATATTTTATAAAAGAAATTGTAAAGTAAATCAAGTATGATAATTATTGCAGACGACAAATTTTTGCAGACGTAAATTTCGTAGATGTGTTGAAGGTTAAAACAAACAAACTGTCCTGTGATGTTTTAGTGTGCATTGTTTGCATGATTTATAGCATTGTAAGGATAAACATTCCTAAAGCTACTATCACATGCCTCAGTGACCATACGTTTGTCTTAAAAATCTTTGCATGCTGGGTAATTTGTTTGTCTGTAACAATTGTCGTCTGCTACTGTTCTATATTATATAATTTCAATTTTTCTTTTCAAAACTGGGTCAGGGTGTCAAACAGTTTGGATCCTGATCATGAGATGCTGTTTTTGCAGCATCTCATCAGGATCAAAATTGCTTGAAAAGGTTATCATAGTTTCTCCACTAGCATGGTATGAGTTAAACTTTTATTGCCAAATTGTTGTCTGCTTCAAAAAAATGTCTTATGTTGCAATATTGAATTTAACTCTTATTTGTTTGTGTTTAGAATAACTATGAACGGAAGATACAGTTTGGATCCTCACAGATCAGACACCAAATTTTGTGGGGTCTGCATGATCTGGATCCAATCTGTTTGCAAAGTCTTTGATACTTGTTCCTAGGCTATCTTTCAGCCAAACTATTTTGTCTTTCAAAATTTAGATTTTGAACACAGTACCGTATATTATTTTGTACTACAGAATGCATCAAGCAGTTTGAAATTTGATCACAGGCCAGAAGCTAGTAAGAATTCATATACAGTAAAACCTGTCTTAAGCGGCCAGTGAAGGGAAGCAGCCAAATTGGCTGCTTAAGACAGGTGACCGTTTAATCCAGGGGCAAGAAAAATGACTAAGTTATTTTGAAAACGGTCACGGTTTCGTTTCGCTATTCATTCCTATTTAAAAAGTCAACAACATATTAAAAGTCCTCAAACTCATACAGAAGTGTATGACCAGTACACTTTTTGATTATAGAAACATTGACACGAGCATCAGTTACTCGGCGTCTGATCTCCATATCAACATGTGCTGGTAACATAATGTTCATTTTCAGAAAATGGAATACAGTAGAATCTATATGTTGTTTCATTACACTTACGTTTGTACACGTATTTTTCTGTGTCACGGAGGCAGAATCCATGTGCGCGTGTCTACGGATTTTCCGGAGCTCAGTTAAACTTTATAAATGTTGTCAAACGTACTTTCAAGTCAGCATTAGAGATTAAAAGTCAAAAATCGGTCGACCATTTTGTTCAGTTCTGATTGTTGTCGAGGAAATTAATTTGCAGGATGGGAAATTTAACACCGGCTATTTTTACACTGGGGGAACACCCCAGCATCCTCGAATTACGCAAGTTTTGATTGGTGGATAGTATTCATTTGCATAATAACGCGAGATTTTCTCCGAAGTCACTAAATCTAATTTTAGTGATGTACATTACACATAAGAACGACGCGGGCCGTGTAATTGACGATTAATTAAAGAGTTTGATACCAGTAGCATATGCTGTGTTATTTAGGCGGTTATTAAGAGTGACACGTTCGACAGAAATCATAACACGTGTATTCAAGTTGCCTGACCGTTCATTACAGTGGGTTTCAAGGTTTGATATGGAAAATGTTGATTACGTAATCGCTAATCTCCCAGACAAACTTGTTGATAATAACACGCCCCGCCGAGCACGTAATTTGACAAGTTGAGGTTACAGACGGATCGACGCGTGGATTTGTTGAATGACACAGGTATTCAGGCATATCACACTTCAGCGGGCGGCCACTTGGCCGTTTAATACAGTGTGGAAACAGTGTTTGGGATGAATTTTTCTGGCCGCTGGCTGCGTTATACAGGTGACCGCTTAGTCAAGGGGCAATATAGAATGAATTCAATCGGGGGGAGATCGAACTGGCCGTTAAAGCCAGGTGACCGCTTATACCAGGTGACCGCTAGGACAGGTTTTACTGTACAATTAGGTTGTTAAAAGATTTACCTTTTGAATGTAATTTACTGATATTAAAATGATGTTAGCTGAAACACTGACAAACAATTTAGTTCCCTTGTAGATCATTGCTTTGATATGTACCCGATCTGAATATGTATGGAAAGGTCTTCAATATCATTTTCTATTTCCCCTCTTGTTTTGTCTTACATTTTTAACATGGTGCACAATTTAAATTTTTATTCACATGAAAATTTGGCTTCTACAGCAATTCTAGACTTCTATAGAATAACTCTTTGCATGCTAGCGGCAGATATATCTGCCACAGTAAATATCTTTGCAAACAGTTTGGATCCAGATGAGACGCCGCGTAACGCGGCGTCTCATCAGGATCCAAACTGTTTGCCATTCTGACCTTGAATTCAATTTTTTTTTAAAATTCTAATGTTAGAACAGTAGCAGACGACAATTACTGCAGACAACAATTGTTGCAGACGACAAAAATTACCCAGCATGCAAAGAGTTATATCAAACAGTTGCTCAGCAGCTCATCTAAATTCAAACTGTTAGCAAAAATTTATCACAAATCCGCCCAAACAGTGCTAAAGATTAAAGATTAATGTCCAACAGACTAAAGCTTTACCTGCTACAGATTAACCCTTTAACCAATAGCCTGTTTCTAGTATTTAAGATATGTGACCTATTAAAGCAGGCTGAAAGTAAAGCAGAATGTGCCCTAGGGCACATTCTGCTTTACTTTCAGCCTACTTTAAGTTACTATCTGCTAGTATATAGAAACTATTTCTTATAGTACATATTCATGACAGTATAAAATAGAACTATTTTCTTTTGCGGATGAATAAAATTAATGTGCTCAAAGTCGCTTCTATAAGGGAAAGGGTTAAAGGGTTATGGTGACTTTCTTAATGGCCCTGATTATCCGATACCCTTGTACCTTTAAGAAGAAAGAATTTGTCTGGATATAAAATGTTTTATGGTGAACTTAGAGAGAATTCTAAAGGTTCCTTACTTTTTTTTATGATAAGCAAATTTGTAGCTGAACTGATGACATGCATATCCTAATCAGGTGGATTTTTATATTTGGCTACATTTCTTGATGTGAAAATTAGCGAAATCACAATTTTGATGTAGCTTTTGAAGCAGGTGAATATCACTAGCTTTGTTGACATCTACACAGGGCTCCAGATAAGGGGAGTATTTCAAAAACTAAAATCTTTATTTCTGCTTTAAACCCTATGGTGTCACTACTCATTAGAATCTTCTCAAAGAGACGATTCTAATGAGTAGTAACACCATAGGATTTGGTGCTGAAATGAGTGATGAAATGTTGGATTTGTTCAGTTTACTCCCTCTTATCTGGAGCCCTAAATTATTCTACAGGCTTGTTTATGGTGTATATATAAAATGCTTTAATTTCAGCCTTCTTTCAACCACCATTAAGCTAATATCTTCTGGGATGTAGGAAATATTTCTTATGTTGCATGTTCATTACTGTACAAAATGTATCTGTTTTCTTCATTGGAGGAATTAGTTAAATGCGTCAAAAGGGGTAGCTAATAATGGAGTAAAAGGTTAAGAGACAATTCCAACTAGTAATTTGATGGTGATGTAAAGATTTCAGTATTTGAAGACGTACCACGTCTTATCTGGATGTCTAGATGGATCATTTCATCATGACAAACATTCCTCTTATAGACAAGGAAGGTGTTCACATCGTCTGGATGGACTGGAATGCTCCTGACCCTATCTACAACATATTTGGACAGCCTGCAGTTCAACGATAACAACTATAGTAAAGGCCAAATTTTTTGACCTGGCAGGGCGTAGTTTTGATGAGGACCTTTGCATTTCAACTTTGAGAGCGGCAGCACATTCAGAATTTACCATTGTCATCTGTGGTTTTTCTCAAAGTTTCATATTAATGGACATTTTGACAGAAGGAATATAATGACAAGTGACAAACAACTTGAATTCAGATCATACCCGCGTAAAGGACACCATAATCTTGCTGATAAACTTCTTTTTCAATACTTAACACATAATCTTAGTTTGTAGAGAAATGTCAACATTTGTCAGCTATGTCAGGTGTTTGTTTAGCACATTATATGTAACAGTGTGCACTCACACACATTAAACCATTACCCCATAGCCTGTTTCTTGTTCTGAAGATAGATGACCACTTAAAGCAAGTTGAAAGTAAAGCAGATTGTACCTTCACCTATTACCCCATAAATACGCCATTTACGCCTTTAGTTTATTCCTTCACTAAAGAAAATAGCTCCAAATCATACAGTCATGAATAAGTATCAAAAAAGTGTTTTCTATATTCTAGCAAATGGTAGTTTAAAGCGGTCTGAAAGTATATATATATATATTAAAGCAGAATGCACCTTAAGGCACATTCTGTTTTACTTTCAACCTGCTTTAAGTAGTCACCCATCCTCAAAACTGAAAACAGGCTATGGGGTAATGAGTTAACTTAAGGCACATTCTGCTTTACTTTAAGCCTGTTTTATTAGCTCAAATCTGTTAAGATATAGAAAATATTTATGTTATGTATTTTTGAAAGTATTATTTGGAACTATTTTCTCCAGCGGAGGAATTAATTAAAAGGGTAAAACAGGGTATTTATGGGATAATCAGGGTTAAGCCAAACCATTTGAATGATATCAGAAGTAATTTTGTCATCAGTGCAACAAATGTCATCTGCTACTGCTATGAAAGTAGAAATTGCCAAATTTCTTTTCAAACTATGAGCAGGGTGTTATATTGTTTAACCCATTACCCCATAGCCTGTTTCTAGTTTCAAAGAAAGATGGTCAATTAAAGCAGGTTGAAAGTAAAGCAGAATGTGCCTTAAGGCACATTCTGCTTTACTTTCAATCTGCTGTAAGTTAGTATCTGCTAGGAAAAAGAAAATAGTTCTTATGATACGTATTCATGACTGTATAAAAGGGATCTATTTTCTTCAGTAGAGGAATAAGTTGTAGGCGTTAAAAGGCGTATTTATGGGGTAATGGGTTAAATCAGGGTCTTCACTGTTTGCTAATGTTTACTTTTATTGACAATCAACATTTATTGATCAACCCTTTACTGCACAACCTGTTTCTAGTTTTGAAGACAGGTGAGCACTTAACCTATTACCCCATGACCTGTTTCTAAATTTAAATACAATACAAGTGACCACTTAAAGCAGGATGAAAGTAAAGCAGACTGCACTTTAAATTTCAAACTGCTTCCAGCTACTGGAAAGATACTGTGCTTTATGTTAAGAACTTCCTCGGTGGGGACTACTTTCCTAAATAAACAAATAACAAGAGGCGTAAAGAGGCACATTTATGGAGTAATGGGTTAAATGAGCAGTCAATATTACTCGAGCAGTGCACATGTTGTGCAATATTGACCATCGCCCACTTACAATAGGGCGCTAACAATGGACCTCCGAGATCAATAAAGTGTCGAGCAACTGTTGTTGAGGTGAGAAAACGTAGCGATCAATTATCATAATTACCGACAATTATACTACTGCCAATTCATATACATAATGCAGGTTCAATTAGTTCATGGGTGAGAATTGTACAGCAGGTGAAAATTGCATGAATTAATATTGTCATAGTTCTCTTTTCTTTCTGTCAAAATGTCATAAGATATGGTTTTATAATCTTTGTTTGTAGGAGAAAGCATAATATTATTTCTGCACATTACATACTCCATTGCCTGTTTCTTGTTTTGAAGACAGGTGACCACTTAAAGCAGCTTTACTTTCAGCCTGCTTTAAGCTACCATCCGCTAGAATATAGAAAATAGCTAACCTAAACAGCAAACAGTGGTGAACACGCTACTGTTCTGCCACCTGTAATTAGCTGGACAAACACAAGGTCAGTAAATCACTTGTGTGGTCTGGGGGTTATAATGGCATTGGTTTTTTAAGACAACAATGGCATTGCAGGCATTCTTCCAACCACTTTACATAGGGCTGTTTTATTAACTCTTTGCACGCTAGCGGCAGAATCCTTATTAATGCAGTGCCTCACCAGGACTCAAACTGTTTAACACACTAACACTGTTTTACATAAAATTTTGTAAATTCTATTTTAGATCAATAGCAGACGACAATTGTTGCAGACAAAACAATTACCCAGCATTCATATTTTAAATCATATATATCGAAAAGATGCATTCTGTAGCTGATAAAATAAATGATACTAATTTCAAAGACTAAAAATGTTGATATATACACATACTGTATACACAGAGCAACACCAGAGTAAAAAGGCATAACCTTGAACCATTACCCCATAGCCTGTTTACAGTTTTGAAGACAAGTGGTTACTTAAAGCAGGCTGAAAATAAAGCAGAATGCCCTTTATGGCGCATTCTGCTTTACTTTCAGCCTGCTTTAATCTATTATCTGCTAGGATGTAGAAAATATTTCTTATTGTATATACTCATGACTGTATAAAGGGTAACTATTTTCTTCAATGGAGGAATGAGTTAGAGGCTTAAATGGCATATTTATGGGGTAATGGGTTAAATGACAAAGTTAGACGACCATATTGCCTGCAGTTTTAAGCAGCTATATTGACAGAGTAAACTACAAGTGTCTAATATGTCAGATTCGAACCCACAAGAACTTCAATACAGCACTCTCAGAATCACCCAAGTGATTTTGATTTGATTTTATTTGTTTTGATTTTATGTCGCTTTCAACAGTATTTCAGTCATATCGCGACGTCCAGCTAATTATAGGTGGAGGAAGACCCCAGAAGTCCTTTATGCACTGTTTCAGGCCCAAATCTGCAACTTGGTAGAACCACCGACCTTCCGCAAGCCCTTCCACACATGAAAAATCCGAACGACCCTACTGGGATTCGAACTCACAGCGGTGAGGAGCTTAGTGATGTAAGTCACAGTGACTATACCACTAGGCCACGGAGGCCCCCCCCCCCCCCCCCCCCCAAGATTCTGAGCTAGGTAGCCTGAGGGCACATTCACTACACTGAACCACTACGTATGCCACACAGTTTGATTGGCATCCTGCAAAGCATGGCAATTTCTGAATATCGCTGGCTGCTTAACCTACTACACTCCTTTTAACCCATTACCCTATAAATACGCTTTTTTACGCTTTTGATTTATTCCCCCATTGAAGAAAAAACTTCCAATTTATACAGTCATGAATATGTATTATAAGAAATATTTTCTAAATTCTAGCAAATTGTAGATTAAAGCAGGCTGAAAGTAAAGCAGAATGCGCCTTAAGGCGCATTCTGCTTTACTTTCAACCTGCTTTAAGTGGTCACCTGTTTTCAAAAGTAGAAACCGGCTATGGGGTACTACCTACTACAATCCTTTTAAGAGCCCTCTGATCTGGGTCTACCCTGTTTGCCCAAGACAAGTGTACTCTTCACAGATACTCTGTTTGTACAGGACCAGTATACTCATGGCTAGGGATCAATGGGTTGAGCAGAATATATTCTAGCAGGGCTCCGCATCTAAGGGGGGTATTTCGAAAACTAAAATCCTTATTTCTGCTTTGAACCCTATGGTGTCACTACTCATTAGAATCGTCTCAAAGAGATTATTCTAATAAGTAGTAACACCATAGGATTTGATGCTAAAAAAGTGAGAAAATGTTAGATTTGTGCAGTTTACTCCCTCTTATCTGGAGCCCTGTCCTAGTGGCATTGAACTTGATTAATCTCTTTGATCTAAGCTACATATGCCTGTCTGTGTGACCAATAATCCCTTCCACACTCTACTTAATCTCATAACAAAGAAGCCTAAATGAACTTTGATAACAAACTTTTCTTAATACAAATGCATACTACGTAAATTATCCCTCCACTTTCAACACTTGTAGATAAGTAATCCCCTTAAATTCCATCCTCGATTGTGTGAAATGAAACACAATAGAGCTTTTCCAAGTTTTCGCATTCCAATCTTGTACAGAGTTTTTTCTCAATCAAGACCTTTTCAAATCCTTAACATTCTCCTTAGATGCCTCTTGCCTCAATGAGGAGGAAACGACAAACCAATACAGAATACGCCAAAGCGGACCAGACGTAACTCTTTGCATGCTAGCAGCTGATATATGTCCCACAGTGATTACCTTTGCAAACAGTTTGGATCCAGAAGAGACGCCGTATAACGCAGCCTCTCATCAGGATCCAAATTTAAACTGTTTGACACTCTTACCCTGTTTGGAAAAGAATTTTGAAAATCCTATTTTTAGAACAGTAGCAGATGACAATTGTTGCAGACTAAAAAGATTACCCAGCATGCAAAGATTTAATGTACAGTAAAGTCTTGCTTTATACTTCCACTCAAAAAGAAGACTTATTTTAAGACTTTAAAAAGATTATTGTTAGCTGAAAGCAGGTGAAAGTAAAGTAGAAAGCTCCTTAATATTTTCATTCTGCTTTCAGCTACAACCTGTTATAAAGGAATATTATATAAGCTGTATTTTGATTGGTTGTAAAAGTGTGACCTCACTGTAGCTCCCTTTCTTACTGCTGTGTTACCAGGAAATCAATTCCGACTAAATTTTATCCGAGTAGTAGTTGGACTAATTAAACCAATGAGTGAAACAGACACGTAAAACTAGTTGGCCAATTTCTCCCAATTTTCTCCGCTGCAGTATGTCCAAGAGCTTGTAGTTCAATAAGAATGAAGGAGAATCCATAAGATTAACTATTTGCATGCTGGGTAATATTTATGTCATCTGCTATTATTCTAAATATAGAATTTTCTTAAATTTCTTTTTAAAAACATGTTCAGAGTGTCAAACAGTTTGGATTCTGATGAAAGGCCACGCTACACGGCTTCTCATCTGGATCCAAACTGTTTGCTAAAGTAATCACTGTGGCAGATATATCCGCCGATAGCATGCAAAAAGTTAAGCTAAGTATTGACTCTTTGCTTACTTATTATTACAGCGAATTGGTAAATTACCTTTGCAAACAGTTTGAATCCAGATGAGACACCGAGTAACACAGCATCTCATCTGAATTCAATCTGTTTGACGTTCTAACCATTTTTTGAAAAAGAAATTTTTCAAATTTTTCAAATTTTAGAATAACAGCAGATCAGACAACAATTGTTGCAGATGTAAAAAATTACCCAGCATGCAAAGAGTTAAAGCCAGCAACACATGTTACAGCCACTGCCGCTATAAATCTCCATGACTCGGCCTTTAAATCCAATTATGATCCCATCAGAGAGAGGGGCTTCGAATTGAACGGGGCAGTGGGGAAAGACTGGCGACATGTCACTGAATAATTACAGTGTGCAATAACTACAGATACTGCAGGGCTGCCATTTCTCCGGATTTTTCCTAAGTATTCGGATTTTTATCCTAGCAGATCGTAGCTTAAAGCAGGCTGAAAGTAAAGCAGAATGCGCCCCCGCCTGTTTTGCGCTAGCGGACATAAGCCTCCCTGGTCGGAAAGATAATTATCTAATGTTTTGTTAATATTTTTAGCTAAAAATGAAGTTTTTCTTCTGGCTAAGAATATTGCTTTGCTTGTTATATAAGTAATAATTCACCAATTATTAATTGTATCATTTTAATCATGATACCTCGTAGGAAAAAGATAATGATGATAGATCTAATCATTTATATTGTCAACTTGATTACACAATAGTGACAAAATAAGATAATCATTGCCGAAATAATTAGTAGCGAATCAAACTTCCTGTAATACTTTGATGATACCTGGAACTAATTGTTTAATTTCATGACCCTTGTTTACTAAAGAAACACCGCCAGTGAAGCGTGTAAGTTTGATAGATTGATGGGAAACCATTGTCCTTATAATACTAAGTTAAAGGTGTTGTTTGTGTCTCATAATTCTCAAACATATCAAAGTTCTCAAACATTTGGGGTTAAAAGCATTATTATATAAAGTGCATTAATGGCCAAAGAACACTTAAAAACACGTTTTGAAGTATTGAATCTACAATTTTACACAATAAAACATGTTTCTTATCATAAGGTGGATCGGGAGTCTCATGTCCGCCTGCACAAAATCGGCCGGGGGGCTCGTGTCCAGGGGGGCTCATGTCCGCTTACCCTATTTGCCACATTTGTCACAGTTTTGCCAGTAGTATTGAAAGTGTTAACCCTTTCCCTCATAAAAGGGCCTTTTAGCGCATTCAGTTTATTCCTCCGCTGAAAAAAATAGTTCCTATTTATACAGTCATGAAATATGTATCATAAGGAATATTTTCTTTATTCTAGCAGGTGGTAGCTTAACCCATTACCTCATAAGCGATAAACAATTATCATTGCTTATCTCAATGGAAGCTAGTTGATTAAAGTGCGTCAAAATGAGTAAGTATGAGGCTACTGCGCAATGAGTCAAAATGAGTCAGTATGGCTTAATGGGTTAAAGCAGGCTGAAAGTAAAGCAGAATGCGCCTTAAGGCGCATTCTGCTTTACTTTCAACCTGCTTTAAGTAGTCACCTATTTTCAAAACTAGAAACAGGCTATGGAATAAAGTGTCAAAGAGGCTTTTTTTTTGCCTGCTAATGCATAACCATTATAATGGATGTTCTTTTGTCTGCCATGGCAATTTTGAGCTGACTGGCTAATGTCCTAGATTCGGCACAACAGTAAATTGCTTCGTTCGTAATACAATATTCATAGGCAAAGTGCCTGCAATGCTACCGACTACCAGCACACCTCCACTGACCAACAACTAAATGAAGTAATATGGTGATATATTCATGCTAAATGCAGGTTAAAAGTAATGCAGAAAGCTCCTACAGGAGCTTTCTGCATTACTTTCGACCAGCATTTAGCTACCACCTGTCATATTGACTGCTTACACACGTTCTTCTGAATTAATCTTCAAAACAAGTTTGACTGTTCGCCTAAAACCAGAAATTGAAACACACTCTCCGAACACGGATGTAAATCAACAATTTATTTCAAGCTGTCAGGCAATATTTATGGACCTAGCAAGGTTGACAATATTTTCTGATACTTTCAGTGCAGGGTACCAATCGTTAATGCATAAAGCTTATCTGAACTGCATCTGCAATGTTAGCTGACCAAACACTATCACAATCTAATTGACAATATCATGTTAATATAGTTGTTCCAAATCAATGCAAAGATTGGAAGAATCAGTTTTAAGGGAAAATAAAAGCATCAACACCGCTAAGTCATTTTCCAGTGTTAGTTTGTCAGCTGCCACATCTAAGCTAACATAATGTTTTCAAAGTCAGTTTAGCGGTTAAATGTAGTGAATCTGAGTGCCAAACAGTTTGTCACGAGGACATGATCTGAATTCAAACTGTTTGCAAAAATTATCTACAATTTAGAAATCTCATTAACAGCATATTAACCCTTAGCCTGCCACTCACGACTATAGCTCCATATGCAAACAGCTTGGATCCGGATGAGACGCCGAGTAACTCGGCGTCTCATCCGGATCCAAGCTGTTTGACACTCAGACAACATTTTCAGCAATTTTGAGCAACTTTGAAGCACTTTGAAACTTGAAGCAGACGAGAAATATAGCAGACGAGAATTTATTTGGCGGGCTAAGGGTTAAGAGTTAAGGAGTAAAATACAATATGCAAACACAACACCAACGTGGCGTAGACAATTGCATTTTGGCATGAAATATTTACAGGCATCAGGAAGTGCTGGCGTATTATGTAATATTGGAAGTAACGGGCAGAAAAACACAAGGGACAGATTACAGAGCTCCAGATAAGGGGAGTATTTCAAAAATTAAAATTTTATTCCTGTATCAAACCAAATGGTGTTACTACACATTAGAATCATCTCTCCAAGACGATTCTAATGAGTAGTTACACCATAGGATTTGGTGTTGAAATAAGCAAGAAAATGTTGAATTTGTTCTGTTTACTCCCTCTCATATATCTGGAGCCCTGGACAGAATTTAGCCTGAAAAAGATGAGAGACACACATTTATATAATGTATGTGTTACAGTAGCTAGTAAGCTTATAGTTCATTATTATATTATACACTTGCAGCTTTATAGTTCATAGAAGTCAATACACTGACAATCTTAATCTTTAACCCTTTCAACCACAGAAGCGCCTCTTAGCGCATTCAATTTATTCCTCCACTGAAGAAAATAGTTCCAATTTATACAGTCATGAACATGTATCATAAGAAATATTTATCTCAATTCTAGCAGGTGGTAGTTGAAAGCAGACTACAAGTAAAGCAAAATGCACCTTGAGGCACATTCTGCTAAATTTACTTTTAACCTGCTTTAAAAGGCTCATTTTGCTCTATTTTCAGCCTGCTTTAATCTACCATCTGCTAGAATAAAGTAAATATTTTGTTATGATACATATCATACTGTATAAATTGGAACTATTTTCATCAAAGGAGGAATAAATTAAATGAGTTAACCCTCGATCATAAATACGCCTTTTGACTCCTATCATTTATTCCTTCACTGAAGAAAATAGTTTGATTTATATAGTCATGAAAATCCTATCTAAGAAATATTTTTATATCATAATAGATTGAAGCTAAAAGCAGGCTGAAAGTAAAGCAGAATGCGCCTTTTGGCACATTCTGCTTTATTAGCAGTCACATATCTTCTAAACTAGGAACATGATATGGGATAATTGGTAAAAATCAAATGTGTATCGATGGGGTTTAAAAGGTTATGTGAAACAAGAAATATCTTTAAAAAAGATATTCGGCGGAATGAGTGGTTGAACTAAGGCTATATAGATGCATGGGTGTGCAAAATTAAATGAAATTGAGGTTTTCGGATTGAAAAGCAAAAAAAATTGAAACAGTAACTTTTATTTAATATGCAAAACTATCATGTACAGAAATGCAAAACAGAACAATAATTTAACTCATATCCTAGCTACTGGTAGGAGATCCTCACATTAATCTATTGTTCTATATATCAAACTTCATTCATAGAGTTTCTTGAAACAAACTATAGCATACACAAATGTACAGATACAACAGTCTGCTGAACTTCACTCTTGTAAATAATGATGAAACAACAGGATTGTGTTTAACTCACTTGAGGCCATTAATTTTCTATATAATATTGCTTTTAATGTATGGTATTAAAATGTGTACAAATAGTTAACAATTCAAACAAATTGGTAGTAAACAATTACAAAACACCTAGCTTCCTCTGTATATCTATAAAAAGATTTCAGATGTCATATCTTAAAATAGAAGTATAATTGCATCATCCCAGTGTGTAGTAAACAGTGCAGTCTGTATCTCTAAATTTTACACTCACAGTCCACATCTGGTAAAACTGTAATTGGACATAGACCAGCCTACAGGGCTCCAGATAAGAGGGGGTAAACTAAACAAATCACATTTTTTCACTCCTTTCAGCACCAAACCCTATGGTGTAACCACTCATTTTGTTTGTCTCGAAGAGACAATTCAAATGTATAGTGACACCACAGGGTTTAATGCACAAATAAAGATTTTAAGTTTTGAAATAATTCCCTTATCTGGAGCCCTGGCTACTATCCAATCAGACTATTCAGTTTCAACAGGTGCTCTTAATTCTAAATTTCTGATCAAATATAATTGGTTGAAATGTGTGGCCAAATAGAAAGTGTGTCTAAATAGAAACCAGTCAGCTCCGCCGAAAAATGCTGGTATTGTATCAAGAGTCGAGACCCTGTGTGATGGACAAACAGAAAAGGGACCATATCCTGCTAGTACCCAGGGGCCAGTCTTAACTCTGGAGTATGCCCCTCAAAGGACCCAGCAAGTGTCAGACAAGGGACATGACAAAGGGCAACTAAATGGCCCCCTTGACCTCTTGATGACCAAATCTAGTGAGAAATGTATAATTATGGATATTGGCAATGGAAATTATATGTCTGCTGTTTTGTTTTATAACAAAGAAAGTTTGAGGCTATAGTTCACAATCATGACTTAGCATAAAGTACCAAAACCCCCCACTTTTATGAATACCCAAATACAGTCGAACTTCGATATATTATATTATAGCGAACTCGCTAAATTCGAACTATTTTGTCACATGAATTGCATTATTTCAGGCTCGGTTAGGTCAAACATACCCGTTTTTCAAAGTTAAACGTGGCTTAGCCACGTTTTAACTTTGATATACGGGTATGTTCGACCTCACCGAGTTCGAGATATCTAAGTTCGACTGTAGACATTTTTATCTGGACTTGATAGAAGCATTCAGCTGAATTTCTATGAGGAAAAATGAATGTGTCTAACCCATTACCCCATAGCCCGTTTCTAAATTTGAAGGTGTATTTATGGGGTAATGGGATAAAGGTGTTCCACTGGGGTAAATTAGGGTTCTGCAGATCACATTCAACCCAAGATGAAATGAAAATGAAAATGGAACATAAAAGGATGTGTAATATGCAAGACAAAGGTAATGCAGAGAACTAAGCTCCTGAGGAAGTTTTTTGCACAATTTTTTATCTGTATTGTGCAATTATAATCTGTCTTCATATAGGCCCAAAAATCACTTTACAGACTCTCTGTATGATAGTCCAGTGGTAACACATTGGACTACGGTACCAGGGGTCGCGAGTTTGATCCCCCACCGGACCAGCGGCCTGACATGGGGATTTTTCCGAATCCCCGATGATGTACTGGAACGTTCTTGAGCAAGATATGTACCGCGAATTGCTCCTCTCTACCAAGGGGTTAAAATGGGTACCTGTGAAGGGTCTGAGCCAGTACTGCGGCTGCCTACGCGCCATATGTTAGCAGTGCTCAATATTGTAGGTAAGACATTGGCTCAATGATCAGGAAGTAAATGTACAGTCAGCTGAGCAGTCATTCGGACTGAAAGTAGACTATAACTTGGTATATTTCCTTTTTTTTACCTCCATAGTAGCATATCTTGTAAGAGATTGACTTATTCCTATCATAGAGATGTCCAATTTTCATGCATCTACAGTGCTCCCTCTCTACAATGACACCCAATGGGAGACACAGATTGTGTGTGTTGTTCGGAGGGGTGTCGTTATAGGGAGGGGAAAATAAGGCTTAGCTTACATTTGCAAACAGCTTGAATCCAGATCGCGTCTGATCTGGATTCAAGCTGTTTGTCACTCGTCATTATAGTTATTCTATCAACATGTCCACTTATATGTAATTTTGAGACAAACAGCAGACGACAAATTTAAGTAGATGGTAATGCAGCCATGAAAAGGTTGGACATAAATGTCTTGTTTGGGGAACAGCGGCAAGGGTTGTTGTAAGGAGGGAGTCGTCGTCGGGAGGGCAGTTGTAGGGAAGAATTAAGCACTGTACAATTAATGTCCTGACAAAGAGCCTAAGAAGTGCAGTAAACAGTAAGACCTATGTGCTATACACCCAATTAGCCTTCTTTTAACCCATTCCCCCATAAATACACCTTTTTACGCCTTTAATTCATTCCTCCACTCAAGAAAATAGTTCCTTTTTATACAGTCATGAATATGAATCATAAGAAAGTATTTTCTTTATTCTAGTTAATGATAGCTCAAAGCAGGCTGAAAGTAAAGCAGAATGTGCCTTAAGGTGCATTCTGCTTTACTTTCAACCTCCTTTAAGTGGTCACCTATCTTCAATACTAGAAACAAGCTATGGGGTAATGGGTTAAGTGGTTTGTACTATATTCACTGTGTCTCAAAAAGTGCTTTAAGCAACTACTTGTCTTGAATACTGAAAACAAGCTGTAGGGCAAAGGGATAATTACTTAAACAATACAGCTTGTATTGATTTAGACCTCTTGCAGAGTCTGGAGGTCCACATGCAGAGCTTAGAGACCAGACTGGCTAGTTTCCTTAACAATCTGTAACTACCAATATGTCATAATGATCTGATGACAAATATTCAGGGCTCTAGATAAGACGGAGTAAACTGAACAAATCCAACATTTTTTAGCTCATTTTAGCACCAAATCCTATGGTGTTACTACTCATTAGAATCGTCTCTTCGAGACGATTCTAACGAGTAGTGACACCATAGGGTTTAATGCAGAAATGAAGATTTTAGATTTTGAAATACTGCCATTATCTGCATGCTCTGATATTGTCGTAAAATATTACAACAAACATAGGCACTCTGAGAAAAACCATATTAGTACCTGTGACAGTTGAAAGCAGGAACTTTCTGCTTTACTGTCATCCTGCTTAACTCTTTCCTCCCTAAAACTTTAAATGGACAATTCCAGTTTCCATTTAAGTCTAATCCATTTCTGACTTTTATGGGTCGTTTTTGTCAATGTTTGGCATTATGACAAACAGTGAAGACCCTGATCAGAGGGCTCCTTTCGGAGCCCTCTGATCTGGGTCTTCACTGTTTGCATAGAACAAGTGTACTATTCACATGTACACTGTTTGAAAAGAACGCCTATATGCGGGACTAGGGTTCAAAGAGTTAAACCCATTACTCTATAAATAGTTGCCTTTATATGCCTCTACTTTATTCATCTACTGAAGGAAATAATTCCACTTTATACAGCCATGAAAAAGAACCATAAGAATTATTTTCTACATTCTAGCCTTATGGCCCATTAATTGTGCTTTACTTTCAACCTGCTTTAATTGGTCCCGTCTCGCTCCACAACTAGAAATGGTTAATATCAATTACCCTGTGGGAAGGTATTTAATTATTTTAGAACTAATAATTCCAGAATAATTTCTTGAATATTCATAAACCATTCTAGAAGCGGCCATTTAACGTTCATGAATATTCTGCAAACATTCAAGAAATTTGATGGTTTTAGAACCATTGTTCTAGAAGTACAAAGCTCTTAACCCATCATCCCATAGCCTGTTTCCAGTAGTAAAGAAAGTTGACCACTTAAAGCAGGTTGAAAGTAAAGCAGAATGCGCCTTTGGGCGCATTCTACTTTACTTTCAGCTTGCTTTAAGCTACCATCTGTTAGAATAATAGAATATATTTCTTATTGGGCATATTCATAACTGTATTAATTGGAACTATTTTTTTATGTGGAGGAATAAATAAAGGTGTAAAAAGGCGTATTTATGGGGTAATGGGTTAAACACCTTGTGTAGAATTTGTAAAGTAGTTCTTGAAGTTCTGCAACAATTCTAGAAGCAGCCACACTTTTCACAGGGGTTAAATTAGCTGTCATAAGTCAAAGATTGACATTCACCTTTAGTCTGTCAGGGGACTAAACTTAACAACATCAAACATTTCCTTTCTCATTTCAGCACCAAATCCTATGACGTTACTACTTGTTAGAATAGTCTCGAAGAGACGATTCTGATGAGTAGTGACACCATAGCGTTTATGCAGAAATAAAGATTTTAGTTTTTTTTAAATACTCCCCCTGATCTAGAGCTCTGGTCTGTGCAAAATCTTTACTAATCATTGTAAATTACAGTCAAACTTCGATATCTTAAACTCGTTTAACTTGAACAATCCGATAGTTCGACATAATATGAACTGCATTAATTCATGCTTGGTTAAGTCGAACATACCCATATTTCAAAGTTAAAACGTGGCTTAGCCACGTTTTAACTTTGAAATATGAGCATATATAATTTGACAAAACAAACTTCGAGATATCGAAGTTCGACTGTTTTAAAGAATACTGCATTTGAAGAACAAGGAGTTTGACCTAGAGGTATTTGACTTAATTCTTTGAATATGCTGGGTATTTGTTTTCATTGGAACAAAATGTTGTCTAGTATTGTATTAAAATTAATATTTTCTAAATTTATTTTCAAAACAGGGCCAGTGTGTCAAACATTTTGGATCCTGATGAGACGCTGCATTATGCAGCATCTCATCAGGATCCAAATTGTTTGCAAAAGTTTATCAATGGTTTCGCCGCTAGCATGTTAAGAGTTTAATTTCTAATCCTAAATTTTGGTCTAAGTGTCTGTCTAAATGAGATTATCCCTTTGAAATGGAGATTAATGCTGATTGCTTAAAAACTGTTGTCAAACAAATTTCAATACAACTGACCCATTACTCTGCTTTTTTAGAGAAGAAAATTATCCCAAGAGAAAAACAATTTTCAAGTGATGCTAAGTAAGAATTTTGATATTTGATCTTAATCCAAACTGTTTGAAAATGTAAAATGTTAGTAAACTGACAGCTAGCAATCTAAAGAGTAAATTCTGATCCCGATTTATGGGTCAACTTGTGACTATTAATGAGATTAATCCAGTAAGAAGTATGGATTAATAAGGATTGACCTTTGCTCTGGTGATCCTACATACCGTTCCAGTAGATGTGAGCATACTTAAATTAACATCCTCCAGTAGAAGTGATTTTTAGGGCATTGAATTTATTATTCCACAGAAGAAAATAGTTCCAATTTATACAGTTATAAACACTGGTACCATAAGAAAACATTTGCAGATAGTAGCTAAAAATAGGCTAAAAGTAAAGCAGAATGCCCTTTCGACCCATTACCCCATAAATACACCTTTTTAAGCCTTTTATTTATTTCTCGACTGAAGAAAATAGTTCTACTTCATACAATAATTATTAAGTACCTTCAGAAATATTTTTTATCCTAACAGATGGTAGCTTAAAGCAGGCTTTCAACCTGCTTTAAGTGGTCATCTGTCTTCACAACTAGAAACAAGATATGGGGTAAAGGATTAAGACATATATAGCTTTACTTTCAACCTGCTTTAAGTGACCACTTGTCTTCAATACTAGAAACAGGCTATGGAGTAAAGAGTTAAAGCAAGATATTTTTCTGTGTGACTGCCAGCCTGCTTTAACCCATTACCCCATAGCCTGTTTCAGGTATTGATGATAGGTAACCACTTAACCCTTTCCTCCCTGAAACTTTAAATAGACAATTCCAGTTTCCATTTTTGTCTAGTCCATTTCTGACGTTTAAGGGTTGTTTTTGTCAATGTTTGGCATTATGACAAACAGTGAAGACCAAGATCAGAGGGCTCCCAAATGAGCCCTCTGATCTGGGTCTTAACTGTTTGCATAGGACAAGTATACAATTCACATGTACACTGTTTGAAAAGGACGCCTATATGCGGGACTAGGGCTCAAAGGGTTAAAGTAGGTTGAAAATAGAGCAGAATGCGCCTTAAGGCACATTCTGCTATACCTTCAGCCTGCTTTAAGCTAACATCTGCTACAATATAGAAAATATTTTTCATCATACACATTTATGCCTGTATAAATTGTAACTGTTTTCTTTAGTGGAGGAATAAATCAAAGGCGTATTTATGGGGTTATGGGTTCTGTTTGATACACCAAAAACAATCTATAAAATGAACAGATTAAAACAGACCATCCTGAAATTTATCAACTTCCATGGAAATCTATTTTAATTTTTTATTTAGCAGCCAGGTAATTAGATAATCGTAAGTCAAGACAAAACAGGAGCTTTCTTATCCTTACCAGGAAAGATAAGAAACTATAACAGGGCTCCAGAAAAGAGGGAGTAAACTGAACAAATTCAACGTTTTCTAACTTATTTCAGCACCAATCCTATGGTGTTACTACTCATTAGAATTGTCTCGAAGAGACGATTCTAATGAGTAGTAACACCATAGGGTTTCATGCAGAAATAAAGATTTTAATTTTTGAAATACTCCCCTTATATGGAGCCCTGCTATAATAAGTAAAATGTGGTTTCAGTCTGCTGGTAAATCTGTTAAAATTGAAAATATGCTTTAACCCATTGCCCCATTAATACACATTTTTTCACCTTTAGTTTATGAACTGAAGAAAATAGCTCCAATTTATACACTTATGAAAATGTTCGAAATTTTTTTTTCTCTATTTCTAGTTAATGGTAGCTTAAAGCAGGCTGAAAGTAAAGCAAAATGCACCTTAAGGCGCATTCTGCTTTACTTTCAACCTGCTTTAAGGGGTCATCTTTTCAAAACTAGAAACAGGCTATGGGACATGTAATGGGTTAAAATACCGCTCTTTGAATAAATCCTGATCCAATTTATTCAGTGAATGCTCACGTAGTTAAAAGATAATTTTTTTAACTTATTTGAAATTTTGCTTTCAAAGTGGCCACTTATTTCCCAGCTGTTCTTATAGGATAATAATGGCAATTGTACATAGGTTTTTCCTGTGTACATGCAGTTCTACCAGTTCTAGAAATGCATCTTGCAGTAATTACACATCTACTTGGTAAACTAGGTAATATTACATTCTATACTAATTTCTTCACCTCCGGGAAATTGCAATATCCTATAATATACGTTCTACCAATAATGCTTACATTAGTCCAATATTTTAGTTACCAGTAAAACCTCTCTTAATTATTTCCTCCCTGAAACTTGAAATGGACAATTCCAGTTTCCATTTTAGTCTAGTCCATTTTGACTTTTAAGGGTTGTTTTTGTCAATGTTTGGCATTATGACAAACAGTGAAGACCCTGATCAGAGGGCTCCTTTTGGAGCCCTCTGATCTGGGTCTTCACTGTTTGCACAGGACAAGTGTACTATTCACATGTACCCTGTTTGAAAAGGATGCCAAAATGTGGGACTAGGGTTCAAAGGGTTAAACATCATTAAGAATAATGTAATTTTGGTTTATAAGACAAGTGACTGGCGCAATGCAGGATGAAAGTAATGCAGACAGCTCCTAAAGGAGCTTTCAGCATTACTTTTGTCCTGTACTAAGCAAGTACCTGCCTAAAAAGACTTTTATTCCTCCTAATTGGTTGGTATATATCAGATTGTTGCAAAGTATTTAATTTCAAAAGCAGCCACAATGTTGAAATTTTTTATGATTTGTGTAAAGCATATATACCAAGTTCATGCACCTGGTTCAAATAGTTTGACTGATTTTAGGTTGGATGCAGTATAACAGGGCTCCAGATAAGAGGAAGTAAACTGAACAAATCCATCATTTTCTCTCTTATTTCAGCACCAAATCCTATGATGTTACTACTCATTAGAATCGTTTTGCAGAGGCGATTCTAATGAGTAGTGACACCATAGGGTTTAATTCAGAAAATAAAGATTTTAGTTTTTGAAATACTCCCCTTATCTGGAACCCTGATTATAAGTCTTAATTATCATTGAACATCCCTCTGACCTAGGTCTGCATCCCTGTGAAAAGTTAAATAGCCACTTCTAGAACTTTAGAATTTCTTTAAACATTCTAGAAAAGGAGTTCAAGAACTTTTGTAGCTCTAGAATAATGGTTCTAAAACCATCAAATTTCTAGAATTATTTTAGATTTTTTGCAGAAAGTTCATGAACGTTAAATGGCTGCTTCTAGAATTGTTCATGGATATCCCAAGAATATTTTCTGTAATAGTTCTATAATAATTCAATACCTTTCCACAGGGGCAATATGTGTCTGAAACATTTATGAATCAACATAAACTGTTCAAGTTATGGAATAGCTTGCATGATAAATAAGGCAGAGCGTTTACTATGGTGTTACTACCCATTAGAATCGTCTCTTTGAGACGATTCTAATGAGTAGTGACACGATAGGGTTAAATTCAGAAATAAAGATTTTAGTATTTGAAATACTCCCCTTATCTGGAGGTCTGTGGCCAGCATAATTATTTAAGTTTTATGGGAACACCTAGATTTTACAACCAACAGTTAATGTTCATTACGCATATTGCGCAATATAACTACAAGCTGTGAAGTATGTTTTGAAGCGGGTTTCAAAATTATAAGACAGTAAATAATTGATAACTGATACAAAAACAAGAAGATAAATCAATTTGAAACACTGTTACGGTCCCTGCAGCGAAATGTCTGTAGTTAAATTTCCACAGATTTCATATCAACTTGTCTAACCCTTTCTCCCATAGATACACATATTTACGCATAATTATATTCATACCATGAAAAAATAGTTCCGATTTATACAGTCATGTGTATGTATCATAAGAATTGTTTCTATATCTTAGCAGATGGAAGCTTAAAGCAGGTTGAAAGTAAAGTAGAATGTACATTCTGTTTTACTTTCAGCCTGATATAAGTGGTCATGTCTTTAAAACTAGAAACGGGTTTTCTCACCTCTCGGACAGAGGTATCCCGAAATCTAGAGGGTGTGAGATAACCTTATCTGTCCGGACAGACAAGCCAAACTATTTTATTATAGGTTGTTATTGCCGTTGTTTTGACGTCGTCATGCATGCATTAGCGCATTAAAATACAGCTCGTCACTGTATAGCAAGTTAAACACATTTTTAGGGTTGACGAGGTGAGAAAATAAATCTAACACCACAGTTGAGTATCAGATGAATATCCCACCCTCGTTTGAAGATATTTTTGGAACACTCGGCGAAGCCTCATGTTCCAAAAATATCTTAAAAACTCGGCTGGGATATTCTTATCTGACACTCACGGTGGTGTTAGATTCACTATATATCTGCAGACAATGTCTTCTTCCGAATTTCTTAACCCTTTTCCCCATAGCTTGTTTCTAGTTTTCAAGACAATTGATCACTTAGCCCTTTACCACATAGAGGCACCTTTTAACACATTCAGTTTCATCCTCCGCTGAAGAACATAATTCCAATCTATACAGTCATGAATATATATGTATCAGAAGGAATATTTTCTTTATTCTAGCATATGGTAGCTTAAAGCAGGCTGAAAGTAAAGCAGAATGTGCCTTAAGGCACATTCTGCTTTACTTTCAACCTGCTTTAAGTAGTCACCTATTTTCAAAACTAGAAACAGGCTATAGGTAAAGGGTTAAAACAGGTTGAAAGTAAAGCAGAATTCTCCCTGATCGAACCATTAAATCTGAGTCCTGCACTATTTGTCATACAGCGCTCCTTCTCTACAACGGCCCTTCCAACATCGACTCCCTCCTTACAACGACCCAAGTCACAGTTCCCTAAACACAACAATTATGTCCACATATTCACGACTACAATGCTGTCTTCTTAATTTTGTCGTCTGCTGTTTTTCTTAAAGTTACATAATGGACATTTTGACAGACAAAAGACTTAATGACGAGTAATATACAGCTAGAATCCAGATCAGACGCCGTGTTACGTGGCGTCTGATCTGAATTCAAGCTGTTTGCAAATGTTGGCCAATTTCCCTCCCTATAACGACTCCCTCTGAACAACGGACACAATTTTTGTCTCCCCTTGGGTGTCGTTGTAGAGAGGGAGTGCAGTATTTACAAGTTGGTTAAGGACAAACCACATCAGCTTCACTGCAAACAAATCAATTTTGGAAACTGGACGATTCCATTATAAGAACTCAGCATTTTAAGTGTACACTATTATGAAGTGTTAGATAAAATGTCTTGCACAATCTTGCACCATCCCAGCCTCTGTTGTCAATATTATATCTTCTACATTGATGTATGTTACTCACAAGAAAAAAACGAATCTGAAAATGTAGTCGTTTTTTGTTTGTTATATACAGTAAAACCTGTATTAAAACTACCAGCACTATAATGCCATTCAAAGAAAAATATAAACTGCAAACAGAAAGGTGACTGCTTAATACAAGACAAAAGTAATGCAAAAAGCTCCTACAGGAGCTTTCTGCATTACTTATGTCCTGCATTAAAACAGTTACCAGTCTTAAGAAGTATTTATGTTGCTGCATGAAATGGCTGTCTGAAATAGAAGTTCAACTGTATATTGGCTATCTCTGATCAGTTCTGCATTTTCTCCAAGTTCCACAACTCCCCTGGGTATGATTTGCAGAGTTAACCCTTTTCACACTGAATAATTGTCTTCTGCTAAAAAAGATGTCTGCTCAACTTGGTTAAATTTTTTCTAACATTAGCAAAACGTAACTAAAGCGACAATCCCGACTAAGCCCTATGTTTTTTGTGGCCTAGTCTTGATCCAAAATGCTTGCAAATTTAAGCTCTTTGATGCTGGTGCCCAGGGTTGAAGGGATAATTATTATATTTTGTCAATGGTTGTAGGAAACCGTGGCAAGCTGCAATCTGTATAGTCAATCCTGTATTTACAGACCCATGTGCACTGGTTGCTTAATGCAGCATAAACATAATGCAGAAAGCTCCTATTATCTTTTCCCATCATCCGGGTATTTTATGTCTTACGCTTACAGTCTCGGTCCTACTCGGAGAAAACTAGCTTATCAGTGTGCGTGCTCTTCTAAGTGTAAAACAAACTGAGGGATGTCAAATGAAGAGGGTATGACTTAGGATTGGAAAAGAGAATAAGAGCTCTTCCTGCATTATTTCTATCCTGTATTAAGCAGTCACTTGTTACAACAGTTTTCCACACTACTCTATCTAGTGGTGGCGTCATACATTTATTTTACTGACTGTAACTGTACAAGTTTATATATCTCTACAATATGCACATTAACTCTTTGAACCCTAGTCCCGCTTATAGGTGTCCTTTTCAAACAGTGTACATGTGAATAGTACACTTGTCCTGTGCAAACAGTGAAGACCCAGATCAGAGGGCTCCGAAAGGAGCCCTCTGATCAGGGTCTTCACTGTTTGTCATAATGCTAAACATTGACAAAAACAACCCTTAAAAGTCAGAAATGGAGTAGACTAAAATGGAAACTGGAATTTTCCATTTGAAGTTTTAGGGAGGAAAGAGTTAAGGCACATTCTGTTTTACTTTCAGCCTGCTTTAAGCTATCATCTGCTAGGATTTTGAAAAAAATTCTGATGGTTCATTTTCAAGACTGTATAAATTGGTCCTATTTTCTTCAGCGGAGGAATAAATCAAATGTGCTAAAAGGCGCTTCTATAAGGGAAAGGGATAAACCTGTTCCGCCCTAGCCATCAGTTCAAAGCACCTATTTCTAACAGATACAGAATATTAATATACATGTTTTGTGTTAAAGGCAGATAAATGCTTCAAGCAAGGTGACTGTAAAATCTGCAGAAAGCTCGGGACTGTGTTAAATGCAGGTGTCCTTTTAAAACAAGATGAAAGGAAAGTAGAAAGCTCCATGCTATACATTCATCTTGCTTAAAGCTTCCATTTGTAGTACCAGCGCCTTAACCCATTTCCCCACAGCCTTTAGTATTGAAGAGAGGTGACAACTTAAAGCCGGTTGAAAGTCAAGCAGAATGCGCCTAAAGGCGCATTCTGCTTTACTTTCAGCCTGCTTTAAGCTACCATCTGATAGGATATAGAAAATATTCCTTATGAAACATGTTCATGATTATATAAATTTGAACAATTTTCTTCCTTGGAGGAATAAATTATAGGCATAAAAAGGCATATTTATGGGGTAATGGGTTAAATTATCTTGACTTGAGCACATTTTCAGGGCACAGTAATGGTGTCCTATGGTGCATAGAATGTGATGGAAAGGCTTAGCTGATAACGGTTATTGCAGAAGTTCATATCTATATGATGTGCACATTAAAATGTGCATTTTATGACTGAAATAATGCCTTGTAAACTTTCGAAACTCATTCACCCCTGGAACTTTTAGTAGACAATTCCAATGTCTTATTAAGTCTAGTCCATTTTTGTCTGTTTAGGGTTTATTTTAACAATATATTTCAAAATGACAAACAGTGTAGACCCTGATCAGAGGGTTTCTTAAGGAGTCTTCTGAACAGGATTTACACTGTTTGCATGGGACAAGTGCAATCCTCACATGTACACTGTTTGTAAATGACGAGTATACTCGTCGCTAGGGTTGAATGTGTTAAAACCATAGAAATGATGTTTATGGATATTTGAAAGCAGTCAATATCTTATACTTGATGTTGCACAGTCAGTAACACGGCATATATTTAATCATGATCTTAAATGTTACTTGGATTGTATAAGGGCAAATATAGCGAATAGTTTTTCTAGTTTTGAAAACAGATTATTACTTAAAGCAGGTTGAAAGTAAAGCAGAATGTGCCTTGTGGAACTGTTTTCTTCAGTGGAGGAATAAATTAAAAGCGTAAAAAGGCATATTTATTGGGCAATGGGTTAAGAGGTAATCTGCATTAAATATTAAACTATCATACCTTATCAGTTGGATATAGGTGATCAATGCACTTTAACCCATTACCCCATAAATACACCTTTTAACGCATTTAACTAATTTCTCCACTGAAGAAAATTGTTCAAATTTATACAGCCATGAATAATCACCAGAAGAAATATTTCCTTTATGCTAACAGATGCCAGCTTAAAGCAGGTTGAAAGAAAAGCAGAATGTGCCTTAAGATGCATTCTGCTTACTTTTAACCTGCTTTAACCCTTTCCTCCCTGAAACCTCAAATGGACAATTCTAGTTTTTAATTTAGTATAGTCCATTTTTGACTTTTTAGAGTTGATTTTTACAATATATGTCAAAAGGACAAACAGTGTAGACCCTGATCAGAGGGCTCCTTAAGGAGCCCTCTGATCAGGGTCAACACTGTTTGCATATGACAAGTGTACTCCTCACAGGTACGCTGTTTGCAAAGGACGCATATATATGCGTGACTAGGGTTCAAAGAGTTATGTGGTCATCTGTCTTCAATACTGAAAACAGGCTATGGGGTAATGGGTTAAAGATACCATCATTACCAAAAGGAAATTATATATTAAGTTATAAAGACTTTTGACTTCCAACAAATAAGAAATGAACTGCATTTTTTTGGCGTTTAAGCAAAATAAACAACAGAAAATGATCAGCAAATTCCATGAATCCTGCTAGCATTTCATGGTAAATTTGTCGAACATTTTATATCTTTAATTTCCCTTAACCCCCCGAAAGTTTCAGTTCATTTCTTATATTTACATTATGTTTGCTGTAATTTCTAATATTAAATGAACATCTAATTAGTATGTATGTATGTTTAAACCATATTAGAGGTTATAATTATGTAGAAAGGGAAAGGCAGTATACACACACGACCAAGGCAATATGGTATTTCCGATCTTTTATTTGTTCCAACATTTCGATCCCTAATCGGTATTTTTCAAGGATCATATTAGAGGTTGTTCACACAAATAATGTGTACCCTGCAAGGAACAGCCATAACTGCATTACTCAGGCAAAGCAACAAAATGATTTGCAGAGAGCAGATCCATAAGCCCCGCCTACTCTGCACAAGATATCCACAAGTCCCCCCCCCCCCCCTTTAGATAAAGTGTGTCTATAGGAATTAAACGTCAATTTATTCAATGGAGTTGAATGGGGCGAATGTAAATATCAAAGCAGACCTTCAATTCCATCTGTGTTCATATCTATAAAGTTTAATTCTGAATTAATTGAATTTTAAAATGCCTTCAGCTCTTGGAAGGCTTATGATAACAACACATACATTTGCAATTACAAATCAGAGGCTAAGTTACATGTTTGGTGTTTGATCTGGTTCTAATTTGTTTCTCACTTGAATGGATATTTTTGGCAATATACAAAAGAATAGCAATATGGCAATTTGGAAGTAGACAACAGTTTTTCTGAGTTCAAAGAGTTAAAAGTCTTCTCTCTAATAGTCTTCGCTAAAAGAAGCCTCACCTCTCTTATTTAGTTATTCTAAGCCTCAGACGTCTGCGACTCCGGAAGATAATCACATATTTAGATTAAATTTTGATTCTAAGCAATTGATACAGTACACTTTCTCTTAAGCAAACATCTACTCGTGGACAATTTGAGATCTTGAAAGGCAGATCGTTGCTAGACCCTTTACCTCATAGAAGCGCCTTTTAGCGCATTCAGTTAAATCCTCCGCTGAAGAAAATAGTTCCAATTTATACAGTCATGAATATGTATCATTTGGATTTTTTTTATTCTATCAGGTGGTAGCTTAAAGCAGGCTGAAAGTAAAGCAGAATGTGCCTTAAGGCACATTCTGCTTTACTTTCAACCTGCTTTAAGTAGTCGCCTATTTTCAAATCTAGAAGGAGGCTATTGGGTAAAGGGTTAATGTAGGACAAAAGTAATGCAGAAAGCTCCTTTACTTTTGTCCAATATTTAACATACTACACGTCTGAAAGACTTACATAGGACATATTTAGATGATTAGGACAGGTTTAATTGTAGACTATAAACCAAGTTATCTAAAATTTGGTTCACTTTTAACTCTTTGCATGCTGGGAAATTGTTTGTCTGTAAGATTAAATTTGTCGTCTGCTGTTGTTCTAAACAAAGAATTTTGAAAAGTTCTTTTCAAAACAGCCTGGTCAGAGTGTCAAAAACAGTTTGGATCCTGATGAGACGCGGCGTTATGCGGCGTCTCATCTGGATCCAAACTGTTTGCAAAGGTAATCACTGTAGGATAGATCTATATCCACCACTAGCATTGTAAGATTTAATTCTTGAAAAGGGTGTGACTTTTAAATTTTTGTCAAAGCTCAATTTGCGCGAAATACAATTACACTTTTGTGAAGCTGTCATTCTCGACAGACAGCTATAAACGTTTTCAAACTGCAATCAGGCCTCCAGATTCATAAGAATCGTCTCAAAGAGAAATTTCTAATGAGTAGTAACACCACAGGAATTCAGGCACATAAGAAGCAAAATAGGAGGGGGGGGGGGGGGGGGGGGGGGGGGGGGGGGGGGGGGGGGGGCACACTCTTCATCTTAACATTGTCAACCCCTGTTCCTATGGGTCTGGCATTTGTTGCTGATGTTGAATTTGTTTGGTTTATTCCCTCTTATCTGGAGCCCTGTCCAATGCTTAATTACTATTTAAGAATGGATTAAAGCAATATGAAAGTTAAGCAGAAAGCTCCTGTATCCAACCTTTCTGCTTTACTTTCATCTTGCATTAAGCTGCCCCCTGTCCTGATAATCATCAATGATTCTTTGTTTGAGAAAATCATATTTACCAGAGTACCAATTTTTAGTATACCAATTTCATATCAGAACATTTGCCTGAAAGTGAACCTCGGAAACATGCCACATTGGAACATGCCCTTGGGACTTTATCCATTAACCCATTTCCCCATAAATTTACCCTTTACCCCCCTTAATTGCCACCAATAGTCCTTAAAACCTTAAAAAATTACCTCAGTTGAGTGGTTGAGACATTCACAACACTGATAACAAAGGGAGAAAACTCAGTAATAACAGTTCTTTTCAGGAAAGTGGTTATCTTTCTTTCATTGCTGTTGAAATTACTTGTTCAAAGGCTGTTCAAAAGAAAATCCATGGAAAGTCTTTACAACACTTTCTGCATATCTTCTTGTTTTGAAAGCAAGTGACCACTTAAAACAGGTCATTCAGGAGCTTTCTTAGTAACCTTACTTTCAAACTGCTTTAAGTTCCACCAAGCTAAATACTGGTATAGCTTGAAAAGTACAGTGAAATCTCTCTTTTACAACCACTAAAATAAGACTAGTTGGTTGTATAAAAGACTGGTGGCAGCTTAAATCAAGATGAAAGTAAAACAGAAAGCTCCTATTATTTTAGTGGTCATTTTTCAGAGTATTTCGTGTATTTGGTTTCTATGACACTCACCTGTGGTCTGCACTGTTGCACTGTCCCCTGATGACAGGGATATAGCCACGTCCCCAGCCATTCCCCCGATCCCACTGTCAGGATTAGAATCTCGCCCGTAACTATCCCGTACACACTTGTTCCGCGCCAACTCACAATCCAATAGCTGCAGTTTGGGCGGCCCAGTCTCGGGTTGTGATGGGTGATTGTCATCAGCACTATTATCTCCTGTGTGCTTACTGTCTGGACCCGTACCGTTTTCCCCGTGCCCATACTTCAACCCGGGCTTAGGCTCATGGGTCATCTGTCCTATATAGGAGGGGTCATCATGAAAGCCCTGATCATGTTCATGTACACTGCCTGTCATGGAGTCTGTTTCTGGAGACACTGGTAGATTTTGTAACATACGTTTGATTGAATCACTGTCAAACTCCATGTTATAGACTGGGGTAAGTGGGGTCTGAGGTGTGAGGGGTTCGGGAGGTGAGGGCCATTCAGGGGACTCGGAGAGGTGATCAGCACTATGGGGGGACTCTGGTATCAGTTTCTGTGGCTGTGGTGCTAGTATACGTACACAGTCTTTATGCACCACGACCTTAGCATTAGGGTCCTCATCCACAGGCGTACCTGCCTGCTCCGTCTCTATGACCGGAGTACTGTTAGTAGGCATTGGTGCGTTTGCCACGGTAACACTTTTACGCCCATTAGCTGCAACCAAATCACAAGTGTTATCAAATCGTCCAATAAAAGCTGTCTCGAGTCTTACATTTTCAAACGATTTTGTTGGCGTTTTACCAAATGATGAAAATGTTCTTTGATTAGATGGGCTTTGATTCTGGTGGTTATTAGCAAATGACACTGGCACTGCAGACACTGAGCGCACACCCTGGTAGATATGTCCATCACTTCCCTGTGACGCCGACTCCAGGTTGACCGAGTATCGCCCAGCAGGTTTGTTCACGCTTTCGTACACTGAGGTGGAGGTGGAGGAAGGTTTGAGAATTCCCCGCGGCTGATTTTGTCCGTCGGCGTTGGACTCTGTCTGTGTTCTGGGTATGGTGGCAGCTTTCTCAGCATGTAGAGTCTCGCGGTCTGTCTGCTGGGCAATACACTCACAGGGGTCAAGCTGGTTCAAATCATATGGACTGGACGTGGTCCTACGCTGGTCATGTATCGGGGAGTTGGGCGAGGAGGCCACCTTGCCTTTACCCTGGAATGTAAACCGTAAAAATCCTAAAAATTGGGACACCTTGTACATGTATAAGTGCTGTATTTTCCTAACAAGGGCAACCATGGCCCTAATTCGCTCACCTGGTACACCATGTAAAACTTGACATATAGTGACCTAGATTACAACTGGACATGGCCCATAATCAACCATTAAAGTGTTAACAAGATTTTTTATATGATTTGACCAAGTGACCTTGTTTTTGACCGGACACAATCCACATTTATTTTAACCTAGATTTGATGTAGGCAAACATTCTGACAATTTTTCATTCAGATCTAATGATATTTGTAGCTGTTAATACCGTTTTTCTTTGATTTGACCTAGTGACCTTGTTTTTGACCCAACATGACCCATTTTCGAATTTGACCTAGATATGAATTAAGCAAACATTCTGACTAAGTTTCATAACAAGGGCCACTACGGCCCTAAATCGCTCACCTGGTACAGTGTAAACAAGATTTTCCTATGATTTGACCTAGTTTTTGAACGGACACAATCCATATTTGATTTTGACCTAGATCTGATGTAGGCAAAAATTCTGACAATATTTCATGCAGATCTAGTGAGATTTGTAGCTTCCAAAAGGTTAACACTGTTTTTCTTTGATTTGACCTAGTGACCTAGTTTTCAACCAGACATCATTCAAAATGAACTGAGCTAGATATCAATGAGGCAATCATGTTCAGCAAAATTCATTAAAATCCAATGAGAGTTGAAGCATCTAGAGTGTTAACAAGTTTCCCCTATGATTTGACCTAGTGACCTAGTTTTTTACTCTAAATGACCCATATTCGAACTTGACCTTGGTATCAATTAAGCAAACATTCTGACCAAAGTGCATAAAGATCAGATGAAATTTATAGCCTCAAGAGTGTTAACAAGGTTTTACTAAGGAGCAGTCTGATCAGGGTCTATACTGTTTGCTCAGGCCTGTCTGTCACAATACTTGAGGGTTATAACGGTACCTTAAACCTCTGATTATACAACAAGTCATACACCATGAGGCTCAGTCTAAGATTTAACCCATTACCCAAAAACTAGTTTCTATCTTTACTTTACTTCCAGCCTGCTATAATTAAACCCTTTTATAAACTTTCAGTGGGGATTCATTTTCAATATGTTTCCCTTTTAGTGAGGACTCACCTTTGGTGGACTTAGCCTCAGCGAGTTGGCAGAGGACGCTTTCCTAGCAAATTTCTGGCTTGGAAACTGAAAAAGAAAGTGGTAATTATGAGAACTGATGTAACTTTACTTTCAGCCTGCTTTCAGTAATGTCTGTCCTGAAAACTGAAATCATGGTACAGTCGAAACTCGATACTTCGAACTCGCTTAAATTGAACTTACCAGTATTTCGTAAGTTTAATTTCGATAACTCAATCTGGCTTAAGTCAAACATACCCGTTTTAACTTCGAAATATGGGTATGTTCGAACAAACGCGAGTTTGAAGTATCCCGTTTCGACTGTATAAGGGAAGGGCTACATATTAGTGGCAGCTTTAAGCAAGATTAAAGTAAAGCAAAATGCCGATGAAAATATTTCTAATATACTTTCATCTTGCTTTAAAAAGTCACTTGTTTTAACCTCTTACCCATAAACCCGATCCTAGTTTTGAAGACAGATGACCACCTAGAGCAGGTTGAAAGTGAAGCTCAACCTGCTTTAAAGACTTTTCCTCAGTCCATTGAGGGACCACCAGCATATTGTTCTGGAGGTGTCAATGTAACTGTCAAATCACATGCAGTTTACCTGGTGAAGTCCAGATTATACTCATGCTCTAGTGATTTTCAATGGTTATTTCTAACCAAACTATCAAATATAAAGGTAGAGCCTCACACAAGACGCTTCAATGGTTCAATATGCACAAGACCCATGCTTTTTGCAAGGAAATTGTCTGGCAATGTGTTATGACCAAAAGGTCTTCAGGAGATGTCTTTAAGATACCACCTGAAAAGATGTAGAAATGCCTTTACTGGAAAGTGGAATTGTCCATTAAAACGTTTAAGGGTGAATAATAATATTAACTCATTTAACTCTTTGAATGCTGGGTACTTCTTTTTTGTCAGCAACAGTTGTGATTGGCTGATGTTCTAAAAATAGAAATTTCTAATTTTCTTTTCAAAGCAGAGTCAGAGTGTCAAACAGTTTGAATCCTGATGAGACGCCTCGTTACGCGGCGTCTCATCAGGATCCAAACTGTTTGCAAAGGTTATCACTGTGGCATATATTTCCGCCGCTAGCATGCAAAGAGGTAAAATAACCCAAACATAGATTATAGATTTGATTTGTAACGCCACTTTTAACAGTATTTCAGTCATATTGTGGCATCTAGCTTATTTCAGGTGGAGGAAGACCCCAGAAGCCCTTTATGCACTGTTTCAGACACAAATCGGCAACTCCATGGGTAGAACCACTAACCTTCCACAAACCAGCTGGAAGGCTTCCCCACATGAAAAATCCAATAAGCCAAAGGACAGACCAGGGACACATTAGGCAATAAAAACAACTATGTGTATACCAGACAAAAAAAAGAAACGTCTACTATAATATATAGTGCTTTACTCTATAGCATGAGATCTAAATAAATGCTTTATATTTTTCACTAAAGTTTTCTTTTACTGATGCAGACATCTTTTTTATGTTTCAAACCAACACATTTTATTTTCTAATTGATACACCATGGAGCTCCCAATTCTCGCAAGATGTTGAATAAAAGTAAATAAAAGGCACACACATTTTAAATGTGGACATTTCTTTTTTTGTCTGGTATGTTTCTGGGGGCTGTCTGGCTGGTCACTGAACTAGGTCTAATTGTAATGGCCTTAGACATTATGACCCAAGTTTGGTAATCATTAGATAAGAACTATACAAATTAGAGATCATAGGTCCGTTTCATAGACATAATTGTCAAAGAGTAGACTATAAAGCCTCAACATTATGACCACTTAGTAGAAGGCTGGTCTCTGGTGTTTAACCCATTACACCATAAAAACGCCTTTTTACGCCTCTATTTTATTCATCCCCTAAAGAAAATAGCTCCAATTTATACAGTCATGAATATGTATCATAAGAAATATTTTGTACATTCTAGCAGATGATAGCTTAAAGCAGGCTGAAAGTAAAGCAGAATGCGCCTCAAGGCGCATTCTGCTTTACTTTCAACCTGCTTTAAGTGTTCACCTATCTTCAAAACTAAAAACAGGCTATGGGGTAATGGGTTAACCCATTACACCATAAATATAGCTTTTAATAATGCCTATAACCCTTTACCCCAAAGTCAGTTTCGAAGAAAGGTGACCACTTAAAGCAGCCTGAAAGTAAGGCAGAATGCGCCTTAAGGCAAATTCTACTTTACTTTAGGCCTACTTTAAGCTATCATCTGCTAGGAAAAAGAAAATATTTATTATGGTTCATTTTCATGATTGTATAAATTGAAACAATTTTCTTTAGTGGCAGAATAAATTAAATGTGCTGAAAGGCACTTCTAAGGGGGAAAGGGTTAATTTATTCCTCCTCTGAAGAAAAAAGTTCCAAGTTTACAGTCAACAGTATGCACCGTAAGAAATATATTCTATTACATCCTGGTAGCTAGAAATAGGCTAAAAGGCACATTCTGCTTTACTTTCAACCTGCTGTGGTCACTTATATTTAAAGGTTTGAAGACAAGCGAGGGACCACTTACACATAAAGCAGGTTGAAAGTAAAGCAGAATGCCTGCCTTAAAGACTTTTCCTCAGTCCATTGATGGACTCCCCCCCCCCCAATTGTCTCGATAGGTGTGAATTTAACTGACAAAGCATGCAGCACATGCTATACCAATCTCAATTTACCTGGTGAGGCCCAGATTATACTCATCCTCTAGTGATTTTCAATGGTATTTCTAACCAAACTATCAAATATAAAGGTTCATTAAAGCTTCAATGGTTCTTTAATTGCTACCGACATGTCCATAAGATCCATGATTTTTGCAAGGAAATTGTCTGGCAGGGCGTTATGATCGAAAGGTCGTGAGGAGATGTCTTTAAGCTAACATCTGCTCATGCCTGTATAAAGTGGAACTACAGTATAACATCTCTAGTATGATCACTAAATTGTGTTAATTATTAGGTGTTTAAGACAGGTGACAGCTTAAAGCAAGGTGACAGTAAAATAGAAAGCTCCTGTAGGAGCTTTCTGTTTTACTGTCACCTAGCTTGCTTTAACCCTTTCCCCAATAGAAGCGCCTTTTAGCAGCTATGATTTATTCATCCGCTGAAGAAAATAGTTCCAATTTAATCAGTAATGAATATGTATTTTAGGGAATATTTTTCTATATTTTAGTACATGATAGCTTAAAGCAGGCTGAAAGTAAAGCAGAATGCGCCCTAAGGCGCATTCTGCTTTACTTTCAACCTGCTTTAAGTAGTCACCTATCTTAAGTACTAGAAATAGGCTATGGGGTAAAGGGTTATAAGCTGTCATCTGTATTTTACACAATTAATATTAGCCTTCTTTTTAGTGGTCGTAACAAAGAGGTTTCACTGTATTGTCTTCATTGGAGAAATAAAATAGAGGCATAAAAAGGTAAATGGATATAAGTATCTCAAAACATTAAATGTTGTCAAAAGATGATTTATTAAAGAGGCCCAAGAGAGTGTTGTTACTAGAAGGTAATGTAAATTGCATCCTGCAAATGTGTCCATTGACTGTATCTTAAATCATTTGTCGAAAGATAATTTATGAAAGAGACCCTATAGAATCCGAACAGGATGTCTTTAACCCTTAGCCCGCCAAATAAATTGTCGTCTGCTATATTTCTCGCCTGCTTCAAGTTTCAAAGTGTCAAATAGCTTGGGTCCGGATGAGACGCCGAGTAACTCCAAGCTGTTTGCATATGGAGCTATAGTCATGAGTGGCAGGCTAAGGGTTAACTCTTTGCATGCTGAGTAATGATTTTCATCTGCAAAAACTGTCATCTAGTATTGTTCTAAAATTAACAAAAATAACAAAAATAAAATTTTAATACAGTTTCACAATGTCAAACAGGTTGGATCTCATCAGGATCCAACCTGTTTGCACAGATAATCACGATTCTGATGCAAGCGTGCAAAGAGTAAAAATATGGCATTTTCAGCAATTCAAAGGTAGATAACTCTTGACCTATTCCTCCGATTTCAACCATAATCAACCTCATTCGAACTCTTATAGTAATATACAATCTGAGCAAGTTTGAGAAAGATTGGATAAAATCTGTGGCCTCTAAAGTATAATCACTGTTAAATATGGCATTTTCAGCAATTCAAAGGTGCTATAGATAACTCTTGACCTATTGGTCCGATTTTTACCGTAATTGAACTCTTACGGTAATTTACAATCTAAGCAAGTTTAAGAATGATTGGATATATATTGTGGCCTCTAGAGTGTAAATACTAAAATTGCTGAGAACGGACGACGGACATTTAACCCTTAGCCCGCCAAATAAATTGTCGTCTGCTATATTTCTCGTCTGCTTCAAGTTTCAAAGTGCTTCAAAGTTGCTCAAAATTGCTGAAAATGTTGTCCGAGTGGCAAACAGCTTGGATCCGGATGAGACGCCGAGTTACTCGGCGTCTCATCCTGATCCAAGCTGTTTGCATATGGAGCTATAGTCGTGACTGGCAGGCTAAGGGTTAAGGATTGCAAAAGCTAAAAGCAGACAATCTATCAACTGCAGCATCCTATAATGTGTTCATTGACATAGCCTCCCAGTGAACCAAATAACCAGGAAGTCTCTTAAAACCCCCAAATATATTTCTCTGTCACAAAACATTTTGCTCCACATGCTCAACAACCATGTGCAATTCCTGCGTTAGCCTATTGTATGCTGGGTAATATTTGGTGGCCATTTTAAAATGTCGTCTGCAGCGGGTATAACTCAAATATTTGCAAAAGATTTTAACAGTTTCTGATAGAATATTGACCTTGCTGCAAACAGTTTTGATCTCAGATCAGGCCAAAACTGTTTGCCTAGAGGTAAACTAAAAGTGTATCCCACATAAAATGGGTTAGGATACTACTTGTCTTAACATTTAATGCCGAATTTGTGAATTACTAACTGCACTTTTGAAATATACATACATTACTCCCTCTCTACAACAGCTCTCTGAACAACAATATCTTCCTTACAACAATGCTTGTCGCTGTTCCCCCAAACAAGACATTTATGGTTAACCCATTTACTGCTGTAATATCGTCTACTCGAAATTATCATCTCCTGCTTTTTTTTTTCACAGTTACAATTAACTTGGACATTTTGACAAAATAAACATAACAGATTAGTGGCAAACTAATAACTGCAATATGCGGCGTCTGATCTGGATTCAAGCTGTTTGCAAATGTAAGCCTCATTACAGTGGAGAATGTGTTATTCTTTCCCAATAAATGCGTTTAAGCTAAAACTATTATTTCCAATACAAACAGTTTGGAGCCAGATCAGACGCCGGGTAACCCGGTGTCTGATCAGGCTTCAAACTGTTTGCCACTCAGCTAAATATCAATAGTCAGAATTGTCAAGAAGTTGTTATTTTCTACATTTTAGTGTTTTGCGTTTGCGTACGTTTGCGTTTAAACGGGAAAGAATAACAGATTCTCCACTGTATAACAACTCCCTCCTAAGAACACACAAAATCTTTGTCTCCCATTAGGTGTTGTTGAAGAGAGGGAGCACTGTAGTATAAAAACAAACTTCCTCAATCCAGAGACCTCTCTAAATTTAGCCTTTTCTTCAGCATGGAGAGTTTAGTATTCTGAGGGTTTACTGTAAGTTCCCTACTTTTACTTAACCCTTTCCCACATAGCATGTCTCTAGTACTGAATATAGGTGTCCACTTAAAGCAGGTTGAAAGTAAAGCAGAATGCGCCTTAAGTGCATTCTGCTTTACTTTCAGCCTGCTTTAAGCTATCATCTGCTAGAATATAGAAAATATTTTGTATGATACATATTTATGACTGTAAAAATTGAAACTATTTTCTTCAGTGAAGGAATAAACTTAATGCGCTAAAAGGCGCTTCTATGACGCTTCTATGAGGGAAAGGGTTAAATTAAGGTCCCTTTTCAAATTGTTTAAGGCATGTGGATGCTCAAAGCAGGATAAAAGTTAAGCAGAAAGCTCCTGTACGAGCTTTCTGCTTTACTTTCATCCTGTTTTAAGCTATCACCTCACTGTCTTCCATGCCATCAAGACAGTGGTCTAATCAGTAGCCACAACAGAGACACTTTACTGTAAAAATTATTTATATAAACTATGTTGGCCATTAAAGACTCGTTTTAATATATCAAATGTAATTACAGCTGAATGCGTGAACAGAACATTGTGTGACGATAAATTGCTATTAAAGTCACTGTGGCGTAAAACATTTGCCGTATTCAGTAACTGAAGCACGGATTATGACGTGCAGTTACAAGTCTTCTAATTACAACCATTTAAACAAACACTCATTGATGGATGCTTAACCCATTACTTCATACTGATGCCTTTTTACGCCTTTAATTTATTCCTCCACTTACGAAAATAGTTCCACTTTATACAGTCATGAATATGTATCATAAGAAACATTTTCAACATTCTATCAGGCTGTTCAGTTTCCTGCTAAACTTTCATCTTAAGCAGTGGTCTGCCTACTAGCTGGACGTTAAGTAAAACCTTGCGCATAATCTCTGATCTAAAACAAAGCTGTTTGCAATTTAAAGACATTTCCTGAGCTACTTTCGGTGATAATCCCTATACAGGCAGTTCCCTTGTAAAAATCATGATTTTCATGCATATCTGTATTACTGTGAATCATTGATTCATGTGAGTATGCAGGGCCTCTCTAGACAACTTGAGATTGGTGACATTGGCTGGGCACACTTTGCTCCTGCTTTACAGTTACTTAGTCTATCGAGAACAATGAGGGGGGGAGTCCATCAAAGGACTGAGGAAATGTCTTTAACTCTTCGCATGCTAGCGGCGGATATATCTGCCACAGTGATTACCTTTGCAAACAGTTTGGATCCAGATGAGACACCCCGTAACACGGCATCTCATCAGGATCCAAACTGTTTGCCATTCTGACACTGAATTTAAAAGAAATTTTGAAAAATTCTAATTTTAGAACAGAAGCAGACGACAATTGTTGCAGACGAAAAATTTACCCAGCATGCAAAGAGTTAAATGGTCATCTATCGTCAATACTAGAAACAGTCTGTGGGGTAAAGGGTTACTAACTCTATTTCTTCCGCTAAAAGGTCGATATAGTCTTGTGACTGTAAAATATGACAATAAAAATATTTTGCTTGTCAAACAGTCTTGATCCAGATCAGGCGACATGTTATCCATGTCTGTTAAGGATCCAGACTGTTTGTAACTTGGGCTAAAAATCAAAATCAAAACTGTACAGAACATTTATTTAATTTTAGCTAAAAATAGCAGATAACGAATTCGAAATGGATAATACTTTCTGAGATCTTTTATCGTAAAATGAAGTGTATTGTTTTTACACAAAATGATGCTATGTCTAAGTGTTAACAACAGGGCTGTGAACTATACTGTATGGTTCAAATAAATCGTTTTCAGTGCCAAAAATCCCTCCGAACACCAAAGAGCTCCATGTTTTAGTTATAATTTCCTTCCACAAGCAGGATGGTGTTGAAGATCATCTTTCCGCACCTTCACCTTTGTTACATTCAATCAAACCTAGCTACGCTGCTGGCTTTTAACATTGTTTTCACCCATTACCCCATAAATCACCTTTTTATGCCTTTATTTCCTTCCTTCACAGAAAAAAATAGTTCCACTTTATTCATTTACGAATAAGTACCATAAGAAATGTTTTCCATATCCTAGCAGACTGTATAGCTTAACCCTTTGAACCCTAGTCCCGCATATAGGCGTTCTTTTCAAACAGTGTACATATGAAAAGTGCACTTGTCCTATGCAAACAGTGAATACCCAGATCAGAGGGCTCCTTACGGAGCCCTCTGATCTGGGTCTTCACTGTTTGTCATAATGCAAAACATTGACAAAAACAACCCTTAAAAGTCAGAAATGGACTAGACTAAAATGGAAACTGGGATTATCCATTTGAAGTTTCAGGGAGGAAAGAGTTAAAAGGGTGCATTCTGGTTTACTTTCATCCTGCTTAAATGGTCACCTATTGTCAATACTACAAACTGGCTATGGGGGTAATGGGTTAAACATTTTCCAAGGCAAAAGTAGTTTCACGTCACAAAAATTCATATCCTTGGGCTTTTTGGTATAATAACCTTAGATTTTATTATTTTAAAATCTTACCTCAGTGAAAAATGACCATAATTATATCCATTTGAAAACACCAACTTTTAAAATTACTACTTATAAACTGCGGCCCAACCTGAATTGAGCAATCATTTGACAAACCATGGCTTGCAACAGCTTAACCCAGTACCCCATAGCCTGTTTCTACTTTTGAAGATATGTGAACACTTAAATCAGGTAGAAAGTAAAGCAGAATGCGCCTTCAGGCGCATTCTGCTTTACTTACAGCCTGCTTTAAGCTATTATCTGCTAGAATATAGAAAATATTTCTTATGATTATTTTTTGTGACAGTATGAAATTTTCTTCAGTAAAGGAATTAATTAAATGCGTAAAAGTGTGTATTTATGGGGTGAATGGGTTAATGCAGAGCAAAGACTAAGGAGCTTTCGCTTTGCATTAAGCAGTTACATGTGTTTTTTCTCTCACTTTTTTCAGTACTTAAAGAGAACCATGGGCAATATTTGAGACAGCTTACAGCCTAAAGCAGAACTTATAAAATATTTCCAAAGTTTGCGTTACTTTTGCTCTTTACTCAATAGCCTGTTTCTAATATTAAAACATAAGTGACCACTTAAAGCAGGTTGAAGTAAAGCAGCATGCACCTTAAGGTGCATACTGCTTTACTTTCAGCCTGCTTTAAGCTACCATCTGCTGGAATATAGAAAATACTTCTTAATAATGACAGTATAACTATTTATGTCAGGATAGGAATAAATTAAAGGTGTTAACCCATTACCCCATAAATACGCCTTTTGACGACTCTAATTTATTCCATCACTGAAGAAAATAGTTCCAATTTATATAGTCATGAACATGAATCATAAGAAATATTTTCTATATTCTAGTAGATGGTAACTTAAAGCAGGCTTTCAACCTGCTTTAAGCAGTCACATATCTTCAAAACTAGAAACAGGCTATGGGGTAATGGGTTAAAATGCATAACTATAGAGTAATGGGTTAAAACAGCAATATTCAGTATATCGACAGATGACAATTTTTTGCAGACGACAAATGACTTACTTGAAACCGTAAATAAACCACCCGACAAACACTGTAAGCCTCTGTTTACATTTTGTAAACTGCTCAGCTGCACTAGAGTTGTTAAAACAGGCAATGAACCAAGCAACTACCTACATGAAATTGGAACTTTATCTACTATTTACGATCAACATAAAACAGGTTAAATCTCCCCAACAATTACATCCTTAACTTACCCCGCTGAATAAAGAGATTGAACTCTGCAGCTATTGGCTGAATCGTGATTATATTTGCAAACAGTTTGGATCCTGATGAGACGCCGCGTAACGCGGCGTCTCATCAGGATCCAAACTGTTTGACACTCGATCTGACCCTGTTTGAAAAAGAAATTTCGAAAAATTATTTTTAGAACCGTAGCAGAAGACAATTGTTGCAGACCAAAATAAGTTTCCCAGCATGCACAGAGTTAAACTACTTCATAGATATAGAACTCTTTCCATGCTAGCTATTGGCAAAACTGCAATAACTTTGCAAAAAGTTTGGATCCATGCAGACGACAATGATACGTAGCACGGAAAAAGTTCGGAAGTTCTGATCATGGGGAAAAAATTAAGTAAATTCAAACTTGAGATATGACAACACTCATTACAACTAATACACAATTAAGAACCTATCAAGTTATTGATACAGACAGCAGCTTAATGCAGGACAAAAGTAAAACAGAAAGCTCCTAAAGGAGATTTCTGCTTTCCTTTTGTCCTGCATTTCCTATTGTTCTGCATTAGACAACTAGTGACCTATCTCTAGAGAACTGAATGTTATTCAAGGAAAAGCTATATGTGTGTGTGGTGGTGGTGGTGGGGGGGGGGGGGGGGGGGGGGGGGTTGCAATAAAACAGGTGTGACTGTATTCTATGTATCAGATACGGTAATAATATTTAATGATGGGTATATTTTCAATTGATGTAAACTGGAAAGAGGGAACAAGCTTAGTATATTAATGCATCAATATATATGTATCTTTTACATCATTAGGTGTTATGTTAGTAGAGAAAGCGGGAATATTATTTCACATAAAAATGCCCCCTTCACTCACGTCACTAAAACAAGAGCCCCATGGGGCATATTCGCTCACCTGAGAATAATTGGAACAAGAGCCCCATGGGGCATATTTCGCTCACCTGAGAATAGCTGACAAAATGGAGATCATGATTTATGTCCAGGACGGGGTCATTTTTTACCCGAGGGGCATTATTAAATTTAAACAATCTTGATAGAGGACCTGTAGAAGATGCTATATGCCAAATATCTAAGATCAGGGTACTAGGGTTTTAGACAAGAAGATTTTTTTAAGTTTCCATCGAAAAAATCTATTTTTAGCTCCTGTGACCTACATATGCAACAGACTGGAACCATTTGAACAAAATAGTTAAGGACATCTATAAGTGTCACCATGCCAATATATCAAAGCTCTGGCCATATTGGTTTCAGAGGAGAAGACCTTTGAAAATTTCACTATATAACTCTATGTAAAACTGTGACCCCCGGAGTGGGGCCAATTTTGACCCCAGGGGCATAATTTGAACAAACTTGATAGAGGACCTGTAGATGATGCTATGTGCCATATATCTAAGATCTGGCCCTTGTAGTTTTTGACAAGAAGATTTTTTAAGTTTTTATAGAAAAAATCTATTTTTAGCTCCTGTGACCTAGATACGCAACAAACCGGAACCATTTGAACAAAATAAGTAAAGGATATTTAGAAGTGTCACCATACCGAATATCAAAGCTCTGGCCATGTTAGTGTCAGAGAAGAAGACGTTTGAAATTTTCAATATATAACTATAATTATGTAAAACTGTGACCCCCGGGGCTGGGCCAATTTTGACCCCAGGGGCATAATTTGAACAATCTTGATAGAGGACCTGTAGGCGATGCTAGGTGCCAAATATCTAAGCTCTGGCCCTTGTAGTTTCAGAGTTGAAGATTTTTTAAGTTTTCATTGAACAAAATATATTTTTAGCTCTTGTGACCTAGAAATGCAACCGACCAGAACCATTTGAACACAAGAGCCCCATGGGGCATATTCGCTCACCTGAGAATAATTGGAAAAATGGAGATATTGATTTGTGTCCAGGACTGACCTAGATATGCAACAGATCGGAACAATTTGAACAAAATATGTAAAGTATATTTAAAAGTGTCACCATACAGAATATAAAAGCTCTGGCCATATTAGTTTCAGAGTTGAAGATGTTTGAAAATTTCACTATATAACTCTATGTAAAACAGTGACCCCCGGGGCGGGGCCAATTTTGACCCTAGGGGCATAATTTGAACAAACTTAATAGAGGACCTGTAGGCGATGATATTAGCCATATATCTAAGCTCTGGCCCTTGTAGTTTTAGACAAGAAGATTTTTTAAGTTTTCACTGAAAAAATCTATTTTTAGCTCCTGTGACCTAGTTATGCAACGGACCAGAACCATTTGTACAATTTCGGTATAGGACATCTAGAAGTGTCACTATGCCAAATATCAAAGCTCTGGCCATATTAGTTTCAGAGAAGAAGACGTATGAAAATTTCACTATATAACTATGTAACTATGTAAAACCGTGACCCCCGGGGACGGGCCAATTTTGACCCCAGGGGCATAATTTGAGCAAACTTGATAGAGAACCTGTAGGCGATTCTATGTGCCAAATATCTAAGCTTTGGCCCTTGTAGTTTCAGACGAAGAAGATTTTTTAAGTTTTCATGGAAAAAATCTATTTTTAGCTCCTGTGACCTAGTTATGCAACCGACCACAACTATTTGAACAATTTTGGTAAAGGACATCTAGAAGTGTCTCCATGCCAAATATCAAAGCTCTGGCCACATTGGTTTCAGAGAAGAAGACGTTTGAAAATTTCACTATATAACTCTATGTAAAACTGTGACCCCCGGGGCGGGGCCAATTTTGACCCCTGGGGCATAATTTGAACAAACTTGATAGAGGACCTGTAGATGATGCTATGTGCCAAATATCTAAGCTCTGGCCCTTGCAGTTGTTGACAAGAAGATTTTTTAAGATTTCCTTATTTTTTCAATTTGGTTGCCATGGCAACCACAGTTCTGCATTGTTTTTAATTCTTTGAACAAATTTGAAAGAGCTTGACCCAAGGAACATTTCTGTAAAGTTTGGTTGAATTCTGTCAAGGGGTATAGGAGGAGATGTCATTTGAAGCAATTGTTAACGACGACGCACATACGCACGACGGACGACGCCGAACGCCGGACACAGGGCCATCCCAATAGCTCACCTTGAGCCTTTGGCTCAGGTGAGCTAAAATTGAAGATATAGATTTATGTCCAGGACTGACCTAGATATGCAACAGACCGGAACAATTTGAATAAAATATGTAAAGTATATTTAAAAGTGTCACCATACAGAATATAAAAGCTCTGGCCTTATTAGAGTCAGAGAAGAAGATGTTTGAAATTTTCTTTATATAACTCTATGTAAAACAGTGACCCCCGGGGCGGGGCCAATTTTGACCCTAGGGGCATAATTTGAAGAAACTTAATAGAGGACCTGTAGGCAATGATATGTGCCATATATCTAAGCTCTGGCCCTTGTAGTTTTAGACAAGAAGATTTTTTAAGTTTTCATTGTAAAAAATCTTTTTTTAGCTCCTGTGACCTAGTTATGCAAAGGACCAAAACCATTTGTACAATTTTGGTATAAGATATCTAGAAGTGTCACTATGCCAAATATCAAAGCTCTGGCCATATTAGTTTTAGAGAAGAAGACGTCTGAAAATTTCACTATATAACTCTATGTAAAACTGTGACCCCCGCGGCGGGGCCAATTTTGACCCCAGGGGCATAATTTGAACAAACTTGATAGAGGACCTGTAGGCTATTCTATGTGCCAAATATCTAAGCTCTGGCCCTTGTAGTTTCAGACAAGAAGATTTTTTAAGTTTTCATTGAAAAAATCTTTTTTTAGCTCCTGTGACCTAGTTATGCAAAGGACCAAAACCATTTGAACAATGTTGGTAAATGACATCTAGAAGTGTCACCATGCCAAATATCAAAGCTCTGGCCACATTGGTTTCAGAGGAGAAGACGTTTGAAAATTTCACTATATGACTCTATGTAAAACTGTGACCCCAGGGGCGGGGCCAATTTTGACCCCAGGGGCATAATTTGAACAATCTTGATAGAGGACCTGTAGATGATGCTATGTGCCAAATATCTAAGCTCTGGCCCTTGCAGTTTTTGACAAGAAGATTTTTTAAGATTTCCTTATTTTTTCACTTTGGTTGCCATGGCAACCAGAGTTCTGCATTATTTTTAATTCTTTGAATAAATTTGAAAGAGCTTGACCCAAGGAACATTTCTGTAAAGTTTGGTCGAATTCTGTCAAGCGGTATAGGAGGAGATGTCATTTGAAGCAATTGTTAACGACGACGGACGACGGACGACGACGGACCCCGGACACAGGGCCATGCCAATAGCTCACCTTGAGCCTTTGGCTCAGGTGAGCTAAAAACAATTATTTTCTTTTAGCTCATTACCCCATAAATACACACAGGTGAAGCTTAGACTTCTTTTATTCAATATAATATATATTTACATAATATACATATATACATATACAAAAATATAAAATACACATTTTTACGCCTTCAATTTATTCCTCAACTGAAGAAAATAACTCCACTTTATACAGTCATAAAAATGTTCCATAAGAAATATTTGTTATATCCTAGCAGATGATAGCTTAAAGCAGGCTGAAAGTAAAGCAGAATGCTCCTGGAGGTGCGACTGAGAGTAAAGCAGAATGCGCCTGAAGGTGCATTCTACTTTACTTTCAACCTGAGTTAAGTGGTCACCTGTCTTCAAAACTAGAAACAGGCTATGGGGTAATGGGTTAAACTTGTAAATGTACCTATAATCTTAAATGTGAACACATAATTTTCACAGGTTTTCACATTCTCAGTGGCATTTATTTATAAGCTATTTATCAGATATTGATTTGTTAAAATTTTACGTCGCTTTTAACAGTATTTCAGTCATATCGCAACATTCAGCTAATCACAGGTGGATGAAGACCCCCAGAAGCCCTTTATGCATTGTTTCAGGCACAACTCGGGAACTGGGTAGAACCACAGACCTTCCACAAGCCAGCTGGAAAAGCTTCCCCACATGAAAAATCTGAACAACCCTACTCGGATTCGAACTCACAGCGGTGAGGAGCTCAGTGATGTAAGTCGCAGTGACTATACCACTAGGCCACTGAGGCCCCAGCTATTTATCAGTTTCATCTATTATTAATTTTTCAAAAAATTGCTAGCAATGACTTATTCACCATTTTCAAATGTTTTCGATCCAGATCATATTCCAACTGACTTAGGATCAAAACTAACTTTGATCATATTTCTGTAAATCTAACTCTTTGCATGTTGGGTAATTTTTTCGTCTGCAACAATTGTCGTCTGCTTTTGTTCTAAACTTAGAATTTTCAAAAATTCTTTTAAAATTCAGGGTCAGAATGTCAAACAGTTTGGATCCTGATGAGATGCCGCGTTACGCGGCGTCTCATCTTGATCCAAACTGTTTTCAAAAGTAATCCCATCATAAAGTCATAGATCTATATCTGCAGTTAGCAGGGTAAGAGTTAAAGTACCCACTAATTTTACTGTATTTGTTGACTGTTTGCATGCTGGGTAATTTTTTCGTCTGCAACAATTGTCGTCTGCTGTTCTAAAAATAGAATTTTTCCAAATTTCTTTTCAAAAACAGGGTCAGAGTATCAAATAGTTCTGATCCTAATGAGACTCCGCATTATGAAGCATCTTATCAGGATTCAAATTGTGTGCACAGATATTCCCCGATTCGGCCACTAGCGTGCAAAGAATTAAACGTTAAAGACATCCACAATCTAAGTACATTCTGAACAATTCTCCATTCAGCAGAACAGACTTGTCAGGAGGACTAATCAATAAGTATTCACGCAATATTTACAGTTAAACCTGTATTCAGCAGCCTACAGGGCTCCAGATAAGAAGGAGTAAACTGCACAAATCTAACATTTTCTCACTTTTTTTAGCATCAAATCTTATGATGTTACTACTCATTAGAATCGTCTCTTTGAGACGATGCTATTGAGTAGTGACACCATAGGGTTTAAAGCAGAAATAAAAATTTTAGTTTTTGAAATACCCCCTTATCTGGAGCCCTGAGCCATTTAATTAAACCCCTGTGAAATCTGTAAACAGAGATCTGTAGCTGCCTAACGAGCGAGGAAAGTAATGCAGAAAGCTTCTATATGAGCTTTGAAGCTTTTTGCATTACTTTTGTCCTGCATTTAGCCAATACCTTTCTTTAATACTACTTTAGTTAAAGTTGTTTTAAAGTACATGTAGATGGTAAAATCATGTTGCACAATTTTACTATGTACATGCTGGGTTATATTTTCGTACGCCACAATTGTCTGCTATTGTTCTTTAAAAAGATTTTCAAAATTTCTTTCCAAAACAGGGTCAGAGTCTCAAACAGTATGAATCCTGATGAGACGCCGCTTAAAATTTATGCGGCGTCTCATCAGGATCTAAACAGTTTGCATAGGTTATAATGGTTTCACTCCTAGCATGCTTCAAGTTAATTAACCCTTTGAACCCTAGTCCCGCATATAGGCGTCCTTTTCAAACAGTGTACATGTGAATAGTACACTTGTCCTATGCAAACAGTGAAGACCCAGATCAGAGGGCTCCGAAAGGAGCCCTCTGATCAGGGTCTTCACTGTTTGTCACAATGCCAAACATTGACAAAAACAACCCTTAAAAGTCAGAAATGGACTAGACTTAAATGGAAACTGGAATTGTCCATTTAAAGTTTTAGGGAGGAAAGAGTTAACACTTTGCATGCAAATGGGAAAAGTCTTACTTATCATTTTAACTGTTTGGATTTAGACGCTCACTCACTGTCTTTATCCAGATGAGAAGCAGAGTAACCCAGCATCTCATCAGCATCCAAACTATGACACACAGACGTTATTTTGAGAAGAAATGACAGAAACTCCTAATTGTAGAAACAATAGCAGACGACAAATCTTGCAGACGACAAAAATACTTAGCACTCAAAGAGATAAAGATTTCTTTTGTGCCTCTCAAGCATTTTGTATCAAAAGTTCTTTACAAAACTGGGGAAAAAATTCTTTCAACAATCTTGACTGTTAAACCAAAAATCGATCAAAAAATTCAAAAACCAAGAACAAAGATTTACGAGAAATGAAATGAGTGTCAATATAATAAATCTCATTATAACAAGGAGGACATCTCTCGTCTTGAGAGTAACAACAGGGCTCCAGATAAGGGGAGTATTTCAAAAAAATAAAAATCTTTATTTCTGCATTAAACCCCATGGTGTCACTAGTCATTAGAATCGTCTCTTCGAGACTATTCTAATGAGTAGTAACACCATAGGATTTGGTACTGAAATGAGTGAGAAAATGTTTGATTTGTATAGTTTACTCTCTTATCCGGAGCCCTGTAACAAAATGAATGTTCTTCTATACTGAGATTCATGGAGTCTTCCCATTTATTATTAAGTGTCATATATGGTCGAAAAAACCAAAGCCATCACTAAAGGTGATTTATAACGAGTACACGCACACAAACGGCATCAAGCAAAAAATTATGGACATTGTTAAGTCAAAACTCTTTGCAGGCTAGCGACCGGATTGTGATTATCTCTGTAAACAACTTGGATCCTGATGAGATGCTGCAAAATGCGATATCTCATCTGGATCCAGACCATTTGACACTCTAATCCCCTTTTAACCCTTAGCCTGTTTCTTGTTTTGAAAATAGGTGATCACTTAAAACAGGTTGAAAGTAAAGCAGAATGCGCCTTAAGGCGCATTCTGCTTTACTTTCAGCCTGCTTTAAGATATATTATCTGCTAGAATATAGAAAATATTTCTTATAATTTTTATTTGTGACAGTATAAATTGGAACTATTTTCTTCAGTAGATGAATTAATTAATGCGGGTAAAAAGGCATATTTATGGGGTAATGGTTTAAAAAGAAATTTTGAAAATCTATTTTAATACCAGTAGCAGCTCCCTCCCTACAATGGCCTCCCTCCAAACAACAGACACAATCTTTGTCTCCAATTCCCCGCTGGAAACCAGTTTATGTATGTTTGCAAACAGTGCAGATCCTGTAGGAGCCCTCTGATAAGGTTCTACACTGTTGGCTTTACTTCATTTTTCTGAAATACCTTCTAAAAACACCTAAAATTCACCCGTTACTTCATAAGGTTAAAAGTAAAGCAGAATGTTTTATTTTCAGTCTGCTTTAAGCTTGTATCAAGCTAGAATATAGATAATATATATTTCTTATGCTACCTATTCATGACTTTTAATTGAAACTTCTGAAAAATACTGTTGAAAGTGACGTAAAATCATCACAAATCAAATTATTAATTGAAACTTCAGTGGAGGAATAAAACAGAGCCCTAAAATTGTTAAGATAAGAGGACAGTAAATTAGAAAGCTCCTGAAGGAGCTTTTTACTTTACCTTATATTGTTTTAAGCTATCACCTATATTTAACACCATATGAATAAGGTGTTACATATGGAAAGGGGAAGTAACTCCAGAAGCACCATACAGGATTTCTTTCACTGAATTATCTCCCTTGAATTAAGAAAATTTACAGTCTTTTGATACCACAAAAGGTAACTATGCAGGAAATTTAAAACTATATCCTACAGCAGTGGACTAGAATTTTTTTTTTTGAAAAAGGGACTAGAATTAGCATGCCTAAGCAGCAAATACATGTGCCACAGTGATTATCTTTGCAAACAGTTTGGATCCTGATGAGACGCCGCGTAGCGCGGTGTCTCATCCAGATCCAAACTGTTTGACAACCTGACCCTGTTATGAAAAGAAATTTTGAAAACTCTATATTTAGAATTGTAACAGACGACAATTGTTGCAGACAAAAATTACCCAGCATGCAAAGAGTTAAATTGGTATTGTTCATTTGAAGTTTCAGGGGTCAATAACGGGAAACCAAGGACAGGGTCAATATTGAACCCATCATAACCCCATAAATAAGCCTTTTTTACTGCTTTAATGTATTCCGCCACTGAAGAAAATAGCTCTAATTTATAAATTCATGAATATGCCAAATAAGAAATATATTCTATTTACTACCAGATAGTTGCTTAAAGCAAATGAGAATAGCCATAATCATCTTCCTGAAATCATTATCACCTCATCTCATCATCCTTCATCGGTGTTATATGACCTATCTTGTGTCATAGTGCAGTAAAACCAAACTCAATGATATAAGTTTTCAGGTTATCCTTATGGCTGCCATGGCAACTGGACAAATTTTTATGTGGACCAAGCCAGAAACATTCCTTGGAAGTGTAGTTCAATTTGGATCATTATTTGAAATGTTGTTGCAACACGAACAGCCAATCACAAACTACTGAAATTGACCGCAATAGATTACCCAAGAAACGAACTCATTAAAACGTCTTTGACTGAAATTCACCAATAACTCCTCAAATTTGAAGACTAAAAAATAATCTCTAACACTTTGCATTGGCCCCCGGCTTGTACCAGAATGACAGAAGCTGGGAGCCATCTCAAACTGTTAGAGATTACACTTTGAGTTTCTTGTCTACAAGAATTGTGTGAAATCAGGGTCAGGTATAAATGGGTTTTCTTGTTAACTCTTTGGATGCTGGGTAATTTTTTTTCGTCTGCAACATTTGTCATCTGCAACTGTTCTAAAATAAGCATTTTCAAAATTTCTTTTAAATTCAGGGTCAGAATGGCAAACAGTTTGGATCCTGATGAGACGCCGCGTTATGCGGCGTCTCATCTGGATCCAAACTGTTTGCAAAGGCAATCACTATGGTGGATATATCGGCCGCTAGCATGCAAAGAGTTAACCATAACAGCAGGGGAAATCCAATATATCTATCCTATGCAAACAGTGTAGACCGTAAGGAGCCCTCTGATAAGGGTCTACACTGTTTGTCATACTTTGTAATATAGGCAGAAAAAAAACACCTTGAAAAGCTATGTAAACTAGTCATTATTTAGCAAAAGGAAGAGTCCATTTAAAGATTCAGCATGGTTAGGGTTAAAGCCATTCAATTTGCCTCTAGGATGTTAGACGTTTATGCTGTGTTGCATGTAACTATCAATTTTACAATATGCAAACAAGCAGCAACCAAAGACATAAATTTGCTTTCAACTCGGGCAAAATAAATCGTATTCAATGCTCGCCCTATCCATGCTCGAAAATTGCCTGCTTCAATGATGTTTCAGACAATTCCTGTTATAAACCAACCAGTTACTTCCTTTTATGCAGCAGAATCATCATCTAAAATATCTGAACTGTTAATATCCATATCATCTGCAGAGTAATTCGGCAGCAGATCTCGATCCAAACTGTCCGAAATTGCAAAACAATCTGGGAGAGTCACTACAAAGTGTTAATTCTCATTGAGCTGCAAAGCTATCATCCACTAGAAATCTCATCTTCTAGGAACTGAATCATTTACATAACATTGAAAACAATATACTTGTAACATTTGCTGAGAATTTGTTGCAACACCTACACAGTGTTACATGTCAAATATACAGTAAACCCATTACCCTATAAAAAAATCGCCTTTTTATGCCTTTAGTTTATTCATCTACTGAAGAAAATAGTTCCAATTTAATTAAGAAATGAACTGATTTTTTTCGGCGTTCAAGCGAAATGAACGACAGAAAATTTCGGCAAATACCATGAATCGCGCTAGCGATTCATGGTAAATTTGCCGATAATTTTCTGTCATTCATTTCGCTTGAACGCCGAAAAAAATCAGTTCATTTCTTATATTTACAATATATTTGCTGTAATTTCTAACATTAAATAAACATTTTGGCAGTACGCATGTATGTTTAATCCATATTAGAAGTCGATAACACGCTATAAGGAACAGCCATAACCGATTTACTGAATCTGTGTACATTCGAAAGCAGAAAAAATAAGTTCCATTGTCAACAACTTGACAGTTTGGTGCGAAAAATGCCGATTTATGATGTCATTAGATGTGACGTAATTTTAAAGTAGGATAAATATATCGGGGTTTTATTGTCATAAAGAAACGCAGATATAGGCCGCTGTTTATAAGGGAGATTCTTATGTCAATTTTCTTGCAATTTATCTCATTTATAAAGAAGAATATTAGTCGGGAATCATGGTTTCCACTAGTAGGAAGGCATAGATCGGTTGAGAACAAATTTTGAAAAAATCTGCCAAATGTTTGCTGCCCCAAGTTCCAAAGATTAATTCCCGAATGAAAACTGCATATGCCCCGCCTCCCCTTCGAAACTTTTCCACAAGTCCCGCCCTCTCGAAAATTGGTGTTTATATGAAATGAACACACTTTTTGTCAATGGAATTGAATGGGGCGATTGTAAATATACAGTTATGAATATTAAAAATTAAAAATATTTATATATTCTAGCAGATGGTAGCTTAAAGCAGGCTGAAAGTAAAGCAGAATGTGCCTTTAAGGCACATTCTGCTTTACTTTCAATCTGCTTTAAGTGGTCACTTATCTTCAAAACTAGAAACAGGCTATGGGGTAATGGGTTAAACAAGTGTACAGCAACCTTTTAGATCAGTGCTTAACCCATTACCCCATAGCCTGTTTCTAGTTTTATAGACAAATGACCCTTAACCCATTACCCCATAGCCTGTTTCTAGTTTTATAGACAAATGACCCTTAACCCATTACCCCATAGCCTGTTTCTAGTTTTATAGACAAATGACCCTTAACCCATTACCCCATAGCCTGTTTCTAGTTTTATAGACAAATGACCCTTAACCCATTACCCCATAGCCTGTTTCTAGTTTTATAGACAAATGACCCTTAACACATTACCCCATAGCCTGTTTCTAGTTTTATAGACAAATGACCCTTAACCCATTACCCCATAGCCTGTTTCTAGTTTTATAGACAAATGACCCTTAACACATTACCCCATAGCCTGTTTCTAGTTTTATAGACAAATGACCCTTAACACATTACCCCATAGCCTGTTTCTAGTTTTATAGACAAATGATCCTTAACCCATTACCCCATAGCCTGTTTCTAGTTTTATAGACAAATGACCCTTAACACATTACCCCATAGCCTGTTTCTAGTTTTATAGACAAATGACCCTTAACCCCATAGCCTGTTTCTAGTTTTATAGACAAATGACCCTTAACACATTACCCCATAGCCTGTTTCTAGTTTTATAGACAAATGACCCTTAACCCATTACCCCATAGCCTGTTTCTAGTTTTATAGACAAATGACCCTTAACACATTACCCCATAGCCTGTTTCTAGTTTTATAGACAAATGAGCCTTAACCCATTACCCCATAGCCTGTTTCTAGTTTTATAGACAAATGACCCTTAACACATTACCCCATAGCCTGTTTCTAGTTTTATAGACAAATGACCCTTAACACATTACCCCATAGCCTTTTTCTAGTTTTGAAGATGGGTGCACCACTTAAAGCAGGTTAAAAGTAAAGCAGAATGCACCTTAAGTCGCATTCTGCTTTAAGTTCAATCTGCTTTAAGCTATTATCTGCAAAAGTATAGAAAATATTTCTTGTGATACACATTCATGACCATATAAATTGGAACTGTTTTTTTCCTGTTGGGGAATGAATTAAAGTCGTAAAAAGGCATATTTATGAGATAAAGGGTTAAAACAGGATGAAAGTAAAGCAGAATGTGCCTTAACCCATTACCTCATAATGGTTATAGTTTTGAAGACAGGTGACCACTTAAAGCAGGTTGAAAGTAAAGCAGAATGTGCCTTAAGGCACATTCTGCTTTACTTTCAGCCTGCTTTAAGCTAAAATCTGCTAGGCTATGTAAAATTTTTGTAATGGTTATTGTTCATGAGGGTATAAACTGGAACTATTTTCTTCAGCGGAGGAATAAATTAAACACGCTAAAAGTCGCTTCTATGGGGGAAAGGGTTAAGGCGCAAATTTAGGCTACCAGTTCCAAGCTAGAATATAGAAATTATTTCTGATGTTAAATATTCACAACTATTTTTTTCAGTGGAGGGATAAATTGGGTGTAAAAAGGCATATTTATGGGGTAATGGGTGAATGGAAGTCTTGCAGAAAATCTCTAGTCAGTTTGTTATTGGCATAATAAGTGTAAAGATTCTCAGAATCTTGGGGGAAGCTGAGAATCTTGGGGGAACCGTCTCTGTCAATATCTCGCTGCAATCTCCATCATTCTAATGTATCACTTCTTGTGAACATAAAAAATACCAACAGACAGAATTGGAAATACAGAGATATTGGGTAATACTACATGGTTATTGCGCAATACCATATTTAGCCTATTCTGAGATCTCCATAAAAGAGAATAGCGATGCCTTAATATATAAATATTCATCAATATTAAACATATTAGTCTGATGCCATAACTTGCTGATTGTGTTCAAGACAGGTGGCTGCTGAAAGCAAGATGAAAGTAAAGCAAAAAGCTCCTGAAGGAGCTTTTTGCTTTACTTTCATCTTGCTTTCAGCAGTCACTGGCTTGTCTTTTATCCCCATTCTAGCTAATTTTCAGTGTTTTAAGACAGATGGATGCTTAACCCTTTGGACCCTAGTCCTGCATATTGGCGTCCTTTGCAAAAAATGTACATGTGAATAGTACACTTGTCCTATGCAAACAGTGAAGACCCAGATCAGAGGGCTCCTAGGAGCCCTCTGATCAGGATATTCACTGTTTGTCATAATGCCAAACATTGACAAAAACAACCATTAAAAGTCAGAAATGGACTATACTTAAATGGAAACTGGAAATGTCCATTGAAAGTTTTAGGGAGGAAAGAGTTAATGAAGTCTATGTATAGCAGAAATCTTCTTAACCCATTACTCCATAGCCTGTTTCTAGTTTAGAAGATAGGTGACCACTTAAAGCAAGTTGAAAGTAAAGCAGAATGTGCCTTAAAAGACATTTCTGCTTTACTTTCAGCCTGCTTTAAGCTTTTATCTACTAGAATACAGAAAATATTTCTCACAGAACATATTAATGATTGTGTAAAGTGGAACTATTTTCTTAAAAGGAGATATAAATTAGGGCCGTAAAAAGGCGTATTTATGGATTAAGAATGAACTTGTCAGGATGCATTGCATTTTATCAGGAAGGTATAAATGAAGAATCTATTAGGAACAAGTAAGACCAGGAAGAAAACACCATTTTACGCCTTCAATTTATTCTTTGACTGAAGAAAATAGTTCTAATTTATGCAGCCATGAGTATGCATCATAAGAAATATTTTCAATATTCTCGAACATGGTAGCTTAATTAATTAACCCATTAACTCATAAGCAATAAACAATATCAGAAAAACCATCAGGCAAGACCACATAAAGTGGCAGATGGTGAAGGTGGACCCCCACGACCGTGACCACTGGAGAAGATGTATAAAGACCGCCAGACAACGTCGAACCCCTGACGAAGGGAACACAGATGCTAAACTAGGATAGTGAGTGAGTGAGTGAATGCTTATCTCAATACAAGCTAGTGGATTAAAGTGTGTCAAAATGAGTCAGTATGAGAATATTGCGCAATGCGTCAATATGAGTCAGTATGACTTGAACCACATTCTGCTTTACTTTCAACCTGCTTTAAGTGGTCACCTAACTTCAATTCTAGAAACAGGCTATGGGGGTATTGGGTTAATAAAAGAACTAGTTGTACCCATTTCTATTCATTATAAACAAATACCACTTACAAATGTGTGCTTTATCCTAAGCAAATTAAGACATTTGCAAACAACGAAGACTCAGATGCCATAAATGACAAATTTCATAAACAGAAATTTTGATATATATCCTAGCAGAATGGTAGCTTATAACTGGCTGAAAATAAAACATAATGTGCCTTAACTCTTTGAACCCTAGTCACGCATATATGCGTCATTTGCAAACAGCGTACCGCTGTAAGGAGCACACATGCACTATGCACACAGTGTTGACCCTGCTCAGAGGGCTTCTTATCAGGGTCTTCACTGTTTGTCATTTTGATACATATTGTAAAAATCAACCCAAAATGTCAAAAATGGACTAGACAAGATTGATAACTAGAATTGTCCATTTGAAGTTTTAGGGAGGAAATGGTTAAGGTGTATTCTGCTTTACTTTCCATTTGTATTAGCCCACAACACTATAAATACGTGTTTTTACGTCTTTAAATTATAATTCTCCAATATAGAAAATAGTTCCATTTTAAAAAGTTATGAACATGTACCATAAAAAATAATTTCTATATCCTAGCAGATAATAGCTTAAAGCAGGTTTAAAGTAAAGCAGAATGCGCCTTAGGGCGCATTCTGCTTTACTTTCAACCTGCTTTAAGTAGTCACCTAATTTCAAAACTAGAAACAGGCTATGGAGTAATGGGTTAAGGTGTACAATGTATTCTGCTTTACTTTCAACTTGATTTAAGCAGTCACCTGTCTGAAAAACTAGAAACAAGCCATAGGGTACTGTGAAACGGGTATTTTTCGCGTCATGAATATTTCGCGAAATGCGATTTTGTATTAATTCGCGACATCGTGCAATATTTCTAGCAGGTGGTAGCTCAAAGTAGGCTGAAAGTAAAGCAGAATGTGCCTTAAGGCACATTCTGCTTTACTTTCAACCTGCTTTAAAATGTCACCTATCTTCAAAACTAGAGACATTCGCGAAAATTATACTATCCCGAATAAAACTGGTGTCATATGGTATTTTGACCCGGGGGTAAAATGACCCGCGGGTCAAAATAACTTAAATTATTTTGACCCGCGGGTCATTTCACCGCTATGGTGAAATGACCCCCCCCTGCGGTATTTTGAACCCCATCCATAATTTTTTTTTTTTTTAAATGACTAAAAATTAACATTCTACTAACTAAAACACTGCAAAGAGCTGCACAGTCTACACACTATTTGACAACAGTTACTATAATAAAGAATAATTATCAATTATAGTATCCGATGTAGGGCTGCATTGGTTATCTTGAAGATAAAGTCTTCAACTCTTTGCATGCTGGGTAAAAAATTTTTATGCTATTATTGTCGTCTGCTAGTTCTAAAAATAGAATTTTCAGAGTTTCTTTTCAAAACAGGGTCAGAGTGTCAAACAGTTTGGATCCTGATGAGACGCCGTTTTAAGCGGCATCTTATCAGGATCCAAACTGTTTGCAAAGGTTATCATGGTTTGCTACTGTTCTAAAAATAGAATTTTCACCGCTAGCGTGCTAGATTTAAAATCAAGACCACATTGTCGCTCTTTCCACTCTAGGGTTACATTTAATTTGACATTTCCGCATTATGCCATAATAGGAAGATTATTCCAATATCCAACACAGCCATATGGGAGTATTGTTTCAGCTAATCTTGTCAAAAAGATTCTGCCTTTTCAATGTGGATTACATTCGACATTCAGATTTTTATTCCATTAACCCGCTGATCATAGCTTGACTGAGATTTTATATCCAGATTTAAACCTACGCAGTTCCAGTTCCGTAGAAAATAACCGTTTTTCCAAATGCTAAAATTTAACACTTTGAATGCTAGCAGCGGATATGTTCCACAGTGATAATCTTTGCAAACAGTTTTGATTCAGATGAGATGCCGCATAATGCGGCATCTCATCTGGATCCAAACTGTTTGACACTCTGTTCTTGTTTTGAAGAAATTTACAAAATTCTATTTCTAGAACAATAGTTGACAACAATAGTTATAAATGATACAGTTACCCAGCATGCAAAGAGTTAAATCTTTAAACAGGAATTGGCAGTTTTAGGTTCAGACCATTTCGAAGTACTGCATATTCTGACTATTGTGATTTCTGGGTTTAATGCAGGTGACTATCGGGGGTACTTAATGCAGAATGACATTAACCCATTACTCAATAGAAAATGCATTTTTGACTCCTTTAATTCATTCCTCCACTGAAGAAAAGAGTTCCAATTTATACAGTCATGAATATATATGTGTATCATAAGAAACAGTTTCTATATACTTGTAGATGATGGCTTAAAGCAGCTGAAAGAAAAGCAGAATGTGTCTTAGCGTGCATTCTGCTTTACTTTTAAGTGGTCACCTGTCTTCAAAACTAGAAACAGGCTAAGAGGTAAAAAAGGGTTAAGGTGCATTCTACTTTACTTTCAGCCTACTTTAAAATACCAATTTTGCTATGATATAGAAACTATTTTTTATGGTGCATATTCATAACTGTTTAACCCTTTCACTGCCAAATTATTTTTGAGCTTTTTACCCTAACACCGTTATTGTGTCGTCTGCTTCAATATTATTGTCTGCAAGATCATTTCAAAGTTAGAATTAAGAGAGTTTAACATAAGAAATATCGAAACAGGTGTCAAACCCGTTTTGATCCTGATCAGACGCCGCGTTAAGATCAAAGCTGTTTGCAAATTCGACTTAAGGCGATTCTGGCGGTGAAAGGGTTAAAATGAAACTATTTTCTTCAATGGAAGAATAAATTGAAGAGGTAAAAAGTTGTATTTATGGAGAAATGGGTTAAAACTTTTCTTTTGAGTAGTTGGACTTGATTATAAAACCACAAAAGTCCATCTTGATGGCTAAAGCTTTCTACTTTAATTTCAACCTGCTTTACAATGATATGGCTCCAGAGAGTAAATTAAAGTGAACAAATCCAACATTTTCTCACTCATTTCAGCCCAAAAACCTATGGTGTTACTACTCATTAGAATCGTCTCTTCGAGACGATTCTAATGAGTAGTGACACCATAGGGTTTGTGTGCTGACATAAAGATTTTAGTTTTTTAAATACTCCCCTTATCTGGAGCCCTGCAATGGCAGCCCTTTGTCCACTGTCAGTAAGAGAGATTTGAGTGTTAACTTACAGAGCAGCAGTCTCTGAACCTCCTGGCATCTTGTAGGGTACTGAAGCTCAGTGTAGAGGTGTATTTATGGGGTAGTGGGTTAAAAGGGATTTTAGTTTAACTTACAGAGCAGCAGTCTCTGAACCTCCTGGCATCTTGTGGGGTACTGAAGCTCAGTGTAGAGGTGTATTTATGGGGTAGTTTGTTAAAAGGGATTTTAGTGTTAACTTACAGAGCAGCAGTCTCTGAACCTCCTGGCATCTTGTGGGGTACTGAAGCTCAGTGTAGAGGTGTATTTATGGGGTAGTGGGTTAAGAGGGATTTTAGTGTTAACTTACAGAGCAGCAGTCTCTGAACCTCCTGGCATCTTGTGGGGTACTAAAGCTCAATCCCCAGTCGTTGTTGTTACCCAAATCACGCCAGTGAACAAAGCAGTCAGTTGCTGGACAAATTATCGTACCTGAAATAATAGAGCACCAGATAAGATGGGTATTTCATAAACAGTAAAACCTCTCTATTATGACCACTTAATTGTGTAAATTATTAGGTGTTTCAGTGTTGTACAGTGAAACCCCTCTAAACCAGATCTTCTAAATACCGAAGTTCTCTCTAAACCGGACAAAAATGTTGGTCCCATTTCCAACCCTTCTTTATTTTAACACATTACACCATAAATATGCCTTTGATTTATTCCTTCACTGAAGAAAATACATTCATGAATAATAGTAACATCAGAAATATATTCTATATTCTAGCAGATGATAGCTTACAGCAGGTTGAAAGTAAAGCTGAATGTGCCTTAAGGTGCATTATGCTTTACTTTCAACCTGCTGTAAGTGATCAGCTATCTTCCATGCTAGAAAAAAGCTATGGGTTAAAACCCCTCTAAACTGGAAACAACTCTAAACCGGACATTTATGTTGTCCCCACACGTCCGGTTTAGAGGGGTTTCACTGTATGTCAAAACCATTAACAACAAGATTTGGTATTATGTAATACAATATCAAATTCAATGCAATACAGAATACAACAAGGATGGACTGAGACTCAGGGCTCCAGATAAGGGGAGTATTTCAAAAATTAAAATCTTTATTTCTGCTTTAAACCCTATGGTGTCACTATTCATTAGAATCATCTCGAAGAGACGATTCTAATGAGTAGTAACACAATAGGATTTGGGGCTAAAATGAGCGAGAAAATGTTTGATTTGTTCAGTTTACTCCCTCTTATCTGGAGCCCTGCAGACTCAGGGACGGTCAGACTCAGGGACGGTCAGACTACATAAATATGCACTTTAGTACCTTCAATTATTGATACACTAAGAAAAGAAGTCCTTAATTATCTAGGATGTTCTTGAAATGAATTATGGCTGACATTTTTGGTAATTTTCTAGAGCAGTGATAATTTTACCTGTGCATCCCGAGTCCTATACTCATTAAATTTGCCAGGGACTCATTATTTATAAAGTTGTGAGTCCCATAGCTTTTCTGGCCTTTTATTTATTAATTTATTACTCATAAGCAAATAGTAGCTTAAAGCAGGTTAGAAACCTGCTTTAAGTGGTCACCTGTCTTCAAAACTAGAAATAAGTTATGGGACATTGGGTTAATTTTTCACCTCAAGGACTCAATTTTTGGCTCGGACGAGCCTATATCGAATGCTAAAGTATAAAACGTGTGTGAGTCTAGCTCCCCCTACAAACAAATCCTCTCATACGGGGTTTACATATGCTATCTTACGGAGCTTCAGTGGCTGACACGTCACTATCAGATAAACCGTGTAGCAGCACTGAGTTAAACTCAGGATCCTGAGTCTGTACAGTACCTGTGGTAATTTAAACACCGTATTTACTCCCTTGTAATAAATATTCACCTAGTAGTCATAGCAGACGATGCATTATAAGACATGCACATTACACAGTTCTTTAGGGTCTTTAAGCGCTGCAGGTTACTGCTTAATGCATGGCAATGGTAATGCAGAAACTCCATAATTAGCTTTCTGCATTACTTTGTTCTACATTAAACTGAAAGTCCGAGCCTGCAGTACTACAGTACTTTGATTATCTCAAAGACTCATTGTTTTACAGATTGTGCATCCCAAGGACTCATATATATATTCATCTGATTTCTAAAATTATCACTGTAGAGAGAAGCTTCAAGCAGACTGCCTTACTTTCAGCCTGCTTTAAATCTTAACCTGTTGTCAAAATCAGAAACAGGCTACCAGATAATGGAATAAATTATGGGACAAGGATAGTTACCAGGTTGGATGATTTTCACATCGAATATTTTCTCCACGTGTCTGTTGTAGGCTGTAATCTGGAACACAGTTTTGGGCGTGTCCTCGATGCACGTGATGTTAATTGGGACAACGTCCTCTGATACACGCTGCCACTGCATAAAGTCCCCATGACCCTGTACCCGAAATATCTCCGCCCACAGTCTGGAAATACACAAATAAAACTGAAAGTTAGGAATATAATACGAAATTATACTGGGCATAGTCTTAGCACTACAGCAGGTTCATTTGTCCATTATAGCCATCAGTCCAAAATCCAAATCAGCTCTATACAAGTACACAATTGCTGCAAGAGTGCAGCAAAGAAATGGTGCACGGCGTAAAAAAACGCAGATGGGGTGGTTGAATCAGTGTTAAATTCAAAATGAACCTACGATAGAAAGAAATGAATGATTTGTAACTAAGTAATTGTTTAATAAATTTTACTCTTGGTTAAGCAATGAAACACAGAAACAAAGGGACCAATGTGGCCCTAAAGCGCTAATGTGTGTAGACCATGTCAATTCTTTTGGTGATTTGATTGTGACCCCCTGATACCCTTTGACCTATTTTTTCACTCGGCATAACCTACATTCTAACTTAACCTACATTAATATGAGGCAAACATTCTAACAAACTACATTGAATATTCAGTGTAAAACGTACTCTGTAGAGTGTTGTTTGGTGTAAACCTATACTATAGTGAACCTGTGTGTAACCAAACCTGAATCATATTCTGACTTGATTTGAATGAGACAAAAAAGCTCGATAAAACCATTGGCGGCAAGTAGGCACGTGCCTACACTTTTTTTCAGAAGTCCAAAAAATAAACAGGAGCCCCATGGGGCATATTTCGCTCACCTGAGAATAGCTGTACATCAAAATGGAGATAATGATTTATGTCCAGGATGGGGTCATTTTTTACCCGATGGGGTATAATTTGAACAATCTTGATAGAGGACCTGTAGATGATGCTATGTTCAACATATCTAAGATCAGGGTAAGTGGTTCTAGACAAGAAGATTTTTTTAAGTTTCCATTGAAAAAATCTATTTTTAGCTCCTGTGACCTACATATGCAACAGACTGAAACATTAGAACAAAATAAATAAAGGACATCTAGAAGTAACACCATGCCGAATATCAAAGCTCTGGCCATATTAGCTTCAGAAAAGAAGACGTTTGAAAACTGTGACCCCCGGGGTGGGGCCAATTTTGACCCCAGAGGCATAATTTGTACAAATAGGCTTGGTGCAAAACTATTGTAACTCCTTCACAAAGGCTCAAGGTGAGCTATTGGGATGGCCCTGTGTCCCGTCCGTCGTCGTGCGGTGTGCGTCGTGCGTCGTCCGTCGTCGTTAACAATTGCTTCAAATGACATCTCCTCCTATACCGCTTAACAGATTTCAAGCAAACTTTACAGAAATGTTCCTTGGGTCAAGCTCTTTCAGATTTGTTCAAAGAATTAAAAACAATGCAGAACTCTGGTTGCCATGGCAACCAAAGTGAAAAAATAAGGAAATCTTAAAAAATCTTCTTGTCAAAAACTACAAGGACCAGAGCTTAGATATTTGGCACATAGCATCACCTACAGGTCCTCTATCAAGTTTGTTCAAATTATGCCCCTGGGGTCAAAATTGGCCCCGCCCCGGGGTCACAGTTTTACATAGAGTTATATAGTGAAAATTTCAAATGTCTTCTTCTCTGACACTAATATGACCAGATCTTTGATATTTGGCATGGTGACACTTCTAAATGTCCTTTACCTATTTTGTTCAAATGGTTCTGGTCGGTTGAATATCTAGGTCATAATTCACATTCAATATATGTATAGCAGACAGCAATTCAGCATTATAAGAGTTAGACCCTAGCCACATTTCCTACTGGCAGAGTTACATAACTGAACTCAGCCCAGCCAGGTCAGCTGAGGTTCACTGTAACCGCAGCATATGGTGTTGGCTGCTACATTTTTTATGCCCCTGCAGTTGGAGGCAAATTGTTTTTGTCTGTCTGCTTTTTTTTGTCTGTTTGTCAATTTGTTTGTCTGTCAGTCCACAACTTTAATCTTAGCCATAACTTTGTTAAAGTTAGAAACTTTATATCTTAGGTCATGTTCTGCAAAGGTCAATGTCATTTTTGAGTTATTTCCCAGTGTCATATTTTCTTGTCTTTGAGATAACTCCAGTTCTACTGATGCTAACCCATTACCCCATACATATGCCTTTTTATGCCTTTAATTTATTCCTCCTCTAAAGAAAATAATTCCACTTTATACAGTCATAAAAATGTAAGATATAAGAAATGGTATCTATATCTTAGTAGATGATAACTTAAAGCAGGTTGAAAGTAAAGCAAAATGGGCAATAAATAATCATACGGAAATACATGTAGCTTGATAAGAAGAAGTGTCATGGATAAGGGCCATAACTCTGCCAACAATATTTGTTTAAGTTATTCCAATTTGTCATGGTTTTTTGTCTGGAAGATAATTCCATTTACAGCTATATTAAAATGTTGTCTTGCCTATTAAGCTAAGGCACAATGACCTCATGTGAGCGAATTAAGGGCCATGGCCCTCTTGTTTAATATAGCAAACACATCTTGGCGTTTTTAATTAAGTTTAACCTTTAGCCATATAAGAAATACAAGTCCCATCTATCTGCGGCAATTTTTCAAAGCTTAGATAGGAATTTTACTTATTTAGAAGCGGGCTGCCATGGATCATGTCAAGAAATTTTCAAATTGTGCCAGTAGTTTTAAATAAGATTGTAACGTGTGTTGCTTTTTAACATACGTTTGTCCATATATTCCTTTATAAGGAAAACTGGCCGACCCACAGGCAGCCATGTTTTTTAAGTTGAAAACTTGTTTGTGAAAGCTTGTAAAAGTTAATCATTGGACCATTTGTGTAAGAATCAGTTTTCAAATCTCGCAACTTTCACGCAAGATTTTGTTTGGACATTTACCTTTAGTTGGCCCCCTTAGGAAAAAAGAAGGCAGTTAGCTTGTAGAGAATTAGTAGGTGTTTTATTTTTAACCAGTAAAAGACAGTTAGCTTGCAGGTTTTTAAACCATGTTTTTAGCAGTGATAATGCAATGAAATGAGCCGAAATATGCAAATGAGCTAGCAGTTTAAGCAGTTTTAAAAAACTACAAAACAACTGCAGGGCATGGCGTTACCAGTTTCTACCAGTTATATCAAACTGCAAATAACTGGTCAATCTTCTTAAAAAGGTGTGTTTCAGAGCCAGTAAAAGGCAATTTTTAAGCAGTTATTTTACAAGTTTTTAGCAGTGAACGTGCAGATGAATCAGCTGAAATATGTAAATGAGCTAGAAGTTTTAAGTTGTTATAAAAACAAAGTACAAAATAACTGAGGCGCAGTTTTGAACCAGTTATATGACATCTTGAAACTGGAAGAAAATACTGTCGATACTTAACCCCATAAATATGCCTTTTACACCTTTAATTTATCCCTCCGGTGAAGAAAATAATTCCACATTATACAGCCATGAATAGCCTAAGCATTAAGCACCATAAGAAAGTTACACTTTCTATTTCAACAATATATTACCTGAAACACGGAGTAATAACAGCTCTTATTACTCCGTGCCTTAAAGAAGGCTGAAAATAAAGCAGAATGTGCCTTATGGCATATTCAGCTTTACTTTCATCCTGCTTCAAGTACCTTAACAAGTTACCCCATAGCCTGTTTCTAGTATTGAAAATAGGTGGCCACTTAAAGCAGGTTGAAAGTAATAATAATAATAATTATAAACATAATAATAAAGACTTTATTTCAAGAGGGTAACGCAATTAGAACACACAAGCAACTAATCTCCCTTGTGGCCCTCAAACAGTAAAGCAGAATGTGCCATAAGCTGCAATCTTCGAGGATATACAACATATTTTTATAGCACATATTTCATTACTACATAAAGTCGAACAATTTTCTTCAATAGAGAAATTATTTAAAGGCGTAAAAGGCCGTATTTATGGGGTTATGGGTTAAACTTAAGTAACTTAAAACTTGAGTATTTCGAAATAAATCTAGATAGATCAATCTGCATAAAATCAAGATTTTTAATTTTAAGATCCCTGATTTAAATCTACCATAGTAAATTCCAACTGTCTGACAAAAACATAACTCAAAAATTTCAAGTGACCACAGCATATTTCAAGAAATTAATATGAACTTTATCTTACAAAAATACATTATGTACAACACACAGATGAAAGCAAAAGTATCCTCTATAGGCGTATGAACCAAATACAGTAACAACTAAACAGTAGTCTAGATCTTTTATGTAATGTTATTTTTAAGGGTGATGGACGTTTCGGTAAATGACCAGTTCGGTAAATTGATTTTATATAGTGAATGTCTGGACGTTTCGGTAAAAAGGTAAATTATAGTAATTATAGGTTTATGTACAGGTCTGTATATCATACCTTTCGCTAGATCAATAACTGATGGGTTGGGTCTAAACTATACGATCTAGTTCTGGAATTGGTAAAATTTCTATGCCGAATTGGGGCAATAAAGTAGGTTATGAAGGAAATATAAATTTTGTTTTTTTTCGTTCTTAATTATTTTGAGATGTAACAATAATCTCATCTCCTTATAGAAGAAATGACTTTTTTTTTTTGAAGAAATCAAGTTATTTTTACCCCCTTCACTCACATGCCCTTTATTTCGTTTTGTAAACAGGCCGAAAATTTGTATCTGTTGGTAGATCAGGATCAACACATACTAAAACAACCCTGCAAACGTGGCACAAACACTGTGCCACAATCTCATTGTTACCGAGAGAGGTGCGATATACTTAATCCTATAATTACTATAATTTAATTACCTTTTTACCGAAACGTCCAGACTTTCACTATATAAAATCAATTTACCGAACTGGTCATTTACCGAAACGTCTGTAAATCATTTTTAACTTGTGGTGGGATTTTTTACAGGTAGTTATTTTTAAGTTTAACATATACGGAAAATCAGTCCCATCCTCAGCTGATCAGAATATGTACTGCTTGTGTTTTTAATTCATTGAAAGTAGATATAATCATTGCAAGATGTTTCGAGGAACAACTTCACTACATAGAACATATTTAGATTATACATATCCACAAACAGTGTACGTGTGATGATTATACACTTATCCCGTAAATCGTAAAACTGTCGACCCAAGTCAGATGGTTCTCGCAAGAGCTGGTCAGTGTGTGCACTGTTTCTGTTGTTTTTGTTTTCTTATTTTATCGCAAGTTTTGCAAGAAGTTTCAGGGGAAAACTGAACTGTATAGACAAAATATGTTAACACGTATTTACTAAGTGTACCCGTGGAGAGTACATTTGTCCTCAGTGTGCAAATCTGATGTAGACTCAGCTCAGTCTCACAGGCTGAGTCAGATGAGTTCAATAAGAGCCCTCTGGTCAGTGTTTGCACTGTTTGTATATAAGATTTTACTTCGTTGCGAGAGTACATTTGTCAGATGTAAACAGTGTGGACTTAGATCAGAGGGTTTCCACAATAACACTCTGATCAGGGTGTACATTGTTTGTCATTTCGTAAACGAGTTATCCCATTGGTGAGACCAAAACTATAAGTACATGTAACAGTAGGTTTTGAAACTTACACCTCATATTTCTCTACTCTTCAACGACTTGTTTTCCACATGTAGATCTAGATCTAGCTTTCTAGCTGCATATGATATTATCACGAATGAAGAACGATGGAAAAATAGCCTGTGTACGAAGACGGGCTGGACACATAGCGAACAGGGTAGGGACACAGTGGATCCCCAACACATACCGCGCTGAACTTATATTATTCCCTGAAAAAAAAGAATAATTTTTGCCTAAAAAGTGTGTGTGTCCCGTGTTAGGTAAATGAATACAGATACATGTAGGTATGTCAGTAATTGAAACTATATAAATAGAATGAGCTATTTTTAACCTGGCCAAACTCTCGTTAGTTTCCATTTATTTCCGATACGTTCCGTGTCGATATATGTCTAAAGTACCGAATGTGTTCAACCGTACACGGAACATGTCGAACTAACACGATAACTACATATAACCTGTCCCGTTCCGTTTTAAAAAAATATGTATAAATAAGCCTAGTCTAGATCATGGAGAAAGGACAAATTTGTCCTTTCTCCATGTCTAGATCTACGTGAAAACAATGCTGTCCTATCCACGTTTAAGGAACTGAATCAAACTAAAAATGATGATTTTAAACTGTAGAAATGCGGGAAATTTCGTGCTGAGTTCGTGATATCCAGGTTCGATTGTAATAATGTAACGACGAGAAATCGAAGGGAGAAAATTTAATTGCATCATTTCCGAAACTAAACTAAATCAATAGAGAAACCTACGTATACAATCTACAAAAAGTAGCCATACTTGTTGTTTAGAAATCGCATTTTGATAATATTCGTAGTATTCTGTATGTGCTTGTCCATCCCCGGAGGATATCGGAAATAAGTAACAGTCAGTGAGTGTTTATCCATTCGATTTATTCATCACATCCTACGATTTTATCAAAATGGCTTATGCGATGCAGAAAGGAGGATTTTCACTCGCTTCCGCCCAATAGTATTATAAGAGAACCAGAAACTCAAAAATACCGATTGAATTTCGATTATTTATGTTTTGTTTTGTAGCAGCCTTCAATTTCGTTACAATAGAGTAACTGCAGGACATTCTGATTCTTTTTTAAACTGCAATAAAATTCGCAAAAAGAACACTAAAGTTCGTAAACGACAACCCCTTCGATTAGATCCGGACTGAATAGCCTAGTGCTTTCGAATGCTCAAAATAACCACTTGATAGATAAAAATCGAGGGTTCCGAATGATAGCTTTTGCCAATATGGCGACACCCATGCCTAGCAACCACGAACGAATACAAAGTGCACGGCGCGTGGACGCGCCGTGCAATAACAGTGTTTAACCCTTTACCTGATAGCCTATTTCTAGTATTGAAGATAGGTGATTACTTAAAGCAGGTTGAAAGTAAAGCAGAATGCGCCTTATGCGCATTCTGCTTTACTTTCAGCCTGCTTTAAGCTTTCATGTGCTAGAATATAGAAATTATTGCCTATACTATATATTCATGACTGATTATATTGGAACTACTTTCTTCAGCGGAGGAATAAATCATATGGGGAAAGGGTTAACACCATGGACCTGTTTAAAATTTACTCATTACATTTGCAAACAGTGTAGTCCCAGATCAGAGGGCTCCTATAGGATCAGGGTCTGTACTGTTTGCTAATTTATATCAGTATTTATTTAACTACACAGAATTCCAAGTAGACTGGTGTATGTTTTGGTAACTAAAAATATCCACAAGGGAACCTAAAAACCCACAAGAGTTGCTTAGTATTCAAACAGTTACGGCAAGATGCTGCTTAAAGTAAAAGGAAAATAAAGCATAAGGCTCTTTTAAGAGCTTTCTGCTTTAAATTCATCTTGCTTTAAGTTGGCATAAGTTGACTATACTTGAATAATGGGTAAGGACACTTTAAAGGGATACTTGCGTATTTGAAAAATTCAACAGAATCTCATGAAAAGTTCTACAAGTTGAATTAAGGCATATATAAGCAAATTGCTAAAATAAAAATTGGGGGTTGCAATGCTTTTTTCAGCTCTAGCTGGCTTTGAAAAGTGTGACGTTTGCCGCATTTGCTCATTGTCAGAGCAGAAAACGTCATAAGGGACAAATGCACTTATATTACTACACAAAAACATATTTCTAGTACACTTTTTAAGTTTCTAGCATTCACTCATCACAAGCAAGTGTGAAATAAACTTTTTAAAGCTCTTTCTTGTGTTTTTAATGAGCTTTTGGGCTAAAATGAATGCTGAAAACCGGAAAAATAAGACATTTTTTCTTGCCAATGTCTCACAAAAACATCAATTATGTAAAAAAAATCCAATGAAAATTCTTTAAACTTTCTAGGCATCTAGGTTAAAGTATTTCTTATCAAATGGTGTAAAGAAACCTAGGTGTTGCGTTGTTCATTTATGAAACATGGTCAAATTTCTAACCCTACCCCCTTAGATTTTATGCAGAAAATATACCTCCCCAATAGCCAAATTGGGTCTCTGTTGACCTAAAAATGAGAAATATTCATCCAATAATTGCTTAAATTGGTAAATATATGAGTGTATGTGAATACTACAGCATTAAATAAAGTTTTAGTTACTTAAAGCATTTACAGTGCTGCTGATAAAAACATAAACATAATTTCTACAAGAACTGCTACTCGGGACAGTTTTTTCAAATCTTGAAACAGTGCCTGTACAGAAAGGACTATATTTTACATAATTTACCAATGAGAACTTTTCAAAATTCATTTTTATGGTAATAAATGTATTGCAAATCAGAAAATATATAGTAATCAAGGTATTTAAGAATTTTGTTTTTCAACATTTGTATGTCTTTAAGGCACTTCTGTGGAGGAAAGGGTTAATAGAGCAGTCTCTTGTCTTTAACCCATTACCCCATAAATACGCCTGTTTACTCCTTTAATTTATTCCTCCATTGAAGAAAATAATTCAAATTTATACAATAATAAATATGCATCATAAGAAATATTTTCTATATTCAGACAGATGGTAGCTTAAAGCAGGCTGAAAGTAAAGCAGAATGCGCCATAAGGCGCATTCTGCTTTACTTTCAACCTGCTTTAAGTGGTCACCTGTTTTCAAAACTCGAAACATGCTATTGGGTAATGGGTTAAAAATTTCCCAAGTGGTCGCTTGATATAAGACTGACTGTATTATAAGTTCTATATAACATATATGAGATATCTCCGGCACTAGTACATGAATAGCACTCTGGGTTTTTTTATGTTTTGAAAAATGATCTTGTCTGGACGAAGACGAAATATTGGTCTGACTGACATGATAGGAAGTCATCCATCACTGAACCATGATTAGGGCTGGAGAAACAGTAGACATTCAGGGCTCCAGATAAGAGGGAGTAAACTGCACAAATCCAACATTTTCTCACTTATTTTAGCATCAAATCCTAAAGTGTTACTACTTATTAGAATCGTCTCTTCGAGACGATTCTAATGAGTAGTGACACCATAGGGTTTAAAGTAGAAATAAAGATTTTAGTTTTTGAAATACCCCCCTTATCTGGAGCTCTGGACATTGTATGAATTTATTGGCCAGACGCTTGGAACAAAACCAACACCAGGGCTCCAGATAAGGGGAGTATTTGAAAAACTAAAATCTTTATTTCTGTATTAAACCCTTTGTCAAAAAGTTGTTATTTTGTACAATTCATTGCAATGCGTTTGCGTTTCGTTTGCGTTTAAACGGGAAAGAATAACGTTTTCTCCACTGTATGTGCAGTCACTATAGCTCTTTCTCAGCCAATGGCGCCATAAGGTGAACATGCCAACAGTTTGGATTCTGACCAGAGGCCGTATAACATTCATATCAACATTTCTTCAGTTAAAATATGCTCTAAATCTGACTTGACAAAATAATGCAGACAACACTATGAATCTAGACGACAATTTGGTGGTGAGTGCATGGGTTATTAACCCTTTCCCTCATAGCCTGTTTCTAGTATTGAATATAGACGATTCTATTTTCGATAATTAGACGGCCGCCATTATGAGTCACGTGACCTATCCGCCATTAATACGCTGCACTTTAAGCAATCGGAGAGTGAATCAGTTAATACATATATAGTGACACAATCACTAGTAATATATCATTTCTTTCAAAATTAAGTTCGCTTTAGACACCGAAACTTCTGTTTCTTCGGTTAGAGACAATATTGCTAAGAATGAGAGGAATTTTATGTCGGCTGGTATAATAAGAGTTTTGATTAGATTGATCATCTACATAACAATGATCTCGCCGCTTCCACCCTTTTTCCTATACGATGAAATGAAAACGACTGACCGAAATTGTTAAAAATAATCAATTACATAGCCTTTTCCCGATATTGATGTAGAACTAGTTCTTTATTCAACATCTCCGAAATGTACAATTAAAAGAATGTCTTTTAGTTCGGTATTTCTGACTGAGCTCCAAAATGTTGTTTGTAAAATACACATTCGGTTCAAAATCTTTTCTCATCAATAAAGCGGTAGCCATAAATTTCATAAATTCAGGTCAATGTTGGCTGGTGACAAAAGTTACATCACTGTGCATGTAGATCATTTAATTACCAACAGATGTGCAATATTTCCGGCTGATTGGTTTACCCTTCGAGCAGGGGGTAGGTTGCGTAAGACACCCGCAGTTTTATTACCCTCTAGTAAAACACCGACATAATCATAGCCCATGGATCATATAGATTAGACCCATATAGCTTTGTCGGTTAAAAGTAAAAAACTGATGCTTTTTTATAGAAAATATCACCATAGAATTTCAATTTAATTTGCACACAGTTTGGATCCAGATCAGACTCCGATAAAATGGGCGTCTGATCTGGTTAAATACTGCGCTTGAGATATATATAAGTGTAGCTTTCCTATTCACCATTAGAGTGTTAATCGCCATATGAGTAACACGTGCAGTGTGATTCCAGATCAATGGGATGCAAAGTAATTGGAGTCTTGTCTAGATACAGGCTTCAAATTATTTTTACATGTTTATGACAATTATGATAAGCTACCTATTAACCAAAAGAGTGCTGTTCTCCACTTGTATATCATCCGCCAGCATTGTGGATCCAGATCAAAAACCTGATCAAGTTATAATTGTTATTTAGCATATTATCTGAATCTCCCATTCAATCTTGTGTCTCAGAAAGGTTACCCCCTGCCACATCTAGAATGTGTTGTGCACATCTGTGTCTAATTAAGTAATTAAAGATTTCACACGACCCCTGTCAAGTTTGTAAGCCATCAGAGATGTATTTTAGCAAATCATATAGATCCAATTCTAGTCAGTGATTGGGTTGATTATTTCTATTGTCACCTCTAACTTTAATTCATGTTTACATTCAATAGTAAATTTTATAAGTTATTTCAATGTTTTGCCTGCCGATCCTGACTCCACTTATATTTGCAAACAGCTTAGAACAAAATCAGACGCCACGTAACTCGGCGTCTGATCTGGATCCAAACTGTTTGACACTTATATTCAGATTTTATTCCGTTTAAAAAAGAATAAAAACTTATTTTGATTTTTTTCGCAGACGATATATTTGAAGCATGTTGAGGCTTAAATTCTGCTTAAATATTTTCGTATGAGTTAACATATAAAATTTAAAAAATATTCAATATAACATTAAACTTATATAAAATATGTCACCCCTGAATCTTCGAATGAGCATTTTCAGCCCCTGTTTGACAATATCTGTTTTTTGTTTGTTTGTTGGTGTTGTTTTTTTGTTTTTTGTTATATTTTTATTTCGCAAATATTGTTATCAGTGCAGACCTTGCACTGATTCCTATATTCAGCTTGATTGTTGTTAACAAGAAGAAAGCAAAGCAGAATGTTTATATAAGAGCTTAAAGTTGTACTTTCATTTTGCTTTAAAAACCAATGTGAAATCAAGACCATCACAATATATCTAACAAATTGTCAAGCGTACCGGACCTTACACAGAACGAGTTTCGACAAGATCAACACCTTCACTGCCATGCCGTCATCTGCTTTAAACCGTTTCTCCATCGATAGAATCTACAATTTTTTACGCATTTACGAAATACTTTCTATATCACTGCAGATGATTGCTTAAAGCAGAGTGTGCCCTTATTATTTATTAAGCTCATTCTGCATTACACCGAATCTGCTTTAAGTGGTAATCTGTCTTCAAAACTAGAAACAGGCTATGAGTAAAGGGTTATAACAACTGTCATTTGCTTCTAAATTTCTCACTTTGAGAGTTCTAGGTAAGGTTATTTAAATAGAACTTATATCATTATGAGTGTCAAACAGTTCGGTTCCTGATCAGAAGCCGAGTTATGCGTCTGATCAGGATCCAAACTGTCTGCAATAAGCTTTGTATATATCTATTCAGGGTAAAGCGCTAAGGCTAATGATTGACCCTTTATCGATTTCGTTCGCTGTGCAGCGTATTAAAGGCGGACGGAGATATTGAAGAGTAGTTATCAGGGGAGATAAATCATGCAAAACTTTTAAATAGAATCGTCTATAGGTGTCCACTTAAAGCAGGTTGAATGAATGAATGAATGGTGTTTTACGGCCCATCGACACAAAAAGGTCATTTAGAGCCGAATAAAGCAGGTTGAAAGTAAGGCGCATTCTGTTTTACTTTCAGCCTGCTTTAAGCTATCATCTGCTAGAATATAGAAAATATTTCTTATGATACATATTCATGACTGTATAAATTGGAACTTATGGCATTTTCACCAGTGGAGGAATAAATTAAATGTGCTAAAAGGCGCTTCCATGGGGGAAAGGGTTAATGCAGACAATAAACCTTGGCAGTGAAAGAGTTTACACTATTTTGACCGAGAATCTCAGATTTATTTTAGAAGTTAGGTCTTCCAAAGGTTACACAGTAAATATGACTTTATATAACACAATTTATGTCTGGATATAGCCAATAAATGATTCCTTTGAACTTCCAAGAAGGGCTTATTACCAATTATAGACTGTTTTATTCCGATACTGCAGTGGTTTAGACAACAGTTATGGCCTATGTAAATCTTCTCTATTATTTGTTACACATAACTCATTGAAAGGCAAGCATCATCCAAATACAGTCTTATTTAACCCATTACCCCATAAAGACACCTTTTTACGAATTTAATTTATTCATCCATGGAAGAATATAGTTCTAATTTATACAGTCACAAATTTGTATCTGAAGATATATTTGCTATATTCTAGCAGAAAGTAGCTTAAAGCAGGCTGAAAGTAAAGCAGAATGTGCCATAAGGCACATTCTGCTTTACTTTTAACCTGCTTTAAGTGGTCCTCTATTTTCAAAACTAGAATCAGGCTATGGGGTAATGGGTTATGGACCACTAAAAATTAGGCTTATAACCCATTACCCCATAGCTTGTTCCTAGAAGTGAAGATAGGTAACCACTTAAAGCAGGTTGAAAGTAAAGCAGAATGTGCCTTAAGGCACATTCTGCTTTACATTCAGCCTGCTTAAAGCTATTATCTGCAAGGATATAGAACATACTTCCGATTGTGTGCATAGTTGTGACCGTAGACAGTGTACTAACTACTTTCTTCAGCTGAGGAATATTTTGGATGGGTAAAAAGGCGTATTTATGGGGTAATGGGTTAACAATGATTCATAAATACAAGCAGTCACCTGCATTAATTCTTTTAACACTAAGGAGCTTTTGTGCGTTATAAGGTTCCCTTATGGATCGTTTTAGTAAACAAGATCCGTATACGGCCCTAAATCGCTCACCTGGAACCGCTGATGTAAATGTCTTGAAAAGCTGAGAAATTATGGCAATCAGATTGTGCCAATTGCTGATTGGATGATGCTGAGTGCAAAATATCTAAGCTCAGGGTACTGTGGTTTCAGACAAGAAGATTTTTTAAGTTTTTATTGAAAAAATCTATTTTTAGCTCCTGTGACCTAGATATGCAACGGACCGGAACCATATGAACAATTATTGGTAAAGTACAGCTAGAAATTACACCTTGCCAATTATCAAATCTCTAGCTATATCAGTTTCAGAGAAGAAGAGGTTTAAAGATTTCACTATATAACTCAATGTAAATTTGTGACCCCCGGGGCGGGGTCATTTTTTACCCCACCCTGCAGGGACATAATTTGAACAATCTTGATAGAGGACCTGTAGATTATGCTTTGTGCAAAATATCTAAGCTCAGGGTACTGTGGTTTCAGAGAAGATGATTTTTTAAGTTTTTATTGAAACAATCTATTTGTGACCTAGATATGCAACGGATCGGAAATATTTGAACAACTTTCAAAGAGGACTATATAAGGATAATTCCTGCCAAGTTTGGTTAAAATCCATCCAGTAGTTTAGGAGGAGATGTTGTTTAAAGAAATTGTTGACGATGGACAAACGGACAACGAACACAGGACGATCAAAATAGCTCACCTTGGCTCTTTGTGCCAGGTGAGCTAACAAAAACAGGAACCAGTCTACTTGGAAATTATGAGTAGTAAATACTGTTTTAGATTAGGAAAAGTGTATGCCCTGAGCAGAGGGATCCTAAAGCTAGGAGCCCTCTGATCTGGGTCTCCACTGTTTGTAAATGTACTGAGTATATTTCAAACAGGTCCATGGTGTTGAGAATTAAATACCAAACGTGCAGCTAGCCAGTTACCTGGAAGGGAGCCCACTGTTGTGGACAACGCTCCCACCCTAGGCCTGCATGTTAATCAACAAGGGCCACCATGGCCCTAAATCGCTCACCTGGTACACGATGTAAAACATGACCTATAGTGACCTAGATTACGACTGGACATAACCCACAATAAACCTTTAGAATGTTAACAAGATTTTTCTATGATTTGACCTAGTTTCTGACCAGACACAATCCACATTTGATTTTGACCTAGATTTGATGTAGGCAAACATTCTGGCAATATTTCATTCAGATCTAATGAGATTTGTAGCCTCTAGAGGGTTAACAATGGTTTTTCTTTGATTTGACCTAGTGACCTATATTTTGATCCGACATGACCTTATATTCGAACTTGACCTAGATATTAATTAGGCAAACATTTTGACCAAGTTTCATTAAAATCAAATAAGATTTGAAGCCTCTAGAGTGTTAACAAGGTTTTTCTATGATTTGACCTAGTGACCTAGTTTTTGACCTGACATAACCCATATTCAAACTTGACCTAGATATGAATGAGGCAAACATTTTGACTCAGTTGCATGAAGATAAAATGAGATTTGTAGCCTATAGAGTGTAAATAAGGTTTTCCTATGATTTGACCTAGTGACCTAGTTTTTGACCGGACATGACCTATATTTGATCTTGACCTAGATATCAATGAGACAAACATTCTGACAAGGATGCATTATATTCCAATGAGATTTGTAGCCTCTAGAGTGTTAACAAGGTTTTTCTATGATTTGAGCTAGTGACCTAGTTTTTGACCAAGCATGACCTATATTTGATCTTGACCTAGATATCAATGAGGCAAACATTTTGACCCAGTTTCATTAAGATCCAATAAGATTTGTAGCCTCTAGAGTGTTAACAAGATTTTTCTATGAATTGACCTAGTGACCTAGTTTTTTACCCGACATGACCAACATTCAAACTTGGCCTAGATTTCATCAAGACAAACATTGTCATCAAGTTTCATGAAGATCCGATGAAATTTGTAGCCGCTAGAGTGTTAACGAACCAATTGTGGACGGACAGACAGTCGGGCGTTCTCACAGTTGGACATTTGTTGGGTATATTTTTTGTTTAAAAGTACACAACAGTACACTAAAATACCCAACAATAACAATAGGGCAATCACGGAATGAATGGAATCCATTGTTCTCCCTACCCAACAAAGGACCTTTCGTGCGCTCGGACGGACGGACGACGGACATCCAGCGATCCTAAAAGCTCACCTTGGCACTTCCTGCCAGATGAGCTAAAAATCCGATGATAATGATGATGATTAACAACAAATAGTGGTCCCAAAAGAGAGGTTTTACTGTACTAAAATTCTTTTATAGTATATATCCAATAGAGAGGTTTCAATGTATTTAAATTCTTCTGTCTCCTGTTTCAAACGCTGTTACACTAAATGATGGAAAAACTTATACAGTGCTCCCTCTCTACAACGACACCCAATGGGAGACAACAAATATGTGCGTTGTTCGGAGGGAGTCGTTATAGGGAGGGAACTTGGTTAACATTTGCAAACAGCTTGAATCCAGATCAGATGTCTGTTTGTCATTTATCATTATGTTTTTTTCTGTCAAAATGTCATTTATGTAAGACAAGAGCCCCATGGGGCATATTTCGCTCACCTGAGAAAATAGCTGAAAAAATGGCGATAATAATTTAGGTCCAGGACTGACCTAGATATGCAACAGACCCGAACAATTTGAACAAATTATGTAAAGTACATTTAAATGTGTCACCATACCGAATACAAGGGCCACTATGGCCCTAAATCGCTCACCTGGTACACCATGGCAAACTTGACCTATAGTGACCTAGATTATGACTGGCCATGACCCACAATCAACCTCTAGAGTGTAAACAAGATTTTCCTATGATTTGACCTAGTTTTTGAAAGGACACAATCCATATTTGATTTTGACCTAGATTTGATGTAGGCAAAAATTCTGACAATATTTCATGCAGATCTAGTGAGATTTGTAACTTCAAAAGGTTAACACTGTTTTTCTTTGAGTTGACATAGTGACCTAGTTTTCAACCAGACATCATTCAAAATTAACTGAGCTAGATATCAATGAGGCAAACATGTTGAGCAAAATTCATTAAAATCCAATGAGAGTTGTAGCATCTAGAGTGTTAACAAGTTTTCCCTATGATTTGACCTAGTGACCTAGTTTTTTACTCTAAATGACCCATATTCGAACTTGACCTAGGTATCAATTAGGCAAACATTCTGACCAAGTAGCTTAAAGATCAGATGAAATTTAAAGCCTGAAGATTGTTAACAAGGTTTTTCTATGATTTGACCTAGTGACCTAGTTTTTGACCGGACATGACCCATATTCAAACTTGACCTAGATATCAAAAAGACAAACATGCTGACCAAGTGTCATCAAGATCCAATGAGATTTGTAGCCTCTAGAGTGTTAACAAGCTTTTTCTATGATTTGACCTAGTGACCTAGTTTTTGACCGGACATAACCCATATTCGAACTTGATCTAGATATCAATGAGACAAACATTCTGACCAAGTTTCATCAAGATCCAATGAGATTTGTAGCCTCTAGAGTGTTAACAAGGATTTTCTATGATTTGACCTAGTGACCTAGTTTCTGACCCGACATGACCCATATTCGAACTTGACTTAGATATCAATAAGACAAACATGCTGACCAAGTGTCATCAAGATCCAATAAGATTTGTAGACTCTAGAGTGTTAACAAGCTTTTTCTATGATTTGACCTAGTGACCTAGTTTTTGACCAGACATAACCCATATTCGAACTTGATCTAGATATCAATGAGACAAACATTCTGACCAAGTTTCATCAAGATCCAATGAGATTTGTAGCCTCTAGAGTGTTAACAAGGATTTTCTATGATTTGACCTAGTGACCTAGTTTCTGACCCGACATGACCCATATTCGAACTTGACTTAGAAATAAATGAGACAAACATGCTGACCAAGTGTCATCAAGATCCAATGAGATTTGTTGCCTCTAGAGTGTTAACAAGCTTTTTCTATGATTTGATCTAGTGACCTAGTTGTTGACCGGACATAACCCATATTCGAACTTGATCTAGATATCAATGAGACAAACATTCTGACCAAGTTTCATCAAGATCCAATGAGATTTGTGGCCTCTAGAGTGTTAACAAGGATTTTCTATGATTTGACCTAGTGACCTAGTTTTTGACCGGACATAACCCATATTCGGACTTTATCTAGATATCAATGAGAAAAACATTCTGACCACGTTTCATCAAGATCCAATAAGATTTGTAGCCTCTAGAGTGTTAACAAGGTTTTTCAATGATTTGACCTAGTGACCTAGTTTTTGACCCAACATGACCCACATTCAAACTTGGCCTAGATTTCTACTAGACCAACATTGTGATCAAGTTTCATGAAGATTGGATGATATTTGTAGCTGCTAGAGTGTTAACGAACCAATTGTGGACGGACCGACGGACGACGGACATCCAGCGATCCTAAAAGCTCACCTTGGCACTTCGTGCCAGGTGAGCTAATAAAAGCTCTGGCCATATTAGTGTCAGAGAAGAAGACGTTTGAAATTTTCTCTATATAACTCTATGTAAAACTGTGACCCCAGGGGCGGGGCCAATTTTGACCCCAGGTGCATAATTTGAACAAACTTGATAGAGGATCTGTAGGCGACAGTATGTGCCAAATATCTAAGCTCTGGCCCTTGTAGTTTCAAAAAAGAAGATTTTTTAAGTTTTCATTGAAAAAAATCTATTTTTAGCTCCTGTGACCTAGTTATGCAACCGACCAGAACCATTTGAACAATTTTGGTATAGGACATCTAGAAGTGACACCATACCAAATATCAAAGCTCTGGCCATATTAGTTTCAGAGAAGAAGACGTTTGAAAATTTCACTATATAACTCTATGTAAAACTGTGACCCCCGGGGCGGGGCCAATTTCGACCCCAGGGGCATACTTTGAACAAACTAGATAGAGGACCTGTAGGCGATGCTATGTGCCATTTATCTAAGCTCTGGCCCTTGTAGTTTCAGACAAGAAGATTTTTTAAGTTTTCAATGAAAAATATCTATTTTTAGCTCCTGTGACCTAGTTATGCAACTGACCAGAACCGTTTGAACAATTTTCGTATAGGACATCTAGAAGTGTCACCATGCCAAATATCTAAGCTCTGGCTATATTAGTTTCGGAGAAGAAGACGTTTGAAAATTTCACTATATAACTATATGTAAATCTGTGATCCCCGGGGCGGGGCCAATTTTGACCCCAGGGGCATAATTTGAACAAACTTGATAGAGGACCTGTAGATGATGCTATGTGCCAAATATGTTAGCTCTGGCCCTTCCAGTTTTTGACAAGAAGATTTTTTAAGATTTCCTTATTTTATCACTTTGGTTGCCATGGCAACCAGAGTTCTGCATTGTTTTTAATTCTTTGAACAAATTTGAAAGAACTTGACCCAAGGAATATTTCTGTAAAGTTTGGTTAAATTCTGTCAAGCGGTATAGGAGGAGATGTCATTTGAAGCAATTGTTAACGACGACGGACGACTAACAACGGACGACGGACGACGACAGACGCCGGACACAGGGCCATCCCAATAGCTCACCTTGAGCCTTTGGCTCAGGTGAGCTAAAAAACAGCAGATAACAATTTCAGGTAGATGATGATGTATCAGGGCAAGTATAAAACTTAATTTTTGTGGGAAGAGCGGTGAATGTCGTTGTAAGGAGGGAGTCATTGTTGGGAGGGCCGTTGTTGGGAGGGCCGTTGTAGATGAAACTCATTCTTATCAACAGAACACAATGGCTTTTTGTGGATTATTCTGAACAAACAATCCATCTCCCCTTTAGTACAGTCTGGACTAAGAAATATTATATCATCATATATTAATCATAAATACTAATATCTCTACTACTAATTCATCAGAAAATCTTGTTGCCAGCTTGCCAAGATGCTGCCTTCTTTGTTAATCTGTGTGGGTGACAACTGATTACAAGACAACCAGGGGCAGCCCCCTAGTTGGTTTTGTTCAAAGTGTCTGGCCAACAGATAAATAAAGCAACAAATGAAATTAGCAAAGTTTACTAACACCAAGGACCTGTTTAAAATATACTCATTACATTTGCAAACAGTGTCGACCAAGATCAGAGGGCTCCTATAGGAGCCCTCTGATCAGGGTCCACACTGTTTGCTATTTTAGACCAGTATTTATTAAACTCTACACAGAACTCCAAGTAGACTGCCATGGTTCATATTTTGGTAATTAAAATGATCCACAAGGGAACACATTAACCCACAAGAGCTACTTAGTGTTGGATAGTTGTACACTGTCTGGAAGATGAGGAGGAAGGTGTCTACAGAAATAATAATGTATTGAGACGCACAATGGCAGGGCTCCAGATAAGAGGGAGTAAACTGAACAAATCCATAATTTACTCACTCATTTCAGCACCAAATCCTATGGTGTTACTACTCATTAGAATCGTCTCTCCGAGACGATTCTAATGAGTAGTGACAACATAGGGTTTGATGCAGAAATAAAGATTTTATTTTTTTAAATACTCCCTCTTATCTGGAGCCCTGCAATGGTCTTTCATGTTTTTGCTGCTTGTGTGGGTGTCCTGAAACATTCACACAAGAATTTGTCTACAATTATATGTATTGGTTTAGCTGTGCATATACAGTGGAGAATCTGTTATTCTTTCCCAATAAACGCGTTTACGCTAAAACTATTATTTGCAGTGCAAACAGTTTGGAGCCAGATCAGACGCCGGGTTACCTGGCGTCTGATCAGGCTCCAAACTGTTTGCCACCAAGATAAACAAGAATTATCAGAATTGTCCAAAAGTTGTTATTTTCTATGTTTTAGGTGTTTTGCGTACGTTTACATTTAAACGGGAAAGAATAACAGATTCTCCACTGTAGTATTCATGACCTATTGGAAAAAATTTAAGTTTCTTTTTTATATATACAATAAAACCTCTCCTTTACTGCCACTAAAATAAACGCTAATTGATTGGATAGAAGAAAGGTGATACCATAGCTAAAATCAAGGTGAAGGTTAAACAGAAAGCTCACAAGGTTAAACAGAAAGCTCAGCTTTCTGTTTTACATTCATCTTGCTTTAACGGTATACACCAGCAATTCGTGAGACACCTAACGGCTTTTAACGAAGTGCGATAAATCAAGCATCGTTACTCAACGAAATCGTGCATATCGGTTACCTAGCTCCCGTAGATACTTTCGGTTTCAAACAATTTCCATTAATCGTGTAATAAAGACATTAAATGCATGAAAGTGTACTTGATAAATGAAAGTATGTGAATCGTGGTAAATGCTTTATCTAATAAGGCTTAGTTAATAACCCAAAACTTCAATCAAATTGAATATGAGCGTGAACCCGAGATCACATAGAAAAAGGCGTCAGCTTATTTAGGCCATCGGTATATGCATGAAAGTGCCTATAGTTTCCAAAAAAGCCTTATAACTTATGCTTTTTTTACCATTGTCTTATTATTCACACCTATAGCTTTTATTGTGAGAAGTTTCATCAATTTATTTCGGGCAGATTTTGATTGAGTGAGTGTTTTCATTGAATTGGAGCCGAAAATAATTTAGAACAAGAGGGCCATGGCCCTTAATTCGCTCACCTGAGGTCATTGTGCCTTAGCTTAATAGGCAAGACAACATTTTAATATAGCTGTAAATGGAATTATCTTCCAGACAAAAAAAAACATGACAAATTGGAATAACTTAAAAAAAATATTGTTGGCAGAGTTATGGCCCTTATCCATGACACATCTTCTAATCAAGCTACATGTATTTCCATATGATTATTTATTGCACATTCTGCTTTACTTTCGGCCTGCTTTAAGTTATCATCTACTAAGATATAGATACTATTTCTTATATCTTTATGACTGTATAAAGTGGAATTATTTTCTTTAGAGGAGGAATAAATTAAAGGCGTAAAAAGGCATATGTATGGGGTAATGGGTTAACATCAGTAGAACTGGAGTTATCTCAAAGACAAGAAAATATGACACTGGGAAATATCTCAAAAATGACATTGACCTTTGTAGGACATGACCCAAGTTATAAAGTTTCTAACTTTAACAAAGTTATGGCTAAGATTAAAGTTGTGGACTGACAGACAAACAAATGGACAAACAGACAAAAAAAAGCAGACAGACAAAAACAATATGCCCCCAACTGCAGGGCATAAAAATGTAGCAGACAACACCATATGCTGCTGTTACAGACTCAGTGAACCTCAGCTGACCAGCTGACCTGAATTCAGTTATGTAACTCTGGCAGTAGGAAATGTGGCTAGGGTCTAACTCTTATAATGCTGAATTGCTGTCTGCTATACATATTTTGAATGTGAATTATGACCTAGATATTTAACCGACCAGAACCATTTGAACAAACTAGGTAAAGGACATTTAGAAGTGTCGCCATGCCAAATATCAAAGCTCTGGCCATATTAGTTTCAGTGGAAAAGACGTTTGAAATTTTCACTATATAACTCTCTGTAAAATTGTGACCCCCCAGGGCGGGGCCAATTTTGACCCACGGGGCATAATTTGAACAAACTTGATAAAGGACCTGTAGGTGATGCTATGTGCCAAATATCTAAGCTCTGGCCCTTGCAGTTTTTGACAAGAAGATTTTTTAAGATTTCATTATATTTTCACTTTGGTTGCCATGGCAACCAGAGTTCTACATTGTTTTTAATTCTTTGAACAAATTTGGAAGAGCTTGACCCAAGGAACATTTCTGTAAAGTTTGGTTGAATTCTGTTCAGTGGTATAGGAGGAGATGTCATTTGAAGCAATTGTTAACGACGACGCACGACGGACGACGACGGACACAGGGCCATCCCAATAGCTCACCTTGAGCCTTTGGCTCAGGTGAGCTAAAAATGCATATATATCGGGCAACAAACCATACTCTTTGCATCATACTTTCAGTGAGCATCACTTTTTAACTGTTTTAATGTTTGTTTGTGACAATTATTACTTTTAATCATTTTATTAATAGACAAAAAAATACCATTATAACCTATGTTTTTCTTTTTGCCATTGTACTTAGATATGTTTGAAGAACCTATGCTGAAATTTTCATAGAGATCCATCGGAGATTTCATTTGGTATCGTATGTCCTTAAGCAGGCTTAAACCCCTGCTAATTCAATACAATTCATTGGTCATAATAGAGAGGTTTTACTATATAATAAAACCTAACTGGCGGCTTTGAAGAAAATATAATTTCCATCTTTAGAAAGGTAGATCTCTACCAGCTATATATAGACAAAGTATTACAGAACTCCATAGAATACAATTTTACGCCTTTAATTTATTCCTCCACTGAAGAAAATAGTTCCATTTCATAGTCATGAATATGCACCATAAGAAATCTTTCTACATTCATACAGGTGTTGCTTTAAGCAGGCTGAAATAAAGTAGAATAAGCCTTAATGCACTTTCTGCTTTACTTTCAACCTGTTTAAGTGGTCACCCATTATCAAACATTTAAGAAATAGGTTATGAAGTAATGATTTAATGTTTACAATGACTGAGCCAGGGTTTGTCCCCAAAATACTAATACATATATGCAAGTCAAGTCACACTAAACAGGATAAGGGCAAGAAACTCTGCAATTTTATTTGTGTCCGCTACATTTGTCGTCTGCTACTGTTCTAAAATTAGAATTTAAAAAAAAAAAAATTCAAACAGGGTCAGATTGTCGAACAGTTTGGATCCTGATGAGATGCCGCATTACGCAGCATCTCATCAGGATCCAAACTATTTGCAAAGCTTTAAACAGTTCCTCCACTAGCATGCCAAGATATAATCCCAAGTGGTCTATTGCTTAGAATTCAGGATTAAAAACCTGAACTTTCAAATTACTTCCTATTCAGTGCAAAAGTCAGTTTTTCAAACCAATAGAAAGTCGGTGAGCCTAAAGACATTTCCTGACCTACTTTCGGCGGTAACACCAAGCTAGGTATACCTGTGCAAGTTGTGCAGTTACTGTTATCTTGTTAGGGGATATTCTCATTGAAGTGTCTCATGTAAGGCCCGTTCCTTGAATTTGGTTAGAAAAAAAAAAGAAAAAAACCTTGAATGTGAGTATGTCAGGGCCTCTCTAGACAACTTGAGATTAGTGACATTGGCTAAGCACACATTACTCCTGCTTTACCTGTATTTTCATGCCTAGTGAGAACAATGGGGAGAGAGTCCATCAAAGGACTATGGAAATGTCTTTAACACTTTCCCTGCTAAAAGCATAAACATGTTCATGCTCTCTCAAAATAATATAGACCCTGATAAAGCTGTTTGATCAGGGTCTGTACTGTTTTCTTATATACTAGCTGTCTGACATGAAAAACAATAATATTTTATTAGCACTTGAAATAACCTCTATGATGAATGCTCTTCATGGGAGAAAACAATTAACCAATTACCCCATAAATACGCCTTTTTACGACTAAATTTTATTCCTCTGCTGAAGGAAATAGTTCTAATCTATACAGTCAGGAATGTGTTGCAAAAGCAATAGTTTTTTTATTTTCTATCAAATTAGAGCTTAAAGCAGGCTGAAAGTAAAGCAGAATGTGCCCTTAGGCACATTCTGCTTTACTTTCAACCTGCTTTAAGTAGTCACCTGTTTTCAAAACTAGAAAACATGATATGGGGTAAATGGTTAAACAGTCATAATCCAGCCATGGAAACACTAAGAGATCATGGAAGCTAGCTATTTTTCCAGAAAATGGAAGTGTGCATTTTGGAAAGTCAGCAGAATGTAAAGGATAGAAGACACATTGCCAGAGTTTAGACTGTATTGTTTGTTTGTTATATGATTTTTGATTTTATGACGCTTTTAACAGTATTTCAGTCCATATTGCTACACCCAGCTAATTACAGTTGGAGAAAGAACTATTTCTTATGGCACATATTCAAGACTGTATAAAAATGAATTGAACTATTTTCTATAGTGAAGGTATAAAATAAAGGCATAAAACGCATATTTATATAGTAATGGGTTCAATGATTAGGCATCTATTTCGATCTGCAGTATGTTGGTACATCAAAGGATTTGGTGCTGAAATGTGTATGAATGTTGGATTTGTTCAGTTTACTTCCTCTTATCTGGAGCCCTGGTATAAAACTATGTGCAGCCGTTTTCCCTTATATTGTTTACTTTTGTTGTTCAATGTTACTTTGAGTTATAATTATAATGCTAATGTTTCTCACTATCCGTGGGACTTATGCATATGTAAATAAAAGTTGAAAGTTGAAAGTTGGAAAATTCAGTTGTAAAGTAAAAGACAATTTGATAGTGGTTTTACACTTTACTCCATAGCCTGTTTCTAGTTTTGAAAATAGGCAACTACTTAATACAGGTTGAAAGTAAAGCAGAATGCGCCTTAAGGCACATTCTGCTTTACTTTCAGCCTGCTTTAAGCTTCCACCTGCTAGAATAAAGAAAAATAGTCCTTATCATACATACCCATGACTGTTTAAATTGGAACTATTTTCTTAACTCTTTCCTCCCTAAAACTTTAAATGGAAAATTCCAGTTTCCATTTTAGTCTAGTCCATTTCTGACTTTTAAGGGTGGTTTTTGTCAATGTTTGGAATTATGACAAACAGTGAAGACCCTGATCAGAGGGCTCCTTTCGGAGCCCTCTGATCTGGGTCTTCACTGTTTGCATAGGACAAGTGTACTATTCACATGTACACTGTTTGAAAAGAACGCCTATATGCGGGACTAGGGTTCAAAGGGTTAAGCAGAGGAATAAACTGAATGTGCTAATAGGTGTTTATATGAGGGAAAGGGTTAAAGTTGAGAAATGAAGTTTTATGTGTCTAGCTGGGGTGCGAGACAAACTATTACTGCCAGTGAGCCTCAAACCTTTCAACTCTCTGAGTAACTGTCAGCAAGTCAGCAACTGAAAATGTCATCTGCGTTAACCCCTTACCCCTTAACCTGTTTCTAGCCTTCAAGACAGGTGACCTGCTTAAAGCAGGTTGAAAGTAAAGCAGAATGTGCCTTAACCCATTACCCCATAAAAATACCCTTTTTAGCTCACCTGAGCCAAAGGCTCAAGGTGAGCTATTGGGATGGCCCTGTGTCCTTCGTCCGTCGTCGTGCGTGGTCGTTAACAATTGACATCTCCTCCTAAACCGCTTGACAGATTTCAACCAAACTTTACAGGAATGTTCCTTGGGTCAAGCTCTTTCAAATTTGTTCAAAGAATTAAAAACAATGTAGAACTCTGGTTGAAGTGAAAAAATAAGGAAATCTTAAAAAATCTTCTAGTCTGAAACTACAAGGGTCAGAGCTTATATAGATATTAAGTGGCACATAGCATCATCTACAGGTCCTCTATCAAGTTTGTTCAAATTATGCCCCTGGGGTCAAAATTGGCCCCGCCCCGGGGTCACAGTTTTACATTGAGTTATATAGCAAAATTTTCAAACGTCTTCTCCTCTGAAACTAATATGGCCAGAGCTTTGATATTTGGCATGGTGACACTTCTAGATGTCCTTTACCAATATTGTTTAAATAGTTCTGGTCGGTTGCATATCTAGGTCACAGGAGCTAAAAATAGATTTTTTTCAATGAAATCTTAGGATTTTTCATGTCAACTTATGGCAGCCCTGAAATTACCCCTTTGGAAAGGTACTAAATCATTTTAGATGATGATGATGATGAGTTCTGTTTTATGGCACTGCGACACAAAATAGGTCATATAGTGCCAGTGAATAATGAGGGATGATGAGATGAGATCATAATGATTTCAGGAAGATGATTTCGGCTGATCTCATTCCTTACCAAACAAGGCATGATATCAAAACCACCTACCTGCCTTCCTTTTCGTTATTGGCAGAGGGCATAATCTTGGTCTAATAAACAGAAAAGATGCCCTATGACAATTATGCACCAGAACTGCAGCAAAGTAGGAAGGTCTCTGTGGAATTATTTTAGAACTTTTCCAGAATAATTTCTTGAATATTCATGAAAAATTCTAGGAGAGGCCATTTAACGTTCATGAATATTCTGCAAAAGTTCTAGAAATTTGATGGTTTTAGAACCATTGTTCTAGAATTACATTTAAGTCCTTGAACTCCTTTTGTAGAATTTGTAAAGTAATTCTTGAAGCTCAAGAAAAATTCTAGAAGCGACCATTTAACGTTGGTGAATATTCTAAAATTCTTGAACAATTTTCACAGGGGTAAGTATTACTGTTTAACAGTCACCAAGAAGCATTGAAGTATCTCCAAGGTTAACTATTCCCAATTTTATAGCTGATGGGTGAAAATGGTACACATCCCATCAGAATATGCAAATTTACAAAAAATATTTTAATTTTTTACGATTTTATAAGAACATTTAAAAAAAGCCATCTTTGTTTGTAACATGAATAAAATTGCCCAAAATACTCTTTATAAACATATCTAGGGATCCGTGTCTCAGATTTTTAAAATACCGCTTCAAACCTTTGTTATGTAACATCAAAGTTGTTTTACGGTTTAAAGTTGACCACTATTACGTAACGCTTTTTAACGGACCACTGGAGCTACTTATAAAATTTCTGAGAAACAGTTCCCTTGAGGAGATAATACCCTTTCATCTGCTTCAAACCGCACAAAAATCGAACCCCAACTGCGAAAGTTAGGGGTGTTCAAAGATACTGCTTGCTTCAAATTATGTAATGCCGGAAACTCCAATTAACTGACTTGATGTGTCAATTAGGCTCTCGTGACCGCCCGGTATTCAACTAAGACCCTCTTTTTCAACAAATAACATGACCCAGCTTATCATCAACCATTTCTTTAAACTCCGCCCCAAATTAACAAAGCAATCATATAAAAATAACGATTTTAATACGGTTAAAGTCGTAAATCACCTCTGACAGCTTCGGAATAAACCACTTATCTAGTCACGTAATTTACGCAATTGAGGCACCCAACGGGGATTCTGACGCGTGATTTAAAGGTAAAATGACCGAGAAACCGTTTGTTTAAGCAAGAGAGAATTTGGTAACTTGTAGAAAATACCTTTATCTATCAAGATCTGTAAAAAAGTATCAAACAACTATTTTACCAATCATTTCGTAAAAGGCTACCTTAACCCATTACCCCATAGCCTGTTTCTAGGTTTGAAGATTGGTGACCACTTAAAGCAGGTTGAAAGCAAAGCAGAATGTGCCTTACGGCACATTCTGCTTTACTTTAAGCCTGCTTTAAGCTACCACCTGCTAGAATAAAGAAAATTATCTTCTGATACATATTCATGACTGTGTAAATTGGAACTACATGTATTTTCTTCAGCGGAGGATTAAACTGAATGTGCTAAAAGGCGCTTTTATGAGGTAAAGGGTTAAACAGATTCATGGTGTTGAAAGAGTTAAAGGTGTATAGGTGGCTAGCAGACTGGTACCAAGGGAATTCTAATGGACACTCATCTATAATTCAGTAAGCTTCCTACTGCAGATTTCATTCACACTCTCTTGATGGTAAACTTTTAGAAGGTAAAGAAATATTGTCTAGGACTAACCTATTCTCTATTTAACCATTACTTCATAAATGTTCTTTTTGCACCTTTAAATTTTGACTCCACTGAAGAATATAGTTCCATTTCATAAGGTCATAAATATGTACCAATGAAATCTTTGTTTTTTCCTAACAGATGGTTGATTAAAGCAGGCTGAAAGTAAAGCAGAATGCACCCAGAGTGGTAACCTATTTTAACCCATTACCCCATAACCTGTTTCTTGTTTTAATGTTTTGAAGATAAATGACCTTTTAAAGCAGGTAGAAAGTAAAGCAGAATGTGCCTTAAGGCACATTCTGTTTTACTTTCAGCCTGCTTTTAAGCTACTATCTGATAGAATACAAAAACATTTCTTATAATACATGCCTGCTTTAAGCTTTTATCTGCTAGAAAATAGTAAGTATTTCTTGTGATTCTTATTTGTGACAGTATAATTTTGAACTATTTTCTTCAGTAGAGGAATTAATTAAAGGCTAAAAAGGCGTATTTATAGGGTAATGGGTTAAGCCAATGCCTGTCAGGATGCTATATATAAGAACAGGGTAGTGGCAAAGTTTAAATACAATCAAGGTATGGACAGAAATTGTTTTAATCCTGATGGCTTGTGTATTGTGATTAGCTACAAACCATGATAAGGGTAGCTATAATTATCAGGGTGGTTCGTAGTGTAGAACAGAGACAATCTAAGTTATGTGATTGTACAAACACAGTTGATTAGAGTTAACAAAATTTGTCTTCCCAACAATCCAATTCATTTAAACTGACACTGGTTTCGACCAATTAAAAGTACAGTAATACTTTTGCAAAACGTCCATTAAAATGAAGGCTTATTGATTGCATAAAAGACAAGCGACAGCTTAAAGCAAGGTGAAATGTAAAACAGAAAGCTCCTACAGGAGCTTTCTGTTTTATGTTCACCTTGCTGTAAGTAGTCACCAGCCCTAAACACCTGATAATTAACGCAATTTAGTGGTTATGACTGAAAGGTTTCCTCAACATTGAAGCCCATATAAACTGAGCAAAGATTCTTTGACTCTGAACAGAATGTTCAAATCATATTGGGCCCACTTTGACTGTCACTGTAAATTACAGAAAAATACATCATCAATCTGTTTGAAAGCTAAATAAACAAGAGCCCCATGGGGCATATTTCGCTCACCTGAGAATCACTGACAAAATGGAGATAATGACTTATGTCCAGGATTGGGTCATTTTTTATCTGAGGGGCATAATTTGAACAATCTTGATAGAGGCCCTGTATATGATGCTATGTGCCAAATATCTAAGATCAGGATACTAGGGTTTTAGACAAGAAGATTTTTTTTAAGTTTTCATTGAAAAATCTATTTTTAGCTCCTGTGACCTACTTATGCAACTGACCGGAACCATTTGAACAAAATATGTAAAGGACATCTAGAAGTGTCACCATGATGAATATCAAAGCTCTGGCCATATTAGTTTCAGAGAAGAAGACATTTGAAAATTTCACTATATAACTCTATGTAAAACTGTGACCCCCGGGGCGGGGCCAATTTTGACCCCAGAGACATAATTTGAACAAACTTGATAGAAGACCTGTAGATGATGCTATATGCCAAATATCTAAGCTCTGGCCCTTGTAGTTTCAGACGAGAAGATTTTTTACGTTTTCATTGAAAAAATCTATTTTTAGCTCCTGTGACCTATTTATGCAACAGACCGGAACCATTTGAACAAAATATGTCGAGGACATCTAGAAGTGTCACCATGCCGAGTATCAATGCTCTAGCCATATTCGTTTCAGAGAAGAAGACGTTTGAAAATTTCACTATATAACTCTATGTAAAACTGTGACCCCCGGGGCGGGGCCAATTTTGACCCCAGGGACATAATTTGAATAAACTTGATAGAGGACCTGTAGATGATGCTGTGTGCCAACTATCAAAGCTCTGGCCCTTGCAGTTTTTGAGAAGAAGATTTTTAAAGATTTCCTTATTTTTTCACTTTGGTTGCCATGGCAACAAGAGTTCTGCATTGTTTTTAATTCTTTGAACAAATTTGAAAGAGCTTGATCCAAGGAACATTTCTGTAAAGTTTGGTTGAATTCTGTCAAGCGGTATAGGAGGAGATGTCATTTGAAGCAATTGTTAACGACGACGGACGACGCACGACGATGGACGCCGGACACAGGGCCATCCCAATAGCTCACCTTGAGCCTTTGGCTCAGGTGAGCTAAAAAGTTGTGTCTGTCTGCTACTATTCTTGTATTCGAATTTTCTGAAATTTTTTTCTTGAATATCAAGATCAGGGTCAATGCTTATTAAACGTTTGAGTTGAGTCTTAAATCATTCCCAAGCATTTGATTGGTCAGATTTGAGCTAAGGCTCAAATCTGATCAATCAAATGCTTGAGAATGGACTCAGACTCATCTCAAACGCTGGGCCAGGTCACAAGACCAAAACTCTGTTTGAGCTAAATACTTTTTTTGTTTGTCTGCAACACTAACAGTTACCGTTCTTGTAGAAGAATTTTCTGAAAATTTTCTTCTTGAATACAGTGTCACAATCGTCAATGCAAAAACGTTTAGGTTCTCAATGAGGACCAAATTTTAAAGTTACGTACTTGATGTCTCGTCTCCATACAAACTCCTATAGATTATTATCTTGGTTTTGAATTTAATGTGCAAAGATTTAACCCATTACCCCATAAATACGCCTTTTTACGCCTCAAATTTATTCCTCCACTGAAGAAAATAGTTCCATTTTAAAAAGTAACAAATATGTATCATAAGAAAAGTTTTCAAAATTCTAGCAGATGGTAGCCTAAAGCAGGTTGAAAGTAAAGCAGAATGCACCGAAAGGTGCATTCTGCTTTACTTTTAACCTGCTTTAAGTGGTTACCTATCTTCAGAACGAGAAACAGGCTATTGAGTAATGGGTTAAACCCTATGATGTCACTACTCATTAGAATAGTCTCAAAAAGACGATTCTAATGAATTGTAACACCATAGGATTTGCTGCTAAATTGAGTGAAAAAATGTTGGATTTTCTCAATTTACTCTCCCTTATCTGGAGCCCTGTTTCATGTGTGAACCACATAACAATGGGAAGGCAGCACAGACGTTACATTCAGTTCTGGACAAGGCAAAAACACAATACAACAGACATCCGATTGAATTCAATTTATATGAACATCATTTTATTGCTGTAACAAAATGAGTAGACTTGCTATCATTTCCCAATATTTACATTCGCATCGCATAGTCCTTATATAACACTATTCTAAAAAGAGACTTGCATTTCCCTATGAATGCTCATTTCAAATCCAGTTCTAGCCGGTTAGTTTCTGGGCGGAGCTATACTGATCACTTGAAAATTGATACATGACAGGGTAAACATAAACACTGTATGACTGTAGTGATCCCACGTATTGGGACAGACAGGCCTGAGCAAACAGTGTAGACCCTGATCGGACTGCTCCCTATTGCACCTTTTGGACCAAATACAGTGTGATGAAAACCAATAAGCTCAATTTTTAAGATTTAAATACAGCAGTTATACTGGGTGTCCCATTTTTTTGGAAATTTACGGTAACCATCGGTAACCGTTGCTGTAACAGTTTCTGAGTAGAGAGGATGGGACAATGATAAAATAATGACCTCGTGAAACTACCACTTACTATATCATTAACTCTTCAGAACACTCAGTCATATTGTCATCTGCATCAATTGTCGTCTGCTTCTCGAATAAAACCACAATTTTCACAATTTTCCTTTTCAAAATAGGGTCAGGATGGCAAACAGTTTCGATCCTGATGAGACGCTGAGTTACTCGGCGTCTTATCAGGATCGAAACTGTTCACGTAAATAATGACAATTTCTCTACTAGCATGCAAAGAGCTAAGCCACATGATGTAGACAAAATTACCCCGAGGAAAGGTTGGTAACAGTTATAGGTCAGTTAGTAACGAAAGTCTGAGATTACCAATGAATAGTCATCATAGTTTAACCCATTCCCCCATAAATAGGCTTTTTTTTACCCCTTTAATTTATTCCTCCACTGAAGAAAATAGTTCCAATTTATACATTCATGCAGATGTATTATCATAAATATTTTCCTTATTCTAGTAGATGATAGCTTAAAACAGGTCGAAAGTAAAGCAGAATGTGCCTTAAGGCACATTCTGCTTTACTTTCAACCTGCTTTAAGTCATCACCTTCTTCAAAAGTAGAAATAGGCTATAGGGTAATGGGTTAAGATAAGATAGACTGTTACTTGAAGCAGGTTGAAAGTAAAGTGAAAAGCTCTAAAAACAGAATGATCTTTTCTCTTCATTGGTACTGAAGCTGCCGACAAGCAAATTTCACCTGTTAAATCTTTCAACACCATGAATCTGTTTAAAATATACTTATTACATTTGTAGACACTGTTTGCTAATATAGACCAGTGTTTTATTAAACTACCCAGAATTTCAAGTAGACTGGTTCATGTTTTTGTTACTAAAATGATCCACCAGGGAACCTTTTAACCCACCATATTTATTACTTAGTGTTGAAAGAATAAGTAATGTGGAATATGGTGTGAGGTCACTGCTACCATGATGACCTTGAGAGAGAGCATGACCTTAAACTTTAACCCTTTACCCAATGACCCGTTTATAACATTGAACACAGGTGATCACTTAAAGCAGGTTGAAAGTAAAGCAGAATGTGCCTTAAGGAGGAATAAATTAAATACGCTAAAAGTCGCTTCTATAGCGGAAAAGGTTAACTGGTCTTTTGATAATGTTATTAGGAATTTTGGTGTGAAGTTCTAAATTAATTAATTCAGTTCAATACTTTGGTCAGAAAAGATCCATCATTAAAGACAACCCTAGATGACCTTTTGATCATAACACCTTGCCAGACAATTTCCTTGCAAATATCATGGATCTTATGGACATGTCGCTAGCAAAGAACCATTGAAGCTTCTATTGTGAGACTCTACCTTTATATTTGATAATTGATAATTTGGTTAGAAATAACCATTGAAAAGCACTAGAGCGTGAGTATAATCTGGTTCTCACCAGGTAAACTGAGATTGGTACACCCACCGGCTGCACGTGCTGAACATGTTTTGACAGTTACATTGACACCTCAAATTCAATGGGGGGGACTCTTTCAAAGGACTGAGGAAAAGTCTTTAAGTAATGGTAACAGTGACCTTTAGCACACACCCTTTAATCTAAATTGACCTTGACAGATTGTTATTCGGAGTACATGTGTTAAGTTTTTTACTAAATCTATCAGAAAGCTGTAGAAAAGGTAAATACATTGAATTAAAGCCGTCTAAACTGGACATGGGTGGGGGACAACATGAATTTCCGCTTTAGAGGGGTTTCCAGATAAGAGGATTTTTTTAATAAAAAAAGATTTGAAAAATGGACTACAGTTTTGCTTGGTTAACTCTTTCCTCCCTAAAACTTTAAATGGACAATCCCAGTTAACATTTAAGTCTAGTCCATTTCTGACTTTTAAGGGTTGTTTTTGTCAATGTTTGGCATTATGACAAACAGTGAAGACCCTGATCAGAGGGCTCCTTTCGGAGCCCTCTGATCTGGGTCTTCACTGTTTGCACAGGACAAGTGTACTATTCACATGTTCACTGTTTGAAAAGGACGCCTATATGCGGCACTAGGGCTCAAAGGGTTAAGAGAGGATTCTGGTATCTAGATGTTCTGATTTGGAGGTGTTCCACTGTATTGACACCACTGTATAGACAGACGGACAAACAAACACACATGAATGGACAGAAGAAAGGACAAACACACAGGTTACCCCCATTACATGTCCAATCAATAATCGGTGAGTGAATGTATATAATCAGAGTTCCATATAAGGGAGTATTTCAAAAACTAAAATCTTTATTTCTGTTTTAAACCCTATGGTGTCACTACTCATTAGAATCGTCTCGAAGAGACGATTCTATAGAGTAGTAACACCATTGGATTTGAAATTGAAATGAGTGAGAAAAGGCTGGATTTGTTCAGTTTACTCCCTCTTAACTAGAGCCCGGATTATATTGCTCTGTACGATGAGACACATTTTTTGGACAATATTAATTTTCTCTTCTCTCATTGTTTCCCTTTCTGGACAGCCAGTGTCTTGAATGACCTTGAATGTATATATTGTATTGTGTATTGTCTAGGCCGTGGCATTGTAGCCGCCCTGGAGTCAGTGCTCCAGATAAGAGTACTATTTCAAAAACTTAAATCTTTATTTCTGATTTAAACCCTATGGTGTCACTACTCGTTAAAATCATCTCATAGAGACGATCCTAACGAGTAGTGACACCATAGGATTTGGTGCTAGAACAAGTGACATAATGCTGTACTTGTTCAATTTACTCCCTCTTATCTGGAACCAAGCCTGGCATATAGGAGGAACAGTTAGGCAGTCTGTGAGAGAAATCAGATCAAACCATACAAATTACAGTAATTATATTACTATAGCCATTGATAGATGACATGGCATTATTACTCTGTACTTTACACTGAGCCGAGCCAATCAATAAAACTGTGTATAGGAATAAGCAACCATATACACTTACTGTATATAAAACTGTACAAATACCGGAATAAGTAATAATATAGATGATGGTAAAGTGGAGAAGACGTTATTCTTTCCCAATAAAAGTGTTTATGCTAAATCGATTATTTCCATTGCAAAAAGTTTGGAGCCAGATCAGACGCCGGGTAACCCGGCGTCTGATAAGGCGCCAAACTATTTGCAATTAGACTGAAATGATATTATTGAATTGTCAAAGAGTTGTCATTCTCTATAGGTTATAACCATGCATTTGCCTTTCTCGTGCGTTTCAAATGGGAATGAATAAGGTCTACTCCGCTGTATATAAAACCATGTATCGATATAAGCAAAGATAAGTAGACAACTATATGTAATCCATTACTCCATAACTACGCCTTTTTATTCCTCTAATTATTTCTCCTCTGAAGAAAATACTTCCATTTTAATGCAGTCTTGAATATATATATACACCGTAAGAAATATTTCCTATATCCTAGCAGACAGTAGGACTCACTTGAAAGCTTCAACAGCATTCTGCAGGGCTCCAGATAAGAGGGAGTAAATTGAACAAATCCAATGTTTTCATGCTAGTTACAGCACCAAATCCTATGGTGTTACTACTCGAAGAGACGATTCTAATTAGTAGTGACACCATAGGGTTTAATTCAGAAATAAAAAATTTAGTTTTTGAAATAGACTCCCCTTATCTGGATCTCTGTTTCTGAATTCTTTTTGACCTAGCACTAAGCTTCAACATGATGTGAAGGATTACAAGTGTATCTTCTTTTATCCCATTACCCCCTATATACGCCTTTTTACGCCTTTAATTACTTTCTCTACTGAAGAAAATAGTCCTAATTTATACACAAATTAAAATTATAAGAAATATTTCCATATTTTAGCAGATAATAGCTTAAAGCAGGCTGAAAGTAAAGCAGGCGCATTCTGCTTTACTTTCAACCTGCTTTTAGTAGTCACAATATCTTCAAAACTAGAAACAGGCTATGGGGTAATGGGTTAATTGGTAGCTTACATCTATCTCATACTGGTAGCCTTTGAGTCAACACTGTGTCTACACTCTTAGCCAATTTTGTGTTTGAAGAGTTATGCCATAAATGGTAAGAAAATAAAAAGTACACAGTCATCTACAGCACTCCATCTCTACGACGACAAAGTCGGACATCCAATAGGAGACAAACATTGTGTGCATTGTTGGGTGGGAGTCGTTTTGAGGAGGGAAATTGGCTTACATTTGCAAACAGCTTGAACCAGCATCTGATCTGGATTCAAGCTGTTTAATTGTGACTCATCATTAAGTGTTTTTTTTCTGTCAAAATGTCTATTTAGTAACTTTAGGAAAGCGACAGACAACAATATTCAGCAGACAATATAACAGCAGTAAAAGTGTTTCGACATAATTGTCTTGTAATGGGAACGGCGACAAACGTCGTTGTAAGGAGGAATTCATTGTAGGGAAGGAGCACTGTATTATCTTAACTCTTTCCTCCCTGAAATTTTAAATGAACAATTCCAGTTTCGATTTTAGTCTAGTCCATTTCTTACTTTTAAGGGTTGTTTTTGTCAATGTTTGGCATTGTGACAAACAGTGAAGACCCAGATCAGAGGGCTCCGATAGGAGCCCTCTGATCTTGGTCTTCACTGTTTGCATATGACACATGTACTATTCACACGACACTGTTTGAAAAGGACGCCTATATGCGGGACTAGGGCTCAAAGAGTTAATCATCACTTATTCCTATACATAATTATTCTTATCCTATACTCTCCTGATTTGGAGCTATTAGATATTGCCTTCATCAGTTTAGAAATCATTTCAGACATCCTAACTACTGAATACTTAAAGGTAGAGATATTGAAAGTATAGCAGATTCTCCTTTTGGGAAATCTTTTTTTCTGCTTTACTTTATGCAGTCATCTGTTTGAAACAACCAAAGAAAACAATCGCAACATCTGCATCGCAACAAGAAACACTAAAATCAGACTCAAAGTAAATCAGAAACTTCTCTCTTGGATAATCCTGCTTTACTTTCAGCCTGCTTTAACCCATTACCCCATAGCCTGTTTTGATGAGAAGTGACCATGCACTTAAAAACAGGCTGAAAGTAAAGCAAAATGTGCCTTAAGGCACATTCTGCTTTACTTTCAGCCTGCTTTAAGCTACTGTCTGCTATATTGTAGAAAATATTGCTTAAGCTACATATTCATGACAGTCACTGTATAATTTGGAACTTTTTTCTTTAGTAGAATAATAAAGTAAAGGTGTAAAAAGGCGTATTTATGGGGTAATGGGTTAAGCATCCCTGCTTTCGTTTTAGAACTGAAAGGAACATATGAGGAAAAGCAATACAGAGTCAAAGAAAACTTAAAATGCATCCACACAAGTCTTTACCTCTTTCCTTCCTGATTCACAGACACCATTCCGATGTCCAATCATTGTTCCAGCAGCTAGACAAGAAAACAATGTCAATTATCTTACACTTCATTTAATCCATTAAGCTATACTGACTCATATTGACTCATTGCGCAATAGCCTCATACTGAATCATTTTGACACACTTTAATCCACTAGCTTGTATTGAGATAAGCATTCATAATTGTTCATCGCTTACGAGTTAATGGGTTTTAATCCATTGAAACATTGTGTAACTCTGTACATGCTAATAACTGAGAAACCATGATTCTCTTTGCAAACAGTTTTGATCCTGATGAGACTCAGAGTAACTCTGCCTCTCATCTGGGTCCAAACTGTTTGACACTCTGACCCACTATTGAAAATAGGAGTTTTGGGGGATTTTTTTTCCTTTAGAACACTAGCAGACGACTTCTTTTGAAGACAGCAAAACAAATTTAGCCTTTAAACTCCTAGCAAGTTAGGGACGGAACCATATAAACCTTTGCAAACAGTTTGGATCCTGATGAGACGCCGCGTAACGCGGCGTCTCATCAGGATCCAAGCTGTTTGACACTCTGACCTTGCATTGAAAAGGAATTTTGAAAATTCTAATTTTAGAACAGTAGCAGACGACAATTGTTGCAGACGACAATTGTTGCCGACAATTGTTGCAGACGACAAAATTTTTAGATGAAAATGTTTATTAAAACAGTAGCAGATGACACTTGTTGCAGACGGAAGAAACAAATTTAGCGTTAAAAGAGGTAATTCCCAGAGAACACATCACCATATACTGACACAGCACATCTAGCCGCCTTGAAACCCGTTATTTCGTTCGGGCCATGTATTACACCCAGGCATGGCATTGGCTAGTGTGGTGAAACCATCCGTGTAAGAAGTGTGAAAACACTCAATATTTAATGTAACAATAACATGCATCAATTTTACCCTCCATTACTCCCATCCTCTAGGGACGACAATTCTACAGTAGAGATATAATGGGGTTGTATTGGTATTGTCATTCTGTCCGCTGGGAAATGTCGTCAGGCAGTTTGTTAAATAAATGTGAGCATTATTTCATTATGTAATCTTCTTCACCGAACATATGTACATTGGTGACATTACATTATAGGTAAAGAGTTCTCGCCGAGATATCACTTTCACTAATGAATAAGTGGAGAGATTTCATCAAGTCTGCAAGAAATGGTAAAACAAGGAAAGACAACTGCAAGAACAGCAATGTTCAGGAAATTAGGGCTCCAGATAAAGAAAGAATTTCAAAATCTAAAAACTTTATTCTGCTTTAAACCCTATGGTGTCACTACTCATTAGAATCGTCTCGAGGAGACGATTCTAATGAGTTGTAACACTTTAGTATTTGGTGCTGTATGAGTGAGAAAATGTTGGATTTGTGCAGATTACTCCCTCTTATCTGGAGCACTGAATAAGTGGGTAGATTTTATCAAGTCTGCAAGAAACAGTGAAACATGCTGACAAGGAAGAGTGAAACAGGAAAAGACAACTGCAAGAACAGCAATGTTCAGGAAATTAAGACTCCAGATAAAGGGAGTATTTCAAAAACTAAAACCTTTGTTTCTGCTTTAAACCCTATGGTGTCACTACTCATTAGAATCGTCTCGAAGAAACGATTCTAATGAGTAGTAACACCATAGGATTTGGTGCAACAGGGAAATACAACTGCAAGAACAGCAAAGGACAGGAATGTTAACTAGCAAGACATCATTAACAGCAAAAATGGTAACTTGCACAATAGTCTTTGCCTTAATGTTTTGAGACCACTTGCCCTCAACTGACAAAATCTGATTTTTTTTCACTGTAATTTGCCAAATTTTGATGCAAATAGTCCACTTGCTTAAATAAATAATCACTTGTCCAATGCTTCAGACAAGTGGGCTTGGGCCAAAAATGATATTGATATGAATATACAGTAAGCCAATTGAACGGTGATTAACAAGCCATGAAAAAGAATGTCTGGGATTCATGGTAATGGCAAGACATGACAAAGTGAGGAATGTCCAGGAATGGTAACTGGCAAGACATGGCAATGAATGTCCAGAAATGGTTATTGGCAAGTGATGACAAGGAATGTTCAGGAATGGTAACTGGAGGACATTACAAGGGATGGTAATTGGCAGGCCATGACAAGAAATTTCCAGGAATGGTAATGGTAACTGACAAGACAATACAAGGCATGTCCAGGAATGGTAACTGGCAAGTCAATACAAGGAATGGTTACTGGCAAGACATGAGGAGGAATGTCCAGGATTGGTAACTGATATAACAAGAAATGTCCAGGAATGGTAACTGGCAAGACATTATGAGGAATGTCCAGGATTGGTTACTGATATAACAAGAAATGTCAAGGAATGGTAACTGGCAAGACATTATGAGGAATGTCCAGGAAGGGTTACTGGCAAGGCATGAGGAGGAATGTCCAGGATTGGTGACTGATATAACAAGAAATGTCTAGGAATGGTTACTGGTAAGACATGACAATTAATTTCCAGAAATGGTCACTGGCAAGACATGACAAGGAATGTCTGGAGGAATGAAAACTGCAAAGACATTACAAGGAATGGTTACTGACAAAACATTACAAGAAATGTCCAGGAATGGTATCTGGCCAGACATGCCAAGAAATGGTAACTGGCAAGACGTTATGAGGAATGTTCAGGAATGGTAACTGGCAAGACATGACAAGGAATGCCCAGAAGTTGTAACTGGCAAGACATTATGAGTAATGTCTAGGATTGGTTACTGATATAACAAGAAATGTCCAGGAATTGTAAATTGCAAGACATGAGGAGGAATGTACAGGAATGGTAACTGGCAAGACATGAAGAGGAATGTCCAGGAATGGTAAATGGCAAGCCATACAAGGAATGTCCAGAAATGGTAACTGGCAAGACATGACAAGGAATGCCCAGGATTGGTAACTGGCAAGACATGCCAAGGAATGTCCAGGATTGGTAACTGGCAAGACATGACAATGAATGTCCAGGATTAGTAACTGGCAAGACATGACAATGAATGTCCAGAAATGGTAACTGGCAAGACATGACAATGAATGTCCAGGAATGGTAACTGGCAAGACATGACAATGAATGTCCAGGATTGGTAACTGGCAAGACATGACAATGAATGTCCAGATTGGTAACTGGCAAGACATGCAAAGAAATGTCCAAGATTGGTAACATGCAAGACAAGATGAGGAATGTTTAGGAATGGTAACTGACAAGACATGACAAAGAATGTCTAGGAATGGTAACTGGCAAGACATGCCAAGAAATGTCCAGGATTGGTAACTGGCAAGACAAGATCAGGAGTGTCCAGGAATGGTAACTGACAAGACATGACAAAGATTGTCTAGGAATGGTGACTGGCAAGACATGACAAGAAATGTCCAGGAATGGTAACTGGCAAGACATTACGAGGAATGGTAACTGCTAAGAAATAAACAGCAATGGCTATCAGTGCGTAGGAGAGACAACTAGTATTTTACACGAAAGAAAACTTTCAGGGAATAACAGAGATGACAACAAGCAAGACAACATAAGCTACTGAGTGTACTTACTAAGTGTTAAAATTCAAAGCAATCTTTCATTTGCTACTTGAATTATGAAGCGGAAACAACAGAGACACTAGACAATCAAACAAACATTATTTCTAAGTCTTATTACCAGGAATGTCTGGATGAAAACCTGTTTATCTACTTTGTTTTCACTGGTTCATGAACAGGTCTCTTACACAATAAATAACAGAAATGATGTTCAAGTACTGTTCAGTTTGCATCCTGTTAAGCCTTTTGTCTAACCCATAACTCAATAAATACCGTTTACACCTTTAACCCATTACCCCATAAATAGGCCTTTTTACATCACTAATTTATTCATCCACTAAAAAAAACTTTTTATAAAGTCATGAACATGTATCATAAGAAATATTTTCTATATCCTAACAGGTAATTGCTTAAAGCAGGTTGAAAGTAAAGCAAAATGCGCATTAAGGCATATTCTTCTTTACTTTCAACTTGATTTAAGTGATCATCTTTCTTTAAAACTAGAAACAAGCTATGGGGTAAAGGATAAAATGGGAAAGAACAATGCAGGGTTCCAGATAAGGAGGAGTAAAGTGCACAAATCCAGTATTTTCTCACTTATTATTTCAGCACCAAATCCTATGGTGTTACTACTCATTAGAATCGTCTCTTCGAGACGATTCTAATGAGTAGTGACACCATAGGGTTTAAAGCAGAAATAAAGATTTAATGTTTGAAATACTCCCCTTATCTGGAACCCTGATAATGTTTTCTCCACTGTACTGAACAACCCTGAGAGGTGGGCCAGACTGACCCATGGTGTCTCTAGGGTTCTACAAAGGCAAGCCAGACAGTCCAACTCTCTGGGGCTCTACAAGGGAGGTGATTTACTCAATTAGGAATTGTGAATCTCACAACATTGTTATAAACCTATACACTATATTAAATTCATTACCTCATTAAGATGCCTTTTTACGCCTTTAATTTATTTCTCCACGGAAGAAAGTAGTTCTGATTTATATAGTCATATATATGCACCAAAAGAAATATTTTCTGATCTGGGTCTACACTGTTTGCCTATGTTTCTTATTATGGGATCGTGGGCACAAATGGATTAACTGTGATCACTGATAAAAAGCGATAAACATATTGCACCAGGTCCTGTCAGGTAACTCTATTAAGACTTCTCTTACAGTCATTGATTGATTTTTTTTCTGCTTTGGCATGAACAATTAATATTCTAAACATCTGGAAAGAGAAATTCAAAACTGAACAGAACCACAGCATCCATACTTTAACCCATTCCCCAATAATCACACCTTTTTACGCCCTTTAATTGATATTTCCACTGAAGAAAATAGTTCCACTTAATACAAATAGTTTGGATCCAGATCGGATGATTGTCTAATGCCATGTCAGACTTGGATCCGAATTGTTCGATACGCATCTAAAAATTTCTTCATTTTTAAATCTGAATGCAACAAAATTTTCAGACAATAATTTTCAAAGCAGCCCATATTTCGGCAGGTGACGGGTTAATCTATAAAGCAAACCTGTACCAGTATGGCTTGTCAGATGTCTGTGCTGATTTACATTGAAATGGGAAATAAATCTTACATCAGGGGGAGGTAAGTCTCGGGTAATAAGTCCTCATTATGATCAAAGAGTTTATCAGGGCTCCAGATAACAGGGAGTAAATTGAACAAACTAACGTTTTAGCACCAAATCCTATTCTAATGAGTAGCAACACTATAGGATTTAATGCAGAAATAAATATTTTAGTTTTTGAAATACTCCCCTTATCTGGAGCCCTGGTAATACGTCCTCACAATGATCAAAGAGTTTACCAGGGCTCCAGATAACAGGTAGTAAAACAAACAAACTAACGTTTTAGCACCAAATCCTATTTTGATACTACTCATTAGAATTGTCTCTTCAAGACGTTTCTAATGAGTAGTAACACCATAGGGTTTGATGCAGAAATAAAGATTTAAGTTTTTGAAATACTCCACTTATCTGGAGCTGTGGTAATAAGTCTTCACAATGATCTAAGATTTTACCAGGGTGTAAATTGAACAAAACTAACATATTAGCACCAAATCCTATGGTGTTACTACTCATTAGAATCGTCTCTTTGAAACGATTCTAATTAGTAGTAACACTATAGGGTTTTATGCAGAAATAAAGATTTTAGTTTTTGAAATTCTCCGCTTAACTAGAGCTCTGGTAAAAAGTCCTCACAATGATCAAATAGTTTATACCAGGGCTCCAGATAACAGGGAGTATATTGAACAAACTAACATTTTAGCACCAAATCCTATGGTGTTACTACTCATTAGAATCGTCTACATGCAGTAATAAAGATTTTAGTTATTGAAAAACTCCCCTTATTTGGAGCTCTGGTAATAATGGTGATACACATTTTAACCCATTTAATTTATTCCTCCACTGAAGAAAATGATTCCACTTTCTACAGTATTTTCTATATTCTAGCTGATAAAAGCCTAAAGCAGTTTAAAAGTAAAGCAGAATGTGCCTTAACCCATTACCCCATAGCTTGTTTTTAGTTTTGAGGACAATTTAAGCGACTTAAAGCAGGTTGAAATTAAAGCAGAATATGCCTTTTTACACAGGTCTATAAAATTCTATTGAAGAAAATGATTTCCATTTATACAGTTATGATTATGCAACATTGTTTATTCTAGCAGATGACAGCTCAATAAATCAGGCTGAAAGTAAAGCAAAATGCACCTTTAAACCTGCTTTAAGTGGTCACCTATCTTCAAAATTATAACCAGACTATGGGGTAATGGGTTAATTAAGGCACATTCTGCTTTACTTTTAACCTGCTTTTAGCTACCATCTGCTATGATATAGAATTTATAGAGAAATGGGTTGGGGCACATTCTGCTTAAATTTACTTTCAGCCTGCTTTAACTCTTTGAACCCTAGTCCCGCATATAGGAGTGCTTTTCAAACAGTGTACATGTGAACAGTACACTTGTCCTATGCAAACAGTGAAGACCCTGATCAGAGGGCTCCGAAAGGAGCCCTCTGATCAGGGTCTTCACTGTTTATCACAATGCCAAACATTGACAAAAACAACCCTTAAAAGTCAGAAATGGACTAGACTAAAATGGAAACTGGAATTGTCCATTTAAAGTTTCAGGGAGGAAAGAGTTTAAGTGATCATGCACATGTCTTCAAAACTAGAATCAAACAAACTATAGGGTAATGGGTTATATAAGTTTTACTGTATTTCGTATCTACTTTGAATCCAGACAGCATGCAGATCACTTTATACAAGGCAGGATAATCTAATTTCCAAAAGAGATTTGAAATTTCTTTTTACCCTTCAAAACTGAATAGCTGTCTTTAATTCTGCTGAAATTGTCGTCTGCTGAAATAGACCCATTGTAGTCTGACTTGTATTGATATAAACCCATTACCCAATAGCCTGTTTCTAGTTTACAAAATTTTATTTTCAGATCAATAGCAGACAACAATTATTGTTGTAGATGCAAAAAATTACCCAGCATGCATGTAAACAAGAAACTTCAATTCTCTTCCACTACCAATGGTAACTACCCTGCATTTGCAAACAGTGTGGACCCAGACCATAAATCAAGTAAATTTATATCTGACCTTTTTATTTTGTGAAACTCATTTCAACCTTTTTTTCCATCAAATGTAAAACAATTAAAAATGCAGACAGCACTTTTAAAGCAGACAACTACTACTAAAGATCGTGAAATATTGAATTTAACTCTTTGCATGCTGGGTAATTTTTTCGTCTGCAACCTTTGTCATCTGCTATTGTTCTAAAAATAGATTTTTCTAAATTTCTTTTCAAAACATGGTCAGAGTGTCAAACAGTTTGGATCCTGATGAGAGGCCGCGTTACATGGCGTCTCATCTGGATCCAAACTGTCTGCAAAGGCAATCACTGTGACGGATATACCCGCTGCTAGCATGCAAAGAGTTAAACAATAAAGACTTTAATGTTATCTTATCTCTTAGCAGATTGCAGCTAGTATTTGATGGGCCTTCTGTTTTCACTTTGGGCTTCAGATAAGAGGGAGTAAACTGAACAAATCAAGCATTTTCTCACTTATTTTAGCACCAAATCCTGTAGTGTCACTACATACGAGTTTTCACTGGTTCTACTGTATTTTGCAATCAGTCATTAATACTATACTAAGCCAAACTTCCAACGCAATACCCCGGATATTCCCATTACTTCCAATGTTAAACATGTCTTAAGTTAGAGTGACCAATGGACAATACTCATGGGAAACAAAAATAAAATAAATTGGCATTTGGTCCCATAACTATGGAATTTTGTGATAACAAGTTTTCAGAAATCTTAACCAGAAATTAGCGATACGTTTAGATAGATGATTATTATTCGTCAGAAGTGTCAATGCTAATTCGTTGCCAATATTAACACCTTTGAGGACAGTACATCAATTTAAAAACACAAATAAAAACATTTAATACTTTGTGTCAACTTTTCCATCGATTTAAAACACCCGCTCTGATATGAAAATAGAAGGACATATGCACTCGGTGGTGTTGCGTTGGCAGTTTGGCATAGTATAATACTTCACATTAGATCACAGTCATGTATTGACCCTTTCGATCAATATATTCACATTATTCAGGTTTTTAGTACATAAATGAATAAAACAGTGGAAATGAAAACTCCGACAATCCGGTGTTAACCCTTTTCCCCATAGAAGCGACTTTTAGCGTATTTAATTTATTCCTCCGCTGAAGAAAATAGTTCCAGTTCATACCTTCATGAACAATTATTATTACAAATATTTTATATAGCCTAGCAGAATTTAGCTTAAAGCAGGCTGAAAGTAAAGCAGAATGTGCCTTAAGGCACATTCTGCTTTACTTTCAACCTGCTTTAAGTGGTCATCTGTCTTCAAAACTAGAAACAGTCTATGAGGTAAAGGGTTACAGCCACTCTTTGACATGGATGTCCTTTAACCAAAAGTCTATTTCTGAAGACAGGTGACCACTTAAAGCAGGTTGAAAGTAAAGCAGAATGTGCCTTATAAGGCACACTCTGCTCTACTTTCAACCTGCTTTAAACTACCATCTGCTAGGATTTAGAAAATATTCCTTATGGTACATGTTCATGACTGTATGAATTCGATTTTTTTCTTCCTTGAAGGAATAAATTAAACACGCTAAAAGGTGCTCCTATGTGGGGAAGAGGATTTGGCAGGTGACTGTTAAATGAAGGACAAAAGTAAAGCAGAAAGCTTCTATACTTTCACCTTGCTTTAAGCAACTTTATCAGGGCTTCAGATAAGAGGGTTAACTGCACAAATCCAACATTTTCCCCCTTATTTTAGCACCAAATCATATGATGTTACTACTCATTAGAATCGTTTCGAAAAGACGATTCTAATGAGCAGTGACACCATAGGGTTTAAAGCAGAAATAAAGACTTTAATTTTTGAAATACCCCCCCTTATCTGGAGCCCTGCTTCAAGTGTCCTTAACCAATTACTAGAATAAAGAAAATATTTCTTATGATTCTTATATGTGACAGTAGACAGTATAAATTGGAACTATTTTCTTCAGTAGAGGAATATATTAAAGGTGTACAAAGGTGTATTTATGGGGTAATGGATTAACATGCAGTTCAATGTAGGGGATTTGCACTTTTTGCTATAGAGGAAAAGGTTTAAATAGGCTGAGGGTAAATTAGAAATCTGTCTTTACTTTTAACCTGCCTTTATCAGTCACTTATATTTACACTGAATAACAATAAAGGTTTGATTCCATCACTGGCAATAAGGGCTCCAGATAAGAGGGAGTAAACTGAACAAGTCCAACATTTTCTCACTTATTTCAGCACCAAATCCTAAGGTGTTACTACTCATTAGAATCGTCTCGAAGAGATGATTCTAATGAGTAGTGACATCATAGGGTTTTATGCAGATATGAAGATTTCGAGTTATGAAATACTCCCTCTATATCTGGAGCCCTGCTGGCAACATCATAAAAATTCCATATAATATGAAAGGGAAATCATAAGCCACAAGTTCATAAGCACCTCCCCTTCATCTTTGTACTTATTAATGAATAAAATACAAAAGGTTCTCATAAAACACTTTTTTCATTACCTTTGTCAAATTCCCGCAGGTATAATTTACTCCTTTCTATGCTGATAACCATGAATATAACAGGATGTGTGCAAACATTGTAGAAGTCCTTTGATCAGGGCCTGAACTGTTTGATTAACTTTTTATAAAATCAGGGCTCCAGATAAGAAGGGATAAATTGAACAAATCCAACACCTACTCACTCCTTTTACCACCAAATCCTATGGTGTTACTACTCATTAGAATCGTCTCGATGAGACGATTTTAATGAGTAGTGACACCAGAGGGTTTTATTCAGAAATAAAGATTTTAGTTTTTGAAATACCCCCCTTATCTGGAGCCCTGTAGAAATATTAATTTAAGGCAGTTGGCTACTTTAAAGTAAGGTGGGGGTAAATATTTTATACAGTACAATATGACCAGAAAACCAAATCTCTTAATAACCTCAATGTTGATTCTGATCTCATCATAGACATAAAACAATTATAATGTTTTTAAAAGCGTTTGATAACGCAAATTTTGATGCAAACCATTCTAAGAGTTTATAATTATATTCTAACTGTTATTACTAAGAACACAGAGATATAATCCCTTACCCTATGGTGGTTATGTGAAGCAAACAGCTGACTGGCTTTTGAAAATGAACTGGATTGAGATCTGACAAAACTCTTACAAATGATCAGAAACAAGATTTGGAAAACTAATACATTTGATCCCGATCAGGTCTCATATTTTGGTGGCGCCTGATCTGGATCCAAACTATTTGCAAAGGGGTTTGAGTACAGATTCTCCCAGTGCTCAAGATAAGGGGAGTATTTCAAAAGCTAAAATCTTTATTTGTGCATTTAACCCTATGGTGTTACTACTCATTAGAATCGTCTCGAAGAGACGATTCTAATGAGTAGTAACACCATAGGATTTGGTGCTGAATTGAGTGAGAAAATGTTGGATTTGTTCAGTTTACTCCTTCTTATCTGGAGCCCTGTTCTCCACACTAGAAAGGATAAAACAAACAGGAGTGTACCAAGAAATGATATCAGAGAGGAAAGATCAGTCACACAGTGGGACTTGAGGAGCAAGGGCGGTGCTGTTTGTCAATCACTCGGAAAAAGGCTTTCAATTAATCCTCTCACACCTATATCAATTCCTTGCATGCTGTGTAAAAACAAATTCTGCAAAAATTTTTGTCTGCAATTGTACTAAAATTAGAATTTTCTAACAAGGGCCACTATGGCCTTAAATCGCTCACCTGGTAACCATGTAACCATGTACACCTTGTGACCTAGTTTTTGACCAGGCATGACCCTCATTCTAACTTAACCTCGATTTCAATGAGACAAACATTTTTTTCAAGTTTCATGAAGATCAAATGAAATTTTGTAGTCTCTAGAGTGTTAATAAGGTTTTTCTATGATTCGACCTAGTGACCTAGTTTTTGACCGGACATGACCCACATTCGAACTTGACCTAGATTTCATTGAGGCAAACATTTTGATCAAGTTTCATGAAGATCCAATGAAATTTGTAGTCTCTAGAGTGTTAACAAGGTTTTTCGAAGATTTGACCTAGTGACCTAGTTTTTGACCAGACATGACCCAAATTCGAACTTGGCCTAGATTTTATTGAGGCAATCATATTGATGAAGTTTCATGAAGATCCAATGAAATTTGTAGCCTCTAGAGTGTTAACAAGGTTTTTCGATAATTTGACCTAGTGACCTAGTTTTTGACCGGACATAACCCACATTCGAACTTGACCTAGATTTCATTGAGGCAAACATTTTGACGTAGTTTCATGAAGATCCAATAAAATTTGTAGTCTCTAGAGTGTTAACAAGGTTTTTCGATAATTTGACCTAGTGACCTAGTTTTTGACCGGACATGACCCACATTCAAACTTGGCCTAGATTTCATCGAGGCAATCATATTGATGAAGTTTCATGAAGATCCAATGAAATTTGTAGCCTCTAGAGTGTTAACAAGGTTTTTCGATAATTTGACCTAGTGACCTAGTTTTTGACCGGACATGACCCACATTCGAACTTGACCTAGATTTCATTGAGGCAAACATTGTGACCAAGTTTCATTAAGATCCAATGAGATTTGAACCTGCTAGAGTGTTCACGAACAATTGTGAACGGACGGACGGACAGACAGACAGACGACGGACGACGGACATCCAGCGATCCTAAAAGCTCACCTTGGCACTACGTGCCAGGTGAGCTAAAAAAAATTTAAAACAGGGTCAGAGTCTCAACAAACTGTTTTGATCCAGATGAGATGCAGCATCCCCTCATAGCATGTTACCATAATGCTTAACCTATTACCCTATAAATAAGCCTTTCTATGCCTGTAATTTATTCTTCCTCTGAAGAAAGTAGTTCCATTTTATACAGACATGAATATGTATCATAAGAAATATTTTCTATATCCTAGCAGATAATAGCTTAAAGTAGGCTGAAAGTAAAGCAGAATGCGCCTTAACTCTTTGAACCCTAGTCCCGCATATAGGCGTGCTTTTCAAACAGTGTACATGTGAATAGTACACATGTCCTATATAAACAGTGAAGACCCAGATCAGAGGGCTCTCTGATCAGGGTCTTCACTGTTTGTCATAATGCCAAAAATGGACAAAAACAACCCTTAAAAGCCAGAAATGGACTAGACTTAAATCTAAACTGGAATTGTCCATTTAAAGTTTCAGGGAGGAAAGAGTTAAGGCACATTCTGCTTTACTTTCAACCTGCTTTTTGTAATCACCTGTCTTCAAAACAAGAAACAGGCTATTGGGTAATGGGTTAAAAAAAGTGGTTACACTATCAGCTTGTTCTATGTAATAACCTGTCAGGTCAGGATGCAGAAAAGGTACATTTCCATTGCCTATAGCATGAAATAGATATGGTAGATTGAAGCTTCACAAGTATTTCCATGAGGAAAACATTTTCTCACTTATTTCAACACCAAATCCTATAGTGTTACTACTTATTAGAATCGTCTCGAAGAGACAATTCTAATGAGTAGTAACACCATAGGGTTTTATGCAGTAATAAAGATTAATTTTTGAAATACTCCCTTTATCTGGAGCTCTTGGGAAAGGGGTTAAGTGTACCTGTTTGAGAAAGTTCAAAGGATTACGTTGGAACCTGTAACTCTTAGACTCAAACACAGACATTCACACATCAAAAAGCCTTGTATCTCTTTCATACAGATTTCTTTCAGGTCTAACGTTCCAAGCTTTCTGCTATAGATACTAGTTATAAACATAAGATCACACAGACATGACAGTCTTGCATAAGAGGGAGTAGTTAACTGCACAAATCCAACATTTTCTCACTTATATCAACACCAAATCCTATGGTGTTACTACTCATTAAAATCGTCTCTTCGAGACGATTCTAATGAGTAGTGACGCCATAGGGTTTAAAGCAGAAATAAAGGTTTTAGTTTTTGAAATACTCCCCTTATCTGGAGCCCTGTTGTATACATTAGTACTGAATAAGTCACCTTTTAAGATGGAGCAATGAGTGACATAAATATCTGGCATATTTATGTTTTTATACCAGATGACTTCTGAAAACGATATTAGAAGATATACCGTATAAGTGGTTTTTTTCGCGAGAAGGAAATTTTCGCTATTTTCGCGTGTGCATCAAACTCGCGTAAATATAATCCGCCAAATATTCCTACCTTTCTCTAGGCCTATTTCATTTTCTGCAGCAAAGTCCGCTCGAGGCAGTTTGTCGTAAAAAAAACAACCAAAAACACAATTTCTTCGTTCCCGTGTTCTTATTCCGGACCAGGCCTATACCCACGTTCAATTTAATGCATTTTTTATGAAAGAGATCTAAAGACGGATGTCAAACAATTTGGATCCAGATTTGTCGTGTTTTTTGGTGCCTTATCTTTACTCAAACTGTTTGCCAATGCCAATCAAGTTGTGATAGGCAGACAAAGGGTTAATCGCTTTTACAGTTTGACCTATGTTACTCACTCGTAAATGACACCTCGTCTGCTTGCAATTAAAAGGCAACGTTTTCCATTGTCAACACGTATATACAGGTAAATCGAGTGTGAAAAGTTTTGGATACTTGAGAGACATTGATTTACCCGGCGTCTCATTTGTACCCAGTGGTGACTTTCTGCCGCTTCAGTTCATTACGGAGGGAAGACGGAAATTGCATCCGATCATATTGTAAACAAGTGCGCCATATACCGGCACTTTATGAAGGGAATATAGATATCCGTCGCCGTGAATGTTTAAATAGTTACTTCCCTTAGTTTTGAATGCGCCACTTACGTATGCGGATTTATTGACAAGATAAAACCCAAACGGTAAAATAAAATATGCTTAAATATCTTAACCGCGAAAAATAGATTTTCAATAAACGTTTGCGCGAAAAATTAATACGCTAAACATTCATTTAGGGTTGAATCGCTAAATTTGCGTCTCGCGTAAAAAACCACTTATACGGTATTAAATACACATGCTTTTTTATGGTGGCATTGATTTGGCTCAAACTGCCATGGAATCGTTCATAATTGATCATGATACTCCATGATATATATGCATTTTAATACATTTAATTTATTCCTCCACTGAAGATAATTTTAAGTTCCATTAACTTATACAATCATGAATATTATATTCTATATTCTATATTCTGGATAGCTTAAAGCAGGCTGAAAAATTATAGGGAGCTTTAACTCTTTGAACCCTAGTCCCGCATATAGGCGTGCTTTTCAAACAGTGTACATGTGAATAGTACACTTGTCCTATGCAAACAGTGAAGACCCTGATCAGAGGGCTCCGAAAGGAGCCCTCTGATCAGGGTCTTCACTGTTTGTCACAATGCCAAACATTGACAAAAACAACCCTTAAAATTCAGAAATGGACTAGACTAAAATGGAAACTGGAAATTCCATTTAAAGTTTCAGGGAGGAAAGAGTTAAAGGAGCATTCTGCTTTACTTTCAGACTGTTTTAAGCCCTAGATTTTCAATACTAGAAAATAGGCTATGGAGTAAAGGGATAATTGAATACAGCATTTGAAAACTGATCAAAATCACCACTGTTAGAAACTTTCTTTTTTCAATTTAATCAACATAAAAAAATAACCTTACTTGATTTGATTTTTTTGCAAGTGACAATTTTCACACATGATAATTTAGTATACTAGTACGAGACAATTAGATCAATGTGGGTTTTTTTCTAGTCCTAAGGGACCATGTTTTTTGTGTGGGAAGCTGTCTAGATTGCTGTCCATAGTTCTACTGTGATATACAGTGGAGAATCTGTTATTCTTTCCCGTTTAAATGCAAACGTACTCAAACGCAAAGCACTAAAACGTAGAAAAGTACAACTTTTGGACAATTCTGATAATTCATATTTATCTTGGTGGCAAACAGTTTGGAGCCTGATCAGACGCCGGGTTACCCGGCGTCTGATCTGGCTCCAAACTGTTTGCACTGCAAATTATGGTTTTAGTGTAAACGCGTTTATTGGGAAAGAATAACAGATTCTCCACTGTATTACTTTGCGACTAAAACTGTTGTATCATTACACAAGGGCTCCATATAAGAGGGAGCAAACTTAACATATCAGACATTTGCTTGTTTGTTTCAGCACCAAATCCTATGGTGTAACAACTCATCAAAATTGTCTTGAAGAAACTAATCAAATGAGTAGTCTGCAGATACCATCCGGGTTTAAATGCAGAAATAAAGATTTCAGTATTTTGTATTACTCCCCTTATCTAGAACTGAGACTATTCCATAGCATATTTCTAGTTCTAAAGACAGGTGACCACTTAAAGCAGATTGAAAGTAAAGTAGAATATGCCTTATTAAGGCATATTCTGCTTTACTTTCAACCTGCTTGAGCTACCATCTGCTAGAATATAGAAAATATTTCTTATATTGCATAGTAATGTGTATAAAGCGGAACGATTTTCTTCAAATAAGGAATTAATTAAATGCATAAAAAGGCTTACTTATGTGGTTATGGTATACACTAGCAAGTAAAGCAGTTTTGACAATGCTTAAAGATTATACTTACAAAGATTTCAGGGAGCGCTTTTTTTCCCAATGGTACGGCATACTGGTTACATCACATTTTGTGGGTAAAATCCAGAGGTAATCCAAATCTAACACTTCCTTTGACAATTCACTTTCCTTAGACTTCTTAACCGCTGTTCATTACACTAAGTACAATTTCCACACACAAACACCAAATTGACACTGCTAAGCATTTACTGATGAAGGTCCACTGGCTATTTTCCAAGAAATCATTTAGCATTTTACTTACACGTAACATAGCAAAAATTGTTCATCTCTCTTATATCTGATGGTGCTTAAAGCAGGTGACAGCTTAAAGCATGATGAAAGTAAAGCAGAAAGCTCCTAAAGGAGCTTTCTGCTTTACTTTTATCTTGCTTTAAGCTTCCACCTGTATTTTAACATCATCAATATTTATGGTGTAGCTCTTGTCGGGGAAAGGGTTATACACTCTCTAAGACTTCTCTAAGACTGCAGGAACTCCAGCCCCTAGTTACTAAACCAAATTTTATCGTTTGCTGAAAGTGTTGTCTGCTAAAATTTTGAAATTTATCCCCTATGTCATATATATTTTTGAGAATCTGAATAATAAATAGTTTGGAACCTGATAAGACCCAACATTTGTGAGACACACGTGATCAGAAAGTCAGAAACTTTTGCAGATCTTTAATACTAAGGTTTCACTGCCTTACCCCGTAGATTAGAAAAATTGTGATTATAGATCTACCTTCGGTGGTTCTACCCAGTTGCAGATTTGTGCCTGAAACAGTGCATAAAGGACTTCTGGGGTCTTTAATTAGCTGGACGTTGCGATATGACTGAAATACTATTGAAAGCAACATAAAATCAAAACAAATCAAATCTACCTTCACCTTTTTTGTTTATACTTAAAGATATTCTTAAGTTCAGATAAAATGCTATAAGTACGAGATAAAATGCTATAAGTACCAAGCAATTTGAATCCTTCCCCTGTGGAAAGGTATTGAATTATTATAGAACTATTCCAGAATAATTTCCTTATTTCCTTTTATGGCCCATTCTGCTATATTTTCAACCTCTTTTAAGTGATTACCTGTCTTCAATACTAGACATAGTGTAACGGGTTAGTTGGTTTCTTATTTTGATCCACACCATTTGATACTCTGCACAGAGCTCTGTGATGCCTGGTGGCTGCGTCATGCATGATATAAGTAATACAGAAAGCTCTCTTTGGAGCTTACTTTTCTCCTGCATTCATCTTAACCCTTTACTCCATAAATACACCTTTGTTTGCCTCTGGTTTATTCTTCCACTAAAGAATATAGTTCCACTTTATTCTGTCATGAATATGTACCATAAGAAATATTTTCTTATCCTATAAGTTAATAATTTAAAGTAGGCTGAAAGTAGAGCAGAATGCGCCTTAAGGCGTATTCTGCTTCACTTTCAGTCTGCTTTAAGTGATCACCCTTTTCCAAATCTAGAAACAAGTCATGGGTTAATGGGTTAAAGTCAGTGTACCAATGCGTTCTCCTTGGAATGATCAAGTGCAATAGACAAGATTGATTGTATGAAAATTCTTCAATTCTTCAGTCCCTTTGAGACCCAAAAGTCGTTTGTTTCAAAACGATCATCTGCTAATTGTTTAACTATAATTACATTTAAGCTAGAGTTCCAGATATGAGAAAGAATTAACCAATTAACTTCCCACTTAACTTCTTTTGATTGCTTTATGTTACCTTTAGACTTTCGCAACATTAAATCTGTCTGTCTGCTGCAAACCAACATACAAGCATTTATTTTTACTTTGAAAACAGTGTAGAGTTGCTGTTAACCCAATACTCCTTAGATTATGAAACACAATTTTAGTTACGCGTACAGTGGAGAAAAAGTTATTCTTTCCTGTTTAAACGCGAACGAAGCACAAACGCAAAACACTAAAACGTAGAAAATAACTTTTCGACAATTCTAACAATTGATATTAAGCTGAGTTGCAAACAGTTTGGAGCTTGATCAGACGCCGGGTTAACTGTTTGCAATTCAAATAATAGTTTTAGCGTAAACGCATTTATTGGGAAAGAATAACGTTTTCTCCACTGTAACCCTGAATTCTCTCTGAAACTTCAAATGGACAATTTCCATTTTCCAATTTAGTCTAGTCTACTAAAGTCAGCTCTATAGGGCAGTTTTGACTTAAGAAATGTCTATACGTGTGTCAAACAGTTTGGATCCTGTTCAGACATCGCATGATGTGGCGTCTGATCAGGATTCAAACTGTTTGCTAAGTCGCCTTTTGGCGCCAAGTTTGCAGCGGAGGAGCTAAATATCAATTCAGTTGTTACTCTATGACTGTGGACAAGGAACAGATATTTTTTCTAACATCATTTCAGCAGTAGACAATTATTAGTATGATTTTAACCCAAAACCCCATAAATATGCCTTTTTATGCCTTTAGTTTATATATTCCTTCACCAAAATTTTTTTTTTCAACTTATACAGTCATGAAAATGCATCAAAAGAAAAAGTTTCTACCGGGTATATCCTTGCAGATGGTAGCTTAAAGCAGGCTGAAAGTAAAGCAGAATGCGCCTTAAGGCGCATTCTGCTTTACTTTCAACCTGCTGTAAGTGGTCACTCATCTTACATACTAGAAATGGACTATGGGATTTAACCCATTACCCCATAAATATGCCTTTTTACGCCCTTAATTTATTCCTCCATTGAAGAAAATAATACCAATTTATACAGCCATAAATATGTATCATAAGAAATATTGTCTATATTCTAGCAGATGGTACCTAAAAGCAGGCTGAATGTAAAGCAGAATGTGCTTTAAACGCATTCTGCTTTACTTTCAACCTACTTTAAGTGATCACCTGTCTTCAAAATTAGAAACAGGCTATGGGGTTATAGGTTAAACAGCAACACAGTTATTTATCAACTATAGCCTGATTAGAAACAGAGATTTTCTGCAGGCAACAATAGTTATATTTCCTGCATTGAAAGAGATCGATAACTTGTACTGGCTTAACCCATTGCCCCATAGCCTGGTCCTAATTTTGAAGACATGTGACCACTTAAAGCAGGTTGAAAGTAAAGCAGAATGCGCCTTAAGGTGCATTCTGCTTTACTTTCAGCCTGCTTTAAGCTATTAGCTGCTAGGATATAGAAAATATTTCTTATGATACATATTCATGACTGTATACAAAAGGGAACTATTTTCTTCTGTGGAGGAATAAATGATAGGCGTAAACAAGAAATATCTTTAAAAAAGATATTCGGCGGAATGAGTGGTTGAACTAAGGCTATATAGATGGGTGTGCAAAATTGAATTAAATTGAGGTTTTCAAAGAATATATATCTTGGATTGAAAAGCAAAAAATACAAGTATTCAATTGAAACAGTAACTTTTATTTAAAATGCAAAACCATCATGTACAGAAATGCAAAACAAAACAATAATTTAACTCATATCCTAGCTACTGGTAGGAGATCCTCACATTAATCTATTGTTCCATTCATAGAGTATCTTGAAACAAACTATAGCAGATACAACAATCTATTGTACTTCACTCTTGTAAATAATGATGAAACAACACAATTGTGTTTAACTCACTTGAGGCTATTCATATATAAAATATTGCTTTTAATGTATGGCAAATGTGTACAAATAGTTAACAATTAAAACAAATTGGTTGTAAACAATTACGAAACACCTAGCTTCCTCTGTATATTTATAAATAGATTTCAGATCATATCTTAAAATAGAAGCATAATTTTGTCAACAGTGGAAACTTCTGTGGCCTAATTCATCAGACCAGTGTAGTAAACAGCCAGCCTGTATCTCTAACTTTTACACCCACAGTCCACATCATGTAAAACTGTAAACCAGCCTACAGGGCTCCAGATAAGAGTGAGTAAACTAAACAAATCACATTTTTTCACCTCTTTTAGCACCAAACCCTATGGTATTACCACTCATTTTGATTGTCTTGAAGAGACAATTCATATGTATAGTGACACCACAGGGTTTAATGCACAAATAAAGATTTTAAGTTTTGAAACAATTCCCTTATCTGGAGCCCTGGCTACTATCCAATCAGACTATTCAGTTTCAACAGGTGCTCTTAATTCTAAATTTCTGATCAAATATTATTGGTTGAAATGTGTGGCCAAATATAAAGTGTGTCTAAATAGAAAACAGTCAGCTCCGCCGAAAAAGGTATATTTATGGGGTAATGGGTTAAATAGCAATGCAGTTATTATTCTACGACTGACAGTGGTCGGAAGCATTGCTATATTTTGCCCAACATCAGCAGCAATTATTTCCATCAACCAATACAGAATGGCATCAAGAGAACACAACGTTTTGATTATTCTCAATAAAAGCCAACTTCAGTCGTGACAACTATCCCCGTTTTATTACCCACAATGCCATCAATTTCAGGCATTTATGGATATTTCTGTACTAAACAAAACTCCATTAAATCACAAACAAGATTATCCATGACAATCGGACTAAGCGTTAAGTGGTCATTCTTATTGGAGAAGAATGATGACGTTAATCGACAGGTGGTTGCTTAATTGCAGGACAAAAGTAAGGAACTCTCTGCTTTATGTTTGTCCTGCATTAAGCTGTCACCTACTGTAATGGTTGCTTAGCTCTGTCATTTATGCTGCAACTTAACAAAAGTGTGATTGTATATCAGCCTACGCGGGTTCTGGACTTTGAGATGAGTATTTAATATATATGTATACAGACATATAACTATTTGCAGGTTAGCAGCTGAATCGTGTTTTTCTATTCAAACAGTTTGGATCCAGATGAGAAGCCGCGGTGTCTCATAAGGATCCAAACTATTTGACACTCTATGTTTTGAAAAGTAAATTAGAAAATTTAATTTTGAGGACAACAGCAGATGACAATTGTTGCAGACGAAAAAACATTACCCAGCATGCAAAGCGTTAATATATATGTAGACAGACATTAACAGTAACTGGTTTCCAGGAAATACTTACACAAGTCTAATCAAAATGGCTAAACCCTTTTCCCTCATTGGTTGTGCCCTGTGTTTAAGACAGGCGGTTGCTTAAAACAGAATGAATGAAAAGCAAATCCCTCCTGATGGAAGATTGAAATTAGTTGTTGAATCAGAGGGGAATAGTTTCTCATTCATACTGAGTAGACCCTGATTTAATAGATTATTTATAGACAGACAGATAGACAGACATTATGACTTAGCTGTCAAATTTGTGCAGGGAGAGATATATAGGATCTGTCATGAGTCGATGTTTAAGACAAGCTGATCTCAAAGGAGTCTAGAATTGAAATGTTATTAATAACTTTTCTATTCTAGACGAGTTTGAGATCAACTTGTCTTAAACAGTGACAAGTGACAGATTCTTTTTCTCACATAACCAACGATTTAAAGCTATTTTTTAAAGCAATATGCATTTTTTTAACCCCGGTGACGTCAAAACGCCTTTATAAATAGTGACGTTATAGTGACGTCATCAAAGTGATCTCACACATGTTGGAGACAAGGATGTTTGTGATCGTTGTTCGCTATAGAAAACAGGGGTAGTTATGTGAGAAATGTATCTCTCAATAGTCTTCATTCTTTCACTAAAGAAAATAAGTTATGTACTACGAGAAATATTTCCTATATCCTAGCATATAGTAGCTTAACTCTTTGAACCCTAGTCCCGCATATAGGCGTGCTTTTCAAACAGTGTACATGTGAATAGTACACTTGTCTTATGCAAACAGTGAAGACCCTGATCAGAGGGCTCCGAAAGGAGCCCTCTGATCAGGTTCTTCACTGTTTGTCACAATGCCAAACATTGACCAAAACAACCCTTAAAAGTCAGAAATGGACTAGACTAAAATGGAAACTGGAATTTTCCATTTAAAGTTTCAGGGAGGAAAGAGTTAAAGCAGGCTGAAAGTAAAGCAGAATGTGCCACAGGGCACATTCTGCTTTACTTTCAACCTGCTTTAAGTGTTCACCTATCTTCAAAACTAGCACCTGAGGCTATGGGGTAAAGTGTGACAGGAATGATGATTTCTGCATTTCTGTTACATATTTAACCCTTTCCCCCATAGCAGCGACTTTTAGCGCATTGAATCTATTCATCCACTGAAGAAAAAAGTTCCAATTTTAACAGCCATGAAAATGAATAATAAGAAATATTTTGTATATCCTAGCAGATGATAGCTTAAAGCAGGCTAAAAGAAAAGCAGAATGCGCCTGAAGGCGCATTCTGCTTTACTTTCAGCCTGCTTTAAGTGACCACCTATCTTCAAAACTAGAAATAGGCTATAGGGTAAAGGGTTAACAAAAATCAACCAAAAAATACCATTCAGCCAAAGGATGATGAAACCAGTTAGAATAATTTCGCCAATTTTAGTCCATTCAATTAGTTTCACTAATTTTTCAAGTAGATAGATACAAACCATTCTACAGGTGCAGTTCTTCTCATAAATCAGAATTAACAAATTCAAACCACAGTTTTAAATTCAAAACATGAGAACATTTTCTCTTAACTCATAGTGTCTGGTTTCATACTAAAACTGCCTAAACCTGTCTCAAGTGGTCATTCAATCTAGCAGAAGGGGTCCTCTGAAATAAGGCTTAACGCAGAAAGCTTTCTGCATTACTTTTTGTCTGCATGCATTAAGCATACATTATCAGCATTGATCTAACGTAACAACTGCCGAAGTATATATTTCGTACAGTGGAGAATCTGTTATTCTTTCCCAATAAACGCTAAAACTATTATTTGCAGTGCAAACAGTTTGGAGCCAGTTCAGACGCCGGGTAACCCGGCGTCTGATCAGGCTCCAAACTGTTTGCCACCAAGATAAACAAGAATTATCAGAATTGTCCAAAAGTTGTTCTTTTCTACGTTTTAGTGCTTTGCGTTTGCGTTTAAACGGGAAAGAATAACAGATTCTCCACTGTAACCCTAAATTTGAATACCTGTGTAACTGAGGTACGCCTGTACTGAATAAAACGATTTTCTAAAAGCCAGCTGATAAGCCTTGTCAGGCTTTGAAAACACATTAGATGGATGATTGTAAACATGCATCAACATGCCTGTCAAACAATATTCATTCCTTAATACTTCCCCCCTTAAAAATGCCATTTAAAACAGCGCTATAAGACACTTATAATGTATTCATAATCAGATTGATAAATTATAGAAGCCGAAAGCAGCTCAGTAAAGTAGAATGCTCCGTTAAATTGGGAGCTTTCCACTGTATTTCTAGTCTATTTTAACCCATTACCCCATAGACTGTTTCTATTTTTGAAGACAGACGATTACTTAAAGCAAGTTGAAAGTAAAGCAGAATGTGCCTCAACCTGGCTTTAGGTTACCATCTTCTATAATATAGAAAATGTTTCTTATGATTCATATTCATGACTGTTTAAATCAGATATAATTTCTTCAATGGAGGAATAATTTAGAGGCATAAAAAGGCATATTTATGGGGTAATGCAGAGCTCCAGATAAGGGGAGTATTTCAAAATCTAAAATATTCATTTACGCATTAAACCCTATGGTGTCACTACTCATTAGAATCGTCTCTTCGAGACGATTCTAATGAGTAGTAACACCATAGGATTATGTGCTGAAATGAGTGAGAAAATATTCGATTTGTTCAGTTTACTACCCCTTATCTGGAGTCCTGGGTAATGAGTTAAGCTGTAGTCTACAATGCTTTGACACTGACAAAAACCTACCAGAGAAAGGGTTATTTTTATAAGCTTTGGATATATGAAATACTGACAAGATAATGCATCAATTTACTTTTAGACAGATGAACTAAGCTTATACACACCCTGTCGACTTATTAAGCAGCTCTTTTAGAGCTACTACGATTTAGATGAGAGGCCATTTCCGGGCGTTGATAGAGGCCACACAAAACATGGCAGAAAGGTGAGTCAAGTTTCGATTTTGCTTCTAAACAGTAATTTTTCTGCTTTTTTCTAGAAATCGGGGAATGTAGTTCCACGTAAAAATGTCCACTCGGTGAATTTGTTATCATCGTGTGCTCCATTATTTCAATGTGGCGCCCCAATTTCATTCGGCGCAAACGTTACACGATCATTTTCAAACCGAAAGTGGTCAAAACATCAACATTTATGTACATAAAAGTGCAATGCACGAATTTATCATGCATCTAACGCAGATTTAAAATACACACGAACACTATTGACTGTTTGGTATACTTTATGTCTATCGGAACACGCAATGTTGAATATTATGTGCCAATTCTCTAAAAGAGGAGCCTTCGAGGCTATGAGAATGCCTGATAGGAGCCGAGCAACATACTAAGAGGAGGGTTTCTATTGAACAGATTTAGGACTGATATTGTCAAAAGTTGCTATATTTCATCGAAATCATGACCTGTCATGATTTCAAGTGAGGTTCCAAGGAATAATACGGCTTTATATTATCTTAATTCAAACTTTAAATGCAATGAAACGGATATAAAGAGGTCTGATTGTTAGTAAATTGGAACATGAACAAGTTTCTGTTTTGCAAAAAGAAACTTTTCCACATAAGAATTGAAACAACAACCTTCCACGGCTCAAAAAGCAAGCACTTAAAACGTTACATATAATTATTATAGCTTACGTCTAGAGGGAGGGACGTTTGTCGCAAAGAGTTGTATTAGGTGGGTTAACAAACCAAGGATTTTAGAATTAACAAACCACGGAAATATGGTCGGAAATTTTAAAAAAAAACACAAAAAAAGGGAAATCTGATCGGAAATTGACTTCGCGTTATTACCGGTATGACAATTGCCTCTATCAATACCAGACGTTGATAATTTATTTTTAACCACCAATGTAACAATGTGGTACCTTTTGAATGCGTGATCTTCTGTGTAATGTATTCAAAATCAGTATATGACGTAGTTTCCGCATTCTAGAGTGAAAAGGTATTCGCCTTATACACACACCCACAATAATGTATTGTTAGTCATTTATTTACTTGAAAAGTTGTTGTTGAATCTCACATGTGTACAAAAATGTACATATTTATACTATACTTTCCATCTATTTGCAAATCAGAAAATTGTTCATGTTCCAATTTGCTAACAATCAGACCTCTTTATATCCGTTTCATTGCATTTAAAGTTCGAATTAAGATTATATAAATCCGTATTATTCCTTTGAACCTCACTTGAAATCATGACAGGTCATGATTTCGATGAAATATAGCAACTTTTGACAATATCAGTCCTAAATCTGTTCAATAGAAACCCTCCTCTTAGTAGGTTGCTCGGCTCCTATCAGGCACCTCATAGCCTCGAAGACACCTCTTTTAGAAAATTGGCACATAATATTCAACATTGCGTGTTCCGATGCACATAACGTTTACCAAACAGTCAATAGTGTTCGTGTGTATTTTAAATCTGCGTTAGATGCATGATAAATTCGTGCATTGCACTTTTATGTACATAAATGTTGATGTTTTGACCACTTTCGGTTTGAAAATGATCGTGTAACGTTTGCGCCGAATGAAATTGGGGCACCACATCGCAATAATGGAGCAAACGATGATAACTAATTCATCAAGTGGACATTTTTACGTGGAACTACATTCCCCGATTTCTAGAAAAAAGCAGAAAAATTACTGTTTAGAAGCAAAATCGAAACTTGACTCACCTTTCTGCCATGTTTTGTGTGGCCTCTATCAACGCCCGGAAATGGCCTCTCATCTAGATTGTAGTAGCTCTAAAAGAGCTGCCTAATAAGTCGACAGGGTGTGTTATAGTGCTGAAAGAAAATGAGTGAATTTCAGCTTTTCTGTTTAAGTAAATATACATCTTTTATAATCTAGAGAAGAAGTGTTCCAGGTTGTTTAAGAAAAGTTGATATGTGTTTAAAAGAAAAAAATAATAATGTTCCCATTTTCTTTTGAAAATATCACTAGAGTATATATCAAAATCTCAGGCAAGAGGGAGTAAACTGAACAAATCCAATTTTCTCCCTCATTTCAGCACCATTGCAAATCATAATTGGTGTTAATACTCATTAGAATGAGTATTGACACCATAGGGTTTAATGCAGAATTCAAGATATTAAAATTTGAAATACTTCCCTTACTTGTTGATCTGCATTTTCTTTTGGAATATCAAAATCTGGGTTCAGTAAGACACAGAAAATCTTGGGCATTTCATCTTGATTCAGAGGGTTCACATGTTAACCCATTACCCCAAAGTCTGATTCTAGTTTTGAAAATAGGTGACCATTTAAAGCAGGTTGAAAGTAAAGCAGAATGCGCCTTAAGGCGCATTCTGCTTTACTTTCAGCCTGCTTTAAGCTTCTATCTGCTAGGTTATATAAACTATTTCTATTGAAGCATATTCATAACTATAAAAGTGGAACTATTTTCTTCAAAAGGGGATTAAATACATGGCGTAAAAAGGCATATTTATGGGGTAATGGGTTAATATGCTCACAGTTTTCGGACAGTCTACCTTACCATCTGCATATACAAGCACTACATGAAGCCTTAGTTACCCCTTGCTCCACAAAGTGACTATCCACTGATACTATTGACTACAGGGGATAGTTTAAATCAAGGTAAAAAGTAAAGCAGAAATCTCCTTTGGTCCTCATTTAACCCTTTCCTCCCTCAAACCTCAAATGGACAATTCTAGTTTTCAATTCAGTCTAGTCCATTTTTGACTTTTTAGGGTTGATTTTTATAATACCTGTAAAAATGACAAACAGTGTAGATCCTGATCAGAGGGCTCCTGAAGAAGCCCTCTGATCAGGATCTACACTGTTTGCATAGGACAAGTGTACTCCTTCCATGTATGCTGTTTGCCAATGACGTATATATGGGTGACAAGGGTTCAAAGGGTTAAGCAGTTGTTGCCTGATTTCCTCTGCATAATTGCAATAAGAACCCCTTTATTGCCTGACATTACATGGTGTTTCATCAGTATCCAAACTGTTTGAAAAAAATGATCACAATTTGGACACAGGTGTGCAAAGAGTTAACCCATTACCCAATAGCCTGTTTCAAGTTTCACTTAAAGCAGGTTGAAAGTAAAGCAGAATGCACCTTTAAGGTGCATTTTGCTTTACTTTCAGCCTGTTTTAGAAGGTATCATGACTGCTAGGATACATAAAATATTTCTTATGATACATATTTATGACTCTATAAAGTGGAACTATTTTCTTCAGTGTAGGAATAAATTAAACACGTAAAAAGGCCTATTTATGGGACAATGGGTTAAAGATGTAAATTCTGCATCACCTCTTCAGAAATCCTGATGTTTTCTCTATTGAACCAGTGAAGGTAGGTTTTACTATATCTAGGAGCTATAAAAACACTCAATAAACAAGACCACCTAACATCATGCAACACTTAAATCTTTTCTTCCTACATCATTAAATCTACCTCCATATGTAGTGCACATTTTTTACTATCAACCTTTGCTATTCAGTTCAGACATGTTTTGCTTAGAAGAGACTTAGCCCTCCCCCTGCTATTAGCCTGCTTAATGGATACTTTATGAAAACAGTGTAGATCCAGATCAGAGAGCCCTTGCTGTTTGTACTGCATTACACAGTTGCGAGAGTTCAACAAATCTCCACACTACATCACGGTATTGTGTTCTCTACTGCTTCATAATCAATATATTTGTCTATCTTACTTACCCCGCATTGGGAGAACATTATGGAATACAGTGCTCCCTTCCTACAACAACTCCCTCCCTACATCAGCCCTTCTAAAAACGATTCCCTCCGTACAAAGACCAATGCCACAGTTCCCATAACAGGACAATTATATCTACCACATTACTGCTGCAATATTGTCCCCTTAAAATTGCTGTCTGCTGTTTGCTCAAAAATTACATACAAGTGAACATTTTGACAGAAATATAATGACGAGTGACAAACAGCTTGGATCCAGATCAGACCTCACATTACCCAGCGTCTGATGTGGATTCAAGCTGCTTGCAAATGTAAGCAGTCTTAATATTCCCTCCCTTTAATGACTCCCTCCAAACAACACACACAATCTTTGCTTCTTATTGATACTGGCTATGGGTACATGGGTTTTGGAACAAAAGAATCAAGAGATTTTGATTGTTTTCCAACTCCATCTACCTGTGGTATAAACAGATGCTTAACAAACACACTTGCCAAATCAAACTTCAAAATGAAACGTTTTAATGCTTTTATCAAATCAAATTATTTACCACATGCGGAGTGCCTGTGTAACTGATTTAGACTCTATTAACCCTTTACCCCATAGCCTGTTTCTAGTTTTGAAAATAGATGACTATTTAAAGCAGGTTGAAAGTAAAGCAGAATGCGCCTTAAGGCGCATTCTGCTTTACTTTCAGCCTGCTTTAAGCCACCATCTTTAGAATAAAGAAACTATTCCTTATGATGCATATTCATGACTGTTTCAATTGGAACTATTTTCTTCAGCATTGGAATAAACTGAATGCGCTAAAAGGCGTTTCTATAAGGGAAAGAGATAAAATATTACGTCTGTTTTACCCTCCATTACTCTTTACCATGAGAGAACTATTTAACCCATTACCCAGTAGCCTCTTTCTACATTCAACAAGAGCCCCATGCGGCATATTTCGCTCACCTAAGAATAGCTGAAAAAATGGAGATAATGATTTATGTCCAGGACTGACCTAGATATGTAACAGACCGGAACCATTTGAACAAAATATGTAAAGGATATTTAAAAGTGTCACCATACCGAATATAAAAGCTCTGGCCATATAAGTGTCAGAGAAGAAGATGTTAGAAATTTTCTCCATATAACTCTATGTTAAACTGTGACCCCCGGGGCCAGGCCAATTTTGACCCTGGGGGCATAATTTGAACAAATTGATAGAGGACCTGTAGGTGATGCTATGTGCCAAATATCTAAGCTCTGGCCCGTGTAGTTTCAGACAAGAAGATTTGATAAAAATCTATTTTTAGCTCCTGTGACCTAGTTATGCAACCAACCAGAACCAGAAACATTTGGACAATTTTGGTATAGGACATCTAGCAGTGTCATCATGCCAAATATCAAAGCTCTCGCCATTTTAGTTTCAGAGAAGAAGACGCTTGAAAATTTCACTATATAACTCTATGTAAAACTGTGACCCCCGGGGCAGGGCCAATTTTGACCCCAGGGGCACAATTTGATCAAACTTGATAGAGGACTTGTAGATAATGCTATGTGCCAAATATATTAGCTCTGGCCCTTGCAGATTTTGACAAGAAGATTTTTTAAGATTTCCTTTATTTTTTCCCTCTGTCAAGCGGTATAGGAGGAGATGTCATTTGAAGCAATTGTTAACGACGACGCACAGTGACGGACGCCGGACACAGGGCCATCCCAATAGCTCACCTTGAGCCTTTGGCTCAGGTGAGCTAAAAAGGCATGTTTATTGGGTAATGGGATAAATTAAGGCAAGTTACTGCTTGTATTCATCTGATATCTGTGTTTAACCCTTTCTCCCCCTAAAATGACTGTACAAATTGGAACTGTACAATTTCCTTTAATGAAGGACTAAAATAAGTTTTGGACACAGGCCCTGGCCATTATGATAGTTCACCTTTAGCCTTTGGCTCAGGTGAGCTAAAACAGCATATTTATTGAGTAAAGGGTTTAAGCGCAGGTCGGACAGAATGTAAACAAGCATACTCTAATGAAAAGGAATACATCTTCAACATTATCAGATGTATAAAATATTCCAATATTAATATCTATCTATCTATACCAGTGAGTGAACCACTTAACTTCCGAACGAAAATACAATCATGCCTTGTTGTAGACTATCAATTAATTAGTCTTAATACAGGCTACAGCTTAATGCAGGACAACAGTAATGCAGAAAGCTCCTTCAGGAGCTATATGCATTACTGTTGTCCTGCATTTAGCAGTAACCTGTTGTTAGATATAACCTTGCTTCTGAATCTTAAGGTTTAAATGGTTGCTTTACACCGGCTTGGCTATTTGGAAATTACTCAAACTTGTTTTCAAAACTGACAAACCTAACAATATCATATTTAACGCTTTTATCTGAATGTTTACAGAAGATTTAGAATATTCTACAGTAGCTTTCAAACAACTTGAATACCCCAGTTATGTCATTAATTCCCTCCAATTGACAGAGGAACTGAATTATAATACAGAATTTATTAAACTTATACCATGTAATACAGAATTTATTGAACTTATACCATGACTAATCTGGCAATAGATAGATGAGTAGGCAATTTAACCCATTACGCCATAAATACACCTTTTTACGCCTCTAAGTTATTCCTCCTCTTACGAAAATAGTTCCAATTTATATAGCAATGAACATATATTATAAGCAGTTGATAGTTTGAAGCAGACTGAAAGTAAAGCAGAATGTGCCTTAAAGCACATTCTGCTTTACTTTCAACCTGCTTAAGTGCTCAAGTATCTTCAATATTAGAAACAGGCTATGGGGTTATGGGTTAAAGCCTTCACTTAGGAATGTTAAAGAAAGTCAGAAATTTGTGCTAATAGGCAGCAAAGTAAAATTTCAGTATATGCCATGATTAGCAATGTGGTTTCAACAGATATTGTATATGTTCACTCATTCTTTCATAATATTATATAATTTTTAAGAAATTTGGTAGCTAAAAGTAAAATTTCAGTATGCCATGGCAGCCATGATAAGCAAAGCAATTTCAACAGATATTGTATAATTATGTTCACTTATTCCTTCATATATTATAATTTTATCATGTTTAAGTTATATTGGCTGTTTGAAAATGTAAGCCAAGTCTTAATTTTCCCTCCCTGTAACGACTCCCTCCAAACAACACACACAATCTGTGTCTCCCATTGGGTGTCGTTGTAGAAAGGGAGCACTGTACAAACATACATACAGACAGGCAGAGATACCAACCGGAAGACAAGAGTTCATCTGGAGCCCTTATACAGTAAAACCTCACTATTACGACCACAAAAACGAAGGCTAGTTGATTGTATAATACAGATGTGACAGCTTAAAGCAAGGTGACAGTGAAACAGAAAGCTCCTAAAGGAGCTTTCTGTTTCTCTGTCACCTTGCTTTAAGCGGTCACCTACCGTAAATACCCTAATAAGTAAAATAATTAAGTGGTCGTAATAGAGAGGTTTTACTGTAATTGCATCCAGAATAATATATGGCTATAGCCAGGAATATCTTATTGTGTTGTCTAGACTGGTATGAGTTATGAGCTGATCTTGATCTACACCATTAGCAGACAGAGAACTTTGACCCCTTCACACTTATCATCCTTTGACAAATCATGCCTTAACATACAGTAAATGCTCAATATTTTTATGATGTTATGAAATATTAAAGCCACTAGGATAAAATTTAGTAAGAAATCTCCAAAATCAGCTTTTCATCTGGTGTCTGTTATGGTAAACTCATGAGTTTAACCCATTAACCCATAGCTTATTTTTAGTTTTGAAAACAGATGACTACTTAAAGCAGGTTGAAAGTAAAATAGAATGCGCCTTAAAATTTATACTGTCATGAATATGTATCATATGAAATACTTTCTACATCCTGAGAGATGGCAGCTTAAAGCAAGTGGAGAATAAAGCAGAATGCCCCTCAAGGCACATTCTGCTTTACTATCAACCTGCTTTAAGTGAGCATTTGTTTTCAAAACTAGAAACAGACTATTGGGTAATGGGTTAAATAACATATTACCACCAAAGGGAGGTAATTGCTTTACTGCAGCTTAGATACTTAACACATTACCCCAAGTTTTGAAAACAGGAGACAACTTAAAGCAGGTTAAAAGTAAAGCAGAAAGAGCCTTAAGGCACATTCTGCTTTACTTTCAGCCTGCTTTATGCTATTATCTGCTAGGATATAGAAAATATTTCTTATGATTCCTATTTGTAATAGTATAAATTGAAATTATTTTTTTCAGTGGAGGAATGAATCTAAAGCGTAAAAAGCCTATTTATGGGGTAATGGGTTAAAGTGGTTCAAATAGTTTTACTGCACTCTCTATAACTTTAAGTTAAAAGAGGACTAATTAAGGGCGTGAAACACAAATGGAAATTAAGGTCCTTCAGTCAAACATTTAAACACTTAAAAAACAATCCATTTAAAGAGTGATTCAAAAACTGAGTTTTAATTACTGATCTCTCTTTGTAAAGATATATGACTATACATAATTATATATGAATGGAGGCCTAATGTGCATAATTGTCCAACCCTTTACCCCATAGCCTGTTTCTAGTTTTGAAGACAGATGACCACTTAAAGCAGGTTGAAAGTAAAGCAGAATGTGCCCTTAGGGCACATTCTGCTCTACTTTCAATCTGTTTTAAGCCTATACCATCTTCCATAATATAGAAAAATATTTCTTATGGTGCATACATACTCTTGACTGTATAAATTGGAACTATTTCCTTCAGTGACGCAATAATTTAAATGCGCTAAAAGGCACTTAAATGGGGATAATTGTTTAAATGACATCTACAAATGACTTAAATTTATGCAAAACCCTCCCTTTATCATGAAGTAAATAAATGAATGTCTGCCGTGCCAAAGCGACAACAAAATCCACATTTGTCCCAATTAAATGCTTTCAAGGTCTTCTTTAATGGACTTTGTTTTCTCACATTACAAATATTCATGTTTTCTTAGAAATGCTAGAGCTTCCTTGTTCCCAACAAACATGTCCCTGCTACAGCCCAACTTATGATACACCAAATTGCACGGAGTGGATTCTTCCATGCTAATATATTTGGAATAGTCCATTTTTAATCTATGGGGTGCCTGGTCAAAATTTCCATTTCGTTTAACCCTTTACCTAATAGCCTATTTCTAGTACTTAAGATAGGTGACTACTTAAAGCAGGTTGAAAGTAAAGCAGAATGCGCATAAGGGCGCATTCTGCTTTACTTTCAGCCTGCTTTAAGCTATCATGTGCTATAATATAGAAAATATTCCCCATAATACATATTCATAACTGATTAAATTGAAACTATTTTCTTCAGCGGATGAATAAATCATATCCGCTAAAAGTCGCTTCTATGGGGGAAATTCTATGAAATTCCTATCAGGCATGATGCAGCATCTGATCAGTCTACCCTGTTTGCCTATGACCCATACCGGTATATATATGTCCCTTATGTCCTATGTCCCATTATATGGGATCCTGTGCACAAACGGGTTAAATCATTCCCCCCTGCAACTTTGAATTGACGATACCAGTTTTCAATTAAATCAAGTCCAAATTTGAGGATTTTAAGGAATGGGTTTTTTTTTGCAATATATTGCAGAATGATAAAGAATGCAGACCTGACAGAAAGCTACTTAAGGAGGGCTTTGATCTGGGTCTACACTGTTTGCTTACGACAAGCATACTCTTCACAGTTACTTGGTATGTAAATATCTATTTATCCCATGAGTATACTTGTTGCTAATAATTAAGCGGTCGTAATAGAGGGGTTCTACTGTACTTGTTGCTAGGGTTGAATGAGTCCAGCTACTACTCACTGAAGAAGCATGGAACATACTTAGGACAGGTGCCTGCTTAATCCATTCCCCCATAAATATGCCTTTTTACGCCTTTAAGTTATTCCTCCATTGAAGAGAATAGCTCAATTTTATGTAGTCTTGAATATGCACTATATGAAATATTTTCTTTATTCTAGTAGATGGTAGCTTAAAGCAGGCTGAAAGTAAAGCAGAATGGACCTTGGCACATTCTGCTTTACTTTCAGCCTGCTATACGCTGTCACCTATCTTCAATATATGAAAGAGGCTATGGAGTAAAGGGTTAAAGTAGAATAAAAGTAATGCAGAAAGCTCCTATAGGCCTTTCTACATGAGTTTTGCCCTGCATAATAAGCTTCTTTAAAGTAACCTCTCTACAAGATTGTCCATGGGCTCTGTTTTAGAAGGATTATTTAGCATCATCATGTAAGAATGTAGACAGCTATTTTTGCAAAATAAACTAATATATTTAACCTCCATTTCCTCAAAACAATTTGCAAAGAATCATATGCACAGCGTGAACAGCATCTTATTTCCCACTTTAAATCCTCTTTAAATTGTAACACTCTTTTTTATGCTATCTTTATATGGCCTTGTCCTGAATCTATGTGACAATAATACTTTCCATATTTTCAACTATTTGAACAGTAATAAATATCTGTTAAAAGAGTCATCAGCTGAACTTCTATGTATAATCTATATTCTAACACACTTCCCGCACGCCTCTATATAAACAAAGAAGGAACGTATCAGTGTACGAATTCTCAATAGAACACACACACGCTGTAACGTTCATATGGCTTCGAAAACGCGTACGCCAAGAAATGTAGCGCCGTTGTTTCGGTACAAATTAAGGTTAAATTATGTGTTAGAATCGAAATAATAAATTAATACCAGTGTTTTATCTAACAATCAAACACGAGTAGTCATTGAGATGCTTGCAATTAAACCACTCGGCCTAAAGTCTCGTGATTAAATTACTACGCATCTCAACTCCTACCAGTGTTAGATTGCATGATAAAACACTGGTATGAATTTATTATTTCTTAAATACAGGAAAATGTAATGCAGACATACAGGGCTCCAGATAAATGGAGTATTTCAAAAGCTAAAATCTTTATTTCTGCTCTAAACCCTATGGTGTCACTACTCATTAGAATCGTCTCTCTGAGACGATTCTAATTAGTGGTAACACCATAGGATTTAGTGCTAAAATAAGTTTGAAAAAGTTGGATTTGTGCAGTTAACTCCCCCTTTTATGGGGCCCTGGACATATCCTGCATCTGTTTGTCCTATATAAAGTTGCTTAATCCTTTTATGATCAAATTATTCAGGAGATTTTTACCCCTTCACCACTTTATTGTCGTCTGTTCAGTATTGTTGTCTGCAAAAACTCATTTCAAAGTATTTAAGGTTGTATGACTAAATAAATATCGATCAGGACCCAAAATGTTTGCAAACACAGTGATAAAGAATCAGTAATTGCACAATAAGAAATATTTTCTATATTCTATTAGATGGTAACTAAAGGCAGGCTGAAAATAAAGCAGAATGTGCCTTAATAAACATTCTCTCTTTACTTTCAACCTGCATTACATTGTCAAGTGTCTTCAAAATTAGAAACAGAAAATTGGGTAATGGGTTAAATTAATTATGGGCCCTTAACTCTTAAATTCTGGATTCATTCCAAGTTCCATTACCCCTTTCCCTACTCACTGGCTAAATGAACTATTCTACTTTCGAAACAGGAACCAGTCATAATTTGACTTTCAATACACATGCTTCCAATAAAAGTATAAGTATGACAGTTTGACAAATAGTGTCGACTCCTTTAGGAGCCCTCTGATAGGGGTCTAAACTGTTTGCAATGGATCAAAATATGTTCCTCACACATAAATCCATTACCTAATAAATACGCCTTTTTATGCCTTAAATTTATGTAGCCACAAAAGAAAATAATTCCAATTTATTCAGTCATGAACATGTATCATAAGACATATTTTCTGTGTTCTAGTAGATGGTAGCTTAAAGCAGGCTGAAAGTAAAGCAGAATGCGCCTTGAGGCGCATTCTGCTTTACTTTCAACCTGTTTTAAGTGGTCATTCTTTTTATTTGTAGAAACAGGCTATGAGGTACTGGGTTAACTCTTTGAACCCTAGTCCCGCATATAGGCGTCCTTTTCAAACAGTGTTCATGTGAATAGTACATTTGTCCTATGCAAACAGTGAAGACCCAGATCAGAGGGCTCCTTTCGGAGCCCTCTGATCTGGGTCTTCACTGTTTGTCACAATGCCAAACATTGACAAAAACAACCCTTAAAAGTCAGAAATGGACTAGACTAAAGTCGAAACTGGAATGGTTCATTTAAAGTTTCAGGGAGGAAAGAGTTAAGGGTTATGCATGAGCTTTGAAGAGTTGTTCTTTTAATTCAATGTCCAGGGCAATTTGGTACTTGACATAAAGCTGTCACAATTTATTGTCACTTCAGTTTATGATAATCCTCATGGTGAAGAGTAAACAGTTTACTTAAATATTGGCTGCCTAACTCCAGGGGTCTCTGTAACCTTTTCATCCAAAGCTCAATCTTAGTTTTTAACCCTTTCCTCCTTAACTCTTTGCATGCATGCTGGGTAATTTTTGTTGTCTGCAACTTTTTGTCGTCTGCTATTGTTCTAAAAATAGATTTTTCTAAATTTCTTTTCAAAACATGGTCAGAGTGTCAAACAGTTTGGATCCTGATGAGACGTAGCGTAACGCTGCATCTCATCTGGATCCAAACTGTTTGCAAAGGCAATCACTGTGGTGGATGTATCCGCTACTAGCATGCAAAGAGTTAAAAACACCTTTTGAGCACCTCTACCTAAAATTACTATAAATGCAGGGCTGCCATAACTTGACATAAAAAATCCTAAGATTTCCAAATTTGCATTTTTCATGTGCGATTTTACGAATCGTACCTTCACCCAATCGCCTATTTCTAGTTTTGTTGACACGTGACTACTTAAAGCAGACTGGAAGTAAAGCAGAATGCGCCTTCAGGCGCATTCTGCTTTACTTTCAGCCTGTTTTAAGCTTCCATGTACTAGAAAAAAAATCCGAAGATTTAGGAAAAATCCGGAGAAATGGTAGCCCTGTAAATGAGTATTCAGTGATGATTTAACCCATTACCCCAAAAATACACCTTTTTATTAATAAATTGTCTGCTTCAAAAAATGTCATCTGCTGCTAATACAGAAATAAGATCCATGATCAAACGCTAATTAACTCAACCTCTGATCAGGATCCAAACTATGTTGTGAGTGCCAGTAAAACCACAGCTATGAGTGCTATAACTATTAAAATATCCATTCATATATAAGATAATCCTCGTTGTGAAAAGTTAAAGCACACAGTTTACTTTACGACTGACCACTGTCCTCACTAACTGACCAACTGACAAGTGAAAGGTCAACCCGTAATAAAAACATACAGTGTACCAGTCAAAATCTCCCGGTCACACATTCCGTAAATATGAGAAACTTTGACAGTCGGTATCGACCAAATATGACAGCTTCATCTAAATGTAACTCAAATACAGTAAAACCTCGCTAATACGACCACTAAAAGGAAGGCTAATTGAGTGTATAATAGACAGGTGACAGCTTAAAAAGCAAGGTTACAGTGAAACAGAAAGCTCCTATAGGAGCTTTCTGTTTCACTGTCACCTTGCTTTAAGCGGTCACCTATCGTAAACACCCTAATAATTAACATAATTTAGTGGTCGTAATAGCGAGGTTTTACTGTATACTGATACACGTAAGAAATAGTAGAGTCTGGGGATTAACCCGTTTCACATTTTTATGCCTCTTTTTCAGTCCTCCACTGAAGAATATATTTCCACTTTATCCAGTCATGAAATAAGTATAAGAAATATTTTCTTTCCTAGCAGGTGGTAGCTTAAAACAGGCTGAAAGTAAAGCAGAATGTGCCTAAAGGCGCATTCTGCTTTACTTTCAACCTGTTTTAAGTGATCAGCTATCTTTAAAACTAGAAATAGGCTGTTGGGTAATGGGTTAAGTCTAGCTACTAATAAAGTTAACATTGGCAAACAATGTAAACTCCAGGGCTGCCATAAGTTGGCATGAAAAATCCTAAGATTTCCAAATTTGCATTTTTCAAGTGCGATTTTACGAATCGTACCTTTACCCCATATAGTCCAGGACTAGGCCTCTAGACCCGTTTGCAAAATGGTGTTGAGAGAGTTTCTCACTTGATGTGAGTTAATGAGACCCTAGACATCACAAATCACCGAGGTGCTTGTCTGCCACACTGTCACGTTTCCCATAATATCCAAATCCAATATGGCCGCCGCCAGCCATTTTGGAAAAGCTAACTTTTTTGTTTTTTGGAGAATAAATAAGTGTAATACCTCTAAATTGATTGTTTTTTGGTGTGGAACTGATAACTGATGCCCTTTGTGCAATCTTGGGTGTCTTTGATTTGGAAAGGTCAAATTTCACATAAGCCAAATCCAAAATGGCCACCGCCAACCATGTTGGAAAAGCTTTTTTCGTTGTTTTTTTAAGAAAAATCAAATATAATACTTCTAAATTGATTATTTTTTAGAGTATAATTCACTTCTGATGTCCTTTGTGCAATCTGGGATGTCTTTGATTTGGAAAGATCAAGTTCCGCGATAGCAAAATCCAATATGGCCGCCGCAAGCCATGTTAAAAAAGCTAACTTTTTTCCTTTTTTGGAGAATAAACCAATGTAATACCTCTCAATTGATAATTTTTGGGTGTTGAACTCATTTCTGATGCCTTTTTTGCAATCTGGGATGTATTTGATTCGGAAAGGTCAAGTTTCACAATCGCCAAATCCAATATGACCGCCGCAAGCCATGTTAAAAAAGCTAATTTTGTTTCTTTTTTGGAGAATAAACCAATGTAATACCTCTCAATTGATAATGTTTGGGTGTTGAACTCATTTCTGAGGCCTTTTGTGCAATCTGGGATGTCTTTGATTTGGAAAGATCAAGTTCAACAATAGCCAAATCCAATATGGCCGCCGCAAGCCATGTTAAAAAAGTTAATTTTGTTTCTTTTTTGGAGAATTAACCAATGTAATACCTCTCAATTGATAATATTAGGGTGTTGAACTCATGTTTGAAGCCTTTTCTACTATCTGGGATGTTTTGAATCGGAAAGGTCAAGTTTCACAATAGCCAACTCCAATATGGCCGCCGCAAACCATGTTGAAAAAGCTAATTTTGTTGTTTTTTGGACAAAAATCAAATGCTATACTTCTAAATTGATTATTTTTTAGAGTAGAACTCATTTCTGATGCCCTTTGTGCAATCTATGGTGTCTTTGCTTTGGAAAGATCAAGTTCCAAAAGAAGCAAAATCCAATATGGCCGCCGCAACCATGTTGAAAAAGCTATTTGTTTTCTTTTTTGGAGAATTATCAAATGTAATACCTCTAAATTAATAATATTTTGGCGTGGCACTTATTTCTGAGGCCCTTTGTGCAATCTTGGGTGTTTTTGATTCAGAAAGGTCAAATTCCACAATAGCAAAATCCAATATGGCAGCCGCAAACCACGATGGAAAAGCTAATTTAAAAAAATAATAATTAAAAAAGATCAAATATACATGTAATACATGTATATCTTAATTGGTTATTGCTTGTGTTTAACTCATTTCCTCTCTGAGGTCCTTTGTTCAATATGGAGAGTCATTGGTTTGAAAAGGTCAAGTTCAATGTCTTTTTGATACATTAACGACCTTTGGCTTAGCTTGAACAGCAGTAGTCAGTATGTAAACAAGATGTAAGTAAATGGCAACTCTCTGACATTAGACAGAGAACACACGACAGTTAGCGGGACTCAATCCTACGTCCTGAGGTAAGAGGCTTTTATCCTAACCACTAAGACTACCACAGGCCCATGGACAGACGGTAGGGCCGGGGCAGAATATATAACACCTTGTTCCACATGCATAGAAAGATACATCAATAAAGCATCAACAATTGATTAGATACACATGTAGTTCCAAAGTCATTTCGTGCCGGGTTTTCACAGGGTGAAGAAACTGAAGTGTCCAGTTTTCCATGACAAAATGTGTTGCAAAAAGTACCTCTGCAGCACGGCAAAGACATCAACGAGTATCACACGTCTCTGTACACTAATACAATGTGAGCAGACTCTATGGTAAAGGCTTAAGGCACTTTGAGGGCAGCAGAGTACCAATGTACTCCTTACCACAAGGATCCGACACGACTGATTTTGAGGGGAAAAATCGTCAGAAGGGATAAATAGAGAAAAGGGATACAACTGATTGTCAGTATATTCTCACCCTATCTCGACAAAACCGGGCATATCATGAATAAAAATTGATGAACCGACACTTTTGTTGCATGTCTGTCTTCAGTTTCTTCACCCTGTGAAAACCCGGCACGAAATGACTTTGGAACTACTATCTAATCAATTGTTGATGCTTTATTGATGTATCTTTCCATGCATATGGAACAAGGTGTTATATATTCTGCCCCGGCCCAACCGTCTGTCCATGGGCCTGTGGTAGTCTTAGTGGTTAGGATAAAAGCCTCTTACCTCAGGACGTAGGATTGAGTCCCGCTCACTGTCGTGTTTTCTCTGTCTAATGTCAGAGAGTTGCCATTTACTTACATCTTGTTTACATACTGACTACTGCTGTTCAAGCTAAGCCAAAGGTCGTTAATGTATCAAAAAGACATTGAACTTGACCTGTTCAAACCAATGACTCTCCATATTGAACAAAGGACCTCAGAGAGGAAATGAGTTAAACACAAGCAATAACCAATTAAGATATACATGTATTACATGTATATTTGATCTTTTTTAATTATTATTTTTTTAAATTAGCTTTTCCATCGTGGTTTGCGGCTGCCATATTGGATTTTGCTATTGTGGAACTTGACCTTTCTGAATCAAAAACACCCAAGATTGCACAAAGGGCCTCAGAAATAAGTTCCACACCAAAATATTATTAATTTAGAGGTATTACATTTGATAATTCTCCAAAAAAGAAAACAAATAGCTTTTTCAACATGGTTGCGGCGGCCATATTGGATTTTGCTTCTTTTGGAACTTGATCTTTCCAAAGCAAAGATACCCTAGATTGCACAAATGGCATCAGAAATGAGTTCTACTCTAAAAAATAATCAATTAAGAAGTATAGCATTTGATTTTTGTCCAAAAAAACAACAAAATTAGCTTTTTCAACATGGTTTGCGGCGGCCATATTGGATTTGGCTATTGTGAAACTTGACCTTTCCGAATCAAATACATCCAAGATTGCACAAAAGGCCTCAGAAATGAGTTCAACACCAAACGTTATCAATTGAGAGGTATTACATTGGTTTATTCTCCAAAAAAGAAACAAAATTAGCTTTTTTAACATGGCTTGCGGCGGCCATATTGGATTTGGCTATTGTTGAACTTGATCTTTCCACTCAAAGACATTCCAGATTGCACAAAAGGCATCAGAAATGAGTTCAACACCCAAAAATCATCAATTTAGATGTATTACATTGGTATATTCTCCAAAAAAGAAACAAAATTAGCTTTTTTAACATGGCTTGCGGCGGCCATATTGGATTTGGCGATTGTGAAACTTCACCTTTCCGAATCAAGTACATCCCATATTGCAAAAAAGGCATCAGAAATTAGTTCAACACCCAAAAATTATCAATTGAGAGGTATTACATTGGTTTATTCTCCAAAAAAAGGAAAAAAGTTAGCTTTTTTAACATGGCTTGCGGCGGCCATATTGGATTTTGCTATCGCGGAACTTGATCTTTCCAAATCAAAGACATCCCAGATTGCACAAAGGACATCAGAAGTGAATTATACTCTAAAAAATAATCAATTTAGAAGTATTATATTTGATTTTTCTTAAAAAAAAAAACGAAAAAAGCTTTTCCAACATGGTTGGCGGCGGCCATTTTGGATTTGGCTAATGTGAAATTTGACCTTTCCAAATCAAAGACACCCCAGATTGCACAAAGGGCATCAGAAATGAGTTCCACACCAAAAAACAATCAATTTAGAGGTATTACACTTATTTATTCTCCAAAAAACAAAAAAGTTAGCTTTTCCAAAATGGCTGGCGGCGGCCATATTGGATTTGGATATTGTGGGAAACGTGACAGTGTGGCAGACAAGCACCTCGGTGATTTGTGATGTCTATGGTCTCGTTAACTCACATCAAGTGAGAAACTCTCTCAACACCTTTTTGCAAACGGGTCTTCAGGGCAGGTACAGGACTAATAGCCTTTTTCTTGTTTTGTTGACATGCAACCACTTAAAGCACTACTTAAAGCAGGCTGTAAGTAAAGCAGAATGCGCCTTAGGGCGCATTCTGCCTTACTTTCAGCCTCCTTTAAGCTACCATGTACTTGGAAAAAATCCAGAGATTTAGGAAAAATCCGGAGAAATGGCAGCCCTGAAACCCTAATGAGATGCCACATAATGTTACGTCTCATCAAGATCTAGCTACACTGTTTTCTATAATTATCATATGAAATATTTTTTCTGTAAGGACAAACACCTGCAGTCAGTGTATCTAGATCACCCTTGTATATCTAAAATGAAATCTTCCAGCTAGTATACAGGGAGAGTTCATTGCAATCATCCAGACATAAATAGGTTACAGTCATATTGCTACAGTTTTGACATTATCAGCATCCAGAGAGTTTACCCATTACCCCATATATACACCTTTCAAATATTCATACACTGAAGAAAATACTTGCAATTTATGCAGTTGCGAATAGCAGAAATATTTTCCATAGCCTAGCAGGTTGTAGCTTAAAGCAGGCTGAAAGTAAAGCCGAATGTGCCTTAGGACGCATTCTGCTTTACTTTCAACCTGCTTTAAGTGATCAACTATCTTTGATATTAGAAATAGGCTATGGAGTAATAGGTTAAAAGGAGACTTTATTATTAACAAGAAGTACATCAGAAATATCACAAAAGGATCAGATTAAAATTTACTATGAGCGAGAGGTTTGAATAAATACAAAACGGAGCTGATAATATACCTAGAAGATCCTTATATATATAAGCAATGATTATGCTTTAAACTGTTGGTAATCTTATTTTTTTTAATTGTTAGTCTCATTTCATGTTTTATTTGTGTTTTTATAATTGTAAAGCACTTTTGAACGTATGATTATGTATGAAAAAAGTGCTATATAAATATGGTATATAATAATATAATAATAATGTCACCAATCCCATCTTTTCCATCAATATTTGTCAATTAATAATTTATGTCCCAGTATTATGAGCATTCAAATCAAGATTCGATCATCAATTGAGTTACGAACAGCTGACAACTTAAAGATGGATGAAAAATACAGCACATAAAGCTAATTCAGGAGCTTCCTGCTTTTTTTTTTATAAATCCTGCTGTAAACAGCCTCTTTTCCAAAATCCCTCAATCTGTGGATGAACAAAACTAGCAGGTCATCTTAACATTTACTGTCATGATATAAAATCAAATTCATTCCAATCAAATTAAGTTCTTCACACTTTATAACCCCGAACAGTATCCAAATAGAAAGAATGCACGTCTTTGTCACTTCTCATATGTAAATGCTATATTAAACTCACACATACATGTTTGATGTTCAATTTTGTAGACAATTGAACAAGTAAATATTTATGCCTTTGGCAAGAGAAGAAACAATACACGTATTACGCATATAAAGTTTGACCTAACTTGCCTTCAGCCACCACTAATACTTGCAAATGAAACCAAATTAACACGCAAGATGAGGGAAGAATTCCACACATGTAACACAGTCATCTTTGATGTAAAATTTCTTTGTAAAGCCCTTCCCCAATCTCCATATAGCTGTTTTTCATTGTTTAACTCTTTCAACATTAAGTAACTCTATTGAGTTATTAGGTTTCCTTGTGGCTTCTTTTAGTTACAAAAACAAGAACCAGTCTAAATGGAATTCTGGGAAGTTTAATAAATACTGCTTTAAATTCGCAAATAGTTGAGACGCTGAACAGAGGGTACCTATAGGAGCCCTCTAATCTGGGTCTACACTGTTTGCAAACGAAGTGAGTATACAGTTGTATTTTAACCCTTTGAACCCTAGTCCCGCAAATAGGTGTTCTTTTCAAACAATGTACATGTGATAGTACAATTGTCCTGTGCAAACAGTGAAGACCCAGATCAGAGGGCTCCGAAAGGAGCTCTCTGATCTGGGTCTTCACTGTTTGTCATAATGCCAAACATTGACAAAACAACCCTTAAAAGTCAGAAATGGACTTGACTAAAATGGAAACTGGAATTGTCCATTTAAAGTTTCAGGGAGGAAAGAGTTAAACAGGTCCATGGTGTTGAAAGAGTTTAGACAAGTGGCTGCTTAACCCTTTCCCCATAGCCTGTTGCTAGCTTTGAAGACAGTTGACCACTTAAAGCAGGGTGCACATTCTTCTTTTACTTTCAGCCTGTTTTAACCCATTACCCAATAGACGCGCCTTTTAGCGCATTCAATTTATTCCACCACAGAAGAAAATAGTTCCAACTTATACAGTCATGAATATGAATCATAAGAAATATTATCTTTATTCTAGAAAGTGATAGCTTAAAGTAGATTGAAAGTAAAGCAGAATGCGCCTTAAGGAGCATTCTGCTTTACATTCAATCTGCTTTAAGTGGTTATAAACACTGGCTATTGGGTAAAGGGTTAAGCCACCATCTACTAGGACAGAGAAAAAATTCTTTTGGTACATGTTTAAGACTATATAAAAATATTTCTTTTGGTACATTTTTAACAATTATTAATAAATATTTCTTCTGGTACATGCTTATATAATTATATGACTGTACAAATTGGAACTGTTTTCTTCAGTGGAGGAATGTTTAATTAAATGCGCTAAGAGGTGCTCCTAATAGGGAAAGTGTTAACTTTTCATCACCTAATAGAAGTTTTCCTCATGTTAACGCTGCAATATCTGTACATTTCAAATTACACAACTGAGTAAAAACTTCCCCTTAGGCTACTGATGATTAAATCACCTGAACGAGGCTTAATTTACGATAATCATTCACCTATCAGCACTTTTTCGACAGATTATGTCTGGTCATTGAAAAGTACAAAGTTCTGGGTTAACACTTTACCTTCTTGCATGTTTTTAAACCCTTATTCCATACAGGCACATTTCAATGCATTTCATTTAATTCTCGACTGAAGAAAATAGTTCTGCTTTACAGTTATGAATATATACCATAAGAAATATTTTCCATATCCTGGCAGATGGTAGCTTAAAGCAGGCTGAAAGTAAAGCAGAATGTGCCTTGAGGCACATTCTGCTTTACTTTCAACCTCCTTTAAGTGGTCACATGTCTTCAAAACTAGAAACAGACTGTAAAGTAAAGGTGTAATTTTCAAACAGGTCACTGCTTAAAGCAGGCTGAAAGTAAGATAGACTGCTTACACCCTCAGTATGCTCCAGTAAGAGGCACATCTTCTATTTCATATTTTGATCAAGGCAGGGTACTGGTTAAAGGAAGATGAAAGTAAAGGAAAAGTATTCTGCTTTACTTTCATCGTGATTTACAATGCCACTTGCACTCAGCAGCAACAGTGATGAATCTAATTGTGGTGCTTATTAGGCGGAAGGGGTAAAGGTGTCTTTTGGCCCTTATTAACTCTTTGCATGCTAGGGGCTGATATATCCGAAATAGTGATTGCCTTTGCAAACAGTTTGGATCCAGATGAGACGCTGCGTAACGCAGCCTCTCATCAGGATCGAAACTGTTTGCCATCCTAATCCTGAATTTAAAAGACATTTTTAAAATTCTTATTTTAGAACAATAGCAGACGACAAAATGTTGCGGACGAAAAAATTACCCAGCATGCAAAGAGTTAGGAGAAAATGCAGGACAAAAGTTATATGAAAAGAAATTCTGTTAATTCTTCACTCCATTGACTGTTTCTAGCATTGAACGAGAGCACTGCAAACGGTACAATATACACCCACTGGCAAAGAAATGTTTAGTTTTATCAAAATCTATTCTAATTTGTAGACATTAAATAGAGCTCTGAGAGCATATAAACAATACTGAAATAATATAAAAGCCTTTTTTAGCATATCTGAGGACACAAAGGGCAGATAACTCTCAACACTATGATCCGATTTCAATAATAATCAACCCTTTAAAGAACTTATACTTCTATAATTATACACTGGGCAAATATAGTCAAAATGAATTCAAAACTGTATAGTTGCTAAGTGTTAAATAAGCCTTTTATAGCATATTTGAGTAAATCAAAGGCAGATTACTCTGTAACGAAAAATCAAATACATCTCAAACTTAAATCAGCTTCAGATCTTGGTGCATATAACATATGTGTGAAGTTTCATTAATATCCCTCCAATAGTCCAGATATAGCGAGTATTTCAAAATCTTTTTATCTGCATTAAACCCTATGGTGTTACTACTTATTAGAATCGTCTCTTCAAGGCGATTCTAACTAGTAGTTACACGAAAGGATTTGGTGTTGAAATACATGTGAAAATGTTTTATTTGTTCAGTTTACTCAGGGCTCCAGAAAAGAGGGAGTAATGTGAACAAATCCAACATTTTCTCACTCATACAGCACTAAATCCTATGGTGTCACTATTCATAGGGTTTCAAGCAGAAATAAAGGTTTTAGTTTTTGAAAACTTCCATTTATCTAGAGCACTGGTTTACTCCCTCTTATCTCCAGCACTGACAACAAATACACAGCATGCTAAAGGTTATTATGAAGCTCTGTTAGTTTGTAGACGCATATTTGTATTCAATTTGATTTAAAATACATCATATTGATTCAACATGATGAAATATTAATTGGATTAAAGATTAATTGGATCAAAGATGTTAAGCTTTCCCTTTACAAGTCAATATATAGTGTTGGTTTTAAAGGCAAGTGGTAACTTAACCCATTACCCCATTAGCCTGTTTCTAGTTTTGAAGAAAATCGACCACTCAAAGCAGATGGAAAGTAAAGCAGAATGTGCCCTAAGGCACATTCTGCTTTAATTTCAGCCTGCGTTTAGCTTACATCTGTTAGAATATAGAAAAAAATTCTTATGCTACATATTTATGAATGTATAATGTGGAACTATTTTCTTCAGTGTAATAAATCAAAGGCGTAAAAAGGTGTATTTATGGGGTAATGGGTTAAAGCAGGATGAAAGTAAAGCAGAAAGATCCATTCTTCAATCTGCTTCAAAATGAATGTGTTTCAGAGGTTGTTACATTAAAGGTTAACTGTTTTAATTTGTTTTAATTTCTGAAATAGAACTATAGAGTTGAAACAGATGAGTGTAAACTATGACTATTAAGTATTAACGGCCTTGTTATGTGATTGTTTTAACCCTTAGCCTGCCACTCACGACTATAGCTCCATATGCAAACAGCTTGGATCCGGATGAGACGCCGAGTAACTCGGCGTCTCATCCGGATCCAAGCTGTTTGACACTCGGACAACATTTTCAGCAATTTTGAGCAACTTTGAAACTTGAAGCAGACGAGAAATATAGCAGATGACAATTTATTTGGCGGGCTAAGGGTTAATAATGAGAGGGGTATTTGTTGAAATAGAAAAGAGTTTAATTGATCTCAAATTCTGAAAGACTCACTAAAGTGTACCTGTTCACACACATACAGTGGAGAATGTGTTATTCTTTCCCATTTAAACGCAAACGTACGCAAACGCAAAGCACTAAAACGTAGAAAAGAACAACTTTTGGACAATTCTGATAATTTTTGTTTATCTTGGTGGCAAACAGTTTGGAGCCTGATCAGACGCCGGGTTACCCGGCGTCTGATCTGGCTCCAAACTGTTTGCACTGCAAATAATAGTTTTAGCGTAAACGCGTTTATCGGGAAAGAATAACACATTCTCCACAGTATTAACCTTTAACTCCACCGATACACATATTTATGCATTAAATTTTAGTTTATTCATTCCCTGAAGAAATTAGTTCCAATTTATACAGGCATGAATATGTACCATAAGAAATATCTTGTATATTCTAGCTGATGGTAAACTTAACCCTTTCCCACATAGCATATCTCTAGTATTGAATATAGGTGTCCACTTAAAGCTTTAAGCGCATTCTGCTTTACTTTCAGCCTGCTTTAAGCTATCACCTGCTAGAATATAGAAAATATTTTGTATTATACATATTTATGAATGTAGAAATTGGAACTATTTTCTTCAGGGCAAGAATAAACTGAATGCGCTAAAAGGCGCTTCTATGGGGGAAAGGGTTAAAGCATATTGAAAGTAAAGAAGAGTGCATTCTGCTTTAGTTTCAACATGCTTTAAGTGGTCACCTGTCTAGAAACAAGCTATATGGAGTAAGATTTAAGAAGCTTCTGTGTAGGAAACGGTAAAACCTGAACATCCCTTTTCAGTTTTCTTCCGCAGAGATTCTTCTAGTTTATACTGAGGCCCTATCTAGACACCATTAATGTAAAGGGTGAAATACCCACAATAAAATAAAATCAACAACTCTTCTGCATATTTGTTGTTTACAGCAATAGAAGCGGAACCCCGCTATTGTAACCCCCAATAAAGATATATTTTGATGGCTTTAAAGATGGGTGACATCTTAAAATAAGTTGAATGTTAAGCAAAAAGCTCTTTAAGGAGCTTTCAGCTTTACTTTCATTTAGCTTTAAGCAGCCACCTGCCTTAAACACATTAAACTTAACCCCATGCAATGGGCATAATATTGGGGTTCTACTATATAGTGTACTAGTTTTGTCTGATATCTCTTTTATTATAGAATATATAATGAGACTGTCAGACAGTTCCGATCATTACGATACAATAAGTTATTCAATGTTTCATCAAGATCAAAGTCCACGCTGCAAAGGTTATCACAAACTGGCTCATCAAATGCTAAAGACTTCACCCATTTCCCTCATAGAAATGCGTTATCAGAGCTTTAAATAAAGGGGAGTTACATATATTTAAAAAACTAAATCTTTTTTTCTGCATTTAACCCTATGGTGTTACTACTCATTAGAATCACCTCAAAGAGGTGATTCTAATGAGTAGTTACGCCATAGGATTTTGTGCTGAAATTAGGGATAAATTGTTGGATTTGTTCAGCGTACTCCCTCTTATCTGGAGCCCTGGATTGTTATTATACCCCACTATTTCCTCACAGAAATGCCTTTACCCTGTCTGTATATTTCATATACAGTGCTCCCTTCCTACAACTGCCCTCCCAACAGTGATTCCCTCCTTACAACAATGCTTGCTGTTCTTCCCCCAAAGGAAACAGTAAAGCTGCTGCCTACCTGAGAAGATGTGGGTCTCTACGGGAGTGCCAGGGCTGGGACTGCTGAGGGTGGGCCTTCTTGGAGAGAAGCGGTGCACACAGCTTGTTACCCATCCTTCTAGCATCTCACCTGAAATATGCACAGAATTGATATACAGTAAAACCTTGCTATTACGACCACTAAATTATGTTAATTATTAGGGTGTTTACGATAGGTGACCGCTTAAAGCAAGGTGACAGTGAAACAGAAAGCTCCTATAGGAGCTTTCTGTTTCACTGTAACCTTGCTTTAAGCTGTCACCTGTCTATTATACACTGAATTAGCCTTCGTTTTAGTGGTCGTAATAGCGAGGTTTTACTGTAATATATGCATTGACTTTAACCCATTATCACATAGCCTGTTTCTAGTTTTGAAGAAAACTTAAGGCTTAGAATTCCAATAGATATGTCACAATTTAAAGCTCTGGTCCATTATGGTTAAAAAGGATTATAGTCTGGGTCTGAGATCCTTCTCAAGCATTTGATTGGTTGATCCATTACTCCATAAATATGCCTCTAATTTATTCCCCCACTAGAAAATACAGTAGAACCTCTCTATTACGACCACTAAATTGTGTCAAATATTAGTCGTTTAAGACAGGTGACTGCTTAAAGCAATGTGAAAGTGAAACAGAAAGCTCCTATAGGAGCTTTCTGTTTCACTTTCACATTGCTTTAAGCTGTCACCTGTATTGTATACAGACAATTAGCCTTCTTTTTAGTGGTCGTAATAGAGAGGTTCTACTGTAGTTCCAATTTAAACAGTTATGAATATATATAAACCATAAGAAGTATTTCCCATATCCTAGCAGATGATAGCTTAAAGCAGACTGAAAGTAAAGCAAAATGCGCCTTTAGGCACATTTTGCTTTACTTTCAACCTGCTTTAAGTGGTCATCTGTCTTCAAAACTAGAAACAGGCTATGAAGTAATGCGTTTAATCTGACCAATGAAATGCTTGAGAAAGACCTCCTCAGACTCAGCTCATATGTTTTATAACCCACATCCCTGGTTGCCTTTATTCAGTACTCCAAGTGAATTGACCGAAATCTCCAGTCTACCATAACTAAAATGCTAAAAAACATGCAATTCCCAAAAGAGATACATTCTCAGAACAGTATATTATTGCCATGGTCTATAATAAAACATGTGCCGATCTCGTATTGAATATTCATATATGAATCTCTGCCTAATATGAACTTCTATCATAGGACTATAATGCCTAATAATAAAAAATGGGATTTTTTTTTCTCCCAAGAAAAAGTGCAGATTTATGTCAAAGTTAAAGTTCCTTTAACCTATTACCCCATAAATACACCTTTTTACTTCTTTTATTTATTCCTCCACTGAAGAAAATAGTTCCAATTAATTCAGTCATGATTTTATATCTTAAGAAATAGTTTCTATATTGTAGCAGATGGTAGCTTAAAGCAGGTTGAAAGTAAAGCAGAATGCGCCTTAAGGCACATTCTGCTTTACTTTCAATCTGCTTTAAGTTGTCACCTATCAACAAAACTAGAAACAAGCTATGGGGTAATGGGTTAAAAAAAACATTGGAGAGCTAGATCAGACTGCTCCATTAGGAGCTGTCTGATCTGAGTCTACACTGATTTCAAGAAGCCTCATTACAGGGTCCAAGATATTAGAGGGAGTAAACTAAAGAATTCAAACATTTTCTCTTTTCATGTCTGCTCTAAACCCTATGGTGCGACTACTCATTAGAATTGTCCTGAAGAGAAAATTCTAATGAGTAGTCACACCATAGGTTTTGAGCAAGCCTATCTGGAGCCCTGCTCAATATAATTATGTTAATACCATCAAAAGGGTTAAATATAACTGCATTCAAACTGCCATTTCCAATACTTTTTTAACCCATTACCCCATAGCCTGTTTCTAGTTTTAAAGAAAGATGATCACTTAAAGCAGGTTGAAAGTAAAGTAGAATGCGCCTTAAGGCGCATTCTGCTTTACTTTCAGCCTGCTTTAAGCTATTTTCTGCCAGGATATAGAAAATATTTTTCAAAATACATATTCATGACTGTATAAAAGGGAGCTATTTTCTTAAGTGGAGGAATAAATTTTAGGCATTAAAAGGCGTATTTATAGGGGAATGAATTTAACTATTTAGTACTAACCTTCTCCAAATCCAATCAATGAATGGTGATATATGAAATGTTTTTTTTCAATCTCCAGTCCACTTATAATATAACCATGATGCAAAAAATCACGCAAAGTGAAAATTTGCAATGCATTAACAATCTATCAATGCGATATTTTGGTCTACACAATCAAACTTCAATGACTTGAATTCCCTAAAGTAGAAATAACATGTTTTTCTACAGAATGATGCATTTTAACCAGCTTTACCACATGGCCTATATTTCTAGTTTTTGAAGACAGGAAACCTATTAAAGCAGGTTGACAGAAAAGCAGAATGTGCCTTAAGGCACATTCTGCTTTACTCTCAGCCTGCTTTAAGCTACATCTGATAGATAAATAAACTATTACAGTGCATATTCATAATTGTATGAGGTGGAACTATTTTGTATGGAGGAGGAATTATAGTTCAATATGCATAGTTATGGGGTAATGGGTTAATTATACTTTAAGTTGCTTTAATCAAACATTCCTGTATTTAAACAAGAGCCCCATGGGGCATATTTCGCTCACCTGAGAATAGGAGAAAAAGGTAGAAAATGATTTATGTCCAGGACGGGGTCATTTTTTACCCAAGGGGCATAATTTGAACACTCTTGATAGAAGACCTATAGATGATGCTATGTGCCAAATATCTAAGATCAGGGTAGTAGGGTTTTAGACAAGAAGATTTTTTAACGTTTCCATTGGAAAAATCTATTTTTAGCTCATGTGACCTACATATGCAACAGACTGGAACCATTTGTACAAACTAGGTAAAGGACATCTAGACGTGTCACCATGCCAAATATCAAAGCTCTGGCAATTTTAGTTTCAGAGGAAAAGACATTTGAAATTTTCACTATATAACTCTATGTAAAACTGTGACTCCCGGGGCGGGGCCAATTTTGACCCCAGGGGCATAATTTGAACAACTTTGATAGAGGACCTGTAGATGATTATTGTGCCCAATACCTTTGCTCTGGCCCTTGTAATTTTTGACGAGAAGATTTTTTAAGTTTTTAAAGAAAAAATCTATTTTTAGCTCCTGTGACCTAGATATGCAACTGACCAGAACTATTTGAACAAAATACGTAAAGGACATCTAGAAGTGTCACCATGCCAAACATCAAAGCTCTGGATATATTAGTTTCAGAGAAGAAGACGTTTGAAAATTTCGCTATATAACTCAATGTTAAACTGTGACCCCCGGGGCGGAGCCAATTTTGACCCCAGGGGCATAATTTGAACAAACTTGATAGAGGACCTGTAGATGAGTAGATGATGCTATGTGCCAAATATCTAAGCTCTGGCCCTTGTAGTTTCAGACAAGAAGATTTTTTAAGATTTCCTTATTTTTTCACTTTGGTTGCCACTGGCAACCAGAGTTCCACATTGTTTTTAATTCTTTGAACAAATTTGAAAGAGCTTGACCCAAGGAACATTCCTGTAAAGTTTGGTTGAAATCTGTCACGCGGTTTAGGAGATGTCATTTGAAGCAACTGTTAACGACGACGGACAACTCACACCGCACGACGACGGACACAGGGCCATCCCAATAGCTCACCTTGAGCCTTTGGCTCAGGTGAGCTAATGATAAACCGTGTTTAAGCCACTTTTTAACTTTGAAATACAGGAATTTTTTACTTAACCCATCACCCGATAAATATGCCTTTTACGCCTTTCATGTATTCCTCCCCTGAAGAAAATTGCTTAACTTTACACAATCATGAATATACATGTATAGCGAAAGAAATATTTTCTATATTCTGGCAGATTGAAGCTTAAAGCAGGCTTAAAGTAAAGCAGAATGTGCTTTAAGGTGCATTCTGCTTTACTTTCAATTTGATTTAAGTAGTAACCTATTGTCAAAACTAGAAACAGGCTATGAGGGTAATGGGTTAAGTAGAATTAACATGTTTTTCTACAGATGTATCTAAAATACTTGAATTTTCTCTAATCAAGCATTGCTATATTATTTCAGTGTTAAATTGTGGCTAAGCCTCTTTTTAACTTTCAAATATAGGTAAGTTTGACTTAAGCAGGTTTGAGTTATCACAATTTGACTTAGTACATGTATTTATTGGGCGAAGCGCTCGCGTTTGGGGCATGGAAGGAATAAAACGCATGATGACCGATCAATTACTGGTAAACTTACGGTAAATTAACGGACATAACCGTACGGGCAACGGAGGAATACAGGATTAAACGAAAGTGGAACGCATGAGATGGATCGGTTGAGAAACATTCTTGTTTCTGTCACAATAAAACTGGTATAAATAGACGGAACATGAAATGCCAACAGTACATAATACGCCCTTCAGGAGGCATTATAACTCATGGAAAACTCGACAAATTTTGACGACACGCGAACTCAATAGTCGATATGTAGTTTATAAAGACAGAATCATATAGAAAATTTCAGCTTAATATGTGAAAGCATATGCAAGAAAAAAGCAGAAAAACAAACAAAATTCTAATATTTCAAATTCAACAAGGGGCATAGCTTTTGAAGTTCGAGTAATTGTCCGGTTGAACCTGCAGATAGTTGCCGGAACACCTCGGGTTGATCTGTTGAATCTCCGGTTAGTTGCAGGATAAGTACAGGACAATGAACGCATGCATTTCGAACGAAACGTATGCAAACGCATAGCTACCGTACATCTTACTTCATTTTTGTCCGGTGGCATCTGTTCCCAAGTTTTCAACATGTTTAAAACTTTCCATCGGATTGAACGGACATCACCCGACATGGCCGGACAATGAGCGAATATACCGAATAGGAAACAGACAAGAAACGAATGCAAACGGAGACAAATGGATTGGAAATTTTGTTCTCCGTTAGACGTCCGTTTACGCTATCCGGTAAGGTGTGACAGGGCCTTTAAGCTGTCACCTGTCTTTTATACAATCAATTAGCCTTTGTTTTAGTGATCGTAATAGTGGGGTTCTACTGTATACATGTAGTTTGCCTTTGATTACCACGGACCTAATTACATCTGGAATTTCAATTAGTTTCTCTTAGTTTAGTTCATTAATTTCATTCTTTAATTATTGGGGGCGTTCATCCTCTTCTCAGTGGTTGTTTTAAACATAAGTCTACGATAGATAAAACATGTGTTAACTCTTTCCTCTCTGAAACTTCAAATCCCAGTTTCCATTTTAGTCTAGTCTATTTCTGACTTTTAAGGGTTGGTTTTGTCAATTTTTTGCAATATGACAAACAGTGAAGACCCAGATCAGAGGGCTCCAAAAGGAGCTCTCTGATCTGGGTATTCACTGTTTGCATAGGACCAGTGCACTTTCTACATGTATACTGTTTGAAAAGGACGCCTATATTCTGAACCAGGGTTCAAAGGGTTAACCCTTTCCCACATAGCATATCTCTAGTATTGAATATAGGTGTCCACTTAAAGCAGGTTGAAAGTAAAGCAGAATGCGCTTTAAGCGCATTATGCTTTAATTTCAGCATGCTTTAAGCTATCATCTGCTAGAATATAGAAAATATTTTGTATTATACATATTTATGAATGTATAAATTGGAACTATTTTCTTCAGGGCAAGAATAAACTGAATGCGCTAAAAGGCGCTTCTATGGGGGAAAGGGTTAAAAAAGCTCAGAAGCCCTTTTTTTATAGCCATTGAAATTAGTACTAATTTGATGGTACATGTATTTCAGACAGGTGACAGCTTAAAGCAAGACGAAAGTAAAGCAGAAAGCTGTCATCTTCCTTAATTAAACACAGAAAAACTTAACCTTGATTCATATGGACAAGGGTGATAATATATGCTCAGCATCATTTCATGACACCTGGCATAAAAAGCCATTTCTGTAAGGGAGTTGGGTTAAAAAATCTCCACCAACTATGTTCATTTATAATCTGAACTAATACACAGTCATGACTATCAAAATAAGGCCAATTTTTCCACAGAAAAAGTGAGACTCATTTCAGACGGATCCTGTTTAGAAAACAGTATAGAAATAGATCAGACAGCTCCTTAACCCATTCCACCATAAATACACTTTTTTAAATTATTCCTCCACTTAAGAAAGTAGTTCCAATTCAAACAGTAATACGCATGTATAATAAGATGATAGCTTAAAGCAGGCTGAAAGTAAAGCAGAATGTGCCTTAAGGCATATTCTGCTTTATTTTCAACCTGCTTTTAGGGGTTACATATTTTCAAAATTAGAAACAGGCTATGGGGTAATGGGTTAAGAAGCTGTCTGATCTAAGTCTATACCCTTTTAAAAAATGTGTCAATATCCAGAACCAGCAGGAGAAAGGTGACAGCAGAGCTCCAGATATGGGGAGTATTTCAAAAACTAAAATCTATATTTCTGCATAAAACCCTATGGTGTCACTACTCATTAGGATTGTCTCTTCGAGACGATTCTAATGAATAGTAACACCATAGGATTTGGTGATGAGATGAGTGAGAAAATGTTGGATTTGTTCAGATTAACTCCCTCTTATCTGGAGCCCTATGAAAGTATTTGCCAATGCCAGTCTAGTCATTGTAACTACTACACTGGTTAATTCACAGACATCTTGAATCAATGTTGGAATTCTCAATGAGAATTATGCAGATTAACTGTTTATAGACCAGTAAGCAAAGAATAAATGTTCTCCGCCATAACCCATTACTCCTAGAAACTTCAAATAGACATTTCAAATTTCAAATTTAGTCTAGTCCATTTTTAACAATTAAGGTGTTGGTTTTTTTTTGACAATGTGTTGCAGTGTGACAAACAGTGCAGATCCTGATCACAGGGCTCCTTAAGAAGCCCTCTAATCTGGTCCTTCACTGTTTGCATAGGATAAGTGTACTCTTCACATGCACTCTGTTTGCAGAGGATGTATGTGTTAATAGGAATAAAATGGTTTAGGCAGTAACAATCTTCAATTGTTTGTGTTTATATCCAGAAATACTATTAACCCATTACCACATAGCCTGTTTATAGTATTAAAGAAAGATGATCACTTAAAGCAGGTTGAAAGTAAAGCTGCTATCTGCTCGAATATAGAAAATATTTCTTATGATTTTTATTTGTGACAGTATAAATTGGAACTACATGTATTTTCTTCAGTGGAGGAATAAATTAAAGGCATAAAAAGGCGTATTTATGGGGTAATGGGTTGAAGTGACAATCAGTTTTGATCCTGATCAGCTAGTAGTAGATAAACAGTGACATAATTTTACCCTTTCCTTCACATTAAAAAGCACTTTAGGATAGCATGCCTACACCAGTGTTCTACATAAGCATCACAATCAAATACTAATTGATGGTCAGGAATACTGGTGGATTCGCTTCACCCTTTATCCCAAACATACCCCTTTTCACACCTAATTCCCCACTGAAGAAAATAGTTCTACTTTTTTACAGTCATGAATATATTTTGTATATGTTTTGTATATTCTAACAGATGGTAGCTTAAAGCAGGTTGAAAGTAAAGCAGAATGTGCCTTAAAGGCACATTCTGCTTTACTTTCAACCTGCTTTAAATAGTTACCTATTTGCAATACTAGAAACAGGCTACAAAGAAATGGGTTAAAGCAAGATTTAAATAAAACAGAAAGCCCCAATTGTTTTAAGCATTCACCTGCCTTAGACACAGTTTTGCAGTTTGGGCTATGACTGAAAACGCAAGGTACATTCTAAAGGAGATTGCATGATGCATGTCAGTAACTGCTGTATTACCCCAAACAAGAGTGACGCAGAGTGCTCCTTTTTGATGAGAGCTCCTTTGAATGCCATCTTCTTTACTTCTGTCCTGCATTTACCCATTAACTCATAAGGGATAAACAATTATCAATGCTTATCTCAACACAAGCTAGTGGATAAAAGTGTGTCAAAATGAGTCAGTAAGAGGCTATTGCCACATACAGGGCTCCAGATAAATGAGAGTTAACTACATAAATTTAACTTTTTCTCACTTATTTCAACACAAAATCCAATGGTGTTACTACTGATTAGAATCGTCTCTTCGAGACGATTCTAATGAGTAGTGACACCATAGGGTTTAAAGCAGAAATAAAGGTTTTGGTTTTTGAAATACTCCCCTTATCTGGAGACCTGTCATGTATTTAAGGGTATACATGCTTCCTCAGTGAACGGTATTTTAACATAGGTTTGGTTGTATGTAAATATTCCTAACTTTGATTACACCAATTACTGACGAGATATTTTCAATTACTGGATCCCATCAATCTTATTAGAATAGACGATTTATCGGTGTAAACTATTTCCTCCATAGCCATGTATTAAAGTACATCTTTATCTATTCCTACGCACAAATTGGTGTTTAACCCATTACCCCGTAGAAGCGCCTTTTAGCACATTTAATTTATTCCTCCACTGAAGAAAATAATTCCAATTTATAGTCATGAATATGTATTATACGAAATATTTTCTATATTCTAGCAGATTGTAGCTTAAAGCAGGCTGAAAGTAAAGCAGAATGCGCCTTTGCTTTCAATATGCTTTAAGCTACCATCTGTTAGTATATAATATTATGTATTATTTCTTCTGAAACATGTTCATGACTGTATAAATTGGAGCTATTTTCTTCAGTGGAGGAATGAATTATATGGGCTAAAAGGAGCTTAGAACTATGAGGGAAAGGGTTAACACTGCTGACATTCAAATAGACTCTTTCTATTTTTTTCCCCGTCAAAGACAGGAATGTCATCGCTTGTAACCTCATCTGGCTGAAACAATTGAACCAATCAGTAATGACCAGAAATCTTGGTCAATTACCGCTTGCTTTAACTGCAGCACGTTCAATGGTCAATAGGCAGAAATTGACCTAGAGGTCAGAGACCACCAAAACATTTTCCATAGACCGCCATTATAATAACGTTCAAGGCTGTGCTGACCAAATTTGAACAGACATTGTAGGCACGGAATTATACATTGGGCCAACTTGTGTATAATTCATGTATTAAGTTTATATAATGAATACTGTTAACTCCCAAAATAAACGTTAACTTTCGACTGAATATCTTTTTTGAAGATATTTCTTGTTTACATATATTATAAATGATAAGTTTACATTGATGTTTGCCCTAAAATATTTAACTTTATGACAAGCAGTATAGACCATGCAATATCAATGGGTTCCTGGCTATACACTATTTGAAAATGATGTAAATATATACCAGCACTCTTTTCCTGAAAACTAAGAATTATTTTAAGCAGCCGCCCGACTTTAACACAAAATTCGAATAGTTTTTCGAAAACAACAATTTAAAAGGCTGAGAGACATATATGTCTATAATCATTATCCTGATCGGCTGCCAAAGTTACTGTAGGAAAATACCACAGTAATCTGGCTTTACCCTTTACCTGATAGAAGCGGCTTTTAGCGTGTTAAATTTATTCCTCCACAGAAGAAAATAGTTCAAATTTATACAGTCATGAACATACATCATGATTGTATACCATAAGAAATATTTTCTATATCATAGCTGGTGATAGCTTAAAGCAGGCTGAAAGAAAAGCAAAATGCACTTTAAGGCACATTCTGCTTTACTTTCAACCTGCTTTAAGTGGCCACATGTCTTCATAACTATAAACAGGCTATTGGGTAAAGGGTCAAAATCTCAAGTGAAACATTTGCAGGGATCTCAATAATTTAGCAAGACCATATGAATTAAACCATTATAAATACGCCTTTTACGCCAATAATTTAATCCTCCACTGAAGAAAATAGTTCCAATTTAATCAATCATAAATATGAAAGATAAGAAATATTTTTTATATTTTAGAAGATAATTATTAGCTTAAAGAAGGCTGAAAGTAAAGCAGAATGTGCCATAAGGCGCATTCTGCTTAACTTTCAACCTGTTTTAAGTGGTCAGCTATTTTCAAAACTAGAAACAGGCCATGGGGTAATGGGTTAAGTGCAGATCCCAGGGGGTGAGAATAAGATTGGAAACAGAGTGTACAGTACAACATAGATATCCAAAAGAAAGTATGCCATGTTGACCAGGGCCGCCCCATGTTGACCAGGACTGCAGGGCTGCCATAAGTTGACATAAAAAATCCTAAGATTTCCAAATTTGCATTTTTCAAGTGCGATTTTACGAATCGTACCTTTACCCCATAGCCTTTTTCTTGTTTTGTTGATATGCGACTACTTAACGCAGGCTGTAAGTAAAGCAGAATGCGCCTAAGGGCGCATTCTGCTTTACTTTCAGCCTGCTTTAAGCTACCATGAACTGGGGAAAAATCCGGAGATTTAGGAAAAATCCGGAGAAATGGCAGCCCTGGGACTGCCAGGCATGGGAAGATATATCAATTTATGGCTTCCAGTGGATGTGAATCCTTCTTATCAACAACAACAACACAGTACAACCTGTATTAAACAGCCATTCATTAATCAAGCATAGAATAAGATAGAAATCATATCTCTTAAGAAGGGTTTATACTGAATGCAGGACATAAGTTATGCAGAAAGACAAGAGCATTCTGCATTATTTTCATCCTGCATTAAGCTTAAATCTTTCTTTTAATAATGAAAATCCATATTTCCCTTTGTGGTTGCTTATTCTACAGGGTTTGACTGTATTATTTCTGACAATCTGTCTGTATCAAGGTCCTGTACTCTCTCCGGTGGGCCTCATCTGACATTTCCTGACTAACAAATGACCGGCATGAGATTTGGCTGCCTCTATGAGAATCACCTATCACAATACAGGAGGGGTAATCCCTCAGGCGTCAAGGCAGAGACTAAATATCTCATACAGTGCTACCACTATATCAAGAATATGCCACTTATAACCCTTTCCTCCCATAAAAGCTTAAATGGACAATTCTAGATTTCAATTAAGTCTAGTCCAGTTTGGACTATTTAGGTTGATTTTTACAATATATATCAAAATGACAAACAGTGTAGACCCTGATAAGAGGGCTCCTTAAGGAGCCCTCTGATCAGGGTTTACACTGTTCGCATAGGATAAGTATACTCTTCACAAGTACACTGTTTGCAAATGATGCATATATGCCTGACTCATAAAACTTTGTAGGATAAAAACGGTCATAAGTCAAAACTTTAAAATACATTTAATTTCTGAATTCTCCACCTAATCCTGTCTTGTGACATATATCTCTTTGAAATCGTCTTTTCAAGACGATTCCCAAAAGATGTCACGCGACAGGATTAGATGGAGCATTAAATATTAATTGATACTTTTATAATCTGACTTACGACAATATTTGTCGTATGAAGTTTTATGAAACGACAGACGACGGACATCCAGGGATCCTAATAGCTCACCTTGGCACTTCCTGTCAGGTGAGCTAAAGAGTTGGCACCGAATCAGAATCTAAACTATTTGGCAGTTTCCTGTTCTTGTAGCCGCTAGAGTTTGATGGATGGAGGGACAGACAGATGACGGACATCCAGGGATCCTAATAGCTCACCTTGGCACTTCCTGTCAGGTGAGCTAAAGAGTTGGCACCGAATCAGAATCTAAATTATTTGGCAGTTTCCTGTTCTTGTAGCCGCTAGAGTTTGATGGATGGAGGGACAGACAGATGACGGACATCCAGGGATCCTAATAGCTCACCTTGGCACTTCCTGTCAGGTGAGCTAAAGAGTTGGCACCGAATCAGAATCTAAACTATTTGGCAGTTTCCTGTTCTAGCCCTGTTTATATTTTCTTTCTTCTTGTTGTTTGTATTTCTCTGAATGTATTAGGTCAATATTAAAAGACCTATGTCTCAACATAACCAACACTGTTTGTTGTCCAATTGTTTGAATAGACCAATTAGTGAAAGTGTTCAGTTTACAATATGTCCTAACTCATTACTTTGAAAGGCTAGTCTAGACTAATACAGTCATAACTTAATATTACCATCACTCCTAACATCACTTATGTTTACTATCTAAGACTAAGGTATGTGGCTGCTTAAAGCAGGATGAAAGTAAAGCAGAAAGCTCCCTGTGGGAGCTTTCTGCTTTACTTTCATCCTGCTTTTGAAGCTTCCACCTGACTGTCATATCCTCAATACCTTGATTTGATTGGTTGGAAGCAACAGTAGGGATTTTCTGTACATTTTTTTCCCAAGAATTCGTTCATTTTTTTCGTCTCTAGAAACATTGGCCTTGATCACAATATTACACCTTCACTGCCTTGGTCTGAGTACTCTCCAATCTAGAAATAGTTCCAATCTGGAAATCTTTTTTTCTTAATTTCTCTGGACCTATGGATTTCCCCCCAAATTATTCTGATTTTTGTTCTTACTTTTGAAATTAGAAATTTGATGCTATTTTTCTCAGGAAACATTGATGACATACAGTTTAGATTCAGATCAGACGTTGTGTTACACGGTGCCTGATCTTGATCCAAAGAGTTTGTATAATAATGTTAAATCAAGCTTGTAAATGTGGAAATCGTAGGATTTTTATGAGCAGAAACTATGGTAGCCCTGGTTTGGATTTAGACAAGTTGTCAAGTAAATTAAATGCAGGATGCTTCAGAAGCTTTGCCCTTTACATTTATCTTGCTTTAATCCATTACTCCATAGCCTGTTTCTAGCATTGAAGATAGCTGACCACTTAACTCTTTCCCTTATGGGAGCGACTTTTAGCACAGGCATTTTATTCATCCGCTGAATAAAATAGTTCCAAATTATACCTTAATGAATATGTGTCATATTTAATACTTTCCTTATTCTAGCAGGTAATAGCTTAAAGCTAGCTGAAAGTAAAGCAGAATGCGCCTTAGGGCGCATTCTGCTTTACTTTCAACCTGCTTTAAGTAGTCACATATCTTCAATACTAGAAATAGGCTATCAGGTAAAGGGTTAAAGCAGGTTGAAAATAAAGCAGAATGAGGAGTCTCACCAGAATCCAAACTGTCGACACTCTGTCCCTAGCTGTTTTGAAAATAAAATTTTGAAATTTCTATTTTAGAAAATCAGTTGCAGACGACAATTTTACAGACAAAACAAGACTGCACGTTCAATAAACGCTTATGCCCCTGGTGGTATATCCTTGACAACATATTCTTTTCTAAGTCCAAATTATGTCAAGGTCAGAGTCAAACTAAGCTTGGGTATTATTGGTGAGTTAGTAATGGTCCAAGGCAATAACTGTACAAGTATTGAAGCATTGTAGTAAACAGTGTGGAAGCTAGATGAAACTGTGAAATCGAGTTAACCGAGAAAGAGCCAATTTAAAATATTCTAAGTTCAATTTAGGTCAAGGTCAATATCAAATTCAAGGTTTGGTGATATTGGTGGATATGGAATGGTCCAATGCAACAACTGTAAAAGTATCAAAGCATTGTAGTCAGTTGTGTTGATGCTAGACGAAACGGTAAAATCTAGTTAACCAAGAAATAGCCAATTAAAAATATTATAAGTCCAAATCAGGTCAAGGTCAATGTCAAAATCAAAGTTTGGTGACATTGGTTGATAGGGAATAGTCCAAGGCAACAACTGTATAAGTATCAAAGCATTTGGGTAAGCGGTGTTGATGCTAGACAAAAGGGTAAAATCTACTTAAAGACTTTTCCTCAGTCCATTGAGGGACCAATGTAACTGTCAAAACATGTGCAGCACAATCTCAGTTTACCTGGTGAGGTTCAGATTATACTCATGCTCTAGTGATTTCCAATGGTTGTTTCTAACCAAACTATCAAATATAAAGGTAGAGTCTCACACGAGAAGCTTCAATGGTTCTTTGCTAGCGACATGTCCATAAGATCCATGATTTTTTAAAGGAAATTTTCTGGCAAGGTGTTATGATCGAAAGGTCATCTAGGGATGTCTATAACCTTGTTACGGACGGACACATGCACAGATGGACAGACAGGAGGATTACTATATGTCCCCGCAATCGTAGATACTGGGGGCATAAAAATTACCCAGCATGCAAAGAGTTAATAATTGGACTTTACTGTATATTTTCTCTCCTGTGTCTTATTATTTGTTTATCATGAACTTATTTATTGGACTTCCTAGAACTATTCACTACCACAATGAAAATATAAGGTGTGTTCAGTGAGACAGTAATTTAATTGTGTTTTTCTTAGACTCCACAGTGGCTCGTTATCAGTCGATACTTTTCCCTTATCTTCCTTTCACCCATTACCCAATAAATACGCCTTTTTATAACTTTTATAACCCAATAAATACGACTTTTCACGTCTTGAGTTTATTCCTCCACTGAGGAATTTAGTTCCAATTTATACAGTAATAAATGTGTAGTATAAGAAATATTTTCTATATTCTAACAGATGGTAGCTTAAAGCAGGCTGAAAGTAAAGCAGAATGCACATTGAGGCGCATTCTGCTTTACTATCAACCTGCTTTTAGTTGTTTCCAGTCTTGAAAATTAGAAACAGGCTATGGGGTAATGGGTTAATTAACCTATCAGCCACCTGTCTCTCATTCCATCTTACTGGAAATGTTTTAGTCCTCCCCCATATAAAGGGGGAAGGGCTTAAACAATTACTGCAGTTTTTATGCTGTTTTATCTGTGTACTCTTTGGACAAAACAATTTCTGCAGTTTTTATGCTGTTTTATCTGTGTACTCTTTGGTTAAAACAATTTCTGCAGTTTTTATGCTGTTTTATCTGTGTACTCTTTGGTTAAAACAATTTCTGCAGTTTTTATGCTGTTTTATCTGTGTACTCTTTGGCCATCTCGAGTTATGATTATTAATCAATGTGTAGTGAATTCTCAGGACAGCACATAAAAAATGCCATCAATCAACTCTCCTGCCCACAGTCCCATGTGACACAGGCCCTATTGTTCCACTGATTGTTATCATAAACTATTGCTACTCTCAAATTTGTAAATGATGACGCCTGGCTTCGAAAAACTGCACTCGATCAATGATTTCAATTTTAACCATTTCCTCTATAGAAGGCATTAGGACAATTTCACATTTTCTGTGCAAAACATTTCTTAAGGTAGCATGGGTTTTTTTATACGGCAAGCAGAGTTTTCTAATTTATTTTCATGATTCATAATTTATTCCCCCATTTATAGCTGGGTGATAAACATGATACACATCGCACCATAGTATGTCATTTTTTAAAAAATATTTTAATTTTTACGATTTTATAAGTACCAATAAAAATAATTTCAAACAGCGATTTCAAAGCATTCTTAATTTGTATACCACTTTTAAAATTGCCCAAAATACACTTCATCAACATATCTAGGGATCGGTGTCTCAGATTTTTAGAATACCCCTTCGAACTATTAATATGTAACATCAAAGTTTTTTACCATTTCAAGTCGAATTCTATTATGTAACCCCTTGCTGTGAACAGTAAGAGCAACTTATCAAAATTCTGAGACGCGGTTCCCTTGAGAAAATAATATCTTTTCATCTGCTTGAAACCGCATGAAAATTAGCCAGCAACTGTGAAAGCTATAGCTGTTAAAAAATGCTGCATGTTGGTAAATAAGGGATGTGGAACAAGAGGCCCTGAAGGCCCTGATATCGCTCACCATTTATAATGCTAGCTTTACCTTTGAATTTCACCCGTTTTATTCTAAATCCAATCAAGTTTGTCGACCTACTGTAGTATAGTAGAGTACATCAAAGGCAGATAACTAGAGCCTAAACAATACTGAAATGAAGCCTTTTTCTAGCATTTCAAAGTATATCAAGGGCAGGTAACTATTGCAACAATGATTACATTTCTACAATAATTGCACTTCTTCGAGAACGTATAGCTACATCCTTTGTGTACAAGTATAATCAAAATCCATTGAAAACTGTAGTTGCAAGAGTGTAAACGCTGTAAAATATGGCATTTTCAGCAATTCAAAGGTAGATATCTCTTGATCTATTTGTCCCATTCAAACCATAATCACCCTTTTACGAACTCTTATGGTCATATACAATTTGGGCAAGTTTGAGAGAGCTTGGATAAATATTGTGGCCTCTAGAGCGTAAACACTGTTAAATATATCATTTTCAGCAATTCAAAGGTAGATAACTTTTGAACTATTGATCCGATTACAACCATAATCGAACTCATCCGAAGTCTTATGATAATATACAATCTGAGTAAGTTTGAGAAAGATTGAATACAATTTGTGACCTCTAGAGTATAAACATTGTTAAATAAGGCATTTTCAGCAATTCAAAGGTAGATAACTCTCGACCTATATGTCTGATTCAACCATAATCAAACTCATCTGAACTCTTATAGTCATTTACAATCTGAGCAGGTTTGAGAAAGATTGGATAAAACTTGTGGCCTCTAGAGTGTAAACACCGTTAAATATGGCATTTTCAGCAATTCAAAGGTAGATTACTCTTGATCTATTTGTCCGATTTCAACCAAAATCAAACTCATCCGAACTCTTATAGTCATATACAATCTGGGCAAGTTTGAGGTATTAAGACACCTTAACCCATTACCCCTTAAATATGCCTTATTATGCTTCTAGTTTATCACTCCACTGAAGACAATAGTTCCAATTTATACAGTTGTGAATATTTAAAATCAGAAATAATTTCTTTCTTCTAGCAGCTGGTAGATTAAAGCAGGCTGAAAGTAAAGCAGAATGCGCCCCAAGGCGCATTCTGCTTTACTTTCAACCTACTTTAAGTGGTCACCTGGTCTTCAAAACTAGAAACAGTCTATGGGGTAATGGGTTAAGCAGCATATTATCAATGATTGTATACACTGGAACATTTTTCTTCCTTGGATGAATGAATTTTAAGGCATAAAAAGGGCATAAAAAGGCATGTCTATTGAGTACAGGGTTAAAGCAGACAATATAATTAACCTCTGAATAAAATTTTTAATGTTATCATTTCCACAAAGTCAAGACTGAAAATCAGAGATAAAACTTTATACTTTGTTATTTATGTTTTTTATGTTCTCGTCCCTTTCTCTGTCAATTCCAATGAGGCCTACAATTTATATCTGCATTTTGATTTCTTAGAGGAAGCCCCTAGGAGGTTCTATATAATCTCGTTTTTCACTTCTTATTCCTCAATGTTAACTCCCAATAATTATGCACTTCTTAGAACATACTCTGATAATTTCCCAGGGCTCTAGATAAGAGGGAGTATACTGAACAAATCCAATATTTTCTCGCTTGTTTCAGCACCAAATCCTATGGTGATACTACTCATTAGAATCGTCTTGAAGAGAAGATTCTAATGAGTAGTGACACTATAGGATTTTAATGCAGAAATAAAGATTTTAGTTTTAAAATACTCCCTTTATCTGGAGTTCTGATTATGCATTTTTTAAGAACATATTCTTCCCATACTACAATGTCGTCTGCTTTACAGTTGTCATATGCAATTGTTTTTAAAATTAATTTGAAAGTCATGGTAGTTTAAGAAACCGTAAATGATTGACAAACAGTTAGGATCCTGATCATGGCAGTGTTTTGTGATGTCTGATCTGGAACCAAACTGTCTGCAATTTCTAGCAAAGTTGCAACAAACAGGCGTAGAGAAGACACTGTGTGTCTGAGTAACCTTTACAAATCTCAATTCTTAACTCATGTGTGCCCAGTGGATTCTTCCATGCTTATGATATACTGGACAAGTCCATCTTTTGTCTATGGTGTGTCTCAGGTCTAAATTTTCATTTTGTTTTATATTCAAATTCCCATCAGCAAACAGTGTTGACTCTGATCAGACGCTGCATTATAAGAGTCTACACTATTTGCCTATGTCCCATATATGGGGTCGTGGGCACACAATTAATGGTTTAACCCATTAACCCATAGCCTGTTTCTAGTATTGAAGATACATGACCACTTGAAGCAGGTTGAAATAAAGCAGAATGTGCCTTAAGGTGCATTCTGCTATACTTTCAGCCTGCTTTAAGCTATCATCTGCTAGAATATAGAACATATTTCTTATAATACATAATTATTATTCATAGCTGTATAAATGTGATCTCTTTTCTTCAGAGGAAGAATAATTTATGGGGTAATCGGTAAACTCTTTGAACCCTAGTCGCGCATATATGCGTCATTTGCCCACAGTGTACCTGTTAGGAATACACTTGTCATGTGCAAACAGTGTAGACCCTGATCAAAGGGCTCCTTAAGGAGCCCTCTGATCAGGGTCTACACTGTTTGTCATTTTGACATATATTGTGAAAATCAATCCTAAAATGTCAAAAATGGACTAGACTAAATTGAAAACTAGCATTGTCCATTTGAGGTTTTAGGGAATAATAATGGAAAGGATTAAATGGTTAAATGGACACTTCCATTTTCTAACACATAAAACAATGATGTCTTTTGAAAGCAGTTTGGAGCATGATCAGACACTCCCAACTTTTTAAGAAATAATAAATTCATACCAGTGTATTATCGTGCAATATAACACAGGTAGGTGTTGAGATGCGTAAAAATAAAATCACATGGCCTCGTAGGCGATGGAGCTATTTTCTTGGTGCAGGAATTATCAAAGCCATATTACGTTAGTAACGTCACATTAAGCGGTTACAGAGTGTGTGTGTTTAAAAAAGAATTTAAATACAGTTGCGTCCTTCTTTGGTTATTTAGTGGTGTGCGTGAGGTGTACTGTTGCTGTTTCTAAGAGGGATTTACATAAACTCAAAGCTATGTAATACGTGTCACAGGGATCCAGATAAAAGGAGTATTTCATAAACTAAAATCTTTATGCCTACAAGTACATTTAACCCTATAGTGTCACTACTCATTAGAATCGTCTCAAAGAGACGATTCTAATGAGTTGTCACACCATAGGATTTAGTTAAGACATGATGGAGAAAATGTTTGAAAACTTGTTTACTCACTTTTTATCTGGAGCCCTGAATATGATGTCAGATGATAATGACGAAGTGATAACATACCCTATTTATGATGCAGCAGTTTCTGGTCTGTTTACTTTCTCATCACCATTTCCCAGTTATTGTTGTTGTTTATTGCCAAGATGCAATCACAGCCTGAAAATTAAAATGTCCAGAAATAACAGGAATAATCAACGAGCTGGTTTGAATAATTGTCATTCTCTCTAATAAGCCGATACGTACAGTAAAACACCCTATTGTGACAACTAAAAAGAAGGCTAATTGATTGAATAAAAGGCAGGTGACTGCTTAAAGCAAGGTGACAGTAAAACAGTAAGCTCCTTTAAGTAAGCTTATATATAAGACTACATAACTACTATAATGGCTAAAATGACAACATATGCCATTATGGTTATGCCTTGCTATAATAACAACATCTTTCTATAATGGCTACATTATTGCTACAACAGTTACATTACTGTTATCCCATAATGGCTGCATAATTACTGTTACCATATAATGGCTGCATAATTACTGTTACCATATAATGGCTACATTATTGCTACAACATATGCTATAATGGCTACGTTACTGTTATCACATAATGGCCACATTACTGTTACCGTATAATGGCTGCATAATTACTGTTACCATATAATGGCTACATTACTTTAATGGCTAAATTACTAATGTTATAATGGCTAGAATACTTTAATGACCACCAGGGCTCCAGATAAGAGAGAATCAACTGAACAAATCCAACATTTTTTCACTCATTTCAGCACCAAATCTTATGATGTGACTTGTCTCTTTGAGACAATTCTAATGAGTAGTGACACCATAGGGTTTAATGCATAAATAAAGATTTTAGTTTTTGAAATACTCCCCTTATCTGGAGCCCTGGGACATATTATATCCGCTATCCTGCCTACATACTTCAATAATGGCATATAATCACTGTGACAGTTGTAGCGCATCCCGATGACAAAACAAACATATTTCGTAATTTCATCTCGTTACTTCCCCAAATACAAATTGTTACCCACACAGCCACACAATGACAAGAAACCAAATTAACTCCTTTGCATGCTGGGTAATTTTGTCCTCTGCAACAATTGCCATCTGCTATTGATCTAAAAAATTAAATTTTCCAAAAAAGAAATCAAAACACATGGTCAGAGTGTCAAACAGTTTGGATCCTGTTGAGACGCCGCGCAACGCGGTTTCTCAACAGGATTCAAACTGTTTGCAAAGAGCATCACTGGTTCACTACTAGCGAGCAAAGAGTCACCTCCTATAACATTTAATAGATACCATCTGCTTCCAGTTCCTTGTCCCGCTAAAATAAACTCAATTTAACTCACTTCTATGCTCATTTTCTGCAATTTAATTCAGGTGACACAAAGTTGGGATCCTGATCAGATGCCGAGTTACTCAGCATCTGATCAGGATCCAAACTATTTGAAAATGGCAAGTGAAATCAATGTAAGCCATCTACAAGCTATGCTGACAGGAAGAGGATGCAATGTCAGTGTTTTCTCGAAATGCAAATGACATGCGTGACTTCGCCACCAATGTACACTCTTTCTGTAGCATTTTCTTCAGTTCTGTGTAAAATGAGTGAAATAGGTGTTGACTGAAACGTTTTTCAGAAAGAGCCATGACCATGTACACTAAAACTTTTGAATTACAGTGTTCCCTCCCTACAATAGCCCACCCAACAATGATTCCCTCCTTACTTGTCGCAGTGCGCTAAACAGGACAGTTATCTCAGTAACTCTTGCAGTGCGCTAAACAGGACAGTTATCTCCTCCCTACAATAGCCCACCCAACAATGATTCCCTCCTTACTTGACGCAGTGCGCTAAACAGGACAGTTATCTCCTCCCTACAATAGCCCACCCAACAATGATTCCCTCCTTACTTGTCGCAGTGCGCTAAACAGGACAGTTATCTCCTCCCTACAATAGCCCACCCAACAATGATTCCCTCCTTACTTGACGCAGTGCGCTAAACAGGACAGTTATCCAGAGCACCAGATAAGGGTAGTTTTTCAAAAACTAAAATCTTTATTTCTGAATTAAACCCTATGGTGTCACTACTCATTAGAATCGTCTCGAAGAGACGATTCTAATGAATAGTAACACCATAGGAATTGGTGCTAAAAGAGTGAGAAAATGTTGGATTTGTTGAAAAAACAAACTCTTATCTGGAGCCCTGTTATCTCTAACTCTTGCATTGCTGCAATATCATCTGCTTAAAATCGTTGTCTGCTGTTTTTCTCAAATTACTCAAGTTACAACAAAATGGACATTTCCATAGAATAAATATAATCATGTGTGACAAACATCTTGAATCCAGATCAGACACCGGCCGTTACACGGTATCTGATCTAGATTCAAGCTATTTGCAAAGGTTAACCAAGTCTCCCTCCGAACAACACACATGCCCTTTGTCTCCCATTGGGTGTTGTTGTAGAGAGGAAGCAATGTAGTACATAAACATCTTGCCCATATAATCCTTTACCCCATAGCCTATTTCTAGTTTTGAAAATAGGTGACCACTTAAAGCAGGCTGAAAGTAAAGCAGAATGTGCCTTAAGGCACATTCTGCTTTACTGTCAGCCTGCTTTAAGCTATAATCTGCTAGGATTTACAGAATGTTTCATACTATTAATTTTAATGGTTGTTAAAATTGGAACTATTTTCTTCAATGTATGAATAAATTCAATGCGCTAAAATGCGCTTCTATGGGGGAAAGGGATAATAGACCCAAATCAGAGGGTCTGCACCGTTTGTCGTGCATGTAGACATTTCTTTGGGAAAACCCCAAAACAGTTCAATTTAACTGGTTATTTATCAGATATATTGAAGAATTCGTTTTTGAAATTGAGCACTGTAAGTATTTAAGTTTGTTTGACAGTTTTCCTTAAATCCCTGAGCATGATTTACAATGCTATTAACAACAGACAGGGCGGGACACCAGATACAGTCCCCACAGATTCAAGATGAAGAGATTATCGTGAATTTTACTGGATTTTTTCAGTGGTTTATACCCTCTTCTAAGTAACTTTACAGGCTCCAGAAAAGGTGGAGTAAAATTAACAAATCCAACATTTTCGCACTCAGTTTAGCACAATATCCTATGGTGTTACTATTCATTAGAATCGTCTCGATGAGATGATTCTAATGAGTAGTGATACCATAGGGTTTAATGCAGTTTAAAGATTTATGTTTTTGAAATACTCTTCTTATCTGGAGCTCTGTAAAACACTACCCACTTTGAAAATCTCTCATCTGAGCTGTCAAATCGGCTTATATTATAAGGAACAAGGGCCACTATGGCCCTATATCGCTCACCTGCTACACCATGTAAAACTTTACCTATAGTGACCTAGATTTTGACCCAACATGACCAATTTTCAACCGTGGCCTAGATTTCAATAAGGCAAACATTTTTACCAAGTTTCATCAAAATCAAATGATAAATGTAGCTTCTAGAGTGTAAACAATGTAATTTAATGATTTGACCTAGTGACCTAGGTTTTTGACCAGACATGACCCATATTCGTACTTGACGTAGATATCAATAAGTCAAACAATGTGATCAAGTTTCATGAAGATCTAATGAGATTTGAAGCCTTTAGAGTTTTAACAAGGTTTTTCTATGATTTGACCTAGTGACCTAGTGTTTGACTGGACATGACCCACATTCGAACCTGACCTAAATATCAATGAGGAAAACATTTTGACCAAGTTTCATGAAGATCTAATGAGATTTGTAGCCTCTAGAGTGTTATCAAGGTTTTTCTATGATTTGACCTAGTGACCTAGTTTTTGACCGGACATGACCCACATTTCAATTTGACCTAGATATCAATGAGGCAACCATTTTGACAAAGTTTCATGAAGATCTAATGCGATTTGTAGCCTCTAGATTGTTAACAAGTTTTTTCTATGATTTGACCTAGTGACCTAGTTTTTGACCGAACTTGACCCACATTCAAACTTGACATAGATTTCATCATGAAAAATATTTTGACCAAGTTTCATGAAGATCTAATGAAATTTGTAGTCTCTAGAGTGTTAACAAGGTTTTTCTATGATTTGACCTAGTGACCTAGTTTTTGACCGGACTTGACCTACATGTAAAATTGACCTAGATTTCATCAAGACAAACATTGTCATCCAAGTTTCATGAAGATCCAATGAAATATGTAGCCACTAGAGTGTTAACAAACAATTGTGGACGAACGACGGGCATCCAGCGATCCTAATAGCTCACCTTGGCAGGTGAGCTAAAAAAGTGCAGACTCATGTCAGAATACGGCACATCCTTAACACATTACCCCAAAAATACGCCTTTCTATGCCTTAAATTTATTCCTCCACTCAAGAAAATAGTTCCAATTTATACAGCCATGAATTTTTATCATAAGGAATATTTTCTTTATTCTAGCAGGTGGTAGCTTAAAGCAGGCTGAAAGTAAAGCAGATTAAGGTGCCTTAAGGCACATTCTACTTTACTTTCAGCCTGCTTTAAGTAGTTACCTATTTTTAAAACTAGAAACAGGTTGTGAGGTAAAGGGTTAAAGGATTTTTCTAAAGTTTGAAGTGTCAGTCACATTGTAAGATTTATGAACATGTAATAAAAGAGTCCATTTCAGAGTTTTAAAATGTAAAAGTTGGTTTAATGGTGTTGTATAAATCAAGAGTATTAATAACAATCCCATTAACAGCAGACAGAAAGGGGAACCAGATAGTCTCTTAGGACTCGAGGTTATTGAGAAAATAAATCTAAAATTCAACAAAACTTTTCCTTTACATATCTATCAAACTCTTATATGTATGGACTTACAATGTATATGTATAGACTGCTTATATATATATGGACTGAATAAATGTATGGACTTATATGTATGGACTGCTTATGTGTTTGTACTAGCTAATATGTATGGACTGCTTATATGTATGAACTGCATATACATCATGGACTTATATGTATGGACTACTTATATGCTTGTACTTTATTAGTTATACAGTTTCCTCACAGGGTACATGAGGATTTCTTCCTGGCTGAGGAAAACCATTGTTGCCCGAGCCGTTAGGCGAGGGTTTCATGATTTTACCAGCCGGGAAGAAATCCTAATGTACCCTGTGAGGAAACTGTATAACGAATTTATTATACTGCAAAGTTTTCATTGTTCAAATTAAATATTTCGGAATTTGTCGTGCACAGCGCTCAAAGTAAACAGTAACAAAATCGCGTCAAAACATATGACGTTGAGCGTAAGTGACGTCATATGTTTATGACGGTTTTATTCAAAAGAGAACTCGTATATAGACGGTTGCATAAAACTTTTCAAGAAAAAATGTGACTATTGAAAGATCCCACCCCGATTAGTTCTTATCCGAAATGGACTTGAAGCGGAGGATGCACGATTGAGTGCACTCAGTCCTGTCGAGCAGTCGGCCGTCTTGTTTTCTGCAAAGACTGAATAGCCTGTCAGCCAATGGAACAGCTGCATTTCTATGTACCCTGTCAGCTCACAGGATACTTCGTGTCAGGTCTACGGCTCGTTGACCAATGAAAAGTAAGGAATTTACTTTGCAGTATAATAAATATGTATGGACTGCTTATATGACTGTATGAACTGCATAATACATGTATATACATTATGGACTCATATGTATGGACTTCTTATTGACCTTTCTCCTGCTAATCGTGTACATAGACTTTGTTATTTCGATCAGTGCAGACCAATATCAGACAGCTCCTAAAGGAAAGTAAATTGAAGGTAAAGCAGAATGCACCTATGGCACTTTCTGCTCTACTTTCAGCCTTCTTTAAGCTACCATCTGCTAGGGTATAGAAGATATTTCCTACCACACATATTCACTACTGACTATAAATTGGAACTATTTTCTTCAGTCACGGAATAAGTTAGAGGCGTAAAAAGACTTATTTATGGGGTAATGAGTTAAAGCAACATTCTGTCTTCAGATCATTTATAATACTTCTTTAGACTTGGAAGCTATCAAACCTGTAATTGTTGTGTTTTCTCAGAAACAATAACCACTCGAAGCCTTATACCAAACCAGCTTAATCCATTACCCCATAAATACACCTGTTTCATGATTCTAAGTATAGTCATGCACTATGAAAAGCAGTCCCCAGCTAGGAAGCATATTTAAAGTATATTCCCATTACCTGACCAGATGGTAGCTTAAAACAGGTTGCAAGCAAACCTTTCCTTTCCTTTACCTGAGCTCCAGATAAGAGGGAGAAAACTGAACAAATCTGACATTTTCTCACTCATATTAGGACCAAATCCTATGGTGTTACTACTCATTAGAATCGTCTCGAAGAGACGATTCTGATGAGTAGTGACACCATAGGGTTTAATGCAGTTATGAAGATTTTAGTTTTTGAAATATTCCCTTATCTGGAATAAGCACTAACCGGTTTGAAAATTAGAATGATAAAGTAACAGGTAGTTCCAACATCCTGACTCTGGCAGACACAGTCACCTTGCTTGATGTTTTCTAGTGCAGTTGAACTATTACAGGGCCCAAGATAAGGGGGAGTAAACTGAACAAAGACAACATTTTCTCACTTATTTTAGCACCAAATCCTATGGTGTTACTACTCATTAGAATCATCTCGAAGACACGTTTCTAATGAGTAGTGACACCATTAGGGTTTAAAGAAAATAAAAGATTAAAAATAAAGATTTTAGTTTATGAAATACTCCCCTTATCTGGAGCCCTGTAACAAATTTATATTCATCAATGTTTTCTCCAATTCAAAATGATTAACTACAATAGCTTCAAGCTAAAACACATTCAGTATCCATCATCTTCATAAAAACCATATGACAGTGGAAATCTATTGACATATGGTCAGCCTCACAGCCAACAAATTCCAGATTTCACCAAACGTTAATATTAGCACCCGAGTTTTCCCCAAACATTCAGCACTTGAAGGAGTTTTCCTTTTTCCTGTCTGTAAAATTCGTCACCAGAAGCAATTTTTCGAAGCAGATTATAGGCAATTTCTTTTGTACAGAATATACTTTGGGTCTCACAAAGTTTGGATTCTGGTGAGTTGCAAATATTTGACAAAAGGAGCCAATTTAATCATTTTATTAGTCTACATAATCCTATAGGACCTTTCTGCATTAGCCTACTTTAGATATAGATGCTTTAATTAATTAATCCTTTACCCCATAGCCTGCTTCTCATTTTGAAGACAGATGATCACTTAAAGCAGGTTGAAAGTAAAGCAGAATGTGCCTTGAGGCACAGTCTGCTTTATTTTCAACCTGCTTTAAGCTACCATCTGCTAGGATATAGAAAATATTTCTTTCGGTACATGTTTATGACTGTATACATTTACAGGAACTATTTACTTCAGAGGAGGATTAAAATGAATGTGCTAATAAAAGGTGCCGCAAGATCTATTGAAGAAAGGGTTAAATTGCACTAAACATACTGTAGACCTATAACTGTTCTCTCTGTTAAAATATTGCCTGCTAAAATTCTCAAATGTGTACAGTATATATTTCTCATATTTACAGAAAACATGATCAAAGTGACAAACAGTCTGGATCCAGATCAGGCTCCACGTTAACCCTTTCCCCAATAGAAGCGCCTTTTAGCGGATTCACTTTATTCCTCCGCTGAAGAATATAGTACAATTTAAACAGTCGCAAATATGTATCATAAGGTATTTTTTCTTTGTTTCTGGCAGGTGGTAGCTTAAAGCAGGCTGAAAGTAAAGCAGAATGCGCCTTAAGGCGCATTCTGCTTTACTTTCAGCCTGCTTTAAGTAATAAATTATATTCAAAACTAGAAACAGGTTATTGGGTAAAGGGTTAAGTAGGGCCTGATCTGGATCCAGACTGTTTGCAAAGGTCTTCGTTACAGGGTCTACAGTGTTGAAGGGTTTAACATATGATTGACAGTTGATAATTTCAGGGCTCCAGAATAAGAGGGAGTAAAATGAACAAATCCCCTATTTTATTACTCTTGTCAGGAATTAATCCTATGGTGTTACTATACTCATTAAAATTGTCTCAAAGAGACGATTCTAATGAGTAGTGACACTATAGGGTTTTAATGCAGGCACAGAGATTTTAGTTGCTGAAATACTCCCCTTAAATATGGAGCCCTGAATTTGCCCTCATGGTTAACGAGGAATGAGTTCTGGGCTTTTAAAGTCAACAGGTAAAGGGTTATCGCCACTACTGTCGAGTGTTTTTGCCACTGTCTGTGACATTTCTGTCATACCTGCGTAAGTTACGGGAAGGAAAGAGTTCCGGACTCTTAGTCAACAGGTAAAGGGTTATCGCCACCGCTGCAGCATGTTTTTACCACTGTCTGTAATGTTTTTTCTGGTACATTTCTGTCATACCCAGTGAAGTGTTCCTCAATGGAACTGCCAGATGTTGGCACGGTAATCATTATAAACATCAACACAATTTTTTTCTCTACCCCTTTTCCACCATACCTTGTTGAGAGTATTCACTACATGTGGTTGCTTAAAATATGTTTTTGCTTAATTAAATTTAAGTAGGCTCAAAGTAAAGCAGAAAGCTCCTACAGGAGCTTTCTGCTTTACTTTCAGCCTGCTTTAGACAGTTACCTCCCAAGATGCAGGGCAAAAGGACACATGTCTATATATCTGGAGCTGATATAGGAAGCATAACAAGATATTTCTACCAGGAATTGCTAGATGTCCTTCGAGTGCTTAAAGGGCTAAATGACATTAAAGTACAGACAGTTCTATGGTAAGGTGGTTAAGTTCCTAACCTCATAACATCTGGTCACATGTTTGATTCCTATTCACTGCCAGCCTTAAAGATTAAGATCACATTATTGACCAAAGGTCCTATTCTAATATGACCTTGATATTAAATAGATATGACAACCCCCAAAAGACCAGACAAATGTATAAAATTAACTCTTTGCATTCTAGTGGCGGATGTATATCCACCACAGTGATTACCTTTGCAAACAGTTTGGATCCAAATGAGACGCCCCGTAACGCGGCGTCTCATCAGGATCCAAACTGTTTGACACTCTGACCATATTATGAAAAGAAATTTAGAAAAATCTATTTTTAGAACAATAGCAGACGACAAAGGTTGCAGACGCAAAAAAATTACCCAGCATGCAAAGAGTTAAGGTCGTATACCATTTCATACCTTAGATGTCAGGCACTGTAATATGGCTGTCAGCCGTGTGTCTTGAAATGTTTATATCTCTTACATTAGTCAAAACATGTAATTATTACATTCTGATAAGCATTGATGTGATGACATCACACCTACCAGATAGGAACAGATTTTTTCATTGTCCTTGATTGATGTGATTGCATGCAAATGACAGGGCTGCCATTTCTCAGGATTTTTCCTAAATCTTCGGATTTTTTTCTAATATATGGTAGCGTAAAGCAGTCTGAAAGTAAAGCAGAATGTGCCTTAAGGCGCATTCTGCTTTACTACCAGCCTGCTTTAAGTAGTCACGTGTCAACAATACTAGAAACAGACTATGGGGTAAAGGTACGATTTGTAAAATCAAACTTGAAAAATGCAAATTTGGAAATCTTAGGAATTTTCATGTCAACTTATGGCAGCCCTGAAATGAAGAGATTCTATGCAGTCATTTTTGCAAACCAATAACACTCATTTTAACCCATAACCCCATAAATATGCCGTTCTACGCCTTTATTTATTCCTCTACTATAGAAAATAGTTCCAATTTATCTTATATTACAAATAAGAAACATGAAATAAGTTTCTATATTCTTGCAGATAATAGCTTAAAGCAGGTTGAAAGTAAAGCAGAATGCGCTTTAAGGCGCATTCTGCTTTATTTTCAACCTGCTTTAAGTGGTCACCATGTCTTTAAAACTAGGAACAGACTATGGGGTACTGGGTTAGCTCTTTTCCAGCTATAGTGGTATTGACACTTTATGAGAACAGTTTAGTCCCAGATCAGACGGATCCTAAATGAGCTTTCTGATCAAGGTATGCAGTCTGTTTTCTTATTGGGTTTGTGTGATATAGGTTTGCCAGGGCTGCCATTTCTCCGTTTTTTTCCTAAGTATTTGGATTTATATTCTAGCAGATCGTAGCTTAAAATGCATTCTGCCTTACTTTCAACCTGTTTTAAGCAGTCATATGTGTCTTCAAAACAAGAAACAGACTATGAGGTAAAGGTACGATTAGTAAAATTTGAAATCTTAGGATTTTTATGATCAACTTATGGCAGCCCTGGTTTGCACTCTTTCTTTGAAAGCTTTTACTAATTTTACTAGCCAATGCAATAGTTCACATGGTAGATGTTCGTACAAGGCTGGGATTTATATACAAATATTTCCAGGGAGAAGAGTAAATATTTTACTCTTTCCTCCACTTTACTTTACACCTCCATAATTTTTCAGCTCCCAACACTTTAAAGAGTTATTTAAGATCCAACCTACACCTGAATTTTCAATTGATGTCAGCTGAAGTCAGTTTTGGGCCCAGCAAGCTCAACGGGCATCCCTGCTGGGTACCATCCATGCCCTAACTACCATCTGACAGGTGCCTGTATAAACAAATTATGTGTTATTGCCATGGTTATTAGAAATGGGGATTGTTTCCAAACACAGCATTCCATTGCGAAATCCTACGTCTGTCTATAACGTCTGTTACAATACACTCAGTGCAAAAAGAAACGCACACTTTTATTACCATATTATCTGTATGTAGAAGGAACGTATTTGTGAAATAATCTTTTCATTACATTCAGTAGTTCCGTCTTGGGCTATCAATGTTAAAAATGGGAGGTTTATCATTGAATTGGTATCATCACAACCTGTACAAATCTGTGCGGTGTTTTCAACAGGCACTAGTTAACTCTTTCGCTACCAAATTAATCGTGAGATTTTTATCCCACCACCGTTTCATTGTCGTCTGCTTCAATTTTGTTTTTTGCAAGATCGTTTCAAAGTAAGATTCAAAGTAGTATGACTTAAAGTATATCTATACGAGTGTCAAACAGTTTGGATCCTGATCAGACGCCGCGTTACGCGGCGTCTGATCAGGATCCAAACTGTTTGAAAACATGCCTTTTGACGTCATTAAGAGTGAAAGGGTTAAAATACAGCACAGTAATTTTAAGTATATGTTTTTCTAAACTTGTGGCAGAATTAAATTGATCTTGAGATATGGTCTTATTATCTTAAAAAAGTTTCTTAATCTGCGCCTGAGCACAATGTGCGTTTCTTTTTGTACTGAGTGTATGTGTATTCAGAACATGATGTTTTTTTGTACTGTATACTTTACAGTAAATCCTCTCTTCTACGACCACTTTATCATGTTATCTATTATGGTGTTTAAAAATAGAGAGCTCTTTCATGTTCACACTGCTTTAATTAAGCTGTCCCCTGTCTTTTAACCCATTACCCCATAAATACTCCATTGATTTATTCCTCTACTGAAGAAAATAACTAAGTTCCAATTTATACTGTCACAAATAATTATTTAGAAATATTTTCTATTGTCTAACAGATAATAGTTTAAAACAGGCTGAAAGTAAAGCAGAATATGCCTTAAGGTGCATTCTCCTTTACTTTCAACCTGCTTTTTAAGTGGTTAACTATCTGCAAAACTAGAAACCGGGGTAATGGGTTAAACAATCATTTAGCCTTCTTTTTAATGGTTGTAATAGAGAGCTTTTATTGTATATATTTATTGCATTTGACATGTAGTAAACCTTCCATATTCCATTGCGAAATCCTATGTCTGTCTATAACGTCTGTTACTATATGTGTATTCAGATCATGATGGTTTTTTTTGCACTCCTCATGCTGTATATTTTATTGCATTTGACATATAGTGAACTTGCATATCTCATTCCCCCATAAATACACCTTTTTACACCTTTAATTTATTTCTCCACTGAATAAAATAGTTCCGATTTATACAGTCTTAAAAAGGTCTCATATGAAATATTTTCTATTTCCTAGAAGACTGTAGCTTAAAGCAGGCTGAAAGTAAAGCAGAATGCGCCTTAAGGAGCATTCTGCTTTACTTTCAACCTGCTTTAATCGATCACCTGTTTTCAAAACTAGAAATAGGATATGGGGTAATGGGTAGCTCAGGCCAATTATTAATATAAACAGGAACTTTCTACATTGCTGTTCTTCTGCATTAAGCTTATTTACCTGTTCCAAAGACTGATACTAAATAACAGAGATGTCAAATAGTACAGGCTTTACTGTATGTTTGGATAACTAAACTTCAGAGAAAACATATGCAAGGGCCAGACCAGATGTTAGTCTGTTAAAACTTTCCAGGAAAACCCTCTATAAAATGACTTGTCAAAACTGCATTATTTTCAGAACAAAAATCAGATGCCTTCTTAAAGCAAGATGATAGTAAAGCAGGAAACTCCTTTTGGAGCTTTCTGCTTTATTTTCATCTTGCTTTAAACCACTATGTGTTTGAACATTATCTGAATGTTTTGTCTTGTATTAACTCTTTGCACGCTAGCGGCGGATATCGAATAACCTGCCATAGCGATTACGTCTGCAAACAGATTGGATCCAGATGAGACGCGTTACGCGGCGTCTCATCAGGATCCAAACTGTTTGCTATTCAGACACTGAATTTAATTTTTTTTTTTTAAATTCTAATTTTATAACGATAGCAGACGACAAATTGTTGCAGACGAAAAAATGACCCAGCATGCAAAGAGTTAATAGCAGAATTTTTACTGTACCTTATGTCTAGCAGATTTACTGGTTTGATTTAAGCCAGATGGAAATTTAATTCTACAAAGAGGGAGGGACATATTTTATCAGGAAAATTCAGTTTGCACGCATCATGTAGTCAGTATATTACACTATTGTATTTTGTCTATCAAAATGTCTGGGAAATGGTTTGACTGACATTGGAACGTGGGAAACACATGGCGCAAACATTTCACAAGCTGGCAAGGATCCTGATTAGTCCTTTCCCACTCAGAATTGTACATTTAGATAGCTTTATAGAGATTTCTCAGTTGGATAAATGTCATATCGTCACAGTTGATATCATCACTAGTGATGATATCACTTTGGTGACGTCACGTCACAATCATTTTTGTGACGTTGCGCGTGAACAATTAATTTTGTGTTTTTTTATCTGTAAAAACGTCATCATAATCTATATAATAAATAGAATAATCAATTCCTTTGAATTGATATGAAAAATATATCACTTGAATGGGTTGTTATCTGTTTAAAAAACTCGTCCTGCGGACTCGTTTTTTAACCAGATAACAACCCATTCTCGTGATATATTTTTCATATCGATCCAAAGGAATTGATTATCCTCTATGTAAATACCTACAATGCATGCGTTATATATCATAATTATAGTGTAAGCCTACAGTCTCCTATAATTCCATTTAGAAATGGCAATATACTACTTATTCATAAGGATACTATAATAAATATTTTGTATTTAATTGTACAGTAAAACCTCTCTATTACGACCACTAAATAGAATGCTAATTGATTGTAAAATAGATAGTTAAAAGCTTAAAGCAAGGTGACAGTAAAACAGAAAGCTCCTAAAGGAGCTTTCTGTTTTTCTGTCACCTTACTTTAAGCAGTCACTTGTCGAAAATACCTAATAATTAACACAATTTAGTGGTCGTAATAGACAGGTTTTACTGTATAATGACAGGAATGGAATACTCTAATATTAGATATGCCTTTTCCTGCCCTTACATATTAGTATCATAGAAAAGCCTTTTCCATGTTTTTAACTTTTTGCATGCTATAGCGGCAGATATATCCACCACAGTGATTGCCTTTGCAAATAGTTTGGATCCAGATGAGACGCCGCGTTATGCAGAGTCTCATCAGGAACCAAACTGTTTGCCATTCTGCCCTTGAATTTAAAAGAACTTTTGAAAATGCTAATTTTAATACAGTAGAAGACGACAAATGTTGCAGACGAAAAAAATTACCCAGCATGCAAAGAGTTAATTTGTCCTAATGATGAGCCAGTTAGGAAACATGTCTGCTTTACTTTCCTTATTCATCCCTCTATCAGGGCTCCATATACGAGGGATTAAACTGAATAAATCCAACATTTTCTCGCTCATTTTAGCACCGAATCCTATAGTGTTACTACTCATTAGAATCGTCTCAAAGAGACGATTCTAATGAGTAGTGACATCATAGGGTTTAATGCATAAATAAAGGTTTTAAATTTTGAAATACTCCCCTTATCTGCAGTCCTGATCTATGAAATTTTTAATAGTGTTCCATTTCCTATGGTTCCATAGCAGGACAAGATAAGACCACAAAAAGACATTTTTGTAAGGTATAGATTAATAGATGATCTACCATCTGCTAGGATATAGAAAACATTTCTTATGGTACATATCCATGACAGTACAAGCTGGAACTATTTTCTTCAGTGGAGGAATAAATTAAAGTCATAAAAAGGAGTATTTATGGAGTCATTGATTGAACCATCAAGTCGGTTTTGTCGAACATACCAATATTTCACAGTTAAAACGTGGCTATTCCACATTTAAACTTTGAAATATAGGCATATTCGACCTAACCGAGCATGAAATAATGCAGTTCATATGTCGAACTATTGGATAGTTTGAGTTAAACGAGTTTGAGATATCCAAGTTCGACTGTACCGCATAACATTTTCACATAATTATGATAGTGTTTTATTGACAAAACACAGGTTTTCTATGTATTAAATTCGTACTACGTCTTCAGCAAATACATTCCAAGGCATTTACATACCAAATACTAATTCCCCTAACCCTTATGCAAAATGCTTGCCATTTAAAAATTGAGTGGAAATTTACTTTATCCTCACCACTATTTTAAAAGACTTATTTTCAAGTTGATTTAATTCTGTTCCAATTTATTCCGAACAATTCCATGACTCCAAGCCATATTTCAGAGTTTAATAATGAATACTGTTAAACTTTTATTGTATGTATGATATACTTTTTGAAAGTATTTAATACTGATGGCAGCTTAATGTAGGATAAGAGTAAAGGAGAAAGCTCCTTCAGGAGCTTTCTTCTTTACTTTTATCCTGCATTAAGCAGTCACTAATGTTTATATATATATAAGTGAGATCTATGTATGCTTCCTCAAAATAATGCCAGATTGGCCATTATAAGTACAGAAATACCTGGAAAATAAGAACTTAATTCTACATAATGACTGTAGCTATTTTGGAACTGAGAAATTCACTGCAGTTGAAGATGGTTTAAATCAACAGCTCATTTTCCTATTAGCCTTTGCAGTGCCGTACTAAAATGGTCTTGACCATACAGGTACAATCCTGATCAGAAACAGAGTGAAACACTGAGTACCTTGGATTATGATCATGATCCAACTTGTTTGTCACAGAGATTTTTTATTTCTGCAAATACTGAGAAAACCTCTAAACCAATTCTGGAAATAAAGCAGGCATAATTTTGAGAAGATACCCATAGCCTGCCACTCACGACTATAGCTCCATATGCAAACAGCTTTGATCCGGATGAGACGCCGAGTAACTCGGCGTCTCATCCGGATCCAAGCTGTTTGACACTCGGACAACATTTTCAGCAATTTTGAGCAACTTTGAAGCACTTTGAAACTTGAAGCAGACGAGAAATATAGCAGACGACAATTTATTTGGCGGGCTAAGGGTTAACATGCTAGTGGTGAAACCATAACCACCTTTGAAAACAGCTTGGATCGTGATGCAGGGCTCCAGACAAAAGGGAGTAAACTGAACAAATCCAAAATTTTCTTTCTTTTTTTCAGCATCAAATCCTATGGTGTTACTACTCAATATTAGAACCATAGGGTTTAAAGCAGAAATAAAGATTTTAGTTTTTGAAATACCCCCCATATCTGAGGCTCTGTTGATGAGGTGGATTAGATGCCGGTGGTAAAGCGGTGCCTCATCAGGATCCAATTATTTGACACTCCTGATCCTGTTTTGAGAACAAATTTCGAAACCAGTAGCAGACGACAATTGTTGAAGACAAAATAATTACCCAGCATGCAATTTAGAGATTCACCACTATCCAACCATTTTATCATCTGCTTTGAAATTGTCATCTGCAATGAAGTTTTTATTTTTTCGATTTAGAAAAACAAACCGAAAAGAAGTTCAAAACAAATTAGATCATAAATAAATCTTGAGTTTTCCAGTGTCTGATCTGGATCAAAACTCACTGATACCAAATCATGTAAGTCTAGTCTACATTTTGGCAGATTAAAGGTTTGAAAATTAGTTGCAAGATGCTTACAAATACTTGCACTTTCAAATAAATAAATAACTAACATGTTAATCATCTTGTTCAGGAATTTTAACTCTTATCTGGTCCTAATTATGTAAACTTTGAAAATAGAATAGGAATGTAGATAAGAGGGAGATATAATAAAATACAGTACAGAGTAGATAAGGGGGAGTTATAATTTCGAAATCTGAAATATTTATTTTCTGCATAAAACCCTATGGTGTCACTACTCATTAGAATCATCTCGAAGAGACGATTCTAATGAGTAGTAACACCATAGTCAACTTTCGTAACCTCCTAATAGTTAACACAATGAAGCTGTTGTAATAAAGAGGTTTTATATTACTGCCAACTTTAAGTTTCTTATATTTTCTCCTTTATGCTGTTACCCCATAGCCTGTTTCTAAATTCGAAAACATTTTGCCACTTAAAGAAGGTTAATTGGAAGTAAAGCAGAATGCTCTTTATAAGGAGCATTCTGCTTTACTTTCAATCTGCTTTAAGCAATTAGGATGAATTAAAGCTATTAGGATAAAGACAAAAATAGTTGTTACTAATTGCAGCTTTAACCCTTTACCTGATAGCCTATTCCTAGTATTGAAGATAGGTGACCACTTAAAGCAGGCTGAAAGTAAAGCAGAATGCGCCTTAAGGCGCATTCTGCTTAACATTCAGCCTGCTTTAAGCTATCATGTGCTAGAATATAGAAACTATTCCCTATAATGTATATTCATGACTGATTAAATTGGAACCAATTTCTTCAGCGGAGTAAATAAATCATATTCGCTAAAAGGCGCTTCTATTGGGGAAAGGGTTAAAATGGATCAGCAAAACACAGAGCTTGATAAAACGTTAAAAATTTATTATTCTTATATTGAAAGACTTAAACCATTTAACTCCATAGCCTTAGATGATTTCTAATATTGAATATAGTAGACCACATAAAGCAGGTTGAAAGTCAAGCAGAATGCTTTAAGCTACCGTCTACTAGAAAATATTTCTTATAATAAATATTTATAATTGTATAATTTGGAACTATTCTTGTTAGTGGAGAAATAAATTAGAGGCGTAAAAAGGCTTATTTTGGGGGGTAATGGGTTAAGAAAACAGTATGGATCTAGATAAGATTCAGGGTAATTTGGCATCTCAGTAGGATCTCAAGATGTTCGAGTCTCTGAGAAAATTGGCAAAAAAATTTCATTAAGAAATGCTGCAGTGGATTTGTTATGGAAGTACATAAAGCTTGAATTTCTAAACGTAAACATGATACAAACGATTTGGACCCGTATTAAAATGGTTATTACAGTGCTCCCTCTCTACAACGACACTCAATGGGAAACAGATAGTTTGTGGCTTGTTGGGATGGAGTTGTTATAGGGAGGGAAATTGGCTTACATTTTGCAAACAGCGTGAATCCAGATCAGACGCCTAATAATGGGACGTCTGATCTAGATTCAAGCTGTTTGTCACTTGTCAAAATATCCATTATGTCACTTTGATAAAAACAGCAGACGACAATTTTAAGCAGAGGACATTGCAGCAATTAAAGCGTTAGACATAATTGCCATGTTTAGGGAACTGTGGCAAGGGTCGTTGTAAGGAGGGAATCGCTGTTTGGAAGGACGTTGTAGGGAGGGAATCGCTGTTTGGAGGGACGTTGTAGGGAGGGAATCGCTGTTTGGAGGGACGTTGTAGGGAGGGAATCGCTGTTTGGAGGGACGTTGAAGGGAGGGAATCGCTGTTTGGAGGGACGTTGTAGGGAGGGAATCGCTGTTTGGAGGGACGTTGTAGGGAGGGAATCGCTGTTTGGAGGGACGTTGTAGGAAGGGAATTGCTGTTTGGAGGGAGAGAACACTGTACTCTGATAACAGTCATTTTAATTAACCCTTAATTCCCCCATAGCTTGTTTTCAATGTTTGAGGACAGGTGGCTGCTTAAAGCAGGCTGAAAGTAAAGCAGAAATCTCCCTTTGGGAGATTTCTGCTTTACTTTCAGTCTGCTTTAAGATGCCATCAATTTAAGATGCAGACAACATTTCCAACAACTCCTGTTTTAACAGGTAAGGTTACAAGCCTGAAAAGGCCATTTTTTAAGGAATAGACAAATTAGTTCTTAACATGCTAGCGGTGAAACCATGGTAACCTTCGCAAACAGTTTGAATCCTGATGAGACCCCGTGTGACCCAGCCTCTCCATCAGGATCCAAATACCCTGTTTTGAAAATAAATTTTGAAAGATCTATTTTTAGAACAATAACAGACGACAATTGTTGGAGACAATTTTTTTTACCCAGCATGCAAAGAGTTAAGGCTTGAAATGGCATTTCTATGAAGGTCAGGGCTAAATGGAATGGTAGAAAAAAGTCCATTGAGAATTGACAATGAAGAAAACTAGCAGAAAGGAGTGCCAAGAAATAACACTAGATACTGGCTTTGGAATAATTAATGGGTTAATTATTAACCAATTGTATGCTGGGTAATATTTGGCTGCCATTTTAAAATGTCGTCTGCAGCGGGTATAACTCAAATATTTGCAAAATATTTTAGCAGTTTCTGATAGAATATTGAATTAGCTGCAAACAGTTTTGATCTCAGATCAGGCCCCACATTGAGATCCAAACTGTTTGCCTAGAGGAACACCTTCAAGTGTATCCCGCATAAAATGGGTTTACCCTTTACTCAATAAATACGCCTTTATATGCCTATAGTTTAGTCCTCCATTTGAGAATAGTTTAAATTTATACAGTCATTAATATACATTGTAAGAACTAATTAGCAGATGATATAGCTTAACATTTTACCCTATAGCCTGTTTCTAGTTTTGAAAATAGTTGACTTAAAGCAGGATGAAAGTAAAGTAGAATGCATTTAAGGCACATTCTGCTTTAATTTCAGCTTGCTTTAAAATATTAACTGCTCGAATGTAGAAAATATTTCTTATGATTTTTATTTGTAACAGTGTAAATTGGAACTATTTTCTTCAGTAGAGGAATGAATTAAAGGTGTAAAAAGGTGTATTAATGGGTTAAAGCAAGTTGAAAGTAAAGCAGAAGGAACTCACTCTACTTCATTACTATCAACCTGCTTTAACCAGTTTACTTCAAAACTAGAGACAGGCTTATGATATAGAGTAAAGGTTTAAAGCAAATGACACCAATTAAATGGGGTTAATATACAATGTAATTGAGCCAACATTGCAGTCTCCGCAAATGTATTATATTATTTACGGAATCATTTCTGCATTGAGGCTATACTAGTGTCAATACTGTTTCTGGGCTCCAGATAAGGGGTATTCCAAACAAGGGCCACTATGGCCCTAAATCGCTCACCTGGTAACCATGTACACCGTGTGACCTAGTTTTTGACCGGGCATGACCCTCATTCTAACTTGACCTCGATTTCAATGAGACAAACATTTTGTTCAAGTTTCATGAAGATTCAATGAATTTTGTAGTCTCTAGAGTGTTAACTAGGTTTTTCGATGATTTGACCTAGTGACCTAGTTTTTGACAAGACATAAGCCACATTCTAACTTGACCTATACTTCATTGAGGCAAACCTTTTCATCAAGTTTTATGAAGATCAAATGAAATTTGTAGTCTCTAGAGTGTTAATAAGGTTTTTCGATGATTCGACCTAGTGACCTAGCTTTTGACTAAACATGACCCACATTTTAACTTGACCTAGATTTCATTGAGGCAAACACTTTGATGAAGTTTCATGAAGATCCAATGAAATTTGTAGTCTCTAGAGTGTTAACAAGGTTTTCCGAAGATTTGACCTAGTGACCTAGTTTTTGACCGGACATGACCCACATTCCAACTTGGCCTAGATTTCATTGAGGCAATCATATTGATGAAGTTTCATGAAGATCCAATGAAATTTGTAGCCTCTAGAGTGTTAACAAAGTTCTTCGATAATTTGACCTAGTAAACTAGTTTTTGACCGGACATGACCCACATTCAAACTTGACCTAGATTTTATTAAGGCGAACATTTTGATGAAGTTTCATGAAGATCCAAAGAAATTTTTAGTCTCTAGAGTGTTAACAAGGTTTTTCGAAGATTTGACCTAGTGACCTAGTTTTTGACCGGACATGACCCAGATTCGAACTTGGCCTAGATTTCATTGAGGCAATCATATTGATAAAGTTTCATGAAGATCCAATGAAATTTGTAGCCTCTAGAGTGTTAACAAGGTTTTTCGATAATTTGACCTAGTGACCTAGTTTTTGACCAGACATGACCCACATTCGAACTTGACCTAGATTTCATTGAGGCAAACATTGTGACCAAGTTTCATCAAGATCCAATGAGATTTGAACCTGCTAGAGTGTTAACGAACAATTGTGGACGGACGGACGGACGGACAGACGACGGACGACGGACATCCAGCGATCCTAAAAGCTCACCTTGGCACTACGTGCCAGGTGAGCTAAAAATATCATCTTTATTTGTGCATTAAATCCTATGGTGTTTCTACTCATTAGAATCGTCTCAAAGAGACGATTCTAATGAGTAGTAACACCATAGGATTTGAGCTAAGATAGGTGAGAAAATGTTGGATTTGTGCAGTTTACTCCCTCTTATCTGGAGCCTTGCTAATTTTGAAGGAATGTAGCAGAGAATTTGTAATATATATGAAAAACACTGATTAAAGTTATATTTGGAACAAATGTTACATACCAGGTATTTTAAATTTTAATCAAAGAGAAAGAAATTATTTGGGCAAATCTTGAAACTATGTTTTGGGTAAGTTTCAAAATGAAAGTTTGGCAAGTATTTTATACATCATTGAAGGCACACAAGAAACATGTTCATTCAACCACTATGGACCTTAATGAGCTGGTATTTTAATTGATATTCTGGCACATTTTCTGATAAAAGACGCTGAGACAATGTGTTTTGTTCAGATTTCCAAGCAGAAGTTAGTCACAGAGGGGAAGTTATAATCAACGAAGTGCATAGCTCCAAGATAAGATGTAGAGTAACAGAGCTCCAGATAAGGGGAGTATTTCAAAAACTAAAATTTTTATTTCTAAATTAAACCCTATGGTGTCACTACTCATCAGAATCGTCTCTTTGAGACGATTCTAATGAGTAGTAACACCATAGGATTTGGTGCTGAAATGAGTGCAAAAACGTTGGATTTGTTCAGTTTACTCCCTCTTATCTGGAGCCGTGCAGGTGTAATGCAGGCTTAATTCGAATGGACTCTACTGTTTTCCGATCAGTGACTATAGTTTTCCCCATAACTATTATAAAATATCACAAACAGTGCAGACCCTGATCAGAGGCAGGCTCCTTGAAATCTATTTTTAACATACAAGCTTGAAATCAACCCAAAATGAAATGTATTAACATGTAGTGACAGGGCTGCCATTTCTCCGGATTTTTCCTAACTCTTCGGATTTTTTTCTAGTGCATGGTAGCTTAAAGCAGGCTGAAAGTAAAGCAGCCATATGTCAACAAAATTAGAAACAGGCGATGGGGGTAAACGTACGATTCGTAAAATCGCACTTCAAAAATGCAAATTTGGAAATCTTAGGATTTTTCATGTCAACTTATGGTAGCCCTGTAGTGATCTACAAGGGAGAAAGAGAATCCAAGGTGGTCTGCCTGTTGGCCAGTTACCCAGGGGAAAGAATCAAATGTTACAAATAACTCAGTGCAAATAATTCACAGTGCATGAATACACATTGGGAATTTGCTCAATGTTTTTCCCCCCATCTCTGAGATAAACCATCTTTGGTGCAAAATGTATACAGTCAAACAAGTGCTAACTCATTGAGCCCTAAGACTTAACAGGGTTCTAGAAAAGGGGAGTATTTCAAAATCTAAAATCTTTATTTCTGCATTAAACCCTATGGTGAACATTACTTCTCATCAGAGTGATCAGGATATACACTGTTTGTCATACTTTAAAAGTTCATGAATATACACAATATAAAGTCAATACTAGCTGGTATTCTTTTGCAAATTCAGCAGGTAAAAGGTTAACCCTTAGCCTGCCACTCACGACTATAGCTCCATATGCAAACAGCTTGGATCCGGATGAGACGCCGAGTAACTCGGCGTCTCATCCGGATCCAAGCTGTTTGACACTGGGACAACATTTTCAGCAATTTTGAGCAACTTTGAAGCACTTTGAAACTTGAAGCAGACGAGAAATATAGCAGACGACAATTTATTTGGCGGGCTAAGGGTTAATGAAACTGCAGACAGGTTACAAAGTATGTATTCCCCCATACTTACAGTAAAACCTCTCTATTACGTCCACTAAATTGTGTTAATTATTAGGTGTTTCTGACAGGTGACTGCTTAAAGCAAGGTGACAGTAAATCAGAAAGCTCCTGTAGGAGCTTTCTGTTTTACAGTCACCTTGCTTTAAGCTGTCACCTGTCTTTAATACACTCAATTAGCCTTCTTTTTAGTGTCCGTAATAGAGAGATTTTACTGTATGTATTCCCCCATTCATTAATTTATCATGCAATCTATGCACTAAATTACCCATGAATGCCACAGAAAAAATATCATTGCATGTTTTTGTCTGCTCGTGGAATCTCATTCACTTGAAACTGCAGCATCCCTGTAACTCTTTCATGCTGGGTAATTTTTCGTCTGCAAAAATAATTGTCGTCTGCTACTGTTCAAAAAATAGAATTTTCAAAATTTTATGTACAAAAATTGGTCAGAATGTCAAACAGTTTGGATACTTATGAGAGGCTGCGTTAAACTATTCCTGATGGTGCATATTGGACATGTCTATATATATAAAGAGCAACCATTATCTTAAGTGAAATAATAAATTCAAAGTGTGAACAAAACGTGTAATCAAAGCTTACAAAGCTCACATTCTGCAAGGAACATCTTTTACGCAAAAACATAACTTTGACCACAGAGGTCAAGGTAAGGTCACCAAACTGTTTTGCATCTTGGTCTACTCAATGAGGTGCATCAGCATATGAAGTTTCATGACTGTAGGTGCAGTTTTTTGCTCAGAACTGACTTTAACACAAAACTTTAACGATTACCCTAAAGTTCAAGGTCAAAGGTCACCAAACTGCACCGCATAGTGGTCTACTCATTTAGGCCCATCAGCATATGATGTTTCTTGACCGTAGGTACAGTAATTTGCTCAGAACAGACTTTAAAGCAAAACCTTGATGTTGACCCTAGAGGTCAAACATCAAGGTCACCAAACTGTGTTGCATCATGGTCTACTCATTGAAGTACATCAGCATATGAAGTTTCGTGACAGTAGGTGCAGTCATTTGCTCAGTACAGACTTTCAACGCAAAACATTTATGTTAAACCTAGGTCACGGTCAAAGGTCAAGGTCACCAAACTGGGGTTCATCATGGTCTACTAACTGAGGCGCATCAGCATATGAAGTTTCGTGACTGTAGGTGCAGTTGTTTGGTCAGAACAGACTTCAACGCAACACTTTGATGTTGACCCTTAAGGTCAAGGTCAAAGGTCAAGATCACCAAACTGCACTGATGGTCTACTCATTTAGGTTCATTAGCATATGAAGTTTCTTGACCTTAGGTTTAGTTGTTTGCTCAGAACGGACTTTAAAGCAAAACCTTAATGTTGACTCTAGAGGTCAAGGTCAAAGATCAAGGTCACCAAACTGTGTTGCATCATGGTCTACTCATTGAAATGCATAAACATATGAAGTTTTGTGACAGTAGATGCAGTCGTTTGCACAGTACAGACTTTAGTATAACAAGAGCCCCATGGGGCATATTTCGCTCACCTGAGAAAATAGCTGAAAAAATGGCAATAATAATTTAGGTCCAGGACTGACCTAGATATGCAACAGACCCGAACAATTTGAACAAATTATGTAAAGTATATTTAAAAGTGTCACCATACCGAATATAAAAGCTCTGGCCATATTAGTGTCAGAGAAGAAGACGTTTCAAATTTTCTCTATATAACTCTATATTAAACTGTGACCCCAGGGGTGGGGCCAATTTTGACCCCAGGTGCATCATTTGAACAAACTGGATAGAGAACCTGTAGGCGATGGTATGTGCCAAATATCTAAGCTCTGGCCCTTGTAGTTTCAGAAAAGAAGATTTTTTAAGTTTTCATTGAAAAAAATCTATTTTTAGCTCCTGTGACCTAGTTATGCAACGGACCAGAACCATTTGAACAATTTTGGTTTAGGACATCTAGAAGTGTCACCATACCAAATATCAAAGCTCTGGCCATATTAGTTTCAGAGAAGAAGACGTTTGAAAATTTCACTATATAACTCTATGTAAATCTGTGACCGCCGGGGCGGGGCCAATTTTGACCCCAGGGGCATAATTTGAACAAACTTGATAGAGGACCAGTAGATAATGCTATGTGCCAAATATGTAAGCTCTGGCCCTTCCAGTTTTTGACAAGAAGATTTTTTAAGATTTCCTTATTTTTTCACCTTGGTTGCCATGGCAACCAGAGTTCTGCATTGTTTTTAATTCTTTGAACAAATTTGAAAGAGCTTGACCCAAGGAACATTTCTGTAAAGTTTGGTTGAATTCTGTCAAGCCGTATAGGAGGAGATGTCATTTGAAGCAATTGTTAACGACGACGGACGACTAACGACGGACGACGCCGGACACAGGGCCATCCCAATATCTCACCTTGAGCCTTTGGCTCAGGTGAGCTAAAAACATTTATGTTGAGACCAGATCAAGGTCAAAGGTCACCAGACTGCAGTGCATTATGGTCTATTCATTGAGGCACATCAGTATATGAAGTTTTGGACTGTAGGTGCAAACGTTTGCTCAATTTATGTGTTATCAAGTCGGGACGCTGACACTGGAGGTATAAGCATAAGCCCCAATCACTTCTTGGAGATGAGCTATCAAGGCATTTTCATGGAGTAATAGGTTAAGAAACAATTGATCTTCAATACTGAAAACAAACTAAGGGACAAAGGGCTAATGCATGCAATGTTCTGGTATACTGCAGTATATGATTTCCTTTGATCTGACAGACAACTGCCAACACTGTGATCCAATTCACATGTTCACAGTGAACTATTTAAATCCCTTGAGTTTACTGTGCATTAGTGTATGCTGGAAAAACGCAGAATTTGTGTGGAAAATTTGAAATTTCAGCAAAAATTAATTGCAAACAGAGTGATTTTTCAATTTGTTATGAAGCTTTCAGTTCAGCAGGGCTCCAGATAAGGGGAGTATTTCAAAAACTAAAATCTTTATTTCTGCTTTAATCCCTATGGTGTCACTACTCGTTAGAATCGTCTCAAAGAGACCATTCTAATGAGTAGTAACACCATAGGATTTGGTGCTGTATGAGTGAGAAAATATTTGATTTGTTCAAATTATTTCCCCTTATCTGGAGCCCTGAGGTCAATATGAATCTATATTATATTTTCAATCAAACCGGTTTGGCAGACTTTCACAAAATATTTTAACTGATTTATATATCTTAAGGGCTTGAGATATAACCTGAAAGTTAACTTAACCTTTCTCCTCATATCCACATAATATACAGTGGAGAAAACGTTATTCTTTCCCATTTAAACGCAAACGCATTGCAATAACAAGAGGCCCATGCGGGCCTAAATATCGCTCACCTGGAAAAACCAACACAAGGGTCACATAACCCCTGGTATGGGATCACTTTTCACCCCAGAGACATAATTTTCATTGAAAAAATCTATTTTTAGCTCCTGTGACCTAGATATGCAACGGACCGGAACCATATTTACAATATTGGTTAAAGGCTTCTAGAAGTGTCATCACGCCAAATATCAAAGCTCTGACCATATTTGTTTCAGAGTTAAAGATGTTTGAAGATTTCACTACATAACTCTTTATGTAAAATTACGACCCCCCGGGCGGGGTTCTTTTTATCCCAGGGACATAATTTGAACAATCTTGATAGAGGGCCTGTAGATGATGCTTTGTGCCAAATATCTAAGCTCAAGGTACTGTGGTTTTAGACAAGAAGATTTTTTAAGATTTCATTGAAAAAATATATTTTTAGCTCCTGTGACCTAGATATGCAACTGAACAGAATCATATTAGCAATATTGGTTAAGGGCATATAGAAGAATCATCATGCCAAATATCAAAGCTCTGGCCATATTAGTTTCAGAGAAAAAGATGTTTAAAGATTTCACTATATAACTCTATGTAAATTTACGACCCCCGGGGCGGGGTCATTTTTTACCCCAGGGACACAATTTGAACAATCTTGATAGAGGACCTGAAGACGATGCTTTGTGCCAAATATCTAAGCTCAGGGTACTGTGGTTTCAGACAAGAAGATTTTTTAAGTTTTCATTGAAAAAATCTATTTTTAGCTCCTGTGACCTAGATATGCAACGGACCGGAAATGTTTGAACAACTTTGAAAGAGGACCATATAAGGATCATTCAGGCCAAGTTTGGTAAAAATCTATCGAGTAGTTTCAGAGGAGATGTTGTTTAAAGAAATTGTTGACGATGAACGAACGAACGAACGGACGGACGAACGACGACGGACAGAGGACGATCAAAATAGCTCACCTTGGCACTACGTGCCAGGTGAGCTAAAAAGTAGAAAATGACAACTTTTTGACAACTCTGACTATTGATTATAACCTGTACGGCAAACAGTTTGGAGCCTGGTTACCCGGCGTCTGATCTGGCTCCAAACTGTTTGCATGGGAAAAAAATTATTTAGCATAAACGTGTTTATTGGGAAAAAATAATGTTTTCTCCACTATATATATTGATGCTTTTTGAATACAGTGTAACTTGACTAAAAGTCAAGTAGAAATCTTCCTCAGAGAGATTTATACTGTCAGCCTATATTCTTTGCAGCCATCTGTCATAATCCTTTTAGTACTAACATTAGATGACTAAAGTCAACTTTGCAAACAGTCTGGATCCAGATCAGATGTGTACTGCTGCATTTTATCAAGATCAAAAATGTTTGGAGCCCATATCAATATATCCATTCAGTCATAATTTACAGACATCAAATTTTAGCAGATGATATTTTGTCACTGAAAGGGTTAAAACAGATGGTAAAATTTGGCAGGGAAATGGTTAATCACTAAACCAAGGAATGAAGGAAAGGTGTTACAGCTTGCCAAAACATCATGCAGACTTCATTCTTCTCCCATTGATGGTTATTTAACCCATTACCCAATAAATATGCCTTTTTACGCTTTTACTTTCTTGCTCCATTGAAGAATATTATATGAGATCCGATTTATACAGTCATGAATATATATCATAACAAATATTTTCTATATCCTAGCAGATGGTTGCTTAAAGCAGGTTGAAAGTGAAGAAGAATGCGCCTAAGGGCGCATTCTGCTTTACTTTCAACCTGATTTAAGTGATTACTTAACTTCAATGCTAGAAACAGGCTATGGGGTATGGGTTAACCCATAGTCTGTTTCTTTGTTTTGGTGACTTAGTACTAAAAGCAGGTCGAAAGTAAAGCAGAATGTGCCTTAATTTTAACCTGCTTTATTTTGGCTACCTTCTGCTAGTTTATGTAATATTTCTTATGTTGCACATTACTGTATAAAATGGAACTATTTTCTTCAGAGGAGAAGTTTAATTATTAAATGTGTAACAAGGCTTATCTATGGAGTAAAGGGTTAACAAAGTGTGACACCATAAGCAACTGAAGTTAACCCTTAGCCTGCCACTCACGACTATAGCTCCATATGCAAACAGCTGGATCCGGATGAGACGCCGAGTAACTGAGCGTCTCATCCGGATCCAAGCTGTTTGACACTCGGACAACATTTTCAGCAATTTTGAGCAACTTTGAAGCACTTTGAAATTTGAAGCAGACGAGAAATATAGCAGACGACAATTTATTGGCGGGCTAAGGGTTAATCTTGCAAACAGTTTGGATCAACATCAGACACTAGGTAATGCAGTGTCTGATCAGTATCCAAACTGTTTGCCACTTAAAGACTTTTCCCCAGTCCATCGATGGACTCCACCCCATTGTCTCGATAGGTGTGAATTTTAACTTCAAAGCATGCATCACATGCTATACCAATCTCAATTTACCTGGTGAGGCCCAGATTATACTCATGCTCTAGTGATTTTCAATGGTTATTTCTAACCAAACTATCAAATATAAAGGTTGGGTCTCACACGAGAAGCTTCAATGGTTCTTTGCTTCCCACATGTCCATAAGACCCATGCTTTTTTCAAGGAAATTGTCTGGCAAGGCGTTATGATCGAAAGGTCGTCAGGAGATGTCTTTAAATGAATATTTTTCCAGTCATATATGCTACTGACTTAGATCTTTTTTTGACAATAATGTGCAGACAGTATTCTTACTGCTATTTTGTCGGTAAAATGATTTATTCATTAACCCATTTTATGCGTGATACACTTTTAAGTGTACTTCTAGTTTTGATCTAGGGGCCTGATCTGAGATCAAAACTGTTTGCAGCTAAGTCAATATCTTATCAGAAACTGCTAAAATCTTTTGCAAATATTTGAGTTATACCCGCTGCAGACGACATTTTAAAATATTACCCAGAATACAATGGGTTAAATGCCACAAATGTAGACATCTGAGTGACCAGTGAAGACCTTACTTAGGCACCAAAATTTGTGATGTCTAATCTGGGTCTGTGCTGTTTGCCATTTCAAATAAAATGACCTGCCGCACACTTACACTACAGTTTCTTTAGGTGATGTGTATATAACTATAATGATATCTTCCAGGTAGGGAGAGTTCATTGCAATATCCAGGCATAAATGGGTTTGAATAGCTGGTTAAAATTTATCAGTGAAAGGTTTAACCCAATACCCAATAGCTTGTTTTGTGGTATGGGAGATAGCTTAGTACTACTAAAAGCAGGTTGAAAGTATACCAGAATGCGCAATAAGGTGCATTCTGCTTTTGCAAGAATATAAAAAATATTTCTGAGGATACATATTCATGAATGTATAACGTGGAACTATTGTCTTCAGTGTAGGAATAAATGAATGGTCCATACCCCAAAAATACACCTTTTCACGCCATCAATTTATTCCTCTACTGAAGAAAATTGTTCTAATTTATACTGTCACTAATAAGAATCATAAGAAATATTTTTATTTTCTAGCAGATAAAAGCTTAAAGCAGGCTGAAAGTAAAGCAGAATGCGCCTCAGGCGCATTCTCCTTTACTTTCAACCTGCTTTAAGTGGCCATCTGTCTTGAAAACTAGAAACAAGCTATGGGGTAATGGGTTAAACCATTACGTTATTCATACTTACAAAAATGGGTTAAACACTAATAACATTATTCATACTTACATAAATATTTCAGGCTACTTGAATATTAGTTTAAATCCAACTGATTTTCCTACACACAGAAAATATCCAGAATATCCCATATGATATTTACCAGTAATATCCTAAAACCATGTGATATTTTACGTATTACACTAGGTTATATTGCTTGGTATTTCACTCGCTGATATTTGGTATTTCACTGACTGGTACTCTTCTCACACTAACAACTTTTAATTCTATGACAGAAACACACAGTAACAACCTATTATCAAAGGTACATACAAAATGGTTACTATAGCAACAGAAATAAATTCTAGACTGGTTCAGCAGTAAACGGTAAATAGGTGTCGGCCTGGGAAAACTGTGATCTCGAAAAAAGTTTCAAAAGCAATTTGCATCTGAATTAGCACTCTCGGTTCCAAATTTTTAAAGTTGGCTGCTAAGGTAATTAAGAGAGTCTCTTGTTTCTTTTCTATTATCTACAGCTAGATCAATGCTCCCGAGTGGAAAACATTTTTATATACAAGAAAAGAATTCTCTTAAATAGGTTGGTAGATTGTTTTCAGTGTTTACCCCCTAATAGACTGTTCCTAGTTTCAAAGACAGGTGGCCACTTATAGCAGGTCGAAAGTAAAGCAGAATGCGCCTTGAGGTACATTCTGCTTTACTTTCAGCCTGCTTTAAGCTACCATCTACTAGTTATAGAAAATATTTCTTTTGATATATTTTCATGACTGTATAAAGTGGAACCATTTTCTTTAGCGGAGGAATAAATTAAAGGCATAAAAAGGCATATTTAAAGGGTAATGGGATGAAATAGATTGCAGGTTGATCGACCCTTTCTTTGTACAAATGTAGCTTGTTTCCAGTGTTTATCACTTACAGATTGCTGCAATCTGCTGTTTTTATACTTTACATGCAGTGAAGAACCAGATCAGAGAGCTCCTGAAAGCTCCCTCTGATTGTAATTTTGAGTCCCTTAAATTTCAGCCTCTTAATCATGCATAGCAGCGGGATTAGATTCTTATTATCCCCAAGTTTTTTTTTTAGATCTATGTTTATTTCTACTGTAAAACCTCTCTATTACGACCACTAAAAACGAAGACAAATTGATTGCATAAAAGACAGGTGACAGCTTAAAGCAAGGTGACAGTAAAACAGAAAGCTCCTAAAGGAGCTTTCTGTTTTACTGTCACCTTGCTTTTAGCAGTTACCTGTCAAAAACACCTACTAATTAACATAATTCAGTGGTGGTTTTAGAGATGATATACTGTATAAATGGTTGCTAATCATAAAAGTTGACTGTATTATATTAGCGCATACGTAATACTAAATTGGATCTAAATAATACATAATGAAGACATATATTATATAATAAACTATGGTCTGTGTTTTCACATCTGTTTCTTGCTGATGATTTATGCCAGTAACAATAACACTCATATTTTGTGGCCATTCCCTGCATGAGCAGCCTTCGCCTCTCCACACTCATGCAAACCAATTAACAACGCCTTTTATTTATTCCTCCACTGAAAAAAAATAGTTCCACTTTATACAGTCATAAATATGCATCAAAGGAAATATTTCATATATCCTAGCAGATGGAAGCTTAAATGAAGTTGAAAGTAAAGCAGAATGTGCGTTACTTACATCCAGCTTTAAGTGGGCACTAGTCTTGAAGATTAGGAGCAAGCTACAATAGATGAAAGGGTTAACCCATTGCATGCTGGGTAATATTTGGCAGCCATTTTAAAATGTCATCTGCAGCGGGTATAACTCAAATATTTGCGAAAGATTTTAGCAGTTTCTGATAAAATATTGACTAAGCAGCAAACAGTTGTGATCTCAGATCAGGCTCCAGAATGTGGGGCCTGATCCGAGATCAAAACTGTTTGCCTAGAGGTACACCTAAAAGTGTATCCCGCATAAAATGGGTTAAACATAATGCAAGTAAAGTTTAGTGCTTCTGTGAGAAAAGGGATAAGGCAGGTGGTGTCTTTATGCAGGACAAAAGTAATGTAGAAAGCCTTAATCATAAGACAGTCAACTATAATGATGATCCTTTCTACATTTCTCAACAGAAAAATGTTTACAGAAGTAATTTAAAGATCTACATGTATTAGCGTTAGCAGTACTCATTTTATAAAATCGTTTCCCTTATAGCTTTTCAGTATTGGAATGCTCCTTAAGAAGCATTCTGTTTTACTTTTGGCATGCTTTAAGCTACCATCTGCTAGGGCATAGGAAATATTCTTACGATTGTATGAAGTGGATAGAACTACTTAGCTGTAGTGGAGGAGTGAATTTAAAGCGTAAAGAAGAGTATCTATTGATAATGGGTAACAATATATCTTGTTTCTTTTTCTAATTATCTATAGCTTGATCACTACTCTGAGAAGATTTTTAATGAAGAAGTATTGGAAATAAGTATGCGAGATAATTTAAAGAACTTAAAGCTATCTAAATTAACCCAATCTATGCTGAATTCTTTAACCTTTTACCTGATAGCCTGTTTCTAGTTTTGAAGAAAGATTACAACTGAAAAGCAGGTTGAAAGGTGCATTCTGCTTTTCTTTTAGTTTGCTTTAAGCTACCATCTGCTAGGGTATAGAAAATATTTATTTTGGTACATATAATTATGTTAATTATAATTATTGAAAATATTTTCGTCAGTGGAGGAATAAATTAAAGGCATTAAAAGCGTATTTATGGGTTAATGGGTTAAATTATTCTACTTTTGAAATATAACCATTGGTTACACTTTTAAGGAACATTTTAGAAAATTAGAAGTAATGTAAAACATATCAGACACAGTGATCAGACTGGGCACTTCATGGAACCTGTCTCATACTGATCAGCAGGTACACTTATTTTACAAAGTATACATGTACAGAGCTCCAGATAAGGGGACAGGGCTGCCTCAAGTTGATGTGAAAAATCCTAAGATTTCCAATTATGCATTTTTAAATGCGATTTTACGCAATCGTACCTTTACCCCATAGCCTGTTTTTAGTTTTGTTGACATGCGACTACTTAAGGAAGGCTGAAAGTAAAGCAGAATGCGCCTTAAGGCGCATTCTGCTTTACTTTCAGCCTGCTTTAAGCTACGATGTACTGGAAAAAAATCCGGAGATTTAGGAAAAATCCGGAGAAATGGCAGCCCTGAGGGGAGTTTTTCGAAACTTTGAGACAATTCTAATGAGTTGTAACACCATAGGATTTCATGCTAAAATGAGTGAGACATGATGGATTTGTTCAATTTACTCCCTCTTATCTAGATATCGAGTCCTGATACATATACCAGTTTTCAGCACATAAAGGGTTAAAAAGTTTAGAACAATTTAACCCATTTTATGCGGGATACACTTTTAGGTGTAACTCTAGGCAAACACTTTTGATCTCAGATCAGGCCCCACATTGTGGGGCCTGATCTGAGATCAAAACTGTTTGCAGCTTGTTCAGTATTCTATCAGAAACTGCTAAAATATTTTGCAAATATTTGAGTTATATCCGCTGCAGACGACATTTTAAAATGGCTGCCAAATATTACCCAGCATACAATGGGTTAATTCTAAAACAGCAGCAAATATACGACAATTCAAGAATTAAATGTATTGGAATATATATACTGTACAAACGTGACAATAACTTTAATCTTTTTGCCTAACTCTTTGCATGCTGGGTAAATTTTTGGTCTGCAACAATAATTGTTGTCTGCTACTGTTCTAAAATGAGTATTTTTAAAAAATTTGTTTTTATACAGGGTAGGAGTGTAAAAAAGTTTGGATCCTGATGAGATGCTGCCTTAATTGTGGTGTCATATCAGGATCAAAACTGTTTGCACAGATACTCACAATTCCGCCGCTAGCATGCAAAGTGTTAAACCTTTATCCAGCAGTTACAACATCTACTTTAAAATTGTTGTCTACAAATTCTGTCAAATTCAAATTAAAGCATGTTTTAATTAAAGAAATCTGTAAAAGAGTGTCAGACAGTTTGGATTAGGATCTGACACCACATTACGCAGCATCTGATCTGGATCCAAATAATTTGCAAATTTAATCAGCAGGCTTAAGCAGAGCTCCAGATAACAGGGGTATTTCAAAAACTAAAATCTTAATTTCTGCATTGAACCCTATAGTTCAACTCATTAGAATCGTATCGAAGAGACAATCTAATGAGTAGTAACACCATAGGATTTGGTGCTGAGACAAGTGAGGAAATGTTGGTTTTGTAAAGTTTACTCCCTCTTGTCTGGAGCCCTGCTTAAGGTTAAAGGAAATAATGTTGTATGATTGATGGTTCTGTATTCAAGAAATATATATCAAAATCTGCACGCTCTCAAACATTATTTCATTTCATAATTGAAATCTTACCAATGCTGGTGTTAAATATTTTATCACTCTACTAGACATGTAATATTAACTATTAACATAATAGTAGCAGATATCTGTGCCACAGTGATTACCTTTGCAAACAGTTTGGATCCGGATGAGATGCCGCGTAACGCGGCATCTCATCAGGATCCAAACTGTTTGACAATCAAACCCTGATTAGAAATTAAATTTTGAAAATAACAGTAGCCGACAACAATAAATTTTAATGCTGCAGAAGAAAAAATTATCCAGCATGCAAAGCTATACAATACAACCTTTATTCAGCAGCCAATCAATAAGGAGGAAGTGGCATCTCTACAGACTGTTTAATGCAGAATAAAATTGTAAAAGGACAGTTCTGCATTATTTTTGTCCTGCATTTAGCTGCCACTTAAGCCTAAAAACTAAAAGATTCGTGAGATTTATACAATTTTTTGTTGTACTACTAAATTCTTCAAATTTTAATATGCAAAGGGAGAAAACTCAACAAATCTTGGGGAGGCAATTAAACTGTGGACTTAGTGTCAACATCTGATTTGAATCCATACTGTGATTTTAGAATCGTCCAAACTGTTTGCAAAGCCAGAGTAGATATATTTTAAGGTGTTCATAAATATATGAAGGATATTGTGACAGTGACCCAATTAAGGTTACAGATAAGAGGGAGTAAACTGAACAAATTCAACATTTTCTCATTTCAGTACAAAATCCTATGGTGTTACTACTCATTAGAATCCGTCTTGAAGAGACGATTCTAATGAGTAGTGACACTATAGGATTTAATACAAAAATAAAAATTTTGTTTTGGAAATATACTCCCCTTATCTGGAGCTAGATGCATCGTCCATTCTAATACCAGACATGCTGCATTCTTCCTGTGAATAATTTGCAACATCAGGGCTGTCATTTCTCCGGATTTTTCCGAAAAATTCAGATTGTTATCCAAGCAGATGGTAGCTTAAAGCAGGCTGAAAGTAAAGCATTAATGCACATTCTGCTTTACTTTCAACCTGCTTTAAGTAATTGCAATTGAAAAATTGGAAATCTTAGGATTTTTCATGATCAAGTTATGGCAGCCCTGCAACATGATTAGTGCTAACAAGAAATGATGTAATTTAGAACAGGAATAGTAAATTTGGGCAATCATCCAGTCTTTTCCCTTGATATTCGAAACCATATTTTAACCCTTAACGTGCTATGGGCACAATTTGTGATAAACTATGCAAACAGTTTGGATCCAGATGAGATGCTGCATACTCAGCATCACATCTGGATCCAAGCTGTTTGACACTTAGGGCTCCAGATAAGATGGAGGAACTCAATTTTTTCCAACATTTTCTCCTTTATTTCTGCACTAAACCCTATTTTGTGACTACTCACTAGAATTATCTCTGAGAGGCGATTCTAACAAGTATAGTCACACTTTAGGTTTTGGTGCAGACATACAGATTTTAGTTTTTGAAATACTCACCTTATTTTGAGCCTTGGACAGGGATGATATTGTCAGAACGAAATGGAAAATAAATCGACTGATGTAGAAGTCAAAGTTAACATTGAAAACTTTTGTGCATGTTAAAGGGTATTTGATATTTCCATGCACACTGCAAATTTCATTGCCCTTTCACACTCACTATGTCAATTAACCCTTAGCCTGCCACTCACGACTATAGCTCCATATGCAAACAGCTTGGATCCGGAACTCGGCGTCTCATCCGGATCCAAGCTGTTTGACACTCGGACAACATTTTCAGCAATTTTGAGCAACTTTGAAGCACTTTGAAACTTGAAGCAGACGAGAAATATAGCAGACGACAATTTATTTGGCGGGCTAAGGGTTAGTATTGTATGCAGAACAGCATCTGCTTATTGTCTGAAGGAGAATTTTTACCATTTATCTAAAAACGTTATAATTCGGTGCTCCCTCTCCACAATGGCCCTCTGAACAATGATTCCCTCCTTACAACAACCCTTGTCGCTGTTCCCCAAACAAGACAATTATGTCCAACCTTTTCACTGCTTCAATATCCTCTGCTTAAAATTGTCGCCTGCTGTTTTTCTCAAAGTCACATAATTATAGAACATTTTGACACAAAAAAAACATAATGAGGAGTGACAAACAGCTTGAATCCAGATCAGACATGCCACGTTACGTGGCGTCTGATCTGGATTCAAGCTGTTTGCAAATGTTAGCCAATGTCTCTCCCTATAACAACTCCCTCCAAACAACACACACAAGTCTTTGTCTCCCGTTAGGTGTGTTGTAGGGAGGGAACACTGTAGCATGTCTTTTTCAGTACAGTTAAACCTCTGACCAAGAAAAGCTATTGTTGTCCGATTTTTTTGACCTGTCAGAGTTATTTTTAGAACAGAATAGTTCATAATGGTAAATAGATAACAGGGTAACATCGGATCTATATAGTCGTACACTTTCCAACTTGAGATAAGCATGATCCTCGTGCAGCACGAGACAGCTGCGCTAATTTTACTGATATGTTATTCATTCTCAATAAATGTATTTATGCTAAAAACTATTATGTCCATTGCAAACAGGTTGGAGCCAGATCAGACCTGTTTGCCACACAGATTAAAAAGATAAAATTAATTTTCTACAGTTTAGTGCATTGTGTTTGCGTTTATTCGGGAAATAATAATGTCTTCTCTACTGTACATTACGCACAATAAATACAGCTTTCCGTATCCTTGGCTGACTGTACGGAAATCAACGAGTACGGTGATCATCCCTTTTAAATTTTTAGAACGTTCCCATTCAAAAACAAGAGGGCCTGAAGGCCCTGATATCGCTCACCTCTTGTACTGAAGCTTGATAGCTTTATCTTACTGTTTCATCAGTTTTAATTTAAATCCATTCAAATTTGTAGTATAGCATGTAAACAATTTTGGAATACAACCTCATAATTCTAATATGGTAGAGTACATCAAGGGCAGATAACTGGAGTATAAACAATACTGAAATGAAGCCTTTTCTAGCATTTCAAAGTATATCAAGGGCAGATAACTATTGCTACACTTATTAGATTTCAACAATAATTGCACTCCTTTGAGAATTTATAGGTATAAACTTTGTGTGCAAGTAAAATCAAAATCCATTGAAAACTGTAGTTGCAAAAGTGTAAACGCTGTTCGATATGGCATTTTCAGCAATTCAAGGGCAGACAACTCTTGACATATAAGTCCGAATTCAACCATGATCACACTTATTTGAACTCTTATGGTCATATACAATCTGAGCAAGTTTGAAAAAGACCAGATAAAAATTGTGGCCTCTAGAGTGTAAACACCCTTAAATATGACATTTTCAGCAATTCAAAGGTAGATAACTCTCAACCTATTGGTCAGATTTCAATCAAAATCGAAGTCAATCAAACTCTTATGGTCATATACAAGCTGAGCAAGTTTGAGATAGATTGGATAAAAATTGTGACCCCTGGAGAGTAAACACCCTTAAAAATGACAATTTCAGCATTTCAAAGGTAGATAACTTTCAACCTATTAGTCTGATTTCAACCAAAATCAACTCGTCTGAACTCTTATGGTTATACACAATCTGAGCATGTTTGAGATAGATTGTATAAAATTTGTGGCCTCTAGAGTGTAAACACCCTTAAATATGACATTTTCAGCAATTCAAAGGTAGATAACTCTCAACCTATTGATCAGATTTCAACCATAATCGAACTCATCCGAACTCTTATGGTCATATACAATCTGAGCAAGTTTGAGATAGATTTGATAAAAATTGTGGCCTCTAGACTGTAAACACCCTTAAATATGGCATTTTCAGCAATTCAAAGGTAGATTACTCTTGACCTATAAGTCCAATTTCAACCATAATCGAACTCATCCGAACTCTTATGGTAATATACAATCTGAGCAAGTTTGAGAAAGATTGGATAAATATTGTGGCCTCTAGAGTGTAAACACTAAAATTGTTGACGACGGACGACGGACATTCAAGTATTGCAAAAGCTAACCCTGAGCTAGCTCAGGTGAGCTAATAACTCTGACAGGTCAGAAGGAAACACTAATACTCAATAGATACCCATTTCTACGCATTTTATTTATTATGCCACTGATAAAAATAGTTTGAATTTAAACAGTCATGAATATGTATCATAAAATATATATTCTACATTATAACAGATTGTTACATAAATAACTAAACGGAGAAAAGTCTTTAGTTTGTTGTTTTGTTTGTTAACATCCTTTTCTGCCATATATGGGCTAATTGGATGCACCAGAGAGAGGGGAGCGGATACAGAGAACCTGGGCGCGATGCCCTACTCTTATTATGGAAAGAGTTCTCTGGTTCTTTAGATGCCAAGTGTAAAGCACTCATACATCGGACCTCGGTTTTTAAAGTCTCATCCCAAGGACTTGGTCTGGCGTGGGATTGAACTCACAACCCCTGAGAAAAGCCTTCAGACACATTGTGCTGAACTTTCAACCTGCTTTAAACCCATAATTACCCATAGCCTGTTTCTAGTATTGAAGATACCTAGAAACAGGCTATGGAGTAGTTAATATATTGAAGGGTCTCAACGGAATTTCAAAATCTTCAGTAAAACAGAAGCAATCTGCAATGGAAAGAAAATGTTGAAAAGGGGAATAACTCTCACAATATTGATGCAAGAGTTATGACCCTTGTGCAATACACTTCCACTTGTCAAGCTCTTTCCATAAATGAAGTTTCATCTTAAAAGCTTCAGTAGAACAGGAGTAATGTACATGACGGACAGACAGACAGTCTGTCCGGACAGACAGACAGACACCGGAAAAGTGATCCCTAAGGAAAAGTGATCCCTAAGTGTCACCTCTGCCTACAGCAGGTGACACAAAAACTAAAATCTTTATTTCTGCATTAAACCCTATTGTGTTACTCTACTCAATAGAATGAGTAGTACTACTCTATACTCAATAGAATGAGTAGTACTAACAGCTAGCATAGAATTTGGTGCTGAAATAAGTGTCAAGTCACAGTGATCTCTGTTCGATCCCTTAAGGAGCTGGGAGAGGATAGAATCTCGATCAAACTTCACCTTACAGGTAATTTCGTTTAATCTATCAAATTTACTCCCTCTTATCTGAATGCATCACAGTGTTCGTGTTGTTTCTGAGAGGAAGGCAGCAATTATAGAGACTGGTGATCTTTATATTCTGGTTCCTGTCCAATTACAGCAAATCAACCAGAAAATTCTAAATTGGCTTAACCCCTATGATGCTATTAACTCTCTGAATAAGCAATAATTCTGTGCTCAGTCTGCTTCGAAATCCACCTGCTTTCATTCTTTCTTTTCAATATAAGCAGATAAATAAAGATTTTAATTTTTGAAAATACTCCCCTTATTGGGAGCTTTGATAAATGATTATTTATTAGAAACTGTTAACCCATTACCCAATAGCCTGTTTCTAGCTTTGAAGATAGGTGACCACTCAAAGCAGGTTGAAAGAAAAGCAGAATGCACCCTAAGGCTGCTTTAAGCTATTATCTGTTAAGATATAGAAAATATTTCTTATGATACATATTCATGACTGTATAAAAGGGAACTATTTTCTTCAGTGGAGGAATAAATTAAAGGCGTAAAAAGGTGTATTTATGGGGTAATGGGTGAAGAGTCCATTTGACGAATCAGCACTGCAATTTAATTCATTGATTCCTCCAATGAAAAATAAAGGTCTCCATTTTATAAAGTAGTAAATGTGCAACACAAGATATATTTCCTATATGCTAGAAGATGGTAGCTTGAAACTGGCATAAAGTAAAGCAGAATGCGCCTTAAGGTGCATTCTGCTTTATTTAACCTGCTTTACGTGGTCACTTGTCTTCAAAACGAAAAAACAGGCTATGGGGTAATGGGTTAAAGGTATAAGGATTGACATAAAGACATGTTTATCTCAAGGAGAAACATTCGGATGATGAGAACTGAGTTACCCTACTCCTGACATTCTCGTGAATTGTTTCCAACTTTATAAGACAGGTCAATTAATCCAAGTCTCCCATCCCCAGAAGCCTTTCAAAATACATGACAAGGAATCAGTTACTTGTAACTCAATCATATAAGTTGACCCCCTTCTCTATAATTTTGTAAGTACATTAACACTCCAGCATCCATGTCCTTTCCTTTTTAAGTGACTTAACCAATTCCCCAATAAATACACATTTTTACACCTTTAATTTATTCCTCCACTAAAGAAAATAGTTCCATTTTAAACAGTCATGAATGTGTACCATGAGAAATATTATTATATATCCTAGCAGCTGGTAGCTTAAAGCAGGCTGAAAGTTAAGCAGAATGCGCCCTAGGTGCATTCTGCTTTACTTTCAACCTGCTTCAAGTGGTCATCTTTTTTCAAAATTATAAACAGGCTATGGGATAATGGGTTAAGACACTTTGACCCCTTCCTACTACAGAATCATTAGTAAAACAGTGGTGAAACGTAAATGACATAAGCAGATAAGTTTTTATCTGTTTATTTAATTAACCAGTGATTCTATACTTAACCCATTACCCCATAAATAAACATTTTTACATTCTCTAATCTACTATTCCACTGAAGAAAACAGGTACTCTTTTAAAAAGTCATGAATGTGTATCTTAGGAAATATTTTCTGTATTCTAGCAGATGGTAGCTTAAAGCACACTGAAAGTAAAGCAGAATCCGCCATTCTGCTTTACTTTCAACCAGATTTGACGATTTGACCTAGTGATCGAGTTTTTGACCGGACATGACCCACATTCGAACTTGACCTAGATTTTATCAAGACATACATTGTCATAAAGTTTCATGAAGATCGGATGAAATTTGTAGGTGCTAGAGTGTTAACGAACCAATTGTGGACAGACAGACAGAGATACAGACCACGGACGACGGACATTCGTGCCGGGTGAGCTAAAAGATCATCAATATATAGTAATGAAAATGCACCAACACTAATATTTTCTATTTCCTAGCAGATGGTAGCTTATAGCAGGCTGAAAGTAAAGCAGAATGCGCCTTAAGGCGTATTCTGCTTTACGCTAAACCTGCTTAAAGTGGTCATCTATCTTCAAAATTAGAAACAGGCTATGGGGTAATGGGTTAACTCAATTTACCCCATAGCCTGTTTCTAGTTTTGAGGAAAGGTTATCACTTAAAGCAGGCTGAAAGTAAAGCAGAATGCTCCAGAAGGAGCATTCTGCTTTACTTTCAACCTGCTTTTATAAGCCAATATCTGAAAAGATACTGGAAATGACTACTGTGTTTCATGTTCAGGACTTCTTAACCCTGTACCCCATAAATACGCCTTTTTACACCTTTAATTGATCCATCCACTGATAAAAATAGTTCCAATTTAAAAAGTCATAAATATTAAGCATAAGAAATATTTTCTATATACTTGCAGATGGTAGCCTAAAGCAGGCTGAAAGTAAAGCAGAATGCACCTTAAGGCGCATTCTACTTTTCTTTAAACCTGCTTTAAGTAGTCACCTGTTTTAAACGGTAGAAACAGGCTATGGGACAATGGGTTAAGCAGGACTTTTCATAGAGTAGTATACAAATAATTAGAGGCATAAAAAGGCATGCTTAAAAGGGTAATGGGTTTTTCATCTTGAATTAGGGCATATCTGTGTCTGGTCAGAATCCGAACTGTCATGGGTTTTTTTTCTACATGCCTAATATATAATTTGGAGCAATAAAAGCAGACATCAATTTTTAAGCTGACAACAACTATCTCAGTATGGCAAAGGTCTAATGCTGGTTGTCTGTTACAAATGAATTTTTCAATACAGAAAATTTTGTTTCAAATCAATACAGAAGGGCTGCCATTTCTCCCGATTTTTCATAAGTCTTTGGATTTTTATCCTAGCAGATGGTAGCTTAAAACAGGCTGAAAGTAAAGCAGAATGCGCCTTAAGGCGCATTCTGCTTTACTTTCAACCTGTTTTAAGCAGCCATGTGTCTTCAAAACAAGAAACAGTCTATGGGATAAAGGTATGATTAGTAAAATTGCGTCTGAAAAATCTTAGGATTTTTATGATCAACTTATGGCAGCCCTGAATACAGAATTGCCAAAATTCACCCCTTCAACTTCCCATCTCTTTGTACTGGAAACCATATACATGTACAGTAAAACCTCTCTATTACGACCACTAAATTTTTTTAATTATTTGGATGTTTACGATAGGTGACCGCTTAAAGCAAGTAACAGTGAAACAGAAAGCTCCTGTAGGAGCTTTCTGTTTCACTGTCACATTGCTTTAAACTGCCACCTCGCTATATTAATTATATTCAATTAATTAGCCTTCGTTTAAGTGGTCGTAATAGCGAGGTTTTACTGTATGTAGTAATTTCAATATGTATGTTTTATTTGCAAACAGTGTAGACCCAGATCAAAGGGCTCTATAGTGGAGGAATAAATTAACGGCATAAAATGCATATTTGTGGGGTAATGGGTTAAGCTAGATGTAAACATGCATGAAAATGGTCTAACATTTTCTGTTTTGTTATGAACAATAACAAAATAAAAATCTGTAATATGATGACCTTACATTACCGCTTCCTTCTCTCTGAAAGTTGACAGAGCCAAATAAATCTGATAGGGCTGATGTATAGGTTCTCCATTAACTTCCATCATGTTTGTGTTGTGATGGGACCGAGATAAAACTGCACCCTGACTCTCCACAATCTATCAATATTTCCTGCCATCAATAGATGTCACTCTCCGGCAATAATGTACATGTCGTTTGATTACATACATGTACAGGGCTAATAATAACTTAACCCATTACTCCATAGCCTGTTTCTAGTTTCACTTTATACAGTCATAAATATACATTAAAAGAAATATTTTCTATATCCTAACAGAATGGTTACTAAAAGCAGGCAGATTGTACAACAGGTCTGCCTTAACCCTTTCCTCCCTGAAACTTTAAATGGACAATTCCAGTTTCCATTTTAGTCTAGTCCATTTCTGGCTTTTAAGGGTTCACAGTTTTTGTCAATGTTTGGCATTATGACAAACAGTGAAGACCCTGATCAGAGGGCTCCTTTCGGAGCCCTCTGATCTGGGTCTTCACTGTTTGCATAGGACAAGTGTACTATTCACATGTACACTGTTTGAAAGGGACGCCTATATGCGGGACTAGGGTTCAAAGAGTTAACCCTTTCTCTTACAGAAGCGCCTTTTAGCGCATTTAATCCAATCCTCCACTGCATAAAACAGTTCAAATTTATACAGTCATGAACATATACCATAATGAATATTTTCTATGTCCTAGCAAGTGGTAGTTTAAAGTAGGCAGAAAGTAAAGAATGCGCCTTTAAGGCACATTTGGCTTTACTTTCAATCCGCTTTAAGTGCTCACCTGTTTTCATAACTAGAAACAGGTTATTGGGTAAAGGGTTAAGTGATCAATTAAAGTAGGCTGAAAGTAAAGCAGAATGCTCCTTAAGGCACATTCTGCTTTAATTTCAATCTGCTTTAAGTGCTCACCCGTCTTCATAACCAGAAACAGGTTATTGGGTAAAGGTTTAAAAGTGATCAACTGTCTTCAAAACAAGAAACAGGCTAACCATGGTTAAACTGTGGGGTTCCCAACTCCAAATGAAATGACCAAGTGCAGCAAGAAACGAGTCCATCTTTTATACTCGTCATTAATAGAGATAATTGTTCATGAGGTTGCAATATGACAGACTGTGCACTTAAAGCTTAAGGTGCATTCTGTTTTACTTTCAGCCTGCTTTAAGAACCAAATCTGCTAGGATATAGCAAATATTTCTTATGGTGAATAATTATTTACAACGGCATAAAGTTGAACTATTTTCTTTAGTGACATAATAAATTTAACGGCATAAAAACATGTATTTATGTTTAAAGTCATATTTTTATCTGGGGTTTGTATTTACTAAATGGGTGCCTACTACATGTGAGTATAATCTGTATGCCCTCAGGGGGGGCTGGGGGGACGAGAGTCACACAGTCAAAACAGTGTTTTGTGTGGGCCAAACGTCTCCTATTAACATTGATTTTCTACAACTGCTTCTCACAATTTAATTAATGCAGCCTTATGTAGAGTTCTAGTAAGTTAAATTGACTACTAACATGGTCTGGCGGTACAGTAAAACCTCTCTTAACTTATTACGCAATAAATACACCTTTTTACTCCTTTTATTTATTCTTCCACTGAAAAAAATAGTTCCTATTTACACAGTCAAAACTATGTATCAGAAGAAATATTTTCTTTATCCTAGCAGATATATGCTTAAAGCAGGCTGAAAGAAAAGCAGAATGTGCCTTAGGGCACATTCTGCTTTTCTTTCAACCTGCTTTTAAATGGTCTTCAATACTAGAAACTGGCTATGGGGTAATGGGTTAACTTATTACGCAATAAAAATGCCTTTTTATGTCTTTAATCTATGTCCCAATTAAGAAAATACAGCAAAAACGTCTCTATTACGACCACTAAATTGTACTAGTTATCAGGTGTTTATGCAGACTCCTTTAGAAGCTTTCTGTTTTACTGTCATCTTGCTTGAAGCTGTCACCTGTCTTGTAAACAACTAATTAGCTGTCATTTTAGTGGTCACAATAGAGCGGTTTTACTGTAGTTCCCCTTTTAACAGTCATGAATATGCACCATAAAAAAATATGTTCTATTTTCTAGTAGAATGTAGCTTAAAGCAGGCTGAAAGTAATGCACACTTTGTTTTACTTTCAACCTGCTTTAAGTGGTCACTTGCCTTCAAAACTAGAAACAGGCTCCGGGGTAAAGGATTAAAGCAGGCTGGAAGTAAAGCATAATACTGCTTCAGGAGCAATCTGCTTTACTTTCAACCTTCTTTAGGTATTATCTTGTCTCTAAAACTAGAAACAGGCTATTGGGTAAAGTGTTAACCCATTACCCCATAAATATGCATTTTTACGCGTTTCATTTATTCCTTCATTGTACAAAATGGTTCCACTTTATAGAGTTAGAAACATGTATCATTAGAAATACTTCCTATATCCTAGCAGATGCCAGATGATAAGATTAACGCAGGTTGAAATTAAAGCAGAATGCGCCTTTAAGGTGCATTCTGCTTTACTTTCAACCTGCTTTATGTTATCTCCTGTCTACAAAACTAGAAATATATGTATCATAAGAAATATTTTCTTTATCCTAGCAGATATATGCTTAAAGCAGGCTGAAAGAAAAGCAGAATGTGCCTTAGGGCACATTCTGCTTTACTTTCAACCTGCTTTAAGTTATCTCCTGTCTACAAAACTAGAAATAGGCTATCAGGTAAAGTGTTAAACAAATAAAGTACTTTATAAGCTGTATCATTTGGATATGGTTATTTGCACTGCTGGCTGTGAGGGAAAGCGTTAAGTACAGTCAATATTTCCATGATCAAATCACACATATTTGCAAAGCTATTGTTTCCATGATAATATTGTACATTTCATCACCCGAATATCTCCTATTTTCTCCCTTAATCATATTATTCAGCGTTCAGCTTGTATTTCCATAAAATTTCCATCGTGCCCATTGAACAAGATTTTTTTTAATGTACAAGCAAGATCGGCTATCGAAATGTCACAAAACTCTTCACTGTCTTCCCACAAGTCGTGACAATAGCCGCTAATGGAACCAAAGTGCTAGCAATACTACAAAATTGCGCAACAAATCACGGCTCTAGCGAAACGATCTGTTAAGAGTTTTTTTGTTTCGTGTCAAATATTCGAGGAATGGCTATCTCCCTCAGACTCCTCTGAGAGGTTTCCTTGGCTCAGTCGAAACCGTGTTAACCCACTACCCCTTAGCTTGTAATTAGTTTTGAAGACAGTTTACCATTTAAAGCAGGTTGAAAGTAAAGCAGAATGTGCCTAAAGGCACATTCTGCTTTACTTTCAGCCTGCTTAAAGCTATCGTCTGCTAGGATATAGAAATTTTCTTTTGGTACATGTTTATGACTGTTAAAAATTGGAACTATTTTCTTCAATGCACTTAAAGCCCCTGAAACTTTTAATGGACATTTCCAATATCCAATTAAGAATAGTCCATATTTTACTATTTAGGGTTGATTTTTGCAATATATGGCAAAATCAAAAACAGTATAGAAAAGCAGGATACAGGTTAACTCTTTGCATGCTGGGTAATTTTTTCGTCTGCAACAATGGTCGTCTGCTATTGTTCTAAAAACAGAATTTTCTTTTTCAAAACATGGTCAAAGTGTGCAACAATTTGGATCCTGATGAGACACTGCATTATGAACAATTCTAATTTCCTTTTTAGTCTAGTCCATTTCTGACTTTTAAGGGTTGTTTTAGTCAACGTTTGGCATTATGACAAACAATGAAGACCCTATCACTGGGCAGAGGGCTCCTTCATTGTTTGTATAGAACTAGTGTACTATTCAAATGTACAATGTTTAAAAGGACACTTATTTTCGGGACTGGGGTTAAGATAATGAAATTTTTCACACACAGTGAAGACCCAGATCAGACAGCTCCTTTCTGATCTGGGTCTGCACTGTTACCTTAAAGGACCTGCTTGAAATAAGTTTGCATTCTTTTCTTGAGAAACCTCTTCTTATTTCGTTAGCCACTGTAATAGTTAAGATTATAATTATATAATTCAGAGTGGGCAGAGTTTAATATATGAATATTCAGCAGAAGACGGGTTAACCCTTTCTACCCTAAATATCTATTGTGGGTATTTATTATCCTTTTGGACTCTTCTAGTACAGGAATTTTGAACCAGTTTTTGATATGACAACAAAAACCAATGAAAACATCAAACAGTGTAGACCCTGATCAGAGGGCTCCTATAGGAGCCCTCTGATCAGGGTCTACACTGTTTGCATATTGAATCGGTAATCTCTAGAGAAGGCTGTAGGGTTGAAAGGATTAAAGACTTTTCCTCAGTCCATTGATGGACTACTCCCCATTGTCTCGATAGGTGTGAATTTAACTGTCAAAACATACAGCACATGCTATACCAATCTCAATTTACCTGGTGAGTCCCAGATTATACTCATGCTCTAGTGATTTTCAATGGTTGTTTCTAACCAAACTATCAAATATAAAGGTGGGGTCTCACATAAGAAGCTTCAATGGTTCTTTGCTACCGGCATGTCCATAAGACCCATGCTTTTTGCAGGGACATTGTCTGGCAAGGCGTTATGATCAAAAGGTTGTCAGGAGATGTCTTTAATTCTCAGTACAGGTCAGACTGTGTCCCACAAAATTGGGAGAAAAACGTGATAAAGAGGCAAAGAGGTGTCACAGATCTTTCTTCCATAGAGATGCTGAAATGTGTCTCTTAACACCTTTATCCGTAATTTTAGTGCAAACTGATTATTTAAAAACAATTGGATATAATAAACCAAGTTAAAGTCTTCTTTCAGTCGGAATGACCGCTCAGCCGACTGTGCATATACTCCCCTGATCATTGAGCCATCTTGCCACCATATTGAACACTGCTAACATATGGCGCAGTCAAATGCAGCCGCAGTACCGACTCAGACCCTTCACAGGTACCCATTTTAACCCCTGGGTGGAGAGGAGCAATTCGCGGTACATGTCTTGCTCAAGAACATTCCTGTACATCATCGGGGATTCAGAAAAAATCCCCTAGTCAGACCGCTGGTACAGCGGGGGATTGAACTCACGACCCCTGGTACCGTAGTCCGAGGTGTTAACCATTGGGCCACTACCGCCGGATTAGATACAAAAGCTAAACAAGAATCTTAGATCCGACCAGAATCTTGATTGTCTGTACAAAATGTTGTATATCTCTACCTATGTAGAGGAGAAACTTCAATGTTCGATTTAATAATTCAAACAGGTCATTTTAGTAAGACGACTTTGTTCAGCAATCAAAAGGTTAACATTTTGCTGAAGATCCGCGATGTCAACACGCATTACCAACCTTTTTTAGACACTGTTTTCTCAAGGAGCAAATTTATTGTATAATGCTCTTGTAACGCAAAAACAATCTCTGCGGAAGAAATTGCATTACAGTGGACAAAATATCTGTATACAGTAAAACGTCTATATTACGACAACTAAATTGTGTAAATATACTAGGTGTTTAAGACAGGTGACGGCTTAACCCTTTACCTGATAGAAGCGTCTTTTAGCGCATTTTAATTTATCCCTCGGCCAAAGAAAATAGTTCAAGATTATACAGGCATGAACATGTATAATTAGAAATATTACTTATAATTATACTAGCAAATAGTGACTTAAAGCAGGTTGAAAGTAAAGCAGAATGCGCCTTAAGGCACATTCTGCTTTACTTTCAACCTGCTTTAAGTCAGTGGTTACCTGCCTTCAAATCTAGAAACAGGCTATGAGGTAAAGGGTTAAAGCAAGGTGACGGTTAAACAGAAAGCTCCTTCAGGAGCTTTCTGTTTAACTGTCACCCTGCTTTTAGCTGTCACCTGTCTTCTTTGCAATCAATTAGCTTTATCTTTTTAGTGGTCATAATAGAGAGGTTTTTCTGTACAATCATGCTAGCTTGTGCTAGGCCACTGTTCTTTGAAGATGCAAGTAAATCTGTAGGTAGGCCTCCTTAAAACCTTTTGGTCATAACGCCTTGCCAGATTATTTACTGTCAATTTCCTTGCAAAAAGCATGGGTCTTGTGCATATTGAACCATTGAATCGTCTTATGTGAGACTCTACCTTTATATTTGATAGTTTGGTTAGAAATAACCATTGAAAATCACTAGAGCATGAGTATAATCTGGACCTAAGCAGGGCTGCCATAAGTTGACATGAAAAATCCGAAGATTTCCAAATTTGCATTTTTCAAGTGCGATTTTACGAATCATACCTTTACCCCGTCGCCTGTTTCTAGTTTTGTTCACACGTGGCTGCTTAAAGCAGGCTGGCAGTAAAGCAGAATGCGCCTTTTTTAAGAAACAGTGTAGACTCAGACCAGATATGGGCCGGGCCGGCCTACATTGTTTTCTTACAGTGTCTCTCTTATAAGAGTTCCCTATTCTTTTAGCCAATTCAATAGTTCAGATGATAGATGTTTATTGTGTGTGAATATTCAGTAAGTGTAGGTTTAAGGTCAAATTGCTTTAACCCATTATCCCATAAATAAATCTTTTTATCCTCTAATCTTTTCCTTCACTGAAGAATACAGCTCCAATTTATACAGTCATGAATATGCACTACAAGGAAAAATATTTCTATATCCTAGCAGCTGGTAGCTTAAAGCAGGCTGTAAAAATAAAGCAAAATGTGCCTTCAGGCACATTCTGCTTTACTTTCAACCTGCTTTAAGTGACCACCTTTCTTCAAAACTAGAAACATCCTATAGGGGAATGGGTTAAAGTGCTATCTGTGAATGATTAGTTAATGAGTATTTATTATGGATTTTAATATGGAAGAGCAGACCTGGTGTCCTATATAAGGCTCATCTGTTGAGAAAAGGATTAATTCACCCATACCTAATAGATACACATTTTTACACCTTTAATTTAAAGAAAATAGTTTCCTTTATATCTTAGCAGATTATAAAGTAGCTTTAAACAGGCAGGAACTAAGGTAGAATGGTCTTTAAGGCACATTCTGTTTTACTTTCAGCCTGCTTTAAGCAACCATCTGTCTTCAATATGGCAAACATGCTATGGGCAAGGGTAAATAACCAACCAACCAACCAAGTAACCAACCAACCAACCAACCAACCAAATAACCAACCAACCAACCAAACAACAAACCAACCAACCAATCAAATAACCAACCAACCAACCAAATAACCAACCAACCAAATAACCAACCAAACCAGCCAAATAACCAACCAAACTACCAATCAAACTACCAACCATCTCTTGGGAAAGTTTTATATTACAATAAATCCTCACTATTACGACGGCTAAACTATGTTACTTATTATGTAATTAACCCTTTGAACCCTAGTCCAGCATATAGGCGTCCTTTTCAAACAGTGTACATGTGAAATGAACACTAGTACTAAGCAAACAGTGAAGACCCAGATCAGAGGGCTCCGAAAGGAGCCCTCTGATCAGGGTCTTCACTGTTTGTAAGCATGCCAAACATTGACAAAAACAACCCTTAAAAGTCAGAAATGGACTAGACTAAATTGGAAACTGGAATTGTCCATTTAAAGTTTCAGGGAGGAAAGAGTTAAGACAGGTGACTGCTTGAAGCAAGGTAATTACTTTTTAACAGTCAAACAAAGCTCCTTTAGGAGCTTTCTGTTTTAACTGTCACTTTGCTTTAACCCATTTTCCCATAAATACACCTTCCTACACATTTAATTTATTTCTCAACTGAGGAAAATAGATCAAAACTATTACAGTTGTGAATATGTATGATAAGAATTATTTTCTATATTCTAGCAGATTGTAGATTAAAGCAGGTTGAAAGTAAAGCAGATTGCGCCTTAACCCATTACCCAATAGCCTGTTTCTTGTTTTGAAGATAGGTTACCACTAAAAGCAGGTTGAAAGTAAAGCAGAATGTGCCTTTACTTTCAGCCTGCTTTAAAAGCTATAATTTGTTTGGAGAATGGAAATATTTCTTATCGAAAACATTCATCACAGTATATACTTTCTTCAGTCGAAGAATAAATTAAAAGCGTAAAAAGGCGAATTTATGGTGTAATGGGTTAAGGCACATTCTGCTTTACTAAGAATTCAACCTGTTTTAAGTGGTCCCTTACCTTCAACATTAGAAACAGGCTATGGGGTAATGGATAATAAGTTGTCTTTGATTGACGGAGGAACATCATCATCATCGATTAATTAATAAGTCTTTTTTTAGTGGTCGTAATAGAGAGGTTTTACTGTACTAGAAAAATATGAATACTCAGACAATAGGAGGGAAAATAATGCTCGACTTAATTTATACCGCTGGTAAATGTGACAGAAAGCATAGACAGAAAATTACAGCTTTGTAGGGATAATAAGAAAATTGGCCCGGACCTCTTATCCTGCAGCCCAGTAGAAAACATCGTCTGGTACAGCGCCTCCTGTCATCTCACCAGCTTTATTGTTTATAAACAACTCCTTGTTATGTCATTTCAGGACTCCGGATAGGATCGAGCGAGTCAACTGAACGTTTTCATCACTTTCTCATTTATTTCTCCACCAAATCCTATGATGTTACTACTCATTAGAATCGTCTCGAAGAGACGATTCTAATAAGTAGTAACATCATCGGGTTTGATAGAGAAATAACTGATCATGTTAGTATTTGAAATATTCACATTATCTGCAGCTCTGGGTTTCTATACGAAGATACCATGAATAAAACGCATATATTCTGGCCCATTTCCCCCCAATTTGCCAGGAACGTAATTTCAGTACCAGCTGTTAGCAGTCTTCTACCTATCGTGCATATTTGGCAGTTTAAAGGAGACAGACCGAAACCAATGTGGGCTGTATATTGATTTCCATGGAAACAACAACCTCTCACTGTCTCTCTCAGAAGAATTCTATACAATTCTCCATAAAACGACCTCATAGTGTATCATCAATGAAAAGTCAAACAAAGGGACGTAACCCATTACCTCATAGCCTGTTTCTAGTTTTGAAAATAGGTGACCACTTAGAGCAGGTTGAAAGTAAAGCAGAATGCGCCTTAAGGCACATTCTGCTTCACCTTCAGCCTGCTTTAAGCTATTATCTGCTAGAATATACCGGTAGAAAAACTTATGATTTTTAAATGTGACAGTATAAATTGGAACTATTTTCTTGGATAGAGGAATTAATTAAAGACGTAAAAAGGTGTATTAATGGGGTAATGGGTAAATGAAATTTAACAATTTTCTAATTTCCTAATAGACTAGCAGACGACAAATGTTGAAGACGACAAAACGTTGGAGACAAAAATATTCTCAATTTTCAGAGTTAACCCTTTCACTTTTATATAATTTATAGGCCACTTAACCCTTTTTAAACTCTAGTCCCGCATAAAGGCGTGTTTTTCAAACAATGTGCATGTGAATAGTACACATGTCCTATGCAAACAGTGAAGACCCAGATCAGAGGGCTCCGAAAGGAGCCCTCTGATCAGGGTCTTCACTGTTTGTCACAATGCCAAACATGGACAAAAACAACCCTTAAAAGTCAGAAATGGACTAGTCTAAAATGGAAACTGGCATTGTCCATTTAAAGTTTCAGGGAGGAATGAGTTTAAATTGACTTTGAAGTACAGTTTGGATCTTGACAAGAGACTGTGTAATGTGGTGTCTGATCTGGATGATCAATTGTCCCACAATTAGGGGTGTAACAATTCGCCGAAACCCGCATCGCAGTTTATCGCAATACGGAGAAATCGAATCGCAATATATTGCAATACACCGTGTAAGTATGGAACAAGCATCTGCCATCGTGTTTACTGTATTAATCTTGTTCAACCAGGCCCTTGATTCGCTGCTTGTTTCTTAATAAAAGCGTCTCGTTGAGCGAGATTAAACGGAAACGAAATAGTACTGTTACACCGGCTAGGGATATGGATAAAACACCGGACTGCGTCTACTACGCGTTGTTTCGAAAACAATTCCGCGAAACAAAAGTAAGTTTGTCCATTATTTTACTGTTTTTAAATAAGGCAAAGAAAATCGGTTTTTCTGAATCTGAACCGCGGGGCAATATTATTCAGCTCACACCGCAATATATCGGTACACCGCCGAATCGTTACACCCCTACCCACAATCATATCCATATATTCATATTCCCATATATTTCATAAAGCCAGTCAAACTTCAAAAATTGAAGTTGGCATAAAAATGCAAATGACAAATTTTAACAGACAATAATTGTTTTGTCTGCAAAAGGGTTAAATCCAACAATTTACTCTATACATTCTATTGGTAGAATCGTTATTATCAGTGCAAACAGTTTGGATCCTGATGAGACCAGGGCTCCAGATAAGGGGAGTATTTCAAAAACTAAAATCTTTGTTTCTGCATTAAACCCTATGGTGTCACTACTCATTTGAATCGTCTCTTCGAGACGATTCTAATGAGTAGTAACACCATAGGATTTGTTGCTAAAATGAGTGAGAAAATATTGGATTTTTTCAGTTTACTCCCTCTTATCTGTAGCCCTGGAGAGCGGCGTGAGGCTGTGTCTGATCAGAATCCTGTTTTCTTTTTTTTATTCAAAAATCTATTTTTTAGAACACAAGCAGACAATTAAAATTCTTGTAGAAGAAAAAATTACCCAGCATGCAAAGACTTAAAAAAATGCAGGATGAAATGCAGACACATTCCTTTTCCCTACCCCACACCACACCACCACCAAAGCGTTTAAAGATACTTAAATTTCATATGGGTATGTTCGCCATAACCGAGCATGAAATAATGCAGTTCATATGTAGAACTATGGGATAGTTCAAGTTAAACGAGTTCGAGATATCGAAGTTTGACCTTATAAGAAATATTTTCTATATCAGTAGCACATGCTTGCTTAAAGGAGTCTGAAGGCATATTCTGCTTTACTGTCAACCTATTTTAAGTGGTCACCTATCTTCAATACTAAAAACATGCTTTGAGGTAAAGGATTAATTAACTCTTTCCTCCCTGAAACTTTTAATGGACAATTCCGATTTCCATTTTAGTCAAGTCCATTTATGACCTTTAAGGGTTGTTTTTGTCAATTTTTGGTATTATGACAAACAGTGAAGACCCTGATCAGAGGGCTCCTTTCGGAGCCCTCTGATCTGGGTCTTCACTGTTTGCATAGAACAAGTGAACTATTAACATGTACACTGTTTGAAAAGCACGCCTATATGCACACTGTTTGAACAGGGCAATTGTACTATTCACACGTATACTGTTTGAAAATGACGCCTCTATGCGGGATTAGGGTTCAAAGGATTAACGGACAATTCCAGTTTCTTATGTCCAGCTCATTTATGAGCATTAGGGTTATTTTCTGCAATACATTGTGGGAAAGTAGTATAACCATAATTTGCAAACAGTGTACCCTCAGATCACCCTCTGACCTGGATCTGCACTGATTGCTATAATCTCAAATATGTTTAGGACCAAACCCACAAGGATCGCTGTAAACTGTTCATTATTTAGAAACTGGAATAGTGCATTATACGAACAAGAGCTGAGTGTATGGGTTAACCCTTCGAACCCTAGTCCCGCATATAGGCGTCATTTTCAAACAGTATACATGTGAAAAAATGCACTTGTCCTATGCAAACAGTGAATACCCAGATCAGAGGGCTCCGTAAGGAGCCCTCTGATCTGGGTCTTCACTGTTTGTCATAATGCAAAACATTGACAAAAACAACCCTTAAAAGTCAGAAATGGACTAGACTAAAATGGAAACTGGGAGTGTCCATTTGAAATTTTAGGGAGGAAAGAGTTAAAGAACACAATAATATAGCAGGCCAGGGGTTAAGCTTTAAGATTAGAGAGTAGATTTCCCAGTGGACAGCACTGTAGAGTCACTTAGTTCTTCACAAATAAGGCTTCAAATTTCTGTGCCAGTGAGAAATCTGAGGTTCAGTAAAACCCCTCTTAACCCTTTACCCCATAGGCTATTTCTAGTTTTGAAGATAGGCGACCACTTAAAGCAGGTTGAAAGTAAAGCAGAATGTGCCCTAAGGCACGTTCTGCTTTACTTTCAGCCTGCTTTAAGCTATCACTTGCTAGAATGTACAAACTATTTTCTTCTGTGTAGAAATAAATCAAAGACGTAAAAAGGTGTGTTTATGATGTAATGGGTACAAATGAAAAACGGTTGGAAACGGGACCAAAGCTTTTGTCCGGTTTAGAGAGAATTCTGGTATTTAGAGGTTCCGGTTTGGAGGGGTTCCACTGTAGTTTGGGTGTGCCAAGAGACAAACACTATAGAGAAACCGTTGCCATCACTCTGAGACAATTATGGTGATTTTTGTCTGTGATTCTGATCAATTATGTATAGTGCGCTATGAACAATACTTAAAATCATTGGAATTGATGAAATGGGCTTCATATCTCTCGAGCAACCAAATGCAAATTGATTTGTATGGTTTTATCATGTATTACGCTACCACTTAAATGATGTACCGTGATTTATTATGGCTCTAATGACAGGTGACTGCTAAAAGCAATATGAAAATGATGCAGAATGTTCCTAAAGGAGCTCTCTGCATCATATTAATAATGCAGTTAGTAATGACATGAAGTGAAGAAAATATAGGGCCTTAGAATGAGTGATTGCTTAATACAAGTATGACTGTATTTAGAAATATTTGGAGCTCTGGGGCCCGTTTCATAAAACTTTGTACAGTGGAGAATGTGTTATTCTTTCCCAACAAACGCGTTTACGCTAAAACTATTATTTACAATACAAACAGTTTGGAGCCAGATTCGACACCGGCAACCCGGCGTCTGATCAGGCTCCAAACTGTTTGCCACCAATATCAACATGAATTATCAGAATTGTCTAAAAGTTGTTCTTTTCTACGTTTTAGTGCTTTGCGTTTGCGTACATTTGCGTTTAAACGGGAAAGAATAACAGATTCTCTACTGTACGACAAATGTTGTCGTAAATCAGATTATAAAAGTCTCAATTATTATGTATTTCTTCATTCCAAAGATGATTCCAAAGAGATGTCACAAGACAGGATAAGATAGAGAAATCAGAACTTAAATGATTTTTAAAGTTTTGACTTATGACAACGTTCGTCGTAAGAAGTTTTATGAAACGGGCCCCAGATGCAGATTGTGCTTTTGTCTGCACAGAAATGAATATTTTTTACACAGAGAGTTTTATGTAAGGGAATAAACCCATTACCCCATAAATACACCTTTTTACGCCTTTTATCTATTACTCCACTTTTTAGGCCTTTTATATTCTTATGTTTTCACTGTAGAAAATAGTAATACACTCATGAATATATATTATCATGAGAACTATTTTCTATATTATAGCAGATGATAGCTTAAAGCAGGCTGAAAGTAAAGCAGAATGTGACGTAATGCTCACTTTAAGTGGTAGCCTGTCTATAGTTTTGAAGACAGGTAAGTATTTAAAGCAGGTATGCAGTGGAGAAAACGTTATTCTTTCCCAATAAACGTGTTTAAGCTGAAACTGTTATTTCATATGCAAATTGTCTGGAGCCAGATCAGACACCGGGTAACCTGGTGTTTGATCAGGCTTCAAACTGTTTGCCACTCAGATTAAAAATAAGTAATTAAAAATGTCAAAAAATGATAATTTCCTACATTTTAGCGATTTGCATTTGCGTTTCGTTTGTGTTTAAACGGGAAAGAATACCATTTTCTCCACTGTAAGTAAAGCACTATGTGCCTTAATCCTTATGGCACATTTTGCTTTACTTTCAACCTGTTAGTCACCATCTGCTAGGATATAGAAACTATTTCTTTTGGAACATGTTTATGACTGTATAAATTGGAACTACTTTTTCAGTGCAGGAATAAATTAAATGCGCTAAAAGGCACTTCTATTGGGGGGAAGGGTTAAAGAGCGATAAAATACATGGAACTAATATTATAGGATCTGTCATGAGTCGATGTTTAAGACAATAAGCTGATCTCAAACGAGTCTAGAATTGAAATGTTATTAAGCGAGCCTTGGCGAGCTTAATAACTTTTCTATTCTAGACGAGCTTGAGATCAACTTGTCTTAAACATCGACGAGTGACAGATTCTTTTTCTCACATTACCAACGATTAAAGCTATTTTTAAAGCAATATTCAATTTTTTGGACCCCGGTACATCAAAACGCTGTTATAAATAGTGACATTATAGTGACATCATCAAAGTGATCTTACACAATCATGTTGGAGATAAGGATATTCGTCATCGTTGTTGGCTATAGAAAACAGGGGTAGTTATGTGAGAAAATCATGTTCATGATTGATAGCAATATAGAAGGAAATTAAAGAATTCCCAGTGACAATATTTAGATCCAAAGAATAGAGAATATCTTTGATGAAGAACAAATTAAACCCATTTACAATACCCTTCAGTCCAATCCCAGCGCTTGTTACAACATACTGATTAACACCATGAACGTGGGAAACAAGAAGTAACTCTTTGCATGCTGGGTAAATTTTTCCGTCTGCAACAATTATCGTCTGCTTCTGTTCTAAAAATGGAATTTTTCAAATTTTCTTTTCAAACCAGGGTTGGAGTGTCAAACAGTTTTGATCATTATGCAGCGTCTCATCAGGACCTAAACTGTTTTCAAAAGTTATATAGTTTTATTGCTAGTATGCTAAGAGGTAACGCCTGCACTGCTATGAAGTAATGTTGTTGTTGTTAACCCTTTTCCCAATAGAAGCGACTTTTAGCGCATATTTTATTCATTCCTCCGCTGAAGAAAATAGTTCCAAATTATACAGTCATGAATATAATGTAGAAGAATTATTTTCAGTTTCCTTGCAGATTATAGCTTAAAGCAGACTGAAAGTAAAGCAGAATGTGCCTTAAGGCACATTCTGCTTTACTTTCAACCTGCTTTAAGGAGCCACTTTTCTTCAAAACTAGAAATAGGCTATGGGGTAAAGGGTTAAACAATTATTGTTGTATACTTTTGTTTCCTAAAATTTGAAATAATAGTTGACTAAAGCTTTCTCCTAATTAGTGTCAAGCAGTTTGGACCCTGATCGGACACTAAATGACCTGGCATTTGATCAGGATTCAAACTACTTGCAAAAAGCCATTCTACTATGGGAGATGCGGTGAAGGAGTTAGTCTGCAATTGTTTTTAACTCTTTCAACACTAAGTAACTCTTCGGTTGTGGGTTATAAGTTTCCCTTGTGAATCATTGTGAAACCCATTACTCCTTAAATACACCTTTTTCGGCCTTTAATTTACTCGGCCGGCCGGCCGGCCGGCCATTACAGAAAATACTTCCATTTTATACAGTCATGAATATGCACCATAAGAAATATTTTCTATATTCTAGCAGATTGCAGCTTATTATATAAAAGCAGGCTAAAAGTAAAGCAGAATGTGCCTTTATTAAGGCCTACTTTAAGAGGTCTCCTGTCTTCAAACTTAGAAACTAAACAGGCTATGGGGTAATAGTTAATAAAGCAAGCACTTTCCTTTGCATGATTTCAGAGTTCTAAGTAACACTTCTTATTCTACAATAAAAATTAACTCATTAATGGCTCCGGCAGTAACTAAATTACATTAGCTCATTGATAAATGGGTTTTCGAATACATGATCACACGCTTTCTTACAAACTCCGTTGTTTTTAACGAAAGTTTAGATTCTAAAACCCAGAGGTACTGTCAAGCTCTTGTAAATCCTTTCCACCAATAACTTTGTTCAACACCTGGTTCTTAACCCATTACCCCATAAATACGCCTTTTTACGCCTTTGATATATTCCTCCACTGAAGAAAATTGTTCCAATTTATACAGTGATGAATATATATTATAAGAAATATTTTCTATATTCTAGCAGATTATAGCTTAAAGCAGGCTGAAAGTAAAGCAGAATGTGCCTTAAGGCACATTCTGCTTTACTTTCAACCTGCTTAAAGAGGTCACCTATTTTCAAAACTTTAATCAGGCTATGGGATAATGGGTTAAAGCAGGTTGAAAGTAAAGCAGAATGCTCCTTAAGTCTGATTTAAGTTACTATATTCTAGAATATAGGAAATATTTCTTATGGTGTATATTCATGACTGTATAAAGAAGAACATTTAATGGAGGGATAAATCAAAGGTGTAAAAGGGCATATTTATATGGGGAAAACCTTTGAAAAACCTTCGAGGTCCTTTTAAAATAGGTCCCTGCTTAATTCAAGACAAAAGTAAAGCAGAAATCTCTTATAATAAACTCTAAGAAGGCGTGGCTTTGGGTTTTTAAGTCGAGTGACTGCCCTCTGCAAGATGAAAGTGAAGGAGAAAGCTCCTTTCACCCTACATTTAGCTGTGAATATGGCAATGAACTTCATTGAAGTTACTTCTGTAAAGGAATAGGTAAATGATGCTTATTTCAAGGAATAGGTACAGTGGTAAATACGCTATTCCTACCCATTTACGTGTTAATCTATGCGTAAGAAACACATAGTGAACGGTTAACGAACCATTAACGCCTAACGATTTTAAAGCAATAAAACACTTTAATAAACGATTATACCAATGCAGTCTCGGCTAAGGGGTCCGTCAGCTAAGTGATGACCCTTTCATTCGGGCTCTTTTAAATGTGTAAAGAAACTCGTAAAGAAACGGCTAGGAAACTTGTTTAATGAAACGGATAATAAACGGATAAGAAACGCGTAAAGTAGGTAGGAATAGCGTATTTACTACTGCAACATACTAATTAACCCTTTCAACCCTATATATCTCTTGTGAGTATTTACAATCCTTTTGGTCTCTTCCAGTACAGATATTTTGAACCAGTCTACTGTTACATTTTTTATATGACAACAAAAACAAATGAAAATCTCAAACAGTACAGGCCCTGATCAGAGGGCTCCTATAGGAGCCCTCTGATCAGGGTCTGCACTGTTTGCATATGTAATCAGTAATCTCTACAGAGGGCTGTAGGGTTGAAATGGTTAAAGCGGTATTGATGATACGGTTATGACTTTGTAATGTAAAACTCACCTCTTTGCAGACAGAGTGGATCCAATGAAGTCCCTCTATACAGATCAATTATAAGAAGTCCTGTATTCCTGCAAATAAAGAAAAGAACAGGTCAAGTTTTGGACTTTTATCAGGCACCAATAATTTAACTCTTTACTCCATAGCCTGTTTCTAGTTTTGAGGCAGGTGATCTGACTTTATTTGTTTGTTTGTCAAAGTTTTGTTTGTTAACCTCCGTTTCTGCCATCTATGGGATCATATATATATATAATTGGACGCCCCAGAGAGAGGGGGGCGGAAACAGAGAACCCGGGTGCGTTGCCCTACGCTTATTACCAAAAGAGTTCTCTGGTTCTTTTAGATGCCAAGTGTTAAGCACTCATACATCGGACCTCGGTTAATTAAGTCTCATCCGAAGGACTTCGTTGGTACCGCAGTGCAGATCTGACTTCAACTCATTACTCTATAAATACGCCTTTTTATGCATCTAATTTATTCATCCTCTGAAGAAAATAAATTTCATTTTATACAGTCATGAATATGAACCATAAGAAATATTTATATATCCTAGTAAATGATAGCTCAAAGCAGGCTGAAAGTAAAGTAGAATGCGCCTTAAGGGGCATTCTGCTTTACTTTCAACCTGCTTTAAATGGTCAGATATCTTCAATACTAGAAATAGGCTATGGGGTAATGAGTTAAGCAGGTTGAAAGTAGAGCAGAATGCGCCTTAAGGCACATTCTGCTCTTCTTTCAGTCTGCTTTAAGCGACCACCACTTTTCAAAACTAGAAACAGACCACGGGAAAAGGGGTTAACAGTGTTTCCAACTTGTTTTAGAAATCAACATGCCCTTGGCGCTGTCGAGGAGCACAATGGCTCCATATATCTTTACAATTAATCCGGTTTCATTGTTTTGCAAAGCCGATAAACACAGATAATTTTATTCCCAATGTAATTATTCCGTTGCTGTAAATTTCTCTTTTAAAAAGCAGCTTTCGATGTCCTGGGAACAGCGTTCTGCGATGCATTTAACTAAAGCAGGATTTTCGGGATAGATTGAATACAAAAAATGGCTCTTCTATGCATGTCAAATTGGGCTTTCATTCCAATATTTTAAAGGATTCCCAATTTTCTCTACTGATTTATACAGGCAGTGAGTAGTCGGAAAACCTCAGGCTGAATAGCTTAGCACAGTTGCAACAACACATTAATTGTTACAGCAGGGGAACAGGGGCCCGTTTCATAAAATTTCTTATAAAGTCTCAATTATTATTTATTTCTCCATCTAATCCTGTCTTGTGACATCTCTTTGGAATCGTCTTGAAAAGACGATTCCAAAGAGATGTAAGGAGACAGGATTAGATAGAGCAATCAGAAGTTAAATGTATTTTAAAGTTTTGACTTACGATCGTTTTTGCCGTACAAAGTTTTATGAAACGGGCCCCAGGGGCCCTTCTAATGAAACGTAACGCGGCGTCTGATCTGGATTCAAACTGTTTGTCATTCATCATTATACATGTATTCCTTTTGTCAAACTGGCAACTACTATTTACTCTTGAGAAGAAACGGCATCCTGGAAAGAAAGGACAGACGACAATGGTAATTTTAATTCTAATAAAGAGCGTGCTTCCTCCCCCAAAGTTGAAGTGCAAAGGTCCGCATCGAAACTCCGCCCTGCTAGGTCAATAAAATCGGCCTATACCAAATCTACTCTTGGTAGTGATGCATCCTAACAATTTTCATAATGTTTTGACAAACAGTTGAGGCAAAATAGTTTGTACACAACAACTTAACAATGGAGTTTGCCATTGCTGCTATGACCAACTGCCACCTCTGCTAATGTAAAAGAAATTATTTTGCTCCTTCGTCAACTTTACCCCATAGCCTATTTCGTTTCTAATTTTGAAGACAGACATTCACTTAAAGCAGGTTGAAAATAAAGCAGAATGTGCCTCATGGCACATTCTGCTTTACTTTCAGCCTGCTTTAAGCTACCATCTGCTAAATATAGAAACAATGTCTTACCATACATATTAACTGGAACTATTATCTCCAGTGGAGGAATAAAATAGGTGTAAAAAAGTGTAATATGAGGTAAAGGGTTAACTGGCAAAAACAATAACTATAGCATTCTCTTTCTTTAGACTCATCAGACCATAATAAGCCAGGCAAGATTTCTCCACATCACTATTCATATTATGCCATTTTTATTATATAAGTCACATTATGCTTTTGACATACAGTGCTCCCTCCCTACAACGGCCCACCCAACAATGATTCCAGGCCTTTTGACATACAGTGCTCCCTCCCTACAACGGCCCTCCCAACAACGATTCCATGCCTTTTGACATACAGTGCTCCCTCCCTACAACGGCCCTCCCAACAACGATTCCAGGCCTTTTGACATACAGTGCTCCCTCCCTACAACGTCCCTCCCAACAACGATTCCAGGCCTTTTGAAATACAGTGCTCCCTCCCTACAACGGCCCTCCCAACAATGATTCCAGGCCTTTTGACATACAGTGCTCCCTCCCTACAACGGCCCTCCCAACAACGATTCCATGCCTTTTGACATACAGTGCTCCCTCCCTACAACGGCCCTCTCAACAATGATTCCAGGCCTTTTGACATACAGTGCTCCCTCCCTACAACGGCCCTCCCAACAACGATTCCATGCCTTTTGACATACAGTGCTCCCTCCCTACAACGGCCCTCCCAACAACGATTCCAGGCCTTTTGACATACAGTGCTCCCTCCCTACAACGTCCCTCCCAACAACGATTCCAGGCCTTTTGACATACAGTGCTCCCTCCCTACAACGGCCCTCCCAACAACGATTCCAGGCCTTTTGACATACAGTGCTCCCTCCCTACAACGTCCCTCCCAACAACGATTCCAGGCCTTTTGACATACAGTGCTCCCTCCCTACAACAGCCCTCCGAACAACGATTCCAGGCCTTTTGACATACAGTGCTCCCTCCCTACAACGGCCCTCCCAACAACGATTCCATGCCTTTTTCTGGCCATTGTGGGAAAACTGCAATGTCTGCTTTGGGAATTTTAGGGTGCAAAAATCAAATGATTTGGGAAGTATTTTTAGAATTGATTTCACATATTTAAGCTAAATGGCCAGAAAAAAGGCATGTAGTAGTTCTTTCCACTTGTTTTATTAGTTTTTACATGAAGCTGACTTTATCAGGAACAACCTTTTTTGTAAATTGGGATTTTATCTTATTAATTGGGAAAGTTTGTTACCGTTTCCCTTTGGGAATGGGACCATTTACCGGACCCGTGGATACACCAGAAAATGGTCTGGATTCCCTCCTTACAACAATGCTTGCCACTGTTCCTCAAAACAAGACATTATGTCCAACCTTTTCACTGACTCAATATTGTCTGCTTGAAATTGTCGTCTGCTGTTTTTCTCAAAGTCACATATTAGACATTTTGACAGAAAAAAATATAATGACCAGTGACAAACAGCTTGAACCCATAACCCTTTGGCAATACTTCAATACTACAAACATTATGCTGTACTTTCAACCTACTTTAATTTAACCCTTAGCCCGCCAAATAAATTGTCGTCTGCTATATTTCTCGTCTGCTTCAAGTTTCAAAGTGCTTCAAAGTTGCTCAAAATTGCTGAAAATGTTGTCCGAGAGTCAAACAGCTTGGATCCGGATGAGACGCCGAGTTACTCGGCGTCTCATCCGGATCCAAGCTGTTTGCATATGGAGCTATAGTCGTGACTGGCAGGCTAAGGGTTAAGTGGTCACCTGTCTTCAAAACTAGAAAGAAGCTACTATTTTGTGTAACAGACTGTCCATGTATTTTCTTTTAAATGGTTGCTTAGTTACCATGTTCCTTAGTAACACAAGTTTTGACTGTAATTGGGAAGAATTTGTTCTATGGATTTTCCGGTTTACGACAACATCTAAGCTAGAATTAGTGGTTCAAATTGCATTACATTTTGTATTCACTATAAAAAGGCAGACAAACTATCGAGGGATTATATTACATGTAAGAATATTCAATTACAATAAAACCTCTCTATTAGGACCACTAAATGCTGTTAATCATTAGGTGTTTATGACAGGTGACTGCTTAAAGCAAGGCGACAGTTAAACAGAAAGCTCCTTCAGGAGCTTCCTGTTTAACTGTCACCTTGCTTTAAGCTGTCACCTGTCTTTTATACAATCAATTAGCCTCCTTTTTAGAGGTCGTAATAGAGATGTTTTACTGTAAATGTCAAAATCATTTCTGTTAATGGACATTAACAATTCTCTATGGAAGGTTTTTATAGGTGACAAATGCTCCGTCCAAGTCTAAAACCATGGTTATATTATAAAAACATTAACTTCTTTAAAATTGTCGTCACCCCCCAAAATATTAATTTCAAACCATGCAATTTTAACAGCAGAAACACTGCATGATATGCATGAGAAACAAACAGTCTGTATTCTGATCAGATGCCGAGTAACTCCACATATGATCAGGATCCAGGCTGTTTTGTGAATATGATTCAAGTGAAGATTAGCAGGTGAAAGATTTAATGTATCAGACTGCATTATGCTTTATTGTTTCTCTGCGTGACAATTGGATTTTATCGGATCATTCTGATAATGGAATGATCCGAATCAATAGGAGCACAGTTCAAGATTCTGTATTGTATGGAATCAAATGTTTTGCAAGAAAGAATTAAACGTTTTTTAAGGGTTTGTGTAAGGTTTTTTTCAACCCATAACCCATTACCCCATAGCCTGTTTTTAATTTTGAAGATATGTGACAACTTAAAGCAGGTTGAAAGTAAAGCAGAATGCGCCTTAAGGCGCATTCTGCTTTACTTTCAGCCTGCTTTAAGCTAAATTCTGCTAGGCTATATGAAATATTTGTAATGGTAGTTGTTCATGAGGGTATAAACTGGAACTATTTCCTTCAGCGGAGGAATAAATTAAATACGCTAAAAGTCGCTTCTATGGGGGAAAGGGTTAAACGGAGCTCCAGATAAGGGGAGTATTTTAACAAGAGTGCCTTGAAGGCCCTGACATAGCTCACCTGTTGTAATAGTGGAGCCTGATAGCTTTACCTTCAAGTTTCACCCATATTAATCTAAATCCATTCAGTAGACTATAAAGTGTAAACAATATAAGAATACAACATGTTCTAGTATTGTCAAGTACATCAAGGGCAGATAACTCTTGACACAATGACCTGATTTCAACAATAATTGCAATTTTTCAAAGAACTTATACTTTTATATATTGTCTGCAAAATCAATGTGCATTCAAAATTGTAGTTGCTAAAGTGTAAACACTATCAAATATGGCTTTAAATGCAATGCATCAAGGGCAGATACGGGTAACTCTTGACCAATTCAATCAATTTCAACAAAAGTTTGATCAAAATTCTTACAAATTTGTAGACACTATAGAGGGTTAACAATACTGAATATAGGCTTTTCTAGCATTTCAAAGTATATCAAGGGCAGATATACCTTTCCACATAATGATCAATCATTTCAACAATAATTGCACTCCTTCAAGAACTTATAGCTATATAAATACTGTATGCAAATATAATTACTAACCATTGGAAACTGTTAAGTTCCTAGAATGTAAATACTGTTAGATATGGCATTTTCAACACTTCAAGGACAGATAACAACTCTAGACCTACCGTATTTCTCCAATTTCAACCATATTCAAACTCATTTGGGATCGTATAGTCAAAATTAGTCATATAGTTACGATCTGAGCAAGTTCGAGAAACATTGGATTCAAACTGTGGCCTCTAGAGTGTAAACACTGTCAGATTTGGCATTTTCAACACAACAAGTCAGGGACAGATGCTCTGCTGGGATAAGAGCTATTAGTTCTCAGTAAGATAAGCTCCTTGTAGGATAGATGCTCTGCTTGAATATGAGCTATTAGTTCTGAGTCAGATAAGCTCATTGTAGGACAGATGCTCTGCTGGGATATGAGCTATTAGTTCTCAGTAAGATAAGCTCCTTGTAGGATAGATGCTCTGCTTGAATATGAGCTATTAATTCTGAGTCAGATAAGCTCCTTGTAGGACAGATGCTCTGCTGGGATATGAGCTATTAGTTCTCAGTAAGATAAGCTCCTTGTACGACAGATGCTCTGCTTGAATATGAGCTATTAGTTCTGAGTCAGATAAGCTCCTTGTAGGACATATGCTCTGCTGGGATATGAGCTATTAGTTCTGAGTCAGATAAGCTCCTTGTAGGACAGATGCTCTGCTGGGATATGAGCTATTAGTTCTGAGTCAGATTTAATTTGATTTGTTTTGATTTTACGTCGCTTTCAACAGTATTTCAGTCATATCGCGACGTCCAGCTAATCACAGGTAGAGGAAGACACCAGAAGCCCTTTATGCACTGTAACAGGCACAAATCGGCAACTGGGTAGAACCACCGACCTTCCGCAAGCCCTCTGGAAGGCTTCCCCACATGAAAAATCTGAACGACCCTACTGGGATTCCAACTCACAGCGGTGAGGAGTTTAGTGATGTAAGTCACAGTGACTATACCACTAGGCCACGGAGGCCCCGTTCTGAGTCAGATAAGCTCCTTGTAGGACATATGCTCTGCTGGGATATGAGCTATTAGTTCTGAGTCAGAAAAGTTCCTTGTAGGACAGATGCTCTGCTGGGATATGAGCTAATAGTTCTGAGTCAGATAAGTTCCTTGTAGGACAGATGCTTACCTGGGATATGAGCTATTAGTTCTGAGTCAGATAAGCTCCTTGTAGGACAGATGCTTACCTGGGATATGAGTTATTAGTTCTGATTCAGATCAGCTCCTTGTTGGACAGCTGCTCTGCTGGGATATGAGCTTATAGTTCTCAGTCAGACAAGCTTCTTGTAGGACAGATGCTCTGCTGGGATATGATCTATTAGTTCTGAGTCAGATAAGCTCCTTGAGGGACAGATGCTCTTCTGGGATATGAGCTATTAGTTCTTATTCAGATCAGCTCCTTGTTGTACATATGCTCTGCTGGGATATGAGCTATTAGTTCTGAGTCAGATAAGCTCCTTGTTGAACAGATGCTCTGCTGTGATATGAGCTATTAGTTCTGAGTCAGATAAGCTCCTTGTAGGAGAGATGCTCTGCTGGGATATGAGCTATTAATTCTGATTCAGATCAGCTCCTTGTTGGACAGATGCTCTGCTGGGATATGAGCTTTTAGTTCTCAGTCAGATAAGCTCCTTGTTGGACAGATGCTCTGCTGGGATATGAGCTAATAGTTCTGAGTCAGATAAGCTCCTTGTTGGACAGATGCTCTGCTGGGATATGAGCTATAAGTTCTGAGTCAGATAAGCTCCTTGTAGGACAGATGCTCTGCTTGAATATGAGCTATTAGTTCTGATTCAGATCAGCTCCTTGTTGGACAGATGCTCTGCTAGGATATGAGCTATTAGTTCTGAGTCAGATAAGCTCCTTGTAGGACAGATGCTCTGCAGGGATATGAGCTATAAGGTCTGAGTCAGATAAGCTCCTTGTAGGACAGATGCTCTGCTGGGATATGAGCTATTAGTTCTGAGTCAGATAAGCTCCTTGTAGGACCGATGCTCTGCTGGGATATGAGCTATAAGGTCTGAGTCAGATAAGCTCCTTGTAGGACAGATGCTCTGCTGGGATATGAGCTATTAGTTCTGATTCAGATCAGCTCCTTGTTGGACAGATGCTCTGCTGGGATATGAGCAATTAGTTCTGAGTCAGATAAGCTCCTTGTAGGACAGATGCTCTGCTGGGATATGAGCTAATAGTTCTGAGTCAGATAAGCTCCTTGTTGGACAGATGCTCTGCTGGGATATGAGCTAATAGTTCTCAGTCAGATAAGCTCCTTGTTAGACAGATGCTCTGCTGGGATATGAGCTATTAGTTCTGAGTCAGATAAGCTCCTTGTTGGACAGATGCTCTGCTGGGATATGAGCTAATAGTTCTCAGTCAGATAAGCTCCTTGTTAGACAGATGCTCTGCTGGGATATGAGCTATTAGTTCTGATTCAGATCAGCTCCTTGTAGGAGAGATGCTCTGCTGGGATATGAGCTATTAGTTCTGAGTCAGATAAGCTCCTTGTTGGACAGATGCTCTGCTGGGATATGAGCTATTAGTTCTGAGTCCGATAAGCTCCTTGTAAGACAGATGCTCTGCTGGGATATGAGCTAATAGTTCTGAGTCAGATAAGCTCCTTGTAAGACAGATGCTCTTCTGGGATATGAGCTATAAGTTCTGAGTCAGATAAGTTCATTTTAGGACAAACTGATGCTCTGCTGGGATATGCGCTATTAGTTCTCAGTCAGATAAGCTCCTTGTAGGACAGACTGATACTCTGCTGGGATATGAGCTAATAGTTCTCAGTCAGATAAGCTCTTTGTAGGACAGACTGATGCTCTGCTTGGATATGAGCTTAAATTAGTTCTCAGTCATACATTTTCCTTTCAAAGCAGACACCCTGCTGGGATACTAGCTCTAATTTCTGAGTTAGATAAGCTCCTTGTAGTACAGATTGATGCCCTGCTGGGATATGAGCTCTCATTTCTGAAGTAGATAATCTCCCCGTTGGACAAAATGTAATGTCTTGCTGGGACATGAGATAAGCTCTGTGAAGGACACATGGATGCCCTGCTGGGATATGAGCTCTGAGATATTAGCTCTGTGAAGGACAGATTTATGACCTGCTGGGATATGAGATAAGCTCCTTGTAGGAAAATTGATGCCCTGCTGGGATATGAGCTCTGAGATAAGCTCTGTGAAGTTCACATGGATGCCCTGCTGGGATATGAGATAAGCTCCTTGTAGGACAGATTGATGCCCTGCTGGGATATGAGCTCTGAGATAAGCTCTGTGAAGGACACATGGGTGCCCTGCTGGGATATGAGATAAGCTCCATGTAGGACAGATTGATGCCCTGCTGGGATATGAGCTCTGAGATAAGCTCTGTGAAGGACACATGGATGCCCTGCTGGGATATGAGATAAGCTCCATGTAGGACAGATTGATGCCCTGCTGGGATATGAGCTCTGAGATAAGCTCTGTGAAGGACACATGGGTGCCCTGCTGGGATATGAGATAAGCTCCTTGTAGGAAAAATTGATGCCCTGCTGGGATATGAGCTCTGAGATAAGCTCTGTGAAGGACACATAGATGCCCTGCTGGGATATGAGCTCTGAAATATTAGCTCTGTGAAGGACAGATTTATGACCTGCTAGGATATGAGATAAGCTCCTTGTAGGAAAAATTGATGCCCTGCTGGGACATGAGCTCTCATTTCTGAAGTAGATTATCTCCCCTTTGGACAAAATGTAATGTCCTGCTGCAATATGAGCTAAGAGTTCTGAAGTAGACAAGTTCTTTGTTAAGTATACACAAGCTCTGTGTTTAAAGTCTAACTCTTTGTAGGACAGACTGATGACCTGCTTTTTAACCTATTACCCAATAAATACACATCTTTACACTTCTAATTTATTCCTCCACAGAAGAAAGTAGTTCCAATATGAGTCTGATTTCCTGGTAGGAGAGTGAATCTGATGTCCTGCTTGGAGGCTAGCTCTGTTAACCAATTACCCCATAAATACGCCTTTTAACACTTTTAATTTATTCCTCCACTGAAGAAAATAGTTCTAATTTCTACAGTTATGAATATTTATCATAAGAAATAATTTCTATTTTCTATAAGATGGTAGCTAAAAGTAGGTTGAAAGTAAAGCAGAATGTACACATTCTGCTTTACTTTTAACCTGCTTTAAGTGGCCACCTTATAATCTTCAATACTAGAAACAGGCTATGGGGTAAAGGGTTAAACGGGGAAAACGTTACCTGGGGAAAAACAACTCTAAGAATAGGATAGCTAGAGTTTTAAACCAGAAAAGTTTCCTGTAGGATGCAAGCCCTATTGGGATATAAGGTTTGTATTCTAGTTCATAAGCTCTTTTGTCAGCATTAATCTACATCATCGTGATTGTTTCGAATTTCAGTCAGAATGCCGCTGGCAAATACCAGATTAAACATTTCCATAGCGCTCTTAACCCTTCGTTTACTTAATTGATGTCTGCTGAAAAAGTGTTGTCTGCCTTTTTTTCCAAATTAAAATGATTTTAGACAAAGAATATAGATAATAACGGATAACGGTTTGGATGTTAATCCGATACCGAGTTACCTGGTATCTGATCTGAGGCAAAATTATTTTGAAATACCAGTTCTAAGTAAATGTACTGAGCCATTACCCTGTTCACACCAAAAACCAGTATTTTAACCCTTTCCTCCATAGAAGCACCTTTTAGCATATTTAACTCTTTCCTCCCTGAAACTTCAAATGGACATTCTCAGTTTCCATTCTAGTCTAGTCTATTTCTGACTTTTAACGGTTGTTTTTGTCAATGTTAGGCATTATGACAAACAGTGAAAACCCTGATCAGAGGGCTCCGAAAGGAGCCCTCTGATCTGGGTCTTCACTGTTTGCATAGGAAAAGTGTACTATTCACATGTACAATGTTTGAAAAGGACGCCTATATGCGGGACTAGGGTTCAAAGGGTTAATTTATTCCTCCACTTCCATTTTATACATGAATAACCATGTATCATAAGAAATATTCTCTATATTCTAGCAGATGGTAGCTTAAAGCAGGCTGAAAGTAAAGCAGAATGTGCCTTAAGGCACATTCTGCTTTACTTTCAACCTGCTTTAAGTGGTCACCTTTTTTCAAAACTAGAAACAGGCTATGAGGTAATGGGTTAAGACATTCCGTAACAGTTTATATTTTTTTAGCAGACGGCAATTTTTCCGTATTGAAATAGTTAATGGCCAGTACAGATAGGAATAAAGCCGAAGCAATGTCAATAGAGGCTTGGAATAGTCAATAGGAAGCTGGCTGCAAGCTTCTCCGTGCTTTCAGATCGTGTACAATTTCACCAATTAAATCAAAGTTTTCTAGAATTTCTAAAATTCAGTGACATTTTGTAACTCTAGCATTTCTAACCCATGGCTTGTTATTGATAATCTATTGATAGGACTCCAGATAAGAGGGAGTTATAAAACTGAACAAATCCAACATTTTCAGCAGCAAATCTTATGGTGTTACTACTCATTAGAATCGTCTCAAAGAGACGATTCTAATGAGTAGTGGCACCATAGGCTTTAATGCAAGATTAAAGATTTTAGTTTTTGAAATACTCCCCCCCTTATCTGGAGCACTGGATTGATAATTTTTATACAGATGAGATTGGGAGTAACTTTGCATCGCATTTGGATCGGAACTGTTAACAGTGAAACCATATTAATCTTTTACATGACATCTTGTCAGCATCCAAACTGTCCCTGTGAAAAATGTTCAAGAATTTTAGAATGTTCATGAACGTCAAATGGCCACTTCTAGAACTTCAAGAATTTCTTTATACATTCTAGAAAAGGAGTTCAAGAACTTTTGTAATTCTAGAACAATGGTTCTAAAACCATCAAATTTCTAGAATTTTTTCTAGAATTTTTGCAGAAAGTTGATGAACATTAAAAGGCCCCTTCTAGAATTGTTCATGAATAATCAAGAAATTATTCTGGAATAGTTCTATAATAATTCAATACCTTTACATAGGGGTGTTTGACACACCGACCTTGTTGCAAGAAAAATTGAAAATTCTAATGTTAAATTGATCAATAGCAGTTAACAACTGTTGAAGACAAAAAAATAATTACCCAGCATGCAAAGTGTGAATCATCATAAGGGTAGGATACGTTGGTCAATGCCCTTTGTTACAGGAATAGCAAAGTTGTCTGTGGAACTGAACATTTTCTCACTTTTCCAGTCATCTCCGTTTTGGAGGCTGTCTGTAAGGTTTATTGCATAAACCATTATTTCAAGTTAAAGACTTTATCCTGCTGTAGTTCTGGGGTCAGTTTAATAAAACTTTGTACCACAAAAACGAATGTAAGTCAAAACTTTAAAATACATGTACATTTAATTTCTGATTTATCTATCTAATCCCTGTCATGTGACATCTCTTTTGAATCGTCTTTTCCAAAGAGATGTCACAAGACAGGATTAGATGGAGAAAAAAATAATTGAGACTTTGACTTACGACAACATAATATATTGTACGATGTTTTATGAAACGGGTCCCAGGTATTTATGCTCCTGGTGAAATCCATTCTCTTCAACTGACAGTCCAATACTGAACCTGGTGCTTGAGCATGGTTTGGAACCTGGACCCATTAGTTAACCCATAACCCCATAAATATGCCTTTTTATACCTTTATTTTATTCATCCACTGAAGAAAATAGTTCCAATTTATACTGCTACAAATAAGAATCAAAAGAATTTGTTTCTATATTCAAGCAGATAATAACTTAAAGCAGGCTGAAAGTAAAGCAGAATGTGCCTTAAGGCACATTCTTCTTTACTTTCAACCTGCTTTAAGTTGTCACCTATTTTCAAAACTAGAAACAGGCTATGGGGTAATGGGATAAAGAGAATGGCTGATTGCCCTACATTAGAGTACTGATATTGACTGACATTGGCCCAATCACAATAGCGACATACTGTCTTAACTCTTTTCCCCATAAATACGCCTTTTTACTCCTTAAATGTATTCCTCCACTGAAGAAAAATAGCTCCAATTTGTATAGTAACTGTTATGACTATGTATTTTAAGAAATATTTTCTTTATTGTAGCAGATGGTAGCTTAAAGCAGGCAGAAAGTAACACAGAATGCGCCTTAAGGCGGTTAAGGTGCATTCTGATTTACTTTCAATCTGCTTTAAGTGGTCACCTGTCTTTAAATCTAAAAACAGGCTATGGGGTAATGGGTTAAAGCATCTTTGATAGCATTGTGGTGTGTTTATTATGCCAATTTAGCTATTATGTCGTTTATTATGCTGCATTTCTGTGGAGAATACTTCTATATAAATTTCAAATGCCTAATTGATCTAGACCATAGAATTTCCAATTTAACCATTTACCAGAGCTAAGGGGAGTATTTTAAATACTAAATTCTTTATTTCTGCATTAAACTCTATGGTGTCACTACTCATTAGAATCGTCTGGAAGAGGCAATTCTTAGTGAGTAGTGACACCATAGGATTTGGTGCTTTGATGAGTTAGAAAGTAGTTGATTTGTTCGGTTTACTCCCTCTTATCTGGAGCCCTGCATTTAAAGTATTTTCTTTAATAAACTGTTAGTGAAGTTACTGCTTCAAACCCTTTCTCAGCCATACTATGGGAATTTCAGCTTTAACCCTTTCAACACCATGGACTTGTTTAACACATTACCCCATAAATACGCCTTTTTACGCCTTTAATCGATTCATTCACTGAAGTAAATAATTCTAATTTATACAGTCATAAATATGTTTCATAAAAATATTTTCTATATTCTATCAGATGATAGCTTAAAGCAGGCTGAAAGTAAAGCAGAATGCGCATTAAGGCGCATTCTGCTTTACTTTCAACCTGCTTTCAGTGATCACCTGTTTTCAATGGGGTAATGGGTTAAAATGTACTTATTACATTTGCAAACAGTGTAGACCCAGATCAGAGGGCTCCTGTAGGAGCCCTCTGATCAGGGTCTACACTGTTTGCTTATTTATAGCAGTATTTATTAAACTACCCAGAATTCCAAGTAGACTGGTTACGTATGTCTGCAACCCTTTTACTGAGCTATCCTCTGCTTTAAATTGCTGCCTGCTGTTTTTCTCAAAGTCAGACGTCTGATCTGGATTTAAGCTGTTTGAAAGTGTTAGCTTGAATTTCCCTCCCTATAACAACTCCCTCCTAACAGCACACACAATATTTGTCTCCCATTGGGTGTTGTTGTAGAAAAGGAGCACTGTAATCCATTTCCGTCTGAATGGCCATTTAAGACTATATTGATGGTACTGGTAAGTCCTAAAATAAATTTCACCTGAAATCTTTGCTTAAGGCATTGTCGCGGCAGAAATAGCCTAATTGTCTTTAAAAAGCAGAACTGCTGCAACATGCAAAACTATATGTCTGTTACCATAGTAACAGAATGGTCATACATTATTTTATTAGAAACAGAGCTTCAGATAAGGGGAGTATTTCAAAAACTAAAATCATTATTTCTGCATTTAGCCGAATAAAAGTAAAGGGTAAAAATATGTCTGCTTTAACTGTCAGTCTGCTTTAAGCAACCATCTGTTGGGATGTTTGTAAAATAAGCGGCCCATGGGACATATTTCGCTCACCTGAAAATACCTGACAAAACGGATAGAATGATTTATGTCCCTTGGCAGGGTCAATTTTTACCCCAGGGGTATAATTTGATCAATCTTGAGAGAGGACCAGTCCTGTAGATGATGCTTTGTTACAAATATCTTAACCTTGTGTACTAGGGTTCCAGACAAAAAGAGATTTTACTTAGGTTTCATTTGAACAAAATGTTTTTAGCTCCTGTGACCTAGATATATGCAACCAACAAAAACCATTTCTTCAATATCCCTTTTAAAAGGACAGAGAAGTTTCAGAGAAGATGTTTGAAAATATCACTATAAAATTCTATGTAAAACTGTGAACCCCACCTTCACCCTTTAACTCTTTCCTCCCTGAAACTTTAAATAGACAGTTCCAATTTCCATTTAAGTCTAGTCAATTTCTGACTTTTAAGGGTTGTTTTTGTCAATGTTTGGCCTTATGACAAACAGTGAAGACCCTGTTCAGAGGGCTCCGTTAGGAGCCCTGTGATCTGGGTCTTCACTGTTTGTATAGGACAAGTGTATTATTCACATGTACACTGTTTGCAAAGGACGCCAATATGCGGGACTAGGGTTCAATGAGTTAAGGTGCATTAATATTCTGCTTTACCTTCAGTCTGCTTCAAGTGGTAAACAGTGTTCAAACTAGAAATAGGCTATGGAGTAATGGGGTAATAGGATAAACAAGAAGAAAGAAACTAAACTAATTTCTCAGACTTTAAGCATTTGTCCCATTTGCTCATTTAACAATTCAATGAAGATCTAAATAAAGTTCCAAGGACATGTTGAATGCTTTATTATAGGACGTAACTAATGCAGAAAGCTCTTTTCATAGCTTTCTGCATTACTGTTCTCCTGTAATAAGCTGCCATGGCAGCTACCATAACAACTATTAAACAAACTCCTTTTGAACGGCCATCAACCCTTTCCTCCCTGAAACCTCAAATGGACAAACTCTACTTTTTAATTTAGTCCAGTCCATTTTTGACTTTGTAGGGTTGATTTTGACAATATATGGCAAAATGACAAACAGTGTAGACCCTGATCAGAGGGCTCCTTAAGGAGCCCTCTGATCAGGGTCTACACTGTTTACATAGGACAAGTGTACTGTGCACAGGTACACTGTTTGCAAAGGACGCTAATATAGATGGTTGACTATAGGGTTCAAAGAGTTAAAATCTTTGCATGCTACCGGCTGATATATCTGCCACAGTGATTACCTTTGCAAATAGTTTGGCTCAAGATGAGACACCGCGTAACACGGTGTCTTATCAGGATCCAAACTCTTTGCCATTCTCACCCTGAATTTAAAAGAATTTTTTAGAATGCTAATTTTAGAACAATAGCAGAGGACAATAATTGTTGCAGACGAAAAATGAGAGCACCGCAAGCGGTACATTATACTGGCAAAGAAATATATAGTTTTATCAAAATATATTCTAATTTGTAGACTTTTAGAGCTCTGAGAGAATAAACAATACAGAAATAAAGCCTTTTCTAGCATATCCAGAGCAACAGATAAGGGAAGTTTTTCAAAACTTAAAATCTTTATTTCTGAATTAAACCCTATGGTGTCACTACTCATTAGAATCGTCTCTTCGAGACGATTCTAATGAGTAGTAACACCATAGGATTTGGTGCTGAAATGAGTGAGAAAATGTTGGATTTGTTGAAATAACTACTTCTTATCTGGAGCCCTGATATCTGAGTACACCAAGGGCAGATAACTCGACAAAATGATCCAATTTCAATAATAATCAACCATTTCAAGAACTATGCTTCTATAATTATACTGTGGGCAAACATAATCAAAATCCATTCAGAACTGTAGTTGCTATTTAAATATGTGTGTTAACATTGTCAAATAAGCCTTTTATAGAATATTTGAGTACACCAAGAACAGATAACTCTGTAACGAAATATCAAATAAATCTCAAACTTAACTCAGCTTCAGATCTTGATGCAATATATAACCTTTCTGTAAAGTTTCATTAATATCCTTCGAACTATTTGCCAAGAAAACTCTAGACAAGCTTTTATAGCATATATGAGTACATCAAGGGCAGATAACTTTGTAACGAAAAATTAAATAAATCTATACAACTCAACTCAACTTCAGATCTTGATGCATATAACATTTGAGTGAAGTTTCATTAATATCCCTCCAATAATTTTCCAAGAAAGCTCCGGATAAGCCTTTTATAGCATATTTGAGTACACCAAGGGAAGATAACTCTGTAACGAAAATTAGAATGAACCTTAAACTCGACTCAGCTTTAGATATTGATGCATATAACATTTGTGTGAAGTTTCATTGATATCCCTTCAATGGTTTTCCCAGAAAACTCCGGACAAGCTTTTTATAGCATATTTGAGTACATCAAGGGCAGATAACTCTGTAATGAAAATTTGAATTAACCTCAAACTCCACTCAGCTTTAGATCTTGATGCATATAACATTTTTGTACAAACAAAACGGGCGAACGGACGTTCTTACGGGAGGATAGTTATGTGGCTATTTTCTATTAATTTCTTTTGCGTGGCTAGCCACAAAACTGACTTTTTCTTTTTGCTCTAACTTGAAAAATAATGATCTGGAAGCTAACCCTACCCCTAACCCTATGTCCCACAACTGGCCAGGTTAATGTCACAAGAAATGGCCAGGTTAATGTCACAAGAGACGGCCAGGTTAATGTTTTTCAATTATGGGGCTAAGAATCTTAGCCACGTAAGTACCCTCTCGTAAGCACGAACAAACGGACGAACGAACGGACAGGGCCACACCAATATACGACCACCTTTAGAGGTTGGTGTATAAAAATTACCCAGCATGCAAAGAGTTAAACCTTATTTTCTCTAAACCAAATTTTTTGCTGAGCCTGGATTAGGGTTTGGTATTTAAAGGTTTTATTGTATCCTAAAACTTAATAATTACATTCCTCCCCTCCTTTGGGATATAAAGAAAATTTTCAAAATGTTTAAGACGTAAACCATAACATGTATAATAAAATTAGCTCGAATGGCCGACCCAAAAAAAGGATTTCTCTTAGATCAATAGCCATAACTGTCTAACTGAACTTAAAACTTAATTCTTTGAAAAAGCATGTACATGTATCTCTTTAAAGACAGGTGACAGCTAAAGCAGGATAAATGCAAAGCAGAAAGCTCCTATAAAAGCTTTCTGCTATACATTTTGTCCTGCATTAAGATGTCACCTGTCTTAAAGACATTTAATTCATTTTCATTTCAGTTGCAATTTAACAAACTTTGATGGTTACACAGTTTGAGGGGGTTTTGGTGCTTGATGTTTGGCTTTAGGGCACTTTCAAGGCCTAATTTCCCCTATGAATGCTATTGAAATGTTGTTGACTTTGAAATTGAATTATTTTAACCCACTAAATTATTATGACCCCCCCCCCCCCCTTCCCCCTATGCCAATTAACCCATTATTCCATAATTAGATACACATTCTAACGCCTTTAATTGATTCCTAAACTGAAGAAATTTTAAACAGTCAGAATATGTATCATGAGAAATATTTTCTATATTCCAGTAAAAGAATACTTACCTTAACCCTTTACCCAATAAATACACCTTTTTACATCTTTTATTTATTCCTCCACTGAAGAAAATACTTCCAACTTATAATGTAATGAATATGAATCATAAGAAATATTTTCTATATTCTAGCAGATTGTAGCTTAAAGCAGGCTGAAAGTAAAGCAGAATGCACCTAAAGACACATTCTGCTTTACTTTCAACCTGCTTTAAGTGACCACCTGTCTTCAAAATAAGAAACAGGCTATGGGGCAATGGGTTAAAGCAGGCAGAAAGTAAAGCAGAATGCGCCTTAATACCCATTCTGCTTTACTTTCAACCTGCTTTAAGTGGCCAACTATATCCAATACTATAGAAACAGGCTTATAATTTATGGTCTCAGTAAAGACTTTGGCAAACTTCAAAGAGAGTTAAGACATTTTTTATCAAGATATCACTTTTCTTTCAATGGAGCAGATGTTGTACTTTCCCCATACCTAAAACAATGACATCCATAATGCAGGAACTTAACCCTTTCCCTCATAGAAGCGCCTTTTAGCACATTTGATTTATTACTCCACTGAAGTAAATAGTTCCAATTTATACAGTCTTGAAAATGAACCATAAGAATTTTTTTCTAAATTCTAGCAGATGATAACTTAAAGCAGGCTGAAAGTAAAGCAGAATGTGCCTTTAAGGCACATTCTGCTTTACTTTCAGCCTGCTTTAAGTGGTCACATGTCTTCAAAACTAGAAACAGGCTATGGGGTAATGGGTTAATTAAGAAATGAATTGATTTTTTTCGCAGTTTAATAAAAATAAACCACAGAAAATGATCGGCAATTCCTTGAATTCGAGACAATTCTAAAGAGTAGGGACACCATAGGATTTTACTGAAATGAGTGAGAAAATGTTTGATTTGTTCGGTTTACTCCCTCTTGTCTGAAGCCCAGTTCAACATGAAGTAGATGTTGAGATATCGAAGCATACAAGGTATCCTATCTGTAAAACAGTTACAATTTATTTTATTCCATAGCAAAGGTTTCAGCTGAATTCTCTTCAATTTGAGTTACAAAGACTCCTGTTCTAACATAATAAATAAAACCGGCACTTTCATCTAATTCACTTTTACAGTAGACCACCATTAAATTCCAACAATTAAATAATCAATGGCTTCTCTTTAATGCCTTTGATAGATTCTATTTCTTTTATCGGCAGTGTCCTTGAAAGTGTTTTTATATTAACTCTTTTGCTGCTGCACTATCTTCTGCTTGAAGAAAACTGTCGTCTGCTTTGGTTTTCAGACTTTTCAAAATGATGAAAGACATTAACCCTTTGAACCCTAGTCCCGCATATAGGCATCCTTTTCAAACAGTGTACATGCGAATAGTACACTTGTCCTGTGCAAACAGTGAAGACCCAGATCAGAGGGCTCCGTAAGGAGCCCTCTGATCAGGGTCTTCACTGTTTTTCATAATGCCAAAAATTGACAAAAACAACCCTTAAAAGTCAGAAATGGACTAGACTAAAATGGAAACTGGGATTGTCCATTTGAAGTTTCAGGGAGGAAGAGTTAACACATTCAACGCCTCTAGCAACAAGCATATACAGTGTTCCCTCCATACAACAGCCTCCCAACAATGACTTCCTCCTTACAACTACCCTTGTCCCATGCAGTTATCTAAACCGGACAGTTATGTCTATCGCTTGTACTGCAGTTGCAATATCGTCTGCTTAAAATTGTTGTCTGTTTCTTTTTCTCAAAGTTACAAATAAATTGAAATTTCGATAAAAATAAATATAATAATGAGTGACAAACAGCTTGAATCCAGATCAGATGCTGCGTTAATACAAGCTGTTTGCAAATGTAAGCCAAGTCTTAATTGTCCCTCCCTATAACAACTCCCTCCGAACAACACACACAATCTGTGTCTCCCATGGGGTTTCATTGTAAAGAATGAGCAATGTACCAACGACGAATGAGTTAATACATTATGAACTGGATCCAAACTATTTGCTAAATCTTCAAGTCATACTTAGCACTCTAACTCTACTTTAGACAACAAACTTCAAGTATTATCAGGATTTCAATATTGTCCATACAAGAAGAACGGTTTAGTGTTTGTTTCCAGAACTTCCAAAAGACTGCAGTTTCTGAAATGACACCAGGGCTCCAGATAAGAGGGAGTAAAGTGAACAAATCCATTTTTTCACCCATTTTAGCACCAAATCATATGGCGTTACTACTCATTAAAATCGTCTCTTCGAGACGATTCTAATGAGTAGTGACACCATAGGGTTTTATGCAGAAATAAAGATTTTAGTTTTTTAAATACTCCCCTAATCAATTGCAATTGTTTACTAGGTAAACCATATTATAACTTAACCCATTACCCTATAAATACCCCTTTTTACACCTCTAATTTATTCCTCCACTGAAGAAAATAGTTCCAAATTATACTGTCAAAAATAAAATTCATAAGAAATATTTTCTATATTCTAGCAGAAAACAGCTTAAAGCAGGCTGAAAGTAAAGCAGAATGCGCCTATTGGCACATTCTGCTTTACTTTCAACCTTCTTTAAGTGATCATCTTTCTTTAAAACGAGAAACAGGCTATGGGTTAAAGTAATTATGCCTGGATATACTGCAAATGAACTCTCCCTATTGTTTTATTTATATGGATATAAAGACAATACTATGTGTGTCCATACAGAATCAGTTGATTACTTTATACTACGTTTAACATAGCAAACTGTGAAGACCCTGATTAGATGGTGCAGCTTTCTACTTTAATTTCAGCTTGCTGAAGGTAACCACTTTTATTGAAAACAGAAAACAAGCTATGGGGGAGGGTTAACCCATTACTCCATAGCCTGTTTATAGTTTTGAAGATAGGTGACCTTGCACTTAAAGCAGGTTGTAAGTAAAGCAGCCTGCTTTAAGCTATATTCTGCTAAAATATAGAAACTTTTTCAGACTTTTCTGATGATACATATTCATGACTGAATAAATTTGACATATTAACTTCAGACGAGGATTACATTAAAGGCGTATTTATGGGGTAATGGATTAAATTAATACAGGTTTGACAGACCATGTATGTAATTTCAAGCTATATGGAAAACTAAGATTACTACAATTGAATAATTTATGTACCCATATAATATATATACTGTATAATCCCTACTGTTGTCTGCCTTTGGTTTTCTCATTTAGACTTTTATTTTTAAGATTCCTGGTAACATGGGGTAAACCTTCCAACATTTTATTCTGTACGTCTCCATCAAACTCTATACATACATTAACCCATTACCCCATAAATGCGCTTTTTACTCTTTTAATTTATTTCTACAGTGAAGAAAATATTTCCAATTTATACTGTTATAAATATGTATCATAAGAAATATTTTCTATATTCTAGCAGATGGTAGCTTAAAGCAGCCTTAGGGCACATTCTGCTTTACCTTCAACCTGCTTTAAGTGGTCACTTATTTTCAAAACTAGAACCAGGCTATGGGGTAAAAGGTTAACTTTATGAGCAGCCAAAACATAGGGTTTGGAGTTTTTTTTAAACAAAGCCTCTCATCTGGGTTAAGATTGCTTTAACCCTTTACCTCATAGCCTGTTTCCAATTTTGAGGACAGGTGAACACTTAAAGCAGGTTAGAAGTATAAGCAGAATGCATACAAAGGTGCATTTTGCTTTACTTTCAGCCTACTTTAAGCTACCATCTGCTAGAATATAGAAAGTATTTCTTACAATACAATATTCATGACTGTATACATTGGAGCTATTTTCTTCAGAGAAGGAATAATTTAAAGGAGTAAATATGTGTATCTATGGGGTAATATGTTACAGCAGGTTGAAAGTTTATGCCCATTTCAATGGACTAATTGGATGCCCCAGAGAGAGGGGAGCGGATACAGAAAACATGGTGTGATGCCCTATTCTTGTTATCTCCCTATTCTTGTTATCTCCATGGTTCTTTCAGATGCCCGCAGTTTAAAGCACTGATACATTGGACCTCATTTTTTATAAAAGTCTTATCGGAAGTACTTAGTCCTCCAGTGAATCAAACTTTGTTTGGATTAAATACTAATTAAATTACTCCAGGGCTCCAAATAAAAGTGAGTAAACTGAACAAATCCACCATTTTCTCACTCATTTTAACACCAAATCCTATGGTGTTACTACTCTTCGAGACGATTCTAATGAGTAGTGACACCACAGGGTTTAATGCAGAAATAAAGAATTTAGTTTTCTGAAATACTCCCCTTATCTGGAGCTCTGTTACTCTACATCTTATCTTGGTCCAAACTATTTACAAGTCTGAAACTAGTGGCATTATCTGCAGGAGAGGCGTTAAAGAGGCTTACAACCAGATTTAGCATTAAATATAGTAATTTGTAAATATATGTCATGAACGCTTATATGGGCGGGTAAGAATAAGTTAAAGATGAGAAATTCAGTTTAAAAAATGCATTTCAATAAAAAAAATGTTTTACAGAGCTCTGGTGGGATTCGAACCGGGGACCTGGCATGCGGGGACAGAAAAGCAAAAATAAGGCAACCCCTTAGACCACTCAACCACAGGCCTATTCATATCTTTGGGAACGATTAAACGTACTTCAGTGTGTAGCAATGGAGAGTACTTAATTTGGCTTGGGTTTATGTCTGAGCCCGTGATCAATTTCTATAGCGTCTTTCGACGCAATTGATAAAGCGATGGAAAATATCTCAAGAAATTAGATTTGAAGACCTTTCTTAAAGATGTTTTTAAACTGATCATATTTTTCTTATGCCAGATGCATGATGATGCTACACATTTGGTTTTATTTTATTTTTGCAAATACACCATCCGGTTGCCAGTCGCTTTAACCCCTTCCTCCCTGATACCTCAAATAGACAATTCTAGTTTCCAATTTAGTCTAGTCCATTTTTTACTTTTAAGGGTTGTTTTTACAATATATGTCAAAATGACAAACAGTGTAGACCCTGATCAGAGGGCTCCTTAAGGAGCCCTCTGATCAAGGTCTACACTGTTTGCATAGGACAAGTATACTCCTCTCAGGTACACTGTTTGCAAATGACGCCTATATGCGTGACTAGGGTTCAAAGAGTTAATACAGGAGAGGCTTTAATACAACCAGTCTCACTAGGTGGCTTTGATTTTTTTCTGTATTTGTTTCATGAATAATATATGGGTAGGGTTAATTGGTATTGATGACAAATACATAAAGCTTTAGTTTAATTCACAGGCAGCAAAACCATAAAACAGAAGGCAGTCTTTGATTACATCAGTCAGGCTATCTCAGTCAAGTCAGCCTGTACACGATACCAGTAGTTTACTCTTTGCATGCTGGGTAATTTTATCGTCTGCAACAACAGTTTTCTGTCATCTGCTACTGTTCTAAAAATAGAATTTTCTAATATTTGTACAGGATACCAGTAGTTTACTCTTTGCATGCTGGGAAATGTTTTCGTCTGCAACAATTGTCGTCTGCTACTGTTCTAAAAAAGGAATTTCTAATTTTCTTTTCAAAACAAGGTTAGAGTGTCAAGCAGTTTGGATCCTGATGAGACGCCGCATTACGCGGCGTCTCATCTGGATCCAAACTGTTTGCAAAGGTAATCACTGTAGAACATATCCACTGCAAGCCTGTGGTACAGGATACCAGTAGTTTACTCTTTGAGCGTGTTCACCTGAGATCCTCGAATCAACCCGAGTTCCTCAGGTTACAGGTGAACAAACCGCGTTCGTACTCGAATGACGTCATATGACCTCTGAACAGAACTCTAGGCTAACCCAGTCCCTGCGCAGGGTTAGTCGAGTTTCAAAATGGCGTCAGAAAATGACAACGCAAAATCCCAATAGTCGGGTACCAGACTACCTAATTTGACCCATTACTTACTCGTCTGAAGGGTTTGTCGTCATACATGTGATATCTCCCGATATGGTCGGGAGCTCCCGAAATCAGACCTTTACTCACGATCTCCCGGTCGGGAGACGAAATCTCCCGATATTTCATGAAACCAGGTTCATTTTTTTCAATATGAACTTTTATATAATTTACCTCGTTCGCCGACTCTTAAAATCTTAAAATTGGCCTCAGAGTTCTCTGGCTAATCCATACACACGCTTATCACCAAAAGCTACTGATGCGTGTCAACACGTTACGCAATCGTCGGTAGTTTGAGTGTGTAGCACTATACATGGCATGTATATGGCAGGCTGCCAAACAATGTTTGACCACACGCGCCTAGTGGGGTTTGACATACATGCTTTTGGTGTTTTGTAGATCTAATTGGTTATCAAAAAAAGTGATTGACAGGTTCGCCCCGAATCGGAGACCTAGCAACGACAAATTTTAGAAGCGGTGATGCGAAGGATAAAGATCTATGTCGCCGATACGGGTCGGATTAAAATCGGATAATTGTCCGTAAGTTCTGGACAAGCACACATTTTATATGAAAGCTGATCAGAATTTAACATTTATGAATTGATTTCCACCACATAATACTTTGAATATTCACGTAACAGAAAAATACTTCGAAAATTATACCGTTACAAAATGACGGGGCGACTTAATATTTGCTACGGGAATCACGCATATTTTGTTAGTCTAAAAAGTTTTCCCCAGCATCAATTAAAATTAAACATTTGACCTAAATTCTTCTGTTTGCTACATACGATTTGTGCAAATGTATAATTATTAAGTTAGATTTTACAACCAATTACGCTCGTAAAATTGATTTGCAATCAGTTTTCGCGGTAGAAAATCTAGACGCGTTATTTCGTTGTTAAAACCACGCCCACTTTACGGCGCTAGTAAATGTCGTCTGCAGACGTTGTCTGCAACAATTCTCTGAGTTAATCTTCGTGTATTTTCTTTCAGAAAATGTCAAATTTTTTGTATCTAGACAAGATGATGCGGCGTCTCATCTGGATCCATACTGTCTGCAAACTTTAATTATAATAACAGATTGTTAAGTTGCTAACTCTTTCTAGATCTACTCCATCTAGACCATTTGAACAGAGACAGCACTTGGTATACACTGTCTCTGATTTGAACTACTTCATTCATTCTCTCAAGAAAATAGATATTATCATATAGTTCCAGTTTATCTTTACTAGTCATGAACAATATAAGAACCATAAGAAATAGTTCTTATATCCTAGCATATGGTAGATCTAGCTTAAAGCAGGCTTAAGCTTTTACTGAAGCAGAATGCTCCTGAAGAGTATTCTGCTTTACTTTCAGCCTAGATGCTAGAACAATAGGCCCATGTCAGTATTAGAAAAAACTATATCTCTGGGTGAAAATTGTCTCTGTCTTAGTGGTCTATAGACTTATCTATCCACTGATTTTAAAAAAAATAAGCAATTAGTGATTAACTTATGAAAATAGATAAATGTGTTGGATTTTCATCGCCTGCGCCTAGTTTTGTCGCGAAAAAAGTGTCGCGAAAAAAGCTCCCTATTTGGAACCCCAATCTCCCTATTAAAATTTCCAGATCTCCCTATTTGGGTCCAAGAAAATATCACATGTATGTTTGTCGTTCTGGTGAAAAGTGCGTGCGCATTCAGATTTTAGCGCTATTTTACGTCATTTGGTAAACTCTACTAGACTCGCGAGTCTCAGGTGAAAACGCCCTTTGTATGCTGGGTAATTTTTTCGTCTGCAACAGTAACTGTTGTCGTCGGATGATGTTCTAAAAATAGAATTTAGAACATATCCACTGCAAGCATGGTAAGAGTGAATCTACACTGACGAGATAAAGAAACGCCTCATTCTAATTCAAGGTACATTATGTTGTAAACCGAAATCAAATCATAGAAAAGAATTATTCCATTTGCATAACTGATCATTTAAGAGATCCGATGGACGTATTGGACAGCATTTAATGGTAAAATTATGCTTTAAATTTTGAATTTTGATTGTAGGGTCAGAACAATTTGACTGAAATAATCAGTAACGCGTGTGGCCACCTCTACTTGCAACCACCGCAGCAATGCGTCGTGCCATGGAACCACACAAGTTTCGTAACAGATACCTTGGGATCCTGGCCCACTCCTGATGGAGCGCTAACGTCAATTCTCGATCGTTGGCAGGCTGTGGTTGACGTAACTGGCCTTCAAGGTAATCCCAGACGTGTTCAATGGGATTGCAGTTCGGTGAACACGCAGGCCAAGGCAAAACGTTAATGTTACTGGTCTGTAAAAAGTTCATGGTGACTCATGCAACATGGGGTCGCGCGTTGTCATGCTGGAAGACCAGGCCGTGACGTTGGCGGAACATAGGGACAACCACAGGACGCAATATCTGGTCAATGTAACGCCTTGCATTGAGGTTACCTTGGCACACGATGAGTGGGGACTTAAATTTATAGTTGATGGCTGCCCCGACAATTACGCCGCCCCCAACGAAACGGTTGTGCTCTACAACGGCGTGGTCAGCGTAACGTTCATGGCATAGTCTGTAGACACGGATACGTCCGTCGGCGTTTCATATGTTGAAACGTGACTCGTCACTAAACACAACGTTATGCCAGCGCTGACCGAGATGGTTACGGGCCCAAATAAGACGTTGTTGACGGCGACGTCACATAAGAACAAGGCCACGATAGGGCCTGCGGCAGACAATACCTTGCTCTCTTAGTCGATTTCTTACTGTAAATCGACTAACAGGGCGACCACGATTACCTACCACTAGACGTGATGTGGATTCAGCCGTTACAAATCTGTTACGTAGATGGCGTTGACGGATATAATTATCCGTCCGTATTGACGTGACACGCGGTCTACCGGAACGTAGTCTATCATTAAACGTTCCTGTGACTCGAACACGTCGAACGAGACGCAATATTATTGAACGAGAGACGTTAAAACGTCTAGCGACTTGTTCTTGCGTTCGCCCACATTCAAGCATGGCCAAAACTCTGGCCCTCTCTTCAGAATTTAACCTCGGCATTATTAACAAGAGGGCCTGAAGGCCCTGATATCGCTCACCTGTTGTACTGAAGCTTGATAGCTTTACCTTTTCTGTTTCATCTGTTTTAATCTAAAGCCATTCAAATTTGTAGTATAGCATGTAAACAATTTTGGAATACAACCTCATAATTCTAGTATAGTAGAGTACACCAAGGGCAGATAACTAGGGCCTAAACAATACTGAAATGAAGTCTTTTCTATCATTTCAAAGTATATCAAGAGCAGATAACTATTGCCACAATGATTAGATTTCAACATTAATTGCACTCCTTTATGCTTATAGGTATATGTGTGTGCAAGTAAAATAAAATCCATTGAAAACTGTAGTTGCAAGAGTGTAAACGCTGTTCAATATGGCATTTTCAGCAATTCAAGGGAAGACAACTCTTGGCCTATTGGTCAGATTTCAACCATAATCACACTTATTTGATCTCTTATGGTCATATACAATCTGAGCAAGTTTGAAAAAGACTAGATAAAAATTGTTGCATCTAGAGTGTAAACACCCTTAAATATGGCATTTTCAGCAATTCAAAGGTAGATAACTCTCAACCTATACGTCCGATTTCAACAATAATCGAACTCATCTGAACTCTTATGGTCATATACAATCTGAGCAAGTTTGAAAAAGAATAGATAAAAATTGTTGCATCTAGAGTGTAAACACCCTTAAATATGGCATTTTCAGCAATTCAAAGGTAGATAACTCTCAACCTATTGGTCGGATTTCAACCATAATAAAACTCATCTGAACTCTTATGGTCTTATACAATCTGAAACAGTTTGAGATAGGTTGGATAAAAATTGTGGCCTCTAGAGTGTAAACACCCTTAAATATGACATTTTCAACATTTCAAAGGTAGATTACTCTCGACCTATTATTCTGATTTCAACCATAATCAAACTCATTCGAACTCTAATGGTCTTATATAATCTGAGCAAGTTTGAGATAGATTAGATAAATACTGTGGCCTCTAGAGTGTAAACACCCTTAAATATGGCATTTTCAGCAATTCAAAGGTAGATTACTCTTGACCTATTAGTCCGATTTTAACCATAATCGAACTCATCCGAATTCTTATGGTATTATACAATCTGAGCAAGTTTGAGAAAGATTGGATAAATATTGCGGCCTCTAGAGTGTAAACACTAAAATTGTTGACGACGAACGACGGACGACGGACATTCAAGTATTGCAAAAGCTCACCCTGAGCTAGCTCAGGTGAGCTAAAAACTCGTTGATTGTCAGAAAATCTCTAAAATGATGGTTGTGTGTCGACTAACACATGTACCAGTGCAATCATCACCAGATAAAACCACATGGTTGACACGCATGAGCTGCACATGTAAATGGTGCGCAGTTACATGAATTTAGCAATGCACTGGATAAAATCGTTCAAGTTTTAGTTTGTTCAATTTGTCGGTCAGAGTACATGTACATCTCCAATTTTCAGCCCAAATTTCCAATATGGAACGAAATTAACGCCACATTTCAATGAGGCGTTTCTTTATCTCGTCAGTATATTTATTCCAGTGCAAATTGTCTACCGCATATATCCAATTGATTCGATAAATATCAGCATATATGGTATAATCTGATGAGACTCCGTGTAACGCAGCATCTCATCAGGATCAAAACTGTTTCTGACCAATTTTTGAAAATAAATTCTATTTATAGAACAATATAGCAGACAACAATTATTGTAGCAGAACAAAAACAAGACTGCCTTCAATAAACGCTTATACCCCCCCAGTGGCATGAATCTATTCTAAAGTCCAAATTAGGTCAAGGTCAAAGTCAAAATCAAGTTTGGGTAATAAATAAATTGGTAATGGTCCAAGGCAACAACTGTATAAGTATCTAGGCATTGTTAGACAATTATGTTGATGCTAGACGAAATGGTAATATCTAGGTCCATTCAGTTTAACCATATTTTATTTCATAATACAAAATAGCCCATTTACAATATTCTAAGTCTCCGTGGCCTAGTGGTATAGTCACTGTGACTTACATCACTAAGCTCCTCACCGCTGTGAGTTCGAATCCCAGTAGGGTCGTTCGGATTTTTCATGTGGGGAAGCCTTCCAGCTGGCTTAATTGCGGAAGGTCGGTGGTTCTACCCAGTTGCCGATTTGTGCCTGAAACAGTGCTTAAAGGGCTTCTGGGGTCTTCCTCCACCTATAATTAGCTGGACGTCGCTATATGACTGAAATACAGTCCACACTCGTTAATCCGAATTTCATGGGACCAAGAAAAATAATTCGGATTAACGGGAGTACGAATTAAGCGATTGGATCGATTACAGTCACCTTGTATCAACTTTGTCATCTCCGGTCATCGTTTTTGATAGGGTGTCCTTCCCGTAATATTTCTTTTCAGTTAATGCATATACGTAAAAAAAGTTATTTTTTTTGTTTTGGCTTAATACTTATGCAATAATAATGATGTGCTTTAAATTTGATAACTTTGTTTAATCCCATAATCCAGTTAATGAAACCAACTAAACACAAACCTCTGTTTACTCTCTGCTACTTACGGACATACGCGTCGGTACCCATATGTGTATTCATAAAGACATTACACACTAGATACATGAACAAAACGGCACGTTTTACGACAACGGTTTTGATAACACCAATCATGAAATACATTATAATTTATCTAATACATTTATGTCATAAATATTAAATCGTAACAAAAGCTTGAAACTTCGAAAAACGGCGATAATACTTTTTCCGCATTTGTAAACGATTTACGTACGTACATGTACACACAGCGTTCAAAGTGAAGAAGCGATCTCAATATCGCAAAGAAGAATATGGTTACAAACATTTGAGCAACGTATGTCAACACCTTCCGCTTGTGTTTTTAAAGATCTCTACAGTTACTATTGGATATAAATGTGTTTAATTGGCCAATACTGCAAACATTGTGTACAGTCTTTAGGCGGTGTAATTAGTTTTCGCGAGTGTTTGGCGACGGTATGGTCTCAGGTAATTATGACCAGTCTGACACCGATCGAGGTGTGAAAATTGCACTTCGGATTAAGCGTGTCAATTTGAGGGTAAGTCTTTTCAAAGGGACCAGATTAATACTTCGGATTAACGGAAAATTCGGATAAACGAAATTTGGATAATGCGGAGTTGATTTATATAGAATAAGAAGGGGAAAGATCGGGACCGGGAGAAAAATTTGGTTTAACGAGAATTTCGGTTTAAGCGAGTTTGGATTAACGAGTTTGGACTGTACTGTTGAAAGCGACGAAAAATCAAAACAAATAAAAAAATTTAAGTCCAAATTAGGTCAAGGGTCAAAATATGCTTGGGTGATATTGATGGAATTTATAAGGAATGATCCAAGGCAGCAACTCATAGTATACCGGTAAATATCCAAGTATTTGATGAAGCACAGTGTTTAATGATGCTAGACCAAACGGTAAAATATAGTTAACCTGTAATGGACGCACGGAAGGATGTTAGGATGGATGGACGGACAGGACAATCTATATTATTATGCCGCGGGCATAAAAATACCCAGCATGCAAAAGATAAACATGTTGATTTCACACCAAGCATTACTTCATCAAATCAGAATCCTATGAATATGATACTCACATTCTTTGTGCCCAAAAACAGGGATCCAGATAAGGGGAGTTTTTCAAAATCTTTATGCTTGCTCAAAACCCTATGGTGTCACTACTCATTAGATTCTAATGAGTAGTGACACCATAGGGTTAAGTGCAGACATGAAGAAGAAAATGCTGGAAAACTTTTCTGGAGCCCTGCAAAAGGTTAAATTGTGAGATGATACTGAGATTAGAATGGCTCCATCTGTACTCGGAGAACTCGAGCACTGGCTGATTTATAGACTTATGATGGGTAGGGAATGGTTGATTTGTGTACTGTGTAAACTTTATTTATTTCACATCGATAACAATTTGTAGCAAATCACTCTCCATGGCTCGAATGGTGCTGTTTGTCGTTATTTCTGTGAGAAAAAACTGGAGTGTGTGGCAGAACTCTGATAAAGGGGGTATTTCAAAAACTAAAATCTTTATTTCTGTATTAAACCCGATGGTGTTACTACTCGTTAGAATCGTCTCTTCGAGATGATTCTAATGAGTAGTAACACCATATGATTTATTGCTGAAATGAGTGAAAAACATTGGATTTGTTCAGTGAACTCCCTCTTATCTGAAGCCCTGCTTATCCTCATTTAACTCGTTCAACACCATGGGCCTGTTTTAAATATACTCACTACATTTGCAAACAGTGTAGACCCAGATCAGAGGGCTCCTATATTAAGGAGCCCTCTAATTTAGACCAGTATTTACCCAGAATTCCAAGTAGATTGGTTCATGTTTAGGTATAACTGAAATGATCCTTAAGGGAACTTATAACCCACAACAGTTCCTTAGTGTTGAAAGATTTAAACATGATGGGAAAACAATGTAGCCTCTCACATTCTACACCAAACATGGATTGATATCAAAGTGAATTTGACTGCATTTGCGAGAATGCAAAGCCAGAACATATCCCCCTCCTTTGCTTAACCTTTTTTCCATATCCCCCTCCTTTGCTTAACCTTTTTTCCATATCCCCCTCCTTTGCTTAACCTTTTTTCCATATCCCCCTCCTTTGCTTAACCTTTTTTCCATATCCCCCTCCTTTGTTTAACCTTTTTTCCATATCAACCTTTTTTCCATATCCCCCTCCTTTGTTTAACCTTTTTTCCATATCCCCTTCCTTTGCTTAACCTTTATTCCATATCCCCTCCTTTGTTTAACCTTTTTTCCATATCCCCCTCCTTTGCTTAACCTTTTTTCTATATCCCCCTCCTTTGCTTAACCTTTTTTCCATATCTTTTTCCATACCCCCCCCCCTCCTTTGTTTAACCTTTTTTCCATATCCCCCTCCTTTGCTTAACCTTTTTTCCATATCCACTCCTTTGCTTAACCTTTTTTCCATATCCCCCTCCTTTGCTTAACCTTTTTTCCATATCTTTTTCCATATCCCCCTCCTTTGTTTAACCTTTTTCCATACCCCCTCCTTTGCTTAACCTTTTTTCCATATCCCCCTCCTTTGCTTAACCTTTTTGCCATATCCACTCCTTTCCTTAACCTTTTTTCCATATCCCCCTCCTTTGTTTAACCTTTTTTCCATATCCCCCTCCTTTGTTTAACCTTTTTTCCATATCCCCCTCCTTTGTTTAACCTTTTTTCCATCTATCATGCATATACAGCAAAACCTCTGTTTAACCACCACTAAATTATATTAAAACAAACTGCAGACAAACCAAATGTTGATGGACTAACAGTGGTATGGATGTACAAACGGACAGACTCACGGACAGACAGGGCCACACCAATATACGACCACCTTTAGAGGTGGGCGTATAACAAACAAACAGACAAACCAAAAACAATATGCCCCCAACCATAGTTGTGTGGGGGCATAAAAATCCATATGGATTTTTACAAGGAAAGGATAGAAGCATGAAAAGACATCCCTATGAGGAATAGCAAAACGGAAACCCTCCTTAAAAGTTAGCAGTCACCTGTCTCAAACACATAAAACAAACTATGAGGGAAAAGGTTAAGTTATGTAAGCATGATAGATTTTAAGATGGAATTCTGTCTGTCAGTTCATTATCATGTCTTCTCCACCCACAGGCTACACACTGACAGTTCAGTCTATGATAAAGCAGGGCTGCCATTTCTCCGAAATTTTCCTAAATCTTCGGATTTTTTTCCTAGTACATGGTAGCTTAAAGCAGGCTGAAAGTAAAGCAGAATGCGCCTGAAGGCGCATTCTGCTTTACTTACAGCCTGCTTTAAGAAGTCGCATGACGACAAAACTAAAAACAGGCTATGGGGTAAAGGTATGATTCGTAAAATCGCACTTGAAAAATGCAAATTTGGAAATCTTAGGATTTTTCATGTCAAATTATGGCAGCCCTGATAAAGTAAATGTCTTTTATTAATTATAACCCTATATCCAATAGCCTGTTTCTAGTATTGAAGATAGGAGGCCACTTAAAGCAGGTTGAAAGAAAAGCAGAATGTACCTTAAGGTACATTCTGCTTTACTTTCAGCCTGCTTTAAGCTAACATCTGCTAGAATATAGAACATATTTCTTACATTTTATATTTATGACTGTATAAAAGGGAACATATTTCTTCAGTGGAGGAATAAATTATAGGTGTAAAAAGGTGTATTCATGGAGTAACAGGTTAAAGTACCTCAAGACAAGACATTTTACCTTCTTCTCCACATAAATACTTAGGGACAACACCTCTTCCTTAACCCATTTACCCATAAAAATGCCTTTTTACGCCTTTAATTTATTCCTACACTGAAGAATATAGTTCCAATTTATGCAGTCATGAATATGTAAAATAAATAGTTTGTGTTTATATTTTAGGTGTTAGCTTAAAGCAAGCTGAAAGTAAAGCAGAATGTGCCTAAATGTGCAATGTTTATCTTCTTCTTTTTTTCAAAAATAAACCTGGTCACTTTTCAAAAGTTATAAAGTCTGTTTAGCATGAAGAGTTGAAACATTCAAAGAGTTCCAGCCAAAATAACAAAATCCAATGTTTGTAAAAAATTGACATGGGAAAATATCACCATGGAAATGCCTATCATTATTGTCTGTATGCAAGCTCTGTCCAATATTCCAGAAAATCAGGATGTTTCAGGGAACTGTTAGCAAATAAACCTCTAATTTGGTGCGGTTAAGTAAACGAAGCTAAATAATGTCCATTCTTGCGGAAAATCACCACAACTACACAGAAATTACACAGTGTGAAAATCACTTCTCACTCAATATATCGCTTCTGATCCTCTGAAGAAATTCTGTATTATTGTAAGCTTGGTTCAATAACCCTTTTTTGAATGTCGAAAAGAAGATTTCAATAACATTTGCAAGCAGTTTGAATACTGATCAAAGGTCAAGAAACCCTATGCTTGATCAGGATTCAACCTGAGCTTGTAACTTGGATCATACTGTATCCAGTATATAGAAGACAAGAGCCAAGATGGCTCTAAATTGCTCACCTGGTACACCATGTAAAACTTGACCTACAGTGACCTGGATTATGACCCAACATGACCCACAATCAACTGTGACCTACATTTCAATGACGCAAACAGCTTGAGCAAGTTTCATTGAGATCAATTTTTATAATTTGACCTAGTGACCTAGTTTTCGACCTGACATGACCAATATTGAAACTGGATCAATGTGGCAAACATTTTGGCCAAGATGCATTAAGATCAAATGTGATTTGAGCTTTTTAGGGTATTAACAAGGCTCTATAATATGAACCATATTCAAAGTTGACTCAGACTTCATCCAAGGCAATATTCAAACTAATTCATTTTCAAATAAAGTGCAAAATCAAGGTTTCTAGAGTGTTAACAAGGGTTTTCTATGATTTGACATACTGACTTTGTTTTTAGACTGAAATGAACCACATTTAAACTTGACTTTTATTTTAATAAGACAAACATTTTGACCAAGTTTCATTAAGATTTAATGAGATTTGTAGCCTCTAGAGTGTTAACAAGATTTGTCTTTGATTTGACCTCAATACCTAGTTTTTGACCGGACAAAATCCACATTTAGCCTTGACCTAGATTTGATGTATGCAAACATTTTAACAATATTTTATTCAGATGGTAAGAGATTTGTAGCCTCTAGAGAGTTGTACAATGTTTTTCTTTGATTTGACCTAGTTACCTACTTGTTGACCTGACATGGCCCACATTCAAGCCTAAGCTTAGATATCAATGAGGCAAACATGTTGAGAAAGACTCATTAAACTTCAATGAGATTTGTTACATTGTAGCCTCTAGAGTGTTAAAGTTTTTCTATGATTTGACCTAGTGATCTAGTTTTTAACCCTATGTGACCCATATTAAAACTTGACCTAGATATCAATTTGACAAACATTCTGACTAAGTTTTATTAAAATCAATTAAGATGTGTAGCCTTTAGAGTGTTAACAAGGTTTTCTATGATTCCACCTAGTGACCTAGGTTTTGACCGAACATAATTCCCATATTCAATCTGGACCAAGATTATCAATTTAATGTGGCAAACATTTTGACCAAGTTTCATTCAGATCCAATGAGAATTGTAGCCTCTAGAGTATGTAAAAACTAGGTTTTTCTAAGATTTGACCCCGTGACCTGGTTTTTTACCTGACATAACCCACATTCGACCATGACCTAGATTTCTTATCATCAAGTTTCATAAAGATAGGATGAAATTTGTAGTCACATCAGCGCCATAGTGGGCACCTCAATTCCCTGTGTTGATAAATATACTCTTATGGGGATTCACTGATAGCTAGCTTTACCCATTACGCCATAAATATGCTTTTTTACGTCTCTAGTCTATTTCTCCACTGAAGAAAATAGTTCTAGTTTATACAGCTACAAATATGCAAAATAAAAAATGTATGATTGTATTTGGCTCATTATTTCCTTAACCCATTAATCCATCAATGCGCTTTTTTATGTCTCCAATTTATTTCACCACTGAAGAAAATAATTCTAGTTTCATATGTAGTTATAAATATGCACAATAAGAAATACATTTTATATCCTAGCAGATAGTTGCTTAAAGCAGGAAGAAAGTAAAGCAGAATGTGCCTTTTAAGTGGCTATCTGTCTTTAAAACTAGAAATTAAGAGACTGAGGAAATGGGTTAACTCATTACCCCATAGCCTGTCATTAGTGTAGATGATAGGTGATTAACTTAAGCAGGTTGAAGACAAGCAGAATGTGCCTTAATCCCAAACCAAAATCGCACACTTAATTAAGCATGCAGGAAGATTGCGATAAGATTGCAATAAGATTGCAGTCGCAATCTAAGTAGGCGCGCACTACCTTAATTTTAAGTGCGTGCTTGTTTGGCACGCTTGCAAGTGAGCGATTAAAAGAATCGCAACCTTGATTATTAATTTTTAAGCATGTGCAGCCTAAATAAGCGTGCATTCTTACTAGTGCGCTAGTGTGCAAGCGCACAAGCATGCAATTGGAACAATCGCAATCTTATTAAGTGTGCTGCACGCTTAAATTAAGCGTGCATACAGGCCTCCGCATGCTTAAATTAAGCTTGCATGCGTGCAGTCGCGCGCTTATATTAAGCATGCAGCCTCGCGCTTAAATTCTTGCAAGAATACGGTCGCAAGCTTAAATAAAATGTGCATACAGGCGACCGCACGCTTATTTGTGGGCATGCACGCTTAAATTAATCTGATTATTGGAAAAATTACAACTGTTTAAACCATCCTCCATATTGGATTGTTACATCAAAAAATGATCTTGACAGTTTAAACAAAAGGGCCTGAAGGCCCTGATATCGCTCACCATTTGTAATGACGCCTGATAGCTTTACCTTTGAATTTCACCCATTTTATTCTAAAATCCATTCAAGTTTGTCGACCTACTGAATAGTATAGTAGAGTACATCAAAGGCAGATAACTAGAGCCTAAACAATACTGAAATTAAGCCTTTTTCTAGCATTTCAAAGTATATCAAGGGCAGGTAACTAATGCCACACTGATTACATTTCAACAATAATTGCACTCCTTCGAGAACGTATAGCTACATCCTTTGTGTACAAGTATAATCAAAATCCATTGAAAACTGTAGTTGCAAGAGTGAAAACGCTGTAAAATATGGCATTTTCAGCAATTCAAAGGTAGATATCTCTTGATCTATTTGTCTGATTCCAACCATAATCACCCTTTTTCCAAATCTTATGGTCATATACAATATGGGCAAGTTTGAGAGAGCTTGGATAAATATTGTGGCCTCTAGAGCGTAAACACTGTTAAATATATCATTTTCAGCAATTCAAAGGTAGATAACTCTTGACCTATTGATCTGATTACAACCAAAATTGAACTCATCCGAAGTCTTATGGTAATATACAATCTGAGTAAGTTTGAGAAAGATTGGATAAAATTTGTGGCCTCTAGAGTGTAAACATCGTTAAATATGGCATTTTCAGCAATTCAAAGGTATATAACTCTCGACCTATAAGTCTGCTTTCAACCATAATCAAACTCATCTGAACTCTTATAGTAATATACAATCTGAGCAAGTTTAAGAAAGATTTGATAAAAATTGTGAACTCTAGAGTGTAAACACCGTTAAAAATGGCATTTTCAGCAATTCAAAGGTAGATTACTCTTGATCTATTTGTCAGATTTCAACCAAAATCAAACTCATCCGAACTCTTATGGTCATATACAATCTGGGCAGGTTTTAGAAAGATTGGATAAATACTGTGGCCTCTAGAGTGTAAACACCGTTAAATATGGCATTTTCAGCAATTCAAAGGTAGATAACTCTTGATCTATTTGTCCGATTTCAACCAAAATCGAACTCTTCCGAACTCTTATGGCAATATACAATCTGGGCAGGTTTTAGAAAGATTGGATAAATACTGTGGCCTCTAGAGTGTAAACACGGTTAAATATGGCATTTTCAGCAGTTCAAAGGTAGATAACTCATGACCTATTTGTCCGATTTCAACCATAATCGAACTCATCCGAACTCTTATGGCAATATACCATCTGAGCAAGTTTGAGAAAGATTGGATAAAAATTGTGGTCTCTAGAGTGTAAACACTAAAATTGTTGACGACGCACGACGCACGACGGACGCCGGACGCCGGACAATCAAGGATTGCAATAGCTCACCCTGAGCTAGCTCAGGTGAGCTAAAAACAACAACATTAAACAAATAGCATTTCATTCTTTTCAAATAAAAAGAGTATAGAGTAATATTGGAAGAATAATTGTTTAATCTATTTATGCTTCATCATTTGGTCAGCTGCATGAATTTGAATACAAACAACTTGCATCATTATATACATGCAATTTGTTTACATCAGTCTGATTTTGAAGCAAATCAACTGAAAATCTCTGTAACATTCTTTTAAAAATTATTAACTAGCTATAGCTAGCTGCTTCAGAATACAATAAAACATACCTGTTTATTATCTATCCTGATATTCTTAATTGTATGACTAAAACTTGCAATTTGGAGAAATTGTTCCAAAACTCTGTAAACACACTTCTTCTATCTGTGTTTGAAGATATGAATTTGGAGCCAAAACAGTCCAATCAGAATAAGGTTTACTTCTTCAGTGAGCCAATGAAATGACTTCTATCAAACACTCAGACATTATATTATGCTTGCAGAGTCATCTTATGGCGCTAAATTGCGCGCTTGTTGCAATCTTAAACAAAACTTAAGCCTGCGGTGGAAATCCTCACCGCACACTTAATTTGCTTTTATGGCGCTAAATTACGCGCTTGTTGCAATCTTAAACAAATTTAAGCCTGCGGAAGCATGCAGTGAAAATCCTCACCGCACACTTAATTTGCTTGCACGCTTCTGCACACTTATTTATTAGGACTGCATTCTTATTAAGTCTGCAATAAGCGTGCGCATGCTTGTTGCATGCTTGTCACGATCTTCCCACTTGCTAGTATTTTGGTTTGGGAAGGCCCATTCTGCTTTTCTTTCAGCCTGCTTTAAGCTTCATCGGCTAGAATAAACAAAATATTTTTATGAACCATAGTTATCACAATATCATCATCATCATCAGATTTTTGATTAACCCATTACCTCATAAATACACATTTTTACGCCTTCAATTAATTCCTCCACTGAAGGAAATAGTACCAATATACATAGTCATGAATTTGTATCATACAATATTTTTGAAATAGTCTATTAGATGATAGCTTAAAGCAGGCTGAAAGTAAAGCAGAATGTGCCTTAAGGTGGTCGCCTATCTTTATAACTAGAAGCAGGCTATGGGGTAATAGGTTAACATGCAGGGGTGGGAGCATTGTCCACACCAGTGGGCTCCCTTCCAGGTAACTGGCTAGCTGCACGCATGGGGGTTCTTACACAGGATCTCCAGGCTTTACTATCATGTGGGTCAACTGTTGCGGTATAATATTATAATTACAGTATAATATTTTAATTACAACTATTTTCCTTAGTGGAGGAATAAATTCAAGGCGTAAAAAGGCGTATTTATGGGGTAATGGGTTAACACAACCCCTGTCAGCCTAGCTCTACTGGAACAGTCGTCATAATGGCCGACATTCTTGTAGTCAAACCTCGCCCACTATTGCCCATATATCTATTCTCTACGCCCACCAAATACAATCTCCTCCCTTCTTAACTGGAACCAGTAGACAAGACACCGCTTGCCCTGATTCCATTCCGGCGCCAGTTTGGAAAAATGATGAATGTGTTTAATAAAAGGAGAACTCGGTGAAACTATATTCCAGATTTTACTACTACAGCTAGTGTATCGTCATATCAGCTATAAAACCCGTATTGATCCATGTCAGCAGAATGGAGGGGTTGACTTAAAATCATAACAAATCTAGGCCGGTCTGTAAAAAACCCGCTGTCCAGCGACTGTGACCAATATTATTCAAGCAATATACCATCAGCATAAATGATAACCCAGACAATATAGGAATATGATTTACAATCAGATTTGTGTCAACAGTTATTATGCAGAAAACATTAGTATTTACAAAATTTGCAAACAGTGTAGACCCTGATCAGAGGGCTCCTTTAGAGGGCTCCTAAAGGAGCCCTCTGATCAGGGTCAGCACTGTTTGTCATCATTCAAATTATTTCAGTAACACCCCTTCTTGACATAATTCCGGTAGGTGTAAATTGGTAAAGATTCTGGAAATGGACGAGTACATTTTTCGTATGTCGGCATATCATAGTAAACGTTATGAGGTCTGTCAGTGAAAGCTAGTAAATAAAACTGGAATACTTCTGGCCTACAACAATCCATTTCACCCCTGACACTTCAAATGAACTGTTCCAATTACATGTATTATGACTGTTTGTCACATTACATTACAAAATGACTAACAGTGCATGCAGACCCTGATCTGGGTCTTCACTGTTTGCATTGGGCAAGTGTACTCTTAACCCTTAGCCCGCCAAATAAATTGTCGTCTGCTATATTTCTCGTCTGCTTCAAGTTTCAAATTGCTTCAAAGTTGCTCAAAATTGCTGAAAATGTTGTCCGAGTGTCAAACAGCTTGGATCCAGATGAGACGCCGAGTTACTCGGCGTCTCATCCGGATCCAAGCTGTTTGCATATGGAGCTATAGTCGTGACTGGCAGGCTAAGGGTTAATGGTGTGCTATTTATTAATGATGAATATCCCGTTACCCCATAGCCTCTTTCAAATTTTGAAGGTCTTCAAAATTAGAACAAGGCTATAATGGGGTAACTTCTTAAAGGAGGTTGAAAGTAAAGCAGAATGTGTCTTAAGGCGCATTCTGCTTTACTTTCAGCCTGCATTAAGTGATCACCTGTCTTTAATGTAATAAACAGGTTATTGGGTAAAGGGTTAAATGAACAGAATTGATCTTTCTAACCTCATGAATACAGGGCTGCCATAATTTGACATGAAAAATCCTAAGATTTCCAAATTTGCATTTTTCAAGTGCGATTTTACGAATCGTACCTTTACCCTTTTTCTTGTTTTGTTGACATGCGACTACTTAAAGCAGGCTGTAAGTAAAGCAGAATGCGCCTTATGGCGCATTCTGCTTTACTTTCAGCCTGCTTTAAGATACCATGTACTGGGAAAAAATCCGGAGATTTAGGAAAAATCCGGAGAAATGGCAGCCCTGTGAATATATTTCATGTCTCTATCTTGTAGAATAAAGAAAGTATTTCTTACACTGCATATTGGTGACTGTACGTATCAATCGAAACTATTTTCTGCAGTGGAAGAACAACTGAAAGGCGTAAAAGGGCGTGTTTATGGGGTAATAGGTTAAACTCGTCACAAGGGTTGTATGGGTTAAGCTGGAACCCTTAAATATCTTATAGACATTCATTAATCTCTTTTAACCCTTTATTCCATAAATATATACACCTTTAAACACCCTAAATTTATTTCTCCACTAAAGAAAAGAGTTCAACTTTATACACTCATGAATACTTCGGGTTACCATAAGAAATACAGAGCACCAGATAAGGGTAGTTTTTCAAAAACTAAAATCTTTGTTTCTGAATTAAACCCTATGGTGTCACTACTCATTAGAATCGTCTCGAAGAGACGATTCTAATGAGTAGTAACACCATAGGATTTGGTGTTGAAATGAGTGAGAAAGTGTTTGATTTGTTGAAATAACTCCCGCTTATCTGGAGCCCTGGAAATATCTAAGGTGCATTCAGCTTTACTTTCAACATGTTTTATGGCAAATGGTCATCTGTTGTCCATACCAATGAGAGGCTATGGAGTAGTGGGTTAATAACACAACCCCTTTGGGGAAGTATTGACTTATTCTAGAACTGTTTTAACTTAGGCACATATTGCTTTACTTTCAGCATGCTTTTACTACCATAAATGCTAGAATAAAGAAAATATGTCTTACAATAAATATTCATGACGTACTGTATAAATTCAAGAGGCATAAAAAAGCATCTTTTTGAGGTAAAGGGTTATGGAAAAGGTAACAGTTGGTCTTATAAGAATATTCTGATATTTCATTATTTATGCAGGGTAGACATTTAACTACTCCGCACTCAAAGATATGCAAACAGTTTTTATTTGGATCCGATCAGGCTGGATGTGTGAAATTTTCGGTTCATATATAAAACTTAAAGTATTTGAAACCAGGTTAAATCTACAAATGTACTTTGAATTACCTTTTTTCTAACATAAACTTTAACAACTTATACTTTTGATGTAAATTTAAGTATTATTTTAAACCATAAGAGAAAAAATAAGTAATAATCATGTTATTAATAATTTTACACAAAAAGGGAGGTAATAACTTAAAAACTAATATTACTGACAACTTATACATGAATTAACTCCCTTTTAATAAGAAAACTGCCTTGGGGCTACCTCGTTCTCATTATTTCAAGATAAGGCCATGATATACATGTACTGTCAAACTTGTATTATGAGACCACCGATTGCAAAAGCCTGGTGATTTTTAAATACAAGAGGCAACTTAATAGTGCAGGTCAAAAGTAATGCAGAAAGCTCCTTTAAGGAGCTTTCTGCATTACTTTTGTCCTGCATTAAAACGCACCTGTCCAAATAGCTACTTAAACATGTATCCTCTTTTCAATAGTACCTTAGTACAAGTTTAACTGTATTGATAAACAAAACATTGCATAACTAACTGTCAATGGTAAAACTATAATATTACAGTCAAACCCGTGTTATTGAGCTCAGTAACCACTGACTTGGGTCTAAGAGAGTTGATTGCTAAATGCAGGATAAAAGTTATGCATTACCTTTGTCCTGCATTAAGCTGCCCCTGTCATGAATACTAGAAAATATCCTTTTTTTTTAGTGATCGCTTAATGCAGGTTTCACTCAGTGCATACTTTACTTCTGTCATTATTTGAATATTACTGAGTGATTTGTATTGGATATTTATTGCATTTTTAACTCTTAACCCATTCCCCCATAAATACGCCTCTAGTTTATTCATCCATTGCGTAAAATAGGTCCAATTTACACAATTATAGAAATGAACTTAAAGAAATATTTTCTATATTCTAGCAGATTTTTGCTTAAAGCAGGCTGAAAGTAAAGCAGAATGCGCCCTAAGGCGCATTCTGCTTTACTTTCAACCAGCTTTAAGTGGTAAATTGTTTTAAAAACTAGACACAGGCTATGGGGTAATGGGTTAACTAGCATGCTGGGTAATTTTTTTTGTCTTCAACGTTTGTCGTCTGCAACACTGTTCTAATGTTAGAATTTTCAAAATTTCTTATCAAAACATGGTCCGAATGGCGTTTACGTTTACGTTGATACGAACCCGCCGTCAAAATTGACTACTATGATTCGGCTTCTTTATGCGGTGTCTCATCAGGATCCAAACTGTTTGCAAAGGTAATCACTGTGGCAGATATATCCGCGGCTAGCATGCAAAGAGTTGTGGCAGATGTATCCGCGGCTAGCATGCAAAGAGTTGTGGCAGATGTATCCGCGGCTAGCATGCAAAGAGTTGTGGCAGATATATCCGCGGCTAGCATGCAAAGAGTTGTGGCAGATGTATCCGCGGCTAGCATGCAAAGAGTTGTGGCAGATGTATCCGCGGCTAGCATGCAAAGAGTTATTTATATAAATACAACACAAACATGGCATTTTGACAGTGCAAATATTAAGTATTTTCATTGACTGTGTTAACCGGTACATTACCCCATGGCCTGTTTCTAGTTTCAAAGAGGGCTGACCACTTAAAGAAGGCTTTACTTTCAGCCTGCCTTTAAGACACCATCCCGATAGCATAATATTATAGACAATATTTCACATGTTATAATATTCATGACTGTATAAAGTTGGAACTATTTTCCTCAGTGGAGGAATAAATTACATGCGCTAAAAGGCGTATTTATGGGGTAATGGGTTAAAGCAGGTTATTTTTTAGTAATATTCTTTAAGCTATCTGATAATCTTCTGTGCACTCACTAAACATGAATTTTTTTTCCCTATGATGCATATTCATGACCCTATTTAAACAGGAATTTTTTTCTTCAGTCAAAAAATAAATTAAAGGTCTTATAACTTATGGAGTAATGGCGAAAGCTAATTAACTACATTATTACAATCCAATCAGCCGATAGTCACAGTCACATCAGATAAGGGGTGAATACAGTGAAACCCCTCTAAACCGGACATGTGTGGGGACAACATAAATTTCCGATTTATAGGGGTTTCCGGTTTAGAGGGGTTTTAACCCAAAGCTTAATTGTTTCTAGTATGAAAGAAAGCTGATCACTTAAAGCAGGTTGAAAGTAAAGCAGAATGCGCCTTAAGGCGTATTCTGCTTTACTTTCAACCCTCTTTAAGCTATTATCTGCTAGACTATATAAAATATTTTTGATGATACATATTCATGAATGTATTTTCTTCACTGTGTGAAGGAATAAATCAAAGGCTTCAAAAGGCACATTTATGGTGTAATGGGTTTAATTAAAGAAGGGTTGGAAACGGGACCAAATTTTGGCTGGTTTAGAGAGAATTCAGGTACATGTATATAGACAGAGCTCCAGATAATAGTAGTTTTTCAAAAACTTAAATCATTATTTCTGCATTTAACCCTATGGTGTTTCTACTCATTAGAATCGTCTCTTCGAGACGATTCTAATGAGTAGTAACACCGTAGGATTGATGCTGAAATGAGTGAGAAAATATTGATTTGTTCAATTTCCTTCCTCTTATCTGGAGCCCTATGTATAGAGATTCTGGTTTATGTGGGTTTCACTGTATTCCATACATGAAGCATTGCAGAAACTTGTAATTACATTTCCCCCCCAATCTGTTTGATGACAATTTGTCAGCCTTTAATTTATTGGCTTATTCACTACAGAGTTTCAGAATTTAAATTTCTTCAAGAATCATGCAAATCTAAATATTAAATCTAGGGCAGCCATGTTTGACAATTCCACACAAACTGCTCTCTGCTTTTCTAATCACACACTATTTCACCCCTTTATATTGCCAGAGATAGTCACCCTCGTATAATAACTCTTTAAACACAATGGACTCATTACATTTGCTAACAGCGTAGAGTCTGTAGACCCAGACCAGAGGGCTCCTAAAGGAACCATCTGATCTGGGTCTATCTACATTGTTTGCTAACTTAGACCAGTATTTATTAAACTACAAAGAATTTCAAGTAGACTAGTTCATGTTTTGGTCTACTGTGACAGGGCTGCCATTTCTCCGGATTTTTCCTAAATCTTCAGATTTTTTTCTGGTACATGGTAGTTTAAAGCTGGCTGAAAGTAAAGCAGAATGCGCCTTTACTTCCAGCCTGCTGAATGTAGTCACATGTCAACAAAACTAGAAACAGACTATGTGGTAAAGGTACGATTCGTAAAATCGCACTTGAAAAATGACATGTCAACTTATGGCAGCCCTGCTGTGAGACTTGTTTCTTAAATTGATGATTTGGTTTGAAAAAACCCTTTAATATGAGTTTGTCATGGCCTCTCTGGACAGGATAAGAATTGGTTTGTGATAATTTGTGCACAAGTCCCATTTGCTTTTACTGTTACTTTCTGGCCTCTGATCAGGTTCTACACTGTTTGTTGGTTTGATATATATTGTTAAAATTAATCCTTAAAAGTCAAAAATGGACTCTAAATTGAAACTAGAACTGTCCATTGAGGTTTCAGGGAGGAATGGGTTAAGTGGTCACCTGTCTCCAAAACAAGCAATAAGTTTATAATGGGGTAATTAAGGGTTGAAAACTCTTTGAATGCAAAGTAATTTTGCATCTGCAACATTAAATATTGTCTGCTACAGTTCTAAAATTAGAATTTTCAACAATCTGTTTTCAAACAGTTGGATCGGAATGAGATGCCGAGAGATACTCGGCTTCTCATTTTCTTCCAAACTGTTTGCAAAGAAAATCACCTTTTCGCTGCAAATTAGTATATATGCAAAGAGCTAAACCTCCCCTTCTTTAAGTTCTAATACCATGCTAGTGGCGGCTATATCCCACAGTGATTAAATTTGCAAACAGTTTGAATCCTGATGAGATTGCCGCATTATGCGGAGTTTCATCAGGATGTGAACTGTTTGACACTGACCCCATTTTGAAAAGCAATTTAGGAAAATCTATTTTTAGAACAACAGCAGACGACAATTTGTAGCAGCCGAAAAAATTACCCAGCATGCAAAGAGTTAGAGACCTAATTCATGACTGTGATCATATTTAGTGGTATTTCTATCCATTACGACCACAACAAGCTATCATTTCCCACCAAATTAATGGAGCTATAAAAAGTCACCAATCTTCCATTTACGGAACGGGTTCCTAGGTTCCTCCAAGTGCTCAGAGATTCTGCAAGCATTGATCACCAGGGCTGCCATTTCTCCGGATTTTTCCTAAATCTTCGGATTTTTTCCCGTCGCAGACGGGTCTGTTTTGTATTTTGACCGCAACTCTATGAAACAATTTAACCAATCAGGAATGATCAGAAATCCTGGTCAATGATCACGTGCTTGAAATGCAGTACTCTTATCGGCCAATGGCCTAGACTGGCGTTCTGTTATTTTTTCACATCAATCTTGCGAGTGTAAACCTGGCAAAACATTGAGATGCAGTCTATGTCATCATTTCTAAATTTACAATGTAGCGTGGATAAGCTCTAAATTTAGCATGTGGGAAAGTCTGTTTACGAAAGATGTTAAGTCAGAATCGGTGTATACACTTGTCTCTGGTTAAGTGAATACTGTACAGTGGAGAATGTGTTATCCTGTTTACGCTAAAACTATTATTTGCAGTGCAAACAATTTGGAACCAGATCAGACGCCGGGTAACCCGGCGTCTGATTAGGCTCCAAACTCTTTGCCACCAAGATAAACATGAAATGTCAGAATTGTCCAAAAGTTGTTCTTTTCTACGTTTTAGTGTTTTGCGTTTGCGTACGTTTGCGTTTAAACGGGAAAGAATAACAGATTCTCCACTGTACCCCACACAAAACTTTAACCTGCGACGGAATATCTTTTTTAAAGATATTTCTTGTTTCTAGTACATGGTAGATTAAAGCAGGCTGAAATAAAGCAGAATGTGCCTTAAGGCGCATTCTGCTTTACTTCCAGTCTGCTTTAAGCAGTCACGTGTCAACAAAACCAAAAACAGGCGATGGGGAAAAGGTACGATTCGTAAAATCGCACTTGAAAAATGCAAATTTGGAAATCTTAGGATTTTTCATGTCAACTTATGGCAGCCCTAGAATATAGAAAATATTTCTAATGAATCTTATTTGTAACAGTATAAATTTGAACTATTTTCTTCAGTAGAGGAATTAGTTAAAGGCGTAAAAAGGCGTATTTATGGGGGAATGGGTTAATTAATTCCATAGCTTGTGTCAGTTTGTACTGAAGATAGCACAAAGTAGGCTGAAATTAAAGCAGAATGTGCCTTATAAGGCACATTCTGCTTTACTTTCAATCTGCTTTAAGTTGTCAAACATGCTGTAGAGTAAAGGGTTAAAGAGACTCAGATAGCCAGAGACTCAGATAGCCAGCTGGTGAATTGGCAGAAAAGAATGAAAATCACGATAAAAAAAAGCGAGTGTGCTATTTTTATTCAAAGGCCACTATAAAATTTGATTATTGACATGATTAAATACTCCAAGAAACATCAATGGATCCCACTGCTATTGATTTCATTTCCCACGTTGAAACTCTCACATCTTGATGTAGAAAAAAATTGTACTTATAATTCTTAACCCTTAACTTCTTAGATACACACTTTTACCCCTTTAATTTATTCCTTCACTGAAGAAAATAGTTCCAATTTATACAGTTATGAATATGTTTCATAAGAAATAGTTTCTATATTCTAGCAGATGATAGCATAAAGCAGGCTTAAAGTAAAGCAGAATGGACCTTTAGGCACATTCTGCTTTACTTTCAACCTGCTTTAATTAGTCTGCTTTAAGCTATATACCATCTGCTAGAACATAACAAATATTTCTTTACAATCAGACCCCTGAAATGTCAGGATACACAGAAGCGACTTTTAGCGTATTTAATTTATTCCTCCGTTGAAGAAAATAGTTCAAGTTTATATCCTTATGAACAATTACCACAACAAATATTGTATATATAGCCTAACAGATGGTAGTTTAAAGCAGGCTGACAGTAAAGCAGAATGTGCCTTAAAGGGCATTATGCTTTATTTTCAACCTGCTTTAAGTGATCACCTGTCTTTAATATTATAAATAGTTTATTGGGTAAAGGGTGAACTCATTCTTCCACTGAAGAAATTATTTCAAATTTATACAGTCATGAGTATGTATCATAAGAAATATTTTCTGTTATCTAGCAGATTGTAGCTTAACCCATTGTCTATTTCTAGTTATGAAGACATATGACCACTTAAAGTAGGTTGAAAGTAAAGCAGAATGCGCCTTATGGGCGCATTCTGCTTTACTTTCAACCTGCTTTAAGATCACAGCCACTTACCATCTGCTAGGACAAAGAAAATATTTTCTTATGGCACATATTCACGACTATTTAACATTGAACTATTTCCTTCAGTGGAGGAATAAATCAAAGGCGTAAAACGGGGTATTTATGGGGTAATGGGTTAAAGAAAGTATAGCAATTAGGGAGAGGGTTAATCTGTCAACTTAACCCATTACCCCATAGCCCCTTTCTACTTTTGAAAATAGGGGATCACTTAAAGCAGGTTGAAAGTAATTAAGGCACATTCTGCTTTACTTTCAGCCTGTTTTAATTAAGCTACGATCTTCTAAAATATAGAAAATATTTCTTATAGAACATATTCATGACTGTATAAACTATTTTCTTCAGTGGATTAATAAAATAAAAGCGTATTTATGGGGTAACGGGTTAAGTAGTATTCAGAGTGTGATAACTAAACCCTATAAGATCACCACGTTTCAGCCACGACAAAGAACAAATGTGCATGCCCCAGGCTAAACCAATCCTTAATTGATACAAATAATCGAATTACATACATCTATTAGTGAGGAATGCCTCATTTTTATAAGCCTGTAAAACAAACAAATGAACTTCACTCCATGTGTCTGTGGCAAGTGAATTGTTTTGACTGCCGGAGCAGCTTTGTTTACCAAGGGCTTGATTTACATAGAAAATAATGGTAGATCTACCTTATGGTAAAGCAGGGCTCCAGATAAGAGGGGGTAAAACTGAACAAATAAAACATTTTCTCACTTATTTCAGCACCAAATCCTATGGTGTAACTACTCATTAGAATCGTCTCTTCAAGACGATTCTAATGAGTAGTCACACCATAGGGTTTAATGTAGAAATAAAGATTTTAGTTTTTGAAATACCACCCCCCCCCCCTTATCTGGAGCCCTGGTAAAGGTTTTCATACAGGGGAGAAGACACTGTTCTTTCCCAATATATGTATTTGTGCTAAAACAATTATTTCAATTGCAAACAATTTGGAGCTTAGATCAGACATGGGGTAAACCAGTTTCTGATATTTTCACAACTTTGTCATTTTCCACATTTAAATTGCATTACTTTTATATTAAGTTTTTTTTTTTTTAATTAACCCTCCCCTGGATATATAGAACTACCTACCGTGCAGTGGTTCTGGGGCTTAACCCTTATCCTGTGGTAATATAGTCTGCTTCGAAGTTGTCATCTGCAAAATTTGTTAAATCTAGATTTATATAGTTTTTAAGTAAAGAAACCTAAAGACGAGTGTCAAACAGTTTGGATCCAGATCAGACGCAGCATTATGCGGCGGCTGATCTGGATCCAAACTGTTTGCAAAAATTAGTAAAGTCGCGACCAGCAGGCAAAGGGTTAACTGTCATAGGGGATGGTTTTGTTTATTTGACAGAGATATATACCCTCTGTCAAGAACTAAAAGGAAGGCAGGTCAAAGGTTTTGATCCAATGCGCTCTATCCTAACAAGATGTGATAAGCCAAATCATTGGATCTCATTATTCATCGGCGCTATATGATCTAGCTATTTTGTGGCGCAGTGCGTTAAAACCCAACGCATCCATCTATCCATCTGTTTAACCCTTTACCCCATGGTCTATTTCTAGCTTTAAAGGCAAGTGACCACTTAAAGCAGGTTTAATGTAAAGTAGAAAGCACCTTCAGGTGCATTCTGCTGTACTTTCAGCCTGCTTTACCCTGTGATCTGCTATCTAGAATTTATCACATAATTTGAGGTCTGGGAGTTGTATAAAGCGATTGTATAAATATCGTAATCCACTAGTGGAATATCGTTTTTTGGGCTCCGGCCAAACTTGTTCGCCCACTAGCGCTGCATGTAGCGAGACGCCAGATGACGTCATTTACTATGACGTTAACGCAAACAACGCAACGTTTTGGCAGAAATTCTATATAGCAGAGGGTCTACAAACTACGGCTTCAATCAGTTTAATAGGTCCTTTAACGTGTTATGTGATAAATAGAATCTCACATTCGTGCTCATTATTTATCATTTTTAATAAACTCGTTGACTAAAATGAATATGACGCTCGCCAAGGCTCGCGTCATATCATTTTAGTCAACGAGTTTATTAAAAATGATAAATAATGAGCACTTATACAAGATCCTCTATATAAACAATATTTCTCACGATACATATTCATGTATATTAAGAAACTATTTTCTTCAGTTGAGGAATAAATTAAAGGTGTAGAAAGGTGCATTTATTGGGTAATGGGCAAAATAAGGAAAGGCACCTGCACATACTTGCAGACAAACCAATATTACATAATAAAGAAAGTGATGAACACACACCAGCTGCTGGGTTGTCAGATATAAGTCAGGCTGTCATAGCAAGTGAGTTTAATTTGCTACCAGTATTGATCTACATCCTATAGGAATAGATGACTGATGGAGATTCCATGATACTGGTTCCTTGTAACTGACAGAACGCCTATTGTATTTAATACTTGTTTAAAGATAAAATAATATAACACTGGTTAGCTGGTAGCAATCATTAAAATACTTGTTTACTGATCAAATCATATAATAAAGGTTAGCTGGTACAGTGGAGAATCTGTTATTCTTTCCCGTTTAAACGCAAACGTACGCAAACGCAAAGCACTAAAATGTAGAAAAGAACAACTTTTGGACAATTCTGATATTTCATGTTTATCTTGGTGGCAAACAGTTTGGAGCCTGATCAGACGCCGGGTTACCCGGTGTCTGATCTGGCTCCAAACTGTTTGCACTGCAAATAGCGTAAACACGTTGATTGGGAAAGAATAACAGATTCTCCACTGTAGCAACTTGAAATTTTAGGAGTCAATGAGTTTGAGATCACATGACAATGCCTACCGGTATCTCATGAAAACTGTGTATATTGATATTCATAAAGTATTGTTTTTTAAAGAGGCTAGCAACCAGATTTAGCATTAAAAGTAATAATTTGTAAATATATGCCAAATGCTTATATAAATGGGTAAGAATTAGTTTAGGATAAGAAATTCTGTTTAAAAAATGCATTTCAAAAAAAGAAAAAGAAGAAGCTCTGGTGGGATTCGAACTAGTGACACTTCAAGCGGGGACAGACACGCAAAATAAGGAAACCCCTTAGCCCGCTCGACCATGGGCTATTCATACCTTTGGAATGGATATAATGTACTTCAGTGTGTAGCGATGGAGAGTACACAATTTTGCTTGGATTTATGTCTGAGCCGGTGTTCAATTTCTGTTGCGTCGGATAAAACGATGGAAAATGTCTAAAAAAGGAAGATTTAAAAACTTTTCTTAAGGATGTTTTAGACTGGTCATGTTTTCTAATGCCAGATGCACAATAATGCTTGTTTTATTTGAGCATTGTCTTTTATTTTTGCAATTAAATACACCATCTGGTTGCGAGTCGCTTTAAAACCCTTTCCGAACTTATTATAAATTGTTTTACTTTTTCGATGCTCATAAATTTCTTTGTTACTTTTCCAAAGTTAGAATTTTCTCAACGATTCAAAACTGTGTCAGAGTGTCAATCTGTTTGGATCCTGATGAGATGCTGAGCTACTCAGCATCTCACCTGGATTCAAACTGTTTGCACAGGTAATCACTGTTTCACCATATAAGGCATATAAACAGTTAATTGATGGACATCCCATGATACTGAACAATGGATGGTGATCCTATGTATTGATATAGAGTACACAAAAAAGACATTCTATATCTCCCTGATAATCAAGATAATAAACCCTTACCCAGGGTTCCAGATAAGAGGGAGTAAACTGAACAAAAAAAGCATTTTCTCACTTATTTCAGCACAAAATGCTATGGTGTGACAATTATTAGAATCGTCTCGAAGAGACGGTTCTAATGAGTAGTGACACCATAGGGTTTAATAGGTGCCTGCTCAAAGCAGGATGAAAGCTATAGGAGCTTTCTGCTTTACTTTCATCCTGCTTTAAGCTAGCATGTCTAAAACACAATCAACATTATAAGATTTCTGTAGGTGGTCAAGTTTAGGAATAGTTAAAGGTATATTGTATGGGGGCAAGGGTTATTTAACCAACAGCTGGTGGAGATAAAATCTTCCCACACCTCACCAAAAATTACCAAAATAAGAACAAATACGGGACACATGTGCCAATCAAGGATCCAAATAAGCATGAGTAAAAATGAACCATTTTGCCTATAGTTTTTGACTCTGAATCCCTGTAGTGTTACTTTCTCACTGTTACAGCAGAGGTTTTAAAAAGTTTAAACTTTTTTTATTTTACATCAGTGTATGAAACATATTACAGTGGAGAAAACATTATTCTTTCCCAATAAACGCGTTTACGCTAAATCTATTATTTCTAATGCAAACCGTTTGGAGCCAGATCAGATGCCGGGTAACGCTCCAAACTGTTTGCCGTCCAGGTTAAACTCAATATTCAGAATTGTCAACAAGTTGTCATTTTCTTCAATTTTGTGCAATGCCTTTGCATTTCGTTTACGTTTAAACGGGAAAGAATAACGCTTTCGCCACTGTATGTTCGTACAATTCATAACTCTGAATGGCTTGAACCGTGGCATGTATGTATGATCTTTGCTGTGGGAGGAAATCAGAGTGCCATGAAAACCCATGTCTCTAGAACTGACAGGCAACCAATGTACCATCTCACATACTGCTCTGACCCAGGGTCCAAGGTTATAAAGCATGTAAGCTGAGTCTGAGTTTGTTCTCAAGCATTTGATTGGTCAGATTTGAGCCTAGGCTCAAATCTGACCAATCAAATGCTTGCGAATGACTTTACACTCAACTCAAAAGCTTTATAACCTTGGACCCAGGATCGAACTTGGGACCACATTGGTGATGACACCTGCCAAAGGGTTTGATTGACACTCAAGGAATACTGGCTTTTTCTGGACCTCTACTAATTCTTATATTGAAATGTATTATCTAATAGACATAACAATGAAACTTTTGAGTTTGTTTATTCTTTGCTAGAATCATCATTGCAATCCATTCCAATTTGCCATAATATGGCCTGTACAGGACTTTTAACCCTTTACCTGATAGCCTTGTTTCTTATATTGAAGATATGTGACTACTTAAAGCAGGTTGAAAGTAAAGCAGAATGCGCCCTAAGGCGCATTCTGCTTTACATTCAGTCTGCTTTAAGCTATTAACTGCTAGAATAAGGAAAGTATTAAATATGACACATATTCATTACGGTATAATTTGGAACTATTTTCTTCAGCGGATGAATAAAATGAATGTGTTAAAAGTCGTTTCTATAAGGGAAAGGGTTAAGGACTCAATTTGTCTAATCTTGACTCATTACCCCATAGCCTGTTTCTAGTATTGAAGACAAGTGATCACATAAAGCAGGTTGAAAGTGAAGCAGAATGCGCCTTAATACATACAGACACCAGCCAGCCAGTCATACAGACAAAGTCGGGTGATACTCTCTAACCCCTGCAACCACTTTTAACCCATTACCCGGCCATAGCCTATTTCTAGTTTTGAAGATAAGTTACTGCTTAAAGCAGGTTGAAAGTAAAGCAGAATGCGCCATAAAGCGCATTCTGCTTTACTTTCAGTCTGCTTTAAGTTACAATCTTCTTAAGTGGAGGAATAGATTAGAGGCGTAAAAAGGCGTATTTATTGGGTAATGGGTTAACTTTATGTGCAGGTAAAATGACAGTTCAAGACATGTCTTCAATCCAGGGCTCCAGAGTATTTCAAAAACCTAAATCTTTATTTCTGCTTTAAACTCTTTGAGACGATTCTAATGAGTAGTAACATCATAGGATTTGGTGATAAAATGAGTGAGAAAATGTTGGATTTGTTTGGGTAACTCCCTCTTATCTGGAGCAATCTCATAAACAGGTCTGGAGATATTCATTTGCCAATCCCATCTACCCACATTTGTAAACAGTTTGGATACTGATCAGATGCTAAATAACTTTGCATAAGATCAGATTCAAATCTGTTTGACACTTGTGTCAAAGTTTCTTCAGTCAAAATACCAAAATTGTTAATTTGAAAGAAAAAGAATACAGACAATTATTATGAAAGGGAATGATTTCATGCCCAAATACGTGTATAAGTCAATTATCAGACGTTGACATTTTCATGGTATAGGACACACAACGCAGTTTTCTGTTTCATCTTAGAACTGAAAGGTTAAAAGCAGAAAGTTCCAACAAGTCTGTAACCCTTTCCTCCCTGAAACTTCAAATGGACAATTCTAGTTTTCAATTAAGTCTAGCACATTTTCGACTTTGTAGGATTGATGACAGTGTAGACCCTGATCAGAGGGCTCCTTAAGGAGCCCTCTGGTCAGGGTCTACACTGTTTGCATATGACAAGTGTACTCCTCACAAGTACGCTGTTTGCAATTGATGCATATTTGCGTGACTAGGGTTCAAAGAGTTTTAATACAGAATAACTATGAGGGAAATTGAAACTCATTGAACAGGTAACTGAGAGAAATTGATTACAGTCAAACTTCGATATATCAAACTCACATAACTAGAATTATCAGTTATTTCGAAACATGAATTGCCTTATTTCAAGCTCGGTTTAGGCTAAAATACCTGTGTTTCATAGTTAAAATGTGGCTGAGCCGCGTTTGAACTTTGAAACACAGGTATGTTCCATTTAACCGAGTTCGAGATATAAAAGTTGGACTGTACTACAAACAGTTTTGATCCACATCAATCATTATTAACTAATCATCAGATATTGATACATTAATATTTTGTTTTTCCATTCAGCTGAGATTTTTTTTTAAACGATAGCACTTAAAGACTTTTCCTCAGTCCATTGATGGACCCCCCCCAATCGTCTGGATAGGTGTGATGTTAACTTTCAAAGCATGTGCAGTACAAGCTATACCTATCTCAATTTACCTGGTGAGGCCCAGATTTATAATACTCATGCTCTAGTGATTTTAAATAGTTATTTCTAACCAAACTATCAAATATAAAGGTCGGGTCTCACATGAGAAGCTTCAACGGTTCTTTGCTACCTACATGTCCACAAGACCCATGCTTTTTTCAAGGAAATTGTCTGGCAAGGTGTTATAATCGAAAAGTCGTCAGGAGATGCAGAATACATCTACTCCACATTAACCCTTGTACTGTCGACTTTCATTTTATAAATAAGAGTCAGGGTACATTGACACTTGAGGGGTTTGTTTTAAAAAATATCTGAAACTAAAGCAAACAGAGCAGACCCAGATCAGAGGGCTCCTTCAGGAGCCCTCTGATCTGGATCTACTCTGTTTGCAAATTATGTATATAATAATTTTCCTTAAATTAAAGGTTAAGAGTGCAGCGATCAGCAGCATGTGCTTTATCAGCCTAATGATTTTTGAATGATGCCCCACTGACATATGAAACAGCTGCTCAACATTTTATTGTCAATTTATTTTTTATTTCTTTTCCATTGAAGAAAGCCAAGAATGGTTGTCAAGCAGCTTGCACCCTGGTCAGAATGGTTGGATGTTAGTCCAAAGATTGCCATTGCCAAAGTTTAGAGTTAGACATTGCAATTAAAGATTGTTATCAATTATTCTAACACACCTAGCGCATGCCCCTATATAAACAAAGAAGGAACATATCTGTGTTTGAATTCTCAATAAAACACGCATGTGCTGTAATGTCTTAACTGACGTCATAAGGCTTCGAAAATGCGTACGTCAAGAAATGTAGCGCCCTTGCTTCGGTGCTTATTGAGGTTAAATTGAAGTGTTATAAACAAAATAATAAATTCATACCAGTGTTTTATCGTGCAATAAAACACGGGTGCATTCTGCCTTACTTTCAACCTGCTTTAAGCATTAAGCGTCACCAGTCTTTAATACCCTAAGAAGCACGCTATGGAGTAAAGGGTTAATATTGTTTTCAGATGATGGCTATATTAAAGATTTTTTCCCCGGGTTTTTCCATCAGGACACAGTGGTCAATAAATCCTGACAGCTGTATAGCCCGGCAAGCTGATTAAATAATTGGCCTAGTAATGTCAGACTATTATGACCAATCAAAGACTGCTTGTTTTCACTGATAAAAAAATAGGCCATTGCTTAATCCATTACACCATATATATGCCTTTTTACACCTCTATTTTATTCCTGCATTGAAAAAAAATAGTTCCGTTTTATCATGAACGTATATAGAGACAAACGTTCCTGGTTTTAAACAGTCGTAAATATGGGCCATAAAATAAATTATTATATTCCATATCGCAGTAGGTGGTAGCTTAAAGCAGGCTGAAAGTAAAGCAGAACATGCCTTAAGGCGCATTCTGCTTTACTTTCAACATGCTTTAAGTGGTCACGTACTTGTCTTCAAATCTAGAAACAGGCTATATTGGAATAATGGGTTAATCCATTCTCCACAAAAGCACTAGGATTCTTTTAAGTTAACTAGAAGCATTTCACCACTCCTCCTTCTATGAGCAATGTATATCAACGCTTTTTTTTAAATCAGTGTACAACCAAATCAGACAGCTCCTGAAGGAGCTGTTTCATCAGGGTCTACATTATTTTCTTATAGCATCTGTCTGATATGTGTTTGTAATAATTCCTGGATGAAATATGCTGCTGGAATATACAGCACTCCCTCTCTACAAAGGCTCTCCCAACAACGATTCCCTCCTTACAACGACGCTTGCAGCTCTTCCCCCAAAGAAGACAATTATGTCCAACCTATTCATGGCTGCAATGTCGTCTGCTTAAAATTATCGTCAGCTGTTTTTCTCAAAATTACATATTGGATATTTTGACAGAAAAACCTGTTATGATGAGTGACAAACAGCTTGAATCCAGATCAGACGCCGCATTATGCGGCGTCTGATCTGGATTCAAGCTGTTTGTTAATGTAAGCCAATTTCCCTCCCTATAACGACTCCCTCCGAACAACGCACACACTTTTGTCTCCATTTGAGTGTCGTTGTAGAGAAGGAGCGCTGTAGTGTTATGATACTGTTGTCTGTTTTTATTACTCAATTAACCCTAAGTTAGCGGTTGTAAAAGAGAGGTTTCACTGTATGTATTATCAGTTTGATTAACCCATCATCCCATAAATATGCCTTTTGACGACTTTAATTTATTCCTCCACTGAAGGAAATAGTTTCAATTGATACAGTCAGGAATATGTAGCAAAAGAATATTTTCCATATTCTATCAGATGATAGCTTAAAGCAGGTTGAAAGTAAAGCAGAATGCGCCCTAAGGGGCATTCTGCTTTACTTTCAACCTGCTTTAAGTAGTCACCTGTTTTCAAAACTAGAAACAGGCTATGGGGTATTGGGTTATCCCATAACCCCATATACAGTAAACCTCACTTACAACGAACGCGGTTATAACGTACACTCGGTTATAAGGAAAGTTTTAAAATCCCCGAATCTGACCCTTCTTTGTTCTATATAAAATAATATGGTTATAGCGTACTCAGTTATAACGAAAACTGAGCTATAGCGTACACCATTTTCCGGTCCCGATTCATCAAATTTCATTAAAATATCATCGGTTATAGCGTACCCTCGATTAGCGAGTGTTTCAACTGTATGTCGCCGAGAAATTATCAATCGATAGTTACCTCACAGGTAAAATGTTTGTCAGCGATTGTCTTCATGCTTTGTGTGTAGGTGTGAGCGATATTAACAGACAATTATTATGTTGGAATGACTTAAGATATGAGTGTCAAACAGTTTGAATCCTGACCACACACCGCATTGGGCAGCGTCTGGTCTGGATCCAAACTGTTAACAAAGTCAACATTAAGTGATAAACGGGTTGAATAAGTCTACAACTGATCCATGTGTTTGTTCCTCCAAGTAAAGTGGTTGATTGATTGATTATAATATTGTTTTGTCAAGAGTAATACATGTATTAGTTATTTGTTGCCCCGTAATGCGGAATTGTTAGGGCCTCGTTTTCGGTATCTCAGTCACCTGCAAATTAGGGTTTTTCCGAAAGTGAATGAAATTTTTAGCCTGGCATGGAACTGAGGCATGGATGCAAATGGGGACCAGTCGTCAAAGTTTTGTCCGATAAACAATGAAAATAAACGAGCTGTCATGTTGAAGGTAACAAACTTGCAAATAACTGAAATACTATTTCGTTAAAACATAAATATTCTTGTTTGCCAAATTTATAATGTTCCATTTAAACACATAGGTTTACACATGTACACAAGTACATGTCTTGTGTTCGTTATATGTCCGATCAGTTTGTTATACTAACCTCGCCTATAGCATACTAGTCTGCTATATGGTTATAACAAACTTCGGCTATAGCGAACACTTTTTTGAGGTCCCGAGGTGTTCGTTATAAGCGAGGTTTACTGTAGCCTGTTTCGGTTTTTGAAAAAAGAAAAGGTGACCACACAAAGCATGTTAAAAGTAAAGAAAAATATGCCTTAAGGCACATTCTTCTTTACTTTCAGCCTGCTTTCAGCTATTATCTGCTATGATAAAGAAAAATATTTCTAATGGTAAATATATATTCATCACAGTATAAAGTGAAACTTTTTCCTTCAGTGGAGGAATAAATTTGAGGCGTAAAAAAGGCATATTTATGGGGTAATGGGTTAATGACTCGAAAGAGATCAGTTGATTATTAAACTAATTTGCACTGTTGACTATTGGGGAAAAGGGTTAAAACACCTGCCTCTGTTCCTTCAATTTAAATAACAAAACTTCATGGGATGAATCCTCTGCAGTCTGATGCTTGCAATATTACAGCGCTCCCTCTCTACAACGACACCCAAAGGGAGACAAAAAGTGTGTGCGTTGTTCGGAGGGAGTTGTTATAGAGAGGGAAATAGGCTTACATTTGCAAACAGCTTGAATCCAGATCAGACGCCGCATAATGCGGCGTCTGATCTGGATTCAAGCTGTTTGTCACTCGTCATTATGTTTATTTTGTCAAAATGTTCAATATGTGACTTGAGAAAAACAGCAGAAGATAAGATTAAGCAGATGGCATTGCAGTCATGAATAGGTTTGACATAATTGTCTTGTATAGTGAACTGTGGCAAGCATCGTTGTAAGGAGGGAGTTGTTGTAGGGAAGGAGCACTGTACAATATTACTGGATATGTTACAATCGTGTCCAATATTCTGTATCTAATTACTCTAGATGTCTACTACTGATAAATAGTCCTTTATCAAGCTGTCATTAACAAAAAGAAGCTCTGACAGGCTTTTCTGTATAAGGCAGGTGGAAGCCTACTGCAGTACAAATTTAATACAGGAAACTTTCTGAATTACTTTAAGTTAATAAACCCTTTGAACCCTAGTCCTGCATAAAGGCGACCTTTTCAAACAGTATACATGTGAAAAGTGCACTTGTCCTATGCAAACAGTGAATACCCAGATCAGAGGGCTCCTTATGGAGCCCTCTGATCTGGGTCTTCACTGTTTGTCGTAATGCAAAACATTGACAAAAACAACCCTTAAAAGTCAGAAATTGACTAGAGTAAAATGGAAACTGGGTTTGTCCATTTGAAGTTTCAGGGAGGAAAGAGTTAACATAAAACAACAATTCTATTTCAATGTAAGGTTGTTTAAGGCATTCATCCCTGAAACTTCCAATAGACAATTCCAGATTCCAATTAAGTCTAGTACACTTTGTGACTATATTTGGGTTGATTTTACAACATATTGCTATGTTGACAAGCAATGTAAACCCCGATCTGAGGGCTCTGATCAGGGTTTACGCTGTTTGCATAAGACAACTTTACTCTGCACAGGTACCCTGTTTGTAAAGGATGTCTATGCTTGTTGCAAGGGTCCAATTTGTTAATACAGATTTGGCTGTAGGGCAGCAGATGGTTTGTGCATGTAAGCTATATCATTAGTACAGCTGCTCTTGAATAAGACAGTGTAGACTCAGTTCAACCTGCAGTTCAGCATCTAAAAGATGACTCGATCAACACATGCAACGATGTGACAGACTTTTCATTAGAATTAAAGCACAGCATTTCTTACCCTCACTGGAGCCCTATAAAAGCATGTTCTTCTTTACATCTCAACAAAACCAAATGTTATGACTTTTCAGATTTTGTGACAACTCACTGGAATTATCATATCAAACAAAAAGAATTTTCTAATGAATAGTCCCATCATATTGTTTTGATGGAGACAAAAGGGTTTTATTCTTTGAAATGCAATCCCAACCTGCAGGTTTGATTGCCGCGGACAGATGTTACTATAGAGCAAAGAGATACATGTGTACTAGCTATCAGTTCTGTATACAGATATTCTGATAATTCTGATAATAATATCATCAATCTAAATTCACTGAACAAATCCAACATTTTCTCATTCATTTTAGCACCAAATCCTATGGTGTTACTACTCTCTAGAGTACTAATGAATAGTAACACCATAGGGTTTAATGCAGAAATAAAGATTTTAGTTCTTGAAATACTCCCCTTATCTGGAACCCGGTGTGACTATTCTGATTTTTCATCATTTGAATTATAATATCAAGCAAACAATTTTCTAATGAATAGTCACAGCATTATTGTTTTGATGGAGACAAAAGGGGTTTAATTCTTTGAAATGCAATCCCTACCTGCAGGTTTGATTGCGGCCGACAGATGTTACAAGGTGCAAAGAGATATAGGTACTAGCTATCACTTCTGTGTATCAGTAAACACAGGAATATTCTGATAATAATATCATCAATCCAAATTCACTGCCATGTTTATCACAAATGAACCAGGAAATACTACTAAATGTTTTTATTGTGTGGCTCATTTCAATCTTAACTCTTTACACTATATAGCCTATTTCTAGTTTCAAAGACAGGCGGATCACTTAAAGGAGGTTGAAAGTGAAGCAGAATGTACATTCTGCTTTACTTTTAGCTTGCTTTAGGCTATTTAAAGACTTGCTGGGATATAGAAACTATTTTTTATGATACATATATTCAGGCCTGTATAAATTGAAACTAGACATTTACTTCAGTAGAGGAATAAATTAAAGGTGTTAAAAAGGCATATTAATTGGGTTAACCCATTGTATGCTGGGTAATATTTGGCGACCATTTTAAAATGTCGTCTGCAGCAGATAAAACTCAAATATTTGTGATCAAAACTGTTTGCCTAGAGGTACACCTAAAAGTGTATCCGGCATAAAATGGGTTAACCCATCTACTGCTACAAGCGTATATTGATGTTGATTGAAAACAGTAACAAGGGCCACTATGGCCCTAAATCACTCACCTGGTAACCATGTAACCATGTACACCGTGTGACCTAGTTTTTGACCGGGCATGACCCTCATTCTAACTTGACCTCGATTTCAATGAGACAAACATTTTGTTAAAGTTTCATGAAGATTCAATGAATTTTGTAGTCTCTATAGAGTGTAAACGAGGTTTTTGGATGATTTGACCTAGTGACCTAGTTTTTGACCGGACATGACCCACATTCGAACTTGGCCTAGATTTCATTGAGGCAATCATATTGATGAAGTTTCATGAAGATCAAATGAAATTTGTAGCCTCTAGAGGGTTAACAAGGTGTTTCGATAATTTGACCTAGTGACCTAGTTTTTGACCAGACATGACCCAAATTCGAACTTAACCTAGATTTCATTAAGGCAAACATTTTGATGAAGTTTCATGAAGATCCAATGAAATTTGTAGTCTCTAGAGTGTTAACAAGGTTTTTCGAAGATTTGACCTAGTGACCTAGTTTTTGACCGGACATGACCCACATTCGAAATTGGCCTAGATTTCATTGAGGCAATCATATTGAAGTTTCATGAAGATCAAATGAAATTTGTAGCCTCTAGAGTGTTAACAAGGTTTTTCGATAATTTGACCTAGTGACCTAGTTTTTGACCGGACATGACCCGCATTCGAACTTGACCTAGATTTCATTAAAGCAAACATTTTGATGAAGTTTCATGAAGATTCAATGAAATTTGTAGTCTCTAGAATGTTAACAAGGTTTTTGGAAGATTTGACCTAGTGACCTAGTTTTTGACCGGACATGACCCACATTCGAACTTGGCCTAGATTTCATTGGGGCAATCATATCGATGAAGTTTCATGAAGATCCAATGAAATTTGTAGCCTCTAGATTGTTAACAAGCTTTTTCGATAATTTGACCTAGTGACCTAGTTTTTGACCGCACATGACCCACATTCAAACTTGACCTAGATTTCATTGAGGCAAACATTGTGACCAAGTTTCATCAAGATCCAATGAGATTTGAACCTGGTAGAGTGTTAACAAACAATTGTGGACGGACGGACGGACGGACGTTCTCACAGTTGGACATTTGTTGGGTATATTTTTTGTTTTAAAGTACCCAACAGTACACCAAAATACCCAACAATAACAATAGGGCAATCACGGAATGAATGGAATCTATTGTTCTCCCTACCCAACAAAGGACCTTTCGTGCGCTCGGAAGGACGGACGGACGACGGACATCCAGCGATCCTAAAAGCTCACCTTGGCACTACGTGCCAGGTGAGCTAAAAAGTCTGCACTGTTTCCTATACAATAATTATGTAGTCTGCTGTTCTAAAAATCGATTTTTTTAAATTTCTTTTCAAAACAGGATCAGTGTCAAATAGTTTGGATCCTGATTATCAGATAAAGGTCATCACTGTGGCACATTTCTGCTGTTAGCATGCAATGAGTTTTACCTATGATTTATACATTGACACAATACAGTTAATATTGCAAGGGTCTACGCAGTTTTCCTATTCCCTTTATGTTGTTGTAACTCTTTATATTATACTAGCAGTGAAACGATAATTACCTTTGCAAAGTTTGATTCAAGATAAGACGAGTATAATCAGGGCTCCAGATAACAGTAGTTTTTAAAAAACTAAAATCTTTATTTCTGCTTTAAACCCTATGGTGTTACTACTCATTAGAATCGTCTCGAAGAGACGATTCTAACGAGTAGTAACACCATAAGATTGTAGCTGAATTGAGCGAGAAAGTATTGAATTTGTTCAATTAACTTCCTCTTACCTGGAGCCCTGTATAATGTAGTTTCTTATCATGATCTAAACCATTTGCAACTCTGACCCAGTTTTGAAAATGAAATTTAGAAAATTGCAATTTTCGAAATGTAGCAGAAGGTAATTAATGCAGCCGACAATATTACTTAGTGTTTACAAAGTTAACACCACCAATCATAATGCCTACAGAGAGTAGCTCAATGATCTATAGCTGCTTTAACCCATTACCCCATAAAGACACCTTTTTACGAATTTAATTTATTCATCCATGGAAGAATATAGTTCTAATTTATACAGTCACAAATTTGTGTCTGAAGATATATTTGCTATATTCTAGCAGAAAGTAGCTTAAAGCAGGCTGAAAGTAAAGCAGAATGTGCCATAAGGCACATTCTGCTTTACTTTTAACCTGCTTTAAGTGGTCCTCTATTTTCAAAACTAGAATCAGGCTATGTGGTAATTGGTTATAATTGAATTATTTCACCAGGAATAATTAGCCCATTATCTAATAGATACACGTTTTTATGCTTTAATTTATTCTTCCACTGAAGAAGATAGTTCCACTGTTTACAGTCATAATCATGAACATGTACAATTACAGTACGAAATATGTCCTTTAAATTGTCATAGCAGATGGTAGATTAAAGCAGGATGAAAGTAAAGCAGAATGCACCTTTGGCACATTTTGCTTTACTTTCAACCTGCTTTAAGTGGTCACCTGCTTCAAAACTAGAAACAGGCTATAGGGTAATGGATTAACATCAACCATCATAATTAGTATTTGCCTACAGGGATTAGCTCAATAATCTATAGCTGCTTTATAAGTGTATTATTTCACTAGAATAATTAACACAACTTTAATACCCCTACCACTGCTGTACTTTCAAATTTTCTGATAAAATATCAGGGCTTCCATTTCTCCGGATTTTTCCTAAATGTTCAGATCTTTTCCAGAACATGGTAGCTTAAAGCAGGCTGAAAGTAAAGCAGAATGCGCCATAAGGCGCATTCTGCTTTACTTCCAGCCTTCTTTAAGTAGTCATGTGTCAACAAAACTAGAAACAGGTTATAGGGTAAAGGTACAATTCGTAAATTCGCAATTGATAAATGCAAATTTCGAAATCTTAGGATTTTTCATGTCAACTTATGGCAGCCCTGAAATATAAGTTTAGTGACTGTTGAGGACTTTGTTTCCAAATATTTAAAAGTATGAGAAAAATTGCCGACTCTGATCAGAGGGTTCATTGGATGTATAATGATCTGGGGCCCGTTTCATAAAACTTTGTACGACAAATATTGTTGTAAGTCAAAATTTTAAAATACATTTAATTTCTTATTTCTCTATCAAATCCTGTCTTGTGACATCTCTTTGGAATCGTCTTTTCAAGACGTTTCCAAAGAGATGTCACATGACAGGATTAGGTGGAGAAATAAATAATAATTGAGACTTTTATAATCTAACTTACGACAATGTTTAATGTACGAAGTTTATGAAACGGGTCCCTGGTTCCTGCACTACAAGTGTGAATTGATTGATCAAACTAACCAATACACCACTAAACTACCTGTGATTAGTACAAAAAGTGTGTCCCTTGCAAACTGTGTATACCCAGATCAGAGGGCTCCTACACTGTTTGCCATTTTGTAATATATCCTGAAACCAATCAGGTCAGTGACTTCTTCATCATAACCCAAATAAAGCAGACATCATTTGCCCCAGTTGTGAACATATCAGCACGACATTTTGGCAGCTCATAGTAACTTATATTCCTTGGTTTGGCATAGAACCTTCACTAACAGTCAACACCCATCTATCAGCCACCTGTAACACTGTTTTCAATAACTATCAATTACGCAATAACATACAGTAAAACCTCTCTATTACACCCACTTACTTGTGTAAACCCATTCCCCCATAAATACTCCTTTTTAATGCCTTCAATTTATTTCTCCTCTGAAGAAAATAATTTAATTTATACATTCATAAGTATGTACCATCAGAAATATTTTCCATATTCTAGAAGATTTTGGCCTAAAGCAGGCTGAAAGTATAGCAGAATGTGCCTTAAGGCACATTCTGCTTTACTTTCAACGTACCTGCTTTAAGTGGTCACCTGTCTTTTAAGACTAGAAATGAGCTATGGGGTAATGGGTATATTTTTAGGCGTTTCATGCAGGTGATTGCTTAAAGCCAAGTGAAAGTAAAACAGAAAACTCCTTTAGGAGCTTTCTGTTTTTACAGTCACCTTGCTTTAAGCTGTCATCTTTCTTTTCCTGAATCTATTAGCCTTATTTTTAGAGAAGATTTACTGTATTTGCTCCATTTATGTTTTATAGAAATTATACAAGATCTGAGAAAAGTACTCCAGAAGCGAAGGTAAATTTATTGGTGCCCCAATTTTCACACATTTACATACTCCTCATAGAAATATTTGTTCTCCACTGTACCTATTCCTCCTTTATTTTCTTCATCCAGACAGGTGGCTGCTCAAAGTAGGTTATAAGTAAAGGTAAACAAATTGCAAACACATACAGGAGAATTATGCTCTACTTTCAGCCTGCTTTTAGAGCAGCCACCTACTATAAGCGCCTATTCATGTCTTTTCCTATTCCTTCAAAAAATGATTTCCTAAATCTTGCCAGGTGGCTGCTTACCCAACAAGTTACCCCCAATAGCAAGATTCTGGTTTTGAAAATGGGTTACAACATAAAGCAGGTTGAAAGTAAAGTGCATTCTGCTTTACTTTCAGCTTGCTTTAAGCTATCTTCAGCAAGGATATTGAAAATATTTGTTACTGTGCATATTCATGAATGAAACTATTTTCTTTCATAGAGGACTAAATTAAAGCCATTTAGAGACATATTTGTAGAGTAATGGGTTATTTAAAGCATTGTGAAAGTGACGTAGAAATTGATCTTTCTGCATTGTAACTTTCAGCCTTCTCTAAGAATCCACATCTTTTAACACTGAAAACAAACTATGAGAATTTTAAAGGGTTAACTCTTTGCATTCTGGGTAAATTTTGTCGTCTGCTTAACTGTTCTAAAATTAGATTTTCATAATTTCTTTTAAATTCAGTCAGAACGGCAAATAGTTTGTATCCTGATGAGATGCCGCGTAACGCGGCATCTCATCTGGATCCAAACTGTTTGCAAAGGTAATCACTGTGGCAGTCATATCCGCTGCTAGCAGGGTTAGAGTTAAATAGATCATAAATTTACTGCAATTCTTCCCACTTACCATGCATACCAAACCCATTACATTGAGTGTTAAGATGATTAAAGAGTGCTTATTCTTTCCATCAGCTAGAAGTTTATCCCACTTTTCGATACTCTCAATATTACCAAAGACACAAAACATACCTTCTCTATCATGGAATCGCCAATTAGACTCCAGACTTACACCAAGAAACCGTCACTCAAGCTACGTCGACAGAATCCACTAGTAATCCATTAAACGGTACGGAAATTCTATTTTTCTCTCGTAACATGACAAAAATACAATAGTAATGGTATTCCGTTATACTGGCGAATAGGCCAGGACCCCGAAGCTCTCTATACTGACTACAGCATCACCGATTCCATTCCTCGGCAAAGTGCTTGTCAAAAATCAATACACTTTGTCAAACGAGAGACACACTGGCAAAAAGAAGAAAACTGATAATCCACTGGCTTGGAAGTCAGATATGAGGAGGGAGAGGACAGAAATAAAACTGCAGGCATACAAAGACACAACCCCCCCCCCCCCCTCCCGAACTAAACATGGTGTTTATTAATGTTTCTCTTGTAAGGGAGGAATGTGAAACAGCCCTAATACAGTATTTAAAATAGGAGACTTCTTAACCCTTTCTCCATTGGCTGTTTCTAGTTTAGAAGACAGGTGAACACTTTAAGCACTTTAAGCAGGTTGAAAGTAAAGGTGCATTCTGCTTTACTTTCAGTCTGCTTTTAGCTAGCTACAATCTGCTCGGGTATAGAAAATATTTATTTTGGTTCATGTTCGTGACTGTATAAAAAGAAACTATATTTATTAAATTAATGCGCTAAAAAGACGAGGAAAGGATTAAAGCAGCACACCTCTAGGAAGATGAAATAATTTCTTACTATCCATCTATCTGTGAAGAAAAGGGGTAAAGATATTCATTTTATGAAAAATAATATATTTTGACAGGGGATGGAATAAATAAAAGAAGAAAACTGATAATCTACTGGCTTAGAAGTCAGATATGAAGAGGGAGATGACAGAAATAAAACTGCAGGCATACAAAGACACCCCCCCCCACCTCCTCCTGAACTAAACATGGTGTTTATTAATGTTTTTCTTGTAAGGGAAAGGTAGGGGAGGAATGTGAAATAGCCCTACTAGTCTAGTTGCTTAGGGTGAAAATCGTTACTTGGTGGATTAAAGCATAAAACTTTGTATACGGGTTGCATTTGCAGTATATAATCATAATAATTGGGGGTGCCCAACCTGGCTGCCCTATTTCGGCCAAAATCCAAAATGGCGTCCAAAATGGCCACCATAAAATAATAAGTTTTGAAAAACGCCCTTATTTGGTAAATTTTTCTGATTAAAATTGTCTGTAAATGTGTAAACTGGACAGAAAGACTGTACTGTGATATAGTTGGACCCATTTATATAATAAAATTGTTTATTTTCTATAGAATAACTTAATTTCTTTACATTATTTAAAATAGAAGGCTTCTTAACCCTTTCTCCATTGGCTGTTTCTAGTTTTGAAGACAGGTGACCACTTTAAGCAGGTTGAAAGTAAAGCAGAATGCACCTTTCAGCCTGCTTTAAGCTAGCTACAATCTGCTCAGGTATAGAAAATATTTATTTTGGTTCATGTTTGTGACTGTATAAAGTGAAACTATATTGTCCAATGGAGGAATAAATTAAATTAATAATTAAAAGAGGGGGGAAAGGATTAAAGCAGGCTAGATGTCAAGCAGAAATCTCATTCTGCTTTACATCTAGCCAGCTTTAGCCCATTACCCCAAAAATATGCCTTTTTACTCCTTTTATTTATTCCTTCCCTGCAGAAATTAGTTTTAATTTATATAGTCAAGAATATGTTCCATAAGAAATAGTTTCCATATATCCTAGCAGATAGTAGCTTAAAAGCAGGCAAAAAGTAAAGCAGAATGCACCCTAAAATGCGCCTTAGGGCGCATTCTGCTTTACTTTCAACCTGCTTTAAGTGATCACCCATCTTCAATATGAGAAAGAGGCTATAGGGTAATGGGAGAAGCATCCCCCCTCAGGATAATGAAATAATTTCCTATAGCTCTTTTATCTGTGAAAAAAGGGTTAAAAATATTAGTTTTATGAAATAATATACTTTGACAGGGGATTGAATAAATATTACATGTATTTACTTTCAACCTTAACCCATTACCCCATAGCCTGTTTCTAGTTTTGAAAATAGCTGACTACTTAAAGCAGGTTGAAAGTAAAGCAGAATGTGCATTAAGGCGCATTCTGCTTTATTTTCAGGCTGCTTTAAGCTACTACCTGCTAGAATAAAGAAAATATTCCTTATGATACATATTCATGACTGTATAAATTGGAACTTTTTTCTTCAATGGAGGAATAAACTGAATGTGCTAAAAGGCGCTTCTATGGCGGAAAGGGTTCAGATTTTCTATACTGAAATGAAATTAACCCAACTAGCATCTAACTCTATACAGTATGCAAGCGACATCCATAAATCGTAATTCCTCTCTAACACACGGAAATGATTGCCTACTTCCAAACAATGTAAATAAAACACATTGGCCCATCATCTATGGCTTGGATCATTGCGGTCTGTTTCCAATTTCATACTTAAGTAAACAACAGATAGAACCCTTCTCTTGAGGAGCAACTTCGCTTCTGCAGTAACTCTTTCGCTGCCAAGTTTGATCATCTGCTTAAACCCATTACCCAATAGCCAGTTTCTAGTAATGTTCAAGATATGTGACCACTTAAAGCAGATTGAAAGTAAAGCACAATGTGCCTTAAGGCACATTCTGCTTTACTTTCAGACTGCTTTAAGCATATATCTTCTGGGATAAAAAATGTTTCTTATGACACAGATTCTTGACTGTAAAAATTGGAACTATTTTCTTCAGTGGAGGAATACACAATAGGCGTAAAAAGTCGTATTTATGGGGTAATGGGTTAAACCCTATTACCGCCAAAATATCATCTGCATTGGTAGTGTCTTCTGCAATATTTTTAAAGTCAGCTGTAGGGTTGATTTGACTGAAGAATTGTCATTACGAGTTTCAAACAGAGTGAATCCTAATCAGATGCTGTGTCTGCTCAGGATCCAAACTGTTTGCCTTGGCGCCGTTAGCAGTGAAAGAGTTAAGAGTTTTGAAAACAAATTTTGAAAAATTTCTATTTAAAAGAAAAGTTAGCAGACGACAATTGTTGCAAAGGACAAAATTACCCAGCATGCACAGAGTTAAAATCTTTATGTTTGAACCAAACTCTATGTTGTGACAAAAAGACGATTCAAATGATTAGTAGATCTAACAACATAATGTGTTTTGGAAGAGACGACAAGAAGAAAATTTAAAAAAAGTTGTCTTAATACTCACGGTTAACTGGACATAACATGAATAATTCTGCCACCTCCATACCTCCCTATGAGTTCTTGGCAGAGGGGATAATCTTGGTCTAAAAAACAGAAAAGATTCCCTATGACAATTAACCCATTACCTCATACCATGTTTCTTGTTTTGAAGATAGGTGACCACTTAAAGCAAGTTGAAAGTAAAGCCTTAAGGCGCATTCTGCTTTACTTTCAGCCTGCTTTAAGCTATTATCTGTTAGAATATAGAAAATATTTCTTATAAATCTTATTTGTAATAATATAAATTTGAACTATTTTCTTCAGTAGAGGAATAAATTAAAGGCGTAAAAAGGCGTATTTATGGAGTGATGGGTTAAGCCCTAGAACGGCAGCAAATTAGGTCTCTGGGGAATAAATAGGAACAATTCAAGACTGGGCATTCATAAACTCTTATGCCCCCAGTGGCATCACTGACAATATATTCTGAATATTTTCTAAGTCGAAATTATGCCACGGTCAAGGTCAAACTGAGCTTGGGTATTATGGGTGAGTTGGTAATGGTCTAAGGCAATAACTGTATAAGTACTGAAGCATTGTAGTAGGCAGCGTTGAAGCTAGAGGAAACGGTAAAATCTAGTTAACAGAGAAAGAGCCCATTTAAAATATTCTAGTTTCAAATTAGGTCAAGGTCAAAATCAAAGTTGGGTAATGTGTGTGAATTGGTAGTGATATTCAATAGTAGTGATTCAAGGTATTAACTGTTTAAGTATCGAAGCATTGTAGTCAGTTGTGTCGATGCTAGACGAAACAGTAAAATCTAGTTAACCGAGAAATAGCCTATTTAAATAGTCCAAATAAGGTCAAGGTCAAAATCAAGGTTTGGTGATGTTGGTGGATAGGGAATGGTCCAAGGCAACAACTGTATATGTATCCAAGCATTCGAGTAAGCGATGTTGATGGTAGTCTTACTAGATGAAACGGTAAAATATACTTAACCTTGTTACTGATGGAGGGGCGGACGGACATGACGATTACTATATGCCTCTGTATCTGTCTGACCAAGCAAATATACTGCAACACTCTGTACCTCATCAGGGTCTACACTGTTTGTAGCAGATTCTGATTACACTGGTTCCTCATCGCTTTAAGGGTTTACCCTTACCCTGCTGTTATAAAGTCTGTTCTAAAATTATTGTCTGCAAAGCTTGTCATATTGAGATTTATTGCCTTAAATTGAGGCAGACTAAAAATGCCTGTCAAACAATTTGGCTCCAGATCAGATGCCGCATTATGCTGCATCTGATCTGGAGTCAAACTGTTTGCAGATATCTGTCAAGTCATGATCTGGAGACGAAGGGTAAACATCTGACAGGGTTCAGGGTCTATATTGTTTGCCAGATAAAATACTGATTTTCTTGGTTTCTGTAAGGGATAATGTCTGACAGAGATCTGCAACACTTAGTTTATCAATTTGCCTTAGTACTCACACACCAGACCAAGTCTATTAATCAAGTTTATGAAAATTGGCAGGGTGTGTTGGCTATACTGCAATCCTTAAATATTAATGGCTAGCAGAATATAACACCCTTTCCCCTTAGAGGATTTCCTCAGTGATTAAGATAAGCTGAAAGTAAAACTGAAAGCTCCTGAGATCTGTTGCCTCAATACTGCAATTCTTAAATATTAATGGCTAGCAGAATATAACACCTTTGCCCGTCACAGGATTTCCTCAGTTATCAAGATAAACTGAAATTGAAGCAGAAAGCTCCCAAAGGACTGTGTCAAGTGACCATCCTTAACCCATTACCCTATAAATACATCTTTTTAAGACTTTTAATTTTGTCCTCCATTGAAGAAAATAGTTCCCTTTTATACAGTCATCAATATATCTTTACTTTCAACCTGCTATAAGTGGTCACCTATCTTCAAAACTAGAAACAGGCTATAGGGTAATGGGTTAAATATTAATGGCTAGCAGAATATAATACTCGATCTGCCATCTGGCTTCAGAGGATTTCCTCAGTGGTAATAGAAGGCTGAAAGTAAAGCAGAAAACTCCTGAGCAACTGCTGCATATTCCTTTATTCTATGGCCTGTTTTAAGTATATTGAATACAGGTGCCTTCTGCTTTACTTTCAACCTGCTGCAAGTAGTCACTTGTCTTCAAAACTAGAAACAGGTTATCAAGTAATGGGATTTAAAGTCATCAAGGCATAATTATGTAGGTTGAAAAAAAACAATTCTTTGTATTTATTAGAATACAAGTGTAAGGTCATCAATTTTGGTTTAACCCTTTACCTGATAGCCTGTTTCTAGTATTGAAGATAAGTGACCACTTAAAGCAGGTTGAAAGTAAAGCAGAATGCGCCTAAGGTGCATTCTGCTTTACTTTCATCATGCTTTAAGCTACCATCTGCTAGAATATAGAAAATATTTCTTTTGATGCATAATTATGACTATATAAATTTGAACTATTTTCTTCAGCTGAGGAATAAATTAAAGGCGTAAAAAGGTGTATTAATGGGGTAATGGGTTAATGACAGTTATAAACACCTCATCAGGAGTGCCTCATTTTTCAACCAGCTGATCATTTAATTACTCTCTTCAATTAATACTTCCTTGATAAATTGCAGGATCTTTTGATGCTATTGATCCATCTCTAAAAAGGACATTATTGAAGACTACAGACAACAGGGTACCAAATAAGGGGAGTACAACGACACCCAATGGAAGACAAAAATTGCGTTCCTTATTCAGAGGGAGTTGTTATAAGGAGGGACATTTGTTAACATTTGCAAACAGCGAAACGCAGCATCTGATCTGGATTCAAGCTGTTTGTCAATAAGTTTTTTTTCTGTCAAAATGTCCAACATGAAACTTTGAGAAAAACAGCAGACGACAACTGTAAGCAGACATCATTGCAGCAGCAAAAGCGTTCAGGGAAGCGACAAGGGTGGTTGTTAGGAGGAAATCGTTGTTTGGAGGGCAGTTGTAGAGAGGGAACACTGTATTTCAACAAGAGGGCCTTGAAGGCCCTGATATGGCTCCCATGTTGTAATGAAGCCTGATAGCTTTACTTTTGAGTTTCAACCATATTAATCTAAATCCATTCAAATTTGAAGATTATAGAGTTTAAATAATATTGAAATACAACCTATTCTAGTATAGTAGAGTACATCAAGGGCAGAAAATTAGAGCACAAACAATATACTGAAATAAAGCCGTTTCAAGCATTCCAAAGTATATCAAGGACAGATAACTCAAGCCACAATGGTCAGATTTCAGCAATAATTGCACTCCTTCGAAAACTTGTAGCAATATACATTGTGTGCAAGTACAATTACAATATATTGAAAACTGTATTTGTAAGAGTGTAAAAACTGTTAGATATGGCATTTTCAGCAATTCAAAGGTAGATAACTCTTGACATATTGGTTTGATTTCAACCATAATCATACTCATTCCAGATCTTATGCTTATAATATACAATCTGAGCTAGTTTGAGAAAGATTGGGTAAAAACTGTGGCTTCTAGAGTGTAAACACTAAAATTGTTGACGATGGATGGCGGCCATTCATGATTCAAGGCTTGCAAAAGCTCATCCTGAGCTAGCTCAGACGATCTGAAAACTAAACTCATTATGTCTGCATTAAACCCTATGGAGTCACAACTCTGAGTTGTTACACCATATAATTTGATACTAAAATGAATTAAGAAAACATTGGATTTGCTCAATTTACTCCCTTATTATCTGCGAGGCCCTGAGACAATGATCACATAGCTCGTGATATTAAGAGGAAGTTAATTTAAGCACCCTTTACCCCATAGCTTGTTTCTAGTTTTGAAAACAGGTGACCACTTTAAGCAGGTTGAAAGTAAAGCAGAATGTGCCTGATTTAAGCTACATGTACCATCAGCTAGAATACAGAATTTTTTTCTCATGGTAAATGTTCATGAATGTATGAATCGGAACTATTTCCTTCAATGGAAGAATATATTAAATAGGCTAAAAGGCGCTTCTATGAGGTAAAGGGTTAAAACCCACTATTCCATAAATGTGCCTTAATGCACATTCTACTTTACTTTCAACCTGCTTAAGTGATCAATTGTCTTCAGAAACTAGAAACAGGCTCTTGGTGAAGGGTTAAAGCACATTCATTTTGTTTTTATTTCAGCCTGTTTTAAAGACTTTTCCTCAGTCCATTGAGGGACCACCAGCATATTGTTCTGGAGGTGTCAATGTAACTGTCAAATCACGTGCAGTTTACCTGGTGAAGTCCAGATTATACTCATGCTCTAGTGATTGTCAATGGTTATTTCTAACCAAACATAAGAGTCCCACACAAGACGCTTCAATGGTTCAATATGCACAACACCCATGCTTTTTGCAAGGAAATTGTCTGGCAATGCGTTATGACCAAAAGGTCGTCAGGAGATGTCTTTAAGCCATTTCCATCTGCTTATGATACATATCAACTCTTTGCATGCTGGGTAATTTTTTCGTCTGCAACAATTGTCGTCTGCAACTGTTCTAAAATAAGAGTTTTCAAAATTTCTTTTAAATTCAGGGTCAGAAATAGCAAACAGTTTGAATCCTGATGAGATGCCTTGTTACGCCCCGTCTCACCTGGATCCAAACTGTTTGCAAAGGTAATGACTGTGGCAGGTATGACTGTATAAGGTAGAACTCTTACTTGACCCATTACCGCATAGCCCATTTCTAATATTGAAGATAGTAGACCACTTAAAGCAGGTTGAAGGAAAAGCAGAATGCGCCTTAAAGCCCATTCTGCTTTACTTTCAGCCTGCTTTAAGCTACCATATACTAGAAAATAGAAAATATTTCTTATAATAAATATCCTAACTGTATAATTTGGAACTATTTTCTTCAGCAGAAGAATAAATTAGAGGCGTAAAAAGGCATATTTATGGGGTAATGGGTTAAGGTGCATTCTGCTTTACATTCAACCTGAGCTTGAAGAGGTCACCTGTCTTCAAAACTAGAAACAGGCTATGGGGTTATGTGTTCAGCCATCCATGGACTTTCACAAGCTATCAGGGCTCCAGATATGGGGAGTTTTTCAAAAACTAAAATCTTTATTTCTGCATTAAACCCTATGGTGTCACTACTCATTAGAATCGTCTCGAAGTAGTGACACCATAGGATTTGAAGCTGAAATGAGTGAGAAAATTTTGGATTTGTTCAGTTTACTGCCCTGAGCCATGAGAGAAAGAGTCAAAACATGCTACAGTGTCTAGCTGTTATATCCAGTGCAAGTGGAATGATATACTCATGTTTTGCTATTGAAACATTTGGTGAGTTATTCCAGATGCCTTATGCCACAATAAATTTAATATACAGGCCATGTGGATATCTGTCCAATAAATAAGGTACCACTCTGTAACTTATAACATTATATCCCAGCAGAGGGATGTTTAACCTTCACTGTTCTAGCCCTTTATAACATATATCATATAACTTATAACATATATCCAAAGAAGGGAGTGTATCATTAAACCTTGACTGCTTCAACTCTTTACTCCATAGATACACATTTTTATACATTTAATGTTTTCCTCCACTAAAGACAAGAGGGCCTGAAGGTCCTGATATCGCTCATCTATTGTACTGAAGCCTGATAGCTTTATACCTTTCTGTTTCATCCGTTTTAATCTAAATCCATTCAAATTTGTAGTAAAGTATGCAAACATTTTTTGAATACAGCCTCATAATTCTAGTATAGTAGATTACATCAAGGGTAGATAACTAGAGCCAAAACAATACTGAAATGAAACCTTTTCTAGCATTTCAAAGTATGTCAAGGGCAGATAACTATTGCCACAATGATTAGATCTCAACAATAATTGCATTCCTTCGAGAACCTATAGCTATAAACTTTGTGTGCAAGTATAACCAAAATCCATTGAAAACTGTAATTGCAAGAGTGTCAACGCTGTTAGATAGCATTTTCAGTAATTCAAGGGCAGATAACTCTTGACCTATTGGTCCGATTTCAACCAAAATCGCACTTATTCAAACTCTTATAGTCATTTTCAATCTGGACAAGTTTGAAATAAAAACATTTCATCTCTAGAGGGTAAACACCTTTAAATATGGCTTTTTCAGCAATTCAAAGGTAGAAAACTCTCAACCTTTTCGTCAGATTTCAACCATTATCAAACTCATCTGAACTCTTATAGTCATATACAATCTGAGCAAGTATGAGAAAGATTGGATAAAGATTGTGGCCTCTAAAGTGGCATTTTCAGCAATTCAAAGGTATAGTAAGATAACTCTCAACCAATTAGTCTGATTTAAACCATAATCAAATTCATTTGAACTCTTATACATGTAGTCATATGCAATCTGAGCAATTTTGAGAAAGATTGTATAAAAATTGTGGCCTCTAGAGTGTAAACACTGTTAAATATGGCATTTTCAGCAAGTTAAAGGTAGATACATATGATCTATTGGTTCGATTTCAACCATAAAGATACTAATTCGAACTCTTATGGTAATATACAATCTGGGCAAGTTTGAGAAAGATTGAACAAATATTGATGCCTCTAGAGTGTAAACACTGTTACATATGGCATTTTCAGCAATTCAAAGGTAGATAACTCCTGACCTTTTGGTCTGATTTCAACCATGAACGAACTTATCCAACTCTTATGGATATACAGTCAAACCTGGTCTAACGGCCACCTTTATAAGAGCGCCACCTGTCTAAAAGCGCCACGTTCAAACAGTCCCATGCAAATTTACTATATAAACTTACTGTATAAGCCGGCCACCTGCTTAACGCAGCCAGCGGCCACTAGTTTTCAGTCCCGATTTCGCGATCTACCTGCGTAAGAGCGCCATTTTTCGGCCGCCGTTTATCCCTAACCTTTAAATGCTCATAGGAGTTACCTCCCGTGCTAAAAAGCTCTTCTGTCAAAAGAAACCCAAATCTCGCATATTCCCGTTATTTGTCTTTTTGACGAAAAGGCTGCCAAAACAATCCGAGTTTTCTATTGCAAAAGCGTAAGTTGTTTAATTTATTTGATTCTTTTTACTAGTTTAGAAGCGCCAGATACATTATTGAGACAGACTGGTAGAAAACTGTCGAAAAAGGGAACAATATCGGCACAGAATGGAAACGAAAGCACTCGCTATTCAACGGTGTTTCGTGTCAAGAAATCAAATCTGTCGACTTTTTGCGAATTTTTGACGTTTTTAATAGCTCCAAATTATTGAAAATGCGTATAACGAGTGGTGATATATTAACCACAACGACAACGATAATACCGTTGTTATGTATGAGACAAAAAGTAGCGAGAATTTTTCATAATTCATTACGAAAAACTTACCCCTCCCACTTTTTATTTTTCAGAAACCATGAGTGCAGTGACGCTTTCTAACGGTACTGAATAAGCGGATCTTGGCGTGCGGTTGAGACATTAACACATTTAGTATGCGAGGACACTGTACCATACACTGCTCTAGCTGATTTCAACAGTGATGAAGAAGTGGAAAATCATTTAATACTCCCTGTGTTAAAAATCATTTGAAGGAACTGCTCTAGTGAAATTTTTAAAGATCTCCTGAACATCAACAGAGAAACAGACATGTGAGCAGGCCCAAAACTGGGATAAACCAGCCACACAGCTGGTGGAGGAGAGACATGAGGTATACATGAAGCTAGTGACTGTGGAGGCACATGAGACACAAAAGCACCAGAGACACAGAAGCACCAGAAAGTTTAACTTTTAAATGTCTATTGGCAATAGTATTATTTTTATTATATATGTGATGTAAAGTTATGATTAAAGCTATTTTGTACACTCTACATGTATTTTTCTCTTATTGTTCAGACTTGCATGTAATGGTTCGTGGTTTCTGGTGAGACCTGCATAAGACAGCCACCTGTATATAACAGCCAGTTTCACTAGGTCCCAAAGGTGGCTGTCTTATACAGGTTTGACTGTATACAATCTGAGCAAGTTTAAGAAAGATTGGATAAATATTGTTGCCTCTAGAGTGTAAACACTAAAATTGTTGACCACTAACGACGGACGATGCACGATGCACGCCGGACATTCAAGGATTGCAAAAGCTCACACTGAGCTAGCTCAGGTGAGCTAAAAATGTGTTCTAATTTATATCACTGGGAGTCAACTAGGTATTACGATCAAATTTTTTGCTACGACAACTTATATGGGTATTATAACAGATTGGCAACTTTGTTTTCGTAGCAAAACATTTCTCACTATATACACTGACTTTATAGGAAAATATCTATTGTAATACCCATATAGGTTGTCGTAGCAATACATTTTGATGATAATATCATAGTCATGAACATGCAGCATAAATGCTAGAAATGGTAGCTTAAAGCAGCCTTAATGTGAATTCTGTTTTACTTTCAGCCTGCTTAACCATTTGAACCCTAGTCCCGCATATAGGTGTCCTTTTCAAACAGTGTACATGTGAATAGTACACTTGTCCTATGCAAACAGTGAAGACCGAGATCAGAGGGCTCCTTTCGGAGCCCTCTGATCAGGGTCTTCACTGTTTATCATAATGCCAAACATTGACAAAAACAACCCTTAAAAGTCAGAAACGGACTAGACTATAATGGAAACTGGAATTGTCCATTTAAAGTTTCAGGGAGGAAAGAGTTAAAGTAGGCATCTTCAGAACTAGAAACAAGCTATGGGGTAATGGGTTCAGTGTTCACCTGTCTTGAAAACTGAAAACAGGCTTAAAAGTGGGTGCTGGGTTAAACAATGATACATATACTGCATTTTTTACCTGCTTCTTTAGGCTGCTTTTCCCTTTGATGTCAGATAGGATTCAACCCATTGCGCCACTTGGAGCATTTCTGCAAATATTGAGAAGGAAGCAGTGAATTAGAAGAATTACAACTTATGACAGTTTTCACTCTTAAAGACTTTTCCTCAGTCCATTGAGGGACCACCACGCCATTGTTCTGGAGGTGTCAATGTAACTGTCAAATCAAATGCAGCACAATCTCAGTTTACCTGGTGAGGTCCAGATTATACTCATGCTCTAGTGTTTTTCAATGGTTATTTCTAACCAAACTATCAAATATAAAGGTAGAGTCTCACACGAGAAGCTTCAATGCTTCTTTGCTAGCGACATGTCCATAAGATCCATGATTATTGCAAAGAAATTGTCTGGCAAGGCGTTATGATCGAAAGGTCATCTAGGGATGTCTTTAAGAAATTGCAATATGAGAAATACTTCTGAGCTTTTTACCTGAAATCTTCTTAAACCCATTACTCCATAGCCTGCATGTACATAATTATCTATTTTTGAAGACAACAGGGCACTTAAAGCAGATTGAAATAAAGCAGAATGCACCTAGAGACACGTTCTACTTTACTTTCAGCTTGCTCTAAGCAACCATCTGCTTATTCAACCAATATTCTAGAAATATGCCCTTAGTTACACCTTTTAATTTATTCCTAAACTGAAGAAAATAATTCCTCTTTATACAGTCATGAATTGGTCCGTAAGAAATAGTTTCTATATCAAAGCAAACGATAGCTTAAAGAAGACTGAAAGTAATGCAAAATGTACTTTTATGGCACTTTCTGCTTTACTTTCAACAATAATACTTCAACTTTTAATAAGAGTGGATTGGTGGTTAACCCATTACCCCATAGCCTGTTCCTTGTTTTGAAAAAGGTGACCACTTAAAGCAGGTTGTAAGTAAAGCAGAATGTGCCTAAAGGCACATTCTGCTTTACTTTCAGCCTGCTTTAAGCTACCATCTATTAGAAAATAGAAAATATTTCTTCTGATAATTTTTGTAAGTGAAGGAATAAGAGGCGTAAAAAGGCTTATTTATTGGGTAATGGGTTAAATGGGTTGATTGATGGATGAATAGATGGGTGGAATGATCAATGGATCAATGGATAGAGAGATGGTGAGTGAATATTATAAGCATATTAAAATGCGTAAGATTGAGCTTTTCTTAGTTTTACCTCAATAAAACCAACAATAATATATGTTTTACAAACTGTCAAAACCAACATAAACATTTCTAAGCCAAGCATAAATCCTTCAAAACAGTGAATTCTATATAAACATTATCACCCCAAATTGCATTACTGTCCATACCCTTCCTGGCAATCAATGCAGTCATAATCCAATATTTTCATTATCTTCAACACTAAAACATACCACAGACTGTCATTATAGCCCTTACACTGAATGGGTTGAGTACATGCCAGGGCAGTACACTCAGTTTTCCAACATTTTCTCTTTCAGGTCAGCACTAAACCCTATGGTGTGAAACTCATTAGAATCGTCTCGAAGAGACGATTCTAATGAGTAGTCACACCATAGGGTTTAATGCAGAAATAAAGATTTTTAGATTTTAAAAAACATGTACTCTCATTTTCTCAAGCTCTGCATGCAACCTTTGCAAACAGTGTAGACCCAGATCAGAGGGCTCCTTCAGGAGCCCTCTGATCAGGGTCTGCACTGTTTGTGATACTCACAGATTTTAATTTTCAATTCCTCGAGAGTCAATGAAAATGGGTCATTTATTACACAAGGGAAGAGTCCTACTGAAAACTCAGCATAGTAAGGGTTAAATATTAAACTAACAATGTATACAAGTTACGACCCTACCAGGAATCATCAAAATCACTTCAGCTGTTAAATCATCTCTCTTCAATGAGAGGAAAAAATGGTAATATATCTATAGATCTTCATAATCTAATTCTGAAACGTCTTCGAAGGTGTCTTGTACACGTTTTCGGCACAAACAGCTGTCAGAAAATCCATCAGACCGCTCGGAATAGTTGTAGAACGCCATAAACGCTTCGTCTGTTCGAGGGGAACAGATCCATGACGTGTGTTTGGACTGTTTAATTCAATTATAAGCTCAAGCTACAACCACTGTAACCCTGGACTAAAGTTTGCTATAATCAAGCCTGCATTAGGGCTAAATATTCTCACTCCTGGAAGTTTTTGAATTCATAGCCTGAAGCTGTATTATTTGATTACAACGCTGGAAGGAAATTTATAGCCCAAAATCAAAATTTGACTGTTTTGTTTTGTTTTGATTTTACGTCGCTTTCAACAGTATTTCAGTCATATCGCGACGTCCAGCTAATTACAGGTGGAGGAAGACCCCAGAAGTCCTTTATGCACTGTTTCAGGCACAAATTGGCAATTGGGTAGAACCACCGACCTTCAAATTTGACTGTTTCACAGACATGTAATGTTATCTTTACACCAGGGTTCCAGATAAGGGGAGCATTTCAAAAATTAAAATCTTTATTCCTGCTTTAAATCCTATGGTGTCACTACTCATTAGAATCGTCTCGAAGAGACGATTCTAATGAGTTGTCCCACCATAGGATTTGGTTCTGAAATTAGTGAGAAAATGCTGCATATGTTCAGTTTACTCCTCCTTATCTGGAACCCTGTATACACTACGTGTGCTAGTGGGAGAATCATTATAATCTGTGCAAACAGTTTAGATCCAGATGAGATGCCACATAACCTGGTGTCTCTTCTTGATCTATTTGACACACTTATTCTATTTTAAAAATTCTATCTACTATAGAGCAATAGCAGACGACAATAGTTTTTACAGAGGAAAATTTTAGCCAGCATGCAAGGAGTTACATAGCAAACCAGCCACTATTATGACAACTGAAAGTAAAGACTTTATTATAATGTTTGAAGCAATGAGGGATGTCTTAAAGCAAGATGAAAGTAAAGCAGGAAGCTCCTGTAGGAGCTTTCTGCTTTACTTTTCTCTTGCTTTAAGTTGTCACATGTCTTTATCACCAGCCAAAGGCAGACTGTTATTTATTCTTTGTTTAAGATCTGAAACCCAGCTTAAAGCAATATGAAAGTAAAGCAGAAAGCTCCTATAAGAACTTTCTGCTTTATTTTCATCCTGCTTTTAGTTGTAACAGATCTTGATCACATGTTGTAGAGAATTGTAAATGCAATTCAAGCTGGAGCTTTCTGCATAATACTTTAATTCTACTTAAACTGATTACCCCATGGCCAGTTTCTACCTTTGAAAACAAGTTACTACTTAAAGCAGGTTGGATGCAAAGTAGAATGTGCCTAATGGCACATTCTGCTTTACTTTCAGCCTGATTTAAGCTATCATCTGCTGGAATATAGAAAATATTTCTTATGATACCGATAAGTATTCATGACTGTTTAAATTGGACCTATAATCTTCAGTAAAGAAATAAAATTAAGGCATAAAAGGCGTATTTATGTGGGAATGGGTTTAGCTATAATCTGTCTTTATCATCAGTGCAGACACAATGCACTGAACAGTACAGTGCTTCCTGCCTACAACAGCCCTCCCAACAATGAATCCCTCCTTACAACAACCCTTGCCGCAGTTCCCTCAACAAAACAATGTGTTATGCTTTTACTGCTGCAATATCATCCGCTTAAATTTGTAGTCTGCTGTTTTTTCTCAAGTTACATAATGGACATTTTGACAGGACAAAAAACTTAATGACTAGTGACAAACAGCTTGAATCAAGATCTGGATTCAAGCTGTTTGCAAATGTAGTCAATATCCTACTCTATAACAACTCCCTCCAAACCACGCACACATTTTTTGTCTCCAATTGGGTCTCGTTGTAATGAGGGAGCGCTGTAATTATTATTATCAGGTCTGCAATTATGAAGACCCAATATATCAATAGGACTTAGTGTTTTAAATCCTACAAAATTCTGATTTCATAGACTGAAGCCTCAACAATTATAATATATTTAAATATAAGAATGAAAGTTATGAATCCCAAAGTCTGAAATACAGAAGTAAGGGTCATAGATATAGAGATATAGAATATATTTCATAGATATAGAGACAATCTTGTTTTAACCAATTGCCCCATAGCCTGTTTCTAGTATTGACAGGTTGCCACTTAAAGCAGGTTGAAAGTAAAGCAGACTGCACCTTAATGGTGCATTCTGCTTTACTTTCAGCCAGCTTTAAGCTATCATCTGCTGAGGATATAGAAATATTTCTCCTGGTGCAAATTCATAGTGGAATTATTTTCTTCAGTGGAGAAATAAGTTTAAAGCATAACAATGGGTATTTATGGAGTAAAGTGTTAAATTACAAAGTAAGAGTTCAGTTTTGCTTGTACATTTTATCTGCTACCTAAAAGAACTTAAAATGGCCCAAAGACCTAGACAAACACACACTGTGCAGCATGCATAAGGGTCATGATTACTTAACCCAATACCCCATAAATACACCTTTTTACGCCTCCAATTTATTCCTCCACTGAAGAAAATAGTTCCAAATTATACAATTATGAATATTTATCATAAAAAATGCTTTCTATATCCTAGCATATGGTAGCTTAAAGCAGGCTGAAAGTAAGCTAGAAACTGGCTATGTGGTAATGGGTTAAAATGGCCCAAAGACCTAGACAAACACTGTGTGCAGCATGCACAAGGTTCATAATTACTTAACCACTTATCCTTCCATAAACACGCTAACTTGCATTGACAAACAGCTTGGAACCAGATCAAATATAGAGTCAATCAGTATCTGATCCGGATCTATACAGATGGACACTGATTCCAACAATAACCCCTAAATATTATGAAATTCTTAATCAAAATGAAGATAGTCATTTTAAAGCAAACGATATTCCAGCTAAATAAACATAAAAATGGCAGTTGCAAGCAGTTTTGATCCTGATCAGATGCCAAGTAATTTGGCATCTGATCAGAATCAAAGCTGTCTCACATTTGCTTCTATATTTCTTTTTTAAGAAATAATGCCTCAATACTAGATCTGAAACAAAAATAATGGACGACAACGATTGTGAAGCAAATAGTATTCTTGCAATCTGAATGTTCATTCTTTGCACACTAGCGGCAAATTGTGATTATCTGTGCAGACAGTTTGAATCCAGATGAGACGCCACATAACGAGGTGACTCATCAGGATCAAAACTGTGTGACACTCTGACCCTGTTTTGATTTTTTTTTGGAAATTCTTTTTTGAAAACAAAATAGCAGACGACAATTGTTGCAGACGAAAAATATTACCCAGCATGCAAAAAGTTAACAGTCTGGGCAAGTAGTCAGTATTCAAGCATTGGCAACTTGTTCAATAATTGTTCTTGCATAAATGTATTTACTCTTAGGAGGATAGAGAAATCTAATCAGAACACTCAGTCAGACAGAAATTGCTGCAAGTCTAATTAGGAACATAGAATTACAAGTGCTATAACTAAAAGTCAATTTCACAAGTTAAGCTAGATCTCTAACATGAACTGTAGAATTGGGCTGGCAAAGCTCAGAGGTAGAAATCTTGTCTAAAACAGGGCTTCAGATAAGGGGGAGTAAACAGAACAAAGCCAACATTTTCTCACTAATTTCAGCACCAAATCCTATGGTGTTACTATTCATTAGAATGGTCTCTTCGAGAAGAGGGTTTAATGCAGAAATAAACATTTTAGTTTTTGAAATACTCCCCTTATCTGGAGCCCTGTCTAAAATCTGGAAATCAAAGTGAAAGCGTAAAAATCTGATTGTCAAGGCAAAGATGTCTAAATCTGGCGTTCAGGCCAATTGGTAAACCTAAAGTTGAACACACAGTTGAAAAACATTGACCTACAAAACTCAAAATCTATTATGAAAATCATGGTAAATATCTGACCTTCTGACCTTCAAAGCTCAATGGTAAAAATTTGACCTTCAAACGCAGTTGTCACAATCTGACCTTCAAAGCTCAATGGCAAAAATCTGACCTTCAAAGCTCAATTGTAAAAATCTTACCTTCAAATGCAGTTGTCACAACCTGACCTTCAAAGCTCAATGGTTTTAAAGTCCGACCTTCAAATACAGATGTCACAACCTGACCTCCAAAGCTCAATGGTAAAAATCTGACCTTCAAATGCAGTTGTCACAACCTAACCTTCAAAGTTCATTGGCGTTACGTGGCATCTGATCTGGATTTAAGCTATTTGCAAATGTATCCCCAGTCTTAATTGTCCCTCCGTATAACAACTCCCTCCGAACAATACATGCAATATTTGTCTCCCATTGGGTGTTGTTGTACATACCTTTTTCACGTGGATATAGTTGCATCCCATGTGTTTTTCCATGTTGATAGTATCGGACAATTAATAACGACATAATACGGAACTATACCCTATCACCCCTAAAATTAAATGCAAATTAGTATATCTTTGCCAAAGGTTAGCTCCGCCCTGCCAGGTGAAAAAAATCATCCTATGTATACAGACAGGACAAGTGTTAACCCTTTAAATTACCCATAGTCTAATTCTAGTTAGAAGACAGATGACAACTTAAAGCAGGTTGAAAGTAAAGCAGAATGCGCCTTAAGGCACATTCTGCTTTACTTTCAGCCTACTTTAAACTATAATCTACTAGGATTTAGAACTCCTTTCTTCTGATTCATTTTCATGACTGTATGAATTGGAACTATTTTCTTCAGTATAGGAATAAATTAGATGTGCTAAAAGGCGCTTCTATGGGGGAAAGGGATAAGGAACTGTTATTAGGAGTTCCTGGACAACAAAGAGTGCTGTAATAACATCAATATGTAGATCTGGTTTTTGTTCCAAGTTTCAATCAATAGACTTTCTTTCCATTCATAAGAATTTCAAAGTCAATAAACCCAGTAACCCCTGGAACTTTCAATGAACAATTCCAACTACCAATTAAGTCTAGTCCATTTCTTATAATTAATGGTTGCCTTTCACAATATATTGCGGAATGACAAACAGTGCAGATCCTAATCAGAGAGTCTACACTGTTTGCATAGGACAAGTGTACTAGTCACAGATACACTGTTTGTTAATGATGAGTATACTCCTCACTTATAGGGCTCACTGTGTTAAAACATACAGATGGCCGCTTTTATGTTACAGACTTGAATAGAATGCTTCTGCACTCTACAAGTTCAAGTAAATACTTCATTCTTTTATATCATTAACCCTTTCCCCCATAGAAGCGCCTTTTAGCGGATATGATTTATTCATCCGCTGAAGAAAACAGTTCCAAATTTAATCAGTAATGAATATGTATTATAAGGAATATTTTCTATATTATAGCACATGATAGCTTAAAGCAGGCTGAAAGTAAAGCAGAATGCGCCCTAAGGCGCATTCTACTTTACTTTCAACCTGCTTTAAGTAGTCACCTATCTTTAATACTATAAATAGGCTATCAGGTAAATCTCCAGAAAGTGTGGGTAAACAGAAAAATATCTTCTCTTTTATGTCTTTGCAGACAGTTTGTATAAAACTCGGGCAAAAAGGAAACTCTGCATCTGAAAAGGATCTACAGTAAAACCTCTCTATAACGACCACCAAAAATGAAGGCTAATGGATATATAAAATACAGGTGACAGTTTAAAGCAATGTGACAGTAAAACAGAAAGCTCCTACAGGAGCTTTCTGTTTTACTGTCACCTTACTTAAAGCAGTCACTTCTGCCTTAAACACCTAATAAATAACAAATTTTAATAGCATTTATAGAGAGGTTTTACTGTACACTCTTTTCGAAACCTAAATGAGGATTTCCAAACCTAGAATATTGGACTTAAGTTGAAAGTCAAGGTCACTGGGGTCAACCCTTTTGCATGCAAGGAAAGATCTTGAAATTACACATATATTTATACCGAATATGAAAGGAATATATCTCAATGGACATAGAGTCATAGGCACTTTGAGAAACCTATAAATACAGATTTTGAATGAATGAATGAATGAATGAATGGTGTTTTACGGCCCATCGACACAAAAAGGTCATTTAGAGCCAAATCATTTTGACGCGTGCCCTAAGTTCAAGATCAAGGTCACTGGGGTAAAAATATTTGTGTTCATGCATGGTAAGATATTGTCCATATACACATGCATAAAGATATGAAAGCAATGACTCAAGGGACAAAGTAGTTAAAAGCATTTTTCGAAATTAAACCCATATTTCAAACCTAAACACTGACCCTCAGTTCAAGGTCAAGAGGCTTAAAATTCGTGTATGCATGAAAAGCCATTGTCCATATACATGCCAAGTATGAAAGGAATATCTCAATGAACCTAAGCACAAGTTCCAAGTTCAAGGGTAAGGTCACTGGGGTCAAACCTTTTGTAAGCATGGAAAGGTTTTGTCCATATGCACACACATACCAAATATGAAAGGAATACCTCAAGGGACATAGATGCAAAAGGCATTTTGAGACACCTAAATTCAGATTTCGAAATCTAAACGCGTGCCCTAATTTAAGATCAAGGTCACTGGGTAAAAATATTTGTGTGCATGGTAAGGTCTTGTCCATATACATAAGCATACCAGATATTAAAGCAATGTCTCAAGGGACATAGGAGTTATAAGCATTTTTCGAAACTTAAACGCATATTTCGAAACCTTAACACGGACCTTAAGTTCAAGGTCAAGAGGCTTAAAATTTGTGAAAAGCTATTGTCCATATACACATGCATGCCAAATATGAAAGGAATATCTCAATGAACCTAAGCATGGGCGCCAAGTTCAAGGGTAAGGTCACTGGGGTCGAACTTTTTGTGTGCATGGAAAGGTTTTGTCCACATGCACACATATACCAAATATGAAAGGAATACCTCAAGGGACATAGAAGTTAAAGGCATTTTGAGAAACCTAAATACAGATTTCGAAACCTAAACGTTGGCCCTTAATTACTGCAAGGTCAATGTCACTGGGGTAAAAATATTTGTGTGCATGGTAAAGTCTTGTCCATATACAGATGCATACCAGAACCTGAACACAGATTTTTAAACCCAAACACAGACCCTAAGTTCAAGGCCACACGGGTCAAACTTTTTGTGCGCATGGAAAGCTTTTGTCCTTACACACACAAACAAAATATGAAAGCAAAACCTCAAGGAACATAGAATTTATAAGCAATTTCATGAAACTGCTTACACGGACGGGAACGGGAATGCCGACGGGGGACAACATCTGGCGAGCTACAAAGGCGTGAAAAATGGGCTTGTATACTGAAAAAAATACTGAAAACAAGCCATCTTTCTAGTTGTCCAAATAGCCGGGTATAGCAGCTAGTAGGTGGATAAGAACTAAAAGCTTTCCATCAGCCTTCTTCACAAAGGAGCCAGTGCATGAACAAACAGTGATGTGCCTGTAAATAAGACCTTTTGTTTTCCCTCAAGGCTCACCAGTCTGAGTCAATAAAATACAGTAAACCCCAACTATAACCAGAGCTCCCGATAAAGGGGGCATTTCAAAAACCGAAAATCTTTATTTCTTTATCAAACCCTATGGTGTCACTACTCATTAGAATCGTCTCTTCGAGACGATTGAGTATTAACTCCGTAGGAGTTGGTTCTGTATTAAGTGAGAAAGTGCTGGATTTGTTCAATTTACTCCCTCTTATCTGGAGCCCTGTATTACAAACCCACAGCTCCAGAAAAGAGTAAACTGAGCATATCTAACATTTTCTTTTTTTACTAATTTCAGCACGAAATCCAATGGTGAGACAATTCTAAAAGAGACAATTCTAATGAGTGGTAACACCATATACCCCCATTCCACTGGACGGCGATTCAACTGCGCTTATGGCGATCATGTCGATTCTCCAAAACCATCCAAATCGCCGTAGAAGCGCCACCATGTGCATAATATTGGGACCTGGGGCGTTTCCAGTACGCTTTAACTACGTCCTCGCTGCGCTCATCACGAATCCGCCACACTGTTGCTGCGCTTCTAGGGCGCTTTAAGTTTCTCCAAGACGCTTCTACTACGATAAAGGTTTTCTGACTACGCTTCCTCTACGTTTACTACGCTGCTTAACTGTGACCTTGCTTCAACCTAAGCGCAGGGGCTACGCTTCTGTTGCCTATTTCACTGCTTTTGCAGCAGTTGACCATTGATGTCATCCTTCGAAGGAAATGGATCAAAATTGGCTTTTTGACAAACAGTATCTTGTGGAGTAGAACATTTGGATTGCACCACGTGAGGCTCATGCTGCGTCACAATTGTATGTGCAGGTCTTGATTTGTCTTTCGTTTCTGACAGGGTGGTATTTTGAATTATCAATGTGGACAGTTTTAAGTGCAAACGAATAATAAAAATAAGGTAGAAATGATGCATATTTATACACTGATCGGCAAGCGCGAAACGTTAAATCGCCATGGTCGTAGCTCAGTTGTCAAGAGCGTAGCAGAAGCGAAGAGGAAACGCAGTCAAAGCGTCAACAGCGCAGTGAAATCATAGTAGAAGTGACATGGTTTTGTGATTAATAAATGGCCGAATCGCCGTGAAAATGCTTTGATCGTCGCTAAAGCGTACAGAGCGTAGTGTGAGCGCCAGAGCATACAAGAAAAGTAGCGGCATCGCGGGCAAATATCTCGACGCTTTAAGTACGATGCAACTACGCTTGCACTACGTCAACCACGCTGCAACTACGTTGCTACTTTGCTCATGAACTTCTTAGTACGCTTCTGCTGCGCTTCTACTGCGTTTCGAGTTCACATTTGTTGTCTCAGGGCTCCAGATAAGAGGTAGTAAACTGAACAAATCCATAATTAACTCACTCATTTCAGCACCAAATCCTATAGTGTTACTACTCATTAGAATCGTCTCTCCGAGACGATTCTAATGAGTAGTGACACCGTAGGGTTTGATGCAGAAATAAAGATTTTAGTTTATGAAATACTCCCCTTATCTGGAGCCCTGTTGTCTAAATCTGCCATCAATCAGAGTTGTCTAGAGGCCACCTAAAACACTTCTGATGGAATAAAATGTCACTTGGGATATCTGAAAGAAAAGTTCAAGGTTGTCATATCTTCTTGAAGAAAAGTTCAGGTTTCACCAGCAGACATCTCTAAGTACAATTAAACCTTCAATAGGACTTTTGTTTTTGGAACCAACGAAAGTATGATGGTCCGTTCATTCACTTAAACGTAATATACATGGTTCATATATCACAGTAGTATACAAACGAACGAGCTCTAAGTTAATAGACTAGTCGTGATAACTTTAAGTAAGATTAAAGTAAAGCAGAAACCTCCTAAAGGAGCTTTTTTACTTTCATCTTGCTTTAAGAAGATATGTCTTTATTACAAGGGCCACTATGGCCGTAAATTGCTCACCTGGTACACAATGTAAAACTTGACCTATAGCAACCTAGATTACGACTGGATCAACATGACCCACAATCAACCTTTAGAGTGTTAACAAAAAATTTCTATAATTTGAACTAGTGACCAAGTTTTTGACCAGACACAATCAACATTTGATTTTGACCTAGATTTGATGTAGGCAAATATTCTGACAATATTGCATTCAGATCTAATGAGATTTGTAGCTTCAAGAGAGTTAACGCTGTTTTTCTATGATTTGACCTAGTGACCTAGTTTTTGACTGGACATGACCCACAATCAAACTTGACCTAGATATCAATGAGGTAAACATTATGACCAAGTTTCATTTAGATCCAATGAGATTTGTAGTCTCTAGAATGTTAACAAGGTTTTTCTATGATTTGACCTAGTGACCTAGTTTTTAACCAAACATGACCCACATTCCAACTTGACCTAGATATCAATGAGGCAAATATTTTGAGCAAGTTTCATTAAGATCCAATGAGATTTGTACCCTCTAGAATGTTAACAAGGTTTTTCGATGATTTGACCTAGTGACTTAGTTTTTGACCGGACATGACCCACATTCAAACTTGACCCAGATTTCATCAAGACAAAATTTTATACTGTCATCAAGTTTCATGAAGATCAAATAAAATTTGTAGCCGCTAGAGTGTTAACGAACAATTGTGGACGGACGACGGACATCCAGCGATCCTAAAAGCTTAGGTGAGCTAAAAAGCAAAGTATTATTTTAGTATGGCCATAAAATGCAGGTTTTAGTGTAGACAGAAATCAAATACAACTGTAGTCATCCTTTTGAAAAACAACCAAACTTGTGGGTAGTTTAACCGAGTTTTACATGGATATCCCGACATTTGTTGTTAGACGTCTAAATCTGCCATCAATCAAGAGTTGTCTAGAGGCCACCTAAAACACTTCTGATGGAATAAAGTGTCACTTGGGATAACTGAAAGGAAAGTTCAAGGTTGTCATAGCTTTTGGAAGAAAAGTTTAGGTTTCACCAGCAGACTTCTCTATGTACAGTTAACCCATTACCCCATAAATACGCCTTTTAACGCCTTTAATTTATTTCTTCAATGAAGAAAATAGTTCTAATTTGTACAGTTATGAATATATATCATAAGAAATAATTTCTGTTTTCTAGAAGATTGTAGCTTAAGGCAGGTTGAAAGTAAAGCACAATGTGCCTTAAGGCACATTCTGCTTTACTTTTAACCTGCTTTAAGTGGCCACCTATCTTCAATGCTAGAAACAGGCTATGGGGTAATGGGTTTAACCTTCAATAGGACTTCTTACAGTATAGACTAGTGTTTCCCAGGGACTTCTGACACTTCAATTCATACTCCCCTTATTTCATATGTCAAATTTCTAAGCTCAGTGTACTAGAAATTTGTTTTAAGTTTTCATTGAAAAATGTTTTTTTTAACTTTTCATTTCCCCACCCTACTGTTGCTTCTGATGAATTTTGGTTACATTGGGGCTATTGGTTTCAGAGAAGAAGTGGTTTGCAACTGTTGATAGACGGACGTACATACTTACTTACGCTAGGATACTTAAGTGGCTATTTTCTATTGTTTTCTCTTGCGTGGCTAGCCACACAAGAGACAATTTCTTTTTGCTCTAACTTGAAATAGAATGATCTGGAGGCTAACCCTACCCCTAACCCTATGGCCCACAACTGGCCTACAAGAAATGGCTAGGTTAATGTCACAACCAGGTTAATATTTTTCAATTAGAGTTTCAGTTAAACTAACCCTCACTGAACTGTACAATTGATGATTCCCATGGTCTTATAACAGAACTGATCACAGGAACATTGGACGAAATGGTTTAACCCTTTACCCAATAGAAGCGCCTTTTAGCGAATATGATTTATTCCTCCGCTGAAGATAATAGTTCCAATTTAATCAGTCATGAATATATATTATAGGGAATATTTTCTATATTCTAGCACATTATAGCTTAAAGCAGGCTGAAAGTAAAGCAGAATGCGCCTTAAGGCGCATTCTTCTTTACTTTCAGCCTGCTTAAGTGGGCACCTATCTTAAATACTAAAAACAGGCTATGGGGTAATGGGTTAAGTCTCCCAAAAGACTTTTGATGGAACAGAGTTCAGACAGAGACTGCCATCAGAATCATTCACAAGGCTCCGAGAAAACCGACATAATATTTCTCAAATTTCTTCCTGTACGTCTCCATCAGATGTTAAGACTGCCCATTAGAATTGTCTGATATCTTACCTCTTCCTGTACTACCGGTATTAGTTTATACAGCGCACCTTCTCTAAAACAACACCCAATGGGAGACAAAAATTGTGTGCGTTGTTCGGAGGGAGTTGTTATAGGGAGCGAAATTGGCTACATTTGCAAACAGCTTGAATCCAGATCAGACGCTGCATTACGCCGCATCTGATCTGGATTCAATCTGTTTGTCACTCGTCATTAAGTTTCCTCTCTACAATAACCCCCAACTGGAGACAAAGATTGTGTGTGTTGTTCGGAGGGAGATGTTAAAGGGAGAGAAAATTAATAACCTTAGAATACATTTGCAAACGTAATGCAGAGTCTGATCTGGGTTCAAACTGTTTGTCACCCGTCTATATGTTTCTTCGGTCAAAATATCCAATGCGTAAATGCAGCAGACAACAATTTTAAGCAGACGATATTGTAGCAGTGAAAGTGTTAGACTTTATTATATAAATCTTGTTTTTGGAACAGCAGCAAGGAACTACTTATTGCCTGACAAAAATAATGCAGCCAGCTCTAATACTATTGTTACTTTTCTGCTACATCATGTAAGTAATGCAGAAAGCCCTCCCATCATTTTTAGATTTCTGCTAAATACTGTCAAAAGTGTTACAGAATGTTCCTTTAGAAGCTCCATACATTACTTTCGTCCTACATTAAGCTGCTATCTTAATGTGAACCCTTTCCTCCCTGAAACCTCAAATGGTCAATTCTCATTTTAAATTTAGTCTAGTCTATTTTTGACATTTTAAGGTTGAACTTTACAATATATGTCAAAATGACAAACAGTGTAGACCCTGATCAGAGGGCTCCTAGGGAGCCCTCTGATCAGGGTCTACACTGTTTGCATAGGACAAGTGTACTCCTCACATGTACGCTGTTTGCAAATGACGCATATATGCGTGACTAGGGTTCAAAGAGTAAATTTTTCATCTTCCCTACAATGACATTTAACCCTTTACCACATAGCCTGTTTCTAGTTTTGAAGATAGATGGCTACTTAAAGCAGGTTGAAAGTAAAGCAGAATGTGCCTTAAGGCACATTCTGCTTTACTTTCAACCAGCTTTAAGCTAATACCTGCTAGACTATATAAAATATTTGTAATGGCAATTGTTCATGAGGGTATAAACCAGAACTATTTTCTTCAGTGGAGGAATAAATTTAATACGCTAAAAGTCGCTTCTATGGGGGAAAGGGTTAACTCTTTCCACCCTAGAGACAGAATAGTGATTATCTGTGCAAACAGTTTGGATCCTGATGAGACGCCGCATAATGCTGCATCTCATCAAGATCCAAACTGTTTGACACCTAAGCCCTGGTTTTTTTAAAAGAAATTTTAAAAAATTCTGTTTTTAGAACAGTAGCAGACAACAATTATTGCAGACAAGAAAAAATTACCCAGCATGCAAGGAGTTAAAGCACAGGTTTTTCTGTGCCTCCCTGATACATGTATAAGGTCATTATCGCAGCCACCAACCACCATTACTGAGGTAATTATATGGATACAAAGTTGACAGGAATTTTCCTGGTTCTGGAAACAAGCTATCCCGTGGGAAATGAAGGTCCTGATGAAGGGCCTATTAGCATGCTGGTCAATATACAATGACAGGGCAGCATGGTGGATGGTCCAAGCTTACAGTGGAGTAGACGTTATTCTTTCCCCGTATAACCCTTTCCCTTGGCTTATAGGAGCGCCTTTTAGCACATTATGTTTATTTCTCCGCTGAAGAAAATAGTTCCAATTTATACAGTCATGAATATATATCATAAGAAATATTTTCTTTATTCTAGCAGATAGTAGCTTAAAGCAGACTGAAAGTAAAGCAGAATGCGCCTTAAGGCGCATTCTGCTTTACTTTCAACCTGCTTTAATTAGTTGCCTATTTTCAAAACTAGAAACAGGCTATGAGGTAAAGGGTTAAATGCAAACCAACCTCAAATGCTTTGCAATAAACGGTAGAAAATTACAACTTTTAAGACAGTTTTGACAATAATTCTCTAGTAAAGTGGCAAACAGTTTTGAGCCAGATCAGACGCCGGGTTACCCGGCGTCTGATCTGGCTCAAAACTGTTTGCAATGGAAATAAAAGATTAGCATGAACGTGTTTATTGGGAAAGAACAAAGTCTTCTACATTGTATATACAGTGTTCCCTCTCTACAACTGCCCTCCGAACAACGACTCCCTCCTTACAACGACCCTTGCCGCTGTTCCCCAAACAAAACAATTATATGTCTAACACTTTCACTTTTGCAATATAGTCTGCTTAAAACTGTCGTCTGAAGTTTTTCTACAGTTACATAATGGACACTTTGACAGAAAAAACCTTTATAACGAGTGATAAACAGCTTGAATCCAGATCAGACGCCGCTTTACCCGGCGTCTGATCTGGATTCCAGCTGTTTGCAAATGTAAGCCAATTTCCCTCCCTGTAACGACTCCCTCCGGACAAAACACATATTTCTTGTCTCCCATTGGATGTCGTTGTAGAGAGGGAATACTGTACACCATAGATTTCCCAGCCAATACTCAGCTATCCAAGGGGAAGAATGAATACAGGAACCGACAGAAACAGATCTCAACGTTTAAAGATAACTGATTAAACCTTTCCTCTATAGCAATCAAGGCAAACCATATATTTCTAACTTCTTAATAACTATGTCTGTTAACCAAATTACTCCATACTAGATATGCATTATTGTTACGCCATTTATTCATACTTCCACTGAAGAAAATAGTTCCATTATAGTCATGGCATATGCCCATGTATGTGTTGTTATACTATTGTGATGTTGCTCAAAACTGAAATAAATCTATCTATCGATCTATTCGCTGAACAAAATACTTCCTATATCCTAGCAGGTGGTACCTTAGAGCAGGCTGAAAGTAAAGAAGTAAAGCAGAATGCTTCTCAATCGGGACTACTTTTTTAGTGCAAGAATAATTAGTGGTGTGAAAAGGGCATACTTATGGATAAATAGGTTACATCAATTTAACACTATCATTTCAGTAGTAAATCATTTTTGAGAGGTTTTTCATATCTGGCATTTTACTGTGCACATTTTTTTGTTTTGTTTTTAAACCCTTTACCCCATAGCCTATTTCTGGTTTTGACAGAGAGGTAACCATTTAACGCAGATTGATGGTGAAGCCAAATATGCCTGCTTTAACTTTAAGCCTGCTTTAAGTTACCAGAACTGATGCAAGAATAAAAAAGATATTTCTTATTGAAACTTTTCTTATGGTGCATATTCATGACAACATAAATTGAAACTATATTTATCAGTGGATGGATATTAACCCCTTACCCAACAAATATGTCTTTTTATGCCTCTAATTTATTCCTCCACTGAAGAAAATTGTTCCAATTGATACAGTTATGAATATGTACCACATGAAATATTTTCTTTATTCTAGCAGAGGATTTCTTAAAGCAGGCTGAAAGTAAAGCAGAATGCGCCTTAAGGCGCATTCTGCTTTACTTTCAACCTGCTTTATAAGTGTCACCTATTTTCAAAACTAGAAACAGGCTATGGGGTAATGGGTTAAACTTTAATGCACTCAAAGTGGACTACCGTATCTATGGAGGAAAGGGTACCATGGAATCTTATATCACTGACCCCAAGCACTGTAACTCTGTACTGAAGCTTTGTGTAACTTTAAATGAACAAGGATTGATTTTGGCTATCCCAACACTATCAGAATACCATGACAGATGTCTGAACTTTATTTTACTTATTTCCAGACATCACAAATATAACCATCTACACAGAACTGACAAGACATCATCGGTGAAGACTGAGAACTTACTGAGAACTTACTTTGTGCTAAGAGAATATTTTGTGTCTTGATACAGAAATTAAACTAAGCAGAGGGCTCAATATAAGAGAAGTATTTTCAAGAACTCAAATCTTATTTTGTGCTCAGAGAAATTATTTCTGTATCTTGATACAGGAGGTCAGATAAAAGCTGGGCTCAAGACAAGAGAAGTTTTTCAAGAACTAAAATATTTATGGCTGCATTAAACCCTATGGTGTGACTACTCATTAGAATCGTCTCTTCAAGACAATTTTAATGAGTAGTAACACCATAGGATTTGGTGCTGACATAAAGGAGAAAATATTTGGATTTGTTCAGTTCACTCATCTTCAATCTGGATCGAGTCCTGCAAGAGTCACTGAATATTTCCAACATTTCCTCCTTAACCCATTACCCCATAAACACGCCTTTTTGCCCATTTAATTTATTTCTCCACTGAAGACAATAGTTCCAATTTTTACAGTCATGATTACTGGTATTCTTCTTAAGAAATATTTTCTATATTCCAGCAGATGGTAGCTTAAAGCAGGCTGAAAGTAAAGCAGAATGTGCCTTAAGGCACATTCTGCTTTACTTTCAACCTGCTTTAAGTGATCTCCTATCTTCAATTCTAGAAATACATGTAGGCTATGGGGTAATAGGTTAACTCTTTCCTCACTAAAACCTCAAATAGACAATTCTAGTTTTCAATTTAGTCTTGTGGTGAGAGCCGGGATCCGTCGGGTCCCAGAGAATAGGAGGAACCAGGATGGCGAGATCCGGGATCTGTCGGGTCCGGAGGATAGGAGGAGCTCTGCGCAGGACAGCTGCCCAGAGAGATGCGCGCGCCAGACGAATAGGGAAGCTGGCAGCGAGAGGCGGCTGCAGAAGATTGTGTGCAATAGTGTCAAAGGAAATAGGATTGTCGTAGAAGACCAGGGGCCAGTAGAAGACTGGTGAGTACGATAGTTATTATCTAGATTTGCTCTGAATAGAGATAGGGGCGAATACAATAGTCTAGTCAATTTTTGCCTTTTTGGGTTGATTCTTGCAACATATGTCAAAATGACAAACAGTGTAGACCCTGATCAGAGGACTCCTTAAGGAGCCCTCTGATCAGGGTATACACTGTTTGCATAGAACAAGTGTACTCCTCACAGGTACACTGTTTTCAAATGACGCATGTATGCGTGACTAGGGTTCAAAGGTTAAGTCATGACTACTCATTAGGATCATCTCAAATGCCTTTAACTCCTTCAATACTAAGTACAGTCGAACTTCGATATCTCGAACTCAGTTAATTCAAACATACCCATATTTCAAAGTTAAAACGTATGGGTATGTTCGACTTAACCAAGCATGAAATAATGCAATGCATGTGTTGAATTATCGGATAATTGGAGTTAAGTGAGTTAGAGATATTGAAGTTAGACTGTAACTCTAGTTGGTTATTAACTTATTATGTTCCCTTGTGGAACTTTTTAGTTACCAAAACATGAACCAGTCCAGGGCTCCAGAGTAAACTGAACAAATGCAACATTTTCTCACTCATTTTCTCACCAAATCCTATGGTGTTACTACTCATTAGAATCCTCTCTTCGAGACGATTCTAATGAGTAGTGACACCATAAAGTTTAAAGCAGAAATAAAGATTTTAGTTTTTGAAATACTCCCCTTATCTGGAGCTCTGCCAGTCTCCTAAAGTCTTGGAAGTCTGCGTAGTTTAACAAAATCATGCAGGCTCTTTATAACAGGGCTCCAGATAAAAGGGAGTAAACTGAATGAATTCTTTAATTTTCACACTCTTTTCAGCACCAAATCCTATAGTGTCACTACTTGTTAAAAAGAGACAATTCTAATGAGTAGTAACAACTTGGGGTTAAATGCAGAAATAAAGATTTTTGTTTTTGAAATACTCCCCTTATCTTGAGCTCTGTTATAAAGTATGAGAGTTGAACATGTCTTAGCAATCTATAATGTCAGGGCTGCCATTTCTCCGGATTTTTCCTAAGTATTCGGATTTTTATCCTAGCAGATCATAGCTTAAAACAGGCTGAAAGTAAAGCAGAGTGCACCATAAGGCACATTCTGCTTTACTTTCAACCTGTTTTAAGCAGTCATGTGTCTTCAAAACAAGAAACAGACTATGGGGTAAATGTACGATTAGTAAAATTGCGTCTGAAAAATTGAATATTTGAAATCTAAGGATTTTTATGATCAACTTATGGCAGCCCTGTAATGTTGGTTTGGGCAATACAAGGACTGTGGCCACTTTGCATACAAATTAAAATGTCATTCCTTAGACATATAGCCAAATCTGTGCATGGCTTGATCAATACTTAATGCAATGGTACCAATAGGTTAGCCGCTATTATGTGCAGTGGGAAATTTGAACAGACCTAAAAATCTGGACAACATTCTCAATGGTAATCTTACCTGTGCATCCCAAGTCCTATACTCATTAAATTTGCCAAGGATTTATTATTTGTAAAGTTGCGAGTCCCATGAACCCATAGCTTTTCTGGCCTTTATTAACCTATTACACATAAGCAAATAGTAGCTTAAAGCAGGTTGAAAGTAAGGCAGAATGTGCCTTAGGCACATTCTGCTTTACTTTCAACCTGCTTTAAGTGGTCACTTGTCTTCAAAAGCATAAATAATTTATGGGATACATGTACATGTATTAGGTTAATTTTTCACCTCAATGACTCAATGTTTGTTTCAAGGAGTCATTGTTTTACAGAATGTGCATCCAAAGGACTCATTCATCTGCTTTCTAAAATTATCACTTCATTCTGTTACATACCACAGTCAACATAGTCACATTCATTTACATTCAGGGTACAAGAGATACATGGCATTTTGACAATAGCAAAAGTATATATTGAATCGATTACCCCATTAATATATGCCTTTTAACGCATCTAATTCATCCTCCACACAAGAAAAGAGTTCCACTTTATAGATATAATTTCTTTATCCTAGCAGATGGTAGCATTATTAAAAGTAGGCTGAAAGCTATAAAGCAGAAAATGCCTATCTTCAAAACTTGAACCAGGGTGAGTAAATATACAAGAGCCCTATCCTTAACCCATTTATGCCGAGTGGATTCTTCTATGTTTACAACTGGATTAGTCCATTTTAGCTCGCCGGACTGTGTCCTAGAGCTAATGTTCTCACCCAGTCGCTAGCGTCTGCCTTCCTGTTTCCGTTCGGTTAGCAGTTTCAAGAAAATGCTTATAATTTCTATGTCCCTTTAGGTATTGCTTTTATATTTGGTATGTGTGTGTATATAGACAAGACCTTACCATGCACATAAAAAGTTTGACCCTTGTAACTTTGACCTTGAACTAAGGGCCTGCGTTTAGGTTTAGAAATCTGTGTTTAGGTTTTGAAAAATGCCTATAACTCCTTTGTTCCTTGAGGTATTGCTTTCATATTTGGTATGTGTGTGTATATGGACAAGACCTTTCCATGCACACAAAAAGTTTAACCCCTGTGACCTTAACCTTGAACTTAGGGCCTGCATTTAGGTTGCTAAATCTGCATTTAGGTTTTCAAAAATGCCTATCATATAACTCCTATTATATGTTCATTGAGATATTCCTTTAATATTTGGCATGCATGTGTACATGGACAATACCTTTTCATGCATACAAATTTTTTCAGCCCAGTGACCTTGAGCTTGAACTTAGGGCCAGCGTTTAGGTTTTGAAATCTATGTTTACATGTAGGTTTCAAAAAATGCTTATAACTCCCATGTCCTGCGATATATTGCTTTCGTTTCTGGTATACATATGTTATGGGCAAGACCTTACCATACACACAAATACTTTATACCTCCGATATCTTGACCTTGAAGTTAGGGCCCACACATAAGTTTCAAAATTTCCATTCAGGTTTCTAAAAATGCGTAGAATTCCTATGTTCATTGAGGTTTTCCTTTCCTATTCGGTATACATATGAATATGGGCAAGACCTTTCTGAGCTTTTAAAAAGTTTGACCCCAATAACCTTGACCTTGAACTTAGGGCCCACGTTAAGGTTTCTAAAAATACTTATAACTCCTACGTCCCTTGTGGTATTACTCTAATATTTGGTTTGCATATGCAGGCGCGTAGCTACCTGTACGCAAAAAACGCAACTGCGTACACATTGTCCTCAAAAATCGAAAAATTAAAAAGTCCAAAAATGCAATAAAAGTCGGAGGGGGTAGGGGGTTAGAGATTAATGGCAGGAAGACAACCTGTCAAAAAACTATTATCCTAGATTAAACAATTCATGTTATATTGAGTAAATTTTTTACATAGATTCATGTTGTTATTTTACCTGTTTTGAATGCGGGAAACGCCTTCAGACGCACCAGAGACAACCTAGAAATAAAATTTTCCCGGGGCAGCATGCCCCCGGACCCCCCTAGTAAGAGTGCTTACACTGATCGGAAGGACCGATGATGGGTAGCCATTAGATATTAAAGGCTGGAAGACAAGCTATAATATTAGAAAGGAAAAATCATTATCATAGAACTAATATGTTGTTGAGTGAAAAATTACATAGATTTATCATAGTATTTTACCTGTTTTAAATGCCGGAAGCGCCCTTAGTATTCACCAGAGACCATCTAGAAATTAAGATTTCCCGGGGGATCATGGTCCCGGACCCCTGACTCCACCCCGCATTTTATTTTATCTTAGATAAAAACAATTTCTTTTATTTTTTATTCGAATTTCACATGTATTTATGCGGTATTTTACCTGCTTTAATTGCGCAAAATGATTACACGTGCGAAATGCCCTCAGCACGCACCAGAGACCATCTATGAACAAAAAGATTCCGGAGGAGCATGTCACCGGGTCACCACCCTCTCTAGTAAGAAGTGCGTTCACCAAATGGTCTAGCTTTGCCCCCGACGTCTACCTTTGCGCCTGACGTGTGCCCCTTAATTGCATTTTGCTTCCTACGGGCCTGCTTTATCATGTTCTCAAAAGGATCGTAAATGCAAATGGTTCTGATGTAGATCGAATTTTTAACTAGATTTATGTTAGTATTTTACCTGTTTTGAATGCGTGAAACGTCCCCAAGAACGCACCAGAGACCATCCAGGAATTAACATTTCCCGGGGGAGCATGTCCCCACACACCTCTTTTAAGAGTGCGTACACCGAGTGGTCTACCCTTCGCCCCCCATGTGTACAAACCCCAACCCATCGGAGTTTGATTCCTACGCGCCAGTAACTTCTTGACTAACACCTATTAGCACCCCCCCCCCTCACCAAGACCCCTAGTAACAGTGTACACATGAATGTGTGGGGGGGGGGGGGTGGGGGAGGATATGACTAAAAGACAACATTTCACCATAAAATCATAATTAATAGATTGAATAAAAAATTATTTTGAGTCAATTTTTTACATAGATTTATGTTAGTATTTGACCTGTTTTGAATGCGCGAAACGCCCCCAAAAACGCACCAGAGACCATCTAGGAATAAAATTTCCCGGGGGGGAGCTTGCCGCCAGACCCCCACCCCCTAGTAAGAGTGCGTACATCAAGTGGTCTACCTTTGCCCCTCATGTGTGCAAACCCCACCCCATCGGAGTTTGCTTCCTACGGACCTGTAACTTTTTTACTAACACCTATTAGTAATAGACAAAATTCTTTACAACATCAGGGGGTAATTGCTCAATTACGTAAAAAACTTATCTGTGGCTCTGAGGACCCATTGGATCAGGGTCTGCACTGTTTTTAATTGTACCATGTACAGTACATGTACTGTAAAAAAAAACAATATTTTACAGTGGAAACTGAAATTGTTCATTTGATGCTTTTAGGAATAATGGGTTCAGTTTGAATATACTTACAGTGTATGTGACCAGAACTATTGCCCTGTGCAAACAATGCAGACCCACATCAGAAGTCTCCTAAATGAGTCCTCTGATCAGGACCAGCCCTGTTTGTCATTTTGTAATAAACTGTATACAATTTTATAAAGTTAAAAATGGAAAAGTTTGTGTTATTTGGAAGCTGGACTTTTCCATTTTATGTTTCAGGGGAGAAAGACGGTCCGAAGTTTAAATATATATATGTTAACAGTATAGTACTGGATCCGGCCCTGTCTAAATATGTATTTATGTCAATGACTGTCGGTTTGAAATTAACATCCCTGACTTTGTCGTTGATGTCGTTTTTGGATTTTCTTAATCATTTTTTGTATAGATTTATGTTATTTTATCACGAGTTTCGAGGGCGGGAAACGTCCTCAGAACGCACCAGAGACCATCTAGGAATAAATTTTTCCCGGGGGAGCATGCCCCCGGACCCCCCTATACTCAAAGTGCGTACACTTCCTAATTGGTCTAGCTACGCCCCTGATATGTATATGGACATTAGAACTTTCCATGCACACAAAAAAGTTGACCTCTGTGACCTTGACCTCGAGTCTGCTTTTAATTCTCTAAATGTGACGAAGGCCAGCTTTGTTGTCTCTCTGACAACTCTTGTTTATCAAAGGGATGCCTGGTCAAATTCAAAATTTTCATTTTCATTTTGTTTTATATTGAAATTCCTATCAGCAAATAGTGTAGACTCTGATCAGATGTCGCATAATGTCTACACTGTTTGACCATGTCCCATATATGGGATTGCGGGCACAATTAAATGGGTTAATTTGTTAACTTGGGAAATCTATTTCAGGTTTCATTTAAAAGTCTAGTCAATTTTGTTTTCAATTTTCAATAATATCTTTAACAAAATATTGAAAACAAAAAAAGGATATATAGACCCTGATCTGAGTGTTCCTGTGGGAACAATTTGGTCAAGGTCTACATTGTTTGCATAGGCATGTCATCTTTTAACATACTGTTTGCAAAGGATCAATCACACGGTTCACTTAGTAAATTTTATTTCCATTACTTTGCTGCAACTTGAATAAAATCAAAGGACTTGATCAGTTAACCCCAGGGCTCCAGATAAGGGGAGTATTTCAAAAACCAAAATCTTTATTTCTGCATTAAACTCTATGGTGTCTAGAGACGATTCTAATGAGTAGTAACACCATAGGATTGGTGCTGATACAAATGAGAAAATGTCAAATTTGTTCAGTTTACTCCCTCTTATCTGGAGCCCTGTAACCATTACCCTATAGCCTGTTTCTAATATTGAAGGTAGTTGACCAGTTAAAGCAGAATGAAAGTAAAGCAGAAGGCACATTCTGCATTACTTTCAGCCTGCTTTAAGCTACAAACTGCAAGGATAAAGATAATATTTTTATGGTACATATTCTTGGCTGTATAAATTGGAACTATTTTCTTCACAGGAGGAATAAATAAAAGGTGTATTTATGGGTTAATGGGTTAAACCATGAAAAGACATATATACTACCAACACCCTATAATTTGATTCTGAACCCTAATATTGCCGAACACAATACAGAATTTAGAAAGCTCTTACAGAATTATGCATTTCTATGCCCTGCATTAACCCATTACCCAATAGCCTGTTACTAGTTTTGAAGATAGATGACCACTTAAAGCAGGTTGAAAGTGAAGCAGAATGCACATGAAGGTGCATTCTGCTTTACTTTCAGTCTGTTTAAAGCTACAAACAATAAAGCAGAATGGTCATACAGGAGCATCCAACTTTACTTTCAACCTACTTTAAGCTAACAATCATAATATGTAAAACAGGATTCCAGTGCTAAATAATTTGGATCCTGATCGGCATGGATCGCACTGTTCACAAAGACTCTTCAATACAGGTCCATTTAACCCTTTGAGCCCTAGTCCCGCATATAGGCGTCTTTTTCAAACAGTGCATGTGAAAAGTGCACTTGTCCTATGCAAACAGTGAATACCCAGATCAGAGGGCTCCTTACGGAGCCCTCTGATCTGGGTCTTCACCGTTTGTAACAACGCCAAACATTTACAAAAACAACCCTTAAAAGTCAGAAATGGACTTGGCTAAAATGGACACTGGAATTGTCCATTTAAAGTTTCAGGGAGGAAAGAGTTAAGGAGTAAAGCCTATCAATGCTTTCACCACAATCTCAACCCAGCTACATAAACCCATTAGATACACACACCAATAAAATCCAAACCCATTAATCCATTACCCCATAAATACACATTTTTACACCTTTAATTTATTCCTCCACTTGAGGAAATAAGTTCCAATTTATACAGTTAGGAATGTGTTTGATAAGAACTATTTTCTATATTCTAGCAATGGTAGCTTAACCCATTACCCCATAAATACGCCTTTTTACACCTTTAGGACAGAGAAACGTGGGGCGCCCTAGAAAGATGTACATCGATCAGCTGAGTGAGGATGCGGACTGCCCAGCAGAACATCTACCAACACTGATGCAAAACAGAGACGAATGGAGGAGTTTGGTCATATGATTCCGTGCAAGCAGCACGCCCCATAGATATCATAGATAGATACCTTTAATTAATTCATCCACTGAAGAAAATAAATTATCACCTAATACCATATTGAAATTTGCCACTATCTATCCTATATGTGGTACGCTTTGACCAAAAATGGACGCTTTGACTTGGTATGCTTTGACTATGGTTCGCTTTGACCATAACCCACTTGATAACACCAGTGGAGACTTCAACATGCCCATTACGGTGAGCATGCAACGGAGCCGTCTCTATCTCAATAATAAGCTTAATAGCTCCAAATCCTTAATGCCAACTCTACAAGTTACAAATTAATTCTGTGGGTTATTTACGTTGGGTGCCAAATTAAACAAAGTGAAAAATCCAAGCAGGCTTTAAAGCGACTCGCAACCAGATGGTGCATTAAAAATAGTAATTTGTAAATATGTGTCAAACGCTTATATAAATGGTAAAGAATAAGTTTAGGATAAGAAATTCTGTTTAAAAAAAATGTATTTCAATAAAAAAAAATATTGGTCTCTGCTGGGATTCGAACCCGGGGCCCGGCATTGGCGGACAGAAGGCAAAATAGGGGAAACCGCTTAGACCAATGGACCACGGAACTATCCGTTTATTTCGGATCGATTTAACGTATTTCAATGTGCAGTGATCGAAATAGCATACAACTTCGTAATTCGGCTCGTGTTTATGTCTGAGCCCGTGTAGAGAAGCAACAACAACAACTATACCGTTAGCTAACGCTATAGAAAAACGATGGAAAATATCTAAAAATCTAAAATTCGGTGACGATTCTTGAGACTTTTTTTGGACTGATCATATTTTTTTAATGTCAGAAGCCAAATAATGCCACAAATTTGCTTTTATTTGAGTATTTTATTTTATTTTGACAAGTACACCATCAGGTTGCGAGTCCCTTTAAACTATATACCAATTATTGAGCTGCGTTTGAGCTGGGATTTGGTTTCCAAAAATCGAAAGCTAGGCCTTCTTTCTATTTCTTTTTATTACTTCTACGCCATCAATTCTGACGATTATGAGAAGGGGCACTTTTTAGGTGCACCATTTGGACTGTACCTGGCCGGTCACTTTATCCTGACACCGACGAACTAGTCGTAATGCAAACCCGAATTCCTGAGCGTCAAGGAGGGAAGCCATAACTACCAATTTTCAAGTCTTTCGTTTGACCCGGCCGGGGATTGAACCAGCTACCTCCCGCACTGCAAGCGGACGCTCTACCACTGAGCTATACAGGCGGTCGCATACCATGCAACACTACTGAGCTATCAAGCTACTAGGTGAAGTCTAGCATTTCCCCCCTCAACAGTCTCAACCCGTACATATATGCATATATGCTTTTGTGAACGCTGAAAATGCAATAGTTTGTCTCACTCTTTACATATACGGGCCGAGTACATTAAGGGTCGATCATGAAAGGGACGTCATTTTCCAAGGATTATTTACCATGACATCTTAAATTAAATAAGTAATAAAGCAAAGGAGATCAAGACAAGTATTATTCTTCTCACATAGAATACAAATCTGCGAATGTTTATTTAAAGTTTTCGATTTTCTCAACTTATCAACTTACCACGATAATTGAAGAGTCTACACAAATGACAGATTTCCCGCCACCTGTCATTTAGCATAGTCTCTAATCTCTAGAATAAGTGTCTTGCAATATTTGTATTAGATATTTCAATAAGCATTTAGTTTTGAATATTAATTAATAGAAACAATTGAAATCGTGTTAGTTATGAGTAATTTACTTTTAGAAATTTATAAAATTAAAAAAATGCTTTGCTACACAGATTATTTAAAGAAAACATGGCGGCATCCGCTGAAATGGAATTGCAAAACGTCTACGAAACCATCAAAATTGTATTCCCATCATCTTCATTGATAAAATCTACTGCTTGAACTAGGTATGTTACAAATGCATGAAATAAAATCTTTGTTAAAGAATGTGTCATTTCATTTTAAGCTGTACTTACAGCTGAACTTGCATTAAAAGTTGACAAGTCAGCAAATCTTGGGTCATCGTCTGCTACATGATGTAACACAGGACTCCTGATAAGATTTAGTAAATAATTAAATTGAACAAATCCTCCATTTTCTCCCTTACTTTAGCATCGTATCCTACGGTGCTACTACTCATTAGAATGAGAGCATAAACAAGATTGCAGGGCTTCCATAAGTTGACATGAAAAATCCTAAGATTTCCAAAATTGCTTTTTTTCAAGCGCGATTTTACGAATCGTACCTTTACCCCATAGCCTTATTCTTATTGTGTTGACATGCGACTACTTAAAGCAGACTGTACGTAAAGAAGAATGCGTCTTAGCGCGCATTCTGCAGGGCGCATTCTGCTTTACTTTCAGCCTGCTTTAAGCTACCATGAACTGGGAAAAAATCCGGAGATTTAGGAAAAATCGGGAGGAATGGCAGCCCTGAGATTGACTGAGGCTGTCCAGCATCTATGAACCAGTAGTTGTGATATCGTAACTGTATTGTGGATACAGTTACGACACGCTAGGATCTCTACAATGGCGCAGGGCCGACAGTGATTCACTGTCGCTTGAATAAGTTATTATAACACTTAAATTTTTACCGTATTTGAAAAATAAAATGTAGGTATTGGTTTGGAATGCATTTTTTGACACTGTGGGTGTGTAAAATCAGGTTACCTACGTCTTTGATTGAGTTTCTCCAGATTTAAATTTTACTACAGTCAACCGGCATCGGTCTTCGGGGGATGGTCGGCCATTTGGAAAAATATGTCACGCAACCTCTTAATTCCAAATATGGAGTGTGTAGTAAAACTGCCTGGCGTGTAAACTAATGGCGGGAAAATATCTCAGCGTTTTTTTTCCTTCTTTGAACGGGTCCGGCAATTGGAGACGGACCCGTCCCAATTTGACGACCGGACCCGTCCCAATCAAAAGAAATCAAATATCGGACCCGTTCCCAATCAAAATAAACATATTTCCCAATTGTCAAATTACTTTTTCCCTTTAAATCATAGCAAACCATCCATATTTCAACTTATCTTTTGCTACAATGAATGTCTCGTCAAGGAAATATACAGAAGTTTATAATTCCGTGGTCTCATGAAATGTAAACAAAGTTACGCAACTCCATTGACATTTTTGGGAGTATGTATAAAACAATACCAGAGATTACGGCCGAATATCGGAAACGGTCCGGGCGAAGATTTATACATGCCCCTTAATCGAGACTGGTTAATGTTGCGTGATCGCAAAATCCGCTGAAATTGATAAGAGTTTACAAACCCAGTCTGACTCTGTTTACCATCATTTATAAAATAGAAAACCTACAATTAAAACAATCATGAGCCATAATTCAAAGTATTACAGAATTGTTTTGAGAAAGACGATAATGAAGAACTTGAATCTAGATCACTGCCTTAACACTCGCGAGCTTGATTGGCAGTATTCAGAGATAGATAAGATAAGATTTTGGATTTTACCAAGTCACCAACTCTGTCTCGGCCGCAACAGCGTCTACTGTGAGTAACACACCCAGCATAGATTTAGTTTTTACACCATGTTTACCATCATAAACAGTTCTAACGGTTTAGTAACTTAAATTCCCAATTTCTGCGTTGTCATCATTTCAAAACTCGTTTTTCCCAATTTTACTTGAAAAATTCCCAATCTGAGGGGTACCGGACCCGTTCCCAATTGAGTGAAAAAAAACGCTGTATCTAATACACGAATTAAGCTTTAAGCTTGTTTTTAAGCTGCCACCGTTAACCATATTAGCAATAAAATAAATATTTTAGTTTACCTGGGCAAACAAAATCTTCGAATTCAACAAAAATACAACATCTCAGTAAGTCTTCCAATTATGAATGGAAGCCATATATGTTAATCGGAAGTCGTTTTAAGCATGCAAGGATTCTGTCTCGGTTTGGAAAATCAAAACAAAAAGTGGGTTTACACGGAAAAGGGGTTTTCAAGTTTTCAAATGGTCTTCGGGTGGGTAATTACTTAAGGTAGCTTTTTATGAAATAAATGGTAAAATAGTCGTTTTATACTCTTTTACAAATCCTGATAGATAAAGGTATTTTCTACAAGTTATCAAATTCTCTCTTGCTTTCTCGGTCATTTTACCGGTAAATCACGCGTCAGAATCCCCGCTGGGTGCCTCAATTGCGTAGATTACGTGACTAGATAGGTGGTTTATTCCGAAGCTGTCAGAGGTGATTTACGACCTTTACCGCATCAAAATCGTTATTTTTATATGATTGGCTTTGTTAATTTGGGGCGGAGTTTAAAGAAATGGTTGATGATCAGCTGGGTCATGTTATTCGTTGAAAAAGAATGTCTTTGTTGAATACCGGGTGGTCACACGAGCCTAATTGACACATCAGTCAGTTAATTGGAGTTTCCGGCATTATATAATTTGAAGCAAGCGGTATTTTTTAACTCTCCTAACTTTCGCTGTTGGTGTTCGATTTTCATGCGATTTAAAGCAGATGAAAGGGTATTATCTCCTCGAGGGAACCGTGTCTCAGAATTTTTATAAATAGCTCCAGTGGTCCGTTATAAAGCGTTACGTAATAGTGGTCGACTTTAAACCGTAAAAAAACTTTGATGTTACATAACAAAGGTTTGAAGCGGTATTTAACAAATTTGAGACACGGATCCCTAGATAGTAGATATGTTTATAAAGAGTATTTTGGGCAATTTTAATCAAGTTACAAATAAAGATGGCTTTGATATCGTTGTTTGAATTTTTTTTTAAATGTTCTTATAAAATCGTAAAAAATTAAAATATTTTTTGTAAATTGGCATATTCTGATGGGATGTGTACCCTTTTCACCCCTCAGCTATAAAATTGGGGGGAAAATCATCAATCATGACAATAAATTAGAAAAAACCGCTTGCAGTATCGTTCATATACAGCTACCTTAACACAAGAAGGTTATATATAAAAAATATTGTTAAATATTAGTTTAAAGATATATTTTCAACTGTTTGAACATATACAATTGATAAACAACTGCTGCAGAATTTGCGCCACTGTAGAGATGCTAGCAAACTGTAGCTCTAGTAGACACTTGGTCTAGAGTAAGAGGTACAGTACTGCAGCTAATGAACCAGCAGTGTGACAGCCATGACAACTCTCTAGGTCAGAAAACACAACGCCCATGATGCACCAAATTGTTTACAACTGGCTGGGCATCTCAGTGGTAGAGTGTCCGCTTGTAGTGCGGGAGGTTGTGGGTTCAATCAACGTCAGGGTCAAACTAAAGGTTGAAAAATTGGTAGTGATAGCTTCTCTCCTCGGCACTCAGGATTTCGTGCAAGCATTTGACTGGTTCCTCGGTGTCAGGAAAAAGTGCCCTGCCAGGTTTAGTCCCTGGTGCACCTCATAAGTGCCCCTGCTAGTAATACTCGAAAGAGGTGTATTTAGCAGATCTTATCAATAAAACAAACAAAACAATAACAACCTGGCCTCCAATTTAGTATACAGATTAAATATCACTTACTGAATGATGGTTTATTCATTAGTTGACAAGGCTGCTTTACAGTTAAATTGGGCCCGTTTCATAAAACTTTGTTAGACAAAATTAATGTTGTCGTAAGTCAGATTATAAAAGTCTCAATTATTGTCTTTCTCCATCTCACCCTGTCTTGTTACATATCTTTGGAATTGTCTTGAAAAGACGATTCCAAAGAGATGTCACAGGACAGGATTAGATATAGAAATCAGAAATTAAATGTATTTTAAAGTTTTGACTTACAATCGTTTTTGTTGTACAAAGTAAAATTAAGTTTTGTGAAACGGGCCCCTGGTATACTGTAGTGCTTAATTCCCATCACTACAATGACCTTTGTTTCTTTCAGGCATACTTTTGCAATTATGGCGTGCTAGACCAACATGGTTGGATTCACCCCTGTACGGGGTAAGGGGTGATTGGTGCATATGACATCGAAAGGAGCTAGTCAGACACTTGATCTCAAACTCATACTTGAACTTTGAATTTTTATATTGTGTGTTGAAGAGCAAATTATTATTAAATACTGTGATAGTCTTTTTATAAGAGTTTTATACTACTATCAATCAAACATTGTGTTCAGAAGCTGAGCATTTTTGTGGTAGTTTTTTATGAATATATTTCCAGCTCAAAGTTTGTAGATATTGTATGTAAATAGTGCTTAAGGTTCAATTATGGCCTCTAAAGTCATGCTTTGTGGACCTAAATGTAGGTCAAGACTCCATGCATTTGAGATAAATGTGGCCATAAGTAAAGGAAATCTACACGAGGTTCAGAGTTTCTGTGCACTGTGTTACAATGGAGCGCAGATGAGTGATATTTATGGTCGCTCAGCCCTACATACAGCAGCATCTTGCGGGAAGCTGGACGTTATGGAGTGGCTGCTGGAGGAGAAAAATGGTGATGTAACCTTGAAAGATATGGAAAGTGGATGGACTGCACTCCACAGAGCAGTATTCTATGGACAAATAGCTGCTGCGAGACTCCTTATACAGGTATAGTGGAGAAAACTTTATTCTTTCCCGTTTAAACGCAAACCCATTGTAATAAAATGTGCAAACTTTTTGACAGCTCTTTTTATTTTTATACGAGTGCCAAACGGTTTGGAGCCTGATCAGACGCCGAACTGGTTGCAATGGAAATAACAGTTTTAGCTTAAATGCGCTTATTGGGAAAGAATAACGTTTTCTCCACTATATAGCCATCGATAAACTTATGCTTTACTCCATACATATGCCTTTTTACACCTCATATTTGTAAGCTAAGGAAAGTAGTCACTACCTAGGTAAATCTTCAACATAAAACACAAAAGGCTTTTCCAGTGACTTTCCAGATGATAGCTAAAACATTTAGGAGCATTCTGCTTTACTTTCAACCTGCTATAATAGTCACCTGTCTTCGAAACCAAAAACAGCTTATGAGGTAAAGGGTTAAAAGAGATTTTTACATTGTTACTCTGTGTGTATTACTTTTATCCTGCATAATGCAGTCACCTGTCCTTGCTTCTTCAATAGACAGTCACTTTACACAGGCTTGGTTGTACATTGGTTGACAATGACTTGGAGCCCGTTTCATAAAACTTTGTACGACAAAAAACAGTCGTAAGTCGAAACCTAAAAAACATTTTATTCATGATTTCTCTATCTAAATCTGTCTTGTGATATCTCTTTGAAATCGTCTTTTCAAGATGATTCCAAAGAGATGTCACAAGACAGGATTAGATGGAGAAATAAATACTAATTGAGACTTTTATAATCTGACTTACGACAACATTTGTCGTACAAAGTTTTATGAAACGGGGCCCTGGTCTTCACTATTCTTGCTTTGAAAAGAAATTTTGATTATGCTAATCATCCTGTTTGATGTTTGTCAGGTTGTTGATTGTTCTAATTGTTTTTATCTTAATTATAACTTTTGATTTTGTTCGCCTATCTTTCAACAGAAAGAGATTATTAAAGTGCTAAAATTTGTTTTCTGTAGACTGGTATGATTTAGGTTACTTCATTTGTAGTTTCGACTGATGTTGATAGTTTTGGGTTTATTTCTACAGCACAAGAGTGACTTGTACACAAGAGACCACGAGGGGCTTGGGCCTTTGGACATTGCCATGAAGGACAGACACCTTGTCAGCTCTGTGCCACCACCAGGTTTGTGTTAAGGGTACATTCACAATAAGACAACATGTTTGGGAGGTGTGATATGTCCACGACAAAGAGGAACAACAATAGCTAATGATATCACCATTATGATCTTATTTGAAAGACTGGTTTGATCAATTCTTTTGTTTGAGGAGGATAAGAGAAGTATTTCAAAAACTAAAATCTTAATGTCTGCACTAAACCCTATGGTTGGACAACTCATTAGAATCATCTAGAAGAGTGTAGTACAGACATGAAGGAGAAAATGTTGGACAACTTGAGTTTACGCCATCTTATCTGGAGCCCTATAATATATTATTTTGGTTTTCAGTGTACCAGCTTCAAGATCGCCATGATGTCTACACATGGGGAGATAACTCTAATTTCACTCTAGGCCATATGACAGAGCAGAGGAGGTCCAACCCAGAAGTTGTAGATGAATTGAGGAAGCAAAATATAGGAATGAAACAGGTAACACAGGCATGAACCAGGGCTGCCATAAGTTGACATAAAAAATCCTAAGATTTCCAAATTTGCATTTTTCAAGTGCGATTTTACGAATCATACCTTTTCCCCATCGCCTCTTTCTAGTTTTGTTGACAGGTGGCTGCTTAAAGCAGGCTGAAAGTAAAGTAGAATGCGCCTTAAGGCGCTTCTGCTTTACTTTCAGCTACCATGTACTTGAAAAAAATCCGAAGATTTAGGAAGAATCGGGAGAAATGGCAGCCCTGATGAACTAAATAGCTTTATTTTTATGGTCATTTGACTCATCTAGGCTGCTAAAAATAAAGGGACCAATCCATATTATTTTTTCGTATTATGTGACTGTGTTCTATGTCAGATAGTGGATTGGTAAATATGCATTGTGTGTGTGCTCTTCTCTGCTGTACATTTTCATTATTACAGTGGTAAATACGCTATTCCTACCCACTTTATGCGTTTCTCAAGCGTTTCTTACGTGTTACTTATCTGTTTCGTTAAATGCGTTTCCTAGCCGTTTCTTTACACGTTTAAAAGAGCCCGGAGGACCCTTTAGCCGAGACTGCATTGGTATAATCGTTTATTTACGTGTTTAAAAGCGTTAAAATCGTTAGGCTTTAACCGTTCGTTAACCGTTCACTATGCGTTTCTTACGCATAGATTAACACGTAAATGGGTAGGAATAGCGTATTTACCACTGTATAATCATTGTTTTGTTTCACTGACTGTCTGTACCTTATTCATGCATTGTTTGTTGACAGGTGGTGATGTGTAAGTACCACTCTGTCTTCCTGACAGACTCTGGCAAAGTGTACACCTGTGGCCACGGACTTGGTGGTCGTCTTGGCCACCCTACTGAGGAAACATGCTTGGTAAGAAGAAAGAACTGAAAAAATTATTGCTTTCAGTTTTACCCTAATAAACCTAAGTAATGGGACAGATATACCTGGGAAAACAGTGTAGACCCTGATCAGACTGCTCCTTCAGGAGCAGTCTGATCAGGGTCTACACTGTTTGCCATCCAGTTTGCACTTTTTGGACAATTTACTGTGCAGTTATACCTGGTGTCCCAATTTTTGGAGGATTTTTACAGTATTCTCAATGCAGACCCTATAGACATGTTTGAGTAACCTTTTCTATGCTTGAATATGTTTATTGTGAAAATGGTTAAAAATCTGATCAAAGTGTTTCTCGAAGAGACTCTTCTAATGAGTAGTAACACCATATGAGTTGATGCTAAAATAAGTGAGAAAATGTTTGATTTATGCAGTTTACTCCCTCTTATCTAGAGCTCTGTATTAATTAGCTGTATTATGCATGTATGATGACAGGTACCAAGAATTGTAGATGCACTGACTTCAGAAGTTGTTGATAGTGTAGCAGCTGCTAGAGATCATACTGTCTTCCTCACACAGAGGTAAGTTAGCCCTTTACTACATAGCTTTTGTATCGTGTTTAAGACAGGTGGTTTGTTAGAACAGGCTGAAATCATCATCATCATCATCATCCAGTTCAGTTTAACCAGGCCATTGATTAATCCTTCTAATAAGGGTGAAGCCTGGCTGTCTAGTCTGGAACGAAGTCTCAGTAAAGTAAAGCATAAAGTTCCTTCAGGTCCCTCAAAGATCCTTCAGGAGCTTTCTTTTTCACTTTCAACAAACATGTCAGAATTTAGAAAAAAATACTATCATAGCCATGCTTCAATGATATTGTGTTTTCTTTAATGCTCTGATGCTCATTTATGGCAGATTTGTATTCAGTAAGTTAATGTTATATCAGAACAAACAACACTACTCTTTACTGATGCAAATAGTGTTCTTGACCCTTTACCTCATAGCCTGTCTATACTTTTACTCTATAGTTTTGAATACATGTGACCACTTAAAGTAGTTTGAAAGTAAAACAGAATGCACTTTGAGGCATATTCTGCTTCACTTTCAACATGTTCTAAGCTATCATCTGCTAGGATGTAGAAAATAGTTCTTTTGTGCATATTCATGATAGTGGAACTATTTTGTTCAATGGAAAAAATATTAAAAGCTTATAAAGGAATATATGGAGTGATTATTGATATTTGATGATGAGGGCATTATGTCTATAGTTGTGACAAGTGCTAATTACCCTAGTTTTGTTTCAGTGGTAAGGTATACAGCTGTGGCAGGAATGAGCACCATCAGTTAGGCCAACAACCTGTCCTGGAGCACAGTCCTCTGCCCCGCCCAGTGAATAACAAGACATTGAAGGGTAGGGCAGTACTGGGTGTGTGTGCTGGCAGATTCCACACTGTCCTCTACACGTCAGACACAGTCTTCACCTGTGGCCTTAATGCTGGACAGATCGGTAAATATACTCAAAATTTGGTTTTAAAATTCAGTTTGTTTATTTACCCATCTCCTACTGAATAATAAAGTTCCATCCGCTATGAACCTCCTGTCATCTTAATTATTACATTTGAAAATAAAATGGGGAAAGTCTTTCCCAGGTAAGAGTGCAGATTCATGTCCGACAGACTCTATATGAAAACAGTGCCAGGGCTCCAGATAAGGGGAGTTTTTTAAAATCTAAAATCTTTATTTCTGCATTAACCCCTATGGTATCACTACTCATTAAAATCGTCTCGAGACGAGTCTAATGAGTAGTAACACCAGCTGAAATGAGTGAGAAAATGTTAAATTTGTACAGTTCACTCCCTCTTATCTGGAGCCCTGAGTGAAGATCCAGATCAGACAGTTCCTCAATGAACTGTTTGATCTGGATCTACACTGTTTTTAAATGGCAATTTAGGATAAGGGTTAATATTTGGCCCATTGTCAAAGATAAAACATTAGGTTATTTTCTCAAACATTAAGTTTTCGTTTGTACATATCATTGCAAACAGCAGTTTTGTTTTATCATCTTTGTTGTGGCGATACATATAAGTCCAGAGAATCTTTTGTTATTGCGTATAGGTCATGTGAAGCCTAAAGGAGACAGGAAAGTGACTCAGCTGAGACAGGTGTCAGCTCTCAATGTCAAGGAGGTTTCCATAGTAACCGTGAAGTGTTCTGATGCTGCTACGGTCGTTCTTACCCAGTCAGGAGAAATCTATGTCCTCCATGAATACCAGTGCAGAATCATTGCCTCAAAGTATGTTTAAGCGTGTTTTTAACTTTCAGAAAACGATTTAAGAAATTAATTGATTTTTTTTATGTTTATGCAAAGTAAACAACAGAAAATGATTGGTAAATCACAACATGAATGGTTAATTAGCAGATCTTTTTTTTTCTCAATTTTTGTCAATGGGAAACCACTCAATATAACTTTAACCCTTTAGCCTGTTTCTGGTATTGAAAATAGGTGACCACTTAAAGCATTCAGCTTTACTTTCAGCCTTCTTTAAGCTAGTGCTACCATGTGCTAGAATATAGAACATATTTTTGATAATACATATTCATGACTGCAAAGAATAGGAACTTTTTTCTTCAGTGGAGGAATAAATTAAATTTGCTAAAGGGTGCTTCTATGGGGGTAAGATTTAACTTATTTGTTATGACTTGTATTGCAGCCGTACAGACATACTGGAGTTGGGTGTTGTAGGAGGTTGTCTAGATCACACAGACTCACAGATATTAAGGGAGAATGGTGGTAAAGAGCTCATCATTAGCTACCTCAACCAATCGGGCAAAGTAAGAAATATGTACAATAAATACATTGCATCTTCACATTTTGTCTTAACCCGCTACTCCATAAGTATGCCTTTAACACGTTTAAATTATTTCTCCACGTGAGAAAATAGTTATGAATAAAAAATTTGTACCATAAGAAATAAATTCTCAACTGATGGTGGCTTAAAGCAGGCTGAAAGTAAATCAATATGCATATTTAGGCACATTTTGCTTTACTTTCAATGGGCATCTGTCATCACAACTAGAATCACACTTGGATAAAGGATTAAACATATAATAATAGATAAAAAGAAATAAAGGGCACCTGCCTTAGTGGGAAAGGTCCCCTGTATTATTTATTTTTCAGCCTCTTTTGGCCCACTGTAAAAAATTAGTTTGTAGCCCAGTAGGTTATGGATAAACATTTTCCATTATGACCATTCTTTTGCTGAAGTAACTTTGCCACCATTTGTACCAACCTAATGAAGCTTATCTATATTCCTAGGTGTTTGTGTGGCGAGACAGAAGTACAAGTTTTAAGCGTGCCAACTGGATGATACGGCGTATGCTGTATGTTACTGACTGTATACTGACAGAGACTGGTCTGGCCATAGTGACAGAACATGGTGAGGTGTTTGTGTGTCACCTGTCCAGCAAACCACCACCAGTCCGTGAGGCAGCTCATGCAAGTAAAGGTAACTTCTATACTACAATACAACCTCTCTTGAAGGACACGCAGCGGCTCAGAATGAGTCCCATTGTTGCAATCTAAAAGTTTGTCCCTTCATTAACCTTGATTTTCATATGCACCTTTTCCACTTAGCCTGTTTCTATTTTGGTTCGGGTATGCACTGTTTGTCGTTTTGTGATTACATGTATATTGTTTGAACACCCTTAAATAGTCAAAAATGGACTAAACTTATTGGAAATTGGAATCGTCCATTAAAGTTTCAGGGGTTAACTAGTTTACACTTACGCTATGTTAGAAAGGTTTAGAAAAATGATTAGTTAATTTCACTCTCCTTGCAGAATCTGTGAAAGGTACATTTGGGCAGATGTCGTTGATGGATCTGTTGATGCAGGAGGAAACAGAAGAGGTTCATGTCCACAGAATTCCAACCATACACCGCGCCACCTACATCACTGCAGACAGGAAGGGACATAACTACGCAACCATACAGTCACTTCCCAACTGCAAGTAAGTTCTTAGCTCATAACTCCATAGATGCACATTTTAATGCCTTTGATTTATTCGTCCACTTAAGAAAATAGAACCAGTTTATGCAGTCATTAAGAAATTAGATTTTCTTTATCCTAGCAGATGATAGCTTAAAGCAGGCTGAAAGTAAAACAGAATTCTGCTTTACTTTTCAACCTGCTTTAAGTGGGTGCCTGTCTTCAAAACTAGAAACAAGCTATGGGATTAAGGGTTAAATGTATCATATGGCAGTAGTAAGGTCTTAACTAAAGCAGATATGTAGCTTATTATCCTCTTCACTACCTTAGAATGCACTGGTACATGGAAAAAAATTGGATCCTGACCAGACACTGAACAAATGTTTGACATTCGTTACCATGGCTCTTCAATAAATATGCCTACCACCTTAATTTGTTCAATAAAGGTTTTTGACAAGTTTTAAATTTGTTAAAAAGTTTTTGACAATACGCTGTGTGCAGGGGGAGGATGTGAGCTCGCCATCATCACCAGATGCGGTACGGCCTGGGGAAGGTTCAAGAAACTCCTGGCTCTTCTTACATCTAGGCATGTGTCCCTCAAGGCTCGTGGGAGAGTTTTTTATGCTTGTGTGCGCTCTGCGCTACTACATGGAAGTGAAACCTGGGCACCGTCTGCCAGCATCTACGTCGGAATGACAGAGCCATGGTCCGTTGGATCTGTGGTGTCAAGTCCCAAGACGACATCACTACAGATGCACTGTATGCAATGCTGGGGATTCAGGAAGTGACAACGGCCCTATGCACAAGGCGTCTGAAATGGTTCGGACATGTATCCCGTGCACAATCATGTATCAACTCGATGATGGGTATGGAAGTACCGGGATCCAGAGGGCGAGGGAGGCCAAAGAAGACTTGGTTGGAATGTGTCGAGGCTGACATTAGGACATGCAGCCTCGACGGCATTGATCAGCAAATTAGAGAAGCCTGGAGGTTAGGTGTGGGAAACTCTAGCCGCCTGCTGCCTACCCCTGTAGGGACACCCGCAGCAGTTGACAAATAAATTCAGGAATAAAGTAGTTTAGTAGTAGTTAGTTCTAATCGGAGGATATATAATCTCAAATTACAATGATTGGGTTAATGTCTAGCATTTGTAAAGAACATGAGGTGGGATATTAAAGATACAGATGAAATGGGGGGGGGGGGGGGGGGGGGGGGGGGGGGAGGCATCTTCTATTTTCACTGGGGGCCAACTAGGTATTATCATTAAATGTTTTGCTACGACAACTCATATGGGTATTATGCTAGATTTGTATTCCTACGAAGCCAATTTTGTTTTCGTAGCAAAACAATTTCCCAGTGTATACACTGACTTCGTAGGAATACAAATCTATTATAACACCCATTATAAGTTGTCGTTGCAAAACATTTTGATGATAATACTTAGTTGGCCCCCAGTGATTTTACTAACCATATTTAATCTTCTGTATGCCATGTGCAAACTATAACTGTTGCAACCTTTTACACAAACTTTGACAACTCCTGTAAATTGTGCTCTGAATTTGTATAATTTTGTTCTCTTACAGCCTTACTGAGGTACCAACTGTGAGCAAGTCTTCCATCAGTCATGAGTTTGAGAGACTTCTTGAAGAATCAGATGAATATGATCTTATACATGATCTCGTTATTCAGGTACAGTGGAGAAAACGTTATTCTTTCCCAATGAACGCGTTTACGCTAAAAATATTATTTCTATTGCAAACAGTTTGGAGCCAGATCAGACGCCGGGTAACCCGGCGTGATCAGGCTCCAAACTGTTTGCCACCAAGATAAACACAAATTGTCAGAATTGTCCAAAAGTTGTCATTTTATACGTTTTATTGTTTTGCGTTTGCGTTTCGTTTCGTTTAAACGGAAAAGAATAACGCTTTCTCCACTGTGTGTAGCTAAAGCGATTGAGCTATAATTCATAGCCTCAGAGACACAGTTCTAATTCAACACTCTTAGATTGTTGTTAATCAAAATTTGTAAATTCTTAGATCAATAATCATGGGATAAAAATCATTTTTTTGAGATTTGTGGAAAAAAACATTTACAACCATGGCCCGTGAATCTAAATGGAAGTTAGGAAAAGGTGTAGACCTAGATCATATGATTCCTTAAGGAGCTGTGAGACCAGGGTCTACACAGTTTGCTCTACCAATCAAGCTGTCTATAGGTACAGTAAAACCTCTTTATAACAGCCACTAAATTGTGTAAATTATTTTTCGTTTATGACAGGAGACTGCTTAAAGCAAGGTGACAGTTAAACAGAAAGCTCCTTTAGGAGCTTTCTGTTTCACTATCACCTTGCTTTAAGCTGTCACCTGTCATTTATACATCCAATTAGCGTTTATTTTAGTGGTTGTTATAGAGAGGTTTTACCGTATGTTCAAACCAACAATCTAATCTAGTTTCTTTAATAATTAACAATTTACTCCATAGCCAAAGAGTTAATGACCTATATCTATCTATGATTAAGGCAAGTGAGTGCTTAAAGCAAAATGAAAGTAAAGCAAAAAGCAGCTATCTATAGGCACTTTCTGTTTTGCTTAAAATTATCTTGCTTTAAGCTGCTACCTGTATTTAACACAATTAATGAATATTCATTTGTGTTGATTATGTAGAGGAACAAATAGAGGTATAATATAGTGCTGCTGTCAAGAAAAGGGTTAACCCTTTACCTGATAGCCTATTTCTATTACTTAAGATAGGTGACTACTTAAAGCAGGTTGAAAGTAAAGCAGAATGCGCCTTAGGGCGCATTCTGCTTTACTTTCAGCCTGCTTTAAGCTATCATTTGCTATAATATAGAAAATATTCCCTATAATACATATTCATTACTGATTAAATTGGAACTATTTTCTTCAGCGGATGAATAAATCATATCCGTTAAAAGGCGCTTCTATTGGGGAAAGGGTTAGCATGGGTTAATTAATTTTAAGTTCTGACAGAAAACTCTGCTCAGAATTATTGCATGGTAATTGTTGGTGATATTTTCCTCAATGATAAGTTTAATTGCTTGATTATAACTAGTGATTGATTTTTCATTATATTAGGTAAATTAATTCTTATTCATGGGCATTTTTTTTTCAAAACCGTTTCATATTTAATGAGTCTATGCATATTTAATAATCGAAGAGACACTTTTTATATGCAGTCAAAAATATAGTACCAGGAGAGACAAGAATAATTTGAAATATTGTTAATCCATAACCCCATAGCCTGTTACCAATTTTGAAAGCAGGTAACTAATTAAAGCAGTTTGAAAGTAGAGCAAAATGTGCTTGGAGGCACATTCTGCTTTACTTTCAGCCACCTTTAAGCTACCATCTGGCATCAGCAATGATAATAGAAATATTTCTTATGAATCATATTCATTACTTATAACGAGGAAATATTTCTTCGTTGGTGGAATAATTTCAAGGCGTAAAAAGGCATATTTGTGGGGTAATGGGTTAATAAGGTGTCATTGTATTCATTCACAGATACATGATCAGATCTGGCCAGTTCATACCTTCATTCTCGTCAACCGCTGTGCCAACTTTCTTAGCCTATTAGCCAAAGGTGTTCAGAAAAAGAATGAAATGGAAATTCCTGTCATAGAAATAGAGGACATCCACCCTCAGATAATGGAGCAGCTTCTCATGTACATTTATACTGACACTTGTGATCTGTTAAAAGTCAGTTCAAAGTTTGACCTCACAGTTCACCATGTTATGCAAAATAATGACGATGTCTTCCACATGGATTTAGAAGATCCTATAGAAATTACAGACAATAAAAGAGTGTCAGCTTACCAAGTTCACAAGCAGAAGAAAGGCAAGAAACAAGAGGCTGAGATGGACGGTCAGCAAGACAAGCTGAATCAGAGAAATCCAATAAAGATGCTGCAAGATGTAGCCAGAAAGTGGGGAGTGAAAGGTCTGGCCAAAAAGTAAGTTACAGTCTAACGTTGAGTTAACCTTTTACTCCATAGCCTGTTTCTAAATTTGAAGAGAAGTGACCATTTAAAGCAGGTTGAAAGTAAAGCAGAATGTGCCATAAGGCGCATTCTGCTTTACTTTCAGCCTGCTTTAAGCTTCCATCTGCTAGAATATAGAAAATATTTCTTCAGCTACATATTCATGAATGTGCAAGCAGAATCAGAGAAATCCAATAAAGATGCTGCAAGATGTAGCCAGGAAGTGGGTAGTGAAAGGTCTGGCCAAAAAGTAAGTTACAGTATAACAATGAGTTAATCCACTACCCCATAGCCTGTTTCTTGTTTTGAAGAGAATTGACCACGTAAAGAAGGCTGAAACTAAAGCAGAATGCGCCATACGGCGCATTCTGCTTTACTTTCAGCCTGCTTTAAGCTTCCATCTGCTAGAATTTAGAAAATATTTCTTATGCTACATATTCATAAATGTGCAAGCAGAATCAGAGAAATCCAAAAAAAATGCTGCAAGATGTAGCCAGGAAGTGGGGAGTGAAAGGTCTGGTCAAAAAGTAAGTTGCAGGCAGACATTTAGTTATCCCCTACGTATGTTTCAATTGCAGATACAGTAAAACCTCTATTTGATACTAAATTGAGATAATTAGGTGTTTATGACAGGTGACTGCTTTATTAAATATGCCCCTTGGGTAACAATTTACCTCCGACGCCCCAGGACATAAAATAATTCCCCCATTTTGTCAGCTATTCTCAGGTGAGCAAAATATGGCCTGTGGGCCTCTTGTAATATGGTACTTTTCCGCTTTTGAAGGATGACCAGTTCAGTTTTATTTTAGTGCTGTTCAGAAAATTAAAAGTAAAACAAACTGCAGACCCTGATAAGAGGACTGCTTGAAGCCCTCCTTGAAAGGTCCACACTGTTTCCAAAATAAACACATGCTGGTTTTCAGCATAGAAAGGGTGAAGTTACAGCTTGTGTATGTTGCAGGTTGGAATGTGTTAAGTTCCACAAAGGCATGGTACAGGCTACCAACAAGCAAATGCAAAGATCATCTGTGCAGCTTTACAGAGACAAATTCAGGTATGTACACCAAAAAATGACACAATGTAACATCTGCTGAACTCTTTACGCCATAGCCTGTTTCTATGAGTGTTTGTATGCCCCTTCAATGATTCAGCTTTACCCCTGTCCCTCCATGCATTCATCTGTTTGTCTTCCCTTGGTACGTCTGTTGGCATATACATATAGGATCTGTCATGAGTCGATGTTTAAGACAAGCTTATCTCAAACGAGTCTAGAATTGAAATGTTTTTAAGCGAGCCTTGGCGAGCTTAATAACTTTTCTATTCTAGACGAGTTTGAGATCAACTTGTCTTAAACATCGACGAGTGACAGATTCTTTTTCTCACATTACCAACGATTTTAGCTATTTTTTAAGCAATATGCATTTTTTGGAACCCCGGTGACGTCAAAACGCCGTTATAAATAGTGACGTCATCAAAGTGATCTTACACATGTTGGAGATAAGGATATTCGTCATCGTTGTTCGCTATAGAAAACAGGGGTAGTTATGTGAGAAAATACATACTTTGTCCGTCAAACTCCTCCAGCTCATAATACAATCTTTTAGCTACGATCTTTCAACTTTAGAGAATGTTTGCAAATATACCACAGCTGTGTCTTTCACTCTGAACAAATTATTTGTTTTTAACGGCCTATCAGCACAAATGGTCACAACTCTGGTCTTATCACTGAAACAAGATATAAGGCTTTAAAAACAGAAAGATTGTGCAAAATATACACAGTTCTAGCTATGTAGTTTCCTTACTTTATCAATTGTATGTGGTTCATTTATCTTTATTGACTCACTGACTTCATATATATGACAGGGATACAAAGTGGGAGCTGTATGATGTCAGTATTAAGTCAGAGGATGGTGTGATGTTCCAGTGTCATAAGTGTGTCCTAGTGGCTAGGCTAGAGTATTTCCACAGCATGCTGGCCAGTGGCTGGATGGAGGTGAGTGATTAAAAATAATATTGTGTCATTATTTGTAAGTATAAATAGCATTTTCAATCAGATCAAGGAAACACGTCTGTCCATAGATTATACTCAACCAACTTATTTTAGACTTTTTTTCAATGTTGTAAAGTTAACCCATTACCCCATAAATACGCCTTTTCACATCTTAAGTTTATTTCTCTACCGATGAAAATAGTTTGAATTTATACAGTTATAAATATATATAATAAGAAATATTTTTCTATATATTGTTGGGGATTGTAGCTTAAAGCAGGCTGAAAGAAAAGCAGAATGCGCCTTAAGGCGCATTCTGCTTTACTTTCAACCTGCTTTAAGTGGTAACATACTTTCCAAATTAGAACCAGGCTATGAGGTAATGGGTTAAGTGTTATAACTGTTTTGTTTCAGACGTCTAGTAGCTCAGCATTGACTCTGCCAATTCCAGCTGATATTCTTGAGATCTTACTAGACTACTTGTACACAGATGAGTCACCAGTAGTACAGAGTAAGTTACAAAACTTTTATCTTGATTGACAACCAAACTAAAATTGAGATTGACAGCCCATTTTCTCACATAACTACCCTTGTTTTCTATAGCGAACAACAATCACAAATATCCTTGTCTCCAACATGTGTGAGATCAATTTGAGGACGTCACTATAACATGACTATTTATAAAGATGTTAGCTGTATTTCTTGTAACAATATCACATGTATGTTGTATTTAGGTAGCCAGAATGTTGAACTGCTGTGTAACATTGTTGTGGTGGCTGATCAGATGTTGGTGACACGACTGAAAGAGATGTGTGAAGCAGCGGTGGCCACACTGTGTAAGTAAAGACTTGTTTCTAGTATTGAAGACAAGTGAACACTTAACCCATTACCCAATAGCCTATTTTTAGCTCGCCGAACTGTGTCCAAGAGCTTATGTTGTCACCCAGTCGTTTTTAAGTTTTCAAAGTGAGTGACCACTTAAAGCAGGTTGAAAGTAAAGCAGAATGCCCCTTAAGGCGCATTCTGCTTTACTTCCAGCCTGCATTAAGCTACTATCGACCAGGATATAGAAATATATTCTGATGAATCATACTCTAGACTGTATGAAAAGGAACTATTTTCTTAAGTGGAATTATAAATAAGAACTTGTGAAAAAGGCGTATTTATGGGGTAATGAGTTAAAGCAGGTTAAGAGTAAAACAGAATGCGCCTTAAAGCTACCATCTGCTAGGATATATAAACCGTGTCTTTTTGTACATGTTTATGACTGTATAAATGGGGACTGTTTTCTTCAGTGGAGGAATTAATTAAATGTGCTAAAGGGCGCTTTTATGGACGGAAGAGGTTTCTGTTTCAACACCATTTTTCCTTGTTATACCTCAGTTTTGCTTTAACGTCCTTGTCAGAACAAGACATTTAATTCTATGGATTTATTATGTCTCTAGGTATAACATTATCTGGCTCAAGAAGACAATTTAGCAGTGTTTTAAATTTTGCTAAAAATGCAATATCTACAATTAGGTCATGAGTTATCTGCCCTTGATGCGTTGAAAATGCTAAAATCTGACAGTGTTTAGACTCTAGACTCTTTCTTAAACTTGCTCAAATTGTATATAAGTTTTATTAGGTCTTGGATGAGTTTGAATATGGTTGAAATCAAACCAATAGGTCAAGAGTTGTCCGTCGTTGAAGTGTTGAAAATGCCATATCTAACAGTGTTTACACTCTAGCAACTACACTTTTCAATGGATTTTGATTATACTTGCACACAATATAGATCTATGTAGCTATAAGTTTTAAAGGAATGCATTTATTGTCAAAATCTGAATTATCTGCCCGTGATGTGTTAGAAAAGCCATTTTGATAGTTTTTACACTCTAGCAACTACAGTTGAGTGCATTTTGTCATTGTATCAAAAGTTATTTGCCTTTTGTGCACTTGACTACACGAGAATAATTATGTCATATTTCACAATTGTTTAAACTCTATAAAGTCTACAAATATGAATTGATTTGTTTTCATATGGGTAAAACTCAAAAGTTAAGATATCATACTCCATTACAACAGGAGCGATATCAGGGCCTTCAGGCCCTTTTGTTGACATTATCTGGTTTAAGAGAACAATTTAGCAGTGTTTACATTTTGCTATGTATATATTTTAGTGACTCTACGAAACGTAGGTGAGGTGTTGGAGTTTGCCTCTACATATAACGCTGGCCAGCTGAAGCAGACATGTCAGCAGTTTATCGTCATCAATCTTCCAGCCCTGTTGGAGGCCAGGTATGCCGTTAACTAGGAAGAGTATTTTTTTCTTGCATTAAAAACTACAGTTGTGGTTATAGCTTTCAGCTTATCCTTGCTTGTCTGATAGTTAACTCAGAAGAGTATTTTATTTCTTGCATTTACTCATTACCCCATAACCTGTTTCTAGTTTTGAAGACAGGGGACTACTTAAAGCAGGTTGAAAGTAAAGCAGAATGTGCCTTAAGGCACATTCTGCTTTACTTTCAACCTGATATAAGCTACCATCTGCTAGAATATAGAAAATATTTCTTATAGTACATAGTCTTGGCTGTATAAATAAGAACTATTTTATTCAGTGGATGAATAAATAAAAGGAGTAAAAAGGCGTATTTATGGGGTAATGGATTAACTTGGAACAGTATCTGTTTCTTGCATTAAAAACTACAGTTATGGTTATAGCTTTCAGCTTATCCTTGCTTGTCTGATAGATAGAATCAAACATTGTACATGTATTAAGCATTCATCCAAAAGAGAGTGATTTAATGGCTTTAAAGATATCTCCTGGCGACCTTTTGGTCATAACGCCTTGCCAGAAAATTTACCTGCAAATCTCATGATTCTTATGATTACCTGTACTACAGTAAATCATTGAGGTGTTTCATGTAAGGCCCGCACCAAATAATTGATAGTTTGGTTAGTAAAACCCATTGAAAATCCCCTTGAGTGTGATTATGTAAGGGCCTCTCTAGACAACCTGAGATTTGTGACATTGGCTGTGCATGCTTTGCTACTGTTTAACCGTTACTTTCACACCGACCGAGAAGAATGGGGTGGTAGTCCATCAATTGACTGAGGAAATATCTTTAAGACAGGAGGACAAAAATACATTTAAATTTGCGCATTCATCTGTTCAATGCTTCTTCAAAGAGTGGCCATATAACCCATTACCCCATAAATGTATACTGTTTCTAGTTTTGAAGACAGGTGATCACTTAAAGCAGGTTGAAAGTAAAGCATAATGTGCCTTAAAGCACATTCTGCTTTACTTTCCACATGCTTTAAGTTAAAATCTGCTATGAGATAGAAAATATTTCTTTTGTTACATATTCAAAACTGTATGAAGAGGAACTCTTTTCTTCAATGGAAGAATAAATTATTTATGGGGGTAAAAGGTTCCACAAGTAGGTTTTATTCACAAATTTAAATCATACTGTTACCTTCAAAGGCTTGTGTTTACTTGTTTTTAGCTCGCCTGTACGAAGTATAAGACGAGCTATTGCAATACCCCAGGTGTAGTCTTCGACGGCGTCGTGAACGGCGTAAACAATTTTAAGAAAATGTCTATAACTTCTATGTCTTTTGAGGTATTGCTTTCATAGTTGGTATATGTGTGTATATGGACAAGACCTTTCAATGCACAGAAAATTTTTGACCCCTTGACCTTGAACTTGGGGCCTGCGTTTAGGTTTCAAAATCTGTGTTTAGGTTTCGAAAAATGCCTTTTACTTCCTTGTCCCTTGAGGTATTGCTTTCATAGTTGGTATGTGTGTGTATATGGACAAGACCTTTCCATGCATAGAAAAATTTAGACACCTTGACCTTGAACTTAGTGCCCACATTTATGTTTCGAAATTTGAGTTTAGGTTTCGAAAACGCTTATAATTCCTATGTCCCTTGAGGTGTTACTTTCATATTTGATTTGCATGTGTATATGGACAAGACCATTCCATGCATGCAAAAAAAAAATAGCCCAGTGACCTTGACCTTGATCTTAGGTCCCGGGTTTAGGTTTCAAAATCTGTGTTTAGGTTTCAAAAACGCTTATAATTCACATGTCCCTTGAGGTGTTACTTTCATATTTGATTTGCATGTGTATATGGACAAAAAGGTTGACCTCGTTGACCCTGAGTGTGCTTTAAAGTTTCTTAAGGTGCCGGTGGTGAGCTTTGTGGTCTCTCTGACAACACTTGTTTCCATACATATCAATGTAAATTATGAGTCTTGTTTGAGTGCATTTCTTGGTTTCCTTACTATTTATTTTGTAGAATAGGTAGACGTTTAACCTCACTTCTGTAAGAAAGGCATAACTACTCTAGATTGAGTACTGTATTTTGTGTTCATTTTACAGATGTCTGGAAGTGTTAAGTGAGCCAGTCATGGACGACCTCATAAAGTACTACAGAAACTCAGTATGTACCGACAGAAAATTGCATTTAACATAGAAATCTGATATGATATGTTTTCACTTTAGCATGTGAATGTGTCTTATCAAATTCAGTACTTTTAACCCATTACCCCATAGTCTGTTTCTAGTTTTGAAGAAAGTTGACCACTGAAAGCAGTTTGAAAGTAAAGCAGAATGCGCCTCAAGGCGCATTGTGCTCTACTTTCAGCCTGCTTTAAGCTATTTTATGCTAGAATTTAGAAAACATTTCTTATGATTCCTATTTGTGACCGTATAAATTGGAACTATTTTCTTCAGTAGGGAAAAGTGTCAAAAGGCATATTTATGGGTTAATAAGTAACTGTTAAAATTGACAATACAGTGAAAGATTTGATAACAGTTATTGGATATTTATTCCTTTGAGTGTTCTACACTAAATCATGAATATTTATCACAGAAAAATAGAAGTTTGAAATTTAACAGTTAGTTTTGAAAATACATAATTGAGTGAATTTTCAGTTTTGAAAAAACATAATTGGATGAACTTTCAGATTGACAACATGTCACGGAGATTCATCACACCATATGATGAGTACCCAGACAAGGCTTATCTCGAGTCGTTGGCTGCCGAGGATATTGACCTGACCAATCCTACAGGATTCAGACCAGAACCTAAGAAAGCCAAGTCGAAGAAGAAGAGGAATAGAACCAAGAGTACCACTGAGGACCCAGAGATTGGCCTTGAGAAGGTGTTAGCTAGTAGTCTGGCCGTGCCTAGGAGTACAGAGAGACAGCTGTCGGTCAGCTCTGATATCAGTGTGAAGTCGGATGAGGAGAATACTGAACCAGCTCTTGCTTTATCAGTCAGTAATGAGATAGGAGAAAAAGTAAGTTTGAATATAGTTCAAATCGAGTTAACCCATTACACCATAACTAGCCTTTTTACGCCTTTAATTTATTCCACCACTGAAATGAATAGTTTCACTTTCAACACTCATTAATTGTTATTATAAGATAATTTCTCTATATCCTAACTGATGGTAGCTTAAAGCAGGCTGAAAGTAAAGCAGAATGTGCCTTAAAGCACATTGTGTTTACTTTCAACCTGCTTTAAGTGATCACTTTTCTGAAATGCTAGAAACGGGCTATGGGGGTAGTGAGTTACACAAACATATTTGAAGAAATATGACAAATGCTTCTCTCTTTGACCCCTGAAACTTCAAATAGACAATTCTTCTTCTTGGTTTAGGCACATTCTGCTTTACTTTCAGCCTGCTTTAAGATACCATCTACTAGAATATAGAAAGTATTTCTTATCATACATATTCATAACTGTATAAATTGGAACAGATTTTTTTTAAAACCGAATTCAAGCAGCATTGTTGTCTTAATCACTGAAAATGAATTAATCTGTTAAGCCAAACTTGTTTATAAATGGTTTAATAAGATTTTAGTGATATATTGAAATTTGTTCTATAAATAGAACATTGACAGAGTAAATCTATTTTTAGATTTTTGTACTGAATATTTATATATAGCTATGACCTAGGTATTGATTGAATTGTACTAAATACGTACAGTACTGCTACATGTATACTAAAAACATTATTGATATTTTAGCTTAAGATTTTCTATTTTGTATATTCAAGATGACCTCTGTTGTTGAAATATGATTCAAATGCTTTAAAAGTAAATTAAATAAACTTATTTATTTCTAAAATGCCATAAATATTTATAGCAGCATTTTCTAGAATGATTTAACATTGTATTCAAATGACATAAGTGTATGCTTTGTAAAATGTTGAATCAAGATAAACACTCCAGTTTTACCTGTGGCTAATGTGAAATAGTGGTACACACTTCTATTAGTAATATAATTTTTGAGTGACCACCCTGTTCTACTGTTGTAGGGGGGTGAAATATCCAACTTACATACACAGATAAATCCCAAACTCCAAATAACCTATATCAAACACACCTTATGTAGTCTATATGGGCTAAAGACTAATGGCTGCTTAAAGTAAGATAAAGGTAAAGCATAAAGCTTTACTTTCATGATGCTTTAATCTTTCAACTATCTTGAACACAGAGGTACTTTATATGTTTAACAGTTTGATTTAAGTTTGCACTGATGTCTGTTGAGAAGAGGGTTAATATGTTCTTTACAGTGGAGAATCTGTTATTCTTTCCCGTTTAAACGCAAACGTACGCAAACGCAAAGCACTAAAACATAGAAAAGTACAACTTTTGCACAATTCTGATAATTCTTGTTTGTCTTGGTGGCAAACAGTTTGAAGCCTGATCAGACGCCGGGTTACCCGGCGTCTGATCTGGCTCCAAACTGTTTGCACTGCAAATAATAGTTTTAGCTTAAACGCGTTTATTGGGAAAGAATAACAGATTCTCCACTGTATATGAGCTTGATACAGACAGTTTTAGCATTCAAATAATGAATCCTTACAGGAGATGCCCAGAGTGTTAAGCCCATCTGGACCGTGGAACAGGTTGACAGCCCCAGTGAGCCCACCCATCAGTGATGCCGTGTCCCCGACTGTTGGTAATGGGCCCAGTCTCAGAGATATCATGGCCCAGGAGAAGACCGAGATCAAGACTGCCAAGACCAGCAGGTACTATGGAGAAAATGTTATTATTTCCCAATAAACGTGTTAACGGTGAAACTATTATTTCCATTGCAAACAGTTAAGAGCTGGATCATACGCTGGGTAACCCGGCGTCTGATCAGGCTCCAAACTGTTTGCCACTCGTATAAAAATGAATAGTCTGAGTTGTCAAAAAATTGTCCTTTTCTATTGCAATGTGTTTGCGTTTAAACAAGAATGAATAACGTTTTCTCCACTGTACACACGTCATACTTGTGTTTACTCATTCACCCCTGAAACTTTTAATGGACAATTCCAGTTTCCAATAAGGTCTAGTCTATTTTCTGAAATATAATTGCAAAAGGACGAACAGTGCAGACCCTGATTTGAGGGCTACTTTGGGACAGGACATGTGTACTGTTCACAGGTTATAGTGTTCCTAAAAGATGAGTGTACTCATTGCTACGGTTGGAATGTGTTAAGCTGCTGTTCAACGAAGAAGCATAGAAGCTAAGAACACTTTGAAGACAGATACCCATTACCCGTGTTCTATAGTTATGAATACAGGTGACCTCTTAAAGCAGGTTGAAAGTAAAGCAGGATGTGCCCTAAAGCACATTTAAGGACTGCTTTAGTTTCAGTCTGCTCTAAGTTACCATTTGCTAGGATATAGAATTTGTTCTTTTGGTTCATATTCATCAGTGAATGAATAAATTAAAGGCTCATTTATGGAATAACGGGTTAATGTTCACAGGACAATAGTTGAAGACATTTCCTGGCCTAGTTTTCGGTGATAACACCTAGCAAGACAAAAAAGCACGCTGACCTGTGCTGTTACTGTAATATTGTCTCTGCAAAGAATGAGTGAAGCGTCTAATGTGAGGCCCGTCTCCTTTTTTTTATGGTTTGAACAAATCATTAAGTATGAGTTTGTCAGGGCCTCTCTAGACAGGATGAGATGGCTTGCCACATTTTGCACACTTGTCTCAGGATTCTACAGTTACTTTCACCCCTACTGAGAACAATGAGGGGGGAGTCGTACAAAGAACTAAGGACATGTCTTTAGGCAGAAAAGTTTTTCTTGAAGAATCATAAAAAAAAAAGTGTCACCTGGTTTGTATTATGGCCATATTCTTTGCTGCAATGTTTCAAGTATTTCTTTAAACAATTTTTCTTTTGGATCAAAAGTAGCAGGTCAAAGTACATGCAAACATCATATATAGTGCTCCCTCCCTCCACGGCTGTCCAAACAACAATTCCCTCCTTGCAACAACGCTTGTCGCTGTTGCCCCAACCAAGACAATAATGGCCAAACTTTTCATGGATGCAATATTGTCTGCATCAAACTATTTCACTGACAAAAAGTTAAACATTATGATGAGTGACAAACAGCTTGAACCCAGATCAGATGCCATGTAACGTGGCGTCTGATCTTGATTCAAGCTGTTTGCAAATGTAATCCAAGTTTCCTTTTATAACAACTCCCAACCAACGCATAAAATCTGTGTCTCCCATTTGGTGTAGTTGAAGAGAGGGAGCACTGTAGTTTGTTGATATTTAGCCAATGGATCTAAATGACAATTAATTTTAATCCTGTTATAGTGGAAAGAAGGCAGGCAAGTTTTCATGGAAGGAACAGAAGAAGAAACAGCAGCAACAGCAAAAAGAAAGTGTAAATAACAACCACAATCTGAGAGTGAATGGATCTGAGCTGATCAATAAGAATACTAACAGCCAGCCTGAAGCTACAAGTCCTATCCAGTCAAAGGAAAAGACAGCAGGAGCAAACCCTTGGTAGGAGGCATCAGTTTTCCTAATGGAAAAAAAGCTGTTCTATTTAAAATTCTGTGCCTGTCTAAATGCTTCATAATGTTAATCTGGTTCCCTCATAGTTAATTTTCTTTGTTAAAAGTATATTACTGCTTAAAGCAACCTAAAAATTAAGCTTAATATCTTAAGGAGATTCTTTGCTTTATTTTAACCATTTACTCCATAGCCTGCTTTTAGTTTTGAAGACAAGTGGCCACTTAAAGCAGAAAGTAAAGTGCCTAAAGGCACGTTCTGCTTTACTTTCAGCTTGCTGTAAGCTACCATCTGCTAGGATATACTCCCATTAATTGAAGTCCTGTATTCGTATCAATTTTCCTTCATTCAACTTCATTAAAGTCTCAATTCGAGAATCAAAATGCAGGCAACAATTGTTAGCAGATAATATTTGGGCAATAAAAAAAGACCCGGAAGCAAATTAATGAGATTTGTGGGTAACAGCTTCTACTTGCCTTTTTCCAGGGGATCCTTCAACAATGTTGTCAAGTCTTTCCGTAATCTGATGGTGGAAGATGAGACGGCAGCTGTGACACCGGGTCCTAAAGGAGATAAGGGCGGGCTAGTCAGACAGAACAAGAGCAAGACTACCAGTTCAGGGAACAGTACAAGCATTATGAGGTACAGATAATATAGAATGATAGCTGTATTGTGGAAGTAGTGAATAGAGAGATTTAATCATACCAAAGATGACCACTTGAAGCAGGTAGAAAATAAAGCAGAATGCCTTAAGCGTTCTGCTTTACTTTCAACCTGCTTTAAGCTACCATCTGCTAGGATATATAAAATATTCCTTTAGGTACATATTCAGGACTGTATGAAATTGAACTATTTTCTTCATTGGAGGAATAAATTAAGACATATTTATGGGATAATGGATTATGTTGTCATTCAAAAGTAAAAAATTAGCAGTTGTTTTCCATCACATCACCTTTGTTTAGCTAAGGTGGAGTCTGTGTGTCTTAACCCATTTATCCCTCCACTGAAGAAAATAGTTCCAATTTATACAGTTATGAATATGTGTGATAAGAAGTATTTTCTACATTCTAGCAGATGGTTGCTTAAAGCAGGCAGAAAGTAAAGCAGAATGCACCTAAAGGCACATTCTGCTTTACTTTCAACCTGCTTTAAGTGGTCACCTATTTTCAAAACTAGAATCAGGCTATGGGGTAATGGGTTAAGTCACACAGCCACATCTCTAGTCTGTATTTGTCAACAATTTCTTTAATGCTTGTTTAGCTTGCCTGAGCAAAAGACTCACTGTGATCTTCATTCGAACTTCGACATCTCGAAGTCGGTTTTGTCGAAAATACCCGTATTTCAAAGTTTAAAAATGGCTAAGCGACGATTTAACTTTGAAATATGGGTATATTCAACTTAATCCAGCATGAAATAATGCAGTTCATATGTCAAACTATTGGACAGCTCAAGTTAAAAGAGTTTCAAGATATCGGAAGTTCAGTTGTATTTACTTTACATTTATGTTTTACATTTTAACACAGCTGGGGTTTACCAAAGAGTGGCATTAGTATCCCCAAGTCTGCCAAGTCTTCAGTGAAGCCCAGCGGGGATGGCTCTACTAGTCCACGGTCCCCAGACAATCCCTGGATGTCAACAGTAGCTAAGAGCCCCAGCAGTCCAACATGCAGCTTCTCAGAGATAGTCAAAGATGAGCAGATGAAGACAGAGGTACTAGTGAAGAACATCAATAAACCACTGTCACTCATACAGGTATGTTCTGATGGAATAGTCTCGCTCTTATAAAAAAGAGTCATTGATGGTATTTACCCCATTACTCAATAAATATAAAGCCTTTTTTTTCCTCTGATATATTCCTCCAGTGAGGAAAATTGCTCCACTTTATAGTCTTGAATATGCACCATTAGAAATATTTTGTGCATGTATATCCTAACAGATGGTAGCATGCTGAAAGTAAAGCTATACGTTCAACCTGCTTAAAGTAGTCACCTGCCTTCAAAACTAGAAACAGGCTATTGAGTAAATGGTAAAAGACAAATTAAAGTGTAAACCTTTAATCTTGGGACATTTTCAAACTAAATATTTGATAACAAAGTAGCAAAATCAAGACGAAGATAGTGCATTTCTGTCAGTGGCATTGAAGCCGTCCATGATAAGTTTTTGTTTTGAATTTATTACCTCATTGCAATACCTATATCTTGCGTTTACTGCTTCGTTTTCATCACAGCAGCGGTAAATTATCCTTCTGTAGATTAATTTGTTATTTAAACCATAAGCAAGTACCAAGCACTTGAAGAAACTCGTTGCAGATAGAGGAACAGGCTATTCAAGACTTACTGAAGCTCTACCAAGCTGAGGCTAATGTGAACGAGAGAATTACAGTGGAGCGAGTTCCTCAGGCAGCAGCTGCTCCATTCTGGAAGAGAGAGAGACTTACCTCAACCTGAAATCTCAGAAGGCAGTTGCTCTGTTCTGGAAGCGAGATATACCTCAACTTGAAATCCAACACTCCTTACCTACCTGTCTTGCCAGTATTGTACAGTTGATCAATTATTATCTCATATTGATTGAAATACTGGTGAATTGACTGTTGATTGATCATGATCTGTTAAATCAATTTAAGACAATCATGATACTTTTTAACTCACCTGTTAAATCAATTTAAGACAATCATGATACTTTTTAACTCACCTGGCACGAAATGCCAAGGTGAGCTTTTAGGATCGCTGGATGTCAGTCGTCTGTCTGTCTGTTCACAATTGTTTTGTGAACACTCTAGCGGCTACAAATTTCATCTGATCTTCATGAAACTTGATGATAATGTTTGTCTTGATGACATCTAGGTCAAGTTCGAATGTGGGTCATGTCTGGTCAAAAACTAGGTCAAATCATAGAAAAACTTTGTGAACACTCTAGAGGCTACAAATTTCCGATCTTCATGAAACTTGGTCAAAATGTTTGCCTAATTAATATCTAGGTTAAGATCGAATGTGGGTCATGTCGGGTCAAAAACTAGGTCACTAGGTCAAATCATAGAAAAACTTTGTGAACACTCTAGATGCTACAAAACTCATTGGATTTTAATGCAACTTGGTCAGAATGTTTGTCTAGTTGATATCTAGGTTAAGATCGAATATGAGTCATGTCAAGACAAAAACTAGGTCACTAGGTCAAATCATAGGAAAACTTTTTTAACACTCTAGAGGCTACAAATCTCATCTCATCTTCATTAAACTTGATCAAAATGTTTGCCTGGTTGATGTTTAGGTTGAATGTTGGTCATGGCTGGTCAAAAACTAGGTCACTAGGTCAAATCAAAAACCTTGTGAACTCTAGATGCTACAAATCTCATTGGATTTTAAAACAATTTTGTCTGAATGTTTGACTAATTGATAACTAGGTCAAGTTCGAATATGGGTCATGTCGGGTCAAAACTTGGTCACTAGGTCAAATCAAAGAAAAACAGTGTGAACCCTCTAGAGGCTACAAATCTCATTAGATCTGAATGAAATATTGTCAGAATGTTTGCCTACATCAAATCTAGTTCAAAATCAAATGTGGATTGTGTCTGGTCAATAAATAGGTCACTTGATCAAATCATAGAAAATTCATGTTAACACACTAGAGGTTGATTGTGGGTCATGTCCAGTCGTAATCTAGGTCACTATAGGTCAAGTTTTACATGGTGTACCAGGTGAGCGATTTAGGGCCATGATGGCCCTTGTTTTTATAAAAATAAAGAGAAGGATGAAATAATTATACAGAAATAAGGTCTGAAGTTTAACTTTTTTGCATAATCAATTACCAATCCATTTGGCAAGCTGATTTATTGATTATTATGGAATATGATTTTGAACTGATTATTCAATGCTAATTCTGACTTTTGTACTGGCAGATAGACTGTTATTGAATATCAGGGCTTCCAAATAAAGAGGAAGTAAACTATGTCTCACCAAATGTAATGGTGTGACTACTCATTAGAATTGTATCTTCAAGACTTGTTTAACCCTTTGAACCCTGGTCCCGCCTATAGGCGTCCTTTTCAAACAGTGTACATGTGAATAGTACACTTGTCCTATGCAAACAGTGAAGACCCAGATCAGAGGGCTCCAAAAGGAGCCCTCTAATCAGGGTCTTCACTGTTTGTCATAATGCCAAACATTGACAAAAACAACCCTTAAAAGTCAGAAATGGACTAGACTTAAATGGAAAATTGAATTGTCTATTTAAAGTTTTAGGGAGGAAAGAGTTAATGTTTTATAGTCAAAACATACATTAAAGTGGAGAACATAGTTTTGAAGTTTCAGGAGTGAATGAAACAATGGAACAGATTTTTAGGTTCATAGCATAAAAGTTGTTGATATTATTGGTATGTTTGTAAATGTTTTCATTGTAATTATCTAGATGATAATAATAATAATAATCTCATTTTGACATGTATACATGTATCCTGCAATATGACTAATTATCATTCAAGATTGTCTGCTAAAGAAGTATTAATGGAATAATTTCAGATACTGTCCAAGAAGTGTTAACTCTTTCAACACTAAGTAACTCTTGTGGGTTATTATGTTCCCTTGTGGACTGTTTAAGTTATTCTGGGTAGTTTAATAAACACTGCTTGTATAGGAGCCCTCTGATATGGGTCTACACTGTTTGCAAATGTTATGAGTATGTTTTAAACAGGTCCATGGTGTTGAAAGAGTTAATCGGCCATTGTTTAAATCTTTCCTCCATTTTCATCAATGCCAATTACCTAAATTATGTTTGTGTTTAAGGCGGTGGCTGTTTAAACCAATATGAAAGTGATGCAAGCTTTACTTTCAACTTGCTTTGAGCTACCAACAAGATTTCAAAAACTGGTTGAATTCTAGTTTGAATGCATTTATCAGGGTAAAGACATCCTATGGTGCTTATGAGGAGTAATGGATAAAAGTGTCCAATGGGGGTAAGCTGCCTTTTAAGGAACTATTTTATTTGGTTATAGTTTTATGCATGGTATTATATTTAAATTATGATTGTTAATTATGTACATATCATGTTTAAGAGGTCAAGGTCTCACACATTGAGAACTATTCAATATTGAGTAAAGCTGATATTACCACCAATCATATGAAAACTCATTTGTGGCGTTAACCCTTTCCCCCATGGAAGTGCCTTTATTCACCTACTGAAGAAAATAGTTCCGATTTATACAGATATGAAAATATACCATAAGAATTATTTTCTAAATCCTAGCTTAAAGCAGGCTGAAAGTAAAGCAGAATGTGCCTTAAGGCACATTCTGCTTTACTTTCAACCTGCTTTAAGTGGTCACCTGTTGTCAAAATTAAAAATGGGCTATGGGGGAAAGGGTTAAAGAAGGATGACAAGTTACATGATGAATGTAACAGAACTCAAGCTAAGAGCATTTTCATATTTGTTTCTTCAATAGACCCTATGTTGTCACTACTAATTAGAATTGTCGTCTCATCACAACCTAGGGTTTTGAGGAGACATAAGAATATTAGTATATGAAATACTCGCACTATCTGGAGCTATTAAGAAAGAAAGCAGGGTTTTGCTTGCAGTAAACACTAAGAAAAACCTTTATTTGTGGCCATAATAGTGCATCTCTGTTGTAGCATAAGTTTGTACATATTAGTGTTTGAGTTTGATGATAGATTGGATAAGGTTAGATGTGTGGTTCAATGAACATACAGTGTTTAAAGTAGTTGTCCGAACTATTTGTTAAAGTGGTTTTACCCATTACCCCATAGCATTTTTCTAGTTCTTAAAACAGGTGATGACTTAAATAAGGTTGAAAGTAAAGCAGAATGTGCCTTAAAGCGCATTCTGCTTTACTCTGTCTGCTTTAAGCTTCCATCTGCCAGGATATGGAAATCATTTCTTATGTTGCATATTTATGACTGTATAAAATGGAACTAATTTCCTCAGTGCAGGAATAAATTAAAGGTGTATTTATGGGGTACTGAGTTAAATTAGCATTGTCGTGGTTAGCTATCTCAGGCTCAAGTCTTAAAAGAGTTTATTGATATATTTCAATCATGTCATAATTTACCTGTACATAGGTAATATTGATTACAGTTGAGAATGTGTTATTCTTTTCAATTTAAACAAAACTTAACAATGCAATAAAACTAAATAATCTTCAAACTTTGGAATTGGGAATTATTTTATTTTCATCAGTCAGGTTTATTGGGAAAGAATAATATCTTCTCCGCTAAGGTCATATTATTGACCCTGCATTTTTGTATGATAGGCATCAACATTGAGGGATGCGGATGTTTTAATTATTTACTAATTAGTGCTACATTCAGTCTCTCTATTATAACTACTCAACAACAGGCACATTATTGGTGTCAAAATCAGGTGGTGGCATGACCACTTTCCTGCTACATGTATTAACATAATTATATTGATACATTTGTAAACAGTGTATACCCATATATGGAGGAGCTGTATGAGCAGTGTCTGCACCGTTTTCTTATCGGAGTTGTCCGACATGTGTCTACACTCTTCCCTTGGGAAAAATTCCAAATTTATTAGGCATTGTAATAGTTAAGATTTTAAATTTTCATTGTGGGCAGTTTTGTGTGTAAATATTAAACAGGAGAAGGGTTAAAGCAGGATGCAAGTAAAGCAAGAAAGCTCTGGTGGGATTTTTTTGCTTTACGTTTATCCTGCTTATGCAGCCACCTGCATTGAACTCAGAAACTGACATTTTTTCATCCTGTTTAACCCATTCCTCCCTAAACCCTCAAATGGACAGTTCTGGTTTTCAATTTTGTCTAGTCCATTTTTGACGTTTTAGGATAGATTTTTACAATATATGTCAAAATGACAAACAGTATAGACCCTGATCAGAGGGCTCCTTAAGGAGCCCTCTGATCAGGGTGTACACTGTTTGCATAGGACAAGTGCACTCCTCACAGATACACTGTTTGCAAATGATGCATAATTATATGTGTGACTAGGGTTCAAAGAGTTAAAGAAGCCATTTCCTTTGATGAATAAACCACTTCTTTGAGTGGTCATAATAGAGACTTTTCTGTATATCCAAATGAAGCATTTGTTATGATCCTGTTTGTTACATAGGTATTATTGCATTCCAGTATAGACACTGCCATGTTGTTAAGTTATATGCAGTTGGAACTAATCATAGAAACCAAAGATTTAATGTTTACCCATAGAGAGCTGACCCAACTAACAGGCTAACTGTTACATAGTCATGCTTAAGGTAGCTGAATTATAAGAACAGTTAGTGGATTTTGTAATTAATCTAATCTTTGTATACACTGTTTGCGGTCAGTTCAGGTTTTTCCCCCTATTGTGTCTGCAGTATATTTACTGTATTATCAACATCCTGATGAGAATGAACGAAAATGTGAGGACCTATTTGAGTCTACACGGTTTGCAGTAAGAATTTTCACATGACACAAAATTTATCCTGTAAGTCGTTTAGGAGCCCTCTGATAAGGGTCTGCCATGTTTTGTAAAATACTTTATTTTTCTGAAATATTTGCATAAAAGGGTTAGGCCAATAATGAAAAGCAAAATAAGTTAGTAACCTGGGGCCCGTTTTACTAAACAACTTACGCAAATTATTTGGGTAAATCAAAATTTTAATTTTTAATTCATACTTTTTATTATCACTTGCTACAAACAGCAAATAGCCAGACCAGAGGACGCGCTTTTAGCCCGTCCTCTGATCTGGCTATTTGCTGTTTGCAAACGTTTATGATCGAAAAATAAGAGTTAAACGATTTTGACATACTATGTAGTTTAGTAAAACGGGCCCCTGTAGAACAGGTGACTGCTTTTTTCACTACGTTTAAAGTGCTTTATGTGTTCACCAGTCTTCAAAGATCCCAAAGCCTTGTCAGTATGTGGTCCAGTAACAAATTTTACTGAATTTCATTCTGCAGGGCTGCCATTTCTCCAGATTTTTTCCAAAATCTTGGGATTTTTATCCTAGCAGATGGTAGCTTAAGGCAGGTTGAAAGTATAGCAGAATGCGCCTTCAGGCGCATTCTGTTTTACTTTCAACCTGCTTTAAGTACATTAATTTTGGAATCACGATTGAAATTTTGGAAATTTTAGGATTTTTCATGATATCAACTTATGGCAGCCCTGATTCTGTATCATTGCAAACTGTGTAGACCCTGATTAGGTGTCATATTTCTTTTTCTACAGTGCTTGCCATATCTGCTAAAGTTCTGGTGATATGGATCACCCCATGTAACAGTCAAAGTGCTAGATACTCACCCGATGGTGCAAGGGTATCATAGTGATTATGTTATCTAATGTCCTTGAATAAAGAGATAATTGCTAAAATACTGCTTGTTTGTCATAAGTGTGTCTGAACCTGTTTTCATGTCACCTGCAGTACACAGTCAGGGGCATACTGTTTTATCGTCAATCCATTACTCTGTTCTTCAGGTATAATCCCCCATTCCACCCCTCCTCATATTCTGTTCTAACCCATTACTCCATAGATACACATTTTTATACGCCCGTCTTCAGACGGGACGTATTATGTCGTGGCTCTGTCTGTCCGTCCGTCCGTTAACTTTTTCATGTCCGCTCTCTAACTCAAACAAATTTATTTTAATCCTTTTGAAACTTTGTCAGCATGTGTAGGACCATAATATCTCGGTCAAGTTAGATAACCAGCAGGATTGCACCAGACATTCACGAGTTATGCCCCTTTTTTCGTCAAAAACGGGCATATTTTAGTTTGTCCGCTCTTTAACTCAAATAAATTTCTTTTAATCCTTTTGAAACTTTGTCAGCATGTGTATGGCCATATCTCGGTCAAGTTCGATAAATAGCAGGATTGCACCAGACATTCAAGAGTTATGCCCCTTTTTTCGTAAACAAGAGGCCCATGTGGGCCTAAATATCGCTCACCTGGAAAAACCAACACAAGGGTCACATGACCCCCAGGGCGGGATCATTTTTTATCCCAGGGACATATTTTGAAGAATCTTGATATAAAACCTAAAGAAGATGCTTTGTGCCAAATATCTAAGCTGAGGGCACTGTGGTTTCAGACAAGAAGATTTTTTAAGTTTTCATTGAACAAATCTATTTTTAGCTCTGGTGACCTAGATATGCAACAGACCGGAACCATATTTACAATATTGTTTAAGGGCTTCTAGAAGTGTAATCATACCAAATATCAAAACTCTGGCGATAAAGATGTATGAAGATTTCACTATATATAACTATATGTAAAATTACGACCCCCGGTGCGGGATAATTTTTGACCCCAGGGACATAATTTGAACAATCTTGATAGAGAACCTGAAGACGATGCTTTGTGCCAAATATCTAAGCTATAGGTACTGTGGTTTCAGACAAGAAGATTTTTTAAGTTTTCATTGGAAAAATCTATTTTTAGCTCCATTGACCTAGATATGCAACGGACCGGAACTATATTTACAATATAGGTTAAGGGCTTCTAGAAGTGTCCACATGCAAAATATCCTAGCTCTGGCCATATTAGTTTCAGAGAAAATGATGTTTGAAGATTTCACTGTATAATTCTATGTTGAATTACGTCCCCCGGGGCCGGGTCATTTTTTACCCAAGGGACATAATTTGAACAATCTTGATAGAGGACCTGAAGACGATGCTTTTTGCCAAATTGCTAAGCTCAGTGTACAGTGGTTTCAGACAAGAAGATTTTTTAATTTTTCGTTGAAAAAATCTTTTTTTAGCTCCTGTGACCTAGATATGCAACGGACCAGAACTATATTTACAATATATGTTAAGGGCTTCTAAAAAGGTCCACATGTAAAATATCAAAGCTCTGGCAATATTAGTTTCAGAGAAAATGATGTTTGAATACTTCACTATATAACTCTATGTAAAATTACGACCCCCCCAGGGCGGGGTCATTCTTGACCCCAGGAACATAATTTGAACAATCTTGATAGAGGACCTGAAGACGATGCTTTGTGCCAAATATCTAAGCTCAGGGTAATGTGGTTTCAGACAAGAAGATTTTTTAAGTTTTCATTGAAAAAATCTATTTTTAGCTCCTGTGACCTAGATATGCAACGGACCTGAAATATTTGAACAACTTTGAAAGAGGACAATACAAGGATCATTCCTGCCAAGTTTGGTAACAAGAGGGCCAGAATGGCCCTTGATCGCTCACCTGACCATGGTGACACTAGGATGGGTCACATGATTTCAGACAAGAGCCCCATGGGGCATTTTCGCTCACATAGATTTTTTTTCTATGGAAACTTACAAAAATCTTCTTGTCTAAAACCCTGCTACCCTGATCTTAGATATTTGGCACATAGCATCATCTACAGGTCCTCTTACAATATTGTTCAAATTATGCCCCTCAGGTAAAAAATGACCCCTTCCTGGACATAAATAATTATCTCCATTTTGTCAGTTATTCTCAGGTGAGCGAAAATGCCCCATGGGGCTCTTGTTTACCCGAGGGGCATAATTTGAACAATATTGTAAGAGGACCTGTAGAATGAGTGTAGATGATGCTATGTGCCAAATATCTAAGATCAGGGTAGTAGGGTTTTAGACAAGAAGATTTTTGAAGTTTCCATAGAAAAAAAATCTATTTTTAGCTCCTGTGACCTACATATGCAACAGACTGAAACCAGTTGAACAAAATAGGTAAAGGATATCTAGAAGTGTGACCATGCTGAATATCAAAGCTCTGGCCATATTAGTTTCAGAGAAGAAGACGTTTTGAAAATTTCACTATATAACTCTATGTAAAACTGTGACCCCCGGGGCCGGGCCAATTTTGACCCATGGGGCATAATTTGAACAAACTTGATAGAGAACCTGTAGATGATGCTGTGTGCCAAATATCTAAGCCAAAGCTCTGGCCATATTAGTTTCAGAGAAGCCGTTTTGAAAATTTCACTATATAACTCTTTGTAAAACTGTGACCCCCGGGGCGGGGCCAATTTTAACCCCAGGGGCATAATTTGAACAAACTTGATAGAGGACCTGTAGGCGATGCTATGTGCCAAATATCAAAGCTCTGGCCCTTGTAGTTTCAGACAAGAATATTTTTTAAGGTGTAAAAAATCTATTTTTAGCTCCTGTGACCTAGTTATGCAACGGACCAGAACCATTTGAACTATTTTTGTATAGGACATCTAGAAGTGTCACCATGCCAAATATCAAGGCTCTGGCCATACTGGTTTCAGAGAAGAAGACGTTTGAAAATTTCACTATATAACTCTATGTAAAACTGTGACCCCCGGGACGGGCCAATTTTGACCCCAGGGGCATAATTTGAATAAACTTGATAGAGGACCTGTTGATGATGCTGTGTGCCAAATATCTAAGCTCTGACCCTTGCAGTTTTTGACAAGAAGATTTTTTAAGATTTCCTTATTTTTTCACATTGGTTGCCATGGCAACCAGAGTTCTGCATTGTTTTTAATTCTTTGAACAAATTTGAAAGAGCTTGACCCAAGGAACATTTCTGTAAAGTTTGGTTGAATTCTGTCAAGTGGTATAGGAGGAGATGTCATTTGAAGCAATTGTTAACGACGACGGACACAGGGCCATCCCAATAGCTCACCTTGAGCCTTTGGCTCAGGTGAGCTAAAAAGAAGATTTGTAAAAGGTGACCCCTAGGGCGGGGCCAATTTTGACCCCAGGGGCAAAATTTGAACAACTAAGATAGAGGACCTGTAAACGATGATATGTGCAAAATATCTAAACTCAATGTACTATGGTTTCAGACAAGAAGATTTTTGAAGTTTTCATTGAAAAATCTATTTTTAGCTCCGGTGACCCAGATATGCAACAGACCACATATATGTGAAGGACCTCTAAAAGTTACATCATGCCAAATATCAAAGCTCTGGCCATATTGGTTTCTGAGTAAAAGATGTTTGAACATTTCCCTATGTAACTCTACGTAAAACGGTGACCTCCGGGGCGGGCCAATTTTGACCCCAGGGAAAAATTTTAACAACTTTGATAGAGGGCCTGTAGACGATGCTATGTACAAAATATCTAAACTCAGTGTACTATGGTTTCAGAAAAGAAGATTTTTGAAGTTTTCATTGAAAAAATCTATTTTTAGCTCCGGTGACCCAGATATGCAACAGACCATAACCAATTCAACAATATGTGTGAAAGACTTCTAGAAGTTATACCATGCCAAATATCAAAGCTCTGGTCATATTGGTTCCAGAGAAAAAGATGTTTGAACATTTCACTATATAACTCTATGTAAAACTGTGATCCCCGGGGCGGGGCCAATTTTGACCCAAGGACAAAATTTGAACAACTTTGATAGAGGATCTGTAGACGCTGCTATGTGCAAAATATCTAAGCTCAGTGTACCATGGTTTCAGACAAGAAGATTTTTTAAGGTCTCATGGAAAAAAATCTATTTTTAGCTCCGGTGACCCAGAAATGCAATGGACCGAAACCAATTCAACAATATAAGTCAAATACCTCTAGAAGTAATACCATGCTAAATATCAAAGCTCTGGACATATTGGTTTCAGAGAAAAAGATGTTTGAACATTTCACTATATAACTCTATGTAAAACGTTGACCCCCGGGGGCAAAATTTGAACAACTTTGATAGAGGACCTATAGGTAATGACATGTGCCAAATATCTAAGCTCTGGCTCTTGTGGTTTGTGACAAGAAGATTTTTTAAGATTTCCTTATTTTTTCACTTTGGTTGCCATAGCAACCAGAGTTCTGCATGGTTTCAAATTCTTTGAATAACTTTGAAAGAGCTTGACCCAAAGAACATTCCTGTGAAGTTTGGTTGCAATCGGGCAAGTGGTTTTGTTGAAGAAGATGTTTGAAGAAATTGTTGACGCACAACGACGGACGCCGGACATTGACTGACCACAAAAGCTCACCTTGAGCACTTTGTGCTCAGGTGAGCTAAAAATCCATCCAGTGGTTTCAGATGTTGTTCAAAGAAATTGTTGACGACGAACAAACGACGGACGACGACGGACACAGGAAGATCAAAATAGCTCACCTTGGCACTACGTGCCAGGTGAGCTAAAAACGGGCATATTTTAGTTTGTCCGCTCTCTAACTCAAACAAATTTATTTAAATCCTTTTGAAACCTTATCAGCATGTGTATGACCATAATGTCTGGGTCAAGTTTAATAACCAGCAGGATTGCACCAGGCATTCAAGAGTTATGCCCCTTTTTCGTAAAAAACGGGCATATTTTAGTTTGTCCGCGCCCTTACTCAAACAAATTAATTCAATTTTTTATTAAACTTGGTCAGCATGTGTATGACCATTATGTCTCGGTTATGTTCCATAACCAGCAGGATTGCCCCAGACATTCAAGAGTTATGCCCCTTATTTTGTCAAAAATGGGCATTTTTTAGTTTGTCCGCTCTCTAACTCAGATAAATTTATTCCAATCCTTTTGAAACTTTATCAGCATGTGTATGATCATAATATCTCGGTCAAGTTTAATAACCAGCAAGATTGCCCCTGACATGCAAGAGTTATGCCCCTTTTATCATCAAAAACAGGCATTTTTTTGTTTGTCCGCTCTCTTTCTCAAACAAATTTATTCCAATCCTTTTGAAACTTGGTCAGCATATAACCCTTGACTTTCAGGGTTCTCCCCCTTTTGTTCACTTTACCTTGATAGGGTTTTGGACTACATTCTAAGATTGATTTTTTATTTGTACACTAAAAAAAAATAGTTATACAGTCATGGATATGTATCATAAGAAATATTTTCTATATCTTAGCAGAAGATAGCTTAAAGTAGGCTGAAAGTAAAGCAGAATGCACCTTGAGGTGCATTCTGCTTTACTTTCAACCTACTTTAAGTCGTCACCTGTTGTCAAAACTTGAAACAGGCTATGGGGTAATGGAATAAATTCCCTTATCTAAGTTTCATATAACAGGTATTTGTAGATAAACGAGACAAATGAAAGTACCCAATATTTTGACAGGTGGCGACCGTAGAAAGCAGGCTGAAAGTAAAGTAGAAAGCTCATACAGTATCTTTTTGCTTCATTCTAACCCAGTTTTAAACAGTCATCTGTTTATACACTTAAACATGGGCCTACTTTTCTTCAAGAAGGGCCAGTCACAAGTTGCTTCAACCAATGATACCCCTGTCTGCTAAATCGAGTATGGGGCATAACTCCATTAAAGATAGTCCAAATGTTGCATTTTACAAACTCATCTGAACTATTTGGGCAATGAAGGATCTTACCTTGTGTGATGAAAATGAAGGGTATACAAACCTGATGCACAGAAGAATGGACGGACAATACAGTACCATATAACATTTAATCTTCAACAGGCATATAAAGATCACTGGAGACAATACAGTAAAATCCTGTCTTGTGACATCTCTTTGGAATCATCTTTTCAAGACGATTCCAAAGAGATGTCACAAGACAGTATTAGATCGAGAAATAAATAATAATTTAGAATCTGACTTTCCACAATATATATCATATGACAATTCCTAAGACGGGCCCCTTATAATGAGTAATTACCCAACACAAGTGTGCAATATAATCTTTAATCATATCATACCTTTGATCAATGTAAAATTTACTCTAGAAATATCTCTCATCATTAACAATATATACAACTGAATGAATTCTATCTTAACCCTTTCCATCATAAAATTGTCTTTCACAACTGAGTGAGAGGAATTCTTTACTATATGCTGACAGGTGGTTGCATAAAGCAGACTTATAGTAAAGCAGAAGTCTACAATGGCATTCTGTTTTTCTGTTAGCCTGCTTTACTCATCTACCTGGCTTAACCATTTCCCCCATAGAAGCCCCTTTTAGCACATGTAATGTATTCCTTCACCTAAGAAATAATTCCAATTTATACAGCCATGAATATGTATCATAAATATTCTATATTCTAGCAGCTGGTAGATTAAAGCAGTCTGAAAGTAAAGCAGAATGTGCCTTAAGGCACATTCTGCTTTACTTTTAACCTGCTTTAAGTGGTTACCTATCTTCAGAACTGAGGAACATGCTATGGGGTAAAAGGTTAAACACTGAAAGTAAGATGTGAGGGAAAGGGTTAAACAGTTGATGCCCCTTCCATCATATTACAACCCACTTGTTATGAATGAAATTTATTCCTTGATTATATAATGCAAAATATTTCTCCTTCAAAAGGGAAAAATTGTGCATCATATAACTGAATGATTTGAAAAGCTAGTCCTTAACATGTATGCCACTCACTGAACAAGAACAAAAGAAAAGCATTTTTAGTTCCAAGAAAGCTTGTTTCTACGTGATATTGAAATATGCTTTTCTCTATTTCATACAACAAAATATTTTGAATGATTCTTAAAGAATCGCTAAGCTTTTAAAACAAGGCTAATTCTTCAAAACAAAATATTAGTAAGCATGAACGTATAATTTTTTAACAATTTTTCGTTGAAGGTTATTTGTAACCCAGTTACAGCATGATTAAAATTATCTTTAAATTCATTAAGTCTATATACAGTCAAATCTGTATTTAAAAACCATTATATGAACAAATGCTGATCTTAAAATTATTAGCAGTGACTGCTTAATGCAGCACAAAAGCAATGCTGAAAGCTACTGCATTCAGCAGTCACCAGAGTCCACCATGTTTTGCATTGTACATGTGTTTTAAATGAAATACTTCCCAGACATTCTTTAAAATTCATCAAAGCTTGAATGGTCCATAAAAACATGTATGACTGATTGATTCAGTAAATTCTGTAATGATCAACCACGATTTAAAGTAGCAAAATGATCTTTGAAGACCAGTGACTGCTTAATGCAGGATAAAAATATAATAAATTATTTTCATCCTGCATTAAACCACCACCTGTATTTTAGATAACCCCCTAAGTGTTTTCTATTAAGTGGTTCCTATATACAAGTTTGACTGTTTTCACTGTTGTTAGTCGTGTATGATATGTCATATAATACACTCTTGGATACAGGCATACACATTACAATGTTGATAGTTATTGCTATGATCTGTAGGGTAGTCATCACTGGTATGTTAGATCACATGTGTCGGTTGTCCTGCAATTGACTCGATTCTATAATCCACCACGGGAATGTCTCCGGTTTTATAACTCTGTTTTATAACTGTGCAGACGCTCCCCCTTTCTGAAATACAAGCATAAAAAAGAGATTTAGTTACAGATCTTGAGTGGTAGCACCAAGTTTGGGTATTTACAATATGAATTTTCATTAAATACATGCATACAGATTTTAAGTGTAAGTTCCAAATGTTTGTCACAGTCACCTGTATTAAGCGACCACTGAGTGAAGATGCATGGTGATCTTTAAAGGCATGTGTTCGCCTTATGCATAGGAGTTTTCTGTACAAAATGTTTCCTGCATTAAGCTGCTATTGTTCGACAATATTGACCTGACGTTGAACTTTATGCATGAATAAATTGTAAAAAGATGACGCAGTATAAATCAATATTCGATAGCCTACGTACAACTTCGGGTTGTTTCGGCTGATTACGTAAATCTTGTTACAGTTGTGATCCTCAGTGGATCAACACTCCACATTGAGCAAGTTCAAAAGATTATTGTTGATAAACTATTATTCCCGAGTCTCCTAGTATAATCGCATCTACTAAAACGCATCATGTTGCGCTTTCTAGTGGGCTTTAATCCAGCTGAGATCATCGATGTTCTAACCTGCGACTCTTGCCAATATATGCCTAATTTACAACCCCCAGATGTAACTAATCTGCAATAGGTGTGTCGTTAGAGCAAGGGATTTGTAACACCGAGGTTCCGTGTTCGAATCCCGATAGAGGGGAAATATTTTTATTTTATAAAATGTTATTTTATAGACCAAACAGACGCTATGACATAATGTTTTTAAAAATAACAAAAGAACCGTGTTCGAAACGAAATAGATGTTGTATGATTACTTAAAAGAAACAGCATAAATTGATAAAAAAAAATGTGAAAAAATGTACGAGTATTGCATGGGATTCGAACCACTGACTGTACGGAAAAATAATCTATAGTCATCTTCCTTACCACTTGCGCTAAATACCTGTCGATATTTGTGCAACCGGGCAATGCTATATTTTCACGGTGCCGATGTGGTTACAATGTGCGTTCTCGTATAAATGATAACGAAGTGTTCCGGAGCTATATTTAGAAATGCAACAAAGTGTGTAATTATGTTAATAGAGGTCACCAACGTCAGGTCAATATTGTCGAACAATACCTGTCAGGAATACAATAATTTTATCGTTTTTTGTGGTCGCTTAATACATGTTTGGCTGTATAAAATTCAACAAAAAATCATGCATACTGACAAGTATAGCTGCAGACAAAGAGGAGTATTTAACACATTGAACCCTAGTGACGTGTATACTCGTTATGAATAAATCATATACCTATCAAGAGCACACTTGTCCTATGCAAACAGTGTAGATCCTGATCAGAGGGCTCCTTAAGGAGCCCTCTGATCAGGATCTATACTGTTTGTCATGTAAAATATTGCTTAAAAAACCCTGATTATTCAAAAAGTTAATTGTAAATTGGAATTTTCCATTTCAAGTTTCAGGGGTGAATGAGTTAAATACTCAAATTAGTATGTCTTCATCTAGTCCTACGTTGTAATAACCTACTAGAATCATCTATTCAAGACAATGCTAACGAGTTACTGCAACGTTGTGAAATTGCTTAAATGTGTTAAGTTATAGACTGCAACCATGCTATGACAGACTGGATCCATGCTTTTTTTATGACAGACTGGATCCATGCTATGACAGATTAGATCCAAAATGACAACTACATTTTAACACTGAATAAATGTCTTAGGTTGCCAAAAATCTATTCGACATTGAAAACACTGGGGGCCAATTAGGTATTACGATGAAATGTTTTGCATATAATATGCAACATTTCTTAAGGAACTGCACTTTCAGCTGTTTACAAACCACTATGTTTATAATACACCCCTATACATTGAAATTGAAACCTTCCAACAATTACAAAGGCAGCTTCCATTACATGCATAAATGGGTTAACTCATTGAACCCATGTGACAAGTATACTTATAATTTACAAACAGTATACCTGTGAAGAGTACACTTGCCCTATGTAAACAGTGTACAACATGATCAGAGGGCTTGCTTCTCTGATCAGGGTCTATACTGTTTGCATTGTACAAAAGTACTTTTCACAGGTTCATGTGGACTTTTTGTGTAAATTATGAGTTACATAATGAGTATACTCGTGGCTAGTGTTCAATTAGCTAACATTATGTTGCAAGATATGTTAATCGGTGCCTGTTACAGCACTTGATACAAATGATGAATACATGAAGGAGATATCATTTTGGATAAAAGACTATTAAAGAGGAAAGAAAAAGGGAAAATGGTTACAAGGCCAAACTTCGATGAGTTTTATAATGAAATATATTCAAATGATGAACTGTTTGTAATTCTTGTTATGAATTGTTTATAAATTGTAAAATAATTTTTCTGTTTTACTTGACAAAAAGGTCTAGCTTTCAGTCATCTATATAAAGCAAACTTTAAATATATGCATGTTGAAATTCAAACATGTTTGTAACAGAGAAATACATGTATAAATTTTACAATGAGTTTGAACAGTATTGCCACCCCATGGCCTGTTTCTAGTTTTAAAGACAGGTGACCACTAAAAGTAAATAAAAAGTAAAGCAGCATGCTTTATTTTCAGCCTGCTTTAAGCTATCATCTGTAGACGTTTCTAGCATTTCAGAAAAGTGATCACTTAAAGCAGGTTGCCTTAAGGCACATTCTGCTTTACTTTCAGCCTGCTTTAATCTATCATCTGTAAAGATATAGACACTATTTCTTATGCTTCTATTCATGACTATAACATTGAACTTTTTTTTCAGAAGGAATAAATTAAAGGCTTAAAAGGGCATACTCATAGGATAATGGGTTAACTAGTCTCGATCACTGGTATTGTTTAACCCTTTGAACCCTAGTCCCGCATATAGGCGTCCTTTTCAAACAGTGTACATGTGAATAGTACACTTGTCCTATGCAAACAGTGAAGACCCAGATCAGAGGGCTCCAAAAGGAGCCCTCTGATCAGGGTCTTCACTGTTTGTCATAATGCCAAACATTGACAAAAACAACCCTTAAAAGTCAGAAATGGACTAAACTAAAATGAAAACTGGAATTGTTCATTTAAAGTTTTAGGAAGAAAGAGTTAAGTGATGAACACATTTTTAGCCTTTAAGAGAAAATAAGAGTATAACTGGGAGATATAATTAATGCTTCTGATTTTCAGCAGAAACAGCAATTCTGATTATAATGGTAGGTTGTATACAGAGGTAAATTGGCTCACATCTACATAAAATGTTTGTAAATCTTTAAACCAAGACTCGGGGAATTCTCTTCAACATTTAAAGGTTTTGACTTGTAGTGTCTGGTAAGAAATTATGATACAAAAATCTTCACATAAGACTCTGACTATGGCGTTTCACACTCAACAGTCTACAATAATGTTATGATATCTGTTTATAAACTACATGTAAGAAATTATGATACAAAAATCTTCGCATAAGACTCTGACTATGGCGTTTCACACTCATAGTCTTAAACCAAACCAGAACAATAATGTTATGATATCTGTTTATAAACTACATGTATAATAATCCAATCCAACATGCAAAAGCAATGTTAGCATTTAGTAGTACACTGCTGTAGGAAAGAAGTTATTCATAAATTAGCATTGTGTTTGTGCTTTAGAGCCCCACCCTACTACCCTTGTGACTAATTGGCCAACACCTCTGTGACAATGCGAAATGTGCAGGACTAACATACTGCCTTAACCATCCCAATTTAAATTACATATTATAGTAATTAGATACATTGTTATCAGAAACTAAGTTTTATTTTGTTTACACATGTGTTGGACCTTAATTTCGCAGAAAGATACATTGTAGTTTAAAGACCATATCTGCCATTGACTATAAACCCTTTCCCTCAGAAACATGCTTTTAACATTTTTACCTAGCCTTCGCATACTTATACATATAACTCATCTTAAGAACCAAAAGCATACTTTTTAACATAGGCCTACTGACATCAGTTACACGTGGTTGTTTAACTCATTCACCCCTGACACTTTAGATGGGCAATTCCAATTTCAAATTAAGTCAAGTCCACTTTTGACTATTAAGAGTTGATTTAAACAATATATTTCAAAATGACAAATGTTGTAGACACTGATCAGAGGGAGCCCTATGATCAGGGTCTACAATGTTTGCATAGGACAAGTGTTATCATCACAGGTACACTGTTTGTAAATGACGAGATAATTTTACCTTTACTTATTCCTCATAGACATGCATTACTTATTTCTACCATGTTCTGTTCAAGAGCTATAGGAAAATGTTCCTGCATCCTGACAGGTTGATATTTAAAGCATACTGAAAGTAAAGCAGAGAGCCCCTGAAAGATATTTCTGCTTTACTTTCAGCCTGTTTTAAGCAAACTACGTCTTTAACTCAGTAAACAAGCTATGGGGGAAAGGTTTATAGCAACCACCTGTCTTTAAACACTGATAAATAGCTGATTCGAGGGAAAGGGTTTAACTCTTTGCACCCTAGCGGCGGATATATCTGCCATAGTCATTACCTCTGCAAACAGATTGGATCCAGATGAGACGCCGCGTTACGCGGCGTCTCATCAGGATCCAAACTGTTTGCCATTCTGATCTTGAATTTAAAAGAAATTTTGAAAATTGTAATTTTAGAACGATAGCAGACGAAAAAAACACCCAGCATGCAAAGAGTTAATTGTTGAATATTCTTCATCATTCTGAAAAGCAAGAGTAAGCTGTGGTTATATAATAGAGCGGCAGCGGCGGTCTGTTTAGCCAGGTCAATACTGCATAGTACTGACTAGTTGTGTAGTGCCAGTAGTATCTGTACTCACATGCAGCCAAGCAGGAACAACAACAATAAGCTTATTACTCCGCCTGAATTATAAAATCTTAAGTTGCTGATCAAATCTTTACATTTTAGGGTTCAGATTTTTCATAAATAATCAATTGATGAAACGTATAACAAAAGATTTGCAATATGGGTACAGCACAATCTGTGTTTAGAAGCCTTCAGTGAAGTATGAAGAAATTTTAAGAGGAAAACTTAATGTGTATGCAGTACAAATGTAAAGGAAAACCTCTCTAAACCAGACAAAGCAGGTGGGCCACTAAATACAGGTGACTACTTAATGCAGGATAAAAGTAATTCTTTTAATCCTTTAATTCTCATTCACAGGGCTCCAGATAAGAGGGTTATTTGAACAAATGTAACTTTTTCTCACTCATTTCAGCACCAATCCTATGGTGTGACTACTCATTCGAATCGTCTCGAAGAGACGATTCTAATGAGTAGTCACACCATAGGGTTTAAATCAGTAATAAAGATTTTGAAAAACTCCCCTTATCTGGAGCTCTGCATTAAGCTACCTTCTGTTACTAATTGATTTAGAGATCTTTTAATAAGTGTTCAGTTTAGAGAGGTTTAACTGTGATGAAATTGAGTCATAATTTCTGCTTGAACTTCACTCTCCATTCGGCTGTTACATGTATTATAACTAGAGATCCATGTTTATCAATAAATTGTCCATTTAACCCTTTCCTGTACAGCACATGTTCAGTGTTTAAGATAAGTGGTTGCTTAAACTGACTATAGTATAGCTTCTGTACATCAACCCAGGGCTCCAGATAAGGGGAGTATTTCAAAAATTAAAATCTTTATTTCTGAATGAAACCCTATGGTGTCACTACTCATTAGAATCGTCTCTTCGAGACGATTCTAATGAGTAGTAACACCATAGGATTCGTGCTGAAATGAGTGAGAAAACATTAAATTTGATGAGTTTACTCCCTCTTATCTGGAGCCCTGTTGTAACAACCTCTCTTATCCCATTACCCCATAGCCTGTATCTAGGTTTAAAGAAAAGGGACCACTTAAAGCAGCCTGCTTTAAGCTATCATCTGCATGGATAGAGAAAGTATTTCATATCTACATATTCATAACTGTATAAAGTTGGATTATATTCTGAGACGGAACAATAAAATAGAGGCGTAAAAAAGCGTATTTATTGGGTAATGACCGTAATGGGTTAAACAACCCACTGCCCGAATGAAAAAAAAGGTATCCTATGCCTCATTAACAAGGACTGGGTAAAAATATGTTACAGTATTTCTGTGAGGATAGGCAACAGCGTGAACAAGTGTTTGAGAAAATGATAAAGGCATGAAAAGGTGCTCCTATGAGGAAAAGTGTGATATGGCGTTTCTGTGCAGAATGGGTAAAAACCTGAAAATGTTTTTCTGTCAGGAAAGGGTTAAAACATTATCGGCTGTATAACACAGATTCTCTCTTTGTTGAAATAAAAAATTGAATAAATTTATAAACTGCTCTTTTCTAATATTTCGACATCTAAGGGTATTTTTCTTTGAAAAAGGCCCTTAGAGGTCGAAATATTAGAAAAGAGCAGTTTATAAATAAATACTAATATTAGAAAAGAGCAGTTTATAAATAAATACTATTTTAATTCCCTATCTGGAATATTCTAAAAATTATTGTAAAAATGTGTAGTATTACACCAATAAAAACTTTATTTAACCCATTCATATCTCGATATGTTAAGTAAGTGCTCCCAATGGGATTGCTGGAAGAGTTCATTATCAACCATAGGGGTGTTTTACTGTCATTACTTTTTTTATATCTATATTCAAATTTGAAACTTTTCAAGCAACCATTTGATAGAAGATCAATGGGCTGCTTTTCATAACGATGGTTGCTAAATACAGCATAACATAATTAATCCATAAAGCTCATATAAAAAGTTCTGCATTATTCCTGCATGAAGAATTCACATGTTAACTTAACGCTTCTTCAATGGTTTGGTTACAAGCTACTCTGCAGTATTACTATTAGTAAATAGAAGGGTCTGATCAGATGGTGTTACATGAATTTGGTAATCTCATTTGGGTTGATACTGTTTGCTTATTTCCCTTTTATAGAATGGGCCTGAGGTCAGACATTGATAGTTAAAAACATGTGTATAGCATGATATGACTCACATTTATAAAGTTTTGAGTTGTTTCTCATACAAGCAATAATTTAGCATAACCATTAGTTAACAGATTTTCTATCAATGCCAAACAGTCGGCAATTATAATAGCAACTAGCCCAAAGGTTATATAGTTTTTGAGTTTGAGTCTGAAGTCGTTCTCAAGCATTTGATTGGTCAGATTTGAGCCTAGGCTCAAATCTGACCAATCAAATGCTTGAGAATGGTCTCAGACTCAACTCAAACTCTTTATAATCTTGAAGACTGCATGTATGCACACGGCAAGTCCCCACAACCCGAACTCAGCGGTAAAATGATCTACACAGCTTTACCTTTCCACTTGCTGTCTTCAGCTTCTCAAGCTTGTCTTGAATCATTTTGCCGTACTTTGGATCAGCCTGTGAAAAGTTACCCACAGTTCTCTTCTGAATGAAGTCCTGGGCACCAATCAGATGGCCAGCAATGTTGGAAGTCAGTCGGTCTCTCTCCTCAGCACTCAGAACCTGGAACCAGTCAAAACTTAGCTTAACTCTCTTTTACAACCACTAAATTGTGCTTACTATCAGGTGCTTGAGACAGGTGACTGCCGAAAGCAAAGTGAACGCAAATCAAGAAGCACTTTCACACTCTTTTTCAATTAAGCTGTCACCATAAAAATTATGCACCATAAAAATATTTTCAATATCACAGCAGATGGTAGCTTAAAGGAGGCTGAAAGTAAAACAGAATGTGCTGTAAGGCACATTCTGCTTTACTTTCAACCTGCTATATGCGACTATCTGTCTTCAATACAAGAAACAGGCTATAGGCTAATGCATTTAGGCCATTATGACACCAGGTGTTTGCTATTATGGGCAGAAGGCACGCCTAGGCCATATTTTGACCTCTTAATACTCTTAACCAATTATCCCATAAATACACCTTTTTTCGCCTAAATTTCTTCCTCCACTGAAGAAAATAGCTCCAATTTGTACAGTTATGAACATGTGGCATAAGAAATATTTTCTATGTCCTAACAGTTGATAGCTTAATGCAGGTTGAAAGTAAAGCAGAATGTGCCATACTTTCAACCTGCTTTATGCATACACCTGTCTTCAAAACTTGAAACAGGCTTACTATAAGGTAATGGATTAAAACAAGGATGGTTAGCAATCAATACTTATTATGATCTACCTTGTTGAAGAAGGTTCCGACCTGTGTGAATTTTTTCTATTTCCTAACAGTTGATGGCTTAAAGCAGGTTGAAAGTAAAGCAGAATGTGCCTTAAGGCACATTCAGCTTTACTTTCAACCTGCTTTAAGTGGTCACCATTCTTCAATACTAGAAACAGGCTATGGAGTAATAGGTTAATATATGATATCCTATCAAATCAGTGACCTACCTTGTTGAAGAAGGTTCCGACCTGTGTGAAGTTGTCATCATCAGCAGTATTATACCTGCCCACCTGTCCACTGTACTTGTCCATATGTTCACAGTACTTCACATCATCCACTGGACCACTAAAACTGTTGGGGTAGTAGTTGGGTGCTCCAGCTGTAAATAACAAAATCAACAGCAATTAAATCAGGGATCCAGATAAGGGGAGTATTTCAAAATCTAAAATCTTTATTTCTGCATTAAACCCTATGGTGTCACTTCTCATTTGAATCGTCTCAAAGAGACGATTCTTATGAGTAGTAACACTATAGCATTTGGTGTAGTATGAGTGAGAAAATGTTGGATATGTTCAGAACACTCCCCCTTATCTGGGACCCTGTTTTAAATGCATGGAAAGATTTCTTTCCTGCCTCCACAGCCACATATTTCTATTACCTATACTATATCACTTTTACACAATAGCCTGCTTCTAGTTTTGAATACAGGTGACCCCTTAAAGCAGGCTGAATATAAAGTAAAATGTGCCTTCAGGCACATTCTGCTTTATTTAACCTGCTTTAGGCAAACACTTGCTAGATTGTAGAAGATATTTCTTATGGCACATGTCCATGACTTTGAGATTTGATATTTATTTGTGACACCTTTGTAGATGAGTAGATGAAGGCATCCAAAGAGTCAACTATGGGCGAAAGGCTTATTAGAAACAATTCCAAAAGGGCATCTATGGGCGAAAGGCTTATTAGAAACAATTCCAAAAGGGCATCTATGGGGCGAAAGGCTTATTAGAAGAAACAATTTCAAAAGGGCATCTATGGGGCGAAAGGCTTATTAGAAACAATTCCAAAAGGGCATATATGGGCGAAAGGCTTATTAGAAACAATTCCAAAAGGGCATCTATGGGGTGAAAGGCTTATTAGAAACAATTCCAAAAGGGCATCTATGGGGCGAAAGGCTTATTAGAAACAATTCCAAAAGGGCATCTATGGGGCGAAAGGCTTATTAGAAACAGGCTATGGGGTAAGGGTTTAAAAGATGTTTCTGTGAGAAAAAGGTTCAGAGGCTTATATGTAATAATCAAAGTGGTCTTTATGTAGCAGTTAACATGGTCTATATGTGAGACAGTACAATAGTCTTACTCTGGTTATCACTGACACACTGTGGTCTGTCTCTCTGGTAGTTTCTCAGCCTTGTATTGTACGGACAGAGAGAAAGAGACATAGAGACAGAGAGAGGAAAGTACAGTCTTACTCTGGTTATCACTGACACACTGTGGTCCGTCTCTCTGGTAGTTCCTTAGCCTTGTATTGTACGGACAGTTGACTGGAATCTGGAGATAGTTGCTGCCCAGTCTGTGACGATGGGTGTCCGAATATGAGAACAAACGACCCTGAGAAACAGACACATGGTTACACATTAACCTAGTAACTCCTAATGACATGTCATTTACAAATACATGTAGTATACTTTAGAAAGAATACAACTATTCAACAAGAACCCCATGAAACAATCATTTCATTTTTTTGTTTTACATTATATTTCCTGAGTATTTGTTAACACCAAATCAAATTTCTTCTATTTACATCACATTTCCCCACTGTTTGTTAAAACCAAATCAAATTTCTTATTTTTACGTCACATTTCCCCACTATTTGTTAACACCACACCAAATCTTGTTTCTTATTTTCTATCACATTTCCACACTTTTTATAAATACCAAATCCTGTGCTACTAAATATAGTTGTGAAAGTTGAATAATTAACCCCTGCCTCTTCCTTGAACCACATTTATACAATTTTTAAGTGGAAATGAATGGGGTGACAGTAAACATTACCTGTAACATTTTGTCTGGACTGGCCTCCACTCCGGGAATCATGTGAGCAGGGGAGAATGCAATCTGCTCAACCTCAGCAAAGTAGTTCTTTGGGTTCCTGTTCAGAACCATTTTACCCACAGGGATCAGAGGGAATTCTCCTTGGGGCCAGATCTGAAAACATCATACAAGTGACAGAATATAAACAAAGTAGTTATTTGGGTTCCTGTTCAGAACCATTTTACCCACAGGGATCAGAGGGAATTCTCCTTGGGGCCAGATCTGAAAACACCACACAAGTGACAGAATATAAACAAAGTAGTTCTTTGGGTTCCTGTTCAGAACCATTTTACAGGGATCAGAGGGAATTCTCCTTGGGGCCAGATCTGAAAACATCACACAAGTGACAGAATATGGACAAAGTAGTTCTTTGGGTTCCTGTTCAGAACCATTTTACCCTTAGGGATCAGAGAGAATTCTCCTTGGGGACAGATCTGAAAACATCACACAGGTGACTGAATATAAACAAAGTAGTTCTTTGGGTTCCTGTTCAGAACCATTTTACCCACAGGGAACAGAGGGAATTCTCCTTGAGGCCAGATCTGAAAAACACATAGGTGACAGAATGTTAAACAATTTGCAATGCAGTGTTATATGGCAACTCACCTTGATCCAAACTATTTGCAAAGGTAATTAGTATTTTGCTGTTATGTAACAACTGTCTTAATGCACAGATGAACTACCGAATGGATTGATTTGTTAACCCAGTACCCAAAAAAACCGCCTTTTTATGCCCCTGATTTATTCCTCCACTGCAGAAAATAGTTCCAATTTATACAGCCATGAATGTGTTTAACAAGAAAAAGTTTCTTGTTTCAAGCAGATAATAGCTTAAAGCAGGCTGAAGGTAAAGCAGAATGCACATTCTGCTTTACTTTCAACCTGCTTTAAGTGCTCACCGGTCTTCAAAACTAGGAACAGGCTATGGGGTAATTTGTTAGTACTACACAATCACAATGTATACCTTGGTCAGGTCGAAGGGATTCCATCTGAACTTCTCAGCCTCTTCATATGTCATCACCTGGATCTTCAGTGACCATGTTGGGTAGTTACCCTTGGCGATATTGTTGTAGAGGTCACGCATAGCATAGTCAGGGTCAGTTCCACCGAGGTCTCCAGCCTTATCAGCCATCAGGTTTTGAATGCCCTGATCACACTGGTAAAATATAAACATGAAATATCATCATTCCTGTCCATCATAGTTTTGTGAAGTGATTAACTTTTTTGCATGCTGAGTAATTTTTTCGTCTACAACACTTGTTGTCTGCTACTGTTCTATAAATAGAAATTTCAGAATTTCTTTTCAAAGTAGGGTCAGAGTGACAAACAGTTTGGATCCTGATGAGACGCCACAATATGCGGCACCTAATCAAGATCCAAACAGTCTGCAAAGGTTATCATGATTTCACCGCTAGCATGCTAAGATTTAAGATAGATGAATGCTTGAGAGTATAATGTCTTATAAGTCGTAAGATAATTAATATTTCCTCATATTGCTTCCAAACTAATGTTTAACGGCTCTCAAGCTACATCAATTTTACTAACAATATGATGTCTTGTGGTTAATAAGGTAATATCTTATGGTACAGTGTTCCCTCCCTACAACGGCCCTCCAAACAACAACTCCTTCCGTACAACGTCAATTGTCACAGTTCCCTAAACAGAACAATTATGTCTCAAGCTTTTACTGCTGTAATATCGTTTGCTTAAAGTTGTTGTCTACTTTTTTTCTCAAAGTTACATATTGGACATTTTGAAAGCAAAATAAACTTAATGACTAGTGACAAACAGCTTGAATCCAGATCAGACGCCGCGTAACGCGGCATCTGATCTTGATTCAAGCTGTTTGCAAATGTAAATCAATGTCCCTCCCTATAACGACTCCCTCCGAAAAATGCACAAAATGTTTGTCTCCCATGGGGTGTCGTTGTAGAGAGGGAGCGCTGTATTAATTTATAAAACTGCTCTTTTCAAATAATTCGACCTCTAAGGGCCTTTTTCAAAAAAATCATGTCCAAACACACATCACTTTTAAAAAATCCCTTAGAGAACAAAATATTAGAAAAGAGCAGTTTTATAAATTAATACCATTTTAATTCCCTATCTGGAATATTGTTATATTTATTATGTAATATTCCAAAGCTAATGTCTAGTGGTTGTTTAAACTAACCTTGAAGTGGAACTTGCAGTAGACTGGTTCTCCGTCTTTGTTAACCAGTTTAAAGGTGTGACTGCCGTAACCGTTCATCTTTCGGTAGCCATCAGGAGTTCCACGGTCGGAGAACAGGAAAGACACCTGGTGGGTGGTCTCTGGCCGCAAACTGATGAAATCCCAGAACATGTCTGCATCCTGAGGAAGATTATAATTAATCAAACATAATGGTTTGCTTGGATTTGAACCCTAAAGCTGTTTACTTTGAGTCCTTCTGCTTATAGCAATAAACAACAATGAAAATGAAATTGAAAAACTTTTTGTTTAAACTTTTTGTATAAGCTTTGAATTTTGGAGATTTTTCCTAAATAGCTTTCTGCATTACTGTTGTCATGTATTAAGCTTTATGTGTCTTCAACACACAATAAGTCTTAATTTGAAGAGAGGTTTTGCTGTAAATCCATACCAGTTAACCACTTACCTGTTTTAAATGGTCACTTGTTTTCAAAACTAGAAACAGAAAATGGGGTAATTGATTAAGTCATATACAATAACATAAATCTACCTTCAAGTGTGTAGCTGGGTTCCTCTTCTGTGTATGGATGAAGTTGGGGAACTGAAATAGGAGAATAAAATTCATAATCAAACATTTGACACACTACGCTTGCAACAGTACTACTGGTACAGTGGAGAATATGTTATTCTTTCCCAATAAACCCTGCGTCTGATCAGGCTCCAAATTGTTTGCCACTCAGATAAAAATAAATTATAAAAAAATATCTAAAAATTGACATTTTCTATGTTTTAGTGTTTTGCGTTTGCGTTTCGTTTGCGTTTAATTGGGAAAGAATAACGTTTTCTCCACTATATGCTTTATGAGTTATAAATCATATACATGTAGATAATTGCATTTTTTTAAATTCTATTCCATCAAGACTGTTTGCCTCTTTGATTATATTTCTGGAATGATAATATAATATATGTATGTATATATCAATAAATCTTTAGAGTTCAAGGAGAGCATTCTGCTCTGTGTTCAGCATGCTTAACCCATTATTCCATAAATAAGCATCTTAAACCTTGAATTTATTCCTCCACTAAAGCAAATAGTGACATTAAAGTTTCATGTAGTCAAAATAAGAAATATTTGCTCAGTCAAAGAAGATAGTAGGCTGAAAGTAGAGTAGAATGTGCCTTTTGATGAATTCTGTTTAATTTTCAACCTGCTTTAAGTAGGCTGAAAACAAATCAGAATATGTCTTACAGTGAATTCTGTTTTACTTCCAACCTGCTTGAAGTGGTCACCTTTCGTCAAAACCAGTAACAGGCTATGGGTTAACCCTTTGAACCCTAGTACCGCATATTGGCTTCCTTTGCAAAAAGTGTACATGTGAATAGTACACTTATCCTATGCAAACAGTGAAGACCCAGATCAGAGGGCTCCTTAGAGCCCTCTGATCAGAGTCTTCACTGTTTGTCATAATGCCAAACATTGACAAAAACAACCCTTAAAAGTCAGAAATGGACTAGACTAAAATGAAAACTGGAATTGTCCATTTAAAGTTTCAGGGAGGAAAGAGTTAAAGCAGCCACTCTCCTCAAACACTGATAGCAAGCTATGAGGACAAGTGTAAACACAGTATATTATCACCATCAGGGCTCCAGATAAGGGAATATTTCAAAAACTAAAATCTTTATTTCTGCTTTAAACCCTAAGGTGTCACTACTCATTAGAATCGTCTCAAAGAGACGATTCTAATAAGTAGTAACCCCATAGGATTTTGTGTTGAAATAAGTGAGCATTGTTGGATTAATGCAGTTAACTCCCTCTTATCTGGAGCCCTGTCACCATTTAAAGGTTTGGACATACCAGGAAGGGGTCTCTGATGAAGAAGATGGGTGTGTTGTTGCCCACCAGATCCCAGTTACCGTCCTCGGAGTAAAATTTCACAGCGAACCCTCGAGGGTCTCTGGCCGTATCAGCAGAGCCAGACTCACCACCTGTAATAACAAATCGCAAGTTAACTCATTCACCCCTGAAACTTTAATGGACAATTCCAGTTTACTATTAAATCTAGGGTAGATTTTAACAGTATTTTACAAAATAACAAAAAGTGAAGAACCTAATCAGAGGGCTCCTTAACCCTTTACCCCATAGCCTGTTTCTAATTTTGAAAACATATGACCACTTAAAGCAGGTTGAAAGTAAAGCAGAATGTGCTTTAAGGCACATTCTGCGTTATTTTCAGCCTGCTTTAAGCTATCATCTTCTAGAATATAGAAAATATTTTTTATGATATAAATTCTTGACTGTATAAAGTGGAACCAATTAATTAGTTGAAGTACTCAGTGTACACACCTTGTCTAAGGTAATATTATTAATGTTGAGTACTTCACAAGTCCAGGATATAAGCAACATAATACAACACCCCACCTATACTGTACCATGTAATTAAATCAGGGCTCCAGATAAGGGGAGTATTGCAAAAACTAAAACCTTTATTTCTGCTTTAAACCCTATGGTGACACTACTCATTAGAATCGTCTCGAAGAGACGATTCTAATGAGTAGTAATACCATAGGTTTTGATGCTGAATGAGTGAAAAATGTTTGGTTTGTTCAGATTACTCCCTCTTATCTGGAGCCCTGTAAATTACAGTATTAATCCCTCTACTGTAACCATAATTAACCCTTTACTCCCTGAAACCTCAAATGGACAATTCTAGTTTTCAATTTAGTCTATTTTCCGTTGTTTACTTTTTAGGTTTGAATTTTACAATATATTTCAAAATGACAAACAGTGTAGACCCTGATCAGAAGGCTCTATAAGGAGCCCTCTGATCAGGGTCTACATTGTTTGCATAACAAGTGTACTCCTCACAGATACGCTGCTTGCAAATGAAGCATATATGCGTGACTAGGGTTCAAAGAGTTAAATTGTGCTTAAATGATTAAGGGGGTTTAACCCTTTGAACCCTAGTCCCGCATATAGGCGTCCTTTTCAAATAGTGTACATTTGAATAGCACACTTGTCCTATGCAAACAATGAAGCCCCAGATCAGAGGGCTCCGAATGGAGCCCTCTGATCAGGGTCTTCACTGTTTGTCATAATTCCAAACATTGACAAAAACAACCCTTAAAAGTCAGAAATGGACTAGACTTAAATGGAAACTGGAATTGTTCATTTAAAGTTTCAGGGAGGAAATAGTTAAGGCAGGTGGTTGCTTAGAGCAATGTGTAAGTAAAACAGAAAGATCCTTTAGAAGATTTCTGTTTTACTTTCACTTTACTTTAAGCCACCACCTGTATGATAAATCAATTATCACTATTTTACTGGTCGTAATTGAGAGGTTTGACTGTACATGTACAGTACATTACTACCCCAGGATATACTCAACGTATGCACCACACACCTATACCAAATAATTGTAATATATGCAGAATCCAGGATCTTCCCAAGTTACTTTTAAACTTGATTACAACTCACCTAAAACCTATACGCAGTTACGGTAATACATAGATATTATCAAAGCCAACATCCGGCTTAGTAGACCAAAACAATCATTAATTTTATTTGCAACTTTCACATACATTGTACTTTTAAACCATGGACCATTTCAATCTTTAAAACCAATATTCATTAATTGACAAAAATCATTTGGTAGCTTAAAGGAAGGTTAAAAAAGATCTGATAATAAGAATTTCTGTTTTTTTAGCAACTATCTGCCTTCTAAACCAAAACCAAACCTTTTAAGTGATTCTTTTAGCATGATTGCACTGTATATACAGGAAAACTTGATAATTCGAACTCGCTTTAGTTCGAACACACCATATTTCAAAGTTAAAACGTGGCTTAGCCACGTTTTAACTTTGAAATACTGGTATGTTCAACTTAAGCTAGACTGTTATGTTATAAAAATTAAACTTATGAAATACTGGTAAGGTCAATCTAAGCAAGTTCGAAGTATCCAGTTTTTCGACAGTATTTGAAAAACAGTTTAACCATCACATGTAATTGAAAACAGTTGTAACATTGAAATACCATTTGTGTAAAAGTTGGTGAAACAATGTTGGTGATAGAGGGTACAGTAACATTTAACCCTTAGCCTGCCACTCACTACTATAGCTCCATATGCAAACAGCTTGGATCCGGATGAGACGCCGAGTAACTCGGCGTCTCATCCGGATCCAAGCTGTTTGACACTCGGACAACATTTTCAGCAATTTTGAGCAACTTAGAAGCACTTTGAAACTTGAAGCAGACGAGAAATATAGCAGACGACAATTTATTTGGCGGGCTAAGGGTTAATGACAATTAAATCTCTTTACAACAACCACTAAATTGAGTAAATTATCTTGTGTTTAACCCATTACCCCAGAGATACACTTTTTTATGCCTCTATTTTAATCCACTATTGAAGTAAGTAGTTGCATTATGTATACAATCATGAGTATGTATAGTATTTATATACTTAGAATCATTTTTTATATTCTAGCAGATGGTATCATGAAGCAAACTGAGAGTAAAACAGAATGCACCTTAAGGTGCATTCTACTTTTCTTTCAACCATCTGTCTTCAAAATGAGGATTGCTTACCAACAGTTGAGAATCTGACGGCCAGTGGTGTCTTCTTGCCAATGTTCTCGAATGGCTTCAGCTTGGTATATTTGGACACATCATGTGTGCATTCAAAATACCCAAAGGCTCCTGAAATATAGACAAATGAACAAGTCAATACAATGTGCTTATATTTTGCAAAGGTTGCTATGGTAACATTTTACAAGTTTGTTAACTCATTGATCCCTCAAATGGACCATTCCAGTTCCAATTATAAATTGGCAAAAGAGTAGTCTATTTTTTATTATAGGGCTCTTTTTATAATATACCGTAAAATGACAAACAGAGCAGTCCCTTTTCCGAGGGCACCTTAGTAACAGATCTGGGTCTGAACTGTGTGCATTATAGGACAAGTGTATTCCTCACAGGTACACTGTTTGTAAAGGATTGTGTATACATACATGTCATTAGGGTTAACAGATTGTGGTTAATCCATCGATCTCCAGCAAATCACATATATATTGGTGACTTTTGCAAACAGTTTGAATACAGATGAGATACTGAGAAAATTGGAATTTCATCTGGATCAATACTGTTTTACACTCAGATTGTACTTCAAATGCAATACAGAAGGAACATACAGTGGAGAAAACATTATTCTATCACCTTTAAACGCAAACGAAACGCAAATCGCTAAATTGTGGGAAATTACCATTTTTTGACATTTCTAATTATTGTTTTTAATCTGAGTGGCAAATGGTTTGGAGCCTGATTAGACGACGGGTTACCCGGTGCCTAATCTGGCTCCAAACTGTTTGTAATGGAAATAATACTTTTAGCATAAACAGGTTTATTGGGAAAGAATAACATTTTCTCCACTGTATAATGTTCTACAACTTGACAGTTGACTCAGCTTAACTATTTCAACACCATGAACCAGTGTTTAAAAATATACTCATTACGTATGCAAACATTGTAGACCCAGATAAGATTGCTTCTAGGAGTCCTCTGATCTGAGTCTACACTGTTCGCTAATTTTAACCAGTATTTATCAAACTACCAAGAATTCCAAGTAGACTGGTTCAGGTTTGGGTAACTAAAATGATCCACAAGGGAACCCACGAAGAACCCACAAGTGTTACTTACAAGGGTTGAAAGAGTTAAAGCCTTATTCTGTCCAGATTAATGTACTGAAATAATTGACAGCATGATTGTGTTAACCCTTTCCCTGATAGAAGCGCCTTTTAGCACATTCCATTTATACCTCCATTGAAGAAAGTAGTTCCAATTTCATACAGTCATGAATATGTATCATAAGAAAATAAATCCATATTCTAGCATATAGAAGATTAAAGCAGGCTGAAAGTAAAGCAGAATGTGCCTTAAGGCACATTCTGCTTTACTTTCAACCTGCTTTAAGTGGTGTAACCTATCTTCAAAACTTGAAGCAGGCTATGAGGTAAAGGGTTAAATACAGATGACAGCTTAAAGTAAGTTGAAATTAAACCAGAAAGATCAAGCAATTGTTTCCTGCTTTGTTTACAGCCTGGTTTAAACATCCACCAGTCTTAAACACCGAAAAAAAGCTATGAGGGAAATTATTAAATTCCCTAGGTATTTCAAAGGGTTTGTTAGATGAGAGCATACATAGTTATATCCTGATGTCATATCTTGTAACTCTGTATGTTATAAAACATCTTGTATACATTGATTGTAACATGTCAGACTGAATGAAACATTTCCTCTAAACATTAACCTTGGCACTGCTATAATCTTAATTTCTAAGATAAAAGAAGACCCAGACAGACATGTTCATGGATGTGTCGAGGCTGACATGGATGTATGCAACCTTGGCGACATTGATCCACTGAATAGAGTGGGGGCCTCCATGGCCTAGTGGTATAGTCACTGTGACTTACATCACTAAGCTCCTCACCGCTCTGAGTGCGAATCCCACTAGGGTCATTCGGATTTTTCATGTGGGGAAGCCTCCCAGCTGGCTTGTGGAAGGTCGGTGGTACCCAGTTGCCAATTTGTGCCTGTAACAGTGCATAAAGGACTTCTGGGGGTCTTCCTCCACCTGATTAGCTGGACGTCGCGATATGACTGAAATACTGTTGAAAGCAACGTTAAATCAAAACAAATTAAAGAATAGAGTGGAGTGGAGATTGGGTGTTTGACATTCTAGCCACCTTCTTGCCAACCCCAGCAACTAAGACACCTGCCTAGTTGAGAACTTTTTAACTAACTATTATCATCAGCAAATTTGTTGGATAGTTAGGCTGTTCAAATCACGAATAGGCATCAATAATGACTTCAAAACATAATTGATCACAAAGAGAGAAACAGAGTTATACACTTTATTATACTTAACCCCATAACCTATCTCTAGTATTGAAGATAGCTAGGTGACAACTTAAAGCAGGGAAATGAGTTTTGTGCCTGTTTCACCCTTTACTCCATGGATTACACCTTTAAAAGCATTTCAATAATTCCTTGACTGCAGAAAATCGGTCACTTTTAAACAGTAACTTATGAAAGTTCAACATAAGAAATATTTCCTATATTCTAGCAGATGGTAGCTTAAGGCACATTCTGCTTTACTTTCAGCCTGCTTTAAGCTACATCTTCATCTTCTAGAATATCTAAAATATTTATGATACATACTCATGTATTAAAAAGGAATTATTTTCTTCAGCGGAGGAATAAATTAAATGCATTAAAATGTGTGTCCATAGAGTAAAGGGATAATGATCTAGACATAAATATACACAGTGCTCCCTCTCTACAACGACGCCCAATGGGAGACAACGAGTGTGTGTGTTGCTCAGAGGGAGTTGTTATAGGGAGGGAAAATGGCTTACATTTGCAAACAGCTTGAATCCTTTGTAGGTAGGGAGCACTGTATAAGCAGTAACACTTACTCTGCTTTACATTTCAAACTCTTCTCAGGTTAAAGGCACACTTAAAAATAGTATTACTTCTTTTTTTTTTAAATGTCCTGCCTTACTAAACATGTCCTGCATTAGTTTTGTCTAGACTAGTAATTCATATCCTATAGTTGCTGAAAAGTAATATGACATCAGAAGAAGAAAATAAGTCAAAAGTACAGAGAGAAAAAAACAGGCTTGCTAGATCCTGGTTACATAAAAGTTAGTTTTTGTTCCGCATGAGAAGAGTTTATAAAGATAGATGTGATCAGCGAAATACACGAATAACAGCAAATTAATCTACATTAACAACAGGAATACTAAGTGAAAGATTTCTCAAATTTAAGTTGCCGGAAGAAACTGTAGGCAAACCTCAATATCTCAAACTCACTTAACCCATTACCCCACAGACTGTTTCTAGTATTGATGATGGGTAACCACTTAAAGCAGGTTGAAAGTAAAGCAGAATGCACCTGTAGGTGCATTCTGCTTTACTTTCAGCCTGCTTTAAGATACCATCTCCCAGGATATAGAATATATTTCTTATGAAACATATTCATAATTGTATAAATAGGCACTATTTTCTTCATTGGTGGAATAATTAAATGTGTAAAAAGGTGTATTTATGGGGTAAAGGGACTGGGTTAACTCATTACTCAATAAATGCACCTTTTTATGCCTTGAATTTATTCCTCCAGTTAAGAAAATATTTTTTAGTTATAAAACAGGATTAATTACGCAGTCATGAATATTTGCAGAATAAGAAATATTTTCTATATCCTAGCAGATATATGACAATGCTCAGTGATGTGATACTCAGTGTATAGCTAACACCCTGATATGGCAAATGAGATTGCATGAAGAAGCTGTGATTTTTGTAAGCCCATTACTCCATAGTTATGCCTTTTTATACAAATAGTTTATTCCTCCAGTGAAGAATGAGTTCCATTTTACACATATCAGTTGTCATAAATATGTATCTGAGAAATAGTATGATAGCTTAAAGGAAGCTTACAGTAAAGCAGAATGTGCCTTTAAAAAACTTTAAGTGGTCAAATGTCTTCAAAACTAGAAACAGGCTCCGGAGAAAATAGTTGATTCTTTTTCAAAGTTTTAGATGAAAGAGGAGTGATCATCATTTACGGGAAATTGCCATTTTCTGCTTTTAAGTTCATTGGGTTTGCATAGTTTATTGTTTAACCCATTACCCCATAACCTGTTTCTGGTTTTGAAGATATATTACCACTTAAAACAGGCTGAAAGTAAAGCAGAATGTGCCTTAACCCTTTGAACCCTAGTCCCGCATATAGGCGTTCTCTTCAAACAGTGTACATGTGAATAGTACACTTGTCCTGTGCAAACAGTGAAGACCCTGATCAGAGGGCTCCGAAAGGAGCCCTCTGATCAGGGTCTTCACTGTTTGTCATAATGCACAATATTGACAAAACAACCCATAAAAGTCAGAAATGGACTAGACTTAGATGGAAACTGGAATTGTCCATTTAAAGTTTCAGGGAGGAAAGAGTTAAGGCACATTCTGCTTCACTTTCAGCCTGCTTTAAGCTACAATCTGCTAGAATATAGAAAATATTTCTGATGGTAAATATTTATGTTTGTATAAATTGAAACTATTTACTTTAGTGCAGGAATAAATTAAAGGTGTAAAAATGCGTTTTTATGGGGTAAAGGGTTAAAATTGAAAGAAAATGTCTTAGAACTTAGAAGATAACTCATTTCTAGGGGAGACCCAAAACACTGTGTTCACAAAACACCATGATATGGTTTCTTGGTATTTAAATGAACAGAATTGATCTTTCTAACCTTATGAATATATATCATGTCTCTATTTAATAATCGTGCTATGTACAGTATATCTTGAGTCACTGATTGGTTGGTTTGTTGATATATCCCAAGTCCAAATAATCCCCTTTTTTGCTGAATATACAAACATAACACTCTACAGATTATGAACATCTATCATAAGAAAAAAATTCTCCAACATGAGACTGCAAAATCATGTCAGACAGATCTGATAAGGAAACAGTGTAGTCCCAGATCAGACAGCTCTTTCAGGAGCTGTCTGAGCTGGTTCTACACTGTTTCCAATTTGCATCAATTTAACCAATTACCCACTAGTTTTGAAGACATGTGGCCACTTAAAGCAGGTTGAAGTAAAGCATTCTGCTTTACTTTCAGCCTGCTTTAAGCAACCATCTGCTAGGCTGTAAGAAATATATTTATGGTGCATATTCAAGACTGTATAAAGCAGCAGTATTTTCTATAGTGGATGATTAAATCAAAGGCGTAAAAAGGTGTATTTATGGAGTGATGGGTTAAAATTATCGAAGGCAGACAGCTCCTACACTGTTTCCAAATTACGTCAATTTACGCATATCGCAGGCGAAGGGTTCTGAAGGCATGAAGAAGTATGTGCTCGGGCATAACATAGTATCCTACTTACTCTATCACTCCAATCTCAGCCTATCATATATAACCTGTATAGTGTTTACTTTACAGGTTATGCAAATAAGATACTATATACAATGACCTTGAGACAAGACACCAAGACGGCACGTAAAAAACCTAACATGCAAACCTTCGTTAACCCTTTCCTCCCTGAAACCTCAAAAGAACAATTATAGTCCATTTTTCCATTTTTCACATTTTAGTGTTGATTTTCACAATATACAGGTATGTCAAAATGACAAACAGTGTAGACTTAAGGAGCCCTACAATTAGGGTCTACACTGATTGCATAGGACAAGTGTACTCCTCACAGGTGCACTGTTTGCAAATGACACATATATTACTAAGGGTTCAAAGAGTTAAGCAGTCATTCAAAAGTTGTGCATTTGCAAACTTTCAGATATATTGGAGTTTAATGCAGGATAAAAGTAAAGCAGAAAGCTCCTGTATGAGCTTTCTGCTTTACTTTCATCCTGTTATAAGCTTTCACATGTTTTAAATAGATTCAGTGAGGAAAGTTATTTTAAGAAGGTAATATATATATGTAAAGGTAAAGCGTTCAAACGTGCATCTGCGGAGAAAAAGGTTAACGAAAGATGTCATTAATAGAAGACTTTATATAGATGGATGACATAATGTAATGTAATTACAGTCGAACTTCTATATCTCGAAATTCGTTTAACTTGATCTATGGGATATACCACATATGAACAGCATTATTTCATTCTAGGTTAAGTCGAACATACCCATATTTCAAAGGTAAAACGTGGCTTAGCCACGTTTTAACATTGAAATACAGGTATGTTCGACAAAACCGACTTTCGAGATATCTAAGTTCGACTGTATTCCTATATTCATACATAAACTCTGCCCACAAGGAACATCAATCATCTGAACTGTAACATCAACTTATAAATCACTAGAATAATTCACTAGGGCAGACCAGTCCTGTCCCTCACGAGTCAGAGTTGTCTAGTCTTGGTTTACACTGTTTTAACCCTTCCCCAACCTGCTTTAAGTAGTCACCTATCTTAAATACTAGAAATAGGTCATCAGGTAAAGGGTTAAAAAAGTGTCAAATATAACAGGAGAACGATTTATTTAAACACAGACCAAGAATTTGAATGCTCTTCTATGCAAGGTAAAAAGAAAGCAGTAAGATCCTACAGGAGCTTTCTTCTTTACTTCCATATTGCTTCAATCAGCCAAGGTGCATTTTAAATACAAAAGTAGCATATACTAGTCTGCAACCTGTACATCATTTTGATATCAGTGAGTTGCACAGAATTGGCTAAGGATGAACCGGGTACCCCATTACCTCATAAATACATCTTTTTACGCCTCTTATTTATCCATCCACTGAAGAAAATAATTCCAATTTATATATAAAGTCATGAATATGTATCATAACAAATATTTTCTATATTGTAGCAGATAGTAGCTTAAAGCAGGCTGAAAGTAGAGCAGAATGTGCCTTAAGCCACATTCTGCTTTACTATCAACCTGCTTTAAGTGTTCACCTATCTTCAAAACTCGAAACAGACTATGGGGTAATTGGTTAAAGCAGACTGAATGTATGTATACAGCAGAAAGCTCCTAAGAGAGCTTTCTGCTTCTATGTCTACCTTTAGCAACCACCTGTCTTAAGAATTGAAACACCTGTCTATTAAGTAACATGGTCCTATTTTTCTTCCTTATAAAAACTGCCATCCAAACATTGTGGTTAATCTACTTAAACGAAAATAACACTGGGTTAAAAAATGTATTGGATCAGATGACAATATAGCAAACACAAGTTGAAGTAGCTAAAATGGTGTTCACTCAGAGATCATTTGACTCATTACCTCATAGTTTGTTTCTAGTTTGAAGACACTGGTGACCAATTAAAGATGGTTGAAAGTAAAGCAGAATTTGCCTTAAGGGCCACATTCTGTTTTACTTTCAGCCTGCTTTAAGGATGTTGGCCTGTCTTTTTGAGCATGGAGAAATTTCCGAAAATTTTACGAACTCATTTTCCGAAAAATGTTAAGAACTCATTTTTTGTGAATGCATACAGTCATAAAATACTTTTTTCGTGGGAAAAAATTGGGTTTTCGTTCCGTAAGGGACTTTTTAAGTTTTATGTCCTATTCGTAGTTTACAGCATACACCGTTTTCATAGGTAGGTAGCACTTTGTTATATCCGATTTCATTTCAATTTCTCAGAATATAAGCATGAAATTTTTCATGGAAGTACAGTTTATTATAATATATAGATAATTCAATAGATCAAATGATTATTTTTTTAAATAAAAATTTTTTGGTAAAAATACACCAAAAAGTGAAAAAATGAGAAAAAATGGATTTTTTTAAATAAAATGATCTATATCTTTTCTATAAGATCCGGGACCCTGTGTTTTTATTTGCTATTTCACTAAAACTTTATGTTCGCAAGGCTAAAAACAAATAAAAAAATTGGTAATTAGTTTTCTACAATTTGTAGGGCAATTTTCACTGTGCCTAAATCTCCCATTATAAAAAAGTGGGTGGGGTAAATTTTACTCCTTTCCAGTGAAATCAAACATTTTTATTTTGGATCTTGACAAAACATTATTTTCAGGGTTATTCTTACTATGGAAATATAAATTAGGATACTTTTTGTAAAAATAGTTTGTTTAAATAAAGATTGAAAACCCGTAGTACAAAAAAGTAGGAGTTTTTGTGAAGCTTCCATTTTAGGGGGGTAGCCTTGAAAAATCTCAAATTGTGAAAAAGAAAGGTCCGGTACCCCCATTTTTTTCACCAGTTTTGTCATAGAAACTAATTTTACTGTCTGTATGCAAAGTTTTAAGAATTTGGTAATTACTTTCCAAAGGTGCACCTACCCCCTTAAGCTACAACATGCTAGGGTAAAGGAAATATTTTTTACAGCACAAATTCATTACTGTATAAAGAGGTACTGTTTTCTTCAGTGGAGGCAGACACTTAATTACAAGCCTTTCTTATTACTAAAAGCACTTAGAGGATGAACACATCTACCTATTCATCAGCTAAAGGGCCTTACAACATTTCTATCCTAACCTCAGATAAAATCAAACCTCAAAATTAATTAAGTGCAACTTGCATTTAAGTCAAACTATACTTTTTAAGTTGAATTTCGAAAATTCGATATCACTTTAGTACATCATACACAAGTGGGTCAGCCATGTTTTAAAATTGGAATAACTGGTATGTTCAAACTAAGGAATTTATTAACCCATTACCCCATTGCCTGTATCTTAGAAAAGTATTAAAGATAGGTGACCACTTAAAGCAGGTTGAAAGTTAAGCAGAATGCACCCTAAGGCGCATTCTGCTTTACTTTCAGCCTGCTTTAAGCCAACATCTGCTAAAATATAGAAAATATTTTTCATCATACATAATTATATCCTAAATCAGTAAATGTGCAGCCTAGATAAATCAGATTATCATTGTTATTATTAATATTATAATTATTAAAGAATGGTTTAGTGACACCATAGTGTTTGATTCAGAATTTAAAAGTTTCAGGTTTTCAAATACTCCCCTTATCTGGAGCCCTGGGTATACTGGTCCCCTTATCTGAGCCTTGGGTATAGGCATTAAATGGTGTTTCTATGGGGAAAACATAACAGAAACTACATGAGTGTGCAGTATTATATTATACATTTTTTTATCATATATGTTTTATGGCTTCAAGTTAGTTCAACAATGTTTGCAAATCAGGAACCATCCATAAATAGTATCTTGATTTATCATATTTAATGAGCTCTTTGTCACGTATGCTGTAAATCTTAAAGGCCATGTGATTTCTGATATGGCATACTAATTCTTGACCGAGAGCTATCTTCAATTCTTAGCATGCTAGTCATGAAACAATGATAACCTTGGCAAACAGTTTGGATCCTGATGAGATGCCATTAAATGTGGAATCTCATCAGATTCCAAACTGTTTGACACTCAGACATTAATTTTGATTTTAAAAGTTCTATTTTTAGAACAGTTACTGTAGTGCTCAGACAACAAATATTGCAGAGGAAAAATTACCCAACATGCAAAGAGTAAAACTCCTCATGTAACTGACCTAATAGTTATAAAACAAGGTTTTATAACCTGCTTTGAGTGTGGGGGACCGATTTTTCTTACATACCCGGTAGGCAAACTTTTTTAGCCTAAACAGGTGTACCCCGTAAATACACAGAAGATGTTACATGATTGTAATGGAGAACAAATTATCCAAATGCAATGCATTATCACATAGAAAATGATAGCTTTTTGACAATGTTGAAGATTCAGTTTAATCTAAGAGGTAGGTTAGCAGTTTGGAGCCTGATCAGAGGCTAATTCAGCTCTCAACTGTTTGCAATGGATAAAACTTAAGAATAAACATGTTAATTGGCAAGTTGATGTATGATAATGATATAAAGTTATCAATAATGAGTTTGCCCTATCCTTTATACATTGAATTTAGTGTTTAATGAACCCTTTCCACAATACAAGTGCCTTTAAGCGCAATCAGTTTATTCCTCGGCTGAATAAAACAGTTCCAATTTATACAGTTATTACAGAGTATGTATCATAAGGAATAGTTTTTATTCTAGCAGGTGGTAGCATAAAGCAGGCTGAAAGTAAAGCAGAATGTGCCTTAAGGCACATTCTGCTTTACTTTCAACCTGCTTTAAGTAATTACCTGTCTTCAAATCTAGAAACAGGCTATGGGGTAATGGGGTTAGACAGTGAGTGAGATAATTGCTTAAAGTTGGTTGAAAGTAGAGATGAATTCTCCCTTAAAATTGTACAGGAACTTTCCGTATGTTCTGCATTTAGAAGTCAATTGTCTTTTAACATTACCATAAGTTAACCCATTATATCCCATAAATACATCTTTTTACGCCTTCTCTATATTCATCTACTAAAGAAGGTACATGAAGTTAGGGTTTTTATAGTCATGAACATAATATACCATAAGAAATATTTTCTATATACTTGAAAATGATGACTTAAAGTAGGCAGAAAGTAAAGCAGAATGCGCCTTAAGGCGCATTCTGCTTTACTTTCAACCTGCTTTAAGTTAGGATATAGGGTAATGGGTTAAGCACTATCTGTATGACACATAGAATGCCCCAAGCTGCATGAGCACTATTGCGTAAAAATGAACATAATTGTTTGAAAAATCTGTGGTACATTTGCAAACATCTTATAATTTTATAGGGTTGCTACCACAGGGCTCCAGATAAGGAGTAAACTGAACAAATCCAACATTTTCTCACTCGTTTCAGCACCAAATCCTTTAGTATTACAACTCACTAGAATCGTCTCGAAGAGACGATTCTCATGAGTAGTAACACTATAGGGTTTAATGCACAAATAAAGATTTTAGTTTTTTAAGTACTCCCTTTATCTGAATCTCTGGTTGTAACTTGAAAATGTTGCAGGAGTTAGACCAACAAAGTGTTACCACAGAATGTACCGGTAGATCATAAGATGGATGGACAAACAAACAGAAGAACAAACATAAAAGAATGAACAGATAGTGGACCCAGACTATTATCATTGAGGAGGGAAAAAAATCTAGAATTGTCTTGTTACTCCCTAATATCTATAGACCCGAGATATGCTGATATGAGTAACTGAACAAATCCAACATTTTCTCACTAATTTCAGCACCAAATCCTATGGTATTACTACTCATCAGAATCATCTCAAAGAGACGATTCTAATGAGTAGTGCCACCATAGGGTTTAATGCAGAAATGAAGTTTTTAGTGTAAGAAATACTCCCCTTATCTGGACGTACCCTGTGGAATTCACTTGTATAAAATCTTTACATAAATCCTATATATAAGTTCACTCAGGTTCAAATATCATCATGCCAGTTACATAAAACTTTTAAAGATAAAGGGTTGATGCACCATTCAAACAATGCATTAATGGTATGTACAGGGCCCTTTAATTACAAAACATAGCTACAATCATGAACCTCAGTTACAAAACAATTCGTTACATGTGTGTTTCACAACAGTTCAAAAATGCACAGTTCAAAAATTACTCAGGCAGTTTTAACCCTTTACCCCTATAGCCTGTTACTAATTTTGAAGACAGGTGATCACTTAAAGCAGACTGAAAGTAAAGCAGAATGTGCCTTACCTACAGCCTGCTTTAAGCTACCATCTATAAAGATATGAACCATATTTCTTATGGTACATATTCAAGACTGTACAAAATGTTGTCCACTCTGTGTAAAGACAGCGAGCTAATTTAGACTTCAGGAGCTGTCCTCACCTGAGGACAGCACCTGTCAAAAATTAGCATGCCGTCACAGGGGTTCATTGATGAGACTATACAAAATGGAACTAACTAATTCAGTCAAGGAATAAATTAAAGGCGTAAAAAGGGAAATGGGCTTACTCTTTCAAAGGTGAACCTTTGCAAACAGTTTGGATCCATATGAGATGCCCCATTGTTAGGATCCAAACTGTTTGACATTCTGACCTTATTCTCAGATATATGGAAAATAAACTTTAAGAATTGCAGTAGACTACAATAAATGATGAAACCAATATTATTATAAAGTGAAGTGTTCAAAGAGTTAGAAAAAGGTCTTGAGTCAACAAAAGGTTTTATGGTGACATAGAGATGTTAAAAATGTTCAGTTTGATCCCTCTTATCTGAAGCTCTGTGTATGTGTCTTATACATGTACTTCTCAATTTGCCAAAAAATAGGACACAGATGCTGTGACCTTACATAAAGTCTCAAGTCCAGACTAATATCTTTATCAGTTCATCACTCCTTAGGACACAAGTATTCAACTTCTACCTTTTGCCTTTTGGAAAACCTGTATCTATTAACCCATTACCCCATAGCCTGTTTCTATATAGTTTTGAAGATATGTGACCACTTAAAGCAGGTTGAAAGTAAAGCAGAATGCGCCTTATGGCGCATTCTGCTTTACTTTCAACCTGCTTTAAGCAACTGTCTGCTAGAATATAGAAAATATTTCTTTTCTTTTTTCATATTCATGGCTGTATGAAGTAGATCTATTTTCTTAAGTGGATGAATAAACTATAGGCGTAAAAAGGTATATCTTTTGAGGAAAGGGTTGAGATTAGACCCAGATCTGTGACTGACTCTTAGGGTACACAGTAACAAAGTATGGTATTTAACTGTCATACTTGAATCTTTATTACATATTTAACCCATTTTCTAACGAGTGGATTCTTCAATGCTTATATATTGGATCATGAGATCATTTGTCATTTAAGGGTTGCCTGGTCTAATTTTTCATTTTTATTTAATTTCTGATAAAAAATGTGTGTAAGTAAACAGGGCAGATTCAGATAAGATGCCAGATTAAGCGGCGACTGAACTGAGACTACATTGTTTGCCTGTCCCATTTATGGGATACTTTGAGGCATAAATGGGTTAAAAGTTAAATCTGAAAATAATACACTGCTTGTGACACTTAATTAACAGCAATAAAAAAACTCTAACAATTATATAAAGTTTTAAATTACAGATAATGGTTGAGTTGATAAACGTACAGTCGAAACTCGATACTTCAAACTAGCTTAAATTGAACTAACCAGTATTTCATAATTTGAGTTTTTCAATTTCGCTTAAGTTGAACATACCCATATTTCAAAGTTAAAAAAAAAGCTATGCCACGTTTTAACTTTGAAATATGGGTATGTTAAAGCTAATGCGAGTTCGAAGTATTGAGTTTTTACTGTACAACATTGACATAGGAAACCTAATTGTAAGGCGAATGACTCTAGTAGGGGGTCAATAAACTCATCACCTTTTGGGCTTATATAAATATACAGGGCTGCCATAAGTTGACATGAAAAATCCTAAGATTTCCAAACTTGCATTTTTCAAGTGCGATTTTACGAATCGTACCTTTACCCCATAGCCTTTTTCTTTCTTTATTGACATGCAACTACTTAAAGCAGGCTGTAAGTAAAGCAGAATGCGCCTTTGGGCGCATTCTGCTTTACTTTCAGCCAGCTTTAAGCTACCATGTACTGGGAAAAAATCCGGAGATTTAGGAAAAATCCGGAGAAATGGCAGCCCTGAATATATTTGTCAGCATAAAAATATATACAGTTAAACTTCGATATCTCGAATTCTGTTAGATCGAACCTATAACTGTATTTCAAAGTTAAAAGTTAACTTTGAAACACGCATATGATCGACTTATCCGAGCATGAAATAATGCAAATCATGTGTCGACAAATCGGGTAGTTTGAATTAAGTGAGTTCGAGATATCGAAGTTCTGTAAATGCTAAAACAAAATCCTGTTTATGTTTCAACAAAACACTTAATTGGGACTACTAATTGGAATCAATTCATCGAGATGATTCTAGTGAGTCAGTCACAATAGACTCTGGAAGCAGCTTTAATACCAGAACATGAAATACCTCAAAGTAAAATCTACAACAACACCCATTGTGAGACACAAAATATGTGCGTTGTTCGGAAGGAGTCTTTGTAGGGAGGGAATAAGACTTACAATTGCAAACAGCTTGAATCCAGATCAGATGCCATGTAATGCTGCGTCTGATCTGGATTCAAGCTGTTTGACACTCATTATCATCGGTTTTCCTGTCCAAATGTCTTACATGTATATTTAAGAAAGCCAGCAGGCGTCAATTTTAAGTAGACTATATTTCAGCCAAGAAAAGGTAGGACATAATTATATTGTTTTGGGATCAGAGGCAATGGTCGTTGCAAGGAGGGAACCATTGTTCGGAGGGAACTTGTAGAGAGGGAGTACTGTATCTACTATGTAGTGAAAAGAATGCATGAAACAAATGCTTATGTGCCAGGGTGCACCCTTGCCAATATATTCAGAATATTTTGATTATTTTTTAAGTTCAAATTTGGTCGAGGTCAAATCAAGGTTGAGTAATATGGGTGTATTAGAAATGGTCCAAGGCAACAACTGTGCAAGTATCCAAGCATTCTAGTAATCAGTGTTGATGACAGGCAAAACAGAAAAGTCTAGCCAAGAAAAATGCAATTGAAAATATCACTCCAAATTTACCAAAAGGTTAAGGTCAAATTGAAGTTGAATGATATGGGTGGTTTGGGAATGGTCCAAGGCAACACTCATTCTAATGAGTGGGTTTGTCACTGTTGATACTAGACAAAAAGTTTAATTCTGTTTAACCTTGTACGCAACGATTGACAGACAGACCAATCACTACATGCCTCCAGCATCTATCTAATTATCATGGTGGCATAAAAACCTGTCTTAATATTAGGCAGGATATTACTTAATCCTTTCTTCCAAAGCTTTCTGGATTCTTTAACCCATAAACACACTGTTTTACGCCTTTAATTTCTTCTGTCAGGGACATTTAACCCATTACCCCATAATCTATTTCTAGTATTGAAGATAGGAGACCACTTAAAGCAGGTTAAAAGTAAAGCAGAATGTACCTTAAGGCACATTATGCTTTACTTTCAGTCTGGGTGAAGCTACAACCTGCTTGAATATAGAAAATATTTCTATGGATGTATATTCAGGACTGTAAAAAGTCGAACTATTTTCTTCAGTGGAGGAATAAATCAAAGGTGTAAAAAGGCATATTTATTGGGTAAAGGGTTAAGATATCACAGGTGTTTTTTAACTCTATGTATTGTTTGCAACATTATCTGGCTTTAAAACTTCTTGGACCAAGTCAGGAAGTTTCTTTCTTTTCTATATATGTATACATGTAAATACACACCAGTCAATCATATGACATTAGATATTTTCCATGATACAGTGTTATCATATGACGTACAATGTTAGTACACTGGTTAAGATTACGATGTTATCTTAAGATGTCCTTTGTGACAGTATATCAAACTTTCAAAGTTCTTCTTGATAACTAATGACCACACAGTCAGTGTTATAAATCATTTCTCAAGTCTGATGTCTAGCCTATTTCTAACATATATTTTTAAGCTTCTAAATTGTTCTGTTAAGTTTAAACATATTTATTCAGCAAATATACATATCACATAGAAATATACTACAGAAAGAAGGGATTGAAACAAAAGACAAACTTAATTATCCTGTTAACCCATTTCACCATAGCCTGTTTCTAGTTTTGCGGATAGATGACCACTTATAAAGCAGGTTGAAAGTAAAGCAGAATGTGCCTGCTTTAAGCTAACATCTGCTAGGATATAGAAATATTTCTTATGGTATATCTTTTTTAAGGTATTATTTGGAACTATTTTCTTCAGTGGAGGAATAAAATAAAAGGCATAAAAAGTCGTATTTACAGGGTAATTGATTATTGCTACACAAGTTTAAGAAAATAGTTTGAATTTTAACAGTCAAGAAATGAATAATGTAGTATGTACCATAAGAAAAAATGTCTATATACTAGCAGATGGTAGCTTAAAGCAGGCTGAAAGTAAAGCAGAATGCACCTTAAGGCGCATTCTGCTTTACATTTAGCCTTCTATGGGCACTCATCTGTCTTCAAAACTTTAAACAGGCTATTAGATTAAGGTGTTTTCTGTTTCATTTTCAGTCTGCTTTTAGCAACATTTTTTTTAAACTAAAGCAAGCATCCTTCTTGTCAAATAATGTAAGAGCCTAAGAGTGAAGCCACAAACTATTCTCATAGAGTGTCTTCTACCCAGCTGCCCTGATAAAGAGCTACATCTATAAAGTATATGGAACCTACATCTGGATAGATGACTGATTTTAGGCCTAATTTTGACTAATAAAGGTTGTATTTAAGTGTTATACCTTTAACCCCATAAATATATTTTAACGCCTATAATTTATTCCACCACTGAAGAAAATAGCTCCAATTTATACAGCCATGGATATTCATCATTAGAAATATTTTCTATATTCTAGCAGAGGGTAGCTAAAGCAGACTGAAAGAAAAGCAGAATGTGCCCAAGGCACATTCTGCTTTACTTTCAACCTGCTTTAAAAAGTGGCCACTTGTCTTCCAAACTAGAAACATAATGGGGTAATGGGTTAAATGGCAAAATGACTAACATTGCATATCCTGATCAGAGAGCTCCTTAAGCCCTCTGATCTGAGCCTTCACAGTTTGCATAGGACAAGTGTACTCTTCACTGGTAAACAATTTGACAAATATACTAGTCACTAGGATTGAGGGTGTTGAAGCAGGCTGAAACAGGGCTCCAGATAAGAGGGAGTAAACCCAACAAATCCAACATGTTCTCCATCATTCAGCACCAAATCCTATGGTGTTACTACTCATTAGAGTAGTAACACCATAGGATTTAATGCAGAAATAAAGATTTTAATTTTTGGAATACTCCCCTTATCTGGAGCTCAGTGAAAGTAACACAAAAAGCTCTTAAAAGACTTTTCCTCAGTCCATTGATGGACAACCCCCCCCCCCCCCCCCCTTGTTCTTGATAGGCGAGAAAAAGCATGCAGCTAAAGCTGCAAGCTGGTAAACAAAGCTCAGTTTACCTGGTGAGGCCCAGATTATACTCATGCTCTAGTGCTTTTCAATGGTTATTTCTAACCAAACTATCAAATGTAAAGGTCGGGTCTCACATAAGACGCTTCAATGGTTCAATATGTACAAGACCCATGCTTTTTGCAAGGAAATTGTCTGGCAAGGCGCTATGACCAAAAGGGTGTCAGGAGATGTCTTTAATAATACTGTCCAGAGCAAAACTAAATAAATTACCTGCTCCCTTGGCATGCACTACTCTCTCTGGGATTCTTTCTCTGTTGAAGTGTGCCATCTCATCAGTGAAGACAAAGTCCTGCATCAGTAGTGGTCCCCGCTCCCCCATGGTAAGAGAAGCATTCTTATTTCCTACAGGGGCCCCTGTACCGGTGGTCATTCGGTCAGCGCTCTGCAAACAGAAAGAGAATGTGAATAGTACTGAATACTGTCATTGTCAAATTTGTATTAAACCCTTACCCCATAGTCTGTTTCTAGTACTGAAAATAGGTGACTACTTAAAGTAGGTTGAAAGTAAAGCAGAATGCGCCATAAGGCGCATTCAGCTTTACTTTCAGCCTGCTTTAAGCTACAACCTTCTCAAATAAAGAAAATATTCCTTAACCCTTTACCTGATAGCCTATTTCTAGTACTTAAGATAGGTGACTTCTTAAAGCAGGTTGAAAGTAAAGCAGAATGCGCCTTAGGGCGCATTCTGCTTTACTTTCAGCCTGCTTTAAGCTATCATGTGCTATACTCTAGAAAATATTACCCATAATATATATTCATTACTGATTAAATTGGAACTATTTTCTTCAGCGGAGGAATAAATCATATCCGCTAAAAGGCGCTTCTATAAGGTAAAGGGTTAAAGGCACATAGGTAATCTAAACATATAAAAAGAAGTAATCCGCGAAGATTATGGAGGCTACATTGCTTACAAACCCATGAATTTGGTGAAAAGAAGTCGAATTTTAAATCTGTTAGTTGACATCCGATCAACGACGGAGATTTTCCGAGTTCGTTCGGTTTGTGCCCGGTAAAGATGTTTTCATAACTCATTATACGTGTTTTCTTATGACTTGACAGAGTTATTTTTAGATTGGAACATTCTATAACTTGAAAAGGGATGCGTATTCCCTACACCCAGCAAGAGACATTGATACGTGGAGCTGTATTTGATGTGCACAATATACAGTAGATAATATTGTTACAGTATTAAGGTTAATGCATTTTTCTTTCCCATTTAAACGCAAACGCAATACACTAAACTGTGGAAATTTACTTTAAGAAATTTTAACTATTTTTTTAATCTGAGTAGCAACTTGTTTGGAGCCTGATTAGACGCCAGGTTACATGGCGTCTAATCTGGCTCCAACCTGTTTGCAATGGAAATAATAGTTTTGTATATAAATGCGTTTATTGGGAAAGAATAAAATATCAGTAAAGTTAGCGCAGCGGTCTCGTGCTGCACGAGGAACATACTTATCTCAAGTAGGAAAGTGTACGGTTATATATTTGATGTTACCTTGCTTACAGTGGAGAGAATATTATTCTTTCCCAATAAACACGTTTACGCTAAAACCATTATTTCAATTGCAAACAGTTTGGAGCCAGATCAGACACCGGGTTTGCCAAACATGCAGACTAACATGAATGGTCAAAATTGTCTAAAGGTTGTCCTTTTAATGCTTTTTTGCGATGCGTTTGCGTTTTGTTTACGTTTAAACGGGAGAGAATAAGGTTTCTCCACTGTTACCTATTTACCATTATTAACTATTCTGATCTAAAAATAACTCGGACAAGTCAGAAAAATCGGATCGATCACGTGACTCTTATTCGACCATGCGAAATTTGTTCAATAATTGTAAACAAAGAGCTTATTTTATAGCCATCTCAATAAGAAATCGGGGGGCATAGAAACAGCTACACATAATTCAAAATCAACATTAAAACTAATTAGAAATTAGAGTAGCTCAAAGTTGATGTAGGATAATTAGGATCAAAACTGTTTTGATACATGTCAATAATATTTCTATAATTTAATCAAGATGTCAGTTCATTTTGCACTTCACTCTGCCAATGGTATATAATATATTGGAAAATGCAGACATTAATATAACAATGACAAGAGAGAGTCCATGCGTGTTACACAACCTGAACTTGGCCGAGTTGTGTGACATGTTGGATCTAGAGTCTAAGACCTCTACTCACCCCCGATGCATCTTTCCATTCCTTCAACTGATTTGCAGCCTTATCCCTGTTTGCCATTTTGTGATTGATGTAAAATGTTTCTAAATGAGAATGTCAGTCCCACTTGTTGACGTGCTCTGGTTGTTTGTGCAAGTGAAAACTCTGGGGGTATGTCGCTGTGTTTATCTGTGAAAATCAACCTTCACATTTAATATTACTGGTAACCGGCCTTGTGTATTCACATTCTGTAATACAGGGGTCCAGCTCTGGTTGTTAGTCAATTTCCGGTAATTCCTTCTGTAAACTGTACACCAAGTTACTTCAAGATATCATGATTAGGATAAGATTTCAAGAACGAAAAAAGTTTAAGAATAATTACTTATAAGCTTTATCATGTGATAGTAAGCGTATTTCCTTATTTTTGCCGTTCAGTTTAAGTGAATGTTTTTATGTCATGGGATTTCGCGTATGATGTTTCTGCAAATGATCTTAAAGGAACCCCAAAATGGCAGACAACCTAACAACCCTGAGTACAGAAAGTTTGACGGCAGCTGTGACATCACTTCTGCGAAAACCGTTACCAGATATTAATGTGCACATTTCCAGTGCTACCCCACAAGGTGTGTTTTTATCCCTTATCTATCTATCTATCTATCTGTTCATACTGCAACACCCTCATATGAGTATTACGTGCAGCTGCGCGTCTGTGCGAATTAGTTAAGAAAAAAGTAAAAGTAAGACAGAAGAAAATGTTGTAATATAGTTTAAAAGTCTTGTTATTTTTTTTAGCAAGAATAGAATGTACAGTTAAAAGAGGATAATAATCCCATAGATGATGGAAGCGCAATTTAATGCATATTCTGGTTTACTTTCAACTTGCTTTAAGTGATATACTATCTTCAATCAGGGAATTATACAAAACGGAATAGCAACTAAGCGAAGTTGAATAGGCGAGTATCTGAGCTCTCGCGGCGGTTGAATTTTGCGAGATTATGTATCACGTGACAACATCTTCACTTTTTTGCCTCGTTGTCCGCCATTTCTGGCGTGAAATTTACCGACTCGAGTGTTTTTATTGACATTTTATAGGATTTAAACGACTTGGTGGACATTCCTATCAATTCACGGGAATGAAAACCCGTGAACAATGCTTCGAAAACACACATTTATCATATTGACTACCGATAGACAGTCTCTTAGTCTTATCAAGTCTCGCGAGTCTCGTATCCGCCGCACGAGATTTACGATATAGCGTGAGGTTTCGATTCCGTCAGTGTATAATTCTGTGCTTCAATACTAGAAAAAAACCCATTAATTTAATGCCTATGGTCATCAAAAAGATGCTATGTTATGATGTTAGCTATTTCATAATCATATGAAACGTTCTGCTGTATGAACAAACATTATAGTGTGACTGTGTTGTTAGATCACCCACTTATATCTTTAATTAAACACCGACTTATACACGCATTGGGCCTGCTGCACAGTAAAGTGCCCATTTCACAAAATATGTATGTTTTAGGTCATATTCTCTTTTAACATGCATATAATTACACAAAGTTATGTTTTCCTGATAGATATGACATATTGCAAGTGGTTATATATGAAATTCTATTGATAATTTTCCCCAAAACAAATTTTGGTCAAAATAATTGGTCAAGAAATGACATTTTTTACCTGTAATGCATTAGCATCACATTTTTCATGTTTTTTAAACATGTCCCTATTGATTATATGAAACAATACCTTTATTACTTGGATTTGTACTTACAGAGAATTCTGTGTCCTTTAAATTGATGTATGATACATAAGGTTGAATTCAATTTTTCATTATGGTTTTTATCGAATATGTAGAAAGCACCCTATGTAATGGTCTGAATTTTGACATACCCTTTGTGCTTGGAAATGATCATTATATTTAGATAATAGTGTCATAGAAAATGCTTTTAAGCTTTAAACACACTCAATATTATAGTACTTAGTAAATTACTTCTATTTAGAAAGATATACAAGGTTTTGATAATTTTATGATAAATTGAAATTTTGATTTTTTGTCTGTGTCGAAATTCCGTAATGTCCGTCACACCCTGTAAAAGTTAGAAAGGATGTATCAAATTATTTATGACTTTACATTCTGAATGTGTATACCTATCATATTAAAACAGCAAAGTATCAAAAGCAACAATGCAGTACTTTTCTTTAAATGAGCGAAAATGTAATGTTTATGTAATGTCCGTCACACCCTAAAATTTGTCACATTTTGTGCATTGAATAAAATGCTATCTAATTACATTTGTGTTACTGTACACACTATTTAGCATTCCTCTAACAAGAATTATTGTAAAATATATCAAAAATAAAATAAAGAGTCAAAATATTATATATTATCACTCCGGTGCCTTGTGCACAGTAAATGGGCAAATTCAGTTTGCATCTAGGTGAAAAAAAATGAAGTTTCTTATATTTGTTTAATTTATGGCTTTTTGGAAGCATACATGGGTATAGAATCATGTTCAGTAAGTAAAAAGATAAAAAAAACCTTTTAAACTACTTTTTTGTAAAAAAATATTTTTCTTAAAAAAATATTTGTTTAACAAATTTTCATTGATAGGCCTAGCAGGGGGCGGACATTACAACCTATGCATTACATGTTTATAAATAATAGTTTATAACAAGATAGAATGTCTATTTACTTATATGTCTTTTCATACATACACTACAAACAGTTATCTTTAAAGTAAACCCAAGCTTATTACCAGTGATAAACTTTTTTGTTGTTGTTGTAACGTTGTTGAAGAATTTCGAAACTCAGAGTTGGCAAAAAGTGTTCAATCATTTTCGTTGTATATGATATAAAACTAGTTGGAAATCACTGAAACTGCAACTAAAGTTGATTTAAAATGCCAACTCTTGCAGGTTTATTGAAATCATATGTTTTGTTCTAATCTAAGACACTCATGATGATTTTTTATAGTCACATATAACAGGGGACGGACATTACACTACATGTATAAAGGGGACGGACATTACGCAAAAGACATGTATTAAAATCTTTTATTTTCCTAAATAGTTTTTTATTTTTCTGTTGGTTTTTGTAGTCTTTCAAAGCAATTTATGTACACTGCAGTCCATAAACACCTTTTCGTAGTTTTTTCTCATTTTAAGTAACTTTGAAGATTTTTTCATAATTTACATGGATGTTTCTGAAGATGTGCAAAATCCAGTGATAACATCATTCTGGTCAGAAAAAAATAGATTTGAAGATAAATAGAATCTCACAAACATAAAATCACATGTAAAATTATTTACAAACCCTAACTGACTGTGGCCTTTTTGACAAAAAAGGTCTATTATTTGATAGAAGGGTGGGTGGGGGGGGGGGGGGGGGGGGGGGGGGGGACATTACAGGAACATCAAGGCTCAATAAGCCCCCTGAGTAAATGCTTTCGCAAACATCGTAAATTAAAACCATTTTCATCTGAGCATTCACAAAAAGCACATTACTCCTTTTAAAGCAGGTGGCAGCTTAATGCAGTATGAAAGTGACAAGGAAAGCTCCAACAGGAGCTTGCTGCATTACTTTGCACTGCACTAAGCATCCACCTGTCAGATTATGTCTGATGTATCAACCACTTATCATGAAAATGTTATAGTTGGATGAAATGGTTTTATTGTAAATAGACCTTCATGTACATATTTAGCACCGGATCTACTAAGTCATGACTGTTTCCAGATTGACAAATTTACTGATCTTTATGCCTATCTCATTTAAATGAATAACTTTGATCTGTGCCTTATGATGAAGATAGCATAATCTGGCACCCTGGGGAGTCTGACTTCCTGTCCTAGTCCCCAAACCCAGGTCCCCACAAAGGAGATTTTCAATAAACAATGCCTCAGGCTGACACCATTAATTGGCCAGATAAAGGGATTAATTGATTTATGATGGTGATTGCATAACATACCCTGGGTCCCCTTTCCACAGAGGGGGTTTCTAATAGAGGAAGTTTCTACTAAAGTTTAAAGAATGAGTCGGTGTACTAAGATTAAAGATTATAAGTGTAAATTAATTTCAACAACAATTTCTTTTGCATTTAAGACAATTTAATACCTCAGAGTATATTGTTTTTATGTACAATATATGCAAATGATATTATAGACCAGATCAGTTAAACAAGGACATGCATTTAATTTAGAAAATATAGCTTTTTAGGTAGTTTTCCTTCATATTCATGTGTTATTCAATAACAGCAATGTTTATGTAATGTCCGTCACAACTGAAATGTACTTGCTTGTATGGCTTAGTATAAGGATATAATGAATAAAATTCAGTTTTATATATTATTCATTTATCTATCATATATGTCTGACTCACAGAAAGAAAGAATTTGAAAGAAAAATCAAATAATCTCATGTATAGATTATTTGACACAAAATATTTCTTCGAAATTCTAGAATATTTGAGAATGTTGATGAAATATTTTTCTCAAATATCACAATACACCACTTATATTGAGTTGTGCTTAAAGGACTAGGCCTACAAAATGATTAAATGACAAAATAATGTTATGTTTTGAAGGCATTAGCTCATTAAAGCATGATGAACATGTTTATGTAATGTCCGTCACACTGCCTAAAAGCCGAACAAAACATTGAATTTCTAGAAAACGCGAAATAAACTTATATATCTGAGTGTTGTCCAATGTAGAGGACATATGATGCTACAATAATCTGCAGAAACATATTAGAAATAAGCAACTTTAATTTTTGACATTGATGCTAACTCATTTGGGCATTTTACTGTGCAGCAGGCCATTGTCATTCAAATTCATGTTAACCATGCATCTCGACATTATTTGAAAAAATTGTGTACAGCATTTCAGGGCTGCCATTTCTCCGGATTTTTCCTAAGTCTTCTGATTTTTATCCTAGCAGATGGTAGCTTAAAACAGACTGCTTTACTTTCAACCTGTTTTAAGCAGCCATGTGTCTTCAAAACAAGAAACAGACTATGGTGTAAAGGTATGATTAGTAAAATTGCGTCTAAAAAAATTGAAAATTTGAAATCTTAGGATTTTTATGATCAACTTATGGCAGCCCTGACTTTGTTTAGGCTAATGTATACATATCAATATTTTGACTATTTATGAGTTCTGACTGTTTACAAGTTGACAAGTTCTTTATTTCAGTGCCAACCATACCTGCCAGACAGGACTTTCAGCCTCCTTTACACCAATACATTCAGCAAGGCAATTTACCAAGTGCAGTGACGGCTCCCCAAACAGAGGCAACACAGCAAAAGAGTAGTCCAACACTTAGTGATATTTTGAATAAGCCACATCAAACTTCTCCAAATGAACCAAGATCAGAAAATGCAAATGTAGATAAGAACATAAAGTTTTCAGTCGATAGTCTACAATTGACTTCATCAAGCGCAGAAGCTATGGTCCCACAGCCGATAGCTGCTGAAAGAAAGAGCCATTCTTCATTTGATAGTCCTAGCAATTTTCAATCTGCTCTTCAGAACATTTTAAACTCATATCCACTTTATAATCTTGCCAATAATACAAGCAATGCCTTGGAAAATACACAGACACCATCACATTTAGGTGAGAATTCTGCCCAATATACATCATCCACACAGGCACTGCAGCAACTTTGTCAGTGTCTCTTTCCCCAGTCCGAGCCCAGTATACAAGCACTGCCACCAGCACTAAGCACAATCTTCTCATCTGCTTCAATGCCAGTAGATAGCTGCATGACTGCAGTATCTAGTGTATCGTCTGAGCAAAATCTTGGTAATACATCCTATATCACATCTCAACAAAATAGTATACCCCAAAGACAAGTTGGACAAAGTGCACCAAGTCTGACTCCTAATCAACTTGCACAGGCTTCAGCAGTTGACTTCCCTAATGTTATTAAAAACAACACGCTTCAGCAGTTTCCATTCCTGGTACAACCTTCAGCCCAAGGGGGCCCAGTACAGCTTATACCAATAGGTCCAAGCCTGGACCTTCCTCTGATTCAGATGTTGCAAAAACAGAATAAAAAGACCAGTACAGGTAAAAATTATGATCGTTAACCATACTTAATAAAAACATCTTTCATATTTTATTATGAATAGAAATAACTTTCATACTCAATCTTGTGCTGATATACAGTAAAACCTCTCTACCAGGACCACTAAAAGAAGGCTAATTGGTTGTATGAAAGACAGGCGACAGCTTAAAGCAAGATGATAATAAAACAAAGTCCATTTTAAAGGAGTTTTCTGTTTTACTGCCACCTTGCTTCAAGCAATCACCTGTCTTAAACACCTACTCATGAGTGGTCATAATAGAGAGGATTTAGTGTAGTGTCAAAGGAATTTTTAGGGCCAATCAAATCAATCTATTTGGCAACTTGACAACCAAATTCTACTTCCATGCCCCCATACAACACAGTCGGGCATACTTTTTTTGGTTTGTGGGTCTGTCTGTCCACAACTTTAACCTTGGCCATAACTGGGGAAGTTTACACAATACAAGATGCCCTCGATCTCTGTATAACTTGAGCTATGTCCAATAAAGGTCGAGGTTGTTTAGAGGCCAAAGAGACTTATACCATAAGTTGCCATAAGTCGTCTTCTGGGTGAAAGCTGTCATCATCAGCATCTTGCTCCAGCTCTTCATTGTACCCATTACCCCATAAATCATCCTGCTTTAAGCTACCATCTGCTAGAAAATAGCAGATTAGATTTCTAATGATCCTTATTTTAGACTGTATAAATGGGAAATAAATCAAATACGTAAAAATGTCTATCTATGGAGTAAATTGTAAAGGGTTGACTAAAATCATTATTCCATGAAAACTTTATTCTGCTACAATTTATTCATTGTTTCAGCTCCACACCCTGATAAGATGAGTACTGATGTGACAACCCAATCACCTGGTATGACAATACAGCCAACCCAATCACCTGGCGTGACAATCCAGCCTAAACCTGTCACAATAACCCCTACTCCGGGTGTGCTGAATCAGACAGGGATTGGCAGTTCTAGATCAACCCCAACAGTACTGGACCTGAACCTTCTACAGGCAATACTGGCCAGTCAGCAGAATCAAAAGAGTATGTATTATCACCGCTCCAGGATAAGGAGCCTTGTATTAACCCATTACTCCTTAGATATGCCGTTTTACGCATTTAATTCATTTATCCACTAAAAAAATAGTTGCACTTTATACAGTTATATGCAACTTTAGAAACATGTTCCGTATTCTAGCAGGAGGTATCTTAACCCATTACCCTATAATAGGGTAATACTCCTTTTTACGCCTGAAGTTTTTTACTCTACTATAGAAAATAGTTTCACTTTATAGAGAAATGATTCAGGCTTTTTCTGGCCATTTTTGAAAAACTGCAATGTCTGATTTGGGAAATTTTCGGCGCGAAAAATCATGTTTTGGGAAGAATTTTTAGAATTGATATCACATATATTGATACTAAATGGCTAGAAAAATGACATGTAGTAGTTCTTTCCACTTGTATTATTAGTTTTTAGCTCACCTGGCACGTAGTGCCAAGGTGAGCTTTTAGGATCGCTGGATGTCCGTCGTCCGTCGTCTGTCCGTCCGTCCGTCCGTCCACAATTGTTCGTTAACACTCTAGCAGGTTCAAATCTCATTGGATCTTAATGAAACTTCATCAAAATGTTTGCCTCAATGAAATCTAGGTCAAGTTTGAATGTGGGTTAAGTCCGGTCAAAAACTAGGTCACTAGGTCAAATTATCGAAAAACCTTGTTAACACTCTAGAGGCTACAAATTTCATTGGATCTTCATGAAACTTCATCAATATGATTGCCTCAATGAAATCTAGGCCAAGTTTGAATGTGGGTCATGTCCGGTCAAAAACTAGGTCACTAGGTCAAATTATTGAAAAACCTTGTTAACACTCTAGAGACTACAAATCTCATTGGATCTTCATGAAACTTCATCAAAATGTTTGCCTTAATGAAATTTAGGTCAAGTTCAAATGTGGGTCATGTCCTGTTAAAAACTAGGTCACTAGGTCAAATTATCGAAAAACCTTGTTAACACTCTAGAGGCTACAAATTTCATTGGATCTTCATGAAACTTCATCAAAATGTTTGCCTTAATGAAATCTAGGTCAAGTTCGAATGTGGGTCATGTCCGGTCAAAAACTAGGTCACTAGGTCAAATTATCGAAAAACCTTGTTAACACTCTAGAGGCTACAAATTTCATTGGATCTTCATGAAACTTCATCAATATCATTGCCTCAATAAAATCTAGGCCAAGTTCGAATGTGGGTCATGTCCGGTCAAAAACTAGGTCACTAGGTCAAATCTTCAAAAAACCTTGTTAACACTCTAGAGACTACAAATTTCATTGGATCTTCATGAAACTTCATCAAAATGTTTGCCTCAATGAAATCTAGGTCAAGTTAAAATGTGGGTCATGTTCGGTCAAAAACTAGGTCACTAGGTCGAATCATCGAAAAACCTTATTAACACTCTAGAGACTACAAATTTCATTTGATCTTCATAAAACTTGATGAAAAGGTTTGCCTCAATGAAATATAGGTCAAGTTCAAATGTGGCTTATGTCTTGTCAAAAACTAGGTCACTAGGTCAAATCATCCAAAAACACACTGACTGCAAAATTCATTGAATCTTCATGAAACTTGAAAAAATGTTTGTCTCATTGAACTCGAGGTCAAGTTAGAATGAGGGTCATGCCCGGTCAAAAACTAGGTCATACGGTGTACATGGTTACATGGTTACCAGGTGAGCGATTTAGGGCCATAGTGGCCCTTGTTATTTGAATTTGAGTTATCAGTAACAACCTGTATTCCAAAAAAATTAAAAAGATTAAAATTGAAATTGGGATTATTTTTTTTTGAAATTGGGATTTTTTTTACCATTTCCCATTGGGAATGGGCCCGTTTACTGGACCCGTGGATACACCAGAAAAGGGCCTGTGTTTATGCAATAAAGACAAAATGTTCTATATTCTAACAGATGGTAGCTTAAAGCAGACTGAAAGTAAAGCAGAATGCGCCTTAAGGCCCATTTCTTCTTTACTTTTAACCTTCTTTAAGTGGTCAACTATCTTCAATACTAAAACAGCTATGGGGTTATGGGTTAAAACATGTTGAAAGTATAGCAGAATGTGTATCTATGGAGGAAAGGGTTAAAGTAAACAGAACATTTTTAAACATTTTCTCCTTTATTACTACTCATCAATGTTTGAGACAATTCTTCTGAAAAGTCAAAAGGGATTTGATAGAAATAAAGGGATGTTAGCTTTTGAAATACTTCTCCCATCTGGAACTCTACTTATTTTCCTGGTCAACTGGAGCCAGTTTCATAAAACTTAATGCGACAAATATTGTCGTAAGTCATATTATAAAATTCTCAATTATTATTTATTTCTCCATCTAATCCTGTCTTGTGACATCTCTTTGGAATCGTCTTTTCAAGACTATCCAAAGAGATGTCACAAGACAGGATTAGAAAGAGAAATCAGAAATTCAGAAATTAAATGTATTTTAAAGTTTTGACTTTTGAAAGATTTTGTCGTACAAAGTTTAATGAAACGGACCCCTGGTACTTAGGAACTTACTGTATATAGTGCATGCAGCTTGTCAATGTCTGTTTTTGTTTTTCAGTGAGTGATCTACATGAAACTTTGCCACCAACAGCTCCATACCAAGAATCAGACGAGATACCAAGACTACAGGCCCCTTCTACAGTCTTAGACACCCCATGTGACCAGGACATGGCAGCCCTGCACCACAACCCTGCCCAGATACCATCCTCTACCCCTACTGTAAACCCAAGTCAGTCCCAGTGTCAGTCAATGGATATCTCAGCTGTTACACACAATTTTGACCATGGCACGAGCGCACAGCTTGGAGACATGGAGACTAATGTACATGTACCATCGCACACTGGAACCATTGATACTGCACCAACATACCATGCAACACCAGCAGACACTGGGGAACCACCAGAAGAACATGAGGACACAGTACATGAGTTGGAAGGTAAACAAATATTTTGTGGAAAACCTTTATTAACACTTAGCCTGCCACTCACGACTATAGCTCCATGTGCAAACAGCTTGGATCTGGATGAGACGCCGAGTAACTCGGCGTCTCATCCGGATCCAAGCTGTTTGACACTCGGACAACATTTTCAGCAATTTTGAGCAACTTTGAAGCACCTTGAAACTTGAAGCAGACGAGAAATATAGCAGACGACAATTTATTTGGCGGGCTAAGGGTTAATTCCGAGAACAAGCAACAATCTATCTTCAATACTGAAAACAAGCAATAAGGTTGGAGGAAGGGTTAAGAAAACTGAAACTTTCTGGTCTACTTCCAGCCTGCTTTGAGCAGCCACATTTTTGACACAATAAAAACCAGTTAGCAGGAAAGAGTTGTACATGGGAAACTCTCAAGGTTTTATACTGTCCAGAAAGGTCAACCAAAATCTTTTCATAATACATGTACATGTAATTCGTTATGTTAATAATAATAATTATAAATATCCACGGAAACTTAGTACAACTGTTTTCTCCACTGTACTTGCAATTCTTTATGATAGCAATAGTTATGTCCATGGAAACTTAGTACAACTGACCTCCACTGTCTTTCCTTTTCTCAATGTTTAGAAGACAATGTCACAGAGTCTGGTTGCCATGGTGATTCAGATTCAGGAACCACAAGTGCAAGAAGCCAGCAAGACGCTGTAGAGCCGAGTCCAGCAGGCATCTGTAAGTAGTACAGTTGTCATCTGATGGCACCACTCCATTATATTACAAAAGATGGAGTTAATTGAACAAATCCAACATTTTCTCAGTTATTTTAGTTCTAAATTCTATGGTGTTACTACTCATTAGAATCGTCTCGTAGAGACGATTCTAATGAGTAGTAACACCATAGGGTTTAATGCAGAAATAAAGATTTTAGATTTTGAAATACTCCCCTTATCTGGAGCCCTGTGAAACGCTTTTCAAAGTTTGACTGAATAATTACCAAAGGCAAAACGAGTATCAAACAGTGTGAATCCTGATCCGACACCTCATTGAGCGGTAATAAGTAGTAACACCATAGGGTTTAACCCTTTACTATATCGCTGTTTCTAGCTTTGAAAATAGGTGACTACTTACAGCAAGTTGAAAGTAAAGCAGAATGCGCATTCTGCTATACTTTCAGTTTGCTTTTAGTTACCACCTGCTAGAATAAAAAAAAATCTTCCTTCTTTAACATAGTCATGACTGTATGAATTGGAAATATTTTCTTCCGCTGAGGATTTAATGGGATGTGCTAAAAGGAGCTTCTATAAGGTAAAGGGTTAATGCAGAACTAAAGATTTTAGTTTTTGAAATACTCCCCTTATCTGAAGCTCTGTGATGGCAGCCTAATGTGCATCTTAACACTTACAACGCTGATCTATGGACTGTTTCATTTTGTAAAATGACCTACAGGTATAACATTATTTGCAACTATATACATTGGTAATATAAATATAATTCTCTTTTTGAGATCAGAGATTTTAATGAGTACTATGTAGTCTTAACATCAGGTTTCAGCTGCCACCTGCCCAAGTCATTTCCTACATAGCCACATGTGCAAAACACCTTATTCTCACTATGTTTAAGGCAGGATACTGCTTAAAGCAAAATTAAAGTAAAGCAGAAAGCTCCTTTAGGAGCTTTCTGCTTTACTTTCATATTGCTCTAAGCTACTAACTTGTATAAATGTATATTGCAAATACTTTGTACTATAGGCTGGATGCCTGAAAGTATCAATAAACTATTGTCTTGTAACTTGTCTTGTAACTGTATTCAACAACCTAAATTAATATCATTTATGGTGCTCCTATGGAGGTAGAGGTGCTCAAAGACCTTTCTATGGAGGAAAGGGTTAAAGTTTAACCCATTACCCCATAAACACACTTTTTTACGCCTTTCATTTATTCCTCCATTGAAGAAAATAGTTCCAATTTATAGTCATGAATATGAAAGATAAGAAATATTTTCTACATTTCAGCAGATGGTAGTTTAAAGCAGGCTGAAAGTAAAGCAGAATGTGCCTTAAGGCACATTCTGCTTCACTTTCAACCTGCTTTAAGTGGTCACATATTATCTTCAAAACTAAAAACAGGCTATGGGGTAAAAATGGGTTAATAAATGCAGCAAGCCAGCTACCTGGAAAGGGGCCCACTGATGTGGATAATTGCCCCTGAACCTGCATGTTAATCAAAAATCTGTTGATGATGATGATGATGATGAAATGTCATTAGCTACTTGTGACTTTCTAAGGCACTTTTCAGGGGTTGGGGGGAATGGATAGCTGGAAGATAAATGTGCCATAATGCACATTAATGGATGAAATAAGTTTTGTATTTTTAGTTTGCACAGTATGTTACAAGCTGTATGCTGGTGGCTGTAAAGTACATAACACAAGCTATGTGTACATGGAGGATACGCCCATACCGACACGTGCCCGAGCCTCACTGCCCAAGTGCTTCTACCTGCAGCAGACCTCAGTTGCAGACCTCAAAGACTTATTGGGTAGGTTCAAATATCATGGCATTATCAAAAAACATTGCGATTTAGAATAAGATAAAGAACTACAGTCGAACTTCGATCTCTCGGACTCGATTTACTCGAAATATTCTATATTTCGAATCATGAACATGTCTTATTTCAAGCTCGGTATAGGTGAACATACCCGTGTTTCAAAGTTAAAAAGCGGCCTAGCCGCGCTTTAACTTTGAAATACAGATATGTTTGACTTAACCGAGTTCGAGATATCGAAGTTCGACTGTACATATAAAACATTCCTGGAATGTTTATTTTCACCGATTGTCACTGTCCCAAAGTGAAGACAGAGTTTTTGTCCACTGTGCAAAAATTGTACCTGTAATTTGGTTTTTGTCCACTATGAAAATAAGCGATTGGGGTGTTTTGTCAGGTAGATTAGTCAGGTTCCTATTTCTTGTGTATCCCATTACCCCATAGCTTGTTTCTACTTTTGGAGACAGGTTACCACTTAGAGCGGCATTCTGCCATACTTTCAACCTGCTCTAAGTGGTCACATATCTTCAATACTAGGAACAGACTATGGGGTGAAGCATTACACTGGGCTTCCATAAGTTGATATTAAAAAATCCTAAGAATTCCAAGTTTTTATGCATATAGTCGCCGCTTTGTCCGTGTTTCCGTCCCGTCCGTCCGTCCGTCTGTCCGTACACACCCTAGGATACTTATGTGGCTAATATTCTTAGCCACATAATAGAAAAACATTAACCTGGCCGTCTCTTGTGACATTAACCTGGCCATTTCTTGTGACATTAACCTGGCCAGTTGTGGGACATAGGGTAAGGGGTAGGGTTAGCCTCCAGACCATTCTATTCCAAGTTAGAGCAAAAAGAAATTGTCTCTTGTGTGGCTAGCCACGCAAGAGAAAACAATAGCAAATAGCCACATAAGTATCCTAGCGTAAGTACGTCCGTCTGTCCGTCCGAGCGCACGAAAGGTCCTTTGTTGGGTAGGGAGAACAATAGATTCCATTCATTCCGTGATTGCCCTATTGTTATTGTTGGGTATTTTAGTGTACTGTTGGGTATTTTTAAACAAAAAAAATACCCAACAAATGTCCAACTGTGAGAACGTGCGTCCGTCCGTCACGCTTTTTTGTCCGGAGCATATCTCTTGAACGGTACACCGTAGGTTGATGAAACTTGATACAGTAATAGAGAATGACAGGAGGAGGTGCAGTACACAAGAACCGTAACTCTCTCATCTCCTAATTTTGAATTATCTCCCTTTTTCTCATAAAAAAAATCAATTTTGTCCGGAGCATATCTCTGGACCGTTACACTGAAAGTTGATGAAACTTGTAACAATGATAGAGGATGACTAAAGGAAGTGCAGTACACAAGAACGGTAACTCTGTCATCTCCCAATATTGAATAAGCTCCCTTTTTCTAAAAATACAATTTTTTTTGTCCGGAGTATATCTCTTGACTGCTACACCGTAAGTTAATGGAACTTAATACTGTGATAGGTGATGACATAAGGAGGTGCAGTACACAAGAACCATGACTCTATTATCTCCCAATATTTAATTATCTTCCCTTTTCTATTTAAAAAAAAATCAAATTTGTTCTGGAGCATATCTCCTGAGCATTGCATTGTAAGTTGATGAAACTTGATACAGTGATACGAGATGACAGAAAGAGTGCTGTACTCAAGAACCATAACTCTGCCATCTCCCAATATTGAATTATCTCCCTTTTTCTACATAAATTTTTTAAAAAATCAAATTTTCTGCCGCACTGTAACTTGAAACTTGATACTGTGTTAGCGGATGACAAAAAGAAGTGTAGTACACAAGAATTATAACCCTGTCATCTCCAAATATTGAATTGCCATCCTTTTTCATAATTAATTCATTTTTGTCCGAAGCATATCTCCTGAATGTTACATCGTAAGTTGATGAAACTTGTTACTGTGTTCACCTACTAAACATGCTTTACCTTGGGCTTTTTCTTTGTGGGGAGCATCCATCGTTGGGAACGATATTCTTGTTTATTTTTCAAGCACGATTACTTAAAGTAGGTTGAAAATAAAGCAAAATGCGCCTTCAGACGCAATCTGCTTTATTTTAACCCATTAACTCATAAGCGATTAACAATTATCAGTGCTCATCTCAATATATGCTAGTTGATTAAAGTGTGTCAAAATGAGTTAGTATGAGGCTATTGCGCAATGAGTCAAAATGAGTCAGTATGGCTTAATGGGTTAAGCCTGCTTTAAGTTACCACCTGCTAGGATAAAAACCTGAAGAGTTGTTAAAAAAAACGGAGAAATGGCAGCCCTGGTTACAATGCTTATATATCACCTTTGAAGTTGTTGCTTGACACTTGTTTGTACATGTAATTCATTATACAGGTATTTGGTGTAAAGAGTATGTGTCTGAGAGGACTCTGTTTGGACCACTGATTGGAGAGATGAAGGAAATTCCAACATTTGATCATACACAACAACGAAATGGGTTTATGCCTTACAAGGTAAATTGTTGGTTTGTTATGCAATGGAGAAAAGATTATTCTTTCCCAAGTAATGTGTTCATGCTTTAACCTATTACACCATAAATACGCCTTTAATTTTTTATTACTCCACTGAAGAAAAAAGTTTCAATTTATACAGTAAAGAATATGCACCATTAGAAATGTTTTCGGTATTCTAGCAGATAACAGCTTAAAGAAGGCTGAAAATAAAGCAGAATGCGTCTTAAGGTGCATTCTGCTTTACTTTCAACCTGCTTTAAGTGGTCACCTATTTTCAAAACTAGAATCAAACAATGGGTTAATGAGTTAAGAATTGGGCCTCCCTGGTCTAGTGGTTATAATTTCTGTGTCGGGTAGACATTAACTATATAAATAAAAGATTCACGACCGATTCGATCACTGTTTATTAACTGACTCTCTAAACTTGTAATGCCTATATGGTTACGTTGACGACGATGACGTCGAGGACGTTGCACGTGACAATTGACGCTGTCGTGTTTATGTGACATACAGCACTGCTCTTTCTACTTTACTTTCTCCGTAACACACTGTGAGCAGCTTTGGGTTCGAATCCTGTTCTGGGCACTTCTAATTTTTCATGTGTGGAAGCCTTTCAGCTAGCTTGGGGAAGGTCGGTGGTTCTACCCACTTGTTGATTTGTGCCTCAAACAGTGCATAAAGGGTATCTTGGATCTTCTTTCACCTGTAATTATCTATAATTTACAGAATTACAACACTTTGTTCATTTTCCAAATTGGGCACATTTTGTTGCAGTTAGGCACTTTTGTTTGTACAGTAAAAACTCAATTCTACGAACTAGCGATACTTCGAACATACCCATATTTCAAAGTTAAAACTTGGCTAAGCCACGTTTTAACTTTGAAATAAGGGTATGTTTGACTTAAACGAGATCGACTTATCAAAATTAAACTTACAAAATACTGGTATGATCGATTTAAGCGAGTTCGTAGTATCGAGTTTCGGCTGTACTTATTTCTATCTCTACAGTTATCGACGACCGGGGACCAGTGTGAGGTTCTGTGTTTACAAGATGAGAACCTGTGTAATTGGATGATGTTTGTACGACATGCTAGATCTTTGTTGGAGCAGAACTGTGTCATGTACATGGATAGAGACAGGTTCTATCTAATTACCAGCACTGATGTTAAGAGTGGCCAGGAATTGCTGATGTGGTTCTCCCCAGACTTGTGCCAGAAGCTAGGTAGGATCAGGGCTGCAATAAGTTGGCATGAAAAATCCTAAGATTTTAAATTTGCATTTTTCAAGTGCGATTTTATGAATTGTACCTTTACCACATAGCCTGTTTCTAGTTTTATTGACATGTGACTACTTGAAGCAGGCTGGAAGTAAAGCAGAATGCGCCTTCAGGCGCATTCTGCTTTACTTTCAGCCTGCTTTAAGCTGCAATGTATCAGAAAAAATCCGAAGATTTAGGATAAAATCCGGAGAAATGGCAGCCCTGTAGGATGTAGACCGATCATTTGACTCAGGGATCCGGAATAGACGGAGCTAGTTACAGTATCATCGCTCAATTATAACCTCTAATTAGAACGCCAATTGACTTATGAAAGACAGGTTATAGAAATAGAAAAAAACTTTAAACGGCATCTCCTCCTTAGTCAAGGGTCCATATTCAAAATAATTGCAAAGAAAATGTTCTTATGGTACTCTTCAAAAGTAAGTATGCCTGTCCCCTTTACTAACAAAATTGCCGTCAGAGCTAAAAATAGAAAAAGCTTTAATCGGCATCTCCTCCTTAGTCAATGGTTAAAATTTAAATTTATTTCATGGAAATGATTTTATTATGAATCTTTTCAAAATGTAGTATAAAGCTCCCCTGAATTTGTTTCCTCAATTAAACCTGTGCAGAGATGCCATTTCTCCAATTTTTCTGAAATCTTTCAATTTCTATCCTATCATATGGTAGCTTAAAGCAGGTTGAAAGTAAAGCAGAATGCGCCTTAAGGCGCATTATGCATTACTTTTCACCTACTTTAAGTAAAGGCTCTTGAAAAGTAGAAAGTTTGGGAATCTTAGGATTTTTCATGACAAGTTATGGAAGCCCTGTCTGTGTATAAGTGATTTTTGAAAAGAGCTGTACATGCATATTTCTAGCAAGCTGAACTCTTTTGCTTCCAAGTTAAATAGTCTGTTTTAACCCTCTTAACGCCAAACTATTGTCTGCATTGGTAGTGCCTTCCGCAATATTTTCAAAGTCAGCTTTAGGACTGTTTTGATTGAAGAAATGTTGATACGAGTGTCAAACAGTTTGGATCCTGATCAGACGCAGCATAATGTGGCATCTGATCAGGATCCAAACTGTTTTTGAAGTCGCCTTTTGGTGCTGTTGGCAGTGAAAGAGTTAAAATAAGGCAGACAGCTCCAGACAAATGGATGTTTAAGTAAAAAATTGATCATACTGTTTTAAATCATTATGTTGTAGTACACAAAAAGTAAAGCAGAATTTTTTTATAGGGAGATTTCTGTTTTATTTTCAGCCAGCTGTAAAACAAGTACCTATCTTAAACCATTTCCCCATAAATACACCTTTTTATGCCTCTGATTTATTCCTCCATTGAAGAAAATAGTTCAAATTTATACAATAATAAATATGCATCGCAAGATAATATTTTCTATATTCTGGCAGATGGTAGCTTAAAGCAGGCTGAAAGTAAAGCAGAATGTGCCCTAAGGCGCATGCTGCTTTACTTTCAACCTGCTTTAAGTGGTCACCTGTTTTCAAAACTAGAATTAAGCTATGGGGTAATGGGTTAAAAACTGAACACAAGTGGAAAAGGGATTAAAACAAGTTTAACCCTTAGCCCGCCAAATAAATTGTCGTCTGCTATATTTCTCGTCTGCTTCAAGTTTCAAAGTGCTTCAAAGTTGCTCAAAATTGCTGAAAATGTTGTCTGAGTGTCAAACAGCTTGGATCCGGATGAGACGCCGAGTTACTCGGCGTCTCATCCGGATCCAAGCTGTTTGCATATGGAGCTATAGTCGTGAGTGGCAGGCTAAGGGTTAATATTTGTATGCATTGCAGGCATATCCCAGGACCCAGAAAACACCAAACTGATCCAGTGTGAAATATGTCAGCAGTTCTTTACCTCCAAGAAACTGAAGACCAGCCATTTGAAGACCGTTCACCCAGACCGCTTCAAGCACAACTGGACTTGTCCTATGTGTGGCAAGCAGTTTAGTTCTAACAGTAAACTCAACAATCACATGATGCTGCACATGGGTCTCAAACCTTACAGATGTTCATACTGCACCAAACAGTTCTCTGACGCCAGCAATCTCAAAACTCATATACTCATACACACAGGTAAGTATACTTTTTACCCTTTACGCCATAGATATCATTTTAACATCTTTAACACATTCAACCCTAAATTCCTCTTGTGGGTATTTATAGTCCTTTTGGACTCTCCTAGTACTTGTTTTTGGAACAGTCTACTGTTGTATTTTTGGTATGACAACAAAAACCAATAAAATATCAAACTGTTTGCATATGTAATCAGTAGTTTGTCCACTATTTTCTTCAGATCAACATTTTGTCACCTTTAATTAATTCCTCCACTGAAGGAATTAGTTCCAATTTATACATTTATAAATCTGTATCATGAAATATTTACTATATTCAAGCAGATGGTAGCTTAAAGCAGCCGTAGGATGCATTCTGCTTTACTTTCAACCTGCTTGAAATGGTTACATGTCTTCAAAAACTAGAGACAGGCTACAGTGGAGAATCTGTTATTCTTTCCCGTTTAAACGCAAACGTACGCAAACGCAAAGCACTAAAACGTAGAAAAGAACAACTAATGGACAATTCTTGTTTATCTTGGTGACAAACAGTTTGGAGCCTGATCAGACGCCGGGTTACCCGGCGTCTGATCTGGCTCCAAACTGTTTGCACGGCAAATAATAGTTTTAGCGTAAACGCGTTTATTGGGAAAGAATAACACATTCTCCACTGTATGCGGTAAAGGGTTAACAAGAACTTTAAATGATCCGTGGGCATCTATAGATGCCAGAGCCATATAGTGAGTGTCCTGTCCATAAGCGTGTCAATTGATACTTAAACAATTGTTGCCTTGGACCATTACCAATCCACTCATATCACCCAACATTGATTTTGATTTTGACCTTAATTGGACTTAGAATATTTTAAATAGCCTGCCCCTGTTAACTAGATTTTACTGCTTAATATTGTGTATAACTCAGTAGGTACTCACAAATACAGCATTGCTCTAATACTAACCCTGTACTCCATTGATACGCATGTTTACATCTTTCTTCCTTCACTTTAGACAGTCATGAATAATTTGTACATGTATATCCTAGCAGAAGGCTGAAAGAAAAGCAGAATCTGAATGTGCCTATAGTATAGGCCAAGTCTGCATTACTCTCTGCCTACTTTAAGTGGTCACCTGTTTTCAAAACTAGAAACAGGCTATGGGGTAAAGGGTTAACCCATTACCCCATAAATATGCCTTTTTACGCCTTTCACTTATTCCTTCATTGAATAAAATAGTTTTATACAGTCATGGACATGTTCCAATAGAAATAATTTCTATATCCTAGCAGATAGTAGCTTAAAGCAGGCTGAAAGTAAAGCAGAATGTGCCTTTAGGCACATTCTGCTTTACTTTCAACCTTCTTTAAGGTGTCACCTATCTTTAAAACTAGAAACAGGCTATGGGGTAAAGGGTTTAAATTTATTTACAGGTTTGAAGAAGTATAAGTGTGAGACCTGTGGTAAAACATTCCGTCAAAAAGCACACCTTGACGTCCACTACATAGTACACACTGGAACAAAACAATTTAAGTGCAACTTCTGTGATAAATACTTTGCACGCCAAGCAGATCTGAAGACACATACATACCGACATACGCAGGAGATGTCGTACACGTGTCAAACATGTGGAAAAATGTTCTACAAGACACAGAACTACAAGAAACATCTCAAAGTTCACACCGGCGAAAGAAACTATATGTGCAATAAATGTTTCAAAGGTTTCCAGACCAAATATCACAGGGACCGGCATTTGAAGATCTGCAAGGAGAAGAATGGGAAAGAATCGTCTTACATGAGTCTGGAGGAGGTGGAGCGGATGGGGAATACCTACGAGATACCACTGAAAAATGTACGAGAAGGACACTCCATTGAACATGCTATCACAGATAATGGGGGAGAAGAATCATAGTTATACAGTGAAACCTCTCTATTACAACCACTAGATTATGTTAATTATTAGGTGTTTAAGACAGGTGACTACTTAACCCATATAACCATAAATACTCCTTTTAACACCTGAGTCTTCAACTGAAGAAAATAGAACAATTTATAGTCATAAATATGCACCATAAGATGTTATCTCTATATCCTGGAAGATGGTACTTAAAGAAGGCTAAGAGTAAAGCAGAATTCACTTTACTTTCAACCTTCTTTAAGTGTTCACCTACCTTTAAAACTAGAGACAGACTTTGGGGAAATGGATTTAAGCAACATGACCGTAAAACAGAAAGCTCCTTTAGGAGCCTTCAGTTTTACTGTGACCTTGCTTTAAGCCATCACCCTTGACTTTTATAAATCAATTAACCTTCGTTTGTTCATAATAGAGAGGTTTTACGGCAGTTCTTTGCATGGTGGACACTGTTCCTTTGTTATTGTTCAATGTTTTAGTGAAAATATTTATTTCAACGTTACTTTGTGTAGAAATTTGAACAGAGTGTCAAACAGTTTGGATCCAGTTCAGGCCACACATTTGTAGGGCCTGTTCTGGATCCAAACTGTTTGGCAACAAAATAAACAATTCTAAAAGCATTTTTACTAGTGTGCGAACAGGATCCAACAGTTTGAATCCAGATCAGATGAGATGTTACACAGTGTCTGATCAGGATCCAAACTTCTTGCAATATAACTGTTGTACTCGGCAGTGAAAGAGTACAAAAAATGTGACCATAAGTTAGAGTAGGCCTTTGAAAATTTTCAAAGAGAAGAGTGAGAGAGAGAGTTGACCTACATAAGTCTTATTTTCAAAATGAGACTTATGTATTGGATGATTTCACTGATAAATGCAATTGTCAAATTGTTTAGATCCTGATCAGATGCTGGCGTTTGATCAGTTTCTGAACTGTTTGCAACTGTTTTCCTCTATCCTGACAATTGGCTGCGTAAACCAAATTTAAAGTGAAGGTAGAAACAGATTGGATCTTGATCATTATCATTTCTAGTGGCCAAGGTTATCTTGATCTACACTATTTGCAGTGTCCATATGCCAAAATTTAACCACGGAATTATACAAAACGGAATAGCAACTAAGCGAAATTGAATAGGAGAGTACCTGAGCTCTCGCGGCGGTTGAATTTTGCGAGATTATGTGTCGCGTGACAACATCTTCCCTTTTTTGCCTCGTTGTCCGCGATTTCTGGCGTGAAATTTACCGGCTCGAGTGTTTTTATTGACATTTTATAGGATTTAAACGACTATGTGGACATTCCTATCAATTCACGGGAATAAAAAACCCGTGAACAATGCTTCGAAAACACACATTTATCATATTGACTACCGATAGACAGTCTCTTATCAAGTCTCGCGAGTCTCGTATCCGCCACACGAGATTTACGATATAGCGCGAGGTTTTCGATTCCATCAGTGTATAATTCTGTGATTTAACCCTCCTCTTGTTGAATATTCATAAACAAATTCTGCTCTCTGTGATTGGTTATTATCCAAACGTTACATTGGCTAATAAAATATGGAATGTTTTACACTAGTAAGAGTGCAGATACTTGTAAAACGGATCCTATAAGAAAACCTTGTAGACCAAGATCAGAAAAGGATCTGTCTGATCTGGGTCTACACTGTTGTGAAAAAGTGTCAATAAAAGTAAAAAGCAGAAGAAGGGGTAAAAAGATACATTGCTCCCTCTCTACAACGACACCCAAAATGAAATAAAAACTGTGTGCGTTGTTCTGAGGGAGTCGTTATAGGGAGGGGAGTTTGCAAACAGCTTGAATCCAGATCAGACGCCGCGTAACGCGGCGTCTGATCTGGATTCAAACTATTTGTCAATCGTCATTAAGTTATTTTCTGTCAAAATGTCCATTATGTAACTTTGAGATAAACAGCAGACGACAATTTTATGCAAACAACATTGCAGTCTTGGATATGTTAGACATAATTGTTCTCTGTAGGGAACTGTGGCAAAGGTCGTTGTAAGGAGGGATTCGTTGTTGAGAGGACCCTTGTAGGGAGGGAGCACTGTACTACCATATCATGAGGAGGGCATTTAGATTTACTTTATTTAGGCAGCAATATGATCTTATAAATGGGTTGTGAAAAGGGAGAACATCTATTTCTCAGGTGGCAGCTTAACACAGGTCTGACTGTAGACAAATTATATACATGTATTCATCCTTTACAAAGAGAGTACCTGTGAAGAGTACACTTGTCCCTTTCAAACTGATGACCCAGATCAGAAGACTCCTAAAGCCTCTGGTCAGGGTCTGCACTGATTGTCATTATACAACATATTGTTCACACTTAAATAATTAAAAAGATACTATACCAAAATGGACTGTGAAAATTTGAATTATTATCCATTGCAAGTTTCAGGGGCCAATGAGTTTAAACAAGGGTTAAATATTTTCATCATTGTATGGGAAAGAATGCATTGCAGTGTTTGCAACAAGGATTAGATAGATTATTCCCCTTGATTTCTATTGATGTGTTCATGGACACTATTACGATCATGGTATGTTGTGACCACTTGTTGGATGCAACCCAAAGAGTTGATTCTAATGAGTGTGTGCAGTCACAACAAAGGATTCTGTGGAGGAAGAAGGAATTAAATCCTTTATTTCATAGCCTGGGTCTGGTTTTGAAGATAGGTGGCCACTTAAAGCAGGTTGAAAGAAAACCAGAATGTGCCTTAAGGCACGTTCTGCTTTACTTTTAGCCTGCTTTATGCTAACATCTACAAGGATAATTATTGAAAATGTTTCTTACCATACATAGGTATTCATGAATGTATAAAGTGGAACTGTTTTCTGGAGTAGAGGGTTACTCAATATACCTGGAGTTATGCTTATTAAATGATAACAACTATCATTTTATGTGCAATTTTTCTGATATCTGGTCTTTTGATCAGAGTAATTTATTTGCATTTTGTTTTGTTTGTTAAAGGATATGAGATATTTATGATATAACTTTTAATTTTATGATCTGACTTTGTATTAAATCGCAGATGGAAATGAATTTATCACATAATTTGCAGTCTAGGAGTTGAATAAAGCGATTATATAAATACCGTAATCCACTAGTGGAATATCATTTTTGGGCTCCGGCCTAACTTTTTCTTCCACAAGCGCTAAATGTAGCGGGTCATTAAATGAGGTCATTTGCTATGACGTTACCGTAAACAGTGTCAAGTTTTGGCGAAAATTCTATATAACAGAAATGCTACAAACTTCGGCTTCGCTTGATTTAATAGGTGTTTAAAAGTGTTATGTGATAAATAGAATCTCACATTCGTGCTCATTACTTATCATTTTGATAAACGAGTTGACTAAAATAAATATGACGCTCGCCAAGGCTCGCATCATATTCTTTTAGTCAACTCGTTTATTAAAAATGATAAATAATGATCACTCATGTAAGATCCTCTATTTATTCTTTTTCAAAAATATGTTGTTTGTGAGGGAGGCAACCCTTTCAACACTGTTGACCTGCACTGAAGATCTTTGCAAACAGGTTGGTTCCAAAACTTTTTGACCTGATCAGGATACAAACTACAGTAGAACCTCTCTATTACGACCACTAAATTGTGTCAAATGTTAGTCGTTTAAGGCAGGCGACTGCTTAAAGCAATGTGAAAGTGAAACAGAAAGCTCCTACAGGAGCTTTCTGTTTCACTTTCACATTGATTTAAGCTGTCACCTGTCTTTTATACATACAAATAGCCTTCTTTTTAGTGGTCGTAATAGAGAGGTTCTACTGTATGTGCCTCTCATTCACTATTTCTGTGAATATAATGAAGATGGAACCAATTTAAGAACTTCAGAGTGTACATGTAATTTTAGCAGAATATTGTTATTCAGTGATGAATGATTTAAACCTTTTCTCTGCATAAATGCTTTAGGAAGTCTTTATTCATTCCTAACCTAGTCCTACTCATATGTTCCCAGGGATATCTTTGCCCCTTTACCCCCAATGGCCTGTTTCGGGTGACCACTTAAAGCAGGTTGACAGTAAAGCAGAATGCACCTTAAGACCCATTTTGCTTTAATTTCAGCCTGCTTTAAGCTACCAAATATATTCTAAATATTTCTTATGGTGCATATTCATGACTATTAAGTGGAACAGTTTGCTTGAGAGGAGAAATTGATTAAAGGCGTTAAAATGTGTATTTATGGAATAATGGGTAAATACGTCATACTAAGTTATTGAAGTATTCATGCTGATAAGGTTTATAGAACTTGCTGAGAAAAAGCTGTTCCATAGACTCTACAGTATATTTTGTTTTTGTTTGTTTATTTATTGCAAGTTAATGAATAAAATAAAAATGAGACATTCTATTAGTTGATTGTTTCATCCCCAGCAGAAAACATTGAAAAGGTTATTGAGATGCAATGAGTTTTCAATAACTACAAATACTGTAAAAATCCTAAATATTGGGCTACCTTGTAAAACTACTAAAACTTGAATTAATTGCTTTTATCATGTAATTTGTCCAGTAGGTGCAAAATGAATGGAAAACAATGTAGACCCGGATCTGCCTGCTCATTAGAGAACAGTCTAATCAGGGTCCACCCAGTTTACTTAGGCCTATATATCCCAATACTTATGGCTATTATGGAAATGTGACAATCCAGCTAGGATAGACTTCTTGTTTTCTGCATGTTTATGATTTTGACACTGAATAAAAGACAAGAAAGTTCTTTAAGAGTGATTGCTTTACAAGTTATTAGTTCACACCTCTGAGAAAATGATTTTTGTCCTGTCTGTTTGTTCGTTGGTTTGTATGTTTGTCCGTCCATCTGTCTGTGCCAAAAAATCTTAACCTTGGCTATAACTTTTGCATTATTGCACATTGGCCTTTTATAATTGGCATGTGTCTTTGTGTCAAGACCTTTCCAACCATTCAAGCCTTCTTGACCTTGACCTTCGGCCTACTTTTGTAAAAAGTCTTTAAATGTCTATAACATTTGAGCCAGTAGGTCTATGGCTTTTATATTTTTTATGTATATTTTTTGTGTCAAGACCTTTTAAACCATACCTTTGTTTTTGACCATGTGACATTGGCCTTGGTCTTTGAGCTATTTAATTAAACTTTAACCAAAATCCTTCACCTTGGATATAACTCTTGCATCATTGCATTTGGGCCTTTTAAAATTTGCATGTGTCTTCCTTGTGTCAAGACCTTTCCAACCATACAACCCTTGTGACCTTGAACTTTGTCCTACTCTTGTAAACCATGGGACCTTGACCTTTGCCTATTTAATCAAACTTTAACCAAAACCCTTAAACTTGTCTATAACTTTTGCATTAATGTACCTTGGACTTTTATACTTGGCATGTGTCTTCCTTGGGTCAAGACCTTTTCAACCATACAAACCTTTTGGACCTTGTGACCTTTACCTTTGACCTACTTTTGTAAAATTCTTTAAATGTCTATTTCACTTGAACCAATAGGTCTAGGGCTTTCATATTTTGTTTGTATATTTCTTGTGTCAAGACCTTTTCAACCATACCAATGTATTCGACCATGTGACTTCGACCTTTGACGTATGTAATCAAACTTTAACCCAAAGCCTTGTGACCTTGACCCTGGCCTTTTACATATTTAATAAAATATTAACCCAAAACTTGAACCTTGGCTATGACTCTTGCGTTATTGCACATGTACCTTTTATACTTGTCATGTGTCTTCCTTGTGTCAAGACCTTTCCAACCATACAAACCATTTTGACCTTGTGACATTGACCTTTGACCTACTGTTGTAAAAACTTTTACCCAAAACCCTTAGCCTTGACTATAACTTTTGCATAGCATGATGCTGGCTGTGGGCATTTGTGTTTCACAAACATATTGCTTTTCATCTGATCTTCACCAAACTTTCTGAAAATGTTTGTTGATAAAAAATGGAGACTAAGATAGATAACCAGTGGCGCCAATTCACACTAGGACCTTTGGAGTTATGGCCCTTGAATTCCTCAAATTGCCCTTTTATGTCCTCTCAACGAGGATAGTCTGGATTCCAATCCCTGTGCCATGGAGGCATCATGTATCTGGGATACGCTCTTGTTGCTAGTGAAACTTCAAGTAGCATGTTGGAGGTAAAGACTTCAACAAAGATGTACATGTATACCAAAAGATGTATACCCAAAGATCAAGCTTCTACACATTAACCCTTAGCCCGCCAAATAAATTGTCGTCTGCTATATTTCTCGTCTGCTTCAAGTTTCAAAGTTTCTCAAAATTACTGAAAATGTTGTCCGAGTGTCAAACAGCTTGGATCCAGATGAGACGCCGAGTTACTCGGCGTCTCATCCGGATCCAAGCTGTTTGCATATGGAGCTATAGTCGTGAGTGGCAGGCTAAGGGTTAATGCAGGACAACAGTCGGATTGAAGCTCCTAATGTTGTTACCCATTAACGCCTTCAATGAGTTCATGACATCAATTTTAAACAATTGTCGTTTGCTTTTATCTCTCAAGGTTAAATTTTAGATAGATTCTATTTCATTTGAGAAAATGATTGAAATTAGTGTGAAATAGTTTGGATCCTGATCAGACGCCGCGTTATGTGGCTTCTGATCAGGCGCCAAACTGTTTGCAAATAACTGAGTACTCTTGGTAATACATTGAAGGGATTAAATCTCCTAACGGAACTGTTGTTCCTGCATTAAGCTGTCTTAAATCACTGTAAATTCAGTGACCTATGAACAGCCCATAGATCACACTTAACTCATTGAGCCCTGGTGACGCATATATGCGTCGTTAACCAAATGTGTACCTGTGAAGAGTACAGTGTCCTATGCAAACAGTGATGTCCCTGAGCCCTCTGATCAGGGACTTCACTGTTTGTTAGTTTGCAATTTATTACAAAAACAACCCTAAAAAGTCTAAAAATGCATACCCAACTTTCAGTCCATTTTGACTGGCTTAATCATGTAGGTTGTCCCCCTTGAAAAACGCCGATAAAGTCGATACCGATAAATTTCTGGCCTGACTGCCGTATATGGAACATATAAGGAAATAATTTTCAAAGTCATATTTTAAGGTGTTGCATATATTTGTCAATATTTTAGCAGTTATAGCAATAAACTTTATTTTCTTCTTTTTCACATGGTGTTAATTTTAATTTTCTATTTAAAGGGACTCGCAACCGGATGGTGTACTTGTCAAAATAAAATAAAATACTCAAATAAAAGCAAATTTGTGGCATTATTTGGCTTCTGACATTAAAAAATATGATCAGTCCAAAAAAAGTCTCAAGAATCGTCACCGAATCTTAGATTTTTAGATATTTTCCATCGTTTTTCTATACCGACTAGTACACGGTATAGTTGTTGTTGTTGCTTCTCTATACGGGCTCAGACATAAACACGAGCCGAATTACGAAGTTGTATGTACTTTCGATCGCTACACATTGAAATACGTTAAATCGATCCGAGATAAACGGATAGTTCCGTGGTCCATTGGTCTAAGCGGTTTCCCCTATTTTGCCTTCTGTCCGCCAATGCCGGGCCCCGGGTTCGAATCCCACCAGAGACCAATATTTTTTTTTATTGAAATACATTTTTTTAAACAGAATTTCTTATCCTAAACTAATTCTTTACCATTTATATAAGCGTTTGACACATATTTACAAATTACTATTTTTAATGCACCATCTGGTTGCGAGTCGCTTTAAACGACGTTTTGCTTCCATTTTGATTTGAAAATGGTAAGTGTCGGACACATTAAACATATAGTAAAACAAAATGAAAATGTGTAGTTTGCTGATTTTGAACGCAAATAAAGTATTCTTTTTAATATCTGCGAACATTTTAACAGTTATGAGGTGAAAGACTGTTTTCTTAACAAATAAAAAATCTCTTTTGCTTTGAATTTGAATTAAGTCTTTTTGCTTCCAAATTGATTTGAATATTGAGAAATGCCGTAATGCTGAAATCGGACATAGTCATTTCAACCCCCCCCCCCCCCCCCCCCCCATCCCATCATCGGCTATTTCCGTGATTTACCGGAAAACAGAATCGTTGTCGCTCTGGAGCAGTGATCACACTCTTCAGATTCCCGCTGTGCATTGTGTTATTGGGGCTGATGTCAGTGCCGCAGGGGATATAGGACCCGAGAAACTTATGTCTATTATACATGTTTTCTGAGTACCGAATATTTTGATTGAATGAATTCAAACTTTACTTTATCAAACTTTCAAACTTTTATTTATAATAATTGTACAAGGTCCACTTTACTATGGACAGCATTGGATCCAGATCAGGCTCATTTATACACGAGACCCCGCTGAGAACAAGTAAGACATCGGAAGCAGTGTTCCGGAGGCAGCCGAATGATAACGGAGCATTCGTGATTTCTTATCAAGGCTAAAGGCGAACAAGCGAAACGATTATTGATATCGCGGACCAAGGGAGATAATGGTTTACGTATCACCAACACGGCCGAACAAGGGAGACAACTATGCAAAATATGTCCTGCATTCTTGGACATGGGAACAGCTTTTATTGCAAACTTGAATTGTCCATTCGAGGTTTCAGGGGATAATGAACCAATGCACTGCCATGACGTCATCTACTGGAAACAATTGTAGTCTGCCTATGTTTCTAAATTTTAATTTTTAGGTAGGGTATATTTCTGAAGATAAACCGGTATTGAAATGAGTGTAACAGTTTGGATCTTGCTCAGACGCCGCGTACACCGCGGCGTCTGATCATGATCCAACCTGTTTGCAAATAACAAGTGTACTCTTGGTAAAGCAATGAAGGGGTAAGCTCTTGGTTGAGCTGTTGTTCCTGTATTAAGCAGCCATTGGTCTTAAATTACTGAAAGTTCAACTCCTTTCTTTGAATAGCTGATAGAGGCTTAAGACCGGAAAGGTTCGGCTGTCAGAGCTTTTACTGTAAAACACACGATTCAGTTATCATTTTGAAATAGTTTTTGTGTCACATAATTTACAGTAAATCATCTTTATTACGATCTCTGAAATTTAGGCTTATTGAATGCATTTTAGACGGGCACCAGTTTATGTAAGCAAGATAAAAGTAAAGCAGAAATCTCCTATAGGAGCGTTCTGCTTAACTTCCATCTTGCTTGAAGCAGTCACTTGCTTAAAGCTCTATGATTTTTGTTATGAAACATAAGTGGTCGAAATAGAGAGTACTTAGTGACACTGTCTATTACAGATAAGCGCTCAGTTGACGTTTACCAGTAAAAAGGTAAGACAAGTTTTATATTCTAAAGATCTATATTCAAAGAACATTTTTCAATGTTAACTCTTTCCTCCCTGAAACTTTAAATGGACAATTCCAGTTTCCATTTGAGTCTAGTCCATTTCTGACTTTTAAGGGTTGTTTTTGTCAGTGTTTGGCAATATGACAAACAGTGAAGACCCTGATCAGAGGGCTCCTTTCGGAGCCCTCTGATCTGGGTCTTCACTGTTTGCATAGGACAAGTGTTCTATTCACATGTACACTATTTGAAAAGGACGCCTATATGCGGGACTAGGGTTCAGTGACATTGAGATTTAAATCTTTTCCTTTCTAGATGTTTTCATTGTTTACGACGGAGAGATGCTTACAACAGACCGACAGTAAAGCAGAAAACTCCCATACCTTTACCTATTACTCGCAGAAATGCATTTTTGCTTTCAAGTCCTCACACAAACGGATTTTTATGCCTTGACTATTAGATGTACATTCATTTACACGTGGCTGTAAATTTCTCGGAAAGGGGTCATATCTGCCAATATAACTGTAAGTTAAATGAAAACCGCCTACGTATCTGCCTTTCACAGGTTGGTTCAAGAGTCAAGACTATCATCGAAAACATATCCCAATTATTTAAAGAGGGTACTGTTCAAAGTTCTGTTGAAAGTGAACGAATCATGAGCGAGTCTCAAAATGCGTCTTGTAGAACCGCACTGACAACATTAAATGAACGTCTCTTGGTCGTCAAATAGCAGGGTTTAAGAAAACGGTAAAGTTTTAGGGTTGAGGTTACAAGAATTGATTATCCCGATGCTTATTCATGCACAGGTTTGGTGGACAGTATCCATAGCAACCATGGCTAAGAACATTCTCCGTGTTGTCTCGTCCGTACTAGTGCTGTACGTGCTCACAGGTAAACCTTATATCACATTTAATAACCCATTATTCCATATATTATATACATCTGTCTACTTTCAGTTGTTCCTATATTGAAGGAAACGGGCATTTCAACTTTATACAGTCATTAATATGTACCATAAGACAAATGATCTATACTCTAGTAGATGGGAGCTTAAAGCAAACTGAAAGTAAAGCAGAATGCCCCTTAAGGCGCATTCTGCTTTACTTTCAGCTTGCTTTATGTGATCACGTTTCTTGCTTTAAGTGGTCACGTATCTTTACAATTCGAAACTGGTAATGGGTTAATTTTTATCTTCCAATGAGAACGGATTCTTCAAAACTGTCCTCTGCATTATTTTTACACATTGTTTAGTTTTCAAATGATAGTTTGTAGAGAAAACGACATAACAAACCGCTTCAGACACATATGTTTCTTGCTGTGACACAGTTATTTTTTTCTTCATTTTTTTGGAAATGTTGATCATTCATTTAAATCTGAGTTGCAAACAGTTAGAGCCAGGCAAAATATATATAGTTCCTTGGCGTCGGACCTGACTCCAAAAATGTCTTCAATTGCAGTACATGTTAATCTTATCGTTAAATAGCACACTTGCGTTTATTGGGAAAGAATAAAGTAAGTCTCTCAAACTACATTTGTAAAACAGTATCATTGTTTTCTTTGTTGATGTCATTTTTGTTGTTTTTGTTGCTTGTTTGTTTGTTTGTTGTTTTTTTCCTGTTGTTTTCTTCATACAAGCTAAAAGTGTTTCTTTTTTCGCAACATTTTACCAATACCGGTACAATGAAGAAGTTATTATTTCCCAATAATCGCATTTACGCTAAAACGATTATTTCCATTGTAAACAGTTTGGAGTCAGAGCAGACGCTAGGTAGAGGGTAACTCGCCGGCGTCTGACTAGGCTCCAAACTGTTTGCCACTCAGATTAAAATAAGTAGTCAAGACTTGTCAAAACGTTGTCATTTTCTACACTTTCACGGGGGGCCAACTAGGTATTACGATGAAATGTTTCTCTACGACAACCTATATGGGTATTATAACAAATGTATATTGCTACGAAGGCAACTTTGTTTTCGTAGACAAACATTTCTCACTATATACACTGACTTCGTAGCAATACAAATCTGTTATAATACCTATATAGGTTGTCGTAGCGAAACATTTTGTTGCTATGCGTTTGCGTTTCGTTTATATTAACTCTTTCCTCCCTGAAACTTTAAATGGACAATTCCAGTTTCCATTTAAATCTAGTCCATTTCTAACTTTTAAGGGTTGATTTTGTCCATGTTTGGCATTGTGACAAACAGTGAAGACCCTGATCAGAGGGCTCCTTTTGGAGCCCTCTGATCTGGGTCTTCACTGTTTGCATATGACATGTGTACTATTCACACGTACATTGTTTGAAAAGGACGCCTATATGCGGGACTAGGGTTCAAAGAGTTAAAAGGGAAATAATATCGTCTTCTCTACAGTAATGTCAGCACAAGTTCTTCAAGCGTTGTGTACAACTGTCGATTCTTATAAAATTTCTTCTTACAGTTTTCCAGAACCACCAAGGACTTGCTGCGCACACAGTAAATACATACCCTTCAATCTTCCATATACCCTTTCATAATCAATTTTATCGTGAGGTTTTTACCCCCCCCCCCCCCCCCTTCACCGTTACATTGTCGTTGCTTCAATATTGGTGTCTGCAATATCGTTTCAAATTTGAATTTAAAGCGATATAACTGACGTAATTTCGAAACAAGTGGCAAACCTTTTTTATTCTGATCAGACGCCGCGTTTCGCGGCGTCTGATCAGGATCAAACCTGTTTGCAAATGCGCTTTTTATATGACGTCAATGATAATGAAGGGGTTAACATACGTTTAATATTAAGATACGGGTAGTGTCGAGTATCGTGTTTAAGCTACGTTTTAAACTCTAAAATACGAATATATTCAACTTCTCAATGAGCTCGATTTCTCATGAGTCAACTGCAGTAAATTGTAGTTTGTTTATTTACTACCAGAATGCACCAACGACGACCACCACCTCCAAGCCAATCACAGTGCTGCTGGGAAAATACGTAAGTGGGCGATTCCCAAATTCCTTGAGTTTTTTTCTCTCCTTTTTTGCAAAACATGTTTAAAATAGCTTCCATTTTAATAATAATCCAAATTTTCTGTGTATCGTAATAAATAATTCGCCGATTTTCTTCTTTTCCCTTGGTACAAACAAAGAGTATAATAACTTTATCATTGTCAACGGCACCAAAACTTTATTTGTACGAACCGTCTGCTTTTATTACTAAGATACAAAATGTATAGAATTTTAGCCATTTTGGCACAAATAACATTGACTTTATGTGTCAAACAGTTTGGATCCCGATCGGACATAATGTGTCGTCTGAATAAGACCCACATTGATTGCCACTCATGTCGATATTGCTTTAGTCAAAGTATCTAAATAACAACTTTGACAAACAAAAGCAGTCGACAATACATGTACACGTAATTTAAAGCCGATGACATAATGTAAGTGAAGAAATAAATGAAATTGGTAGGCCAACATTATCTATGTGAGCCGTGTCATGACAAAACATTGCATTGCAAAATTGTACAGACCAAGCAAATTTGTCACCCTTGGCTCTGTTTCTGAGTTTGGTCAACACTACCGAATACTGTATAATTATAATACTGCTACAGAAAATGCTTCAGATAATTGTTGGTGTCAAACAAGACGCGGCGGCTGGCCTTGATCTACACTGTTTGCAATGCAATAAGTCAAGTCTTGTCATGGCACGGCTCAATGTTTGTTTCTGTTTCAGAGTACAGCCTTTGTTGTTCGACCTGATGGATGTTATCAAGTTCCAGTCAACACACACCAGTATCACGCCCTTAAAACTCACGACAGGCACCGTGCGGAGGTACTGCAGTGCATTGATAAAACATACTTTATATAGTTATGCGATCTTATCGCGCATGATACCATCGTGTAGGCAAACAGTTGCTCTCTAAAATGATATACCACACATGCATTTTGCACGTACAAACCTCTCTATTACGACCACTAAATTGTGTTTCTATTAGGTGTTTCTGACAGGTGACTGCTTTAAACAAGATGACAGTAAAACAGAAAGCTCCTGTAGGAGCTTTCTGTTTTACTGTCACCTTGCTTTAAGCTGTCACCTGTCTTTTATACACTCAATAAGCCTTCGTTTTAGTGTCCATAGTAGAGAGGTTTTACTGTATAATAATAAAGTTATTGGTTAAGTATCATTACATTTTGAAGCACCGTCGTATTAAGCCTCTGACAGGGATCAAAACTGTTAATCAATCATCAATTCAGCTTAACCCCATTCCCTGCCATGACGTCATAAATTTGATTAATGAGTTGTCGTCTGCATTTATTTCTCAAATCTTAATTTTAGATAGTTTTTGCTTAAGAAATATTGAACTGGGTGTCAAAATAACTATTGTTCTCGGAGTAAGGCAACGAAATAGTTAACTGATTTGACATCATTTTCAGACGGTGGTGATATTACGGATAGCTTATATATATTCAATTGATTGACGAAGATGCAATGGAGAAGATGTAGTTTTTTCCTTCAAACGAATAAAAAAAACAGTGTATTGAAATATAGAAATTTACAGCTTTTTGAAAATTCTATAACGATTTATTTTGATCTGAGTTGCAAATAGTTTGGAGCCAAATCGACGCCGGGTTTATTCTTTCCCCAGGCGCACCTGGCTACTATGATTGACCATGCCACCAGCCGACACGAAGTTGACCACCATTCGATTGACAACGAGCTTTATAGTATACGAACTCAGTGCCAGGACTTACCTGTATTCAGAATCACAGTAGCAAACCACAATTGAAGTGGAATTGTCGATGAATAAAGCTACATAAGCGATAAACAATTAATGTTTGTGTTTTAACCCTTTCAGCATCAATGTTATATTAATTAATGACCTTTGAACAGCAATGTTATCGTAAATGTAACTCTTGCACACCGACATGACATCGCATACGGCGTTTTTTATAAAGAAATGGGTCAATTCAATATTTGCTGTTCCTGTAAACAAGAACAGCAAATATTGAATTGACCCATTTTTAGAGAGTCTTCTTAACCCCAGTCGCTGCTGCAATATGCAATATGTTCATCTTATTAAAGAACAATGTGAAATTGAATATACATGTAATATGATGTGTTATCATATTAAATGTGCGTGTTGCGCCAATATGTGGCGTTGACTTGTCCGAGCTGTGCCTCCTTGTGTTCAAAGGCATTGCTGTTCTGTTCAAACGGAGTTATCTTGTCTAGGATACATATGTGAACTTGCCAATATAGTGTGTTATCATGTTTGATGAGAATGTTTTGTCAAAGTACGGTACAGCATCTTTTTATGATTAAACATAATGTAATTATGTCATCAATTGTCAACATAATAAGACATAACTTAGACAAGTCTATACTAGATATTGACAAAATCAACACGTGCATTTAACATGAAAACATATTATATAGACAAGCTCACTTTGCTTTTTAACAAGATGATCATACTTTGTAACACAATAACGTAGCCATTTAACATAATAATACACAGTTTGGATAAAACAACACTTATTACTGACAAACCAACACTTGCATTTAACATGATAACATATAACATATATATATACACAAGTTAACATTGCTGTTTAACAAGATGAGACTACTCTGTTACCTGATTGCATAGTAGTTGAGCATAATAAGACACAGGCTTGACAAGTCAACCGTGCGGTTATGTATGTACAAATCTACACGCACACTAAACATGGTAACATATTAAAAATACAATTTCACATTGCTCTTTAAAAAGATGAGAATACTTCGTAACATTATCATGTAGCCGTTTAACATAAAAACACAATTTGGACAAGCCAACACTATATATTATACGTGTATATTGACAAAAACCACATGCAATTAACATGATAGCATATTACATAACATAAACAAGTTCACATAGCGCTTTCACAAGATAAGACTACTTTACTCTGTAACATAATAAAACGTAATAACATAACAAAAATAGGTTCTGAACATAATAAGATAGCAAGCCTCTGTTTGATCAAAACAAGAAGAATTGTGACAACAGAAGACAGCCATTGCATGCCATATTAGAGTTCCCAAATCCCTTTTCTCTGATTTTATCTCTTTGTACATGGTTTTCGAAATGTTTTCATGGTGTTTGTACCTTTTCGAAATGTTTTCATGGTGTTTGTACCTTTCGAATCCTAAGTCGGTGGGCTAGTTTAGTATAGTTGCACATGTTCGATTAATTTTTCTTAGTGTAAAATTGAAACAAGAGATGTGAAAACATCAGTTTCTTCTCCGTAGTGATGAGATCCGATTTGCAATAATGAGCAGAAAAAATCCTGAAGTCGTCTTGAAACGAACTAGAGTTACTGATTTTCATTTGTATTTGGTTTAGAATGCTTTTGTGCACCTTTATTCCACGCAAGCGCAGACAGCAAACGGTTGATGAAGTCGGGAGACTCGATACTAGATGTCACATGAGTATCTACGTAACTACACACGTCACTCGGCATGTCCTCCAATGACACTTTTCCATGAGTACACATAAGTAGAAAATTATAGTCACCTGATAGCGTTACTACAATGGATGTTTTAAGGATTAACAATTTCGTCTCGTCCGAAAGAGTTTCCTGTGATAGCACAAATATAAGACACTCAGATTTCTCTATCACATCGACAATTTCTTCACCAATAGCACCTCCCGGAACGAACTCAAACTCAAATATTCCTACTTCATAGCCATGCTTTCTCAAACATGGCAGCAGTTCCTGTGTTATATATTTATGAAGATTATCTGGATAGCAGATGAAGATATTTGGTCTTCTTTGCTTTGTTTGCTGCTGACATAGATCTACTGGTTTGTTGCTCACATCTCTTGGCTTTGGCATGAGATACCGTATACATTTTTGCAGTACTGGGGACCTTTTCGATACATATCGGTTGTTACGAAAATATCGCAGCACAGTTTTATCTTCGATTTTCTTTAAGTCAATGTCATTCCGTACCAAAATGATGAAATTTGAACAAGAATCTATGACCTTTTCATAAGCAATACTCCAGGCAACTTTCATGAGCTCGTCGTCCAAAGTTTGGTTAGAAAAGCAAATGATCAGTCTCTGCGATTTTCTAATAAAGTGCTTGATGTTTTCAGTAAATGACACGCCGATAATGAAATCTTCATACATATCTATTACGTTATAACCGCTTGTATTGAGATGATGTATAACATTTTCATGCATAAATTCGTAATCATCATAGCAATATATTGCGACTGCATCAATCACACCAGCGACACCTTCCTCCAAATCTTTATCGAATGGGTGAAATCCGCAGTACACATATAAAAGCGCTTTAATAACCAGTCTTTGAAAGTAAACAGTCCATATGACGATAATTGTTATGACAAGACAAGCGCCTATTCCAACCGAAGGGATGACAATATTGATCCTGCTATCGGAACGGACGCCATCGTTAATAATGCAACGGAAATTTGAATCTTCTACTTCGATCAGTTTCATACCTTCATTAGAACCGTCGGTGCACTTGATTTGTGTTAAATCTTTTACACGAGATCGGACATCGATCAACCAAGATTTCATCCACCCTAGTCGACAGTCACAAAGCCAAGGGTTGTTACTCAATGCCACGGTGGTCAAGTTTGTAATATTCCTGACATAAATCGGTAGTGTCGTCAGCAGATTGGACGCTATCTTTAGGGTGTGTAAATTTTCAAACATGACAGATGCATTCTTGTCGAAATTTCTTACTACCGGTATATTGTCGGTTAGGTCTAGCACAGTAACGTTAACAAAGTAATTCCTAGGCAGTATCTCTTCAATACTTGCGTTCTGAAACCAAAGCTCAATGTTGCCTTCAAATGGCAAGTCCATGGGAAAACTTGATACATTCATGTGGCTACAATCAATGATGAATGTATTTATGAACGACCTTTGACTACAGAAGCAGGGACTGGGACATAGTTTCTTTTTATCTGAGATGGGACAGTACATTTCTTCATGCGTTACACTTAGTAAGGTCCTACCTCGCAATTCCGGCGGTGCCTGACAGATCATATCATCTTCCGAAAATGGAGTCTGCGTAGGATACATTTGCAGCAGCATATTAGTGAACGCTTGAAGATAAAGTATTCCGCATGCGCAATAGAAAGGGTTTCCGTCAAAGTTGAATTTAAGTGTTTGCAATAAGTGCTGAAAGACAAGAGCAGAATGCGTGCTTGTAAATAGAATTGTCCTTATTTTACAGTGAGACAAGTCTACCACTTTAGTTACAATGTCACTCGCTCCGAAAGGCTGTCTATGATAATTTAGGAAACTGCCTACGTTCGATGGTTCGTCGCGGCGGTTAAGTAGGTAGATAATACTGTCACCATTGATTGAAGTGTTATGTAAATCAAGAAGCCGCAGGTTTGGTGCATACAGAAGCAATGCTGGAATGACGTCGAGCGGGTTTGAGAACAAACTAACAATGTGCAGAGTTCTAAGCTGATATTTAAGAAAATCTGATCTTAATGACAGGAAAACGTTTTCTTCAAGGTGGATTTCCTCAAGTCGTGTTAAGTTTTCGAATAATTTCATCGGTATGAAAGAAAGCGAATTGTTTGATAGATCGAGATATTTCAATATACCAAGATCTGAAAATGCACGACCATCTATCCCGAACATGCCATTGTTTTTCAGAGTCAGCTCAACAAGAAAGTACTGATACCTTAAATAATCATTCCAGAGAAACTCGATGTGGTTATCTGTCATGTCCAATTTTTCAAGACCATACACATTGTGAAGTATAGTACGATCTATATCCCTGTTCAAATTGTTCAATACTATAGTTTTTAATGCACCATTCATTTCCACGTGCGATGCTGAAGACAGGCTATTCTCCCCCTGACTCAGTTGGAACCATCGTCTGTTCATTAGTTTAGCCACAGGTACAATTTGTTTAATGCAGCTTGGGTTCAGTGCAGTATAATGTTTAGACCATGGAAACGTGATATTTTCTTCAACGGTCACGTCTTCAAACACGAGCTGTTGCAGATCCGGGAATTCTACGGGTAAAACCGAGATGAATGAACCCGGCAAATGACTAATGGTTTGGTTATTCGAAGACATAAATGTGAGAGTGAAGACATGAGCGAAATGTCCACGGCAAAGATCTATCAATGAGTTATTAAAGTTGAAATAGTTTCCATTCGAAGAAATTGATAATGCGATAACGCTTTCAACAAATGTACAGTCACTATCCGTTGATGTTGGAGTTAGAGATGTGTCGGCCACAGATAATGAAAATATTTCCGCAACCCGAGCAAATTTATTGAGAGAATCTGTTGACAATGTCACTTGTTCTAACTGTAAGTGAACCACGTACTGTGATGTGTTATATATACTCACTGTATCCGTGTCAAAAGATATTCCCGTGAGTTCGCTGCTTGTAAAAGCAAGTTCTAGGAAAAACTCGTTACATGAGAGTGATGCTGATTGTTTCAGGAGCTGTACTTTAGCGTATATATCGGCAACATTGACAACACACATTCTACCTGCAACGTATACCCTGATTATCGCGTTTGGCTGCCAGGTGCCAGACTCGCCGAACGAGACTCTCTTCTCAGCTTGTTCCACTTCATAGTCCGAGCACTTCTCGTCCAGCACCTCACATTTGCTTGGTAAACAAACAAGCAAAGTAAGCAATACTGAATTCAGTTTCATTTTCTTTCTGAAATGATAAACGAATACGTCAGATAACACAGGTCCCAATCTTATGAAGCGTTTGAATTGAGTCTGAGGTCGTTTTAAAGCACTTGATTTGAGCTTCGTGTGCACTTGTTTGGTCAAATTTGAGCGTTAGCACAAATCTGGCCATTCAAATGCTAGAAAGGGATCTCGGATTCGACTGAATTGGACGCAGGACAATGTCTGAATGGTTTAGAGATGAGTCTGGTTTATAAAGATTTAGGAGCAACTTTTGAAGAAGTTGAAAGGGAAAGTGCTCAACACAAGTATGAGCCTGGTTTATTTTTTTCACATTAAGCGGTCGCCGTCCTTAGATCGCGATATGTCATTGTGTCCTCTTTGGCGGTTTGGCGAGATAGTAGAACATATGTTTTTTGACCTAGAAATTGTTTCGATTTGCTGAAATTCTCGGTTTTAGGAGGTCAGATTATCGAAAATAACAAATTGTATTAGTCTAACGCCGTAACATGTGACCACAGGGACCAGACACGATTGCTTTTTGGGAGAAAAAATTATCAGAAGATATACATAGAGACTCTATATATACTTTCTGACCTTTGTTTGTAAGGTAAACATGCGAATTTGTTAATGGTACGGCAATGATTTGAGAAGAAAACAGCTTTGATCGGTGTCAAAAATGAATATCTATGGAACAGTATGACTGTCATGCTCGATATTACCGCCTAAACAAGCGTACATTAGTGGTCAATGCTGTGTCGGCTATGATCGAAACCCTGTCCTCGGTGATTTCAGTGAGTAGACGCAGTTTATATTGAAAGAGCATGCTTACAGTTGGCTTTATGTTATGTTTTTATGGAAGGGTATTAATTATGTTAGCTGGACAGAAATGCAAAAAGAGTGCCGTTTCATCAATTATTATTCATGAAATACCCGGTTGTGTCGAGATAGGGTGAGAATATACTGACGATCAGTTGTACCCCTTGTCTCTATATATACCTTCTGACAATTTTTGTCTCTCTCAAAAATCAATCGGGTCGGGTACCTGTGTCTTGAGCTACCCAAAGTGGGAATGAGAAGGTATCACTTTTAAAAACAGTCGTTTTACATGTATAATAATAAACTAATATTTAACCTCGGATATTTAGACTCAACACAAACGATTTATAACCCTGGAGCATATACTCAACGAAAGTAGAAGTGTCCCAAATTATGACATCCATTCCGATTTCGACTTGACATATTGATGAAAACATCTTAGAATAAATTGGCATGTTTACTAGTAGAGTCGAAACTCGACACATCGAACTCGCATAAATCAAATAAAATTTAACAAAGTTGAATGTCGGTCCCAAGTGTCCGGAGAATAAGTGAACATTTGAAGGACACCGAGTAAGTGGAACTGTCCGGAGATTACAGTGTAGACTCGGGAGTAATGTGCACCAAGTGATCAACCAATTAGAAAGTGTGTGGGGTTGTATCACGTGACCACGCTATGCTCTACCGCTCCGCTCTACAGAATTAGACTGTAAACAAAGAACTTTATCGAGAAAGTTATTTGCAACGATTATCAAGTTGATTGATTTTGTGAAAATATAGCCGTCATTTAAATAAATGACATTTCCGCTAAGAAGTAGTTTGTTTATAGTTTCATCCATACACATTATAGAAACCTGTAACCAGAAAAGGACAGTTATGGTGGTTGTCGCAGAGGACGATTCAAATATATTAGTATTTCATAAGTTTAAATTCGAAACCTCGATCTCACTTAAGTCAAGCATACCCATATGTCAACGTTAAAACGTGGCTTAGCCACGTTTTAACTTTGAAATATGGTTATGTTATAACAAATGTTATAAAGAAACCAATTACTTTTGAATGTTTTCATCCCTCAAACTCCAAATGCATATTTCCAGTTCCCAAATATGCCTCGTCAATATTTACTATTTCGATGGTGTTCCTTTTATATATCAAAATATTGCAAAAAGACAAACAGTGCAGACCTTGGTCAGAGGTATTCTTTTTTTCTATGAGAAGTGTACTCTTGCACTTGTGTATTTATAAGCCAATAAAGTGTACATTCGTCGCTAGGGGTAACTAGGTTAGTTAGAAGGTTGACGCAATATTCTTTTTAAGTGTGTAACAATTTTGAGCTTATCAGACTCTGGGTAACTCGGCAACTGATCTTATGAGGATAAGGTTTATCTCTTTCATCACAATATTCAAGCCAAATGAATGCCAATATACAGTAAACCTCTCTAATACGACCACTACATTCTGTTAGTTATTAGGTGTTTACGAAAGATGAATCCTTAAAGGAATGTGCCAGTGAAACAGAAAGCTCATTTAGTATCGATTATAAATCGATAATCAGTTGATAGAGGTATTCGAATATCGATACATATTTCCCTTGTTCGATCCCAAGACTATGTTTTAGGCTTTGTCGATATTTATATAAACTGAAAGACTTGGGATGTACATTTTGTATAACTTGCTACGGTCTTGTTCAAAACCATAAGTCGGGCCTTGCCAAACAAATTAAGTAAAATAACTATGTAAATGTACAGTGATGAAGATGGTACTAAATCCCGTTTAAACGAAACGCAATAAAATCATGGAGGAATTAAACCCTTGAACATGTGTTTTTGACTTCTGTAACCGCATGATTTTTATATATTATACAAAATAACAAAAAATAAAGATAATAGAATTGAATTGAAAAAAAAACTGAAAAAAAACCCCAACATCAATGCACCTGGTTTGGTTGATGACTGGATTAACCCTCTCATTACTGAATACCAGTAACATGATGACTATTGCAATTGCAAACAGTTGTAATCCAGACCAGGCTGCAAAAATGTCGGATTCATAGAGTATGTCTCTTGAAATATAGTTTACCCCTTTTTCAAATTAAGCTCTTTATGACACATTTTACCTTTTCTCCGCATGATGATCATCAGAGAGAGAGACAGACATTCATACAGAAAGATGGAGACAGAAAAGAAGAAGCGAGAGACTGACAGACAGAGATAAGAGAAAAACAGACAGACGGAGAGACAGACAAGAGGCAAACAGACAGTGGCAGAGAAATATAGACACACACAAGCTTCGTAGGTAAACGAAAAAATACGTTTTTCTCTCATTTTCAAAACCTCACTATACTAACAATTTATAAGCTATCGCCTCAAATTTTGTACTACGCGTAAGATCATTGTCTAATAAAACATCTGTATTAAAATTTATAATGAAAAGATGACATTAAAAGCATTTCTATTAAACACCAAACTTCGTAGGTAAACGAAAAAATACGTTTTTCTCTCATTTTCAAAACCTCACTAAACTAACAATTTATAAGCTATCGCCTCAAATTTTGTACTACGCGTAAGATTATTGTCTAATAAAACATCTGTATTAAAATTTATAACGAAAAGATGACATTAAAAGCATTTCTATTAACACCTAACTTTCGGAAAAACGTTGTTTTCTAGCCGCCAGCGAGCGCCGCTGATTGACCGATTTTGGACGACACGATAAATCGCGAGCCGGCCGGATACTTCTCCAGGGTATACTTCTTCCATGATAAAATGTAGAAAAAACCACAACATTTTCTTTAAACAAAAAACCACACAAATCAAACGATTTATTTTAATCTGAGATGTCAGCAGGTTTGATCTTGCTCCAAACCATTTGCTACGAAAATCATTGTTTAGCATAAACGGGTTTATCGGGAAAAAATGACATCTTCTCCACTGTAAGCCTACTTGTGCATTATAGCTCCTGAGATGAACATATTATATAAACAAAGAACTACGTGTATAATTACCTTAGGAATATTGTGTTGATGATTCGCTATGTCTTCTTTGTAACTTCCCCCGCGCTAGTTCCGTGTTTGATAAATGAAATCGAACGTAAATTGTTCTCCAATAAAACTTCTCTGAGCTAGGCTACTGTCCAGTATTGAATAAAAGTGGAGCTCATTTCAGACAGTTAGCTGATAACTACTGAGCTTAAGCATTATAAGGTGCGTTTAAGGGGCCTAATCGGATGTTTAAACAGTCTGCAGTTGAACTGAACGCCAACATCTGATTATGATGCAAAGCTGCAAACTATGTGCAAATACAGCTTATCCTTATATGCCCGAATTGGGTATAAACATTATTTACAAACAGTGTACATACCAAGATCAGAGGGCTCCTGGAGGAACCCTTTAACGAGAGTCTGTACTGTTTGTCATATTTTAAAATAGTTTTGAGACAACTTCCTCAAGAATCAATGTAAGTTGGTTAAATATCAGAAAACAGATTAGATCTAGTCCATTTTAAAAATTCCGCTTTGTAAGGGTAACGTTTATTCAATGATAATGCTGCACCAGGGGTAAATTAACTCTTTTTTTAATGCTCAGTAATTTTATCGTCTGCAACACTTGTCGTCTGCTACTGTTCTAAAATTAGATTTTTTTTCGAAAAAATATTAATCGGACAATAAGGTCAGAGTGTAAAACAATTTGAATCCTGATGAGACGCCGCGTGACGCGGCGTCTCATCTGGATCCAAATTGTTTGCAAAGGTAATCACAGTTTCGTTGCTAGCATAATATTTATAAAGAATTCATAGGACCGGCTGGATGCTGACATCATTCCATACAATGTCGGCGGTTACTAGGATTTAAATGTCGTTATCTTTTCCATCGCTATGACAAACTGTCGGAAATATTTACATAAGAATTCCCCAGGACTGATCCAGGTAAAAGTACAAGTATAAAACACTGAAATGAATCATAGCAACCATTCATATATATGTTACAGTCAATCTGTGTAATCAGTCATTACACGTAATGACTAGTCAATCTGTGAAATGACTTTCGCACATAGTCCTTTAATGTTACAACTTATGATAATTACACAATGACATTTTTCAAAGCTCAAAAAGTTCATGCACAAAACACTACAATCTCACTACAAAACCACTCAATTTGTCAAAATTATTTTAAAAAGTAAAAATAAACAAAATTTAGCCTGTAGCTTTACATGAAAATTATTCAATTTTTCCCTATTTACAGCGTTCAAGGTCTTAAACATCATTTCACAAATTGACTGAAATAAGGTGTGAAATAAATGTGGTGTTTTGTGCAGGAAATCTTTGAACTTTTAAAAAACATCATTTTCTATCATCATAAATAGTATCATTAAAGGACTATGTGAAAATGTCATTTCACAGATTGACTAGTCATTACGTGTAATGACTGATTACACAGATTGGCTGTAACATATAGACGTATGGGTAGTCCACAGCATTTGATTCAACTTGTACACAATCAGGTACCTCATCAAACATCATACAACAATACAATACAAACATACATACATGGTCACTGCAGTTTATGGTAATTAGTAATATAATTTCAAACTTGGCATAATACAATTAAAGTATAAAGCACATAGAAAGCGTTGTAGAAAGCCCTGTACTGTACAAAGCACTGTAGATCTACATCTACTGTAATTTATGTAGCCTACTTTATCTATAAAATATTAACAAAGTTATAATACTGTTAGATCTACCAATTCTAACATGCCTTATGTAGGAGAATGAACTGTGCAATTTTGCAAATAAATTAGACGATTAATGGGGGCCTACCGCATTACAGAGTTATCCCAAGTTTCCTCTAGAGTGAACTCCCCTGATAACGGTCGAGTTGTTTCCGGTTAAAGACCACGCAATACTGACTGTATAACGATAAGGAAAAGAATAATGAATTCTGTTTAAAATGCTATTTTGCAGTATAACAGCTATATATTTCGAAAATCTAGGCCTGTTGCACAGTAAAATGTCAACAACTAGCCTTACATTGACACTTTTTTAAAAAAAATCATCTGAAAAATACTGATTTAATTCACAAATGAATGCGATGTTTAATCTTTAAAACCAACTTTCAGATGCAGTTTAATTTGTTTTAGTTACCATTTCAAAAGGATTGTGCACGCGATAAGAATTAAAAGAAAGGAAAGATTGTGACAAAAGTGCATGTAGATTTTAGTTTTCTTTCAGCGTTACTTATGTCCTAAGTAAAGCAGTCATTGTCTTAATTTAAGCGATCTATTAATTTTAGTGAATGTTTGCAAAACCATTTGCGTGCTGATCGCGACTTCACTGGTGTGTTTTTTCTTGCAAACAACTTGGATCTAGATCAGACGCCTGGTAACACGGCGTCTGATCTGGATCAAAACTGTTTGACGCTCTTCTTAAAGTTTCGTTACTTAATAGTCGTACAAATCTTTAATTAACAAATCTTGCAGACGACAATTTCGCGACGGACAATATCACCGCAGGTTAATATTATATTTCTTTCATCCTAGTACAATCCAATATTACGCAACTGTTCATTGGGAATGACTTTTAAAAAAAAAGATATGAAGAAGTTTTGCTAGATTTTCTAAATATTTATCGATAAATCAAATAGACGTTTTCTAGATCTATAATTTTTTTTATCAAGTACATGGTATTGTATAACAACAAACTATTAATCTGGATCAAAACTATTTGTTCCTAGGAGAGATATTGCAAAAGGTTAAGCCTGTGGTTAAGTACAGGTCTGCCATATCACACGTCCCAAAGGAATGTGACATTACGTAACCTTAAAGGACAGAGGAGCCGCACTTAGCATGACGAGAATGATTATACAATCACAGCATGATAGACTTCTTCAACAAGCCGACAACTTATGCAATGCATATCTTGGTATTGCTCTCCACGGGGCATATAAAGCTTACTTGAACATGCGTTTTAACTACTGTTACCCGCATGATATTTATGATACAGATCACAAAAATAAAAATTAATAGATATAAATAATTATAAAAAAAATCACCAGGATTTGTTGATGACTTTGTATCAACCCTTTCAACGCTGAACACCAGTAATGATGGCTATTGCAAACAGTTTTAATCCAGATCAAGCTGCAAAAACGCAGGATTCAATGAGTATATTTCAAAATGAAAGTAAAGCATGCTGCATGTGACCTATAGTTCTATTAGGTGTTTGAAACTCAAAACTTTATTACGGTTTAACTTTTACCCGTTCAATATTAAAAACAAATCATTTAAAAAAAAGTTTGAATCCAGACCAGATGCAGCCTTCAACTCTGGCTGTTCTGTAGCAAAACTGTTTGACGCTTATATACATGTTTTAAGTCAAAATGCATCAGGTTCGGAACTTAAGAAATGAACCAGGCAGTAGTTGATCTTTTTAGAATACCATCTACCCTTTAAGGTGTTAACCCTTATTCTGTTATTTGCACAATTGAGACATTTTGAAAACAGTGTGGACTCAGATCAGACGGATTCTGTCAGAAGGAGATTACACCGTGTGTGTTTTTTTTATATATATATATATATAAGATATGTCTAACAGCCTTCTTGGACAAAACTGTCCTTAATTTATAAGCCAGTGTAATAGTTTAGATGGTAGATATTCATAAAAGGATAGGGTTAATAAATATATATTCTTCAGGAGAAGGGTTAACCAATTGCTCCATAAGTAAACTTTTACACATTTAACCCATTCCTCCACTAAAGAAAATTGTTTCATTTTAAACAGCCACGATATTGACCATTAGAAATATTTACTATCCCGCAGCATTTGACAGATTAAAGCAGGATGAAAGCAAAGCAGAATGTGCCTTAAGGAATATTCGACTTTACTTTTCAGTCTGCTTGAAAAGTCACGGACACCTGTCTTCAAAACTAGCAACAGGCTATGGGGTAATGAGCTAAGACAGATGATGAAGTCATGACGTCAGTGAAAGAGTTAAAACTTTAATTACAAAAAAAGTCACAGTTATGTGTATCAGGAAAAATAATGTTTCTATGACGTCCATGTAAATGGGATTTTAGAATATAATAATAAATCATGATGCAAACTTTTAGAAGTTTTATTGTTGACAGTTTATTTCACCAAGGGGATTTTGACTACCCTAGCTGTCAGTTTTGGACCAAGGGGGTTTTGAGCGGTTCCCGAATTTGTATTTTGTACTGAAATGCCGCCTAAGCCCTGTCGAAATGGCTAACATCCCATTTATGAATCTGAATCATGGTGAGAGATACGAATTGTACGATTGTTTAATAGAATCTATAACCAAACAATAGGACATTAAATAGAAAAAACGTTCGGTAGGTGTTTTTCCCGATTATATTTCCATATTATACAAATGTACTTCCGTGTTTTGAGTTTGCGCACGCAAACAAGCCGAATATGTCAAAATACACGGTAGAAGATAAAGGATTAACGATAGACTCTTTAACCGGAAACGACTCCTCATCAAAGGGGCGCTACTCTTAGAAGCCTCACCATGCGGAGTAACTCTGTATATCGGTAGGGCCCCATTGATTTTTGTGGTTGTTAAAAAGATTATGATTCATACAATGTAATATAACACTGACATGGCATACACCATTAACAAACAAGGCTCCAGATAAGGGAATTATTTCAAAACTTAAAATCTTTATTTGTGCATTAAACCCTGTGGTGTCACTATACATTTGAATTGTCTTTTCGAGACAATCAAAATGAGTGGTAACACCATAGGATTTGGTGCTGAAAGGAGTGAAACATGTTATTTGTTTAGTTTACTCCCTCTTATATGGGGCCCTGTATGCTGGTCTATGTCCAATTACAGTTTTACAAGATATGGACTGTGAGTGTAAAATTTAGAGACACAGACAGACACACTTACTGTTTACTACACTGGGCTGATGCAATTATGCTTCTATTTTAAGATATGACATCTGAAATCTTTTTATAGATATAAAGAGGAAGCTAGGTGTTTTGTAATTGTTCACTACCAATTTGTTTTAATTGTTAACTATTTGTACACATTTACCATACATTAAAAGCAATATTATATATAAATGGCCTCAAGTGAGTTAAACACAATCGTGTGGTTTCATCATTATTTACAAGAGTGAAGTACAGCAGACTGTTGTATCTGTACATTTGTGTATGCTATAGTTTGTTTCAAGAAACTCTATGAATGAAGTTTGATATATAGAACAATAGATTAATGTGAGGATCTCATACCAGTAGCTAGGCTATGAGTTAAATTATTGTTTTGTTTTGCATTTCTGTACATGATAGTTTTGCATTTTAAATAAAAGTTACTGTTTCAATTGTATACTTGTATTTTTTGCTTTTCAATCCAAGATGTTACAATTCTTTGAAAACCTCAATTTCATTCAATTTTGCACACCCATCTATATAGCTTTAGTTCAACCACTCATTCCGCTGAATATCTTTTTTAAAGATAGTTCTTGTTTTCTGTATTTTATAACATTGCGTTTTGTTTAAATTGGACAGAATAATATCTTCCCTGTGCACTGGGGGTATTCTTTATGGTATCAGGGACCATATATGGTCCCTGATGGTATGGCCAAAAACTATATACCATCCCTTTCATGTATATTCATGGGAATGATCAACCTGACTCTGATCGATATCATAAATTTAGAATTATACTGTTCACTTGTGAATATGATTATAAACAGCTTGGAGCTGTCTAGTCGCCGATCGAGTTGATAGGCAATCGCGATCAGGAGCAAAACTGTCATTTTTCAGTAAGAACAGGAAACTGTCAGAATTCTACGAGCATAAGATGAACTTTTGTTAATTGCACCATTTTTGCTATGGTAAGTTTAGTGATGAGCACCGCAAATTTCCTTGTGAAAAAGGCAAATGCCAGGGGTGCATTCAAACAACACCAGCTTATCTGTATCATCCTATAAAGGCTTTTACACGACGGGTTCTGAAAATTGAGATTTAATAACTTTTTTCTCTTTAAGAATTTGTATGTTTGACATGCCTATTTAAGTTTTATGTCGATGCTAAAATTTTATGTACAATAATTTGTTAAATTTATGTTAAATTATATTTTGAAAAAAATCTAGTACGGGTGGGGTTCGAACCCACGCGGACATTCGTCCATTGGAACTTAAGTCCAACGCCTTAACCACTCGGCCACCGTACTGCATGACGAGGTGCGTAGATAGTCAAGACTTATTCATGGCCTGCGTGTATCGATTTAAGGAAGAGCGAATAGACCTTCTAAAAGATCAATAGAAACTATCATCTACTATTTTAATCGCCATATATAGTAAAATAACGAAAACCAAAGTATCAGAAAGGGTAAAACTCACCATATTTACTTCCGTGGTGACGATATACAAGCGAACGTAAACAACAGTCGGTATCCAAGATGGCGGCGATCGGATAACATTCAGTCGTGTTACCGTAGATTTATACAGAACATGCTTTTACTTGTTCACTATTTGGAATTTTTGACAATTTATTGATACTGTAATAACCAGTTTCAAACAGCTAATGTATTTTGATTGGTTAAAATAGTAAACTTTGGTCGTGAAACGTTCGAAAGTGAAGTCGAAGTGTCAGATCATTCAACACAAAGGTTGACTTAAACAATACAGCTGTTATAGATGATCAGCCTCATGGGGAACTGTATTTCCTGCATAAAACAAAGGCGCCAGCCAAAGAGGTAAATATATCGCATTTCCTGGCTATTCTGTCGTCGAAATTTCCCAAATTCAAGGAGCATAAACATGGATGGTGTTGTTTCGATCCTCTCACGTTCGTACTCAGTCAAGTTCGGCCCTATTTTCTTTTTCAAGAGAAGTTATTAGATTTCTCTATGAAACTGACATCATTGTCACCATAAGGCTGCTATAAAAATGTAATTATTTGGAGCTTCCTGGCTATCTTTCATTCTGCTTCAAGCAGCAACCTTTGAGAATTTTGCAGCAGTTTCTTCATGTCATTTACCGGTATATTGAATTTAAAAGGAAAATGTATTACATGATATTATTATTCATGAAAGGGAAATATATAATTATATGTGAGGAATGGGGACAAAACTTATCCTCCAAAACACTGAAAAACTGAACACACTGACAAGTTCGTGATTGTGAAAAAGTTTGAAAATATTGCATAGGATTTAGTGATCGATTAATTAAAGAAGTTTTTGTGACATATTTTTGTGTTTTGTTTATTTTACCAGATTGCTGTTTATTGATTTCTTTCCAGACCCATTAAAGTGGCAATTTTAGGCCTTGACAGTGCTGGCAAAACTACAATTACTAAAGCGTTAAAAGGAGGTTTGTATTCACTATTGTCACAGTCTGTAGGGTTATCACACGTTTTATGGTGACCTGGTAGGGTGCCTGGCTGTGAACCTACCAACCTGGGTTTGATCCTTTGTCTGAGCGGGTATGATTCTTTTTAAGAACACCCGGTTACAGTTGGTGTCAAGGAGATATCTTTGACTGTATGTGCTCCCAGTTCGACCCTCAGTCATTCTCATATTTCAATTATGTTTGTGTTGAAGGGGTGGGGGAGGGGATCCTGGTCTGAGTGGGTATATTTTTCTGTATAAGAATACCCTGTTACAGTATTTTAAGATGCTGAGACCCCTGCATAGCTACACAGTTTTGATACCCCCGAAGGGAGGCATTTAGTTTTTGAACTGTACACGTCTGTCTGTCAGTCCATCCAAAAAATTTAACAATTCTCGTAACCATCTTATTACTGAATTGAATTATTTCATACTTGGATACAACACCCCTTGGTACAACACCTTTCAGCTGACATAAACTGTTTTGACCTTGACCCCTTAATGACCTTGACCTTGAGGATCTAATTTTCAAAAAACTAACATTGACCAAAACTTCCTTACTAGTCAATGGATTTACTTCAAACTTTCAGCTGACATAAACTTATTTGATCTTGACCCCTCAATGACCTTGACCTTAAGGATCTAATTTTTTCAAAATCTTTACCATTACTCATAACTTCCTTATTATTCAATGTATTCAATTACTTCATACTTGGACACAACACCCCTTGTGACAAGACCTTCAGCTGACGTATACCTGTTTGACATTGACCCTTCAATAACCTTGACCCTTAGAATCAAATTTGACAAAAAACTTTGCCATTGCTCATAACTTTCTGATATAAATCATGATATATAAAATAATAGGTCAAAGCATCAGTTCGAGGGCATTGTCATCTTACGGTGTCAGTTCTTATATTTCTTCCCCATTTGACGTTGTACAGGAATGTAAGGCCCTTGTTACAAGGAAATTGAAACATGTAACTTGTTTTATATAACTTATAAGCATTTAAGTTTTCAAGGCAGGTGGCAATTTAAAGAAGAAACTTTCTGTGTCACTTAGTCTGCTTTAGGAGCCATTTGATCATGATCTGAACTGTTTGCTATCTTACAATAAATGGTAAAAATCAACTCTTTAATACTAGTCAAAAATGACTTAATTGGAAACTGAAATTTTCAGTTTGAAGTTTCTGGAGTTAATAAGTTAACCCATAACCCATAGCCTGTTTCTTGTATTGAAGACATGTGACTACTTAAAGCAGGTTGAAAATAAAGTAGAATGCACTTTAAGGCATATTCTTCTTTATTTTCAGCCTGCTTTAAGGTACCACTTGCTAGAATATAGAAAATATTTCATATAAGTGTTCATTACTGCATAAATTGGAACTATTTTCTTCTGTGAAAAATTAAATAGGTGTAAAAAGGTATATTTACGGGGTAATGGGTTAAAGCACAAACATATTATGAATGCTAAATAAGTTGGACATATAGAATATAGAAATCATTTCATATAAGTGTTCATTACTGCATAAATTGGAACTATTTTCGTCTGTGAAAAATTAAATAGGTGTAAAAAGGTATATTTACGGGGTAATGGGTTAAAGCACAAACATATTATGAATACTAAATAAGTTGAACATATGGGATTTTCCCTGATGGTTACACTATCAACGGTATGGAGGAAAGTTTGAAATCAGAGCTAAAGATATGGTGCTTATTTTAAAAAATAAAATCCATATCATGCCTCCACAAACCCTACAATGTCATGTATGTTGTAACCATACATTAGAATCGTATCAAAGTGTGATTCTAACATGTGGTCACAATATAGGGTTTGGTTTAGGCATAAAATAGAAACAAATGGAAATGAGTTGTTTATGCACTGTTAACTTGAGCCCTGTTTGAAACCATTTGAAATCTTGACCTTGACCTTTTTGCAGATGATCTGGATACAGCACCTACCATAGGCTTCTCCAAGGAAGAAATAAACGTGTCCAACTATGAAATCACCATATATGATCTCGGAGGCGGGAAGAAGATTCGGGGAATATGGAAGGAATATACTACAGAAATCTATGGAGTTATCTATGTAGTAGACTCCAGTGCCCAGGAAAGGATGCCAGAAGTGAAGGAGAACCTCAAAGCTCTGTTAAGCAACAACGAAGTGAAGGAAAAGCCTTTATTAGTGTAAGTCTAATTGATAGCAGATCTCGCTGTAGGGAGTAGATTAGATTGTGACAATTCAGAGTCTGAATTCCAGACATTCGCTCCTTTTTGGATAACTCATTACCCCATAGCCTGTTTCTAGTTTAGGTGAAAAGTAGCCACTTAAAGCAGGTTGAAAATAAAGCAGAGTGTGCCATAAGGCACATTCTGTTTTACTTTCAGCCTACTTTAAGCTACCATCTGCTGGGGGTAAAGAAACTACTTCTTTTGGTGCATACTCATGTTTGTATACAGTGGAACTATTTTATTCAGTGTAGGAATAAATCAAATGTGTAAAAAGGCATATCTATGGGATAATCAATTAAGGCAAAGCAAATATTGTGACTATTCTATAGATTTGTGTCTTTGAGACAAAACTATTGAAGAGTCACATTGTAGAGTTTGAAGGTGTCTAAAAAACAACACGGCAAATGTAGGTAAGAGACAAAGAGAAAGTAAACTGAACTGAAGGCACATTCTGCTTTACTTTTAACCCTTTACCTTATAGAAGCGCCTTTTAGCGCATTCTGTTTAATCATCCGCGGAAGAAAAAAATTCCAATCTATACAGTCATGAATATGTATCAGAAAAAATATTTTCTTAATTCTAGCAGATGGTAACTTAAAGCAGGCTGAAAGTAAAGCAGAATGCGCCTTAGGGCGCATTCTGCTTTACTTTCAACCTACTTTAAGTAGTCACCAATTTTCAAAACTAGAAACAGTCTATGGGGTAAAGGGTTAACCTACTTTAGGGAGTCATCTGTCTTCAAAACTAGAAACTTTGGGGAATGGGTTAAACACAGGTTTCTGCTATAAAGTAATAAACACCACAAATACAGGCAGTTCGTTCAGTAGTCAATATAGCAAGTGTACTAAACTATCCTAACTAGTAGTAACTACATGTAGTATTTGTCCATGAAACAAGTCTTGTATACACATGAAGATTCACTGATCCTTTACTTTTGTTTTTAACAGTTTGGTTAACAAGGTAGACCTGGAAAACCATATGGATGAAGTAGACGTGATGGAGGGATTGGGACTTGAAGATCTGGTTAACATAAACAAGTGTCCATCCAAACTGGTAGGCCAACAGCACATCCCATCTCTCTTCCTCTCATTTTCTCTCTCTCTCTGTTTGTCCATATGTCTGTCTTCTACCATCTGTAGACATAAACTTGTCCATGCAAGTCCTCCTGTATTTCATTCCAGGGCTCCAGATAAGGTGGGTATTTAAAAAATTAAAATCTTTATTTCTGCATTAAACCCTATGGTGTCACTACTCATTAGAATCGTCTCGAAGAGACGATTCTAATGAGTGGTAACACCATAGGATTTGGTGCTAAAATGAATGACAAAATGTTGGATTCGTTCAGTTTACCCCCTCTTATCTGGAGCCCTGATTTCATTCAAAATTCATCAGACTTTCCAGGCTTTTGAAGTGTCTTTTGATGTTTCACATGCTGTATTATTTTCAATTTGGACCAATTTTGCAAGAGGTTATGTCCCGTTGACATCAAATATTGAGATAGTATCAGGTATGTAGGCCAAAAAGGTACCGGTTAGTAAACTTGTGAAAAGGTTGTGAAGGTTGCAAAAGTTTTACTGTGTATTATGTATACAGTTTAAGCTGTATTAGCCACTCTTAAATGTTTCATTTGTTTATACTAAATTTATAGCCTATATGACAGGTCGCAGCATAAAACAGGGCAAAAGTAATGCAAAAAGCTCTTGCCTTAAATTGTCACATGACTTTAAAGATTAACTTATCCAGTGATAGCTTAACTCATTGACCTCTACAGGCTAGTGATGAGTTATACCCAACATTTACAGAGTACCTGGGAAGAGTACATCATCATCATCATCATCATCATCATCATCGGTGTTTAGATTAATGTGCAGGTGCAGGAGCGTCATCCACATCAGTGGGCCCCCTACCAGGTAGCTGGCTGGCTGCACACATAGCAGATCTCACATTAGATCTCCACACATCCCTATCACAAGGGTCGACTTCTGAGAGCTTCCACTCTCGTCTGTCTGTCTGTGCCAATGTCTTCCATGTCATTTTTGGCCGCCATGGTCTTCCCTCAATCTGACACTTGTCTTATTCAAACAATGTAAACCCTCTGATCAGGGTGAGGGTATGAACTGTTTATAATTTTGAAATATATGGTAAAAACAACCTTGAGTAGTCAAAATAGACGACCAGTCGACACAATTGTTTCCTGTATTGAAGATAGCAGGTTGAATATAAAGCAGAATGCACCTTAAGGCACCCTCTGCTTTACTTTCAGTCTGCTTTAAGCTACCATCTGCCAGGATACAGAAAGTATTTCTTATGACTCCAATATATGACTGTATGAAATGGAACTATTTTCATCAGTGAAGGAATAATTAATTAAAGGCAAAAAAGGGCCTATCTATGATGAAATGTGTTAATACATTTTGGACTGTATATCTTGTAGGAAATGTGCTCAGCCATAAAAGGTACAGGTAAAAAGATGGACGTCAACATCAAGAACGGGTTACAGTGGTTTTGTAGTATTTTAGACCAGGTGTATGACGAGCTCAAAGTCCGTGTAGACAAGGACGTAGCCATTATGAATGAGAGACAGCAGAAAGAGAGAGAAGAACGAAGAGAAAGAGTGAGGAAAATCAGAGAAGAAAGGTAAGTTAAAAGGATTTTCGCTTTCATGCTGCTGTAAGCAGCCACCTGTCTTAAGCCTTTACCCCATAAATAGGCCTTTATACGCCTTTAATTTATTTCTTCACTGAAGAAAATAGTTCCAGTTTATACAGTCATGAGTATGTATGGTAAGAAACAATTTCTAATTTCTAGAACATGGTTAGCTTATAGCAGGTTGAAAGTAAAGCAGAATGTGCCTTATGGCGCATTCTGCTTTACTTTTAACCTACGTTAAGTGGTAACCTTTCTTCAATACTATAAACAGGCTATTGGTTAATGGGTTAAACCTTTACGGTACTCCGACGATACATATTTTTACGTATTTAATTTATACATCCACTGAGGAAAATAGCTTGTATAGTTATGAATATGTATTATAAGAAATAATTTCAATATTTTAGCAGACTAAAACTTAAAGCAGGCTTAAAGTAAAGCAGAACCTTAAGGCGCATTCTGCTTTACTTTCAATCTGCTTTAAGATGTCTTCTGTCTTTAAAATTAGAAACAGGCTAGGGAGTAAAGGGTTAATATCCCAAAAAAGGAGATTGTACAATTTTGATAAATTCTTGCAAAATAAGCATTAATTGTCACAGTCTATTGAAATGTGGAAAAAAACCCAGATAATTTATTCATAATACAGAGTACAGACAAACTTGTATTATGGCACCTAAGATTCCTAGCATTGAGGAAGTGTAGAAATAATCATAGCCAGTGGACTTCTGAATGCCTTCTAGCCTTTTCATGGTGTTGTTATTTTCTGCATTTGATTGGGAAAATGATAACCTTTAAACCTGCATTGACAGCTAGATTATGTTAATTGTGTTTAGGGAGAAACAAGAGAAGGAAGTTACAGGCAAAAATGGGTGTACACGTTTTTAACCCTTTCCCCAACTAGAAGCGCCTTTAAGCGGATAGATTTATTCATCCGCTGAAGAAAATAGTTCCAATTTAATCAGTAATGAATATGTATTATAGGGAATATTTTCTATATTATAGCCCATGATAGCTTAAAGCAGGCTGAAAGTAAAGCAGAATGCGCCCTAAGGCACATTCTGCTTTACTTTCAACCTGCTTTAAGTAGTCACCTTTCTTTTAAGTACTAGAAATAAGCTATCAGGTAAAGTGTTAAAGAATATTGGGTTAACAACTGAATTCTATTACAATGTGTTTAGGGAGAAAAAAGAGGAGGAAGAAAGGAAGAGACTGGGTATTGAGAAGGAAGAAGACGAAGATGATGATATAGTGACTGGGGGAGATCCCTTCAAGAAACTCACATCCGAAGAAATACAGAGAAAGGTAGCCACACAGTGTTTCTTCAGGCATATTTGGGTCAAAATTTATCTTTATTCCCTTGCTGACAAGTAAATAATTATCAGTCTTTATCAGTATTCTGCAATAAAGTCAAAATTAGAAAAAAAATCAATTTTATGGAACTTAAAATTCATTTTTTCGACCATAGATACATGCCACATTAGAATCTATTCTTACACATCGTGACAGGTTGCTGAATATAAAGTCTACGAGAGCTTTACAATCAGTATGCTTTAGCAGTCACCTGCCTTGAACACATAAACACCTGTCTGAAAAGCTTGTTTCTAGAATTCAAAGAGTTACTGTTGCATTGAATTTGGTGTATAAAAATAGAGAACAAAATTGGCCTATGAAATCAATGATTGCTATTTGCTTAAAACTGTTACAGTTAGTCAGTCTTTAATGCCATAACCCACTTGCCAGGCACAGGTGCAAGTTGTTTCTGATTCGGGCTTGTGATATTTCCTCAGAATGTGGCATGATTATAACATTAACAGTGAAAAAAGCAGTTTTTGTTAGCCTCGGGCAAGTGATTGGAAAATATTAAAGCAAAGACTGGGTAGTGTTTTATCCTAAACTACATGTATTTGAAATTTCGCTTTGAATTCTTCCGTTATCTCACAAATTTTATACTCTCTTCAATCCATAAATGTATATACATTCACCATTAGTACAAGGAGCTTTCTGTTTTATAGACATATACATGTAGATGTATTCCATAGTTTTTTTTCTTTCTCGTTAGCCATATAATTTTCCATTGTTCATTTTCCACAACTTTTCTACTCATGCCAGCCATATTTTCTCTACATTTACAGATACAAAACTATGAAAACAGACAAAATCAGACATTGACTCTGACTGATATTGAACTTTAGAAATCAGGTTAACATGTTAAAACTAACTCTGCACTCGCTAACAAGGCATTTATGAAGTGATTTTGTCCATAGAGCCCTGGTCAATCCTTTGATTTACTATTTACCTCAAAGCCTGATTTTGAAGACAGGTGACTACTTAAAGTAGGTTAAAAGTAAAGCAGAAGGTGACTTAAGCCGCATTCTGCTTTACTATCAGCCTGCTACATGTATATCTGCTAGGATATAATATAAAAGAAAATATTGCTTATGGTGCATATTCATGACTGTGTAAAGTGGAATTATTTTCTGTAGTGGAGGAATAAATAAAAGATATAGAAAGGCATTTTTACAGGGTAATAGGTCAATAGTGTTAATAAAAAAGAGGGAAAAAGTTTAGATAACTGTCACAGCTAAGTTGGATGGCCACTCAAAATTATTGTACTTAATACTTGATGGACCCGGGCTTTAAACTCATCTCACCGTAATCCAGAGGGCTGATCTAATATTATGGACATCTGTTTTAAACTAACACATGGCTGAATATTGTTCATCTTATCACACTTGTAACACAAAAAAGTAATTGTTTTTTCTTTAAAAATAAGGCGTGAAAAGAAGCGTTACTCATTTCTTATAAACAGTAAAACTTGTGCAATACAGTTTCTGAAATGAAGAATACAGATAATAGCCTAATGCAGGACCAAAAAAAGAAACTGCCTGCTTTACTATTGTCTGTTTTTAGCAGCCACTTATCTTCAAGGATCTCCATGCTCGTTCAAAGAATGACTGTTAAGTGCGAAGCTGACTGTATGTTGACTAAAATCCTAACTTGTTGTATAACTGTTTGCATTAATTTGACACTAACATTCCTATGTTCAGATTCACTGATTGAATCTAACAGACTAACATTACACAGTCATGATGTGGATCACAGGAAAAACAGCAGTAAAACATTGCAAACAGTTACAGTTCAATTACAGTATCTTTATTCGGGGTTACATGGTCATCATTCTCATAACGATACAGGTTTTTTAGCTCACCTGAGCCGAAGGCTCAAGGTGAGCTATTGTGACCGCTCATTGTCCGTAGTACGTCTGTCCGTCTGTCCGTCTGTCCGTCTGTCCGTCTGTCCGTTCACTTTTACTTCAAACGACATCTCCTCTGAACCCGGGGATTGTAGGGCGGATTCAAACTGCTCATGATGTTCCTTGGATGCTTCTCTACAGAAATTGTTAAAATGAAACTTTCAAGTGGACTACTTATTGTAATTTATTTAAAAAAGTGAAAAACTTTAAACAATCTTCTTGTAAAAAACTGCTAGGCCCACAGCTTTGATATTTGTTTTTTAGTATCTCCTGGTGATTCTCTCTCAAAATTGTTAATATCAAAACTAAAACTGACCATAGGGATTCACCATAGGGATTTTTTCATTGCCGCTTTATGCAGGATTCATTGCCGCTTTATTCAGGTTATACTGTTTTACTGAAGGTTTAAGCAGGGTTTCAAGCACCCTTATACTAAATCACCTATATTTGCAAACAGTTTGGATCCAGGTCAGATGCCACATAATGCAGCATCTAATCTGGATCTAAACTATTTGCCACTCATTTACATATTTTCTTATATTTAGAAAATATAAGTTATTATTTTTTACATATTTCACATACAAACATTTGGAGCAGACAACAGTTCAGCATGATAATAGTCAGTTCTCCCTGAGACGGTCTCTTATTGCATAACTGACCCAAAGCTAGCTCTGAACTCAGGTCACTGAGATACATAGCAGAAATTATGATGTCTGCTATTTTATGCTCAAGCACAACTTAGTTCAAGGCATATTACTTTTGGTCTGTCTGTTTGTTTGTTTGTTTATCTTTCTGTCTATCAGTCCACAATTAATTCTTGGCCATAAACAGTATGGATCCAGGTCAGATGCCACATAATGCTGCATCTAATCTGGATCCAAATTTGCCACTCATTTACATATAGTTTCCTATATTTAGAAAATGTAAATAATGATATTTATTAACCTATTAACGCATACATATTCCTTTTTATGTCTTTAATTTATTCTTCCACAGAAGAAAATAATTTCACTTTATACAGTCATTGTTGTCTTTAACAATTGCTTCAAATGACATCTCCTCATATATTGCTGAAAAGATTTCAACCATGTTCCTTGGGTCAAGTTGTTTCAAAATTGTTCAAAGAATTAAAAACAATGTAGAACTCTGGTTGCCATGGCAACCAAGTGAAAAAATAAGGAAATCTTAAAAAATCTTCTTGTCTGAAACTACAAGGGCCAGATCTTAGACATTTGTCACATAGCATCATCTACAGGTCCTCTATCAAGTTTGTACAAACTATGCCCCTGGGGTCAAAATTGGCCCCGCCCCGGGGGTCACAGTTTTACATAGAGTTATATAGTGAAATTTTCCAACGTCTTCTCCTCTGAAAATAATATGGCCAGAGCTTTGATATCTGGCATGGTGACACTTTTAGATGTCCTATACCAATAAGGTTCAAATGGTTCTGGTCGATTGCATATCATCTACAGGTCCTCTATCAAGTTTGTACAAATTATGCCCCTGGGGTCAAAATTATTTTAGTTATTTCCCTTTGTCATATTTTCTTGTCAAGAAGACAACTCCAGTTCTACTGATGCTATTGTAATGAAATTTTATGTATGGAAAGAAACTGATGAGAGAAAATGCCATGCATAAGGGCAGCAATATTTTGTTTTCCCCCTTTGTCATATTTTATTGTCAGGAAAATAACTCCAGTTCTGCTGACGCTAGTGAAATAATTATCATTTACCGGAAATGGAAATAGCTTGATAAGAGGATGTGTCATGGATAAGGGTCATAAGCTTGGCAACAAAATTCACTTTTGTCATGTTTTCTTGTCCGGAAGATAACTCCATTTATAGCTATATTAAAATGTTGTCTTGCCCAGTCAACTTAGGTACAAACTTCAATGTCCTCAGGTGAGCGAATTTAGGGCCATGGCCCTCTTGTTAATGTTTGCTATGAGGCTCACAACACAACATTGATTCATACATGTGAAATCTAACCCTTTCTCTCATGGGAAACTGAACTTCAGGTATAGGTCGTTTGCAGTTCAAAAAAACACGATAAATCTTAGATAATTTTAAAACTAATGGACATATTTAAATTAAAGTTTGCATACACTTATGATGTGTCTATACCAACTCTGACAAGGAAATTCAGAATTTTTGAAAGTCTAACTAAAAACTTTTCTTCTTTGTTTTATATAAATTTTGTGTCGCTGAAAATGGTCAATTACGTGGGGTGTTATTGGCTTTTACCTTGATCATGTTTGTTTATATTGGAGAATATCCCCAGGTAAAATCCGGTGCAAGTTGCTTCTGTCTGAAAGGTGAATCCCGTGCTGATATTGGTTGTTTAGTTGTACAAAATTAATTGTGAGGCCCCATAATCCATTACATTTTTACTATGCCTAAATCCACGAACTCTTCATCAGGAATAAAGAGAATTGCAATTACTTTTCAAACCGAAGCTCTAACATTTCTACATAATTACAGAGCTCCAGATTAAAGAGAGAGAAACTTGAACAAGTCCAACATTTCCCACCCAGTTCAGCACCAAATCCTATGGTGTGACTACTCATTAGAATCGTCTCGAAGAGAGACGGTTCTAATGAGTAGTCACACCATAGGGCTTAATTCAGAAATAAAGATTTAGTTTTGGAAATAATCCCCTTATCTGGAGCTAATATGTATCAATGTTCGAGTTGTATTGCACTTACGTTTACATTACGTTTCCTTTAAACGATAAAATAATAATGGTTTTCGAACTGATCTGGAAACTCTCTGTTGAAAATGTGATAATGGTAAGTTGGTGTAGATCGTCTGGTATGAACATGTTCTTCTGCTATTTATCGCATTTAGTTATTTTGCGTTTTGTTGATAAAACTTTCGTATGAGTGGCACATGCTTCGGATCCTATTCAGATACGAAATGGCTCCGGTGTCCGATTAGGATCTTACATGAGCGCAAATGACAGTATGGTCGGTTAATACGTTTCACGTACCCCAGTCAGGGCCTCGTTCGGTTAGTTGTAAACTGCTATGGTATGCGATGGCTAAACGGTGAGGTGTGCCGGGTCGTGAAAGATAGGCTGTTGAATAACTTGAAATCACCCTTCGGAAAAGTGTCCCTTAGAAGTGTAAACTTTATATAGAAGTTATGAATAAAACTTTTTTAATAATGAAGAGAAAAAAATATTTCTTTTTTGTCAGAGTTAGTATACGGTAGGTATATCATAAATCTATGCAAAATTCCATTTGTCTCCGTTTTTTTGTTATGGAGATATTTGAAAATTATCGTGTTTTTTTGAACTGCAAACGACCTATAGCACATGTTTGTAGTGGTCTGTTTGAAGTTCATTGAGTGTCTGAATGATTAATTTCTTTGAATTCTTTCACACTAAACACTCATATATCTTAAACCATTTCCTCCATAGCCAAAAGTGCACTGACACCGAAGTGACTGCATAAAGCAAAAGTAAAGTACAGCATAAAGCTCTTACAGGGCTTTCCGTGTTACTTTCATTTTGCTTTAAACGGCAACCTTCATTCACTAGCAATGAATATTCTAATTCATATATGTTTCTTATAAGGAGGATTTGATAAATGCACATTGATCTTTTACCCCATAGCTGCTTTGATGACAGTAGACCACATCAAGCAGGTTGAAAGTAAAGCAGAATTCTCCTTAACAAGCAATCTGCTTTACTTTCAACCTGCTTATAGCTATCATCTAAAAAGATACTGCAAATGGCTTATGTGTTTCATGTTTAACCCATTACCCCATAAATACATATACACCTTTTCATACCTTTAATTTGTTTTTTTGCTGTTGAAATTAACTCCTCTTTATACAATCATGAAAATGTATCACAAGAAATATTTGATATATCCTAGAAGATGATAACTAAAAGCAGGCTGAAAGTAAAGCAGAATGTGCCTAAATGCCTGCTTTAAGTGGTTAACTATTGTATTTTAAATACTAGAAACAGGCTATGGGGTAAAGGATTAAGACTTTCTAGCTGGGGACTCCTGCCCTTTATCTAGAAATTATTAGAAACTTAGAAAATTGTATTTATGGAGTAATGGCTTAAGAGGTTTTTGGTTAGAAAGGGTTAACAGTGTTTAACTAACAAGAAAGGGGTCTGTGTGTCAAGATGCATACAAATCACATATGTATTCTATATTTATTTTTGGCTAGCTAGTAGAAGAGTTGTGAGATATGTCTATGGTACTTCTTTCTATCTAACTCTCCTCGTTTTTCCAACTTAAATTATTGAATAATCATTATAACCAGACATAGGAAGATGTATGGTTTTAAGTTAGTTGGAAGAGTCTCTCAGTTATTAAATATACACAAGTTATATTATCCCCATATTATATTAAGTTACTTTCATTAAGTTAAGATTTAGACTGTAGCATTAATTTGCTGGTTGCTAGTTTGTAAAGCACTACACATTTACTGATAATTTTCAGTGAGTTTCGAAAGAAAAAAGTACTGAAAACATGACATAAAAACTGCTCAAATTAGACTGGTAGAAATCTGCTTCATGAAACAGGCAGAGACCCCTGTCTAAATCCATAGAATGCTGAATCCTCAAGTAGACTGACATTTTTTACACATTACCAGTTTATATCAAGTCATAAGGTGTGTGTCTCCACAGTCGTGAAAAGTATAACAAACAGTGTAGATGATGATGAGATAGCTGTATATAGTACATGTAATTTACTGCATTACATGCAGTCGCTACTTCTGTGGCCCTGGGGACATCTCTGTTCACTGTTGTCTCCTTGTATTGCAATATCCATTTACTTTGACTTTATTTGATTTTAGGATGAGAAATACAGAAAAGCAAGAGAAAAAGAAAAGGAAAATAAAAAACGCTTAAAAGATCTTGATGAGCAAGACAGAAGTAATAACACTTTAGTAAACCAGCAGTCACCCGCAAGGAAAAATACTGTGCTAACCGAAGACGATGATGATTTCAGAGCTCCCCTGTCTAACAGGGCAATGTATAGTCTTGGAGTGATAAATGGTGGATTTACTAAACCAGTATTAGGTGAACCAGGGAAGACATATTCAGATGACGAAGAGAATGGAGGTATTCCAAATATGCCACGAGCAGGGAGACAGATGTTACCTCCTTTACAGTCTCCACTGGGTACCAAATTTATGGGCAATAGCCCGAGACCTGGAAAAGAGAAAAAGAAAAATAAGAAAAAACTGAAGCCAGTTGACCCAATATTTGAGGTGAACTCAAATGGGTATCACTACTCTAATGACATTCATGAGGCAGTGAAGGAACAATCAAGCCTCTCGTACTCAAAGATTCATGTGTCAGCTCAGGGCCAGGGGTATGAGTCTGATGACACACTACAGTCTAGAACAGACTCAGTAAGAGGGGGGCGTAAGGCATATGTCACAGAAAATGGTGTGGGCAGTGAAGCCATGGACAATGGCAACAACAAAAAAGGCAAGAAGAAGAAATCCCAGCTGTTCTCAAATGAAGAAGATGAAGATTTCGACACGTTACGGTTGAGTCAGCATTTAGAGGAAGATTCGGAGAGAAGTTTTCGAGAAGAGAGTAAACCTCCATTAAGTCCAGGTATAGTAAATTGTACCTTAGTACAATAGTGTCCTTCTTGGCATACTGTCAATATGGAGTTAATCAGTTTGTGTTTAATCTGATACAACATAAATACACGTTTTTAAACCTTTCATTTCTTCCTCCATTTATGAAAATATTTCCACTTTGAACAGTTATGAATATGTATCATGAGAAATATTTTCTATATCCTAACTGTAGCAGTAGCAGATTGTAACTAAAAGTAGGCTGAAAGTAAAGATGAATTTGCCTTAAGATGCATTCTGCTTTTCTTTCAACCTGCTTTAAGTGGTCAACTATCTTCAATACTAGAAACAGGTTATCATTTAGCCTAAATGTGATAAATATGCTAGAATATTTATTAACCCTTTACTCTGCATAAGTGTCGTAGGACTTCTCAACATAAGCAACAAAAATGATTATTGGTGACAACTTTAAGTAAGATTTAAGTACAGCAGACAGCTGTTTACTTTTATTTTTGCGAAGGAGCCGTCTGTCTTAACCCTTTGAACCCTAGTCCCGCATATATGCGTCCTTTTCAAACAGTGTACATGTGAATAGTACACTTGTCATGTGCAAACAGTGAAGACCCAGATCAGAGGGCTCCGAAAGGAGCCCTCTGATCAGGGTCTTCACTGTTTGTCATAATGCCAAACATTGACAAAAACAACCTTTAAAGTCAGAAATGGACTAGACTAAAATGGAAACTGGAATTGTCCATTTGAGGTTTCAGGGAGGAAAGAGTTAAACACAGTTTTATCTAGGCGATTTTCATGAATGATTATGGGGTAAGAGTTGGAACTGAGGACTAATAAATGCAGACAATAGTAAAGCAGAAAGCTCCTGTAGGGCATACATGTATTACAAAATCAACTTTAGTTTAGAATAAGTTGCAAAATTCTTGTGGATTATTAGGTTCTCTTGTGGATCTTTTAGTTGCCAAAACATGAACCAGTCTATTTGGAATTCTTGGTAGTTTGTTAAATACTGGTTTAAATTAGCAAACAGTGATCAGGGTCTACCCTTTTTGCAAATGTATTGAGTATATTTAAACAGGTCCATAGTGTTGAAAGAGCTAAAAATTGAAATGATTAATCTATTTCAGTCCAATATGAATCAAAACCCAAAAATGCCAATGCAGTCCGAAAGTTGAAGAAGAAGAAGTTGAAGCCACTACGCAGGAACAAACTGGCTCCCTCTGATGATGAGTTCGAACTTTCAGATGTCCAAAACTCCCCGCACAAGAGGCCCATTGACTGGACTAGAAGCCCAAGCCCAAAGAAAATGCTGGACAATTTAGGTACGCACAGAGGTCACCGTATCTTCCCTTATAAATATGTTTTTCTAAAACAATAATTGACATTACAAAATGTTAAGTGCCATTGCAAACAGTTTCTAGCCTGATCAGACTCTGGGTAATGTGGATTCTGATCAAGCCCCAAACTGTTTGCTGCTTAACTCTTTGAACCCTAGTCCCGCATATAGGCGTGCTTTTCAAACAATGTATGTGTGAATAGTACACATGTCCTATGCAAACAGTGAAGACCCAGATCAGAGGGCTCCGAAAGGAGCCCTCTGATCAGGGTCTTCACTGTTTGTCACAATGCCAAACATGGACAAAATCAACCCTTAAAAGTCAGAAATGGACTACTCTAAAATGGAAACTGGAATTGTCCATTTAAAGTTTCAGGGAGGAAAGAGTTAAATAAATATGAATCAGTGTTTTCAAAAAGTTGTAATTCTCTACATTCTATTGCAATTCATTTGCATTTAGTTTGGTTCAAACTTGAAAGAATGTCTTTTCCATAGTAAGATTATAGAAAACCAATCTTCTTAACCCCTTGCATGGTTTGTCATATGTGCCTCAATTCTTAACCTTTTCCGATATGTAACAACCATAGGGAACCACTACCCCGCCATGGTAAATGCGCTCAGATGAGCATTTACAACTGTTTTAACCACTTACTTTATAGATACTCATTTTAACATATTTAATTCATTCCTCCACTCAAGAAAACTTTTCAACTTTATACAATCATGAATATGTGCCATAAGAAATATTTCCTATATCCTACAGTGGAGAAAACGTTATTCTTTCCCAATAAACGCGTTTACGCTAAAACTATTATTTCCATTGCAAACAGTTTGGAGCCAGATCAGACGCCAGGTAACCAAGCGTCTGATCAGGCTCCATACTTTTTGCCACCAAGATAAACATGAATAATCAGAATTTTCCAAAAGTTGTATTTTTCTACGTTTTAGTGTTTTGCGTTTGCGTACGTTTGCGTTTAAACGGGAAAGAATAACAGATTCTCCACTGTAGCAGATAGTAGCTTAAAGCAGGCTGAAAGTAAAACAGGATGCTCCTAAAGGAGCATTCTGTTTTACTTTTAATCAGCTTTGAACAACCATCTGTCTTTAATATACTGAAAACAAGCTATGGAGGAAAGGGTTAAATCCGGGTGGTAGATTAATGCAAGATGATGGTGAAGCTCCTATCAGACTTTTCTGTTTCACTTTAACCCTTTGAACCCTATAGGCGTCCTTTTCAAACAGTGTACATGTGAATAGTAAACTTGTCCTTTGCAAACAGTGAAGACCCAGATCAGAGGGCTCCGAAAGGAGCCCTCTGATCAGGGTCTTCACTGTTTGTCATATTGCCAAACATTGACAAAAACAACCCTTAAAGTAAGAAATGGACTAGACTAAAATGGAAACTGGAATTGTCCATTGAAAGTTTTAGGGAGGAAAGAGTTAAAACTTGCTTAAACTCATTCATTCCTGAAACTTTTAATGGACAACTCCCAATATCCAATTGAAGTCTTGTTCAATTTTGACTATGTAGGGATGAATTTAACTATATACATGTATTGCAAAATAACAATCGGTGCAGACCCTGATCAGAGGGCTCCTTTAGGAGCCCTTTTATTTGGATCTTCACTTTTTGCATAGGACATATATACTCTTCACAGGTACACTGTTTTCAAAGGACATTATACATGCGCAACTAGGGTTCATTGAGTTAAAATATTTTCTTGAATTGGTGAATAGATTAAATGCGTAAAAATGTGTATTCATTGTGTAATGAATTGGAAAAAACTTGACTTTCTCTTATCTTCTCTTAGACAAATGGGGTATGGCAGAGGAACTGGAAGTAGCTGATGAGGTCCATCCCTTCCGCCGGTCACGGCCCAATGTTGACAGTGAGGAGAATATGATATTGTGATAAATCCCTCACCAGATATTCCATATACGCCATTCTATGCCAAGTAAAGAAGAACTCACAATGAATGCTGAAAAGCTGCCATAATGAGAAATGAGAGTGTTAGCTGTGGATAGTTATTAGTTAGAACATATGTTATCCATGTATTAGGGCTCCAGATAAGGGGAGTTTTTCAAAAACTAAAATCTTTATTTCTGCATTAAACCCTTTGGTGTCACTACTCATTAGAATCGTCTCTTCGAGATGATTCTAATGAGTAGTAACGCCATTGGAATTGGTGCTGAAATGGGGGAGAAAATGTTAGATTTTTCCAGGTCACTCTCTCTTATCTGGAGCCTTGCGATATGTTAACCATGTATAGAGCTCCAGATGAGATTAGTATTTCTAATTCTAATATCTGTATCTCTCGATGAAATCTTGTATTTAATGTGACTGTCATTAGAATTGTCTCTTTAACCAAGTAGAGATCTCACAATGAATTCTGAAAAGCTGCCAGAATGAGAAATGTGGATAGTTACCTGTCTTTTATCCAATCAATTAGACTTCTTTTTAGTGGTCGTAATAGAGAGGTTGTACATGTACTGTATAGTCATAGATCTTTTTTTGAAATATTAATAGAAGACTTGCATTTTAGTTATTTACCAATCAGCATTATAATTAACACAACAAGAATTAATTACGACAGCTTAGACAATTTAATGAATCTCATGTTAGCTGTATATCACTTTTCTTCAGTCTAGTTTTTATGCCCCCGGCATCGACAGATGCGGAGGCATATAGTAATCGTCCTGTCCGTCCGTCCGTCTGTGCGAGCGCACGAAAGGTCCTTTGTTGGGTAGGGAGAACAATAGATTCCATTCATTCCGTGATTGCCCTATTGTTATTGTTGGGTATTTTAGTGTACTGTTGGGTACTTTTAAACAAAAAATATACCCAACAAATGTCCAACTGTGAGAACGTGCGTGTGTCCGTAACAAGGTTAAGTAGATTTTACCGTTTCGTCTACTCTAGCATCAACACCGATTACCCAAATGCTTGGATACTTATACAGTTGTTGCCTTGGACCATTCCCTATCCACAAATATCACCAAACTTTGATTTTGACCTTCACCGTGACCTAATTTGGACTTAGAAAATTTTAGATAGGCTCTTTCTCGGTTAACTAGATTTTACCGTTTCGTCTAGCATCAACACTGTTACTTATACAGTTATTGCCTTGGACCATTACCAACTCACCAATAATACCTTGACCTAATTTGGACTTAGAAAAGATTCAGAATATATTGTCAAGGATGCCACCGGGGGCATAAGCGTTTATTGAACGTGCAGTCTTGTTCAGTATTGTATTTGCCAAGTACTATTTTAAAGTACAAGTATGTCCTCTGACAATGTTGAACCCTTTACCACATGAGCTTGATTGTGGTATGTAAGACAAGTTATTTGATGAAAACAGAAAGCAGACTGAAAGCCAGGCAGAAATTTCCCTGAAAGGGCTTCTGCTTTACTTTATAGCCATCTGTCAGGGTCCAAGGTTATAAAGCTTTTGAGTTGAGTCTAAGACTGTTTTCAGGCATTTGATTGGTCTGATTTGAGCCTATGCTCAATACTGACCAATCACATGCTTGAGAACGATTTCAGACTCCACTCAAAAGCTTTGTAACCTTAGGACCAGGAAGTAGGAAAAGTTATGTATAACTATATATATATAGCTGGACTGTGTAGAAAATGAGTTTGTGATATGTGTAATGGGTAAAAGTGTGAAAAGTCATTCCTTTTAAAGCCACTATATTACTCCCACATAAACAGAATCAAACATTTTTCTTACATGAAATTTATGTCACTATCGTAAGCGTTCCATATAAAAAGAAGTAATACGTGGTGATATTTCAAGCAATATTGCTAACGAACAGTGAAATTTGTGGAAACAAGTAATCAAGTTTGTTTATTTTTGAATAGCGACGAAAATTTACGGACATACTCGGTAAAGCTCATTTGCATAATTATATACAACAAGTCGAGTGCTTTACAACCAAAGAGAGACAACTCCTTTAAGTTTGGCCATTAAACTGATGCAATGATACACATTGTCGCGGCCGAATCAATCACTTGACCTTTATGCGATCGATCGAGAGTTCTCGGAACCAGCCCGTAAACTTATTTGTAAACAAACCCGCTTATAATGTAAACCACCACGATAAGAATTCGACACATTTAGGTAGGATTCTTTACGAAGTGGGTGCATATGTCAGGCTTCTTACACTCGATTTCACTTAGTTTTAATACATAGAAAATGCACACATATAAGAAATTGCGCGTTTTAAACACCAATTTGAGCGGGATTGTGCCTTTAACTCATTCACCCCTGAAAAGTTTAATGGTCAATTCCAATTTCAAAATTAGTATAGTCCATTTTTGACTATTTATTTAACAATTTATTTCAAAATGACAAACAGGAGCCCTCTGATCAGGGTCTATACTGTTTGTTTAAATCAAGTGTAAACCTCAAAGGTACTCTGTTTGTAAATGACGAGTTTACTCGTCGCTAGGGTTGAATGTGTAAATGAAAGCTTTAAATAATTGTGGGCATAATGATACATGTAAAAGGGTATGATGACTGTATCAGTAGACTTTACTGAAATGCGAAGGACATAATACTCCATGTTCAATTTGCATTTATAATTTTTGGTTTTGTAGTGTATTCTCTGAATATAAGTGGGTTGTGCCACGAGAAAACCAGACTTGTTACATTACAAAACAGTGTACTCACTGTAGACAAGGATCAGCCATCATGTGAAAGAGATAGTTTCTGGTCAGGGTCTACATTGTATGACACTCCACAGCTCAACCCTTTACTCCATGCAGTGCAGTTCATATAGTTTTACCTCATATTTGCTCATTACAACATATTCGTTATACTCTCTGACAAATACCTGACTCAGGTAGATCTTATTTAGCCGTATTTTGTAGAATGAAAAAAATGTCAAATCCGTCCAGATTTTATGGTGTTTTTATTTATTTCATTTTTTATGTGCAAGCTTACGAAGCAGATCGAAGCCAGTAGCATCTATGTTTATGATTTTGAGATGGAGAGTTGTTATATTTTTTAACTAGGTTATTTCACATGACTTTCAGAAGGTTTAACCATTCAAGTACAGTCAAACCTGTATTAAGCAACCATTTAACCCATAACCCCATGTCTATATTGAACTTGGTCTGTCATGGGCCCAAGGTTATAAAGCTTTTGAGTTGAGTCTGAGGTTGTTTTCGATCCTTTGATTGGTTCGACAGAGCTTTTGCTAAAATCTAACCAACCAAATGCTTGAGGACGATCTCAGAATCAAAAGCTTTATATTCTTTTACCCAGGTCTGCAAGCCTATAGCAGAGTTGAATAAGTGTATTTGTGTTTGCATGTTTGTGTGACTTAAAAGATGTGGTATGTATTTTTAGATTACACTAGTCCAATTTAGTTTGACAATCTGTAGTTCAATAATGTGAATCCTGTATATTACAACTACTGAAAAAGACCCATTGGGTTGTGTCTAAAGAGGGATGACAACAATATGCAATATGAAAGTACAATAAATCCTCCCGATTTCATCCACTAAATTATGCTAATTATTATGTGTTAACCCTTTACCACATAGAAGCGACTTTTAGCGTATCTAATTTATTCCTCCGCAGAAGAAAATAGTTCCAGTTTATACCCTCATGAACAATTACCATAACAAATATTTTATATAGCCTAGCAGATGGTTGTTTGAAGCAGGCTGAAAGTAAAGCAGAATGTGCCTTAAGGCACATCCTGCTTTACTTTCAACCTGCTTTAAGTGATCACCTGTATTTAATGTTATATACGGGTTATTGGGTAAAGGGTTAAAGGCATGTTGCTGCTTAATGCAAGGTAAATGTAATAGAAATCTTACTTTAAGCCGTCACCTGTCTTTCATACAATGAATGTAGCTTTCATTTAGTGGTCGTAATAGAGAGGTTTTACTGTATAAGAGCTTTTCTTTTATCTTGCTTTAACTCAATCAACCCCCAAACTTCAAACCCAAGTTTACAATAAAGTCTAGTCCATCTTTGGCCGTTTAAGACAAACTAGTGCAGACCCTGATCGGCGGGGTCCTGTAGGGGCTCTCTGATCAGGGTCTACAGTTTTAGCATATATATTACAGGTGTATTATTCACAGGTGCACTGCTTCTAAAGGACTAGTATACTGAATGCTAGGGCTATATGGGTTAACTCTTTCCTCCCTGAAACTTTAAATGGACAATTCCAGTTTCCATTTTTATCTAGTCCATTTCTGACTTTTAAGGGTTGTTTTGTCAATGTTTGGCATTATGACAAACAGTGAAGACCCTGATCAGAGGGCTCCTTTCGGCAAGTGTACTGTTCACATGTACACTGTTTGAAAAGGACGCCAATATGCGGGATTAGGGTTCAAAGGGTTAAGCCGCCACCTGCCTTTAACCCTTTACTCCATAGTCTAGTTCTAGTATTGACGATAGGTGACGACTTGAAGCAGGTTGAAAGTAAAGCAGAATGCACCTTAACCCTTTCCCCAATAGAAGCGCCTTTTAGCGCATTCAGTTTATTCCACGGCTGAAGAAAATAGTTCCAATTTATACAGTCATGAATATGTACCATAAGGAATATTTTCTCTATTCTAGCAGGTGGTAGCTTAAATCAGGCTGAAAGTAAAACAAGGCGCATTCTGCTTTACTTTCAACCTGCTTTAAGTAATCACTTATTTTCAAAACTAGAAACAGTCTATTTGGTAAAGGGTTAGATTGCATTCTTCTTTACTTTCAGCCTTTTATAAGCACCATGTGCACAGATACAGGAAAGGTTTTTAACTTCTTATGTTGCATATGCATTACTGCATTTAATGGGACTATTATCTTCAGTGGAAGAATCAGTTATAATAAACCGTATATAACATTAAATACAGGTGAACACTTAAAGCAGGTTAAAAGTAAAGCAGAATGTGCCTTAAGGCACATTCTGCTTTACTTTCAGCCTGCTTTAAACAACCATCTGCTAGGCTACATAAAATATTTGTTTTGGTAATTGTTAATGAAGGTATAAACTGGAACTGTTTCCTTAGCGGAGGAATAAATTAGATGCGTTAAAAGTCGCTTCTATGGGGGAAAGGTTTAAATCTAAAATCGGTTCGTATTTTCAGTGGTTGTAAACAGCCAGGTTTTAATTGTGTATTAAGCCGACTTAACTGTGATATATCTTTGTGGTATTTGTAATGTTATACTGATTGTCAGATTATGAATATACATGTATAGTAAAACCTCTCTATAACAACCACTAAAATCTCTACTACAACCACTAAAATCATGCTAACCAATTGTTTGAAAGACAGGTGAAATATTAAAGTAAGGTGAAAGTAAAACAGAAAGCTCCTTTTTCTTTTATACTTTCACCTTGCTTTAACCCTTTGAACCCTAGTCCCGCATATAGGCGTCCTTTTCAAACAATGTACATGTGAATAGTAAAATTGTCCTGTGCAAACAGTGAAGACCCAGATCAGAGGGCTCCGAAAGTAGCCCTCTGATCAGGGTCTTCACTGTTTGTCATAATGCCAAATATTGACAAAAACAACCCTTAAAAGTCAGAAATGGACATGACTAAAATTGAAACTGGAATTGTCCATTTAAAGTTTCAGGGAGGAAAGAGTTAAGCATCCACCTGCCTTAAACACATACTAGTTATCTTAATTTAGTGGTGGTAATAGAGAGGTTTTAGCTGTAGTAGATGCTCATGGTTGTGGATTGGACAGTTTATTTTGTTGTGGCCTTCATCAGGGTCCAAACTGCTTGACACTCTGACCCTGTTTTGAAAAGAAACTAAGGATTTTTTATTTATAGAACGGAAGCAAACGACAATATCTGCAGACAAAAAATACCCAGCATGCAAAGAGTTTTGGAAGTTGGTTATTAGGAACTTGATTGCAGCTGTTGTGTACAGATTCAGTAGTAGGCCATTGAAACGTGTTGTATCTCATGTTTTCCATGACTGAAAATCAAACATTAACCCATTTCCCAATAAATATGCCTTTTAATGCCTTTAATTTATTCCTCTTCTGAAGAAAATAGTTCCAATTTACACTGCCACAAGTGAGAATCATAATAAATATTTTCTAAATTCTAGCAGATAATAGCTTAAGGCACATTCTGCTTTACTTTCAACCTGTTTTAAGTGACCATCCATTTTCAAAACTAGAAACAGGTCATGGGGTAATGAGTTAAGAGCAAAGCAGGGATTTCTTTCTACTATCATGTTTCCACCTTAACCACATGCCTAGACTTCATATCATTTGATGTCGCTATTTTTCTTGACATGTATGTTACGCAAATCAAGATTCTGTTTACTTATTCATCATCATCACCATATTGCATTTGATGAAATCAGGTTGATATTATTTATTTGCTGTTTGCAATAGCTCTCTCAATATATGGTTTCTCATTTGAGCTTTTTAGTGCATAAAATCCTGTGGATAAAAGCCTTTGGATATTGTAAACATGATCCTCTGTGGAAAAGTGTTAGCCCTTTACCCCATATCCTGTTTTGAGTTTTGAAGACAGGAGACTACTTAAAGCAGGTTAAAAGTAAAGCCTAAAAGCGCGTTCTGCTTTACTTTCAGTCTGCTTTAAGCTACCATCTGCCAGGATATTGATACAGATACAGAAACATTTATATTTATATTGATACTATTTCTTTTGGTACATATTCATGACAATAAATCGGAACTATTTTCTACAGTAGAGGAATAAATTAGATGTGTTGGGGAAACAGTTAAAGCTCTTTGCTTTGTAACATAGCGGGTCCAATGTGTGATCCTTGGTTCCCCCTTTCTTTTTGGATAACAAGTTCCTGTCCTGTCTACGAAACAAGCTGTAATGTAAATGGTTCTGGGGTTATAAAGCTAAAACAAATTAAAAAAATTGTGTATGGATATTTAACTGTGTGGTATTCATATCTTTTAAAGTCTAAACTTTTAAATTTCATACACTTTTTCATTATTGTGTGTGAAATTGAAAAGTTTATACATGTACTTTAACTCTTTCCTCCCTGAAACTTTAAATGGACAATTCCAGTTTCCATTTTAGTCTAGTCCATTTCTGACTTTTAAGGGTTGTTTTTTTCAATAATTGGCATTATGACATACAGTGAAGACCCTGATCAGAGGGCTCCTTTCGGAGCCCTCTGATCTGGGTCTTCACTGTTTGCACAGGACAAGTGTACTTCTCACATGTACACTGTTTGAAAAGACCGCCTATATGTGGGACTAGGGTTCAAAGGGTTAAAAGAAACATAAACATTGCAATGGAAACCTTAAATCAACAGGTTTAACATATCATATAAGTTAATATATATTACAGGTATTGGACTGAGTCTGATGGATGACAAATACTGTCACATTTGAAATGTAGTAAAACCTGTCTTTAATGGCTGTTTGAAGAAGAAATGTCGAGATTTCTAAAGACAGGTTACTGCTTATTGCAGAACATATTGTAATGCAGGAAGATCATACAGTAGCTTCCTGCATACCATATTTTCTGCATTAACCCTTTCCCCGATAGAAGCGACTTTTAGCGTATTTAATTTATTCCTCCGCTGAAGAAAATAGTTCCAGTCTATACCCTCATGAACAATTACCATTACAATTTTTTTTTTAACCTAGCAGATTTTAGCTTAAAGCAGGCTGAAAGTAAAGCAGAATGTGCCTTAAGGCACATTCTGCTTTACTTTCAATCTGCTTAAATGGTCACCTGTCTTCAAAACTAGAAACAGGCTATGAGGTAAAGGGTTAAGCGGACAGTTTTCTAAAGGACTCCTATTTCATGTTAATTTAACTATTATCAATATCCAAAGATTTTTTTTATTATTTATATCATGACAACTTATTTGTCTGTGTTAGAACTTGCCTCATTGTTAAAAATGCTCATTTAGTTTTCGTTCTTGTATTAATTATTTTTCCAACTTGTGAAATGGACCATGTAAGATTGTAAGATTGATTAAATTAAATCCACCAGGGAAATTTATTTTCTGATTTTCAGATATTATCTTTTGAAATGTTGTTGTTACTGAAATGTATAATTTCTTCTCCTGTTAATAGCATTATGTTGACACTTTTTGAAAACAGTGTAGACCTAGATCAGACAGCTCCGTCTGATCAGGGTCTTCACTGTTTTCTTACATAATCTGTGGGCCATGAGTATACACCCTTTCTTTGGGAAAAACGTTTTTTTATTATTCAATGAAATAGTTATAGCGGGTTGAGTTTGAAAACAGTGTAGACCCAGATCAGACAGCTCCAGCCTCTGAAGAAGCTGTCTGGTCAATGTTTTAGTATAAAATCTATCTGACATGAGAATGCAGCCTTTCCTTGGGAATGTTGTGTTCTTCTCAATGAAACGGTAAATATGATAGATATTTTATATTTTATAGTTGGCGGAGGTCTCTGATCTGGGTCTTTGCTGTTTTCATATAGGATCTGGTTAGTTGAGACGATAGATGTTCCTTTTTGGCAGAGTTTGATATATGAATATTCAGCGAGAGAAGGGTTCAACTCCATATTGTTATTATGAGAGCTCCAGATAAGAACAAATCCAATATTTTCTCACTCATTTTAGCACCAAATCCTATGGTGCTACTACTCATTAGAATCGTCTCTTCGAGACGATTCTTATGAGTAGTATCACCATAGGGTTTAATGCAGAAATAAAGATTTTAGATTTTTGAAATACTCCCCTTATCTGGAGCTCCGTATTATTGTAACTTGTAAGAGACTAGTAGGGCCTCAAAGTTACAATGAATAGAGTATTACATGTTGAACATAAAGAATAATGTCAGAAACGACCAAATATTTCTTGTTAACTTATCTTTGTCATTGATATATGAATAAATTTGTATTTATCTATATTTCTGATTCGTTTCCCGGTATTATCTTTTAACCCTTTCAATGCCATGTCATTATGTGCTTTAAACACTTGTCCTTTGTTTCTATATCTTTAAATCTTAGGTGTTTGACTTAAGAAATACTGAAATGAATATCAGACAGTTTGTGTCTTGATGAGACACTGCATTACGCGGTGTCTGATCAGTATCCAAACTGTTTTCAAATAACTATTCAGGGTAAGGCAGTAATGAGATTAAATTAATTTTGATTCTTAAAAAGTAGAAATTCAAGTCTTCTAGAATAAAATGTTAATTCTTCTAGTGCCAAAACTCAGAAAACTTTAAATGTAGAAATTACATGTTGCCTTCAGTATTAAAAGCATGATTGTTCAGGGGTAGTAAAGGTTTGGATTTTTTACCCATTACCCAATAAATATGCCTTTTTACGCCATGAATTTATTCTTACACTGAAGAAAATAGTTCCAATTTATACTGAAATAAACAATGATGATTAGAAATATTTTCTATATTCTAGCAGGTGGTATCTTAAAACAGGATTAAAATAAAGCAGAATGTGCCTGTAGGCACATTCTGCTTTACTTTCAACCTACTTTAAGTAGTCAACTTTCAAAACTAGAAACAGGCTGTGGGGTAATGGGCTAAGAGTAAAGGCTTGATTCTATGGAGAAGCTATGGTTTGTGAGAGTAGAAACTGAAATTCTTGCATGTTGAGTAAAAGTATTTTGTCTGCAGTAATTGTCATTACTATTCTAATACTTGATATTTATAAATTTCTTTTTTAAGCAGGGTCAGGGTGTCAAGTCATCAAGATCCAAACGGTTTGCTTAGATTATTATACCTCTAGTATGCTGAGAGGTCACATAGACTAGATTTAAAAGGAAATTGGACTTGTTCATTTGAAGTTTAGAGGCTGCTCTTCTATTTCCAACACTGCCCCCTCTCTACAATAACAGCTTTTCAACACCCAATGAAAGACATCGAGTCTTTGTGTTGTTAAGAGGGAGTTGTTATAGGGAGAGAAAAAAAACCTTTTGAGTACTGAGCATTGATTGGTCTACAGTTGCAAACAGTTTGAATCCAGATCAGACATCACATAATGTGGGGTCTGATCTGGGTTCAGACTGTTTGCCACTCATCTTTACGATGCTTCTCTCACAATGTCCAATATGTAACTTTGAGGGGGAAAAAAAGCAAACAACAATTTTAAGCAGATTATAATGCAGCAGTGAAAACGTTAGATATAACCCTTGTTTTGGGAACAGCAGCAAGCGTTGTTGTAAGGAGGGAATCATCATTTAGAGATCTGTTGTAGGCAGGGTCTATGTTACAGGGCTGCCATTTCTCCGGATTTTTCCTAAAACTCCGGATTTTTCCGCAGTTCATGGTAGCTTAAAGCAGGCTGAAAGTAAAGCAGAATGTGCCCTAAGGCGCATTCTGCTTTACTTACAGCCTGCGTTAAGTAGTTGCATGTCAACAAAACAAGAAAAAGGCTATGGGGTAAGGGTACGATTCGTTAAATCGCACTTGAAAAATGCTAATTTGGAAATCTTAGGATTTTTCATATCAACTTATGGCAGCCCTGATGTTACTATATCATAATTTGGCCAAATAACCAAGCTGGGCTATTGTTATTCAGACAAACATATTTGGTATTCAGACGAAATAACTTAAGATATATACTTTTACAGTTTATTTTTATTAAAACATGGAATAGTAAAAAATATCCACTTACATGTACATGTATTTACAAATTCTTGTTTCCGGGTCTGACTTTTTACAATGTTGAATTTGCAACATAAAAACATGTATGTATCTGTAAGTTGGTTTGTTTATAAAGGAGTTTTCTGTTTTACTTTCATCTTGCTTTAAGTAGTGATCTGCCTTTAACACAGTTTGATACTGAGGTTCAGTGATAATTTTAGAAATCAGATGAATGAGTCCTGGGGATGCACATTCTGTAAAACAATGAGTCCATGAGACAAACATTGAGTCCTTGAGGTGAAAAATTAACCCGATATCCCATAACTTATTTCTAGTATTGGAGACAGGTGACCACTTAAAGAAGGTTGAAAGTGAAGCAGAATGTGCCTTAAGGCACATACTGCTTTACTGTCCGCCTACTTTAAGCTACTATTTGCTTATGAGTGATAGATTAATAAAGGCCAGAAAAGCTATGGGTCCATGGGTCTCGCAACTTTGTACATAATGAGTCCCTGGCTAAGCTTATTTTGCACAATTAAGACTTATATCCATGTACTAAGAGAATGCATATTATAAAGTTATTCTTTTGATTTTGATCCAAATTGTTTGCAAACTCGATTTACTGTGTTCAAAAGGTTACTGCAAGATAAGCACAAAAGCAAAAAGCCGAGGTACTAACTTATGACATTTAAGAAAAAATGACTATACCATATCTTTTAAATTGTATAATAGTTTTTTATTCTTTTTTTAAAAAATGTGTCAAAAACCTGACAAAAAGCTCCTAAAATAACTTGTGCATTCAGTTCAAACATCCATGTAAGATGACAAATTCTTCTTCTTTTCACTTACACTTGTACATTGCTAACTTTATTGAAATACTTTTATTTGATACGGACAATTCCGGTTTCCAGTTATGTCTAGTCAATATTGGGGTCTACACTGTTTGTAAATGATGCATATACGTATCACTAGCGGTTATTGTTGCAGGCTTTTGACAAAATTATTAGATAACTCATATGTATGCAGTAAACCACTCTTATACAGTCCATTCCCTAATCAGTCGGATTAGGGAATGGACTGTATAAGAGTGGTTTACTGCATACATATGAGTTATCTGATTACCTCCCTTTAATACGCAATATGTTCAATTAAGACATCTTTCAGGATGAATTTCACGGTAATTCCTTGAACGTCAAGTAATGTTTTTGTCTGAAACAAATGTCACCCGCAACAGTTCTAAAATAAGAACTTCCTTAATTTCCTTTCAAATATGATCAGGGAATCAAACAGTTTGGATCCTGATGAGACGCCGAGTTACTCGGCGTCTCATCAGGATACAAATTGTTTGCAAATGCAATCATGGTCCCCCCTAGTTTAAAATATTTGATCGTACAAAGAGCTCTAAGTAGGCTCTACCTGTAAAATATACCATAACAACATACATGTATCATGATATAATGGACAATATACAATGGTATAAATTGAAATATACAATAATTTGATGGTAAATGCAATAACGAACAGTCTGGTGGTTACAGTTTGGAGATGATCGTTTGAACAGATCTTGTTTTAAGCGGCTGTTTATTTTGATATCTTTTTTAACTAGCAACAGCATGAAGCCAATGTTTTACCCTGGTATAAAACATACCTCTGAAATGAATGTATATGTAACAGTGAAGAGGACGTTATTCTTTCACAGTAAACGTGTATATATAAATGTAAAAAATCGATGGTCTATTGCAAACAGTCTGGAACCTGATCAGACGCTGGGTTACCCGACGTCTGACCTTTTTCCAAATTGTTTGCCATTTAGATTAAAATAAAGTTTTTTTCATAAAGTTTTCATTTTCTGCATTTCAGTGCATTGCGATTGCTTTTTGTTTAGTTTCTACCCTTCACTGCCTAACCCCGAGTACAATAGTGATTGCAAACAGTTTGGGTCCTGATCAGACGCCGCGACACGCGGCGTCTGATCAGGATCTAAACTGTAGTCACTCATTTGAATATTTATTAAGTCAAAATACCAAAAATTAAACATGGAAATACATGTAGAAGCAGACGATAAGTATTTAAAATTGATGACGTAAATGGAAAAGAATAATTTACGTCTTCTCCACTGTATGAAATATTGCCGGAAGATAAAAAGTCTTCTTCCATGTATGAAATATTGCAGGAGAATCAGAAGTACGCTGCTGACGTGTTATTTGAACTTGTTGAGGTTTTCTTGCCATCTTGACTACTGTTCTCTGCATGATCTAGTGTCATACTACCGTTGGACACTTGGACCCCAATGCTGACCTTTGGTAAGCTGCTAGAAGGAAAGCTGAAATCTTTTTCAATGTCAAGGGGCATGTGAATATCAGGGGCTTGAACACCCACCTCTTTCATTATGAGCACTTCCTGTTTGGTATTGTTAACTGATTGCGGTGTAGACTCACATGAATCTACTGTTAAAGGCTGAACGGTTTCTTCAACTTTCACATGCGACTCTGCTATTTTCTCTGCTATTTTCTCCGTATTCAAACTTTCGATTTTGACGTCAATATTTTCTTTATCTTTACCCTCATCTGTCATACTTTTAGCATCCGCGTTTATTAATTCTGGCTGATTTGGTACAGCTTCATGTAGAGCAACAGTGTTGGGTTTATGTTCAGCTTCTTGTGGAGCGACAGTGTTGAGTTTATGCTCAGTAACCAGATCTTCAAGTTGAACATACGCGTCGCTATCACTGTCATCCTGTCCCGCTTTGAGGACGTCACCGGCTGATTTGAGAACCTGCATGGTAAAACTCTCATCTCCATATACTGGATTGGAGTGCCCAGCTGTATTCGGTTCGTTATTGCTTAAGTCTGTTACACAACTTTCTGTCAAAGCGGCTGTCTGACCAGATTTATTGGCTGTATCAGAGGTCTTTATTGTGTTCTCTTCATGTTCATCTTCTAAAACAGTTTTAGTAGGTTCGACAATATCTTTAGTTAGGTCTGTTGACTGTTCACCTTCCTCCGTTTTATCCTTACTATCAGGTTTGACAATCTGAGCATATACACCACCCGGTACTTCTTTAAAGTTTGCAACAGTTTCAACTTTATCAGTATCATCTTCAGACGCATTAACATTTAATGTGTCTATTTTCTCCACGTCGAGGTCGACTCCCGCTTCTATCTTAACGTCAGCTTCGTCGTCTTGTATTTGAGCATATTCACTGTTGTCTAGCATCTTGATTCTTTCAGAGACTTTCCTCGATTCAACAGGGGCTGCCGGTGTAGTTGGAGATTTCTTCTTGTCTGACTTAAACAAGCCTTTCGCCTTAGCCGCCAGGCCATTGGTCTTGCTTGTTGGCTTGCTCTCCGCCCCGGCTGGGTTTTTCGAAACTTGCCCATCCTCATCTGAAATAAGAAAACACGTTTTTTTTATCTGCTCAAACAGAACTAGCGCGAACGTGAGGAATCTTGCTTTACTGACATACTTCAATTCTGTTGTCATTTTCCTGTCGTGGAAGACAGGTTGCCGCTTAAAAGCAGGAAAGCGTACAAAGTGAGTCGACCATTTTAAAATGCCAAAACCCTTGCTTATTAACTTCCTTTGAAAGACCCCCACCCCATACCCTTTATCTTAAAATAACTCCACTTTCTCATTCCGAAATATCCCCCGCCTTCTCCATTTTTCACGTCAACATTTTGTCGTCTGCTTTAACCCTATCATCACTATATGCCATTGTCTTTAATACTGTGGTCTACATTTTTGTTTCAAAGCTACAGTGGAGAATCTGTTTTTCTTTCCCAATAAACGCGTTTACGCTAAAACTATTATTTGCGGTGCAAACAATTTGGAGCCAGATCAGACGCCGGGTAACCCGGCGTCTGATCAGGCTCCAAACTGTTTGCCACCAAGATAAACTTGAATTATCAGAATTGTCCAAAAGTTGTTCTTTTCTACGTTTTAGTGCTTTGCGTTTGCGTACGTTTGCGTTTAAACGAGAAAGAATAACAGATTCTCCACTGTAGACATAATGTAAACTGAAAACAAAGACCCTTGTGAAGTGGGTCCCAACTAATTTTAATTTGGAACTACAGCGAAACCCCAATCACTGAAAATCGTTTTTAAACCCCGAACTTAAGCCAGGTATGTCAGACGTATGCGAGCGCAATTTATCGAATTTCAACTGAATAACTCCATACTCTGTATCTAATTTTTGAAGACATGTGGCCACTTAAAGCAGGTTTACAGTAAAGCAGAATGTGTTTTAAGGGTCATTCTGCTTTACTGTAAAGACGCATTCTGCTTTATTGTCAACCTGTTTTAAGCTACCATCTTCTAGGATATAGGAAATATCTTGTTTTGCACATTTATAACTGTATAAAAAGGAACTACAGTATTTTCTTCATTGGAAGAATAAATAAAATTGCTAAAAATTCGTATCAATGTAAAAGGTTAAGTGAGCTCGAGTTATCACGACTCGTTTGTATATATAACTTACCTGCAGATAGATCCGATAAAGAAACCCCTTCGAAAGCATCTGTCTCTGTGAAGCTTATTTCTTCTTCAACAATGCCTAAAAAAGAGGTGAAAAACAATTATCAGACTATTCCAAGTCAGGTACAAGTGCGGATACTTATATTGTCCTACATAGTCCGGCCGCGGACACGTTTAACCTTGCTTGGAGTTGTATAGAAAATGTTTTTGTGGTTTTTGGTAGAATAGACCCTCAGCATCAAGGATCCGATGTATGACCGCCGGTCATCCTTGAGCGTTTCGAGATATTCAAGATGGCGTCCAAGATGGCCGCCAGCATATATCTGGCTAACTGTTAGGTTTGATTCAATAAGCTATAACGGAATTTCCAGCAAATTATTGTTCAATTTTATCGTTGATGACATTATTAAAGTTCTAAATAGAAATAAAAATAATCTATAATTCAAAATGGCGTCAAAAATGGCTGACAAAGTACTATTTTTATGTAAAATAAAATGCAAAGTATGTGCGTTACTTTACAAGGCTACGATTTGCTCCAGTTTTTTCCGTCGTGATAATAAAATTGTTCATAATTAATAATAAAGCATGACAAGATCAATTTGGCGATTAATTCATTCATAAATGAATTATAAGAGACTGTCACTAGAATAGAGTATGCATAAAAACCATACTGCCTAATTTTACATTGAGGCAGTTCATGCATAACGATATAAAGTGCAATAAATATTTCAGATTAACAGAAAAGTAATTAGTCAAGTCAAAACTCAAATATTTTCAATTTGTTCATAGAACCCAATTACCTACCTACCTGTAATATATAAATGTCAATGTATTTCAAGCAAAGAATACTGAAAGTGTCGTAAAAAAAAAGTTCTGTGTTTCCATTACTGTGATATTTGTCACCACATGTCACCTTTCTTGTTAAATAGTTCAATTACATGTGAGCTTCTTAGGAACAGGGAAATAAATTGGTAGAATGGATACCAATTATTTTTCTTGGGATGAAAGCCTCCTGGGGATTTGGTGGCACCCCTTTGAAACCAGATAACTGTGTACAGTATCTCTCAGTATAAAACTATGTTCATTTTTTCTTTTCATTAAGCCTTTTAACATGTATTCTGTGAGTTTCTAATCTGGTACTGCTGCTGCAAAGAATAATATTATCTTTGAAATATTGCTAAATGAGTACATGGCTACACAGACACTTGACTGAACAGTCTTTTGGCTTAACCATAGATTAAAATAAGAAAGAAAGACATCACACATATAATTTCAAATATAAAATTTGCGTATCTTAATTCCTGAATTACCAAAGTAAACAGAACCTCGGTACAGTTACTGTCCAATTCAGTCACTACAAAAGTGGTCATCTTGTATAATAAGTGCAAAACTCATGATATACTGCAAGGCCGCTGGCCTATCAGGGGTGATAGCCGAGATGATTAGAGCAGCTTCGGAATATAGGGGATTTGAGATGTAAAGACGGCTGACTGATGCGATTTGCAGTAATTGTGTGATATCTGAGGACAGGGAGGCAAAGTACATCCTCAAACAATAAAAAGGTGAAGATGACTCGCATGAGCGACACTTATGATGTGTTAAAGCTCAAGGACCAGACAATAAAGTTGATGAACCGATTAAAAAGATACCCCTGTGCTTGAGATTATCAACATTTATGCATGTAGTTTGGCTTTGTTAAGGGTAGAGGTACTATTGATTCCTTCTTCACCATATACCATCTATAGAAAAAGTAAAAGGTCGAAATCAAGCCTTTACATGTGGCCTTTGTTGATCTGGAGAATCTGAATGAGGGGAGATCCTTTGAAAGCACAGAAAACAAAGCAAATACTGAAAATTGCAGACTCGGTTTAATTGAGTCTGTTCATGAGCAATACTGAAATATGCAACAGTGCTCACGCCCCCTAGCACAGGCTTAAGCGGAATTCAAATTTCAACTGTAAATGCGCTGAAATCAATGATTCCAAAGGACCAGAAAGTATAACAACACTGAGAATGAAGTACGGGGCGACTTTTTACAGCCGCCACACAAGCACTTAACATCTTAAAGCCTTTAGATTCAATACCAAGAATGAGCTTTTGGTTTGTGGTATGCAATTTGCATGTCAAACAGAGTTTGAAAACCGCTTACATGAAGCGGGCAGTACTACGAGAAGTTTTTGTGTATGGTTCACATTAGGTATTTGATCTCAACCATCTGCTGTACCAGTGCTTGATGTTCTGCTCTAATAGTGTATGAGGCTCTGTCACAAGAGTCCAGCAAAGGTGTTCAGTTGGCGCTTCTGTGATCACAAACTCACTGACAGAGTAACCCAAAAAGCTGGATGGAAGGGTGTATTCAAACCGAGTTGACTGAGAGTTAACATGAAGAATACTTGGCTCATGATCTCAGAGTGCTCATTGGCTTGGTCTTCGTCGAGACTTGAGGGAATGTTCCTGTGCTGACTGTCAGATTGGAGCAAATTCAATTGCAGTAGTTATGTGACATTAATTGTAGAATTACAAGCAGTGCAGACTTTGTATGTCCATGACGTCAGGACTGAAATCGTCTTTTTGATGGAAGACCAGTTACTCAGTTAGGTGTCGATGAGGCTACGTTTTATGTCTAGAATAGCTTCTGTAACATGTTGTTTGCTAGAAGAGGATGCGAGCTTGTCATAATTACAGGACACTACACTGCCTAGGAAATTTCAAAGAAATGCCTAGCACAATTATAGCCTTTGAGACTCGTAGAATAGTGTTCAACACCTGTTTGTTAATTTTGTAATTTAATATGGAGGCTATTCATTAATGTCGTCTGCCCAATACTTGCAGAGAGTTTGCAGAAATTGAGCCTGTGATCAGTTGGATATGTGGCGTTAAACATGACGAGGAGGTCCCACAAGTAATGAGAACTAAAGGTTTGGGATGTTATGGACAGGTGGAGTGTGCCACTTCATGCATTAACTCAATCACGAGGAGGGCCATTCTGCGCTTTAGATTTAGTAGGAGATCACAATCGCCATGATCAGACTATGGAAGAGATGACCAGGTCCTGGGTGTCCTTTAGTGACAGAGGAGCATATAAATCAGGTTTGAGGACATTCTAGCCACATTCAGCCTAACCCAGTTGCTAGGGCACCCACAGCAGTTGAGAAATAAACGCAGGATCATGTCAAGTACAACTAACTTAATTGCAAGCTATGTAACAAACCTGGCATGACCTTTTTTTAATTATTAATTACAGTGTGCAATTTTATTCCCTCCTAATAAGAATATTCATTTATATAATAGTACAATATACATGTGCTTATTTATAAACGTACTGTATATCGACACCAATATGTTTATAAACTCCTTTTCATAGGTTGTTGTGTGCGGCATACTCATTTTCAAATTCACAATACATGCAGAAACAGGAATAGTATCCAATTTATATTACATCCGCCATAATACTACTTTTTGAAAAACATATAAAACAAAAACACTGACTTTGGCAGCCATTCTGATTGCCATTTTGAAAACGAATCATATAATTCATGTTCAAAACACAAAATAACATCAATGATGACTCAAACTTAGATTAATCTCATATTTTGAAATTTTCTGCAGAATGCGATGATTAAGATAGATCGACATAAGACTTATCTTTCAGAAACAGTTATTTCATAATTCTGATTTATTCTTCTTAAAAGCACTCGTTTGTCTTAAAAAGAGGCTAAAAAGAATGGTATGCTTGTTGGATAGATTATGTACTCACTTTTTACATTTATTTTACATTAAGTAAATTTTAAAGCTCCATATCTTTTGAAGTACTTCATCAACTCCAGTTTTGTTTGAGATTTTTAGGGCTCATACGTTCACCAATGTATTCCAGTAAATCAGTTATATTAAATGACACATGTAACGAAAATGAAACACACAAGGTTCATTCTTATTTCAAATCAAAGGGAGTTAATTTGATATAAGAAGACTTTCTAGTCTTGATAACGCCGTGCATATCGTGATGAATGAAAGTCTAATGTGATTTTATTTTCTTTAAGCAAAGGTTCTAGAGACTGAATATGAGCACCATTGTATCTCTTCTATGGAGAACGTTTCTAATAAAAAATGTTGTTTTCCGGAAAGAGTTATCGACCTTTCTATTTTCAATACAATGTGCCAGCTATTTAGCCACAATGATAAGTTTATGTTTGAGACGCTGATAATTAAGAATACAAATGTTGGTACTTTCCTGTTGTTTTTGCTTATTATATAATATTGAAAACAAATATCTGTTTTGCATATTTTGTCGACCATTTTTGACGCCGTTTCGAAATTAACAGTATTCTTTCCTCTGTTTTTGTTTTAAACATCTGAGAAGTATTGAACTACGATTAATCTTGTTTACAGTTGAAAATTACCTCATCAGAACTGAAAGCATTTTCATTTTTATTCCCGCAACCATCTTGGACGTCACCTTAATACTTTGTCGGCCATTTTGAATAAAGGATTATAAATATTTCCATTTTGAACTTTAATAATGTCAAAGGTTATGAAAGTGAACTACAATCTGCTGAAACAATCCTTCAAATGCATTGAATCAAACCCAAGAGCTAGTCATTGTTTACATCATTATGCATGAATTACCTCAAAGTAAACTTAAGCTTTATGGTTTTTATGCATACTGTATTCTGGTGACAGTCTCTAATAATTCATTTATGAATGCGTTAATTGCCAACTAGATCTTTTCATGCTTTATTTATTAATTATGAACAATTATATTATCACGACGGGGAAAAACTTGAGCAAATCGTAGCCTTGAAAAGTGTCATTTTCATTTTATTTTACGTAAAAATGGTACTTTGTCGGTCATGTTGGACGCCATTTTGAATTGTAGATCTAGATCATTTTTATTTCTATTTAGAACTTTAATAATGTCATCAAAGATGAAATTGGACTATAATTTGCTGAAAATTCCGTTATAGCTTATTGAATCAAACCTAACATTTAGCCAGATATATGCTGACGGCCATCTTGGACGCCATCTTGAATATCTCGAAATGCTCAAGGATGACCGGCGGTCACACATCGGATCCTTGATGCTGAGGGTCTATTCTACCATAAACCACAAAAACATTTTCTATACAACTCCAAGCAAGGTTAAGCTAAAATAGCCTTATCTGCTACCATACTAACACAATTTGACACTCGTTTGAACTAAATGTGTTTTTTCTACAATCTATGATACGGACAGTGCAGCCATTATTCATTGGACTACAGTGGAGATTCACTTACATATTCTTTTTATTACCACTTCCCATTCAGATTTTAATATTAACCCTTTGCCTGCTGGTCGCGACTTTATTGATTTTTGCAAACAGTTTAGATCCAGATCAGACACCGCGTAACGCGGTGTCTGATCTGGATCCAAACTGTTTGAGACTCTTCTTTAGATTTCTTTACTTTAAAAATGTATAAAAATAAATTTAACCAACTTTGCAGACGACAATTTCGAAGCAGACGACATCACCGCAGGATAAGGGTTAAGAACCCTCAGCATTTTCTAAAATCTGTAATTTCTACATTTTATTGCACTACATGTACAAGGTCTCTCTTTCCTCTGTAGTAGCCCTCTGGCATGTGTCTACTAGGTTTGTATAAGATTAGTGTATTCATATGTACACTGTTTGTCGCTTTAAAGCCACATTTAAGGTATATTGATTTAAAGAATATCGAAACGAATGCCAAACAGTTTTGATACTGATCAGACGCCGCATTACGCGGCGTTTGGTCTGTATCGAAACTGTTTGCAAAGTCGACTTTGGGCGACTACGTCGACGAAAAGGGTTAAAATTAGTACAAGTCTCAGTTACACTGTTTTCAACACCCCCCCCCCCCCAACACACACACTTTATCCTCCACCTAGACACCACACATACACACACTGTCAACTAACCTGATTTGCAGAGAAGATGTATTTTATCTGTTATCTGATTCAATTTCAACAGCAAAACACACCACTTCGTATTTGAACGATGCTCAAATTACATCAAGCAAAATACAAGTTTTCTATCTTGTCAAATTTCGATCATTTAAATTTATTTCACGGTTGTTTTTATTTTAAGTTCTTTGAAGTTTTTGTGCTAATTAGCAAAGATAAAACTCGAGAACGTACATATTGCAGTCGATAAAAACGAAACAGAATAATTTTAATTCATTCAAATTGTTTGAAATTATGCGTAAAATCTGATTTATTAACCACTTTCCAGCCTTTAAATCCTTAATTTATTTTTGCATACAGTAATTCAGTAACTCGACGTCTGATCAGGATCTAGACTGCTTGACGCCTTAACCCTTTCCCCCATAGAAGCGCCTTTTAGCGCATGTAATTTATTCCTCCGCTGAAGAAAATAGTCCCAATTTAATCAGTTATGAATAAATATTATAGCGAATATTTTATATATTCTAGCACATTGAAGCTTAAAGTAGGTTGAAAGTAAAGCAGAATGCGCCCTAAGGCGCATTCTGCTTTACTTTCAACCTGCTTTAAGTGGTCATCTATCTTCAACACAAGAAATAGGCTATCAGGTAAAGAGTTAAATAAAATGTTTTTTTTTTAAATCCACTTATCTTAATTTGAATACTAGTACATTTCAAAACGACTAATTGTTTGCAGGCTATGTCTTAGCTTGGAAAAGATTAACTCATTCATTCCTGGAATATTTAATGAACAATTGCAATTAAGTCAGGTCTTTCGAATACGTTGTTTTGGTTGATTTGAACACTATATCGCAAAAAGAACAAACAGTGAAGGACCTGATCAAAGGGCTCCAACACTCATGTAGGCGCCCTCTGACCAGAGTCTGCACTGTTTGCATAAGACAAGTAATGCCTTACCGGTACAATGATTTTTAATGAGGAGTATTCTCATCCCTAGGATTGAATGTGTTAAACATCATTAAGTACTCTGTTAGAATGACTATTTGGATGGTGAAGCAATCTTACTAGTAGGACATGTGCTAGCTGATACAATCGAAGCTTTATACATGTACCAATATTGATAGATGGGATGTAGGCATATCTAACTCTTTGCACGCTAGCGGCGGATATATCTGCCACAGTGATTACCTTTGCAAAAAGATTGGATCCAGATGAGATGCCGCGTAACGCGGCGTCTCATCATGATCCAAACTGTTTGCCACTCTGACCATGTTTTTAAATGAAATTTAGAAAATTATATTTTTAGAACAATAGCAGACGACAAATATTGCAGACTAAAAACATTACCCAGCATGCAAAGCAGTTTAAGAACTAAAAAACAAATCCTGACCACTTTCAATAAATATTATGATAAAGTAGAGAAGACATTCTAATATGTCCCAAGTAAACGCATAATGCGTTTGCGCAAAAACAACTATTTCCATTGCAAATACTTTGAGCAAGATCTGACTGTTTTGCAATTGAAATGATAGTTTTGCGTAAACGCGATTATTGGAAATGGAAAACACATTCACCACTGTAATACTCACTTCTTCTAGACCCTCTTCTATTGTCTCCTAATAGAATATCAAAGAGGGAGTTGCTTCTTCTTTCAAAGGGTTCTGATTCCTGTGATTGACCTTCCTTCTTCTTCTCCTTTTTCGATTTTATCTTTTTCATTTTGTTCTTCTTTTTGTCCTCTTTCTTTTCGCCTGTTGTTTCCGACCCGCCAGTTGTCTCCTCCGGTATCCCAGAGTTAGACAAATCCGGCGTAGATAAGGACACATCTGACGTTGATTTCCTGAAAGAAAACTTGCCTAGTCTCCACCTTGGCTTTCTGTGCTCCCCACCATGTTTGTTGCTGTCTTTAGATACTTCTGTATCTTGAGCATCTGGTTTTTTCTTACTGCTTCCTATCTGAAAAGACCAACTCTTCCTCTTAATTTTCACAATCTTGTCTTTGTTCTGTTCTTGTGTGTCAGAGCTTTGTTCACCAAGCTCTTTGACCTCAGAGTCTCCTGTTTCAGGTCCAGAGCTTTTTACAGCAATTGTTGCATTTTTGTTTTCTTCTTCTACCGATTGAGCATTACTTACTGTATTTATATCCTTGTTAGCCGTATTTGTAATATCTCCGACATCAATGCCCCGTTCATTAAACTCTTTCACATCGCCGTCTTCATTTACCCCATTGACCGAAGCTACCTGTATTGCACTTTCTGGTTCTTTTGCTTTAATCTCAAGACTGTCTTTGTCATTATCGGCTTTTAAATCTGAGTCTACGGAGATGGTCTGTGTACTTTCTATGTTTGGTACTGACCCAGTGTCCGGTTTATCATTGAGTATTTCTTGTACCTTTTCAACAACTATACCGCTATCTAGCGATTCATTTGTTTCAGTATTCGTTTGGTTACTGTGACTTTCTTCTTCGGTCGTTTGGACATTCTGTGCAACTTCTTTTAAAGTCGGTATTTGTTCCGGTTGGCCAATAATACCGTTTTCTTGGTTTACTTCACTAGATTTACTCACTGGGGCCAAATTTTCAACTTGGGTTGTTTCTTTTGGATCTTCATTTTCCGATAAAGGCTTGCTGCCAACAGAATTTTCATTACACTGGTTTTCGTCAGTTGTGTCAACTACCTCTGTATCAGCTGGTACGGTCAACGGCTTTCTCTTACTGAACTTGAACATTTTCATGAAACCTTTGCCTTTACCAGGTTTCTTCTCATCTACTTCAGCCTGCTTGTCGTCAAGCTGCTCTTTAACAGACTCAACCAGTTCTCGTTCTTTTAACTTTTTCTCTGTTTTCTTAGCCTTCCCACTGTTTTGTTTGTTTTTACCCTTGGTCTTTTTAGCACCAGCTTCCTTGTCGACACCTGTCTCGGTTTTAGTTTGAGATTTATTAATATTTGGCTCCTCGTGTTTTGTTTCCTCTTTTGAGTTTACTTCCTCTTCAACCTTTACACTTTCTGTGGCATCACCATTCACTACATTAATGCCATCACCCTCAATGGTTTCCAATACTATGGCATTTTTCTCAGCTTGATTATTTTGTGTCTCTGAGTTTGAATTCAAATCTGTGGTTTGGCCACTGTTATCATGTAAAGCATCCCCATTAACAAGTTTTGGTCCAGCTGACCCGTTTGCGATCACATTCTGAACGACTTGGTCAACTATTTCTTTGGCAAACACTTGTATCCTCTGTTCGTCAGTGGCACCATGGTCGCTAGTCTCTGGCGTATCAACTCCGATAACTGTCGCCGTATCCTTATGATTTATGTTGTTCGAAATAGGATCTGTAAAGTAAACAAAGATACTGATTAGAGATGTACTTCCGTTAACCCTTTCACTCCCAATGACGCTTAAAAGCGCGATTGCAAACAGTTTGGATCCTGATCAGACGCCGCGTAACGCGGCGTCTGATCTGGATCCAAACTGTTTGACACTCGTCTTAAGGTTTCTCTTCTTGATAAATGTATAAATTTAAATTTAACACATTTTGTAGACGACAATTTCGAAGCAGACGCCATCACCGCAGGATAAGGGTTAAAACTGATTGAAAGTAAAACAGAATGCGCCATTACTCTTTGCTGCTGATCGCAACTTCACAGGTTTTCAAAACAGTTTGGATCAAGGCAAGACGCCGCGCGACTTCATTAGATATCCATTACACTCGTATAAATCTCATCCTAAGCAAAGCTCATAATGCAGACCCTAACCAGACGATTTTCGAATTGTAACTCGCATTCCAGTGTGAAATGTTTAAATTACATGACAGTAGTCAAAATAATACCCTATTCAGTGCTCCCTCTCTAAAACAACACCCACTGGGAGACAAATATTGTGTGTGTTGGTCGGAAGGAGTTGTTATAGGAAGGGAACTTGATTTACATTTGCAAACAGCTTAAATCCAGATCAAGCTGTTTGTCACTCGTCTTTATGTGGTTTTTCTGTCAAAATGTCCAATATGTAACTTTGAGAAAAACAGCAGACGACACTTTTAAGCAGACGGTATAACAGCCGTGTAAAGGTTGGAAATACATGTCTTTTTTGGGAAACAGCGCAAACGTTGTTGTAAGGAGGGAATCCTTGTTCAGACGGCTGTTGTGGGGAGGGACCATCGTACATTGATAATTCATGATCTCATCTAACATCGCACTGGGATAAAGCATTCGCTAAAATGGTCACGATCAATTTCAGTGCAGATACCATTTCATTCTAGCAACATTAACCCACTCATACCCGCACACCATAGATATAAATGTATGTTGATATTGATTTGTTACACCTGGCGGTGTTCATATCTTTGTTTCTCAGAGAAGTATAATACACCCCACCCATCGTCCCGATACTGCAATCATTAAAGCAGCTTTGTTTTTGTGTTGATTGCTGGGTGGCTGCTTAACTCTTTCACTGCAAATGACGCCAAAATACGACCTTCCAAACAGTTTCGATCCTGATCAGACGCCACGTTACGCGGCGTCTGATCAGGATCCAAACTGTTTGACATTCGTATCGATATGTTTTAAGTCGTACTACATTGACTCTTATTTTGAAACGATCTTGCAAGCAACACAATTGAAGTAGACGACAATGAAACGGTGAAGGAGTAACATCTCACGATTAATTTGGCAGCGACAGAGTTAAATTACATGAAAATAGTCGATACTACGAACTCGCTTAAATCAATCTGACAAGTAGTTCTTAAGTTGAATTTTGATAATTCGATCTCATTGAAGTCGAACATACCCGTATTTCAAAGTTAAAACGTGGCTAGGCCACGTTTTAACTTTGAAAAATGGGTATGTTCGAACAAACGCGAGTTCGTAGAATCGAGTTTTTACTGTAGTCAAAATAATACCCTATACATTGATGATTATCGCATCTAACATCGCACTGGGATAAAGCATTCGCTAAAATGGTCACGATCAATTTCAGTGCAGATACCATTTCATCTAGCAACATTAACCCACGCATACCCGCACACCATAGATGTAAATGTATGTTTATATTGATTTGTTACACCTGACGGTGTTCATATTTTTGTTTCTCAGAGAAGTATAATATACCCCACCCATCGTCCCGATACTGCAATCATTAAAGCAGCTTTGTTTTTGTGTTGATTGCTGGGTGGCTGCTTAACTCTTTCACTGTCAATGACGCCAAAATACGACCTTGCAAACAGTTTCGATCCTGATCAGACGCCACGTTACGAGGCGTCTGATCAGGATCCAAACTGTTTGACATTCGTATCGATATGTTTTAAGTCGTACTACATTGAATCTTATTTTGAAACGATCATGCAAGCAACACAATTGAAGCAGACGACAATGAAACGGTAAAGGGGTAAAATCTCACGATAAACTCGGTAGCGACAGAGTTAAATTACATGAAAAAAGTCGATACTACGAACTCGCTTAAATCAATCTGACAAGTATAGTTCTTAAGTTGAATTTTGATAATTCGATCACATTGAAGTCGAACATACCCGTATTTCAAAGTTAAAACGTGGCTAGGCCACGTTTTAACTTTGAAATATGGGTATGTTCGAACAAACGCGAGTTCGTAGAATCGAGTTTTTACTGTAGTCAAAATAATACCCTATACATTGATGATTATCGCATCTAACATCGCACTGGGATAAAGCATTCGCTAAAATGGTCACGATCAATTTCAGTGCAAATACCATTTCATCTAGCAACATTAACCCACGCATACCCACACGCCATAGATGTAAATGTATGTTTATATTGATTTGTTACACCTGACGGTGTTCATATCTTTGTTTCTCAGAGAAGTATAATATACCCCACCCATCGTCCCGATACTGCAACCATTAAAGCAGCTTTGTTTTTGTGTTGATTGCTGGGTGGCTGCTTAACTCTTTCACTGTCAATGACGCCAAAATACGACCTTGCAAACAGTTTCGATCCTGATCAGACACCGCGTTACGCGGCGTCTGATCAGGATCCAAACTGTTTGACATTCGTATCGATATGTTTTAAGTCATACTACATTGAATCTTACTTTGAAACGATCTTGCAAGCAACACAATTGAAGCAGATGACAATGAAACGTCGAAGGGGTAACATCTCACGATTAAGTGGGCAGCGAGAGTTAAATTACATGAAAATAGTCAAAATAATACCCTATACATTGATGATTATCTCATTTAACACCGCACTGGGATAAATCATTCGCAAAAAATTGGTCACTATCAACTTCAGTGCAGATGCCATTTTATCTAGCATTATTAACCCACGCATAGATATAAATGTATGTTTAAATATTGATTTGTTACACCTAGGAGTGTTCATTACTTTGTTTCTCAGAGAAGTATAATATACCCCATCCATCGCCCCGATATTGCGACCTCTCAAAAAAAGGCTTGTTTTCATATTGAAGGCACTGGTTGCTGCTTAAAGCAGGGCGAAAATGACGCAGAAAGTTCATAAATTGATTTACTTTCATGCTACCTCTGACACGTCTTTAACTTCATCACTATGGTTTCCTTAACAGGCGAGAAAAATAGAGTTTACTGTTAGGTTTTCTAAAAGGTAATTAATGAAGTGAAGTGTTTTGAAATCCTATCACGTATCGACTCACTCCTCCAACAACAATTTGGGGCAAACTAAATTTCAAACACAGAATATAAACGTGTTTTGTGATAAAACAAAACCTCTTTATAACGACCAATTTACTATTTTAATTACTTTGTGTTTGAGGCAGGTTGTTGTTGAAAGCAAGGTGAAAGTACAACAGAAAGTTCATTCAGGGGCTTTATGTTTTACTGTCACATTGCTCTAAGCTCCCATATGTCTTTTACACAATCGATTAGCCTTCTTTCACCGGTCTGAGATGTAAAAAACGCGTCATAATTAAAAAACAAATTGAAAATTTCATGTCATTTTTTAAACATTTTATTTCATGCGTTTGCGTTCAGTTGCGTTCAAACGGGAAATAAACTGTCTTCTTAGCTATATATACTTGCTGCCCTCCACGCGTCGCGAGCATTTTGCTATTTACCGCGGCATTTGGGAAATTAAAATCTAGACATCATCAAACGACAATTTCACAGCAGACGAGATTTAATTTCCTATAAAAACCAACAAAGATGCGTGTAATTACATCCAATAAGAAAGCTGAAATTAATGTAAAACAGTAGTTAAACCCGTATACAGTATAGCCCCATTTTAACGCACCCGAGGGCGATACAACATCCCCAAAATTTAATGGGTGTTTCAAAATCAAACCCATTACCAAACATATTTGCTTTTCTACGCCTTTAAATTATCCTCAACTAAAGAAATAGTCCCACTTTATACAGTTATTAATATGCACCGTTGGAAATAGTTCCTATATTCTAGCAGATGGTATAGCTAAAAACAGATTTACAGGAAAGCAGAATATTCATTAAGGAGCATTCTGCTTTACTTTCAGTCTGCAACCATCTGTCTTCAATACTGAAAACAAGTTGTAGGCTATACGCGTTAAAATGCAATGATTTAAGTGAAAAGTGTTTGCTAACCATGTTTGCCTTTAAACACAAAGGAGTGTATTTTATGTATCATTTACATAAAACCAAGGTAAAGATGCCGTTTCAACGAATTTTAAAACTCTGTAGTGTCGACTCTTTCACACTTTAGGCGACTACTGAAGTCCAATGTGCAAACAGTTTGGACCCTGACCCCCTCTAAGTGCCTTAATTCCTAGTAGATCTACGCTGTCATTTGCAAACAGTTTGGATCCAGATTAGACACCGAGTTACATAAATAACAAAATTTCTTTAAACAAGTTCTTCAGATCTGAATTTGATAAATTAAATGCAGACGACAATCTTGTTTGAAGCAGATCATTCAGTTAAAGTATTCAACTCTCACATGCAAACGAACTTAAGTCTCACAACCAACTAGAAAAATATATTTACAGACTGTGTAGAATAAATTGGTGTTGGATTGCCATTCTTTTATAGGAAGCATTGTGTTCACAAAAGACAATTTATCTACCGCTTGTTATAGCGACTGCTTAAAGTAAAGTGACAGTTAAACAGAAATCTCCTTTAGGAGCTTTCTGTTTTACTGTCTCCATGCTTTAAGCTTGTATTTGCTACATAATAAATCACTGCGTTTAGCTTCGTTTTAAATGGATAATAATTAAGTGTACACTGTGTTTATAAACGTCTTTTCAACCTATACAATATACACATCAAACTTTGAAATCACCCCTGATTTGCTGTTTAAGTATTAACAAAAACACCATTAATGCCCTATTAAGGAGTCGCACATAGCCCCTGAATGACCCCAGATCATTAACAAAAATGAGTACAGTATATGGTAATAAGCATGTTTAAGTGTATAGCTTCTCATGTATTCAGCTACCATTCATAAGAGAGTCCAATGGACAGTCTTTAACTCCTTCACTGCCTGTCCTCGAGTGCACTGGCTATACTATTTGCAAACAGTTTGGATCCTGATCAGACGCCGTGTAACGCGGCGTCTGATCTGGATCCAAACTGTTTGACACTCTGTCATTTCAATATCCTTCAGTCAAAATATCTGAAATTCAAATTTAAGAAATAAAAGCAGACGGCAAATGTTTAAAGTACATGACGTCATGGCAATGACGGGGTTAATTTCAAGTGATTGCTTAATTGGAGATATTTAAGAGTAATACAGAAAGCTCATTGTAAGCTCTCTGTATAATTTCTATCCGGCGTATTTTAATCAGTTACCTGCATTTAGTAATATCCATTCTATTTCTGTAAGTATTCCCTTAACAGATTGTACCATCAGATTGACTATACAGATTGTATAAATAATCTTCATTGAAAACCACGCTAGCCATATCGCGTGGCGTGCTGCATGGCTTAGCTTATAATATTTATCGTCTGCATCGAAAATTGTCGTCTGCAAGTGTTGTTCAAACATACATTGTTGATTCATGTTTTTTAACTGAAGAGGGTTGATTCGAGGGTCACACATCAAACATCGAGTAACTCGGCCTCTGATCTGGATACAAACTGATAGCAAATGCCAGAATTTGCATCTTACACCTTTCAGCGTAAGATATGCTATATATATATACATGCATCAAAAGTGACGTCTTGTTAAAATGTCGTCTGCTTTGCTTTAGAATCAACGAGCCTCGTTTTCACAGAGACAATATGACGTTTAGCTTTAATCTTGATCTGCTAGTACTACTTGTAGCTTTACTTTGATCTAGATCTCAAACTACCTGGCATTTGAGTTTGAAACAAACACCATTCTCTGTCGAGTAAAAGGTGGGTATCTGAATTTTAAATATTTTATTGAAAATAGAAATACTCGTTAGCAACCGATTTTAAATTCAAACCACGCGTAACTTTTAACTTGTCCCAATCTCTATTTTATGAGGAGAGTGAATTAATACATAACGATTAATCCCAACTTAATACCATATCCCGTGGAGATCTTTCGCCTGCTTTAAAATTGTCGTCTGCGGAACAGTTGAGCAGCAGGAGTTTTTGTGCGCTTTTATGTTTTTATTAATGAATGGACCTAAGACCAGTGGCAAACAGTTTAAATCCTGATCAGACGCCGAGTTACTCGGCGTCTGATCTGGATCTTAACTGCTTGTAAATACGAATCAAGTTTCGCTTGAAAGCATATGGGATATTTGGAGTGAGAATCCATGGTTATCATTCATGTGACTGGCCTAGAATATTAATAGACCCAGAGAAGCATGAAGCAAAGTTAAAAATAAATGATTTGTTTCGTTTCGGTCTACACAGTTTGTAGAATAGTGATTGCAGACTTAGCTAACATTTGCACCCAGTTTGAGTCCAGCTCGAATGGTCTGATCAGAACCTTAACGATTTTATTATTGGGAACAGGGTTATTCTGCAACCCCTTTTCCGAACATACCCCGAGTACAATTGAATTTGAAAATAGTTTGGAACCTGATTAGACGCCGAGTTACCCTATGTCTGATCAGAATCCAAACTGTTTGACACTCATATCGATGTTGATCTGTCAAATTGCGTCAATTAGAGCGCCTGCTCTCTACAACACCCAGAGGGAGACAAGGAGTGTGTTGTTCGGAGGGAGTTGTTATAGGGAGGGAAATTTGCTTGCATTTGCAAACAGCTTGAATCCAGATCAGACGCCGCGTAACGCGGCGTCTGATTTGGCTTCAAGTCCTTTTTCACTCATCATTATGTTGTTTTTATGTTAAAATGTCCAATATGTGACTTTGAGAAAAACATCAGACGACAATTTCAAGCAGACGGTAGCAGCCATGAAAAGGTTGGACATAATTGCCTTATTTGGGGACAAACGGTAAGCGTTGTTGTAAGGAGGGAATTATTGTTCAGAGGGTCGTTGTGGGGACGGAGCACTGTATAACATTTAAGAAATGACGACAGCAGACACATTTTAATCAGAAAATATGCTGGTAGTGAATTGGCTTAACACATTGAACCCTAGCGACGAGTGTACTCGTCATGCACAAATTGTATACCTATCACGTGTACACTTGTCCAATATGCAAACAGTGTAGAACCTGATCAGAGGGCTCCTCAAGGAGCCCTCTGATCAGGGTCCACACTTTTGTCTATTTGTAAAATATTGTTAAAAAACACCCTCATCATTAAAAATGGACAAAACTTAATTGTAAACTGGAATTGTCCATTTAAAGGTTCAGGGGTGTATGAGTTAAAAAAGAGATTGTAACCTCGTTTAGAAAAAAATATGCAAATGAAAGATGAGCAACAAAGAGATCGATATATTTCATTCGGGCTACTGATTCTGAAAACCTTGGAAAATGAAATCACATGTGTAATTATTAGTTACATGCTTTGTGAAAATACAAGTCGTCAACTTGATCGTTTTCAGCTGTTTTTATTGAACTAATTTATCTTAGGTGAGATAATAACGCCTTAACTGTCATGCCATTTGCTTTTTTTTCACCCTCAAATTTAAAATATATGGAAGATTCTATCTTGACTTAAGAAATTTTGAAAACAACGTGCAAAACATATACTTTAAATATTTTAATTTGAAAATCGTGGCAGACAACAACTTTAACCCTTTGAACCCTAGTCCCGCATATAGGCGTCTTTTCAAACAGTGTTCATGTGAATAGTACACTTGTCCTGTGCAAACAGTGAAGGCCCAGATCAGAGGGCTCCGAAAGGAGCCCTCTGATCAGGGTCTTCACTGTTTGTCAGTAACGCCAAAATTGACAAAAACAACTCTTAAACGCCAGAAATGGACTAGTCAAAAATCGAAACTGGAGTTTCAGGGAGGAAAGAGTTAAAGCGGATAATAATATATATGATGGCAGTAAAAGAGTTGAGTACTGCATAACAACCAACGTATGCTATTATAACCCATATAAATCAAATATAACTTTTCTATTTAGCTTGACAGCATTAATGTTGTCTTATCTGCCATTAGTTGCCATCTGCTTTGTGCTTGAAAACGTCGCTTTAAAAACTTGATATACATTTACATGTAACATAAGAAAAGAAGAAACACCATATGTATTCATAACTTTGTTTATACTCAAGAAGTTAAAATGATGAGCTGAAACAAGACAGGCATAAAAAACGTCTGCATATGACAAACAGACAGATGGGAATTAATACATTACCCAATAAATACCTTAATCTATTCCTCTCTTTAAGAAAGTAGTCCCATTTATACAGCGTACGTAATAGTTTCTATATCGTAACAGATGTAAGCTTACAGCAGGCTGAAAGTAAAGCAGAATGCGCCTTAAGGCGCATTCTGCTTTACTTTCAACCTGCTTTAAGCGGTTACGCATCTTCAGAACTAGAAACAGCCTATATGGTAATGAGTTAATACATTAATTTTTTGCATTCACTTTAAATCTGCTATAATACCGTCTGCTTCAACATTGTCGTTTGCAGCAAATGTGATGCCAATTTGTACATTTTTTCCTGGGGCAAACCTTAATATTGAATGTCTAACAGTAACAGTAACAGTAACTGAATCCAGGTCAGGCGCCTAGTTACTCGGCGTCTGATTTGGATCTAAACTGTGTGTACATTGTCTAGTAAAGTCACGTGCAGCATGATCAGGGTTAATAGAAGACTGATGTTCATATAAAAAGCGTTCACAGCTCGTTGACTATGGTGATGACAGATATAAGCATGTGTATGAGCTATAAAACATTTCGTAATTCATCCGAATATAATGTTGTTTTAAACCCTTTACTTGCAATGAGCCAATAAACAGTTTAGACCCAGATAAGATTCCGGGTAATTCGGTGTCTGATCAGAATTTAAACTGTCTTGCATTAGTTTTGATGTATTTTTATTTTTCATTTTCTAAAACAAATGTTGTCCAAAAAAATTATTGTAAGACAGACGACACTATTTAACACTTTGCACGCTAGCGGTGAAACTGTACTTACCTATAAATGCAAACAGTTTGGACGCAGATAAGACACCGCGTAACGCGGCGTCTTATCTGCGTCCAAACTGTTTGTCACTCTGACCGTAATTAGAAAATAAATTTCAGGAAATTCTGTTTTTAGAATAGTAGGAGATGACAATTGTCGCAGACGACAATACTAATTGGCGCGCAAAGAGTTAAAACGTGTGATTGAGGCGTACATGTGGAGTCTAAGTGTGTGATTCCTGAAAAAATATGTTATCTCCGAATTCTAACATTTCCGGCCTAAATCAAATGGGTAAACTCGAAATTGTGTCAATAAACGCAGACGATAAATTTCAGACGATATTACTAGTGGCAGTGAAACGGTAAAGACTAAAGTCAACGTTTGAAATAGTTTGAATCCAGACCAGACGCCGTGTAACAAGGTGGTCTGATTAGGATCCAGAATGTTCGGCACCCGTAACACTATTTTTACAATCGAAACATCGAAATATTTGAATTTTGCCCAAAATTGTAAACGAAGAATTTTAGAAGACGATATACAGTGGAGACTCTGTTATTCTTTCCCAATAAACATGAAATAAAGTCGTTATTATTATTATTATAAAAGCGTTTACGCTAAAATTATTATTTTCAGTGCAAACAGTTTGGAGCCAGATCAGACGCCGGGTAACCCGGCGTCTGATCAGGTTCCAAACTGTTTGCTACCAAGATAAACAAGAATTATCAGAATTACCCAAAAGTTGTTCTTTTCTACGTTTAAGTGTTTTGCGTTTTTAAACGGGAAAGAATAACAGATTCTCCACTGTATGTGTGTGCGAAAGGGTTTAAATATTTGTTGAAAATATGGTTAAAGGTTAACGAAATGAGCACATAAATCAAGCTGAATTTATTTATATGTTTACGTTTAAGTTATGTGACAGCATATCAATCAAATGACCATTCCCTCGTAAATATATACACTAATTCTAACATAAACCTTAAACCGTAACCCTGGAGACGAATAAATGCCATACACGGACATTAAACGAATAAACAAACGCGCTGAAATAGAATAAAAATAGTTAAAATACCTTACCCTGCTAATCGCAAATTTGAATTTATAATCAGGTTGAATCCATACCATAGGCTGAATAACACGGTTTCTGGTTTGGATTGACATTATTTGAGGGTCGCATTGAAAATGTGTCCAGTTAAACAGATATAAATCGTTGATTAAAACTAATAAATTCGCTAGACGATCTGATCTCGTATAAACACATGGTTTAACTCAACCCCCTTGAAACTTTAAGTGGACAATTCCAGTTTCAAATAAATACTAGTCCATGTTTGACTATCTAGGGTTGTTCTGCAGGAAACCCCTGAACAGGGTTTACATTGTTTACAAATGCGTCAACCCATTACCCCATAAATACGCCTTTTTCGCCTCTAATTTATTCATCCACTGAAGGAAATAGTTCACTTAAACAGTGATGAATTTGAATCGTACGAAATATTTGCTATATCCTAGCAGATACTAGCTTAAAGCAGGCTGGAAGTAAAGCAGAATGCGCCATGAGGCCCATTCTGCTTTACTTTCAACCTGCTTTAAGTAGTCACCTATTTTCAATACTTGAAACAGGCTATGGGGTAATGGGTTAAACGAGTGTATTGTTCACACCGGGTATACTGTTAATGAGGAGCATAGTCGCTAGTGTTTGATATATACTAATAATAAATACAATTGTTTTTATGATGACCGCTCAACAGGAGTCATGTTGAAAGTTTGGAGCACAATTAATTGATTAAAGCTGGATGAAAGTCAGTAATGCAGAAAGCTCCTGAATGAGCTTTCTGAATTACCTTTAAATTGCTTCCAACAGATATCTGCTTTAAAGCAGTGTGAAAGTAACGCCGACAAATCATGCAAAAGCTTTATACATTACGTTTATCTTGCTTTAAACAGACACCTGTTTTAAAACACAGGAAACAAATCTTCCAGTGAGTAATTGCAATATATTCAAAACCTGTAGTCGTGCTGTTGGATAATATAATTATGTTACAGAAACATTTCAAATAAACTACTATGTGTCACTGTATCACAGCGAATATCAGATGGCTTTTCTCTCTACCTGCTACGGTATACAGATACAGATCTTATACATTCAGTTTATATTTCATGTATATACTGTATATTTGTAACAGAGAAAAACTCCATAAAATGAACATAAGTTTCTTTTATTTCTTATATGTATTTTATTTCTTATATGCATATACTGTATCAGGCGATACCGTGCAATTTATATATTTTTCTGTGTGACTGTTGAAATACAGTAAAAACTCGATTCTACGAACTCGCGTTAGCTCGAACATACCCATATTTCAAAGTTAGAACGTGGCTAAGCCACGTTTTAACTTTGAAATACGGATATGTTCGATTAAACGAGATCGACTTATCAAAATTCAACTTACGAAATACCGGTTAGGTCGATTTAAGCGAGTTCGTAGTATCCGATTTCGACTGTATCAACTGATCAGGATCGAAACGACATGTTTGGGAGATATGAATGCCCGAATATTTACCATGGCAGCTGGCCATTTTACTGCTCCACTGCCAATCACGCATTCATTTAGTGATTTTCAAGCAGTTTGGATACAGATCAAAAGCAGAGTAAATATAATTTTGAGGTAAACTGTTTAACACTCGCTCCAATGTGCATCCAGTCAAAATGCAATTTTATCTAAATCGTACAAAATGTAGACAACAATATGATATAAGTAAATATATGATGACAGTGAGAGTTAAACTCTTATGGTGCGAGGACTAAGTATATAACCTTTTTGCGAACAGTGTAGACCAAAGCAAGAGAGCTCCTTCAGGTCTGCATTATTTGCCGTCCTATTTAAAGGAAAATCCAACTTTTTCATTTAATTATCAGAAACTTGGAGAGTGTTGTTTTTTTTAAAATTTAACATTACAAAGTTTATTTGACGTATCACCTAGTCAAACTGATTATACAAAATGCACATACCTTATTCCACACCAGTTTGACATATCACTTCTGTATATCGTGAAGAATTTTGATACAAGTGTTTTTAGCTAGTAGTATAAATTTGTAAAACATGCAAAAACTGAAACCTTTACCGTGAAAGCTAGCGTGATTTACGAGCATTTGCAAACAGTTTGGGTCCAGATCAGACGCCGAGTAACTCGGCGTCTGATCTGGATCCAAACTTTTTGAGGATTGCATGTAAGTTTCCTGCTAATATGAATTGAAATCTGATTTGTAAAACATCTGCAGACGACATTTTTAAAGCAGACGATGATTTATGTATAACTTACCTGGTGCTGATGACGGATTAGTTTTAGGGGTCGTTTCAAGATTGTTGGAAATGGTTTCTTTTGTGAGTGTTGGTGATTCGATGACGGAATAGTCTGGCTCCACTAGAACTTTGTGGAATTGTCCCGGCTTCTCGACGTCACCAAGGTCGTGTTTGATATCAATCTTGGAAGTTTCTGAAAAATTGAGAATTACGTGTATCAGTATATCAATTATTGTTATAATAGTTTCTTTGGGGCTCTAAAACTGTAAGAGAGGTGCCTGCGACTTGAAAACGCAAACACGGTCTGTACCTTAATCCTTTGAACCCTAGTCCCGCATATTGCCGTCCTTTGCAAACAGTGTACATGTGAAAAGTACGCTTGTCCTATGCAAACAGTGAAGACCCAGATCAGAGGGCTCCTAGGAGCCCTCTGATCAGGATATTTCACTGTTTGTCATAATGTTAAACATTGACAAAAACAATCCTTTACACTCAGAAATGGACTAGACAAAAGTGGAAACTGGAATTGTCCATTTAAAGTTTCAGGGAGGAAAGAGTTAATCAGAATCATAGTCTGCAAAGGAATTACGGTGTAGATCGCTTAGAACGAAGATGGATGTAACGAACTATTGGATATTTAATTTGATTTGTTTTGATTTTACGTCGCTTTCAACAGTATTTCAGTCATATCGCGACGTCCAGCTAATTATAGGTGGAGGAAGACCCCAGAAGTCATTTATGCACTGTTTCAGGCATAAATCGGCAACTGGGTAGAACCACCGACCTTCCGCAAGCCAACTGGAAGGCTTCCCCACATGAAAAATCCGAACGACCCTACTGGGATTCGAACTCACAGCGGTGAGGAGCTTAGTGATGTAAGTCACAGTGACTATACCACTAGGCCACGGAGGCCCCTAAAATATTGGATATAACAAAACAAAAGTTATTGCCACCATCTCTAATTAACGTATGTAAATAGACCTGATATAACGAAATTTGGATATAACGATAGAAATCAGACGGTCCCGAGAACTTCGTTTAAAGTGAGCTTCACTGTAGATCTATAATTAAGAAGTTTATTTGGTTTTAAGCAAAATATGCTTTTTAATATCTAAAAGTCCATTGCCTTGACTTTGGTCCGAGTTCTCTAGCAATTACAAACAGTAACTCAGCTACTAACAACAGTGCTCCATCCCTACAACAGCCCTCCGAACAAAGGAAATAATAGTATTAGCGTAAACGCGTTTATTGTGAAAGAATAACGTTTTCTGAACTTTTCTCCACTGTATAACCTATATAACATTCGTTTAGTTAGACCGTGCTAACAAATCAAGTAACGTGTTTGTATAATCAAGCACTAGATCAAATAGATATACAGACATGCATATATTGACAGCCTGTTTTGGTTTCCATTATCACATGATTACAGTAACGCCCAGTAGTTGGCCACTCAGAAGGTTGCACGGTTTTCATTGTCTGAAACAAGGGACTGCTTACAGCAAGATGAAGGTAAAGCAGACAGCTCCTTTGCTTTCATCTTGGTTAAAAAAGGCGAATTTCTTTGACACCATTAAATAGTTTTGATTTGAGTGCTCGTCATAGTGGGACGTTACTATACAATGAAGAAGATGTTAGTATTTCCGTTTAAACGCAAACGAAACGTAAACGCATGGCAATAAAATGTAGAAAAAGACAAGGTTTTGAAAATTTTAAATGTTTATTTCAATCTGAATTGCAAACACTTTGGAGCCTGATCAGACGCCGGGTTAGCCGGCGTCTGGTCTGGCTCCAAACTGTTTGCAATGGAAATAATTGATTTAGCGTAAACGCGTTTATTGGGAAAGAAAAGCGTCTTCTCCACTGTACAATACACACATTATTTAAAGCACATGCAGATATTGTGCAAACAAGGTATGACACCACCCAGGAGTATATATTAATAATTATCCCACTTGTATTGCGCATTTGTTGAAAAGCATGTCTACCTTTAGTCTTAAAGACACGTCACTGCTTAATACTGGGCAAAGGGAATGCAGAGAGCTCCTGAAGGAGCTTTCTGCATTACTATTGTCCTGCATTAAGCAGTATCTTGTTGTGTAAATATGGCCATGATTATTCGATCAGTGGTTACTCAATACTGGGTTCACTGTATGTGTGTTATCATTTCGTTAGCTTTATAAATCATTTCGATAGTTATGTTGTCTAGTGTCGCCATGAAGGGATTGCTTTTTTCCAAGAACCTACTAGAAGGAAGGTCATTTTTTGTTTTATCTACATATACATGTTTTTTTGTGTGTGTTCAATAACAGTTTTGATAGCTCTAGGTAAAAACATAGCTCACTATGCAGTAGGATTTCGGGAGGTTGGTCCCAGGCCAGGTTGTATTAAATACATGTGCTGTCAAAATGCTTCTACAAGCTCCCGTGCTTGGTACTAAAATTATAAGGACAGTATTAGAACGTGTTCACCTATTGGCAGGATAAGGTAACTGGCTGCAGGTAAACTCACGAAGCCCTAGTGCCGCATATATACGCGTTCTTTACAAACAGTTACTGCCATTAGCGTGTTCAGTTACCACTGTTTGCTGTTTATGTTAGCAGTTTGTGCCCCGTGTGCAGCGTGCAGAGTACAGTAGAGAAAACTGTTTATTTTTAAAAAAAAACGCGTTTACGCTTTCAATTATATTTTCATTGCAAACAGACTGTTTGCCACTCATATTAAAACTGGTAGTCAGAATTGTTAAAAAGCTGTCATTTTCTATATTTCATTGCAATGCGTTTGAACGGAAGAATAACGTTTTCTCCCTTCTATTTCAAACCGGTAGCCAACTTCCAGTCGATGGCCATCGACGCCCATCGATTTCCTTACTGAACTCATGGCTGTACATAGTATACACGAAAGGAGCCCTCTGATAAGGGTCTGCACTGGTTGTTATTTTGTAATATACAATGCTCCCTCTCTACAACAACACCCACTGGGAGACAAAGAGTGCGTGTGTTGTTGGGATGGTGTTGTAACGTTAAAGGGAGGACAAAATAAGACTGTATTACATTTGCAAACAGCTTGAATCAAATCAGGCGCCGGGTAACGCGGTATCTGATCTGGATTCAAGCTGTTTGTCACTCGTCACTATGGTTCCTTCTGTCAAAATGTCTATTACATGTTATCAGTAAGTTTGAGACAAAAACCCAGCAGACGACAACATTGCAACAGTTAAAGCGTTAGACATAATTATCTTGTTTGGGGAATATCGACCAGGGTCGTTGTTCGGAGGGGTCGTTGTTTGGAGGACCGTTGACTATCGTTAACCAACCATATACTTATACCATTGTCGAAAATGAGCTCGACACTTAATATATAACTAATCCATGGTATCATGTAACAAGAAACATGTATATGTTTAGGCCTACGTTACTTAATAAAATATTTTGAATCTGAATCTGAATCTGAATTAAACTGAACGTGACCATTTCAAGTTTCAGTGGTAATTGATTTTAACATGTTTATGTTTACCATTTTCAGAACTGTCGGAGTATATTTAGTTTATATCAACAACGTTGAATATAGCTGCATGATTATTGTTATTATATATTGTTTCGATATTAATGTACATGCATTGCTCATTTTGAATAACAATGCCCCTACATATTTTTATCTGATATATTACAACATGTCCATATAATAATAATGCACCTACAGTGCTCTCTCCCTGCAACGGCCCTCACAACAACGACTCCCTCCTTACAACGGCAATTTCCACAGTTCCCTAAACAGGACAATAATGTCTAACGCTTTTACTACTACAATATCGTCTGCTTAAAATTGTAGTCTGCTGTTTGTCTCAAATAACATAATGGACAGTTTGACAGGAAAAAAACTTAATGACGAGTGACAAATAGCTTAAATCCAGATCAGTCGTCGCGTGACGCGGATTCTGATCTGGATTCAAGCTGTTTGCAAATGTGGCCAATTTCCATCCCAATAACGCCTCCCTCCGAACAACGCACACAATTTGTGTCTCCCATTGGGTGTCGTTGTAGAGAGGGAGCACATTTCAGGGTCATTTCGCCATTATCGGCAACGTAAGTATTTTCTTACCTTTTCCGCGTAATATCCATTTCTTACTTATTTAAACTTTAAACGTGTATGTATAAACAGTCTTTTATCTGATATCTTGAATTTTAATTTAACCACTAGCACACGCGCATATTCATCTAAACACACATATACATGTAAGCTTAACCTTTTCACTTCCAAGTTTTATCGTCTGTTTAATTCCTATACACTGTCACTATATCGTCTGCTGATAAAAAAGATGCTTCACCCATTTTTGCCAAGTGGATTGTTCCAGTCTTTTATATTGGATTAGTCAATTGCTGATGTAATGGGTGCATGGTCTAAATTTTCATTTTCGATTCGTTTTTATTGAAATTCCTATCAGCAAACAGTGTAGACTCTGATCAGACGCCGCATAATCAGAGTCTACACTGTTTGCCTATGTCCTTTTATGGGACGCTAGGCACAAATGAGTTAAATTATCATTCAAATTAATATCTAAAGCTGTTTGATCGAAAGAAGTATTGATAGTCCTACGAGTGTCAACCAGTTTGGGTCCAGATCAGTCGCCCCGTTACGCGGCGTCTGATCAGGACCCAATCTGTTTGAAGTCGAAGTTGGTCGGCTATGGGGGCGAAATGGTTACTTCGCACATAGCTTAAACTACATTTCAATCCGTACATCACATAGTTGACAATCAACAGAAGTGAAATATTATCATCGTGTTTGATCGGAGTACCTCGGCCGAGATAGAATGTCCGTGGTGTGCGATTTACTACACTTTAATATATCCTTTACTGTTTGAGAAATAATGGAGGCTTTAAATTTCATTTGAAAAAATATTCAGATTCCGATCAGCCAAAGTCAACCAAGCCGTCTGATCAGGATCCAGGATGTTTGGCTATATGATCACATAGAAGAAAGAGTCAAAAATTCAGAATTTTAAAAGCAGACGACAGCTATATATACACAGAGTGACAAAAGGGGATACAGTAAAACCTCTCTATAACGGCCACTAAAACGAGGGCTATTTGATTGTATCAATAACAGGTGACAGCTTAAAACAAGGTGACAGAAAAACAGGAAGCTCCTAAAGGAGCTTTCTGTTTTACTGTCACCATGCTTTAAGCAGTCACCTGTCGAAAACATCTAATAAATCATCACACTTTAGTGGTTGTTATAGAGAGGTTTGACTGTATTATATTAACAGTTTCCGAAACTGTAGCCTATATTTTGGGTATTTTTCATGTGCTTGTAATTTGTGTGTGTAAATACACATAGGTTTTGCATCCTCTAATTTTCACAAATCATTTTTTTTAAAGCAGACGACATTTGCAAGTTTCAATTTATAAAGAAAACTTTTAATGACGTATTCAGAAGTAAGATGTTTAAAAATGTAGATAGTTTAGATTGGGACGAAAATAACAGATGAGACTTTACACCAAACGAGCAGACGAAATATTTGGGACAGACAAAACATTGTCAAATCTCAAAATAAAATCTATTTCATTCAACGTGTATCGCCCTTAAGACAGTTTAACTCGCTTTAAAGTAAATTTTACAAACCACGTTGAGGGTTTAATTAAAATCAATTTAATCTTGATCCCGCTGTTGGATAATTTGTAATAAAGATATAAAAACAGTTTGGATCCAGATTAGATGCCGAGTAACTCGGCGTCTCATCTGGATCCAAGCTGTTTTTATACTGCAATTACATTGCATGAAAAAAATGTCAGAAAAAATATAGTTCGGAAACTGCTGCAGATGACAAATTTTGCAGACGAGAACAGCCTCACGTGCTAAAGATTAGAAACAATTCAAACAAGCGTTTATGCGTTTCTGAAGTCAGCTGATCGCATTACCTGAGGTGTAAACAAGGAGTTTAAAAACGCATTTGACATTGAAAGTTTATTTCCTAACTGTTTCCTATATTGTTTTTTTTATTTATACAATTCATGCAGTGCATTCATACCATTTAACAGACGTTTTAGGGACAGCTTAAAAAAGTGGCGTCTGCATTTTTTCAGATTCAAATTTAAGATATCAGGTCATGAGAAGCATGCATGTACATTTTTGTATATGTATATATATTTGAGTGTCAAATAGATTGGGTTGTGATCAGACGCAGACTTTGATTGTTGTATCTGGATCAACACAGTCTGTACATTCCAATGTTGTAGCGCCTGGTAGAGAAACGATTTTAAAACATTAACTTTTTAAACTGAGTGCGCGTAATGATTTGCACACAGTTTGGATTCTGATCAGACGCCGAGTAACTATGTATCACTCATACAAGCGTTTCATCATTTTTTTGCATATTGATGTGTTTAAGATAAAAACCAGCTGACAGATTTTAAGCAGACAATATGTTGGCGATGAAAGCGTTAACCCATTCACAGCAATGACGTCACAATTTTAAACAATTATGATCTGGTTTTATTTGTACAATTTAAATTCCATATATTTTGACTTAAGAAATATTGAAATGCGTTCAAACAACTTGGATCCTGATAAGACGGCCCGTAACGCGGCGTCTGATCAGGTTCAAATTGTTTGCAAAGTGTCAGTGTTATCGGCCATTGTAATGAAAAGTATTACATTGTACTATGGAATATAGTGGAGAAAACGTTTTTCTTTCACGTTAAACGAAACGAAACGCAAACGCAAAACACTAAAGCGTAGAAAAGTGTAACTTTTGGACAATTCGGATAATTCATGTTTATCTTGGTGGCAAACAGTTTGGAGCCTGATCAGACGCCGGGTTACCCGGCGTCTGATCTGGCTCCAAACTGTTTGCAATAGAAATAAATTTTTTTTTTATCGTAAACGCGTTTATTGGGAAAGAATAACGTTTTCTCCACTGTACGCTAGTGACCTTCTGCTGAGAAATAGTATATACATATTTAACGTTTACCCTTTGTGGCCATAAACTTCACTGGATGGCCAAAAAAAATCATTCAATCTGATATGCAGAACAATATGATATAGTGGTTAAAGTTAATTAGCCTAATGTGATTTACTGTTGCAGATTGATATATACTGTCAATTTAGCATAAAGCAATCGAATCGCTTGAAGTATAATAAGCATGCATGTCTTTTTACGTTAACCCTTTCACTCTCAATGACGTCATAACGAGCATTTGCAAACAGTTTTGATCCTGGTAACGCGGCGTCTGATCAGGAGCAAAACTGTTTACCACTTGTTTTGAAATAACGTCAGTTAAACTGCCTTAAATCTAACTTTGAAAACGAAATTGCAGACAACTATATTGAAGCAGACGACAATATGGCGGTGAAAACCTCACGATAGATTTGACCATTCACGATTGAGTGACCATTCAATACAATACCCCTAATAAGCAGCCTCGTGTAAGTGCGTGCTAAATGCAAGATTAAGTAAGTAATTCAGAAAGCTTCATGAACTTTCTATATTATTTTATCAAACATTTTGCAAACAGCTTGGGTTCTGATCAGGCGCCGAGTAGCTCAGCGTCTGATCAGAACCGAAGCTGTTTGACATTCATGTCGATTGTATGACAATTCAACTAAAGGCGGGTTTATATACTATTCAAAGTTTGCTAAGGGTTAAAGGTATAACCTCCATAGGAAACAATGCATCGACCCTATCATTTTCTCCCTTAAAAACTTTCCACAGATTTGATCTATTTCAACAAAAGTTTCAGGAGTTGTAGCTAGGAATCCATTTTACTGGTTCCTATGTGACTTACACATGTAAATGTCCTATGCAGATGCATTGGTTAAAAGATAAAATATCACTTTGTCACAGAAAATTGCAAAAGCTACAAATTGTGTTTTTGAGTTAATGAACATTCTTTACAATTCAACAATAGGTGCAATTGAATATTGAAAGGTAAAACATTGTTTTTCCAACGAAAAGGCCCTCTAAGAATATTAAAATGTAGAATTCAATGGATTTGAAAAATTGATGAAATTTCAGAAATTTCGCATTTTGATAATTTCCCCGGAATTCGCTTACATGATCTGAACAAGAGTAACTGTTATCACAATATGTAAAGTAAACCATTGGCACACATATCTTCCAATATGGAAGGAATCGAACAAAAATGTTGGAAGTTATGCTGTACGAAAGTGATAGGGTAAACGCATTGGAACCTATGAAGGTGTACAGCATTGACCCTTAGCACATTTTGAGTAGTGAATAAGGGTACAAAGTCTACCCGAAAGAACCACCTATGCTTGAAATCTAAATTTACGAAATACATGTATAAACAGGGGACACTTTTGAAGTAGACGACATCCTTGTCGAAAACGGGTTAACGGCCAGATTTTTAACACATTCGACCCTAGCGACCGTAACAAAAACTGTACCTGTGAAGAATACGCTTGTCCTATACAAACAGTGTAGACACTGAACTGAAGTGTCCTGCAGGGTCTGCATTGTGTGTCAGTTTGCAATATACAGTGGAGATTCTGTTATTCTTTCCCAATAAACGCGTTTACGCTAAAGCTATTATTTGCAGTGCAAACAGTTTGGAGCCAGGTCAGACGCCGGGTAACCCGGCGTCTGATCAGGCTCCAAACTGTTTGCCACCAAGATAAACAAGAATTATCAGAATTGTCCAAAAGTTGTTCTTTTCCACGTTTTAGTGCTTTGCGTTTGCGTACGTTTGCGTTTAAACGGGAAAGAATAACAGATTCTCCACTGTATCTTTTAAATCAACACTAAATGGTCTAAAATGGACCAGACTTACATGTGCGTTTGGAAATTTGAAGTGTCCATTAAAGTTTAATGGGTGAATGACCTAGAGTACAACGGAGAAAACGTTACGGTTTTTTCCCGTTTAAACGAAAACGAAACACAAACGCATCACAGTAAAATGGAGAAAAGGACATTTTTCGACAATCCTGACTATCTATTTGAGTGGCAAACAGTTTGGAGCCAGATCCGGCATCTGATCTGGCTCCAAACTGTTTGCATATGCAATGATAGTTTCAGCATAAACGCGTTTATTGGGAAAGAATAGCATTTTCTCTACTACATAATTATATAGCGTACATTTGTAACACTGTAACCAGTTATTTTATCGATTTTAGAGGTTAAAATTGTAACCTAAGAAAGGACCCAGTTTTTGAAGGACCATTGTTTCTTTGTTAAGAAAGGATTAATAAAAAGTAAACCACGTAACTATGTGGTTTAGTCACTTACAAGTTTATACAAACTCCTTCAAATTGGATTATTTTTAGACAAATACATGTAACTTTCTCGGTTTCATACCATTAATTTTTATCTACTTACTGACCGGTCCGTCTAAAGACCCCAAACCTCCCCAAACTTATCCAAACCTCCCAAAACCACTTTTAAAAGCAGGTTTTTATAATTCTAGCAGATTGTAGCTTAAAGCAGGCTGAAGGTAAAGCAGAATACGCCTTAAGCTTTACTTTCAACCTGCTTTAAGAGAATACTTGTCTTCAAAACCAGGAACAGGCTATTAGGATAGTGAGTTAATATTTAGAGGTAACTGTGTAAAGTGATCTTAAGTTTTGTTCGAGTTGTTCCCCTTGAAAAGAAAAACATCGAATATTTACTTTTAAATTAACATTTTTTCATTGTTTTAGCTTAAAGTTGCCATTTATAAGCTATTTTTTATTAGATAATAAGGAATTGAAGCGGTTTGGATTGTTTTTAAGTGCTTTAGGCAGGTTTGGAGAGGTTTGGGGTGGTTTGGGGAGGTGTGGGGTCTTTAGACGGACCCCTTACTTATCAACCGTTCATCTAAGCGTATACAATGTCATGGTTCTAACGAAAGCTGACTATTTAATGCAGAATTAAAGTAGTTCTAAAGAAATCCAAAAGCAGTAAAAAAATTAATGCCTTATTGTTGCATTGCAATAAACTGCAGCATAGAATAACCCTTTCATGATCAAATTTATTTACTAAAGTCGACTTTGCAAAACAGTTTGGTTCCAGATCAGACCCGGCGTTACGCGACGTCTGGAAATGATATTGCAGACAACAGTATTGCAGCAGACGACTACAGTGGAGAATCTGTTATTCTTTCCAGTTTAAACGCAAACGTACGCAAACGCAAAACACTTAAACGTAGAAAAGAACAACGTTTGGACAATTCTGATAATTCTTGTTTATCTTGGTGGCAAACAGTTTGGAGCCTGATCAGACGCCGGGTTACCCGGCGTCTGATCTGGCTCCAAACTGTTTGCACTGCAAATAATAGTTTTAGCGTAAACGCGTTTATTGGGAAAGAATAACAGATTCTCCACTGTATATGACGGCGAACGTGGTGAAACGGAGGATATATTTTTGGCGATGTGTGTAAGGGTAAATTTAATATTTAAGTTATTCTGGAAATTTGGATCTTACAGTTTATTTGTTTTGCAAGGTGGTGGTTCAATGATATAAAGCGTTTGAGTTGCGTCTGCGATCGTTCTCAAGCATTGGATTGGTCAGATTTGAGCAAAAGCTCAAATCTGACCAATCAAATGCGTGGGAACGATCTCAGACTCAACTCAAATACTTTACAACCTTGTGACCTCGTATAGCTTAGCACTACTATGACAACAATCACTCCACTGCCTTGGTCCGAGTGCCGCGGTTGACATTTACCTTCAAGAGAAATTACTGACAAAAATTGTGTAAAAGTAAGTGACTAATGCACCCAAAACATTTATTGACACTGAAACAGGGCTCCGGATAAGGGGGAGTAAACTGAACAAATCCAACATTTTCTCACTTATTTTATCAAAAAAAATCCTATTGTGTTATTACTCATTATAATCGTCTCTTCGAGACGATTCTAATGAGTAGTGACACCATCGGGTTTAAAGCAGAAATAAATATTGTAGGTTTTGAAATACTCTCCTTATCTGGACCCCCTCACTTATTTTAGCACCAACTCCTAACACAATAGGGTTTAAAGCAGAAATAAAGATTTTAGTTTTTGAAATACTCCCCTTATCTGGCGCCCTGACTGAAATTTCACATTTTGTGGTTCTATGCAGACTAGTAAATAAACTCATACACAACAGTTGAACATGGTACGCACGGTTCCGTCATACAAAGATTTACTCGCACACCAAATGCTGTATCTTTACCTAATGTGGTGTAGTAAAAGTGGTTCGGACAAGCTTTTTTCTATAATTGAGAGCACAAGTCAAGGTCACAGTGACCTGATTATGACACATAACAACCCATCTTCCAAAAATGTATCGCTCTAAAGTCTGTGTCCAAATCTGATATCGTTTATGAAATGTACCGCAGAAAAACTACATGTATATTTCACTATTGAGGGTCAGAAGTCAAGGTCAATGCCACGGTAAAATGAAAATAGTACGCCACACACAGCCAACCCAAGATGTACTAACATGCCAAATTTGGTATCTCTAGCTAGCCACAGGCAGTTTTGTATAATTTAGGTTCAATGCCAAGGTCACAGTGACCTGATAATGCTACGGTATACTCCGCAGTCTAAAGATTTCCACACAACCGAAATTTGGTATCTCTAGCTGATTTGGTGTAACGAATATCATCCAACAAGCTTTTCCTGTGACTGAATCATGGGGCCAAAGGTCAATGTCAAGGGCATATTGTTCTGAAAATGGTATAAGAATTTCCGCTATATCAAAATGTACTCACATACCAAATGTTGTATCCGTAGCTGATGTGGTATAGGAAATATTTTAAGAAAACAGCCAGTATACATGTACAAACATTTAATATCCAATAGTTTATATCCGACCAAGGCTGTTTTCATCTTTCCCCACACGTCAAAGATAATCATTCCTCTATCCTTGATCATAACATTTTATTCACATTAATCAGAAGTTCGCTAAATTGCCGAAAGGTCACTTACGCCGAATCAAATCAATCAAACTTTTATAGCCGTCGTATGCATGAATAAAATCCCAAACATGCGACTTACTCTTATATTAAACTCTCGCTAATTTGACCACCGGTTGATTTTCGGTTTTAACCCTTTCACTCTCAATGACGTCATAAAGCGCATTTGCAAACAGTTTTGATCCTAATCAGACGTCGCATAACGCGGCGTCTGATCAGGATCAAATTGGTTTGCAAATTGTTTAGAAACAACGTCAGTTATATGAATACTGCCTTAAATCAAACTTTGTAACGATATTGCAGACAACAATATTGAAGCAGGCGACAATATTGTGTTGAAGGGGGGTTAAAACCTGACGATAAATTTGATCATGGAAGGGTTAAATACGGTTAACAGATTAACTTACTCGACCCTAGCGACACATATAAGCGCCATATACATGTACAACCGAAACATGTGGCAAGTACACGTATCATATCCAAATAGTGTAGACAAAGATCAAACGGCTCCTGCAGAATGTCCCTTACCTGGGTCTACACTTTTTATCATTTGAAATATACTGTACAAGAATTGTAAAAATGAAATCCTTATTTAGCCAAAAATGGGCTTGACTTAATTTGAACTCCATTTGTCCATTTGAAGGTTCTGGGATAAATGGATTAAAAGCAGAATAAAGTTAAAGAACAGTTAGTAGTGTGGATAGTGTGTATATGTCGTGTAAAATTACGGACACTGATATTTAAAACTAGTCATATTGTTGCAGACAGGTTGAAGCTTAAATCCCAATGGGAGTCAAGCAGAAGCTCAAACAGGATATTTCTGCTTTACTATCATACTGCGTTAACCCTTTCCTCCCCGAAACCTCAAATGGACAATTCTAGTTTTCAATTTAGTCTAGTCCATTTTTGCCTTTTTAGGGTTATTTTTTTCAATATATATCAAAATGACAAACAGTGTAGACCCTGATCAGAGGGCTCCTGAAGGAGCCCTCTGATCAGGGTCAACACTGTTTGCAAAGGACAAGTGTACTCCTCACAGGTATGCTGTTTGCAAATGACGCCTCTATGCGTGGCTAGGGCTCAAAGAGTTAACTGCTTCACTGCCATGACACTGCATGCTTTAAACAATGGTAGTCTACTTTTTATGTCAAAAAATTAAGATTAAGACTGATGATTTGGCTAAAGTAATGTCGTAATAAGTTTTAGATATGTTTATAATCATGCTATAGAAACTGCCACGGGTCCAATACGAATATATATGGCATTGTGGTCGGGTACCAATTAACAATATTGCATACTAGTATGACATTTCTAATATCGGCCACTAACACGTGTAGTACTGTTTATTAATACACTCACTAATGATGTACTTACCATTCCCCATGGCCGAGTCCACTGTTGAAACCGGCCCCTCGGGAGTAATCTGAAATGAAATAATACATTGTTTCAATCATTCTATTAGGAGATGATATATAATCCGATATCTGATCTGAAAACGCTCTCACATTGTCAGTTCCTACATTTTGGTGTATAGAATGCGTTGATGATAGTTTAACCATTTCCCTTATAGAAGCGCCTTTTAGCGCATTCAATTTAATCCTCCGCTGTAGAAAATAGTTCCAATTTATACAGTCATGAATATATATCATAAGAAATGTTTTTTTTATTCTATCAAATGGTAGCTTAAATCAGGCTGAAAGTAAAGAAGAATGCGCCTTAAGGCGCATTCTTCTTTAATTTCAACCTGTTTTAAGTAGTCACATATTTTCAAAACTAGAAACAGGTTATGGGGTAAAGGGTTATACGAGAGAAAGTAACACAGTCAAACTATGTGAAATCCCCAATGATTTCTCGTAAGCATTTTGAGATTCAAACAAACAACCGAACGCACGGGTGGACGGACATACGAACGAGCGAATAAACGAAAAGGAAGAACAATATTAACCAGATTGTTTGTTAGATGAGAACAATGGTAATGTACAAGCTCTATTTAGATGTTTTATATGTTATGGTTGTTTTATATAATGAAGCAGTCACATGTCTTTACGAAATCTTAAGAAACTAAATTGGAACTAGTTTCTCCAATGGATGAATAATTAAAAGGCGTAAAAGGCGTATACGGTTTAATAGGAAACGGCGTAATGCTGGGTGACAGTAATGAAGAAGGTTTTTAACCCACCCATAGCTTGTTTCCAAATTTGAAAACAAGTGACTACTTAAAGCAGGTTGAAAGTAAAGCAGAATGCGCCCTTAGGCGCATTCTGCTTTACTTTCAGCCTGATTTAAGCTATTAACTGCAAGGATATAGACAATATTTCTTATAAAACATATTCACGACTGTTAAAATAAGAATTATTGTCTTCAGTGATGAAACAAATTAAAGGAGTAAAAAGCGTATTTATGGGGTAACGGGTTATGAGTTAACTGCATTATCTAGCAAGTCCACCATTAAGCAGCCATCTTCTTTTGAGGTACAATTTCTTTCTTACTGGTATTTCGCTCGAGATAGCTTATAGAGTGAAGAAGGTGTTATTCTTTCCCAATAAACGCGTTTGCGCTTAAACAAATATTTCATTTGCAAATCGTTTGTAGTCAGATCAGACTCCAAATTGTTTGTCACTCAGATACAAATACATGTAAGACGTCAACAATTTCAAAGAGTCATTTTATACATATTATTGCAAGGCAATTGGGTTTAGTTTCGTTTAAACTGAAATGAATTACATCTTCTCCATTTAACTGTTTCTGCCATTAATGCAGTAACTGTTATATAATTGTATGTCATATTCACTGTGACATCACTGCCATATATGTTAATATCACTGTCAATTAAACTTACCGATTACCATTAGGCAATCATAATCGCGATATTAAAAATTATAACATTAATAAAAACAGAAGTGATTATGATAATAATAATGAAAATAATTACATTAGTAATAAAAATATTGTAAAGCAACAGTAACAATTACATAATTAATAAACATGATGATAAAATACCAATAATAATTGATTATGTTAATAATAATAATAATGATAATAATATTATTATTATTAATAATAATAGTAATAATAATACATGTAGAGTCTTATAATAATAATAATAATAATAATACATGTAGAGACTATTAATAATAATAAATAATAATAATAATAAATTGTAATGTTTATTATGGTACGAATACTACCACAACTTATATAATATAATACATGTATAATATAATATCATAAATATAATATCATAATATAATATAATATAATGACAGGTTATTAGTTCCGCTTATTGCATGTATACATACAATTATATCCATCATTAATACATATCACAATCACATTAGGATTCATATGCAGATATCACATATCACGTTTCATGATGATATGTCGCAATGACATTTCATGATATTAATCAGATCACATAACATGATTCCAGGTGACATCACATATTATAGTGAAGATATGGTACAGTTGTATGCAACGTCAATAAATCAACACATATGATGATTTCAAATGACATCACATTCACACTTCACGGTCATAAATCAACACATAACATGACAACAAATGACATCATATTCACATATCACGTATCACGATGACATGTCACAGACACATGTCGCAATTGAATATTATGAGTATAATCACAATGTAATACACTATAATCATAATCCGATATCACAGAAAATATTGACCAATTCAACCATGAAATTTCAAATGGAAAATTCCAATTAAGTAAAGTCCAATTATGACGATTTAGGGTTGTTGATTACAATATACATGTATTGCAAACTTACAAACAGCGCAGTCCCTGATCAGATGGCTCCTCAGGAAGCCCTCTAATCTGGCATAGGACAAGTTATATCTTAACAGGTACAATTTCTGTAAATGACGAGTAAACTCGTCGCTAGGTTTGAATGTGTTAAAAACAATATTGTACCAACATCAAGAAATTAGACAAATACAATGAGTCAATAGTAATTATTTCCAATTTGAACGAAACGTAAAACGAGTAATTTGAACTTAAGTGAGTTTGATCGACTGTATGTTATATCGACAGAAAAATGAAACCAATGTCATTTACCCTGTTATGTCGTCTGCTTTAAAAATATGTGTCGTCTACATATCTTAAAATTAGAATCTATGCATTTTGATTTAAGACATATTGTTGACATGTGATCGAGTGTCAAAACAGTTTGGATCCTGATACGCCGCGTTACGCGGCCTTTGACCAGGACCCTTATTGCTTGCAATTGCTAGTGTAGGCGGGTTTGAAAAGACACATAGGTTTGAATGCAGAAAACTGCTGAATTGTTTATCTTGCATTTTCGTTATATAAATGTGTTTTAGGGATTACTGAGCCTCTAGATTGACTAGGCAAGTAGCGTACGTTTGGCTGTTATACGATTAGCAAAAATATGCATATCAAATTAATTATCATAATGAAATCGCATAACCATAAATCAATTGAAATTATTATAATTAATGTTAATATTAAGCAAAGGAAGCTACCTTGGTGTACCTGTTTTGTTTTTCTTCTAAATTTCGTTTTGAGAGAAAACATGTACATGTATTTGCAAACAGTTTGAATCTCGATCATATGCAGTGCCAGTCGGTGCATGACAAGAACATAAACTATTTGACTGGCAAATCAACGTTTCTTCAAAAACAACTCCAAAATAGTAACATTACATGAAAAATGCACGACGCATTCAAGGTAGGCAATATTATAGAAATTGGCATGGGTTAGCAAAATTTATATTCGACTATTTCAAGGGCAGAATCCGAAATAAGAGACACTCGGGATTTCACTTAATCTATTAAATGTATTAAATGTGCTAAATCAATGTTTATAATAAATCCAGGTCATGCACCGTGGTTTCCCATGGCGGGGATTACCAACCATTTTTAAACAATTACAGTGAATGTCCAATGAAACAAAACTATTGTCCTATTCAAAATATTAACAACCTCTAACAGCAAAATCTAATGTAATCTTAAACTTAGCCGAAATAACCATTTTTATGTAACAACAGTCTCGCGTTTCTGTATCGAATGCTCTTTAATTGTATTAAATACAAGAGAAAACGCTTTCTGAATTACTTTCATTTTGCTTTAGGCTACCACGTGTATCAACAGCGATACAAGTTATTCTTTGGTGTAGACGTTCATCAATTATTCCATATATACTATTTTACGCATTTAAATTATTCCTCCACTGAAGAAAATATTTCAATTTATACAACCGTTGATATGTATCACGAGAAATAGTTTCTATATTCTAGAAAATAGTAGCTTAAAGCAGGCTGAAAGTAAAGCAGAATGCGTAGTCGCCTTTCTTCAAAACTAGAAACATGCTATGGAGTAAAGAGTTTAAGCGAGGAATTAATGCAGCATTTACTATACTAAATGTCAATTTAACCAATACAAGCGTTAACTATACTAACTTTTCAAACCAAGCAAAACATCCATGATCAAATATAGGTATCCACTCACTTCAATTAAATCCAACTTTTTAATGGAGTGTCTTATCTTCAGAATAAGTTTGTGGTTATCGATTAATTAATTACATATGTTTACGGTTGAAAGTGACATAAATTTGTTGAAAAATTAGTGTGATTTTACCTGTGACGAATATATCAATTATCCCGTTCAAAAATCTCAAATATTCTCCTTTGAAGCGTTATTAATTATATATGTCCAACTCGTCAATATGAAATCAATTTGCCTCCCCACATTGTTACGAGGTTATGTCAGTTGTAAACCGTGTCCAGCCGGGGTTGTTTGCTAATAAAATCGGCCCTTCCTCTATGTCAGCCTCATGTGCGGATCGAAACGGGACCATGGCAAAGACGCCCCTCCCCTGTTGAAATGTTAGGCAAAAATGTGGATATCGCTTTTGTTTTAATGAGTAAACTGTGTGTGTTTTGCTTATCCCTTTTCTCCATGTCCAGAAGTGCATCTCATATTTATAAATCTGTTTTAAGCGTACGAGACTACTTCAAACTTCAAACAATATGAAAGTAAAGCAGAAAGCTCCTGTAGGAGCTTTCTGCTAAAGTTACTTTCGTTTTGCTTGAAACTTTTGACACTGTCAGGGTTTGATCGAACCCTATCCCACAGCGAAGAAACCAGCTAGATCCGCACATGACCATAGCAAAGAATTTGGCCTAAGGGAGCAGAAGACTTACTATCCTATCGTACATGTCAAAGTTATGACAAATCACTTGAGGTAACAGGTTGTTCAGTCAGAAAATCAGCGCACAGTCTGGTGTGGTTGTTTTTGCCACCACAATAGCCTCCCGGCCCAACAGAATGGTTTATGATATTAGTAGTCACAAAAAAACTCACATGCCTATTGTTATCGGGTCAGTGTAAATAATGGTATAGAGTTGTACGCCGGGATGAAGCATGTAATATTGATAACTAAAGTATGACTTGTTTTTAGTGGCCATTGGTTGAAGAAGAAAATGTGCCTTTCTGTCTTTGACAGATAACTGCAAAATGCAGCATACACGTAAAACAGATAAGCAGATACAAAAACAGACGAAATAGCCCAAAACAACAATGCTGATAAAATAGCAGCCGTAATAGCACCATCAACGTTGATATAAATAGCAGACGAAATAGCAATACAAACAATGCTATGGAAGGCCGTTGCGCCATGCTAAATGCTAAATGCGAATTGCTTAATGCGATATGCTAAATGCGAATTGCGAAATGCTATTTAAGTACAAAACTCTATTAGGGGTGTTTAATGCTAAATGCTATTTGTAAAATGCCAAATGTTAAATGCTGATTGCGAATGCGTTTTGCGAAATGTCATTTGCGGATTGCAAAAATGCTAAATGCGAATTGCAAAAATGCTATTCGCAAATTCCTTAATGCCAATTGCGAATTGCTGTACTAAGACCAAACAAAAATACCTCGGTTTCCGGTACCCAAACCGACCCTAGTTTTTTTTAACACAATCATATAATGATGATATATTTAACTTTTCTGATGGAGTATCTTATATAATTATATTCAAATTGTTATTAATTTAATTGATAGGCCCCAAAACCAAATTTACCTTAAACATTGAAATCTGGTATGATTGTTAACCAATATTGGGATACCAAACCGGCAAATTAGTGGCTTAGATATGATAGGTGGAATTAATAATATTTTGTAATGTGTTGTATGTTTGTCAAATATGTCAATAAAATGTGTTGTCTGCCTGTTGAATATGTCAATGGTTAATTTCGAAAAATGAAAAAAAAAAAAGTTTAGGATCGGAGGGAAAAACTAGGGTCGGTCGGGTTACCGAAAACATATCTTTTTTTGGCATTTAGGAATTTGCGAATAGCATTTTTTGCAATTCGCATTTAGCATTTTTGCAATTAGCAAATGGCATTTCGCAAAACGCATTTCGCAATCAGCATTTAGCATTTTAAGAGTTTTGTATTAAACTAGCATTTCGCAATTCGCATTTAGCATTTCGCATATAGCAATTCGCATTTAGCATGGCGCACCGGCCTTCCATACAATGCTGCTATAAACAGCAGCCGTAATAATACCGTCAACGTTGATATTAATAGCATACGAAATAGCAATACAAACACTGCTGGTATATATAGAAGCCGACACAGTGCCATCAACATTGATATAAATAGCACACGAAATAGCAATACAAACACTGCTGGTATATATAGAAGCCGACACAGTGCCATCAACGTTGATATAAATAGCAGACAAAATAGAAATACAGGCAATGCTGGTATAAATAGAAACCGACAGAGCGCCATCAACGTAGATATAAATAGCAGCTCCAAACTGTTTGCCACCAAGATAAACATGAAATATCAGAATTGTCCAACAGTTGTTCTTTTCTACGTTTTAGCGCTGTGTGTTTGCGTACGTTTGCGTTTAAACGGGAAAGAATAACAGATTCTCCACTGTATTAACATCCGATCAGAAAAAAACTAACCTGCCATCGTAAAAGAGGTGTGCTTATTTATTTTTACCCGACTTTAAACTGCCAACTGTTTTTACCAACACCGTAAAGGCTCTAAGGTCCGTTTAAAAAAACTTCGTACGACAAAAACGGTCGTGAGTCAACACTTTACAATACATTTAATATTTTAGTTCTCTATCTAATCCTGTCTTGTGACATCTCTTTGGAATCTTCTAACTATTTTCAAGAAACATATATAATAATTGGTACTTTTATAATCTGAATAACGGCAACATTTGTCGTACGAAGTTTTATGAAATGGGTCCCTGTAGTTTTGAGATTTTACTGTACTTGAACCGATACAGTGGAGAATCTGTTATTATTTCCCGTTTAAACGCAAACGTACGCAAACGCACGCAAACGCAAAACACTATAAAACGTAGAAAAGTACAACTTTTTGACAATTCTGATAACTCATGTTTATCTTGGTGGTAAACAGTTTGGAGCCTGATCCGACGCCGGGTTACCCGGCGTCTGATCTGGCTCCAAACTGTTTGCAATGGAAATAATAGATTTAGCGTAAACGCGTTTATTGGGAAATAATAACAGATTCTCCACTATACGCAGCGGACCACAAACAAACAATAAAGGCAAATGAGCACACACATTAAAGAGAAAGAAACATTCAATAAAAGCACCACGGCGCCGACGATAATAGCACATGAACATGTAGATTTGGATATGAATATAAAATACATTATGTTCTGTAATATTTGACACAACGGTGTAATATTTTGAAATAAATACTGTTTAACCCTTTCAAAGTAAAGATTCAATGTAGTATGACACCGCGTCTGATCAGGATCCAAAATGTTGCCCCCGTTGGCAATGTCGACTTTATGCGACTTCGGCGCAGAAAGGGTTAAACCAAACTGGGAATTTGCTTTTTACTTTCATGTTTAACGAAATTTCAAAAATTCAACTTTTGTATCTAGGTTATTTATGGACAAAGTAATGAGTATGATTATGGCAATTCACATGCTTATGCGCCTTGAATGGTATTGTACAGCGTTCCCTCTCTACAACGACACCCAACGGGAGACAACAAATATGTGTGTTGTTCGGAGGGAGTCGTTATAGGGAGGGAAATTTGCAAACAGCTTGAATCCAGATCAGACGCCGCGTTTCGCGGCGTCTGATCTGGATTCAAGCTGTTTGTCACTCCTCATTAAGGTTTTTTCTGCAAAATGTCCGTTATGAAACTTTGAGAAAAACAGCAGACGACAACTTTAAGCAGACGACATTGAAAAGCAGTAAAAGCGTTAGACATACATGTAATTGTTCTGTTTAGGGAACAGCGGCAATGTCGTTGAAAGGAGGGAGTCGTTAGTGGGAGGGTCGTTGTAGGGAGGGAGCGCTGTATATTGCTAACCTTGACCTCTGTGACTTAGATTAACATTTTGCATTTAGGTCATGTATTGACAATGTAAAACACGTGTGCATATATGGTTGCGCATCTTCAAAGGATGACGCACATTGATGAGAACAACACGACATGTTATATTTAGTGCAATTCAATCACCTTAACCTTTGACACTGATCAGTGACCTAGATTAAGATTCTAAATGTAGGTCAGTTATGGACTAAGTACTTCTGCTAGGGCCATGCAATTACACATCATGTTGCGCATTGATGAGTGCAGCATGCTGCATTTGAACAGTTTGGTGACCTTCACCTCTGACTTTGACCTAGATTGAGCTTCAACATTGACATTTCTGTTTAGCTCTGGTTTTGAAAAAAGTAAAAGTGTAAGCCCAACTAAACTAGGAATGCAAATGAGCCGTGTCATAACAAACATGTCTTATTGCATTGCAACATTGTACAGACCAAGCACCGTTGTCATCCCTGGCTCTGTATCTGGGTTTGGTCAACACTGCCAAATACTGTATGTAATACAGCTACATAAAATGTTTTAGATGTATGTGGGTGTCAAACAGTGCAGATCAAGACCAGCCGCCGCGTCTCTGATCTACACTGTTTGTAATGCAATAAGACAGGTTTTCCCAAGGTACAGTTTAGCTGTTTACGGCCTATATGTGTGGAATTATTGGCCCATTCGAGTTAGACGAGACATTTCATCATCCGCGGAATACTTGTTTAACCCATTACCCCATAAATATGCATTTTACACCTCTTAATTTATCCCTCGACTAAAGAAAATAGTTCCAATTTATACAATTATTGTGAATATTCAACATTAGAAATACTTTCTATAGTCTAGCAGCTGGTAGCTAAAAGCAGGCTGAAAGTAAAGCAGAATGTGCCTAAAGGCGTATTCTGCTTTACTTTAATTCAACCTGCTTAATGCGGTCACCTGTTTTCAACACTAGAAACATTCCATGGGGTAATGGGGTAATGGGTTGAGAAATAGGGCACGATACGACCTGTAAATATGTATATTATAATACCAGTACATCAAATCGCGGCTAATATGGCCACTCAATTTCATGCCTATTTTCTGTTGTTAAAACCGTTGGCTGTTTAAAACATGGTGAATGTAAAACAGAAAGATCCTATAAAAGTGTTTGCTTTACTTTCACATTTTTTTTCAACAACAAATTATCTTTAAATCCATCGATAAATCGTGTTTTTTGAAGTCGAAGTAGTTGGGTTTTACTGTAAAATGTTGACCGAGATTTGTTACTAAGTTACGAAATATATGTTTGTATACGGTTGATGTTAGTAAATGAGTATATCAAGCGAAAAATTGCGTACTTATATATCGGCTGAAACAACAAACACGAAATAACGTGCTTATGTAACTGTGATATATCACATGTGAAATTGTATCGATTCATTTCTATAGAAGTTTAGTCGGTTGCTAGACAAACCCTGTTGTGCAGTTGATCACAAATATAACACAGTGTAACGATTGTAATTACTTTCCCCACACATCAGCAGACGAGAGTTTGGGACGCACACTACAATTTCGTTAACGTCAAAAGAATGAGAAAACACATTAATCAGTTTATCTTCAGCATGAACAAGAAAAGCAAGTCTCCATACGACAATATAAGTTACAGTGAAACCAGTATTCAGGGGTCGTACAAAAGAAGGAGTCGATTAATAGGAGGAGTCGTATAAAAGAAGGAGTCGTATAAAAGAAGGAATCGTATAAAAAGGAGTCGTATATAAAAGGAATCTTTTAAAATACCGTATATAAATTATAGATGGCTAATCTGATAAATGCCAACTTAATGCAGAGTAAAATTAATGCAGAACATCCATAAAGGAGCTCTCTGCATTGCTTTTGTTCTGCATTATATTTCAAGATTTAGACTTTAGACTCTTTACGTAAATTAATTGATTGATCGTCGAACACAGGTTTAACTGCAATACACTATACGTAAACATCAGATAAAACGTAATTTAACCAGAGCTCCAGATAAGGGGAAAAACTTCTTTCAATATTCTACTTTTCCATATTCAAGGGTATTAGCCACTAAATTGGGTAAAAAATACAACGACATAGCCGCACTGCCTAGAGTCATCTCACTTTTCAGATGGCGGACCATATGTGTCATTCGACCTGTAACGTGCATTAAAGGTTCTATTGAAATGTAGACTATGGCCGCAGTTAATCGACCTTTAAAGTGCGCTAAAGATTCAATTGCAATGTAGACTATGACCGAAGTAAATCAACCTTTCAAGTCTGAGTGAACCAAATATAATTTTCAAATGTAGGCTATGGCCACAGTGAATCGACCTTTAAAGTGCACCCCAGATTCTCTTGAAATTTAGAATATGACCGCAGTAAATAGACCTTTAAAGTGCACCCAAGAGTTTTGTGATTTGAACGATCTGCAACAAAGATTCCGTTGAAATGTAGACTACGGCTGCAGTAAATCAACCGTTAAAGCGTTGCAAGGAATCTCTTGAAATGTAGACTTTGGCCGAAGTAAATCAACCTTTAAAGTGTACCAAGGAATATTTTGAAATGTAGACTATGGCCGCAGTAATAAAACCTTTAAAGTGTTCCAAAGAATCTCTTGAAATGCAGACTATGGCCGCAGTAAATCAACCTTTAAAGTGTACCAAGAAATCTCTTGAAATGTAGACTATGGCCGCTTTAAATCAACCTTTAAAGTGTTCCAAAGAATATCGTGAAATGTATACTATGGCTGCAATAAAATAACCTTTAAAGTGTTCCAAAGAATATCTTGAAATATAGACTATGGCTGCAGTTAATCAACCTTTTAAGTGTACCAAAGAATCTTTTCAAATGTAGACTATGGCCGCAGTAAATCAACCTTTATAGAGTACCAAGGATTCTCTTGAAATATAGACTATGGCCGCAGTAAATCAACCTTTAAAGTGTTCCAATGAATATCTTGAAATATAGACTTTGGCCGCAGTAAATCAACATTTAAAGTGTACCAAAGAATCTCTTCAAATATAGACTATGGCGGAAGTAAATCAACCTTTAAAGAGTTCCAAAGAATATCTTGAAATGTAGACTATGGCCGCAGTAAATAAACCTTTAAAGTGTACCAAAGAATCTCTTCAAATGTAGAATATGGCCGTAGTAAATCAACATTTAAAGTGCACCAATGAATCTCTTGAAATGTAGGCTATGGCTGCAGTATAGCAACTTTGGAGTGTACAAATAAATCTCTTGAAATGTACACTATGGTCGCAGTAAATCAACCTTTAAAGTGTACCAAAGAATCTCTTGAAATGTAGACTATGGCATTAGGAAATCAACCTTTAAAGTGTACCAAAGAATCTCTTGAAATGTAGACTATGGCCACAGTAAACCAACCTTTAAAGTGTACTAAAGAATATCTTGAAATATAGACTATGGCTGCAGTAAATCAACCTTTTAAGTGTTCAAATGAATATCTTGAAATGTAGACTATGGCCGCAGTAAATCAACATTTAAAGTGTACCAAAGAATCTCTTCAAATATAGACTAAGGCGGTAGTAAATCAACCTTTAAAGAGTTCCAAAGAATATCTTGAAATGTAGACTATGGCCGCAGAAAATAAACCGTTAAAGTGTACCAAAGAATCTCTTGAAATGTAGAATATGGCGGCAGTAAATCAACATTTAAAGTGCACCAATGAATCTCTTGAGATGTAGACTATGGCCGCAGTAAATCAACCTTAAAGTGTACCAAAGAATCTCTTTAAATGTAGACTATGGCCGTAGTAAATCAACCTTAAAGTGTACCAAATAATCTCTTGAAATGTAGACTATGGCCGCAGTAATCCAACCTTTAAAGTATACCAAAGAATCTCTTGAAATGTAGACTATGGCCGCAGTAAACCAACCTTTAAAGTATACCAAAGAATCCCTTGAAATGTAGGCTATGGCCGCAGTAAATCAACCTTAAAGTGTACCAATGAATCGCTTGAAATAAATCTGAATAAGGGGAGATCGTTTGAAAGCACAGAAATCAAAGCAAATACTGAAAATTGCAGACTCGGTTTAATTGAGTCTGTTCATGAGCAATACTGAAATATGCAACAGTGCTCACGCCCCCTAGCACCGGCTTAAGCGGAATTCAACTTTCAACTGCACTGGTATACATCGTACAGCGGATGTTGCTCCAAAGTGATACGGAATCCATGGTGAATTGATGTAAACAATGTCAGGGCAGGTAAGAAATACGTCTGTTACACAATTATTGCAACACATAAGTATTAAACTTTAAATCGTACCGAATCAGAACTAATTTCTGCCTGTCGCAAACAAGCCTCTTCTGTTACAAACGTCGAATGGTCCGTGAATTATGAGAGTTTAGTCTGCCCTATCACTAACAACGTGTGCCGACTTTACACAAAATGGTCGAATATGTGCATTATATACATGTAAAGTGTAATTGTTTTTCCTCTACAGATAGATAGTAACTCTATGTGTTAGGATTTTCTCCTCGTGTTAGAGAAACAGTCGCACTTTTTGTAAATTTGGTCATTTCATTCTACCATCACTGTACCGCGTCTTGCAAGCAGGTGACAGTTTACTGTACCGCATCTTGCAATACTACTGTACTGCATCTTGGAATATACAATTAGTAAATATGAACGAAATGGATCGAAAATTAGACCTGGACCCGTATTCTGAAACATTCTACGTATTTTCGCTAAGTAAAATTAGTATCTAACCTTTCCTCTAGGAAAATACGTTTAGCTGAGGCTTTTGAGCCGATGTTTGTGTATAAGTTGCTTCGTGATATTGGGTCAACTTCGGGGTGGGGTAACGTCACTACAAACGACTGAGGGTACTGTTTAAGACATTATTACCTACGGTCTTCATCGCAAAAACGTGGAAAACATTGATATCTATTCAAAATCTAAATTTGAGATATACATGATCACTTTACATGTAGGTACCAAAACTAGCGTACATGTAAGTACATAATTAGTTTCACAATTATATAACTAACTAACGAACCGAATTGCAATGATGTCGCCGTGGCTCAATGGTGAATGAGTCGGACTAGCATGTCTTGGAAAATACAATCAGTAAAGCTGGTACGATGAAATTGATGTTTGATGTCTCTGGTGCGTAACGTTGGGTAGTAGTTTCATTTTCTGTCCCTTGAAATCTTTTCTTTGGGCCACCCATAAACCTCAGAAAACGCCCCTTAAACAATTTTAAGCCTATTACCCAAAATAACTTAAGGGTGTATCAAACTCATGAGTTTGGGAAATTTTCAAAGTACATGTATATTTAAACACTCTTATGGTGATTTTGTATTGAAGAGCTATTTAAGATGAACGAAAAAATAGAAAAAGTGTACATTTTGGTGAACAACGTTTGGCTCTACGGCCATGTAAAATTTACCCCCTCCCCCACACTTATTCTAATTTCGTCTTTTTCAAACAGCCCGCTTCAATAAAACCATTTCAAATTAAAACAAACATGATAATTTGGTTTTGTGTTTCATTTATCTCATGTCTATGGTAGTATTTCTTCATACAAAAACTAATTTAAGACAAAACATGCACCAAATGTGAAATTTATAAAGCTCTAAATATCATCGATATGGTACTTATTAAGGGAGATAACTCCTTTTTCTTCCATAACTCAAATTTTTCAACACTAACCTATCAATTTCTTATCATATTTTGAATTGCCTTAGTTTGGATTTTTTCATCTGGTAGAATTTAAGAAAAAGTAAGATACTAGAAATATTATTATTTTTACTATTTTTCATATTTTTTTGTTGTAAAAAAATAGCATTACCCATAAAAACCATGTTGTTGATTCAGATATTCATATTTTCCAAATCTGGTGCCTGTTTGGTCTTGATTTAGATTCTTTATATCAAAATATTTCCGCAGACATTAAATACATAATGAAAAACAAAATTACCATGTTTGTTTTTTCTCTGAAATAGAATTTACTGAAGCTTTTACAAAATTTGAGAAAAAGTTTGAATTTGACACATCTTTTCCATATTGCCGTAGTGCAAAATAAAGCACACCAACATATGAGTTTTTCCTTTTCTTTTTCTTTTATCATAAACAGCTCTTTAGAAATAAACATGAAAGAAAATGTTAGATACTTTGAAAAATTCGCTTATGGGTTTGATACACCCTTAACATCGGGGTTGTATATCATTGCAGTGGTTGTTTCGTCCAAATCGTATCATCGCATCACATCAAGAAATAATAAAAAAGCAATGTTGTTCACGGAAAATCTGCTTTCAGCAAGAATCCGGTTTAAATGCAAAATACGCATGACGTCTACCGGCATTTTGTAGGGTATCAACAACGGCAGGAAGAAGGAGCTCAAGTTGTCGAAGCAATAACAGCAAACGATTGTTTGGGCTTTATATTGCCTCTACCTATTCAATATTCATGTATAGATAACACATCTTGAATTCTCAGAATGACACTTATGCATTATCATTTTCAGCTTAATCTTTAAAATTCTTTAATTAAACAGAGTAGTCCATATGGAGAGCTCCTACATGAACTGTCTTTTCAGGGTCCACTCTGTTTGCAAAGGTTTTTGTAATTGTGTTCCTTCGTGTTGTATATATGTTAATTTTGTTTGTGGACCATATTGGAAATTGGTTTGTTTGTTCGAAACCAAATATGTAATCCACATGAAATAAAGTCGTTATTATTATTATTTTTATTATAAACGAAACTTTACATGAGAAATAATGTGTATTTATTTTAATGTGTGTTTAAACTCATAACAGAAATGATAGGAAGTCAAACAGTATTCAATTTCAACTCATTTCATAAAATTTTATGAAAATCTATTGAAGTATAACGTTACGGCGTCGCTTATAAAGACTATTAGTATCAAAAGTAAAAATCCACAAATGCCATATTATTGGCACCACAATATCGATGAAACAATTCAAGTTTATATCCAGTAATGTGTAGCTAAAATCCACTCTTGTATGAAAGTCTAGTATGGAATATGTCCTCCGCTGACACTAGACGTCTACGCATAAAATCAAAGTAACGTTGGATCTGCTGTGCAGCGACTGGATAGATGCCCGCGTGCATACAACTGTCCGTGCAATCTCATTTATGCGTATATTGCACATACACTGTAAGCATGCTAATGGCGCGTTCGTGCTGTATTTGGTTTAGTCTAGCCATCAGATTAACTCTTTAATTTTAATGAAATACTGTTTTTCCTGTTACTGTTTCGTCAATAACGTCAATGACACAAAATGTTGAACACGTGGACTTTTTATGAAACGCGCACGTGCGATTCGTGGAAAACGGCTTAACAATACCCTGTGGCTAAACGGTTGACCGATTTCAAAATTGTACGTGCTAAAAATGGCAGGCGTTAATCAAATATAGGAAAAAAGACAAAAATTACGCTCTTGTATACCGATTGTAATTATTCATTAACTTTACATATGTATAGTTATTTTTGCTGTTCAGCATATTTTGACAGTCGCTGTTTGTTTCTTCTGGTCATGATTCACAACCTAAATCACAGCTTGATTGGTAATCTATTTTAACACTGTCGTTTACTTCCAATATTTTTATCCGTGGACTGTCTTTCGGGATCGTGCCTTCTCTTGATAAGTGTATTTTTCTCTCTAAGTAATTTACAGTAATAACCCGTCCTTGCTCACAACATAAATCAGGGATAATTTTAAAATTTGTCTTTATTTTGTTGTTTTCAACAACACGAATTTTTATTTCTCTACTTGGATGGTTTTCTTTGGTGTGTTCAATTATTCCTCTAAATGTTTGGAATGAATCTGCGCAGTAAGCACACTTGTTACCCATAGTTGACCTGAAAATAGACGAAGAGCGGTCATTTAGTATTAACAAGAAGCAGTACAGTAAATATCACAGCCTCTGCAAGAAACAGTACATACGTATTGCAAGACGCAGTACAGTAATGCTGCAATAAATCGATCAAATTTGCAAACTGTGGATCATTTTAGCCAACACTGTGAGATATTACAAATGCATGTAGTTATTTGCCATCGATCCAGTGAAAAACAATTATATTTTAATTGTATATATTGCACATATTCAGTCAATTTGTGCAAACTCGGCACACGTTGATAGTGATAGGGCAGACTAAACTCTCATAACTCACGGACCATTCGACGTTTGTAACAGAAGGGGCTTGTTTGAGACAGGCAGAAATTAGTTCTGATTCGGTACGATTAAACGTTTAATATTTATGTGTTGCAATAATTGTGTAATAGACGTATTTCTTACCTGGCCTGACATTGTTTACATCAATTCACCATGGATTCCGTATCACTTTGGAGCAACATCCGCTGTACGATGTATACCAGTGACTGTAAATGCGCCGAAATCAATGATTCCAAAGGACCAGAAAGTATAACAACACTGAGAATGAAGTACGGGGCGACTTTAACGTGTTCTAAAGAATATCTTTAAATGTAGACTATGGCCGCAGTAAATCAACCTTTAAAGTATACCAAAGAATCTCTTGAAATGTAGACTATGGCCGCAGTAACTCAACCTTAAAGTATACCAAAGAATCTCTTCAAATATAGACTATGGCCGCAGTAAATCAACCTTTAAAGTGTACCAAAGAATCTCTTGAAATGTAAACTATTGCCGCAGTAAATCAACCTTTAAAGTGTACCAAAGAATCTATTCAAATGTAGAATATGGCCGCAGTAAATCAACATTTAAAGTGCACCAATGAATCTCTTGAGATGTAGACTATGGCCGCAGTAAATCAACCTTAAAGTGTACCAAAGAATCTCTTTAAATGTAGACTATGGCCGTAGTAAATCAACCTTAAAGTGTACCAAATAATCTCTTGAAATGTAGACTATGGCCGCAGTAATCCAACCTTTAAAGTATACCAAAGAATCTCTTGAAATGTAGGCTATGGCCGCAGTTAACCAACCTTTAAAGTATACCAAAGAATCCCTTGAAATGTAAACTATGGCCGCAGTAAATCAACCTTAAAGTGTACCAATGAATCGCTTGAAATAAATATGAATAAGGGGAGATCCTTTGAAAGCACAGAAATCAAAGCAAATACTGAAAATTGCAGCCTCGGTTTAATTTGGTCTGTTCATGAGCAATACTGAAATATGCAACAGTGCTCACGCCCCCTAGCACCGGCTTAAGGTACTTCGCATATGCGCGTAGTTTCCATACGATTGTTATGGAAATTGTCATGACGAATGATAATAGCCTAAGAAACAATGTGTGTAAATATAGGCAAAATTTATCTTGTGGTTTGTCTTTAAGGTCGTTTTTCTGACAAAAACCTAGAATTTTGATGATTTTATTTTTCTTAAAAATGAATAAAGCTAATGACTATAATTCTCGCCCAATAAGTAGTCCACAACATTCATTACAAGAAAAGCTAAAAACATTTTGAATAAAGGTGTTCAGAAAGATGTTATCAGCTATTTAAATTTTGCAAAATGCTAAAAAATTGAATTACAAAAAACTGACTCATTCAATGTATATTTGTTTTCATTTTATTCAAATATATGGTTGATGAACTAGTCAGTCTGAAAAAATTAGAAAATATTACAGTCAGGATTTGTTGTAATAACATATTTTCTTATTAAAATGTGGGATATTTGTTGTTTAGATACAGTTACATACCTTAGAATTAAAACTTCGTCATTAAAATGCATTATTATTTATTCATGGACTTGCATACAAGGTTTATTATATTGTTTGAACATAATTATAATGGGCAATATCGATCTTGAAAAGGTTAGCGTATTGATAAGCTTCAAGGTGTGGCTTTATAGTTCGATCAAATCGTTTACATGTATACCGATTTAATTGACTTGTAAGTCATTAAACTAAAACGTACAGGTAAGTGGACATATACTTCGACCGTAAACATCACTAGTACTAATCAACGAAGACTAAACATAACATGTCTCTTGATTACTGCGTTATGGATTGACAAGTCAATAAATCGGACACTAAAAAAAAATATTTGGATCGGATGGGTCTCGAACCTATGACCTTTAGATTGCTAGTCAACCACTATAGTCAACCACTATACTAACTGCGCTATGAAGGATTATACTAATTTATATCAACATTTCCTTTATATAAATTTTCTAGTATAAACACGTACGAAAAAAGTCTGTGTCGTCCAGACGCATATCCGCTCGCCCGCAAGACCGACTTCCGGTAGCGAAAGGCCTTAAGCGGAATTCAACTTTCAACTGTAAATGCGCCGAAATCAATGATTCCAAAGGACCAGAAAGTATAACAACACTGAGAATGAAGTACGTGGCGACTTTAACGTGTTCCAAAGAATATCTTTAAATGTAGACTATGGCTGCAGTAAATCAACCTTTAAAGTATACCAAAGAATCTCTTGAAATGTAGACTATGGCCACAGTAAATCAACCTTTAAAGTATACCAAAGAATCTCTTTAAGTGTAGACTATGGCCGCAGTAAATCAACCTTAAAGTATACCAAAGAATCTCTTCAAATATAGACTATGGCCGCAGTAAATCAACCTTTAAAGTGTACCAAAGAATCTCTTGAAATGTAGACTATTGCCGCAGTAAATCAACCTTTAAAGTGTTCCAAAGAATATCTTTAAATGTAGACTATGGCCGCAGTAAATCAACCTTAAAGTGTACCAATGAATCTCTTGAAATGTAGACTATGGCCACAGTAAATCAACTTTTAAAGTATACCAAAGAATCTCTTTAAATGTAGACTATGGCCGCAGTAAATCAACCTTAAAGTATACCAAAGAATCTCTTCAAATATAGACTATGGCCGCAGTAAATCAACCTTAAAGTATACCAAAGAATCTCTTGAAATGTAGACTTTGGCCGCAGTAAATCAACCTATAATGTGTACCACAAAATCTCTTGAAATGTAGACTATGGCCGCAGTAAATCAACCATAAAAGTATACCAAAGAATCTCTTGAAATGTAGACTATGGCCACAGTAAATCAACCTTTAAAGTATACCAAAGAATCTCTTGAAATGTAGACTATGGCCACAGTAAATCAACCTTTAAAGTATACCAAAGCATATCTTGAAATGTAGACTATGGCCGCAGTAAATCAACCTTTAAAGTATACTAAAGAATATCTTGAAATATAGACTATGGCCACAGTAAATCAACCTTTAAAGTATACTAAAGAATATCTTGAAATATAGACTATGGCCACAGTAAATCAACCTTGAAAGTATACTAAAGAATATCTTGAAATATAGACTATGGCCACAGTAAATCAACCTTTATAGAGTACAAAGGATTCTCTTGATATGTAGAATATGGCAGCAGTAAATCAACCTTTAAAGTGTACTAAAGAATATCTTAAAATGTAGACTATTGCCGCAGTAAATCAACCTTTAAAGTGTACCAATGAATTTATTGAAATGTAGACTATGGCCGCAGTAAACCAACCTTTAAAGTATACGAAAGAATCTCTTTAAATGTAGACTATGGCCACAGTAAATCAACCTTTAGTGTGTACCAAGAAATCTCTTGAAATGTAGACTATGGCCGCTGTAAATCAACATTTAAAGTGTTCCACTGAATCTCTTGAAATGTAGGCTATGGCCACAGTAAATCAACTCTTAAGGTGTACCAATGAATCTCTTGAAATGTAGACTATGGCCGCATTAAATCAACCTTTAATGTGTACCAAGAAATCTCTTGAAATGTAGACTATGGCCGCTGTAAATCAACATTTAAAGTGTTCCAATGAATCTCTTATATGTAGGCTATGGTCGCAGTAAATCAACCTTTAAAGTGTACCAATGAATCTCTTGAAATATAGGCTATGGTCGCAGTAAATCAACATTTAAAGTGTACCATTGAATCTCTTGAAATGTAAACTATGGCCGCAGTTAATCAACTTTAAATGTTTTTCCAAGGAATCTCTTGAAATGTAGGCTATGGCCACATTAAATCAACATTTAAAGTGTACCAATGAATCTCTTGAAATGTAGACTATGGCCGCATTAAATCAACCTTTAATGTGTACCAAGAAATCTCTTGAAATGTAGACTATGGTCGCTGTAAATCAACATTTAAAGTGTACCATTGAATCTCTTGAAATGTAGACTATGGCCGCATTTAATCAATTTTTAATGTTTTTTCAAGGAATCTCTTTAAATGTAGACTATGGCCGCAGTAAATCAACCTTTAAAGTCTACAAAGAATCTCTTGAGATGTAGACTATGGCCGCAGTAAATTTACTGAATAAAGAAGGAATATGCATAGGGTGCCAGTTCAAACATCATCTCTTCAACGACCAACTACAGTAGAACCCCTCTATAACAACCACTAAATTGTGTGAATTATTAGGTGGTTACGCCAGGTGACTGCTTAAAGCAAGGTGACAGTAAAACAGAAAGCTCATTGGGGAGCTTTCTGTTTTACTGCCATATGGCTTTAAGCTGTCACCTGTCTTTTATACAAATAATTAGCCTTCGATTTAGTGGTTGTAATAGAGAGGTTTAACTGTAGTAAATAAATATAGGGATCCCTATAGACGGGCGACACAACAACAACATAAAAACTAGGGACACACTAGAAAAACCAGCAAAACACTGTGAAGGAAACATTCTTTTTAGGTTTGTTAGTTTATCTGACGAAATGTATATTAAAAAAACAGTTAGAATTCTCATCACCACTTGACTAATATTTGCAAACAGTTTGAATCCTGATCAGGCGCCGCGCTACGCGGCGTCTGATCAGGATTCAAACTGTTTCATATTAATGTCGCTGCTTCTTTATTTAAGATGCCTTTAGAAAATTAAAGCAGACGACAATATCGAGGTAAACGATATTCAAAAGAAAAAGTTCACACTGGCTATTTGAGACAGTTAAGAGCATGTTGAAAGAAGTACATTTTATATCTGTGAGTCAAAATGTCCGGATGTGGACTTGATAATACCAGAAAGCCGTATAACGGAAATAAACACATCCAAGAAAAACTTATGTTTAATCCTATTAGAAATCTTATCATTCATACGTATCGAAATATTTTAGCAGGATTACACTTAAGGTATATCCTTTTAGGCATATTAAGAAACCCATGCTGTTTAACGTCGATGCTAAAACACAGTATAATATTCATCGTTTTCCAACTAAACCGGAAGTTTGCACTTACATGTATTTCACTTTCACGTGGGCTTAAACTGATA